>CM022542.1:65847-1502704 GCA_012273795.1 Dendrolimus punctatus
CATGAAGAAAACGTGGTCTAATTTATTGTCGTAAGGTCTGAAACACGCTGTATATGAAATTTCTAGGTTTAAGTAATGGTGAACAATAAAAAGTTTTCATTCATTTATAGCTTAAGATCAACATTTGGATACTTTAACCAGATAAATTTAATAATAATAATTTATTTAAAAAAATATTATTATTAACTTGTCGTAACATTGACCAGCGAATGTCAGATCCGGAAGTTTGGTAAGCAACAAAGCATATTACCTTAAATATAAAAGCAAATTGTATCTTCTTAGGTTTTCGCGAATGTTAGATGAGATTAAATTACGTTTTAATTATTAAGAGCCATTTTCATTCAATAAATAGGGCTCCTTAACCATTTTGGCAAAATGGAACCTTTGTACAATCATCACTTCCGTCCGTATGTCTTTCCTTGTATGTTAGTCATTTTACTCGTAAAGTATGGGTGCGCTGGGTCTATATGGATTAAATTTAGTAGGTATGTGTAATCGGCCGCACTCGGTCGATCTTTCATTCTAATCAGCTGTCGTGGCCACTTTTCAGAAGTTGTGATCATGGGGTGATTCAGAGACTTATAAGAGTGTCTGAGTCAATCTGTGTTCACGGCCAAATCCAATTGCACTTAGTAATCATTGAAAAATATTTAAAACTTAACTGTTTATTTCAAATTTGAATTGGGTTATAGCCGCATACGGATTAAATTATCGCAAGCGTCTGGTTCCCGTGGTCCTGACATATGGCGTGGAGATGGAACACCGAGGTGTTTTAGTCGGTAGGTCCAAGTATGCTATTGGGATCCCACCCTACCCTTCTATAATCCACGAGCGGTAAGGTGTCCATGACGTATTACATCTGGTTATAAAGAGGCCGCGTACATATAGAGTCAACGAACCTTTGCCGGAATTAAACGGCGTGGCGGTAATATCAAAGGAATCAATTCTTTCAACTACTCTACGAAAGATACACATGCACCAAGCGAAACAGCTTCGTTGGCTTTTATGTGTACATGGCCTTATTCAGCATCTGCAATATGTCTTTGCAAAGGAACACTGTGTGTGCGACTCGCGCCACGACCACTTGTGATTTCCTTTCAAACGGTAATTTACGTAGCAGGTTTCCTATCTTCTTAATATTAAATCACTGACTGGAATTTTATGTGAGTCACAACGCCAGGTGATTATTTGCTTTGAACACGTGTTTGCTAACTGCTCGTGTCTAGTAAACAAAACTGCGCTCCAAGGATAACATACTAATGGTCTCTTCTAAAACTGGTTAAAATAACCAGAAATATTATGATAGCATCCTACATTCTAACTGTAAAGTAAATACTTGTATCATCTACAGCTAATCGATAAAGATTTTGTAAATAGATATAATAATAATAATAATAATATAGACATATAAGATTCATTAGAAAGGAAAAGACAAAAAGAAAAAACAAGAAAAATAAATTAAAAGACTCCCCACATATTTCCCTTATATAGCCTTAAAAATAGGTTACAAGAGACAAGAAAAATAATATCTCTGTCTTGGAAAATGACAGAGGAGAAGGCGATAATATAAAAAAAAGCTAATCGCTACCGCCGAACGTATGTAGGCATTTCTATGTTTGCACCACATATTCCGGTTCTCCTCTTTTCTCCGTCAGCCCTTACCGGCGAACTTGTAAAGGTCATCAGTCGATCAGGCTGGAGGACGGCGTCCGACGCTACCTTTACTGAGACGCGGTATATATTCAATGACTAGTCTGTTCCATTGGCTGTCGATACTGTGACAGACCTGACGGTCCACAACCATTAAATCTTACTCATTCTGTGAACTTCTTTCTCTTACGAATATCTTCATTTATCGGGTACTAAAGCTCCCTCATCGCGAGATTGCGGTATGGAGCGCAAATTTAATTCTTAAATTTTTGTACGTAAATTTTGACTTCGTAACTGCATGATTAATACGAAGTTTCTTACCAGTGAAGAAGATAATCTGGTTTTTCCCAACACGACTCCTTAAATAGAAACTTGTCACGAAAGAGTACAGACAGTCAAACGTTGCGAATACTAATTTAGTTACTGATTAATGAGGTGTTTAGCTTGTCGAGGCTAGACTTTAAGACTCATATATCTAGACGGTCATGTCCATGTTTGGTGCGGTTTGAGATGACCTCTTAGCTAAATTGCAGATGGCTTGTACTGTTGTCCTCCTTTTCGAAGTTGGTTAAAAATATTTATTCATATAGATGGATTATCTGTCTGTGGCTGAACGACGCTTTGGTTATTCTGCATTGTTTTTCTAAAACTCTATTCTAAATTATTGCATAAGATATCACACTTACTTCACGTGCTGTTGGTAAAGGAAAAAACATCTACCTGCGTTGTGCCGATACGGTTGGTATAGTATGGCCCTGGGGAAATGAGCTCCCCACCCGCAATATGCCGGCGTGATGGGGGTGTGACGTATTCCGCACGCGCTCACTTCTCCCGTGGGGCGCGTTATAGATCGCCCCACGCATAAGAGAGCATGATGTCGTCGGGGGATTAAAGAAATTCCGCGCCAGTTCATGTGGCCGGTGGGCGACCGCCTGCCAGGGCCAGTGGGGCTATGCCATAAACCCATCGCCCTGGCATTAAAGGCGCAGGACGCAATAAGCGCAGGTGGCGAGGCAATAGCATCTTCAGTTTTGTCTAGAGATGTTAGTGCCACCCGACCTGGCGAATCTCACACACCGGCCGCCATTTTCTCTGGTTCCCTGCGCGGTTGACGGCCCTAAGTTGGGTTTCCCCTCATATAAAAAAAAAGTATAGTAGGTATGCTCCTGTTCGCCTAAAACTGAGGAAAACCGAGACCAGGAGTAAGACGCTATAAGCTGTTATTATTTTTTTTTTCTAGAATACGAGCCGACATGTAAATACAGTTTTAATACTTGTTTCAACAGTGAGTCAGCATCGAACCGGACATACATTCACTGATAAAGGAAGTTATTTAAATATACCGTCACTGACATATTATCTCCTGGCGCTCTGTGCAACTCAAGCACATATTTTAGAAATATACGAGTACTTTTATTACTGGTTACTTTATAAATATAATTGTGGTATATTATTTTTTTTTCACTTTGTATTTTATTTCCTTCTGTCTGTGTATGTCACTTTAATGGCCCTAGCGGAAGATCAGCGCTGGTGAACCTAATCAGCAACAGAGCTAGGAATAATTTAGAGATAATATTTTCTTAAGTTTTCGCGACTTGTACACATAATAAAAAAAGCGGGTAGGCGAAGTGTAAACATCATTGAAATTTACTCTTGATTATTTTATTGTATTTTAGTATAGTATAGTATCCGAAACGTCGGATAAACCTAAATAAAATAAATTACCGCGCTTAAAACCGTTAAAACGTAGTTTTATTAATTTAGAGATTTTATTTACTACATATTACATTATTTATTTATCTATTTATACTAGTGTAATGTATCCTCGTTTGTGTTGTAGTTCTAAATAAATGTTATTTCTAGCGCGCTTATGTCATAACGACGTATTTTTTCAACAAATTTATTCAGTAATCTTATAAAACAATACCAGGATGAGAATATTAATTTCCCACACATTAAGATGGTGACCTCAAAACTTAGATTTATCTAAAACAACTATTCTTCTATGAAAGATAACATTATGGAAACTGAATTATTTTATGTTTGCTTGTAGGCAATCCATCAAACGGCCAATCTGATGATGCTATCAAGATAGCCGATGCATTCTCTAATTTCTACCTCGTGTTGTCTTTGAAAGTCTGTTGCTCTCTCTATAAATCATTGTTTATATCAATTATTTTATTTTATTTGTCATTTTAATAGTATCCTTAAAATTATCTAATTTTTAACCTTCTGGGTAAAACCACTTGTCACTGCAATGTTATCAAGAACGTTGAAATACTTTCGATCCTTAATAATTACAACATCAGCTACTTTATCAGATTTATGCATACATAATATCACGCCTGTTTCCCATTTCCCAGGCAGAGACTATGGATCTCCACTTGCGACGATCCTGACAAAAAACCTTTTGCTTCACCTATTTTAATTTAGTTTATTTGAGCTGCTTTTTATCTCACCTCTCTTTAACATTTCTGATATTTGATAAACAACCCTACCATTCACAATACTGTCATACATCTGTTTTGTGAGTCTACTTTTATCTATTCTCTCTACATGTCCAAAACATTCCTTTTTCAACTCTTGTTATTACATTTTCATTAAATCCACAACGTTTAATCAAATTTATAGGCTGGTATAGTAGCTATTGATGGTTCTTTAGCTATTAATTTATGACCATATTCGGCGTTTTCTATGCGATTTGACAGCCTTGATATGTCAAATACCGGTTCGGTCACTTCTCGCGACACCAGAACGAGCTGAGCCCGACCATTTAAAGATTTGATATCCCAAATTGCGCAAGTCAAATTGGTTTTCTTACGTGCAGTAATTGATTTTATAGTTTCGACTGTGAACAATTGTTCGACCTTTCGATTGGTAACGGATTTATTGGTGTTACCAAGTTTTGTTCCACGGCCTGTACATTACTTCTAACATTATTAGTACTTAATTTGATTTTAATGTACCTTTTGCGTCATAGTTTACCTGCTTTAGTGATATAATAGCGTGACTTGGTAAAAGCGTTTGTATTATTATGTTCAGCTACTCTTTAACAACCTTCATTACTTTTAAACTAGAGTCCCTAATGGCTGATTAATTTAATTTCGTCTAGGTCCACGGATATAGAGAGTTGTCCTCTGCGGAATCCTTTCCATTGTACAAGATTAAGTAAAGAAAGACCTATGTGAAAGGCTGAAAACTACTTGTATTTAACTGAAGAAAACTTTATCGTGTATAAATTACCAGTTAAATATATTTTGTGAAACTGATTTATTAATAATAAATAGAAGGTAAATGGTAATATAAACTAATTAACTATTAAATC
Source organism: Dendrolimus punctatus (assembly GCA_012273795.1). Lineage (NCBI taxonomy): Eukaryota > Metazoa > Arthropoda > Insecta > Lepidoptera > Lasiocampidae > Dendrolimus > Dendrolimus punctatus. The sequence goes on from CM022542.1 coordinate 70,823, forward strand.
ATCGTATGAATAATATCCTTGTTCTAACTTCTAATATATAAAATTCTCGTGTCACAGTTTTCGTTGCCGTACTCCTCCGAAACGGCTTGACCGATTTTGATGAAATTTTTTGTGCTTATCCGGTATCTTTGAAAATCGGCCAAGATCTATTTTTCATCCCCCTAAATGTTAGGGGTAGTCCACCCCTAATTTTTTTTATTTATTTTTTAGACAAAATTTTTAATTTCAATTTTTTTTATGATACAAAAATACATACAACCCTAGATTTTCAACCCGCTACGATCAACCCCTATTTTTTACCGGGCAGGACGACGTCTGCCGGGACAGCTAGTAATTATATAATATTTTCAAATTATGAAGAACTGATTTATGTACACAAATAAAATTGAAGTATCTATTTGAAATGTCAAGGGGTGGTAGTCATCCAGTGGAGCAAATACCCTACCACCTGGCTGTGGGTTGTTTTGTCGCCTCTTACGATAGCCCGCCCGGCCGCAGGAAATTGTATTCTTTCTCCGTTCCTGCACAGAATACTCAAATTAAGGTAACCAAGATTGTGAGGACTTCGATTTACGGTCGTGTTTGTAATGACCATACTTACGTCAATGATTTTATGTTTGGACATTAGGTAGGTATGTACATTATTAAAAGATATTGTGGGAAAATTCTGTTCTATAAACTGTCACCATGCAATAAACAAAATTTAATATGGCCACTTCCGTTTTGAGAGTCGACCGTTATATAAAACCTGTAGAATTATTAACGTTCCTTGCCTGGGTCGGAGAAAAAAAACTGCCGCAGACATTAAGGATGTAGGGCACCTGACAGCAGCATTCCACGGTGTAATACTGGTATTGAACATGATTGCTTTAAATTTTCAAGTTATTATTACAATCAACAATTCCTTTGTAATAAAGAATAGGCTATAATAAAACTACGTCTTAACGGTATTAAGCGCGGTAATTTATTTGATTTTTTATTATTCCGACGTTTCGGCCAATTTTTAGTAACCGTGATCATGGAATACAAAGGTATCAAGTGTCAATGAGTATTGGTTAAGTTTTATTTAGGCTACCGCCAATTTGTTCATTTTAATTATTTAGTTTTAATTTTGTTTATGGTTATTATTTACTCTATGATAGAGGTCAGGTAAAAAGCATTTCATATCGTGCATGTATATAGAGGTTAATGAAAGTAGATGAAGCAAAAGTTGTTTGTCAGGATCATCGCAAGTGGAGATCCATAGTCTCTGCCTACCCCCATGGGAAACAGGCGTGATAATATATATGTGTGTATGTATTTACTCTATGGGAGCCTGATCTAATTTATCACCGCTTCACAACATGTTGTGGCTTGAAGAGAAGAAACGGCGCAAGAAACTCTTCAGCAAACATGCTTGGCTCTAAAATTATATAATATTATAATGGGTGGAAGGAAAAATAAAAGAAATTATTGGTCAAGTTGGTTTGTGTTCCGTTGTACGCAGAAAGAGCTCACAGTGTCTTAAGTTCTGGCAGTTGGTTTTTGCTGGGTTTGGGTCTTAATAGATTTGATGATCGGATCCCAAACAAGTGGGTCCCAAACAGTAGGTTCTCTATTGAAATTTGGGACATTTGAAAACGTCAGAATAACCAAAATCAAATAAATAACCGCGCTTAAAACCGTTAATACGTAGTTTTATTGTGTATACAAGTCGCGAAAACTTAAGAAAATATTATTTTAGAATTTGTTTACATTATATTAAATATATTATTCCATGTCAAAAATCGATGCTTGAGATGACAACCGAGAAATTTGAAATGGCACCCGGCCCTGTAATAACTTTGCTTATAAAAATTCATTTGAAATTTGACGAATTTGATGTGTGTAGCGGTTTGTGTATTAGTTATGTTTAAAGTATAAAGGGCCCTCTACATCCCGGCGAGCGCAACACGAGTAAAGCGCAAGAAATGAGGACCACTTTGCAAAATGTAAGATTTGGCGTGTAGCTATTTTATATGATGATGACACTGAAAACTTCTCAGAAACTATCCAGGAACATACATTTTTGAATTATTCGTATAATATTTTTTATATTAGTACTTTATATCATTGTGGGTATTTATCCCACTGATCCCAGCAGTAGAAGTATAACGCAGTAGTGATGAAGTAGTACACGTAGGAGTCAGTACATTTGTCCCTTACAAAATAAATTTGTACTGATATGGTTCTATATTTAAATTTGTATTGCTGCAAAATTTTTATCCCACTACTACTCACGCGTCAAATATAACAGGTATGACTGAACGAGGACAACACTAAAATAACGCCTCTATTCACATGACAATGAGGGACAACATGACGTAAGACTGCTAGTAAAATGAAGTGATTAATACTGATCACATCTGATTCTTAAGGGGCATTTCTGAACTAGAATATTGTATGGGACAAATGAGGGAATGACGCTCACAGCCTCACCGGCCTTATAGCTTCCAATATACTGCCGTGGTACAAACCATACAAATCGCCTCGCCTCATTTGAAGTGGTACATTGTACTGGTTCAGTACAAAATATTATGTTACTCTTCCAAATTCATTTTAAACTCATGTCCTACCCAACTCTATAATATAAACACATGTCGATTTGGTATACTATATACCAAATCGACATGTGTCGATGTTACCATTTAATTTAAATTAATATTTAAGACATTATTATTTTTAAACACTACTTAATCTTATAAGTATTACAATTCTACTATCGTCTGACTTTGTCGTTGCCATATACTCGTACATTCGTAAAGGTTTTTATTTTGGCTAGGTTTTATACTAATTGACAAGGAACGAGAAAAACTGAAAGAGAGAGGTATAAGATGTGGAGATGTGTATCTATTAGTCACTAGGTACCACGGCTTTAGAGGGTACTGCCGTCGGTGAAATAGTTCGTGTAGCGAAAACCAGACCACCTGGCAACATCGCTTTTTGGGACCGGTTTCTGTGTGGTGCGGAATCTATTGACCTTATGCGGCTGCGTAGTTTATGCGCGGCCGGCGGAGGACGGTCGATGACCGCCTTCTCTCCGCCATCACAGTGATTGAAGATCAGTGGGGGAATTATATGCTAGTGTAAAACCTTACTACGTATGTCTTGTTTTTTGTTTTCTTTCATCAGACGTAGTATATTCGAACATGCAACAATTAGCATTTTATAGTAGAACTGCGGCCTAATTAAACTGTTTTTTTATGAATGTATAGGTTAACGTTTGACGATTGTCTTACCTGATGTTGAGTGATGACGTGGTCTAGGATAGAATACGCTTACCTAGACACCTGTTCACTCCTGATTTGAAAACTTCAACATTTTATTTATCAGGAAAATTAATGCCCTTCGGCAGAGCGCACCAGAAAATATGAAGTGAAGCGCTTTGTCCTGACTGGTAGTGTTTCTACCATGTAACGATGCCACACACCGGTGCGTCTGGTTATTCGATGACAAAATGGTGATGATGAAATCAGCTAGTGTAGTTTTGAGGAACACTCCCCTAATATAATTGAATTCGGCTATTTTACGATAAATGATCAGTGTCGCTCGTTGGGTTTGGTATTTCATATATTTCACCCCTCTCATACTTAAACTGTAATTTCTACGTAGAAAATACAAATGACTTCCCCATATAACAACCATGAATATTTAAATTAATTTAAACACATTCAATTATGTTTCTGAAGGTTGTACTAAATCTTGAAACAGTGGCCACGTCTTATGTTTAAAAAAAAAATTACAGCGGACATAATTTAAACGTAGATTTCATTACAGCAGATAGCCTGACGGGCCACCTGATGGAAAGCAGATATAGTCACCTATGAAAATTTGCAACACCACAACTGTGTATTTTTTATGGCTTCTAAGAGACGACTGGAACCTGGCCACTAATGTCGGAATATAACTCAAAGTTGTTAGAGCGGCATACCCTAGATGATGAGTGGTAGCTGTGCAGACGGGCAAGTGCAATACCATTTGTCTGTGGTTGTTTTATTACATCAGACGACAGGCCACCAGGGCAAAGGAATTAGTATTCTCTCTCCGTTCCTGCACGGGTACAATTTAAGTGTTGTAAGAATTGAATCATTGCATCGATGTTTTACTGACAACCCTGGAACATAATGGTACACCCTTTTCAGTATGTGCAAATGCGCAGTGACAGCGTCTGAATGCGGCCGCAAGAATCGAAAGAAGAAGAATTCTACACGCATAAGGTGTATTTATTTTATTATAGACACTGATCCGCAGACACTGTGTCGTAGGCTCGGTATGCCGACAGCTCCCCCACTCGACATGTCACGTTGCATTTCGAATGGCGAATTCGCATGACGCCGACACGCGGCTCGAACCACAACAACTTTTACCGGCGACCACTCTGTCGATGTGGATTGCAGATCAATAAAGCATTGAATGCCTTCCGATCTGTAATTGAATTTGTTAGATTGCTTTTCGAAAGCGTAAAAAGACGGCTGTTTTAATTTATAATAGGATTGCGGACGCATGTTACCATAAATTGTCATATTTTTACACGTCGTAGGCGATAGTAACTCCCTTTTTGGTGTCATTTTTTTCGTCAAATTATGATACAAAAAGACAGACGACCCATCTAATGAAAAGCGGTTATCATTGCCTTATGACAGAATAAAGTCGATGGAATTACATAGATACTGATTTGGTAGTGAGAATAATGCAGCATACCTGTTCTTAGCAAACTTCTTGACCATCCAAGGGTTGTCCGGAAAAAATCGCCAATAACGATAAGACCGCCTATTGTATTGTAAAGTTTTATTTCTGTTAACTGTATCTTTTAAAACACAACGCATATTCATGCAATTATGTTATTACATGTATTGTAATAAATTCTTTTCTTTCACTATATCCCAATTACTTGGGGTCGGCACAATATCTCTTTTCCTTCCACACTCCACTACTCGGACATAATTCTTCTGTCACACCACATATCATCATATTTCATCCTTCAAGTATCTATTAGCCCTTTTTTTGCACCACCTACATCGTCAGATTGGCTAACAAATTCCTTAGATTTAGGTTGCATGGACGAGATTGCATTAAGCGATATGGCCGCCTGTTGTATTGCCTTGAAAATATCGTCAATAAGGCTTTTTTGTAATTGTATATTTTAGTGTGCGATAAAGTGTTATCTATCTATGGAATAGGGATTGGTGGATGAAATAGATGGACGGGAAGTGGGCCAGCGACACTATTACTCACCGTACGAAATGCGATTAATTCAATGCTAACCGTTTCACGCCGGTATTCTGTGAGAGCGTGGTATTATCCCCATCGAGCCGGCCCTAAGAGCTGTGTCTCATCAAGATAATGGTGCTTAGTTAGGTAGGTAGGTAAGTCTATTATACACCAAAGCATAGAGAAACAGAAGTAGAAAAGATAGTAAGTACAACATTCTTATCACTAAAAGCGATCTCTTCCAGGCAACCCTTGGCAGGGTTGAAAGATTTTAAAAACTAACGGTTAATAGTAATAGACTGCTTAGTAAAACACATACCAATAACAAAATCTGTGAAAGTATACAACTCACCTACATTAAATAGATTCAAATAACTTGCATGTTAGGAAGCCATGTAAATTGTACAATCCCGACATCGGTGCATTGCTCTTGTGTTCATATTGATTTACAAATTCCTCATGTGTACATAAATTCACAGTGGGATATGAAACTCGCCTTGTTAAATGCACCGTTAGTAATGTTCCATCTATTTGTGTGCTTGTATTCAATTTATTATTTCGTTTAACCCATATCAATACCAATATTATAAAGAGGAAAGATTTGTATGTTTCTAACGAATAAACTCAAAAACGAATGGACCGATTTCAAAAATTTTTTCACCATTCGAATGCTACATTATCCCTAATTAATATAGACTATATAAAAATTAGGGATCCGTACAAAAAGTCTGTCTTAACTGAATTCAAAACTTGTAACTTTTTTTACATTTTTTAATCCCCACCAATGACAGCGAGTTTTATACACAACTCTCACTGGTTAGTCGTATCCTTATGCCCTGGCTAACACAGCTATATAGGTATTGATTAACAATAACAAAAGGACATAATAAAGTAAATGAGAAATAAATAAATAAGAACTTTGAAGTGGATAGTTATATATAATTTATTTTATGATTAGAAATTATGATAACATATGCATAATAAAAATAGCATAAATCAAAAGATGTTGTTGCTATGTTTTTCTTAAGGTAGAACTTGTCAAACGTCAAAAGCCAAATGCCAAAAGATTGACCTTGAACTTGATCTACTTTTGTTTCTAAATATACATGTATAATTCTAAATATACATAAGCGAATAATTGAGTTGAAAACCCGAGCGCGTGGTAACCAGGATAGTATATCTAGCAAAGTAAATAATATAAAAATATATACAATTATAAACGTGGTAAGTGTAGCCACTACATAAGATAATTGTATAGCTCTTGGCATGGATATTGAGCGGTCGACAGAACAGTACCCTCAAGGTCACCGCTCAAGATTCGTGCCGAAGATTACTTTCAGTTGAAAAGAGTTTCCAAAACTGTATAAGAAACACATGTCCGATTAAAAACATGTTCACTTTTGCATTCTTGTTGTAATAAATAGATAAGATAAGATCTGTATAATGGGGATTGTTCTGAGGAGCTGTTTGATTTGGTGCCTACATCGCCATTTTACCACCGCACTGCTCGCCGACGTCTGGGAGTTCATCCACACTTCCTCGACACCTGGAAGTTATACACTGTACATGGCGCTCGCTCTTTTATGCCATATGTGAGTGAGTGAGTGAGGCAGGCAACGCATCGGCTCCCTTAGTGTTGCAGATGTCCATGGGCGACGGTAGCCAACTGCCATCAAGTGGACCCGTCTGCAAGTTTGCCTACACGCAAACATTTAAAAAAAAGATACGTTCATTCTTTTAACCTCAGTCCAAAGGCATATAGGTTACTGTATTGATAGTCAGAATCCCATCGAGCGAACTAAGATTGGCAAATAAAATCTTTGTATGACAGGACACGATCCAATAACCAATATATCGGGTCAAAGCAAAGGCCAATTCATTGTATGACCGCTAATCCCGGCTCGGAATCGAATCTTTGCCATGACCTGTATAGTGTTACCAGGTATACAAATTTATATCAACTCTAGTGGTCAAAACCTGTAATATTTGAAATTTCTAAACATGCAGTGTGACATTGAAGCTATTATAAACAAAAACAACTGGAATGGACTGAAATGAAAATGAATCCCGAACGAACAGGAAATCTAAAAAAAAATCTTCGTGTTCTTCAGCGTTTACATAGTGTTCGGATTTCATGTAAAAACTATTGGGCCGATTTCGATACGGTTTTCGCCAATCGACAGCTAATTAGATTTAATCTCTGCGATACTTCTGTAAAATGGTCAGATTACAAAAATAAATCAATTTCCAATTTGATGTTTTACTAATCGATAACAAATTAAATGTAATGAAATGTGTGATTTTATTTTATCCCGGGAATCCCGGGGAATTTCCCAGGAGCGGTTTGAATTTTCGGATGCAATAAAATTAGCTTACTCTAACATAGTTTCCACTAAAACGATAGTTTGCATTCTGTTTTTAAATTCTACGATACTTTGTGTCCCAGGAATCCTGCTCTAGGATCAACGTGGTTCCTGCCATAAGCGCGGGGCACATGGGTTTAGTGGAGTATTGAGTTTTCAAGTCTCCACATAAGCCGGCGAATTGACTCTGGTGCCCATTCGCGGTATCACCTCTCGTCGCTTTGGTCTAATCCGTAGTAAAGGACCCACCCGGTGGTGTGCCAAATGCGTTTAATTTAACCGTCTCAAAAAAATTACATTCGCATGGTGAAAGAATTTTTGAAATCGGTCCAGTTGCTTATTGAGTTTATTCGTTAAAAACATACAAAAATACAAATCTTTCTTCTTTATAGTATTATTATTAGTAGAGGTAAAACTAAACCAACATAAGTGTATTGTAAATGTATAAGGTAAAACTTAGTAATTACTTGTTAGAAATATTTATTACATTTTGTGGCCATGATAATAAATCCATGCTTAATACGACCTGTTTGACCTATATACGTGAAGCTGTTTTTGATAATGTCACTTTTAACCTAAACAACGAACGTTGAATTTTATATAATGTATTTGTAACGCATAATCGTAATGTATTATATGTTGCGGTGAGAGAGGTTAAATGATACTTCAGAGGGTAGAGAGTGGTATTCACTGTCGAGTGAACTAATTTATTTTGAAAACGGTAACCTCAAACACAAATATTCACAAGTCGTACAGCTAGTGCAATATATAGCACGAAGCGTGAGCGGAACGGATGATGTGCGAGCGAGATAGAGCAGTTATAAATATGTGCGCTCCCGCGTTGCACTATCCAGTAGTTCGTTGTCCACTGCGATGTCTAGTGGATGCAGCTCCTATGAATACATTTTAGCCTTCTGCAGTTTTTTTTACAAAGTTTTATAAACCTTAAATATGCCAAATGTTACAAAGTTTCCGCATTTCCTTAAAAAGCAGTTAATACTTACTTGGTTTGATTATAGTTAATTCCAGAAATGCTAAGAGTAGAAGCTGGTTAAAAGTCTGAATCAGTTTTCTTGGTAGGTAGCTGTCACATTACAAGATGAAGATCGTACGACTACAGATTCGTGTATAATGTAAATGATACAAGTAAAAATTATATATTATGACTTGTTCTGTGGTGTTTGTTTGTGTTTTATCTGTGCAGGAACGGAGAAAGAATACAATTTCCTGCAGCCGGCCGGGCTGTCGTAAGAAGCGAAAAAACAACCCACAGCCAGGTGGTAGGGTATTTGTTCGACTATATGAACCCTGGTCTAAAGTATTCTAAGGCATTAGAAGCCAGGTTCCAGTCTCCCTTTAGAGAGCGGCAGCACATTGCTAGCACCTTCGGTGTAACAAATGTTCATAAGCGACGGTAACCGGTTTCCACCAGGTGGGCCCTCACCTATCTGCTGAACTCGTGCAATAAAAATTAAAAATTGTGAAAGAAAATTTCGCTTTTTTCTGCCTTTAACTTTCAGAATCATAAAGAGTTTGATAAAAAAAATTACAGCTATTATATGTCATAGAAGAAATTGTAACATACTAGGAAATAAAAAACATGATTCAGTTGTTTTAATATTTTGCTGTAGACCTGGCAATACTACCTGTGTATCCGAGCCCATTACTGCTTTGGTACGGTAGCCTAATGGCATCGTGGTCGTACGCCACATAAACTTGCGGCAAAACCATCGATTGGTAAAGGCATTCCTGATTCCAAGGAAACTACGTACGGATACTATGCGGCATGTTCCAACGCTTTATCGAGACAAGTATTTACTTTATTTATTGGAGAATTTCTTGAATTTAGCTTTTCGGATAAATGGTGTTATTGGGAATAATATACGTTGGAAATTTTCTGTTGTTACGATTACATGTTAGAAATAATAATGGTATAAAGAGGGTAGTCGAGCGATGACATAATTAGTTGCATAATCGGGGTGGTGGCCGCAACCTTAAGTATAAAATGGGGGTAACAGTGCCGTATTTTCACTTCTCGCGTGGCTTCTGACACAGTTGGACTGTTGTTTGGCTCATTGTAAGAATCGCCGAATTGATCTATGTCAATTAGGTCATAACGGTTGCGTTGTAGATAATATGCCGTTTTTATATTAGGTGTTGTGCTTTGTATATATGATGATGGTTTGTTTAAATTATAATTCAAAACCTATCCTGATGATGATTTTGCGAAAAATATTAATTACTAATTATTATCTTCTAAGCTAATTCATAAAATTGAGACATCACAGCCATTACATTATTGTCAGATAACATACAAAAATTTATCATAAATTAAATTTCAGACGTAATTAGTCATCTTTATTTCTAAAACGGGCTGAAAAGGTTAAAATCAAATGTTAAGTAAAACTGTTTAATATTAAAGGAAAGGTTTTGGTAAATACCGGAATGTTTTAGCCGTTTTGGTTTCAAAGCGAAAGGCTTGAGTTTTAATGTACTTGGTCCATAATTAATGTGATCAAAAGAACGTAATCTAGGGCAAAGGTCTAGATAGAATTTCATTAAGATCTTAGTGAGTAGATACGCACCTTTATAAATCCAATATGATGAAATGATCGTCAGAGTTGTTTAAGCCACTGAATTCAAATCACCATAATTCGTGTATCTAATATCCGAATACTATTTTATTAGATAATTCCCATATATTTTTGTCATTAGTGTTATTATTATTTTTTTGCACAATTTCAACAGACAGGCAGATGTCGCACCTAATGGAAAGCAGTTACTGTTGCCTATTGAAATTTGTTATAGGTTAAAGGTGACTGGAACCTAGCACTAGTGCTGAAACAAAACTCAAGATTGTTATGGCGGCGTACTTTAGACCAGCGGTGGTAGACATCAAGATGGTCAAATACTCTACCACCTGGCTGTGGGTTGTTTTGTCGTCTCTTACGAAAGGCCGACTGGCCGAAGTATTTTTCTCCGTTCCTGCACGGACAACCTTCTAAAATTGTTAAATATCTAACTGCTGGTTGAGCACTTCGGAATACAATAACGTCTGAATATGTAAAACGATGAAAAGAAAGGATAATCAATGTATGCATTTATTAATGTAATCTAGAAAATAACTTCAAATCAATGCAAGTTCACTCAATAAAAAGATTCTTACATCTTTGAGAAAATAGCTGTCAATGATCGACACCAAACGTCAAAAGGTTTGTTATGAGTATTTTGAGTGATTTTGAGATTTTGTATTAAGGTTAATGAGGAATAAACCAGTCTTGTTACTGCTATCATTTTGTTTGGTTTTAGACTAGGGATACTTTTGTAGTTAGTTGTCATATTTCGTCTGTCGTTGATCTTTGTTTTTCCGAATTATTTGGAGATGTATGTAATCTGTAACTTATGGAACTCGGTCTGTAGAAGTGTGCGCACCCCTAAATTAATTCCGTACCGGATAAAATTCTGTACCTCGTTCGTAGTGCTCTAGGCCTGAAACTTTGTGATGGTTTAGTACCACATTTTCTATTTCGGACATTGAAACATCAAAGCAATAACTCTAACCATATACAACAGTCAACTTTATGACACCCAATATCCAAAAAAAGATTCGAATCGTCCCACAGGCGCCATTAAGCCATCGATACCGAAAACGAATTATCATCAAAATTCCAAAGGCTTATTCATTAATTCAATAGGTGCCCAAAGCCGTGGACAGTCGGCCCATTGAAATTCCGTTCACAGACATTGAGGGGATAAATTTACATTGAAAGAAACAAGTATTCATTGTAGAATAAATGGTGATGAGAAAGAATATTTAGATGGAATTACTAGTAGAACTTTTTGGCTGTATTCTTCTATCTATATAAATGTAGAGTAAACGCGGTCGAGATGTGAGCACTGCGCAAAATCTGCGGAGTGACGCTCGCGTACCGCATTCGTAATACCGAAGTAAGAAAGAGAGTTGGTCTGAAAGAGAGTGTCGGAGTGAAGGTAAGGAAAGGAATGCTCCGGTGGTTCGGGAATGTGGAAAGAATGTATGATGAAAGAATGACTAAACATATATACAATGCAAAAGTGGATGGATGCAGAAGTCGCGGAAGGCCACGACACACCTTCCGTGATCAAATTGATCGTGTACTAACAGAAGGTGATGTCAGGAGCCTTAAGAACAGACGAGCGTGCATGACAAGAGCTATGAATGTCAAAGAAGCAAGTGAGGTGTGTAAGGAAAGCCTGAATGGCGCTCTGTTGTTCGTGCCTACCCCGCAAGGGACCTGGCGTGAAGTTATGTATGTATGTATAAATGCTGACCCAAAATTTTGTCGAGTTTCAATGAAATCATTAAATCCGTTCATACATTCTTGAATGATGCTCTAACAGACAGACGAAAAATATGTAAAACTTGCATCTTTGGAATCTAGCGGTCCCAATTAGTATTAGCCGCTGTGATTATTTTTCTCATTTTTAAACGTATTCTACAAGGTCGATCAATCTACAGGTTTATTATATTACTGATAAATATAATAAAATATACTAAATTGTACTTTTATTCACAAACCAAAGTCATTACGGTCCCACTGTAGCTATTATGATAACTAAATAATGAATTCCTTTGGGTACATCCTTCGATTGTCGGGAGTCAAATTGGGACCTTCCTGTTTGATAGCGTTGGTGCATGCGGTGGGTATGTCAAAAGGATGTCATATGTTGATTTAATCTAAACATTTTAATGTGTATGACAAACTGACGTCACGGTGGTTGAGTTTGATTGTTTTAAGTTCAACCACAACTTATTTTGCATAATTAGAGAATTGTTTCTGAGAGATATTCGTACCTTTTTTAAACTAGGACATATATATTGTTACGTGCGAGCAGGGGTACGCACTTAGGATTGGAAGAAAAGCCATTTATTTTTGTTAACTAAATCTTTTACTAACTTACACAGCCATACGTGATTCTTCTCCTCAGGGTTGCCGCTATGAATAACTAACGACACACTGTTCCGACTTTAGTTTTCTCACTCACAATACCGTCGCCGATACTGCCTAGAACACCTCCTGTTGCTGCGATGCTCACCGCTTAATTTTCCGCGAGTAGCTCGCTTCTGGATATCTCCTTAAACTACGCTTCATTGAACTACCCACTAAACTCGTCACTGTCTTTTATTAAACTTTTCTTCAATCTCTTTTGTATCGCACTTGTCGCTTAGCTGCATTGAATTGAACTTCTCGGTAGGCGCTCTTTACGCTGCTCATATCTCCGGAAGAATATTCTGGAATCCATAATTTCGAAATTATTTTGTTTATTACCTATCCCTTTCTAAAATGTATCTGTCCTTGTCTTTTCCTTCCAGAATTTTCTACCTTTCCTAAAAGTCTTGGGACCGTTTTACGCTGGCAGAAAGTTCTACCCTCGGTCGCCACAACATTATCACGCCAGTTTCCCGTGGGTATACAGAGATGCGTCTCTACTTGAGACGATCTTGACAAACATGTTTTGCTACGTCTAATTTCATTAATTACTTTATTTTTTGAGTTGCTTTTTAACTGAACTTTCTTTAACATGTCTGCGATTAGATCATGGTGAGTTCGTCACGGTCTACTTGCATTAACTCTACCATTCACACCGCTGTCAAACACTTGTTTTGTGCTTCTACTTTCGTTCTTTCTCATTATATATATGCCCAAGCCACTTCAAAATTCCTTTTTTACCTATCATCACTACATTTACTTTCTACAACGGTTTCTAATGATATAGTTTAACTTTAACTCGCATTTCGACTGAGTTTATCCCTCTTACGTGTTTCTGCTAGATATACAAAATGCGGACAAAACTTTAAAAAATTAAATGCTAAGGAAGCCTCAGTTCTTTCAACACTTTCCCACCAGAGAGTCAAATCGCTTACATAGTAATAATGTTAGTAAAGTTACACATAAATCTTTGAACATGGATTTATTATATTAACTTAGGTTAGTGTTGCCCTTAAAAAATAAAAATCTGGAAACCGATTGCAGCGCCATCAACCAGGATCAATGGTCAATCTAAACCATTCCACCACCACCACCACCACCACTACTTGAAAAAACAAAAAAAACATTAAAATCGGTCCCACCGGTAAAGAGGTGTTCAGCTCCGCCACCTACTTGGTGGGTCTAAACTGACCCGGGCTCCACTAATCTACGGAATACACACAAAAATTCAACCTAAATCAGATAAATGAAAATGACTTTAAATGCAGTCACCATTGGCAAAATTAGCCGTGAAAGACCATAACAAATGAATGGCTAGACTGATTGATGTTTTTTAATGTTTTTTTTATTTATTATTGAATACTTATCATATTTTAAGTTGGTCCAGCCATTCTTGAGTTATAAATGCTGCAACTAACACGACTTTGTTTTATATACATATACATTAACACTCGTTCACAATTTGTAGAATATTTAATCACTGTAACAGACGTCGTTATACCCGACATGGCAAAAAACCTCCGTTTATTGAGAGCACTGCGCCAGATGCTTGAACTGGATTCGGGGCCTATAATGTTACAAGCCATGTGCGTGTGCGAGAAAAAAAGTTATTTCGCTCACACGAATATATCGTGTGCGATATTGTTCGGGGGAAATTTTCAGATACGTGACCAATTTGTAGGTTGTTCGACACGAGTTTATTTAGGTCTGGGCCGTATTGGAAAATTGGTTATGTCATTGATGTTTTTTCTTTGAAATTGTTAAGTTGGGTGAACAGGAATTTTACATATTATGAGAATTTTTTTTATAACATGAGTTCAGCGGTTCAGTAACATTCCGCAATGATGACAAAAATCTACGAGCCCTGTCCTCTGAATTCCTCATCCAGCGCCAGACCATCGCTCCTGTGGCAGACGTCATTAACTCACTGCCACTTCAATGTCTAATTTTGCGAGCTATGTCGCTTTACTTGTTTCTTTTACGGATATCCTCATATCTTATTCTATCCATAAGAGAAACACCCGAAATAGCTCGCTCCATAGCCCGTCGAGCGACTTGAAACTTGTGAACCAATCCTGCCGTTAGTGTCCTGTGTCGGCCCCGTAGGTCACGACCGAAAATGTGTTTAATTGAAGATAATTATATATCTCACAGGGATTATTTAAACAGACCATTATCATAAAATGTTTTGAGACCGGAAAGTGAGTCATAATATATTTTTTTATTGCACGGTACTGCATTGAACAGAAAAGCCAATGATTGTCACGCTTCATACGGGCGACGCGTGATTCATTCGTAGTGTAGTGATAATATGTTTATTGTTGTCAGACTGATGAATACTCAGTTAAAGAGGTCAAAGCACAGTGTGGTTATATTGAATAATATAAATGCAGTTGTTGTGGTGGAAAGTAATATTTTTGGCATAATTATGATTATTTATATAATGTACAATAGGTATAATAAATTTGTACAGGGTCTGAATTGGTGCAATGCACTTTAAAAATGTAAAAAAAGGCTTAATTCGGGCCAGCAGATTTCAGATTTTGGAACAGATTTAAATAAAACTGGACACACAGCTAACTTATACGGTCAACACTTGGTATACTTTTCATCCCGATGAATGAAGTCATTTCCGTGGGATACAGTCGCGTTTTTAGGTGCCGCCGATGCAATTCACTAAGTCAACGTTTCACGCTCGAATTCACTCGTTCCATTTGCTTGCAAGCGTTACATGCGTAAACTTAAGTGGAACCGATTATTCTACCCACCTCTTGATATGGGTCGTTGTGAGCGCTGCGTAACCGAAAATTACGATGTCATTAGTGACTTTTTCGCGGTGACCATAACGACCGTAGTTGCTATGTAGAACGGCTGAAGGAGCATTTTGAATGTTGTGAGCTACTGGAGGAATGCGCCCAAATGAATAGCTTGGGCGACGTGAGCCATCGCATATGGCGTCACGATCTTATGGGCTACCTAGAAAACAGGCCAATAATTTATTTTTGTCGGCTTTATCCGCAGTAATTTTTACTTATACCTAAAGCATTTGTTTATTTCGACTAGCGAGATTCGCGGTAACTAGCATGAGGAACCACCGCCAGCCGCTGCAAGTCAGTTTGAATTCTTTTTTCTTTCTTTCTTTCTATCAGTCATAAGTAAGACACAGTTAAATTTTTATATCTGTAATTGTAAGCTTTTAAAGCTTTTAGTCGTACAAAAATATTTTATTCATGTTTAAACTCCTTGTAACATAATCGGTTATTACCAGCAATGGTATCTATAGTGCCTCAGTTCTAGAACAGCTATTTTCTAAGTCAAGGACGTTCAATAAATTGCAAATTGCCACGGCAGTGTCAACAGTATCCAGTGTCAACAATATTGAGGTTTCATTGTGCTATTTGCTTCTGCAGTCGGTATTCATGGATTGTGGAAAACGGTAATGTATATTGCACACTAAATACAGCAACGATAGTAACATAATTCGACAATCGATATTCATCACAGCCGCTGCTATGTCTGATTCTTTAAGTCTAAATTGACCTTCGAATGATTATTTTAAATGACTGTGTAGTTATTACAGAGTATCATTATCATTTTCGATTTTAAGTTTCTTGTTGGCTAATGCTGAACCTGACTGTTGCTAGGGCGAACTTGATATATCCACTCTGTGCGACCTTCAACGACCTCTAATAAGAAATAGTCTATTTGATACTGAGTACGCAATAGAGAAATGAAGGAAGTTGAAGAACGGAAAAAATGGATTATCGTATCACTATTTTAGATGAGCGTAGTACTCGAAACTTGCTATT
Organism: Dendrolimus punctatus; assembly: GCA_012273795.1. NCBI lineage: Eukaryota > Metazoa > Arthropoda > Insecta > Lepidoptera > Lasiocampidae > Dendrolimus > Dendrolimus punctatus. The sequence goes on from CM022542.1 coordinate 87,194, forward strand.
TTTAGTCTAATAACCCAGTCCGGTAAGCAACGTCGTAATACTAGATTGTTTCACGAGGGGTGAAAGTGACGTTTTAGACATTAGCGCAGCGAAGGCGCTAATAGTTCGAGTGCCAAAACAGGCCTTTCATCCAAGGTTAACACTCTGATTTCCATTTCGAATATGAGTAAAGTGAATAATAACAAATTAGTTAAACAAAAATTACTTCTCTAAGGAAATCAGGCGTTATTATCCCCACAAATAGCTATTGTGCCTGGCCGCCAATTTGGTGACGTAACCGTAGCCGAACACTCAGTACTATTAGCATCACTGGCCGGCGAGTCCGCATACATATCGAATTGCGGATGACGTCACGTGAATGTTAATTTGACAAGGTTCCAGCGCATTACCAATTTGCGGGGATAATAAGTCCATATTAAAATCTGATGACGTCATTTAATACGTCACATATGAATCGTCAAGTATATTTCTTTTTCTGTGACATTCTGCCAGCCAGTATTTTTTGGTCACTGATGATAGTAAATATTTAGTTGAAATTTATATAATATTAATTAAATAATAACTTAGCGAAAAGTAGCTAAAACTATGAGTATAAAATATTATAATTTATAGTGCAATTTAACAGTGGCTGTAAAGATCTTCCTAGGGACGAAAAGTACAGTTTTCATCCCTGTGATCAGGCAAGTCTAAGCGTACTTTCAGAATATGCGAAATGAAAAATATATAGATAAGTCAGTGAAATAATATTAGAAATAAAAAAAGAAAACGATTTCAAACTTTGAGTTAATATCCTGTCCACTTAAATACACACACACACACACACACACACACACACACACACACACACACACACACACACACACACACACACACACACACACACACACACACACACACACACACACACACACACACACACACACACACACACACACACACACACACACACAACTAGCTCATACCCGCCCGCTTCGCGTGCCGTGAAATCCGTTCTTAGCTGACCTCTACTTTGCGAAAGGAAGGTCCATGCCGAATTTCAAGTCTATAGGTATTATAGTTCCTGAGATATTGTGATGAGTCACTATATACGTGGATTTCAATTATATATACTTATTTGGATTATTATCACCATCGGTTTCAGAGCAGAGCCGAATCTGGCTAAACTCCAGGTGACTCTCTATTTCTGAGTTTCCCAGTTAAATACTGTAATGCAAAAACCCGTCAATGTTTCGACCCGGTCCACATTCACATCAAAGGAAAGATATGCTAACAATAGATTTTATGCGAAACACGCTTTTGGTGTTTTACGAGTTTCTAGGGGAGGTAGAGCTTATAAAATGTAATATGTGGGGTTATTTTATGATCGCAAGACGAAAAGTTTAACCGCGTTTCCGGTTTTATGCTAATTATTATGTCTGAGTAGACATTTCAAGGTTGACTCGTGTGACCTAGTTTTTACGCGAACTGGAAATCGTTGCGGATTTTTATGCTTTTCTCACATTTTTGACTTTGGGACTGCATTAAACGTTAACGGCCTTACTTATAATAATCTCGTAAAGCAACGAAATAAAGAAATTAGGCATCTCTTAAGTAAGATAATCAACCATAATAAATTAATTATTTTTTTCACTTTTAAACGTGTATTACCTATTGTTTACCTAGGAGGAGCACAGATAAACGAAATTTGAATGATTAATGTAGGTTGTACTCAAAATATTCGACTAGAGGAGTTTATGGGTAAGATTTTCATTAATCAGTTGCTGAACAGATTCTTTAAATTTAAGAAACGATTATAAGTAAGGCCGTAAGTGTTAAACAATAGTAGTCATTAAATTAGAAATGAACATCCATTTTACTACTAGAGAGATATTTTATGAGTGTTATATGGTTACATAGCCATTTTTTACCTACTTCTGTAATATTGACTTGATGTGTGGCAGAAGGCGTATGCTAGAATTGAGGACTATGCAAGGTAAGGTTACGCCGACGCCAAATTATATATTTTTTTTATGTCAACTCTACGGACTCTAGTTTCGCACCCTTTTTTACAATTTAATTTAGAAATTGTACACGCTTGTTTGTTTTTTTATTTATTGTGTGTGATATTTTCTTAAGTTTTCGCGACTTGTACACATAATAAAACTACGTTTTAACGGTTTTAAGCGCGGTAATTTATTTTATTTAGTTTTATCCGACGTTTCGGCCGCTTTTCAGTTGCCGTGGTCACGGAAGACAAAAATGACATTTGTCTATGGGAGCCTAATCTAATTTACCACCGCTTCACAACATGTTGTGGCTTGAAGAGAAGAAACGGCGCAAGAAACTAGAGTAAATAATATCCATAAACAAAATTAAAACTAAATAATTAAAATGAACAAGTTGGCGGTAGGCTAAATAAAAACATTGACAATACACGTTCGACAAATCTCATCTTTGTCTTCCGTGACCACGGCAACTGAAAAGCGGCCGAAACGTCGGATAAACCTAAATGAAATAAATTACCGCGCTTAAAACCGTTAAAACGTAGTTTTATTATTGTGTGTGACATTTCTTGAATGTCTATTTGAGTTGTGGAGCGCTGTAAGAATAACTTATTATATTAATTTTGTAATTGATGTCAAACTATCTGTAACTATCTATCTATCTGGCCTCTCTTTTCTTTCACCTTCTCCCTACTAGTGGCGTCGGCACAATATGTTTTTTCCTCTCACACTCACCTATTCTGACGTACATCTTCTGCCACACCATAAATCATCATATCATCCTTCACACAATCCATACATCTGTTTTTTGGTCTAGCTTTACATTTGTACCAATACATCTTGTTTTTTATCTGACCATAGTCCAAAATGTCTGCAATTTGGTCTTATTTAATACGTCGGGGTCTACTGATACCAATTCTAGTGTCATATCGTCAATCTGCTCTGCTATCAAACTAGTATTTTAGCAGTCTCTTGTCATTATTCTCTATATGTCCAAACCCCCTTTTCAACCCCTGATATTATATTGTTTAATCAAAATTCTTATCTCAATCCACATATCTGACTTTCTCATATTGTTTACGTTCGCATACTTATTATTTTAACTGCGTTTGGTCCACTTTCAAGGGGTCTGGTGTGTATGCTACTCTGCTTGTTCTCCTTTAGCAATAACTAAAATTGATTTGAAAGCGGCGGCGATGGTGATATCACGATAATATAACAACGTCTTAACGGTTTTAAGTGCGCTATTTCATTTGTTTTTTATTATTTCGACGTTTTGCCCACTTTTCAGTAGCCATGATCACAGAAGACAAAGATGTCAAGTGTCAACGAGTAATAAATTATAACCATAAACAAAAAATAAAAACATAATTAAAATGAAAAGTTGGCGATTGGTTAAATAACAATACTTGACATCTTTGTCTTCCGTGATCACGGCTTCTGAAAAGTGGCCAAAATGTCGGAATAATAAAAATCAAATAAAATACGAAGTAGTTTTATTAAGTGTAGTAGTCACGCAAACAACGACAATACTAGTATCATGATGATGCAATAAGTAATCTGTAAGAATCAATTTTGTTAGAAGTGTATTCAGTTTTATGTTTCTTATCTCTTACCCAACTTTCACTGCCATTCATGACCTTTGTTGAATTTTTAGTAACGCACATTTCGTCACCTCAGTTATATTTCGCACAACACCGTATTTTGGCAACAATACCTACTCATTCTTCACGAATGATAACAAAACCGAAACCTGCTCTTACATACATTAAACCACAAAAGCACTAGAGCAAAATGAAATCTCTCAATGTACACCGCATGATTTATGTGTGTGTTGCATTATGCCCGATATTCTGACCAATCGGTATCCTCGGTTCTATGTGTGATTGTGATACTACACAGCTAACTGACCAATGGCGTGATCCGATTTGAATGTGTGGGTGAAACACGTTCGGTTTTCAGCACTATTGTTGCAGCTTGTGGTGACGGGTTGAGGTATGCGGTTTTTGATCATTTAGATTAATTTGTTATTATGGTACATACATACATACATACATACATAACTTCACGCCAGGTCCCTTGCGGGGTAGGCACGAACAAGAGAGCGCCATTTAGGCTTATTCTTACACACCTCATTTGCTTCTTTGACATTCATAGTTCTTGTCATGCACGCTCGTCTGTTCTTAAGGCTCCTGACATCACCTTCTGCCAGTACACGATCAATTTGATCATGGAAGGTGTGTCGTGGCCTTCCGCGACTTCTGCATCCATCCACTTTTGCATTGTATATCTGTTTAGTCGTTCTTTCATCATACATTCTTTCCACATGCCTGAACCACCGGAGCATTCCTTTCCTTACCTTCACCCCGACACTCTCTTTCAGACCAACTCTCTTTCTTACTTCGGTATGGTACATCTACACAATAATTTGTAAATATTTTTTGTAATAATAAAACTACCTTTTGACGGTTTTAAGCGCGGTAATTTATTTTATTTAGGTTTATCCGACGTTTCGGCCGCTTTTCAGTTGCCGTGGTCACGGAAGTCTTCCGTTAAAACCGTTAAAACATAGTTTTATTATGTGTACAAGTCGCGAAAACTTAAGAAAACATTATATTTTTTGTAATGTCATTTAATTTTAATATAACATGTACAAAACATTGCACGGCTAATAGGGCCAAAATTTGTCGTTCTGTCAATAAGTCAGTCTGTTCTATGAAATTCTTTTTATCAATGCATCTTCTATACATCTATACATAAAAATAAATAAAATTGAAGTATCTGTTATGTTAAATTAACAGCTTTTTACTAAATGAATATGAATACGGTATTGATATCAAAAAATCAATTTGAATTTTTTTGTGTCTCTGTTGTTTGTTCCGGTTAATGTCTAAAACGGCCAATTTTGACGAACCTTTCTCTGGCAGATAGCCTAAGTTATAAGGAGTAACTTGGCTAGTATTATTTTTTAAGAAACTTGAGAGGTGTCAAGGGACACCCGAATGGAACGAAGTTCCTTTCGATTAATTAGTGAAGGAATTGTAATATTTTTTTTTTTAAAGTTATAATAATATAATAGAGAGACAGACAGAGAAACACGCGCACGCCGCACGGCTTACAACTATAGCAAAAAAGTGTCGTTACAACTTTTGGTCTTAATGTTTTCCGTCTAGCCCCTTTCGAAGTTCCCACACGCACGCCGGACGATTTTTTAATCAATTAGCTTAAAGTATTGTCCATAGCTTTCCATGCGAGTTAGTAAAATTATCATCATAATAGTTTTAAATTCGTTTGGTTGCGTTCAGAGCGGTCGTTTCGAAACCAAAGGTTCTTTTCCTAATTTTCCTTCATCACTTCGCGTGGTCTTTGATTTCCCGTATTATGAGACTAAAGGCACGCATGTTAGCCATAGACACAAACTATCCCGTATTCGTCTCAGTTATCGCTTCTAACAAAAACAAGATACTCTTCGTGTGACGACTTTCATTGAAAAACAACACACTGAACACTTGACATCGCGTTATTAGCAGTGCATAATAATATTATTATATACAGTTTGTACACTTGCTCTTGCTTGTGGTGGTGGATGCTGGCAGTTGTTGGTGGAGTGCTGGTGCTTTCTTGTAGTAGGGTGAAGAAAATACACCTTGTCGCTTTCAGGGATTTATTCTAGTAGTAGTTTGGTTTGGATGCTGATCCCTGGTCGCAGCTCAATAGCGACTCGGTAGCGACTCGCCCACAATATATTTGTGAGCGTTATTTATACTAATTTTATTATATTAAAGTAGCCTAAAGTAGGCCGCAGCGTCAGCAAAACGCTGTACGTTGAACCGTACAGCACAGTATAATACGTCATACTAGTAATTCCTGAAGAGCATTTGGAAAACGGTCGTAAGTTATTTGTATATAGAGGATTTGAAGTAAAACATATGGATGCTCATTTCAAAACTAGTAAACGCTTGTAGATAACACAAACTTGACACAAAACAGACATACGAAGATAATATTATCATTGTGTAAATTGAGAGATATTTCAAGGAGCTTGTTGTTATCTTATTTAGGGCATAGAAACGTCTTTGGTGTGATTTAAAACTATAATTCAAAAAGTTAATTATTCTCTGATTTTATTTCTTCCTATTACTGTTTAATCGAGGGGTGTTTCATTAAATATGTTAGGCGGCCTCTGTGGTTGAGCCGCCGCAACGCAGAGGCTCTGGGTTCGATACCTGGCATGGTAAATTTTGGAAAAGAACTTTCTCCTTTATTTACTATGGTCTGGGTGTTTGAGATCGGGCCCATAGTAGTCCGTTATATTATATCACATAACATAAAATAAAATTAGCGATATTTTTTTATTGCATGTGTTCAGCAGGCAAACGGCCCACCTGATGGAAAACGGTTACCATCGCCTATGGACATTGGTAACACCAAAATGCTGCTGCTCCGTAAAGGGGCGCTGGAACCTGGCCATTAATGCCGGAACACACCTCGGTTGTTATCGTGGCATATTCTAGACCTGGGGTAGCCATCCAGACAGCCAAGTACTGTCTCCCTTCCTGTAAGGATAAAAGTTTTAATCCCCAAAATTACCACCCAGTTAGGCGTTTTAATTGTTTTTAGTGACTAATAAAGTTTTAAGCTGGAACAACAGAAATTTAAATTAATAAAATCTTCATCTTACCCTACATAGGTTTGTTAGTCAATTAACTATATTAAGATAAACATAGAAACGACTAAACAGCATCAAGTAGACGCCAAGCCTCATCCATCGTTCTCGTTAACCTAATACACAAAAAAATCTCAAACATCCACATGTTTATTATTTTGAATGCAGTGTCTGGAACTTGTCACTGTTGGTTATTATTATATTTAGGACAGTGTAATATGTATGTTTCTTTAGTACAAATGGGTTTATATAAAAAACTTTCACTATACTGAGTAACGTTCTAACTATACTACTACTATTTCAATACTAACACTTGTTTGGTTGATGTGGATTTTTCGAACTATTATAACGCTGAAGAACTTCGGTGTGGTGTGATGTTGAGGCAGTCTGAATTTGGTTCATCCTGAAGAGTATGGCCCTTTACGGTGCCCCCATCTGGTTCGATGCGCTTCACCGCCACAACCGAACCCTGCTGCACCGGGCGCAGCGGGTTCTGGCCGTGAGAACCATACGGGGGTATCGTACAGTGTCTTGGACGGCGGCGACACTCTTGGCAGGCGAGCTGCCCTGGCCTCTCCAGGCAGACGTCCTGTCCAGGGTTCGTCGTACCCAGGAGGATGCCCTAGCAAGAGGACTGACCTTCTGTCAAGTCGAGATAGAGACGGTCAGGAAGCGGGAAACCGCTTGCTGCCTCGTCGACTGGTGTCGTGACCTCGAACACCCTGCGGCCGGCGGCTTTACGGTGGATGCAATCAGGCCACAGCTGGAGAGATGGGTCAACCGCACTAGCGGAACCCTGACCTTCAGGACGACACAGATAATAACCGGACACGGTTGTTTCGATCAGTATATGTTTCGCATTGTGGGCTGCTTGCCTTCTCCGGATTGCCGACAGTGTGGTGCGCCTGATACGGCGTTTCATACGCTTGTCGAGTGCGCTGCCTGGGCGCCGCAGAGGTTCGAACTCGAGACACACGTAGGAGCCGTCAGATCGCTCAGCGACTTGGTAACGGCCATGTTGCAGGGCGACGACCGCTGGGATGCTGCGGTTACTTTTTGTGAGGCAGTAATGTCTCTCAAAGAGGCCGCAGAAAGGGATAGGGAGCGAAGTCCTTCGGCGCGTACTACGGTCTCTTCTCGAGGTCGCCGGCCTTCAGCCAGCACCCGGAGAGGCAGGTACGCGCATTACTTCCCTCCCTGAGTTAGGATCCGGAACGAGGGGGCCCTTAGCTACTAGGTAAAGCAAGGGATTTAACAACTACCCCCGTTCCGTAGTGGAGTGTGTTCTCCCAGGGCACACTTCAAGCACTTTATTGCGCTGGATCGACTGTTGCGTAACTATGTTCTATATCTCAGTCTTTCCAACACATCAAAGCGCAGGGTCGTCAGGGAGGAGGGGGTTTTTAGTGGGTATTGAGGTTGCTCGCCCGTGCGGCATCACTCGGAGTCTCCACACTCCTCTGTGTAGTCCATAGCGGACGGAACGCAAAATAAAGCATACAATTACTAGCGTTACCGCCCCCCGTGGATTCGTGCCGTTTCCTAGTGACGGCCCAAAGAGTGCGTAAATCGGTTAGTCATTTTCCCTCGCCTCAAAAAAAAAAAGTCTGAATTTGGTTGGTTTTCGACCTGTATCGAAATTCTCGATTCGATGGCAATGAGTGATATAGAGAGAAATATGCATCACCATATAAATACTCACCTAGATAGATAGATACAAGCATATAACAAACTACTGACTACAACTAAAGTCTTTGGATAGTAAAATGTTATTTGTTGTATTAATGTTTATAATCGTTATATTATTCGTAGCTCTTGTTTTACTTTTCTACCAGATCGATATCAATTCATGGTCTCCAGAATCTTAAGGTAGTGATGATATCAAAATATTATAACCCATTAGGGGGCGTCCATAAATTACGTGAGGTGTTTAAGGGGGGGAGGGGGTCGAGTCAAATCTCATCTAATCTTACGTTGGAGAGAGGGGGGGTCACGGCAAATATCACGCAATTTTTTTTAATTGGACTGAATTAGAGTAGGTATTCTTTTTTTAATCACAGTAGTTACGATTTAATTATTCTATTGTAAAATTTTTATTACACTTATAATTAAACTCTCAGCAATATTGATTACTAGTCTTAACTAGTCGTAAATAAAAGCACGAAGCAAATTTGGTTTTTTCTTTTTACAATAACAGTTCAACGCGTTTACGTAAGAAACTCACATTTTGAAAAATCTCACGTGAGATTGGGGGTTGGGGGAGGGGGTTGAATAAAATCTCACGACATCTCACCAGGGGGGGAGGGAGGGGCAGAAAATTTTAAAAAAACACCTCACGTAATTTATGGACGCCCCCTTAGCTCGGGAGTCTGAATTTAACTTGTCCAAATTGTTATTTAAGTTTATAGTTTAAATATGTATTTAGAAGCAAATGTAATAATAGGTATGTAGTTGTGAATAATTTATTAATTTATGGAAAACCTACAGCTAGATTACATTGGGTTAGATAACTATAATTAACAAAAGAAAGCCAATGACAGGTTTTCACGAATAAGCTTTTGGTTAAAAGTAACATGCAGACATAAAAATGGCACCGAGATGCTAAGTCACTATTGAAAACTTACATACATACATACATACATAACTTTACGCCAGGTCCCTTGCGGGGTAGGCACGAACAACAGAACAGTTTAACACATATTTCAACATTACTGAAAACTTGAGGCTTAGATATCGCTTGGCCCCTGAAATACTGATGACAAACAGGTTGACGTCATCGTATTTACTTATATTATTTAAATAATTGCTTGCTCGCACTACAAATGAGTTCTGTCTGTAATTGGTAAAAGTTAAAGGTACCTACATTAATGGGTTGATTACATCGTATAGACTGCGGTGGAATATTAAAGTGGACCTTGCTCAGAAGATCTGGAAAATCAATATCGGAGGAGATAATTTTAAAATAATAAGTATATATAAGTAAATATATAATGTATGTGTATAATGGCCATATCTTAGGAGGCTGATAAGAGTAATGAAGTCTTAACGAAGTCTCAATTAAATATTAAATAAAAAATATTATTATCAGTAGATAAGAACCTGTTTAAAAATATTTTGATCCTTCGTGCAGGATTAATTTTTCCTTATGAAGTTCTACGTCTCATTATTCGGTAATAGCATCGTTTATTCAAACACAAATCTTTGACGCATCGTAATCCTTAAACAGTCATTCACAACTCAACGCGTAGGGGTGAGTGTGAGATACAGAACCGGTATCCTGGAATTCGGTGCTTAAACATTTTTAACGATCGACGAAGACCGGCGCAGCCGCATGAATGTAGTCGAGCCACTCCAGACGGCGTTGATTGATGTAACGGTTGCCTCTGGTTTCGGATTGAATTGGTGTGTTTTTGTATTTATGTGTACGGAGTGAATGACTTAAAATATACATGGATGGTACAAAACATAATATATATACATATACTACCATTTTCCACGTAGTTATGCTTACGCTGTTAGAATAAGAATTATCAATTTTTCTGGTCTACTGTCTATATTGTTAGTTTGCTGGCTTTTGTAATCTCTGATTTAAGTGCTGGCTCGCCTAGTGGACTAGAATAGAGAAATATGATAGGTGTTGAGTGTAATCTTGAGTGTGTTTCCACTGTTCGGTATTGGTTCTCTTCTGACTCCAATTAGGTGTGTCGGGCAGATAAATTATATAACTGTCTTTAATTGACTTGTTGTACGTACGACGCGACTCGGAGGGTAATGTGCAGCGACTAACACATTATATTTTTTGCTGAATGGCAATTGTCGCTAGCCTTCACAGTAGGTGAATTTCATAGACAGATTCCGTTGTTTACTCTGGGCTAGGTGTTTGGGAAAACTGTAACTGGGTGTTAAAGCTCTATCTGTATTGGTGCTAAATGCGCCTACAAATCATAGATTACAACCATGAAAGAAAATGAAATGAAATTTTGCTGTAAAAATTGTATTGATTCGGTAAACTTCATTGAAATCTTACAATTTAAGGACCGAATATTGCATTTTTTAGAGGACGTAATTTTATTATTGGGACATGTGTGGGGAGTCAATAGAAGCTTAACCTCAAGTTTATGGGGTCGCCACCCTTGTCCCCCGGCCGCCATCTTGGAAAAAGTGGTGAAAACACTTTTTTCCCGATATCTCGGAAACTATGCGTCTTACAAAAAATTTGTAAAGACATAATTTGTATTAAATTGTTTTGCCTACAAATATGTTTGTATTACTTTTTGTCCTAAATTAAAAGTTAAAGAAGTTATAAGCAAAAAAGTGAGAATTTTTTTATTCATTCCTAACTCTTTTCTTTACTATAGAACTTACCAAATTTAACATATCGAATGTTAAGCAGGTAGAAAAGGTCCCCCGTTTTGCCCGCTACCTATGAGGTAAGGTCCGTAGGCGCGTTTCCATCCATAGACTCCAGTAGTTAGTTTCCGAGAAAAATAACTGTCATATAGAAATAACTGTTGTAATTGAAAGTTGATACTTGTAATTCTTTACAGAACATGTAAATTGAAGCTAACATTTAAACGACCTATGCCACTGGCGTATGACATGTCAAAAAACCCCAATAGCTTGTAAGCGTCCCCGTTTTCTCGGAGTAAGAACATAAACTGAGATAAAGTGGCACCGACCTTAAGTTCACGTCGTAACTTAATTACACTCTTATCTGTACTTAACTGTTATCTGTGAAGGTTAATTATATAAAATACTTTATATTAAACGTTGGGATTTGAAGTGCTACTGTCTTCGAGGAATTTATTATTTAAAGTTTAGATGTAATGAGAGAGCTGCGCTGCGGCTTGGATAACTTAAACATGTCTCTGGATTAGGTAAGAAGTTTTATCTGTTGAAATGAAAAAAATATTCAAGCTAGCTGTGCCCGCGATGTCGTCCGCGTGGAATTTGTTTTCAAAACCCCCCGATTTTGAAACATTCTTCATTGGTGCTCCACTTCTATTGGTCTTAGCAAGATGATATATATCCTATAGCCCAGTGGTTCCCAAACTTATTTTGTATACCGTCCACTTTGAGAATAAATTATTTTTAGCGCCCCCATTTTTGCACCTACTTAAAAAACACTATAACGTCCAATTAAATTAATTGAATGTTGAGAGCTACATTAGCGGAGATTAAACATTCATTCTAAACGAGATTTTTACTATAGCCCGCAAGACTAACTAACTTAACTTGAGACCTAAGCGCAGTAGGTAGTAAAGGCGCTGAGGTCTCAAGTTAACTCTTATGGGCTGCACCTGGCAATGCCCATTTTTTTCTGGGTCTCTACCGCCCCCTTTTAGGCCTGCAGCGCCCACAAGGCCACTGAAATAATTTTTCAAATCAGATCAGTAGGTTCCTGACATTAGCGCATTAGAATATGAAGATTGATGTGTGCTGTTGCAATAATGGATAAAGTGCGAAACGAGTACACAAACGGGTCTTTGAAAGCTACGCTACACCCGTCATTAAAAACTGAGATGAAGAAGATTAGAACGGTTGAAAATCATGTGTCAGTGAGAATTTTCAATTTGAAGATTGTTGGAAGTATGATTGAACAGAAATTAAAAGAGAGATGATGGATTATATGAAGTATAACTTGATGATTTGTGGTATAACAGAGGAGATATGACAGAATTGAAGAGTATAGAACAATAAAGAGAATCGATAAGATAGAGATGAAAGACAAACAAATGTTGAATAATTGAAAGAGGATGTATAAAGACTAGAAGACAGAAGTAGTAGACTCCTTCTACAATAACCCGTTGCGAAGCTGTGTAAATGTAGAATAGGCCACCTCCTTATATTTCAATAAAATTTTAGAATTACAGTTTAAAATAACATATTATGCCCATATGGTTAGGAAAGGGTAAACTAAAGAGAGAGAATAATATCGGCAAATGGTTTTGTGTTTGAAGTAAATGTTAGTCATAACTGTCACAAAATGCTGACATTACGCCTATCTCAATATGCCGCCAACGCATCGTCGGCACTTTATAGGAATAAAGCAAGGATTAGTAATAAAATTATAATTCACTCATAATATTCTAAAAACATTGCGTTGCATCCTCTCGTGTGGCCGCAGGACGTGCGTCCGGCGTATTATATTATGCTATTATGAATTTTGCTTGACATTACTTAGAATAGACCGGCAGCACATTGACAGGACCTCTAGTGTTGCTAATGTCCATAGGCGACGATAACCACTTTCCATCGCAGTTGACCCGTCAGCCTGTCTGTTGTGCTACAGCAATAAAAAACGAAAATGAGTCTTTTGAAGGTAATCTAATTTTTTTATTGTAGTATAGGTTCGCGTCTGACCCACAATCTTGCCCTATGTGGTGCAAAGATGTGGCCTAGGATGTAGTTCGCTTACCTAGAAGGTATCTATTCACACGGGACCTGAAGACACCTAGGTTATAAGTATCCGGGAAGACAGACTCGGGCAATGAGTTCCATTCCTTTGCGGTTCGTATGATGAAGCTAGATGTAAAGTGCTTCGTTCTTATAAGTGGAATATCCACCATATATCGATGCCGCATGCCGGTGCGTCTGGTTGTCCGATGATGGAAAAGAGATAGCGGGATCAGATCGAAGAGCTCAGCTGCACACTCCAAAGTGAATCCGATTTAAAATCGAAAAACTGTATGAAATTGTATGTGAATTGTTTATTTCAATCTTCAATTTAAAGCTAATTATTTTTTACGGATGTTTATGTAAAGTATTACATAAACACCCGTAATATATAAGTAAAACAACCTCTTAGTATTATGGAGTACCATAATATTGCTTAAGCAATATTTGCCTATTTAAAACCAGTGGTCATAAAAATTTAAAACCCAATTTCGTAATTCAATTAAAAATGCTCAAGCACTCATTTCACGATTTCACTTTAAATTGACTTCAGTTAGTAAGTTAATTAATTATTTACTAAATGTTTTATGGTTTTACTAATTATAGTCTATGTTCTAAAAGAATTCATTCATGGGATTGAAGGTCAAAAACATTTTTAGTGCACTTAGGCACGCGGAATATCGTCCGTCAGGTTTTTCAAAAGAGTATTGATGTACCTTAGTCCCTTTTTAGGGTCCCATGATTTTAATGAAATCGGGAGCATTATTTGATTGTTACGTGCGACTGACATGTTAGTCATTTTTCTTAAAAACTGCTTGTTGGTACTGGTGCGTGAATGAACTTTGACAGGAAGGTGTAGTTTGTATAGCTCTGTGAAGTCATGTAGTGAAATTAGAAAACAATAAATAAAAAAGAAAACCGCTTTACACATTTTATTTTATTTTATTTAGGATAATAAACAGATATACACTAAAGTTACATGATAATAAAAAAAAGTATATAGTATAAAGTCAGTGCTGATTAACAGAAATAACACGTTGCGAAGCGGTGTATAATACGGCCGGCGTAACTTGGCCAATGTGAACATAGGCTCTGCGAACTTTAGAACATGTACACTCGTGTAATGAGTGGGCATACGACTCGTCAGTGAATACAATTGGTCGCTCTCATCCCTGTATTTTTTCCTTGCTTTGTACTAGTTGGTCACTGTATTTTCTTCATGAGTTTACATGCGCTAAAGTTCGCAGAGCCTATGTTCACATTCGCCAAGTTACGACGGCCGTATTATACATAGATTAGGAAGTAAAATTAAATTTTAACCTATATGTATGACCTTCAAAAAGTGTTCTCCAGTGGAACTTATTTTGAATAAAAACTTTTGAATTTTGAATTTTTTTTTGATTCAGCTACATTATCCACGAACAAAAAAATGGTAAATTAATGACTTTTGATTCAGATAGCGAGTTATTAGTTCCCATAGTTTTGAAAATTGTACTGTATTCGCTAACATTTGAATTACGAAGTGGAAAATTCTGTAAAAAATCATGCTAAAAATACTTGCAAAGAAAATTGTTTCCAATAATATTCGTTGAATGGCTTCTGAAATCTAGCGTGCTTTTGATTAAAATTCATTTTGGTTTTGTGGCCAAAAACGAAAAGAATGTTTATCACCTCTATGAAATCCTTTGTCATGCGCGAACTGAGAAGCACTTGTTTATTTTTTTAAAGACAGTGAAACAGATTTGACCATATTCGCTCCTAAACTCCTAAAAGTTCTGCTCTAATCGAATCTAAAAGGCGGGGGCTTTAATAAGGCAGTTCTATAGTAGCTTGCCAAGATGAGTCTTTATAAAAATGAAACCAAAAACACTTTGGTCACGACAGTACATAAGATGAAAGTCAACATTCCGATCTTCGTAAGAGACCACTGTGTCTCAACCCACAGCATTCCTAAGGGTCAAACCTCCAAACATTCAAAACCCACGTCCTAGAGATGTCAAATAAACCTGTCACACACTCCCACGCGAAAGAAATGCCTGTTTTAGAGAATAGTCGTGAATTTTTCTATAGTCGTCAAACTGTCAGATATGAGATAGTTGTATTCACTTAACTGTTTTTATTGCCTGAAGAGCTTGAACCTGGATGAAGAGAATTGTTTGAGAAACATTGCGTGCATAATTGTTACAGCTCGAGGTTATCGTAATGAGCGCTCATCCGATGGAGAGCGGTGTGGTAGTAGAATACGAAGGTACCATTCTGAACAGTTATCTTCTTTGCGTATTCTACCAACTGTATAATGAAGCGTCTCATTATACAGTTGTAGAATACGCAAAGAGACGCCAAGTCTCTCCGAAAGCAAACGTATCGACTAGACCGTCTGTGACTATGAATTCGTGGACAATGTAACAGAACGTTACAAATATTACAACTTTTATAAATATTTATTGAATACAGCAGAAATAACTATTGTAATTTATTTTCACGATTCGGGAACTGTCCTTGGAATTTTTAATAATGTTTGTCAGACGAATAAGGAGTTCTAAGAGGACTAACAATCTAGACCGAAACGCTGCCTTCTCTATGTATTGGAAAACGCATAGGAGAATGCTGTGTATCAGACTTATTGAGAGCGCAGTCTAGCCTAGACGAAACTTTTTTTGTACATATCCTTTCATTTCTCTTCATATTATTTTAAAATATCTACTTCCTTAGAATCGTTGTGATTTGAAAATCGATGAAACGAAAAAGTGACACTAAAAAGAGATAAACATATAAAATTCAATCTTATTTAATTCGTTATAAAGTACATTTCTCTTTACCCATTAGTATTAATTTACAATTTAAATAAAACTAAGATTTCTAATGAATTTTAACTCTACCGGTATATACTTAGGGAGATATTCTTTTTATACGTAGATCAAAGGAAATTGTTCGTAACAGTGCATTGAATTTTGAACTTTATTCTAGTAACTTAAAGTATAATTTAGAAATGATTTTTTTGAATTATAATATGTTGATGGATGTAGGCTAAAGAAATAATTATATTTACATGAATAAAAGTTAAAGAAGCATTTATCTGTAAGTATATTCTCTAAAGTTTCACTTCTACTTTGTGTGAACTGCACGCACTCACAGTTTAAAAAAAATCACATTAAGTTGTGACAACAACGCGGGTCGACTTTGAATAGGTACAGTTTAGGGCAGTGTTTTTCAACGTGTGGGTCGCGACCCCCTGGGAGGTCGTGAAGCTTCTTTATGGGGGTCGCGAAGCTTCTATAGCGGAGTTGCAAAAGGTTGGGCAAGTATTTATCCGTACCCTAATTATGAAAATAAATAAATATGTTGGATTGAATATTTGACACAATATAAAATACATGAAAGAAAAGTAACTGGGGTCGCGAAATACTTCTTCATACTAAAGGGGCCGTGTCATGAAAAAGGTTGAAAAACACTGGTTTAGGGGATTAAGCTGGCGTACGATTTTTACTTCATATATTGTCATTGATCTCTTCATAAGCTCGTGTATTTTATTTATGTAACAATATTTTATTATAACATATTGTTCTGGTACACACTCTTTATCAAATAACATCCGATAATAAGACTAATTTTGATAAGATAGCGCTACACGTCGTGGTTGACGACGATGGCAGTGTGTACATTTTAGAACAACTAATATAATAAGTGAATAAGCAAGGGTCATTACGTTACCACGAATAAGTCTTGATGAAAATAAAAAAATAAAATAAGCCTTTCTTCTGCCGTAAGTGGTTAGTGTACTTATTTTCCGAAGTGAAACTTCTTTAAGTGAGATCACTTTGGAAGAGATCGAATGGTCGATAAGAAGTCTGAAAAATGGAAAGGCAGCAGGAATCGATAGTGTGTCTGCTGAGATGATCAAATATGGTGGCACCTGCGTCCGGGACGCTTTCCTGTCCTTATGCAACTTGTGCTGGAGGACGGGAAAGGTTCCCAACGACTGGAGGCGCGCTGTCATCGTGCCCTTGCATAAAGACAAGGGGTCACGTATGGAGTGTGCCAGTTACAGGGCCATCAGTTTGATCAGCACAGCATCTAAAGTGTATGCGAAAATTGTTGAAAGGAGAATGAGAGTGGTATCCGATGGATTACTGTGGGATGCACAAGGAGGCTTCAGAAATGGAAGGGGATGTATGGATCAAGTTTTCTCGCTCCGCAATATCGTGGAGAAGCAGCTGGCTACGGGCCGGAAGGTTTTCTGCGGTTTTGTGGATCTAGAGAAAGCATTTGACAGGGTTGTGCGGAAGGACCTCTGGGACATATTGCCCGGATATGGGATTGATGGCCATTTGCTGCGTGCTGTACAGTCCACTTACGAGGACTGTATGGCATGCGTGCGGGTGGACGGCAGCCTGTCGCCCTGGTTTGACGTCAATATTGGCGTCCGGCAGGGTTGCGTGCTGTCGGCTTTGCTGTTTGTCCTATATCTGGACAATTGTCTCCAGAGATTAAGATTGATGGATGTTGGGGTGCGGATGGGTGATCTAGTTGTTAGCAGCTTGCTTTATGCGGATGATGCCGTGCTTTTAGCCGAATCGCCATCAGAACTGCAAACACTAGTCACAATGATGAAAGATGACTGTCAGGCGAGAGGCTTACGTTTGAATGCGAAGAAAACAAAGGTGATGGTGTTTGAAAGAGAAACAACCAGAACGAATGCAAGGATAATGGTCGATGATGTTATGCTGGAACAAGTGAATGAGTTTGTATATCTCGGATGTGCTTTTAGCAGAGATGGAAGGTACACCGCTGATATAGAAAGAAGAGTGAATTTGGGGAATAGTGTGAATGGAGCGTTAGGTAAACTTCTAGGCGCTAAGAACCTCAGCCAGGAGGCCCAGCTTGCCATACACAACGCGGTGCTGGTACCTACGCTCACGTATGGAAGCGAGAGTTGGGTATGGAATAGAGAGCACGAAAGTAGAGTAAACGCGGTCGAGATGCGAGCACTGCGCAAAATCTGCGGAGTGACGCTCGCGGACCGCGTTCGTAATACCGAAGTAAGAAAGAGAGTTGGTCTGAAAGAGAGTGTCGGGGTGAAGGTAAGGAAAGGAATGCTCCGGTGGTTCGGGCATGTGGAAAGAATGTATGATGAAAGAATGACTAAACAGATATACAATGCAAAAGTGGATGGATGCAGAAGTCGCGGAAGGCCACGACACACCTTCCATGATCAAATTGATCGTGTACTAGCAGAAGGTGATGTCAGGAGCCTTAAAAACAGACGAGCGTGCATGACAAGAACTATGAATGTCAAAGAAGCAAGTGAGGTGTGTAAGAATAAGCCTAAATGGCGCTCTGTTGTTCGTGCCTACCCCGTAAGGGACCTGGCGTGAAGTTATGTATTATGAAACTTCTTTAAAACCGTTGTGATTTGCAACTCGATGAAACGAAAAAGCGACACTAAAAAGAGATTGACACATAAATCTATAGAACTAAGCGTGCGAGAGAATGAGATATAGTACATTATATTTAATAATATTGTTATGAGTTACGGGACTCGAATTAAAACGTCGTTGGAATTACTATAGAATTTATTAGAACTATACAAATACGTGTAACACAGGTATAACTGGACTAAATATAACTGGACACAGTTAGTACAAACGTAATGCACGATTCAATAACGCGCAAAATCCGTCACTATATAGCTTATCGAATGTACACGTCTTGCCTCGCTTGCGATTATCGCTTTTCTCTGCATTGGGGCATTGCTTTATACTGCACAATTACAATAGGTCTCACGGCCGCGCAGACTGAATTTTTAAGGATCACACCTCGCTAATGACTGCCAAAAAATATTACAATACACAATGAGATGTTTTTCTAACTACAAATTTTAAACACAATGTAAACAAAAGAAGACGATCATAAAAGTTAATTTTATTAGCTCAAACAACGCCGGCGGGTAATAAATGTGCTTTGTTTGCAGGTGGCCCAAATTGTAACAATATAAACACTGCTCACACAGATAGAGTTGAATTCCTTTCATCCCTTGTCTCACTCTGTTGCGCTTCTACTGCGTGTGAACTGCACACACACACGAAAGACGCCCATCTTCTATTTGGCATTTCCCGGGTCCATAGTAGTCTTAAAATCCTTACTATGTTTTCGTCCCATCTTTAGGCTTCAAGACCCCCGCCCGATTGAAAAGTCAGTCTATAAATGAAATGTCAGTTAACAAGTACAGACAGGTCGAAACAAGTTCTGTCCACTCCCCTGCCGCCACCCGGATACGGATCATCTGTCAACCTGATCCGTTGTGCGCGGGCGCATTTCTTTCCACAACACAATGAGGGTCTGTTTACTAAGGATAAGCAGCTTTGACTTGCTTTTTGTTTATTATTGTAATGTAGGTATGTAACTTGACACGCAACTAGCTTAGGGCAAATGGGGCGCAGGTTTAGGTTTAGTGGGTAGTTTGGCGGCCGTTTCTCGCGACAGCTTCGTCTTGGAAGCGAGCGTAGAGAACCGGTCGCTGAGAGTCCCACACACCCTCGATGTAGGCCTTATGCCTGCATTTTGGCCCTTCCCCCGAAGGACCCGAGGATGGTGTCCAAAGACATTCCCCCTGCGTTATAAAAAAAAAAAAAAAAAAAAAAAAAAAAATAAAAAAAAAGGGCTGCCAACACCAAAATAAAAAATGTAGGATTGCCTTTTGTAATAAGGTTTTTTTAAAGACTTTTAAATACAAGCTTTTGAGATCCTGGATATCATGTAGCAGCAGAGTGCTAACCAAGACAAGTAAAACGAGCCCAAACAAAACGGATGTATCTTGTTTAGTACAGGAGTTCCTATTGCCGCCTTCCGACTCCATCATCAGATCAGCTTACGGTACCAAATTATTGCATTGTCACGCGATATACATATGCGTGTAAAATTTCAGCTCAATCGGAGAGGTGAAAAACTTGCAAAATTCCAACCGAACTTACATACATACATAGGTATATCCATTGAAAGTTAAATCAAAGCTTGTTAAAACAGGACGCAGTAACTAGTTATTAAATTGATTATTAATATGTAGTGAAAATAATATTACATACATACATAACTTTATTTAATTATGAGAATATATTATTAATTTTGAAATAATATTTTTTAGTAATAAAAGTATTTGCATAAAATTATACGAGTTGAAAGTCCTGTAACCTGTAAAAGGCCTGTAACTAAATAATTGTAAAAGTGGCGCGCGAATTTAAATTAAAAATACATGATATCAGGACGCTTTAAAAACACAGGACTCTGCTCAAAAACTATCCAGGACATCCCAGGACATTATAAAAACTAGGACCTCTCCTGGGAAAAAAGGACGGTTGGCAACTTTTAAATTAGTTGCAGTGTTTATATGTGGGTTCTTCTTTATTTTATAACCGACTGCTCGACAGTTCGTCCGTGCTTGATTCAAGCTTTATTGTCTTCTGAAATCTACATATTTTGATATCACAGATATACCCTACGTATAATTTATATAGATAAGAAGTAAATTGTAGAAAATTAATAATTAAATTACACGTTTACTGTTTCCAAGTGTTTACTTTACTTTTGACGTTTGAACGACTATCAAGTTACATATTTCTTGACAGTAAAGCCCACACGAAACGAATGACATAATTGTCGTACTTTATTGTTGTGGGTGATGACGTAATAGTGATGTTCTGTGAGTTATGTAACGCACAGACACTATGGGCCTTACTTATACTCGTTTCTTAAATTTAAAGAAATTGCTCAGCAACTGATTAGTGAAAATATTACCCATAAACTTCTCTTTAGTCGAATATTTTGGGTACAACCTGCCTTAATCATTGAAATGTCGTTTATCTGTGCTCCTCTTAGGTAAACAACAGATAATACACGTTTATAAGTGAACAAAAAGATATTAATGGAATAGGGTCTGATTCTGATTCTCTTACTTAAGAGATGCCTAATCGTTTCTTAACGAGATTATTATAAGTAAGGCCGTATGTAAATAAGTCGACAGTAATCGATTTGAAAATAAAAAATGTTATACTTTATTACAAAAATAGCTTATTTAGTATATGTAAAATATATTAATTGAATTGAGTCTGAACTTACCGGTTCTTAAGATACTTAACTTGCTGAAACAATCTATGTCATTTGATCTCACATAACACATTATCGTTCTTCCATACACACAATTAGTTTGACTTACAAATTTTTGGGCGCCATACGCACAAGGGCTTTCAACAAACATGTCTTGCGCATACCATATTTTCCATGTACCGTGACTGAACGGGTTTTTTGTAGGGCCGTATGGTAGTTCTTTTTATGTTTACACAGTTAGCGTGACTTATAGAACGTTTCATTTCTTTATCTTTTGTACTCATAGAGCTTTAATTACGATTTATTTCTCCCGCTTTAGGTTTATTTTTAGGCGATAAGACCGCCCTTTGTTCAACATTACCTAGTGTTAAAAGCCTTGCAGAGATTTGGGTAAGAAAGTACCGAAGGCAATATTAACTATTTGGGCGGAGTTTCCCCTTATTGTCCAGCCTTTGGTGTGACTATTCACACCACGCAGTAAGCAATGAACACCGTCTACACGCCTCACCGCCTTTTTATACGAAAATACTACGAAACTACCCTACAAAGTAATATTATTACAATATTGCTAAAAATACCAATTATATCATAGTGTTGCCAGGACCATTATTATTATCTATGACGATTGTCTATGTTAAATTAATATACTCTATGGTTCTCATAACTGCTGTGATGAACATCGCGTAACACTAGTTTTAAGAACGTAGTTTTACATACTATTTTCTTAAGTTTTCGCGACTTGTGTACATAATAAAACTAAGTTTTAACGGTTTTAAGCGCGGTGATTTAAGATTTTTATATTCAGACGTTCCGGCCACTTTTCAGTGGCGGTGATCATGGAAGACAAAGATGTCAAGTGTCAATGAGTATTGTTAAAGTTTTATTTAGCCTGTCGCCAACTTTTTAATTTTAATCATTTAGTTTTGTTTTTGGTTATTATTCAATTTATGGGAGCCTAATCAAATTTATCACCACATGGCAACATGTCAATCAAGTTGATTTGTGTACTAGTGTACGTAGAAAGAGCACAGTGTCTTGAGGTCTGGCAGATGGTTTTTGCTGGGTTTGGGTCTTAATAGTCTTGATGATAGGATTCCAAACAGGTGGTACTAACCAACCATCTTCTCTATTGAAATTTCGGTGATTTTTATTTTTAATAACCTTACCCAATTTTCAAGAAGAAACTTTTTTCTTTTGCAAGGATTTGTGGTTTAATCTAAATAATAATAAATATATATAATAGAATAATAAAAATCTAATAAATTACCGCGCTTAAATCCGTTAAAACGTAGTTCATTTAAGTATTAATTCATTCCTAATTTCAACTCATAGTACTTATTCTCATACAATGTAAAGCTTGGTATATACTGTACAAAATGAAGCAATAAAATAGCATTTAAACCAAAGTAGGAGTGATAATAGTGGGTCATTGCGCCGGGCTGGCAATATGACACCGGACGGCGATAACTGCAGTGATAACCCCTTCTGTGCCGACCTTTATCTATGTAAAGACCATAAAATTACAGAAGGTTTAATTAGAGAAGTCGTGGTACCGTAATGGTTAGTGCGCGCGTCCCAATACTCAAAGGGCTTGGGTTTGATCCTGGCCGGAACGCATGCATCACTAGGCAGTTTTCTGACCTAATGTGCATATTGTTACAATAACCATGTGCTAACAACGGTGAAGGAAGACATCGTGATGCAACCTGCACATTGAGATAACCGATGTATCAAACCTGCCAAGCCGCCTTGGACAAGCGTGGCGGGTATACTGTCCGTTCCCCTATAGTGGGAGGCCCGAGCCCAGCAGTTGGACATTTATAGATAGATTGATAACACTTTATTGCACACCAAAATATATAATTACAGAAACAGACCATAACATTTACAATATTTTCTAGGCAATACAATAGGCGGCCTTATCGCTCAAAGCGATCTCTTCCAGGTAACCTAAATGAGAAAATTTTGAATCAGGCGAAATAGGTGGTGCAGAAGAATGGCAATAGAAACATAAATATTCATAACTAATATTATATATATATAAATATATATACACAAATACATACATATATACACGATTATGTATACAATAATAAATAATACACAAGTTATTACAATAAAAGTATTAGCATGGTTATATTCTGTTAATCAGACATAGCTATTTGTGGACAAATAGTGCTTTCTGAGCAAATTTCTAAATATTGGTAAAGATTTGGCCTCTCTGACAGTAAGAGGCAGCATATTCCAAAGTTTGACAGCCTGCACCGTAAAAGAATTACCATAATAGGATGAAGTGTGTGCAGGCGTCATAAGTTTTCGGTACGTATCATGGCGCAAATTGTGGGCAGTGGAAAGGCGAAGGAATTCAAAACGTTTTATGGTTTTTTATTACTGCCAATATTTAATTAGAGTTTTTCTACTAAATCTTGGAGGGGTATTTTAAAAGATTGACACTATAATAATATACTAGCTAAACTTTGGCTACATGTCACTAGGATTCAGTCTTTTGAGATTGTTTTAAGCCTATTTGTTTTGTTAGATGTCATTATAAAATTCCTTTAGTATGAAGTATATGATTTATTTCAGCCGAATTTCACAACCGCTGTTATGAATCGGTTTATTTTGATAATATAAACAAAACTAAAATAAAACATTAACAGTACATTGACTTGAAATCGCCAAACTCCCACTCAATCTGAAATCCAAACAACCAGATTGATGGAGCTATTGTTTTCATAGTTCTTTTAACGCGCGAAGATCACGTTATGATGGTTCCGTCAACGATAATTTAACACAAGCTTCTTGGCAGTTCACGAGTGTTTTGCGGTCGCTGAATGAGATGAGGTTAATGAGGCATGGGCCACCGTAAAATTTTGCTTCTATTGTGGTGAAATTATAATAAATTTCCCTAAGGTGGGAAGCCGTGATGGTGTCAATTTCCAACTGTGAACAGTTCCTTGAAACGGTTTGAAATAAATTCTATTAAGCATTTTCTAACCAAATAACTCACAATAACAAATAATAATGTTACATAATGACAAACACTGCACTTAAACTTCAAAAACATTGCTATCGTACTTATTTTATGGCTGTAATTAGTGCTGAACGAATTAATCCTTGTTTTCATTGCATTGCGTCGAAGCTTGCCAGATGTGTGTGAACGCAGCCCCTTTGTCGGTATTATGCAGTTTAGTTAAAACAATGCCCAAACGGAGGGGTGGGACGGTCAGGCGACGACTACCATACGAGTAAGACGTTTGTGGTACTCTCGATTAGCGATATAGTGACGGACTTTGCGCGTGTTGAATTGCATTGAACACCCAGTGTGAACTGGTTGCATCCAGTTTTATTTGTATCTGTTCCATACGTGTTTGTACAGTTCTAATAAACTCTATAGTAATTCCAACAGCATTTATTTTAATTCAAGTCCTGTCGCTCGTCCCAGTAGTAATAGACCAGGTACAGTACAATGCTCGTGTCCATCATATAGCTAATACAACTGATCTAGGACTAGCCGGAGAGCCGTAACGCTTCTATGTAAATGACAGGCTAACCAGAACAAACAGTCAGTTGTTTCACTTGGCTAGAGTTGCCAGCCGTCCTGTTTTCCCAGGACTTGTCCTAGCCAGAGACTAGACAACAGACGTGACGGTTTCATAAGGGTTCAGTTTTAACTTAAATGTCTGTAGAACCCTAGAAATCCAAATTGTGTTGTTTACATCAAACAACATTTCTTAACTCAAAATTACCTGTAAATCGACATTTGCATTAAAATGCCCTACCTACCAAATTGGTAATCTTTCTTTTAACACTTCTGAAGTAAACAGATGGGTTTAATTACACTTATCCAGGATAACAAACAAAGCCCAATTTAAACCATAGAAGCGTTGACCTCTTTTATGATTGCGTGAATAATTTGAAGCATTCCTGGCTTCTCAGAAGAAGGGCGTAAAATCATTTCTAATATAAAAAAAATCGGAATCCATTAGTTCTACGCATGTGATTGCATCATCACGTTATAGACTGTGTCGTGTGTCCATGATTGTATGAACTTCGAGGACTGCTATATAGCATGGCAATATAGTAATCCTCGAAGATTAATATTCCTGAGCCCGGCTAGCTCAGTCGGTAGAACATGAGACTCTTAATGTCAGGGTCGTGGGCTCGGATCCCACTATAATAGTTTAAATATTCTCAAGTTACTACAATTGATTGTTAGATGATTAGAAAACCTCTTATATTCGCAGACATAAGCCAAGTCTCTCTTACATGTTGTGTCATTTTATATATATATATATATATATATTTATTGATAAACGTTGTTAGAGGATGGCGCTTGTTGATGTTTTTAGTGTTTTACACTAGTCTTTTAGGCACGCTTTTTTCTGACTTTCAGGCAATGATCTGGTGACAATAAATGAATCTCTTTTATCAGCATCGACGACTTTTAAACTTGTACTGGATCATTCATTGGTTACAATATCATTGATCAACTGTCATTATTCTTATTAACGAGGCACTTAAATCGAAGAAACTCTTCAGAAGATATTGGACTTTTATAAACGTGATTGCGTTCAATAAATAGGCCCGCGTTCGCGGCAGCTCCAACAGCCATACTCAGTCTTTTTTGGAGATCGATGGGACTCGCCACTGCTACATAAATGGGTGCAACTTCACACCGAGTTAAATCCATGAGTTTGTTTGTTTTCTGCCGCCTCGTGGCCCGGTGGCAGAGTCCATAATTGAAATCATTTGGTATACATGCCCCTTTGACGCGGTGGAGTAGAAACATTTGTAAAAATTATAGTGACGTGGGTGTAACGCTCTAGTATTTGTTTAATTAATTAACAGTTGTTCCGTGAAGTAATTTGAAAATTAAAATTTAATAACGATGATTTGTAATATAATACTGTACAATATGGAAATACTCAATTTCTGAAATAAATGAATTATAATCACATATTTATTTGTTTTCAAATTATTTAAATTTTTCTTTATACATACATAAAAAAGACATATATTTAAAAAAAATGTAAAAAACCGATGTCCGCCGGCAGCAGGGCGTAGGGTCCAAGCTACCGGTGGTTAAGGTTCCAGAGACAGGAACCTGCTCACGATACGGGTCGTGTCCAGCAGGGCTGCCTTCTGCATCCGACCCTTCACCCAGGTACCAAGCGAGAGCCTTTCAAGATGTCGGTCAAGGCTCGAATTATTATTATTATTAGAATGTGATCAGGACAATTACCCAAAGAATCTGTAACCGTAGTATTTGTAACTTTTACTAGTTCTATAATTGGCTAGTATAATTGTCTCCTTATTGTAGACTACGTGGCCAACCTGAAGATGAGTCAGGCACGCTCGACCGGTCAGAATGGCGATTAAAATGACGTTAAAAATATCCAAAGAACGTATATAGCGTGTATAATGCACATAAATATGCGGGCATAAACTTTGTTTTTTGTGACATTATATTTTTAGATTCTTGTTTCGATTGCAGGGATATTAAGTGCCGAAATTTTTTTTGGCCGTTTTGGTTTTTGCCGACCAACTTGTGTTGTATATTTGATTTGGTACACTTTGGTAATTGATAGGCAGAAATAAATTTATAATGTACTCTTACGTAAGGCTCATATTTTATAACAGATCTTGGTGATGGATAGATGCAAATATTCGGAGAAAATAACCAATAATAATACAGAATGGAGTACCGTTTAGTTGAATAACGCTCAAAATTTTTTTTCTCCATTACAATACTAAAGACGAAGACGATTCGTGCATTCGTCATACTAAAAATAATCATAGCATCCTTTATACAGTCCATCCATATCTTTTTTGATATACGTTTACACATGTATCCATTGCTCTTCTCTTTGTCTTTGACTTTCAGCCCTCCTCATTAAGTATGCTTATGAGTGATATTATTTTTCATTTCGTGAAATCAGAACTCGAATTTTTGTAAAAATTATAATAAAGAAACCGAGGCAGCTTTCAATTGTTTTGAGTTAAAAGCATTTGTGTTACAATCGGATTAAAAGCGACATCCCACGAGATCAATTTTGGAAATAAATAATACGAACGCTCAACAGAGAAAATATTGAATTGAATTTTTTAATAGTTTTAACAAAAGCATGCAATTTGTCGAAATGTGTGCCCCATTTTATGGTATGACAATTGACAGTGGTTCCGGGCTCTCAAATGGTTGACCTATTTTTAGTGTCGCTTATTTATTGAGCTAGTGAGCGGTTTGACATAGTTATTTTTTAATTACCATTTTAAATATTACGTTTTAATTAGTGGCACACTACTAATAAGCCGTCAAGTTTGCTGTCAACGGTCAAGTCTGACCACGCACAGTCACACAAATTAACAAAGTTGGGTCATTTTCGTCTTACGCCAAAAGGAAGGTTTGCACTGAAAATCAGTGTTGTGTCGGATATAATTCCGGCACGGCAATATGCTGAGTGCAAACCATGTTTGCTGGAAATGCAGCGTACAAATTTTCAAAATATGCTCTGCGTATAAAAATGTATAAGGAATGTAATTACGTCGCTATTTTTGTAAGTAAAGTTTTTCTTTCTTTCACGCATATTGAAGATTTTGATAGAGGTTCAAAAGCATAAATTAATTTTCTCCGCGGTTACGCCGCGTGAAAATCTCTATTTAGTAGTTTTTTTTGTTCACTGCTAAAGCACAGCACACAGGCTCACGGCCCAATTGTGATTGAAAGTGGTTACCGTCCCCTATGGACATTAGCAACACCAGAGGTGCTGCCAGTGAGCTGCAGGCCTTGAAGGAGATACTGAAATCTGGACACTGATGCCGTAACACAACTCAATGTCGTTATGGTGGCATACTCTAGACCAGGGGTGGTAGCCATCCAGTCCAGTAGCTCTATCTCACTCATATAAAAACTAAATTAGGTTTTTTATATATATCAAACATAGGGTAGACGAATAGGAAGTAGAAGAAATTAAATTTTGACTTGTATGTATGACCTTCAAAAAGTGTTCTCCAGTGGAACTTATTTTGATAAAGACTTTTGAATTTTGAATACATGTACCCACAACCCTGTTTAAGACATTTTATGTATTAGGTAGGAACAGAACCGGCGACATCGTAATTATCGACTGAAGTAAATTACTAACGATTTCTCTGTTCCAAGAAATTGATCTACTAATAAAGGGTAGTAAGAACAAGTCGTAACCTAACAGGGTTTGCGTTGAAGATCAAGACACCTTGTCAACGCCCATATTAGCGGATAGGACCGTTTATGCGTCTAAATATACCGGGTATGGCAGGTGCTTGGCTTGATGGACGACATTTTTGTACACAACTGCCTTATGTACTCCGATTATTTGTATTAGGTTCGCAACTAATGGCCATTTAGGCAAAAACGTTACACTTTTGAAATTGTCACGTCTGCCTGTCTGCCTGTCTTCGTATATTATAGTTATAATTATCATATATTATTTCCTACAAAAAGGGGCGACCAGCCGGTCGATGACCGGTTGGTAGCCGCCCCAAGAAAAGTTGGAAAGGTAGCTGACTGAATTTCAAGTCCACAACTGGAAAGACGCTGTGTGGGACAGAGGAAAGTAGCGCTCTTTCCTCTCGAAGGCCAAGTCACTTAAAGCTGCTGAGTCAAGAGTAATTTGAGTCATAATTTTAACTAACGGTTATCATTATTAATGATTATTCTTTTAATGTCCAGGAATAACATTTCCTTCCATCAATTTCTATGAAGACAGTTTGCTCCGAAAAAGTGGAATTAGCAATAAATCGAAACGTAGGTATCGTGTCGGTGGCCAATAAATAAACTACCGCAGCGTTAATTTATGCATCACTCAGCACGAGAATGGGGCCAGTGGGTTCAACATTCGTCCACGACCATCGTATTCCGATCCGGGTCAGCTATTTTAGCTCTAATAAAGCCTGAGTAGATCGCATTAGCGATCAAATTGTTCAAGTTACGCAACTACGCGCTGTTAAGCTGTAAGTCCTGGTGGCTTAAAGTCACTCGCGTTTAATTCTCACGTGATGGTATTGGATTTTTTTATATTGCTGAAGTACTGCAGCACACGACCACATGATGGGAAGTGTTTAAAGTTGCCTATTGACATTTGCAACGCCAGAGGTGTTACCAATGTATTCCGGCTTGGAAAGGTGGACTCTCAATCACTGATGTCAGCAGTTTTCAAAAATCTAGCTTTAATAACTTTTGCTCGCTGTCCCTTTAAGTTAGTAAGGCTTACAGTCTAATACATACAAAATACTAGTATATTAGTGCAACAACAAGCTTCCACCTATTGGTCAAGAAAAAAACATACACGATATCGAGATGTATTAAATGTTGTAAAAATTTTAGCTGTTACGAATTTTATGACAGCACATAAATTCTTGAGCCAAATTACGCAGAATTATACTTGTGTAATACAGATCTTTATTTATGTTTTGCTACTACTATATTAAAAGCATTTGATCTTCTTATGATAAACGCGATCTGTCTGTAATTGGTATTGATAATAGGTGTATGGAGATATCCTCTCTGCCTGAGACCAATTTGATTAAGTCCGTAATGATACTTTTGAGATCTGGACACTCAATATCATATTTAGCCAACTATCAGAAATCACTTATGTTACCCCTGAAATTTAGAGGTAAGAAATGATATTTTTTACAGCGATCGTAGTAGTTGTTAGATGATCGTTGTGCGCGGTAATTGAGGTATCTTCTAAATAATTTGTTCTACTCTGTTTATATATGCGCTATATTTTAGATTCTAAACTTGAGATGCGTATTCAAAATGACTTTAAACGAGTGAGCAGTATAGAGCTTTTAATGGTTAATGTTTAACCACTCTCGATATAGAGTTAAATTATATTTTTCACCTGCGGTCTGTTGTAAGAGGCGACAAAACTCAACAGCCAGGTGGTTTAGAACATACCGCCATAACAACCTCGACATGTGTTCCGGTACTAGTGGCTAGTTTCTGGTCCTATCTACGAGTTTGGCTGCACAATGATTACACCTTTAGTGTTGCAAATGTTAATAGGTGACGGTAATAATTTTGTCGTCACAGTTGGGCCGTCACTCTGTCTGTTGTACTCCAGCAATAAAAAAATAGATAGATGTACGTATATTTGTACTGCACAATAAACTAGAGTAATAACATTTTGAATATTCATAGCAATTCTCGTATTTAACAGTTACGTAAAGGTCGTTGGCAAACGGAGCATGAACAGGACGCCGTTTCGTCAAACGAAGACCGGCCGTGGCGTAACCGTAACTTTCGCAAAGTGATCTTATCCTGCCATGGTGTGTATGTGTGGACGAATGAACTCGCAATTAAAGCAGCGGAGTGGGTTGAGTTGTTTTACTGGAAATAATGTTGTGTGGGCGTCACAATGTTCTTTCGCTATTATCATCATCAAGAATATCAATGGTTACATCTCAGGCTTTCACTTCTACTCTGTCATCGATAATATCTCTTATAGTGAGTATTATCGTTTGCAATGTCTATATTATAATCAGTTGATATATTATCATCAGTGTCTGTTAAGCCATTGATATTGATTTTCTAAGGTCCAATTTCTATGATTACATTCCAAACTTTAACTTCCACTTTGCCATCTATAGCATCTGTTACATGGTTTGTAATATTTTTATTATAATCAGTATATATATATTTTCCAGTCTTAGGTCTTTAACATTGTCTAAGATATACACATATTTTATTTCATATTTTGTTAGCAAAAATATTGGTACACTTATAAAGTTAGCTATATTTACAATAAAATTCACATTATAATCTGAAACAATATTCATGTAACAGAATTCTTTTCCAATTTTATAATGTGCCCTGATTATTGTATTACCATTTTATCTTTATCAAATGATTTGTTTAGAACCTTTAGAAATGTATTATCAAAGATTTAGATCTTATCATCTCTGGCTCAGAGATGGTCCTTCCGAGGCCTATACATATTTTACCATATATCAAATCGTGAGATCATGTTACACGTTTACAATTTCCATCCAATTTATTAAATTTCCCTATCTTGAATTCCACAATTAGTGATAGTTAAGGGGTCTGTAATGGTCAGAATTCGATGTAGATAACCCAAATTTCACTGTTTCCGCGGTTATGCCTCTAACTCACAAGCCCAATTAAGTTCCCGACTATCAGACTAATTGAACCCTACTTTCGTATTTATATCTGAAACACAGTCTGTTTTAGAGGGTATCGAGTTACTGGTGATGTTGTGATATTATGAGAGCCTTTATTCCTCTCAACGACTGCGAGTATCAAGATTGTGCACTAATTAGACAATATCCCAGTGTCAACAATGTTGCTGCACGTGCGTTGAATACCGTTCCTGGAGGGGTACTTAAGTTACACCTTTTATAAGTCGTGATTACTTTTAGTGACCTACCCTAGTATCAGAGTTTACCATAATACCGTATAGTTGTAGAGGGGTAAGAAATAGGATCAACGAAAAGAGACTTCATCTTGTGGAGCGGAAGTATTTTTGTGAAATAATTCGACATATTTCTGTGTTCTTCTTAAGCAGAAGGTTTACCGTTTCGATCACTTTTTGCTATACTTAAACTAACTATTACTCCCTACGTATTATGCAAGTGGTCCCTTAGTTAGTAAAAGTATTAAGACAATGTATTAAATTTATATATCCACTTGTTTCTAGTTTCAGTCTAGTCTTAACAGTAATATAAATAACATATGTTGCTTTTGTCTATGTCTTAGATTCTATGTCAAAGGAATAAAATAATTTCTGAGCTACATTAAATCTTTTCATTAGAACATCAACCGCTACAGCTAGTGGCCTATCCCGCTTGCTTCTACTGCCGTGAACTAGAGACCATCGTGACAAATCGTCCTACGCTGTTCCAGTCATTAAAGCAATCGACGCGTTTATTACAAGGCATTAAAGTCTAAAATCGATTTTATATTTTCACGGACATTAAACAATTGTTACGATTCATCTACACGCAGTTATTTAGGGTCTTCACTTGGAATTGCTGCCATAAAATATCTGTCTTGATGGCACAATGACTTTATCTATGTAAAATTATATTAAATAAGGTAAATTATTAGTAGTTCATTGAAATGTTACATGAGCTTTGCATTTATTAGAGGACGCAATTTTATTTTTAGGACATGTGTGGGGGTCAATAGAAGCTTAACCTCAAGTTTGTGGGGTCACCACCCTTGTCCCACGGCCGCCATCTTGGAAAAAGGGGTGAAAACACTTTTTACGATATGTCGGAAACAATGCGTCTTATAAAAAAATTTGTAAAGTCATAATTATAGCATTTATAATTATGACTTTACAAATTATAGGTGGCGGGGAAAACGGGGGACCTTATCTACCTGCTTAACATTCGATAAGTTAAATTTGGTAAGTTCTATGGTAAAGAAAATAGTTAAGAATGAATAAAAAAAATCTCACTTTTTTGCTTCTAACTTCTTTAATTTTTAATTTAGGGCAAAAAGTTATATAAATATATTTCTAGGGAAAACAATTTGCTACAAATTATGACTTTACAATTTTTTTGTAAGACGCATAGTTTCCGAGATATCGCGAAAAAAGTGTTTTCACTCCTTTTTCCGAGATGGCGGCCGGGCGACAAGGGTGGCGACCCTACAAACTTGAGGAAATAAAATTGCGTCCTCTAAAAAATGCAATATTCGGTCCTTAAATTGTAAGATTCCAATGAACTATAGAAAATTTTCTTGAAACTCGTTCACAAACGTCAGTTCTGATTTTTTGTTTAAAATTTTATACCATTTTGCCACTGTTTGAACATATTATGTATCTCAATCTTAGTTCCGGAGATTGAGAAATAGAATTTGGAGATGGGTGTATCGTGCGTGTTACAAGAATGGATAAGGGTAGAATGAATACGAAAGATGATCTTCAAAAGTTGCATTCATAATTGAAAAATTGAGAGGAAGAAGTCTAGGGTAGTATGGGCATATAACTAATGAGGAAGGGTGAAAGTCACATGACAAAAGAAAGTTAAACTGGAAGATTGATGGTTACGAATGTAAAGGTAGGCAAAACAAAGGGATGGATGGGTTTTATGAAGGATGACATGATGATTTGTAGTGTGGCAGAGCAGGTATGCCAGAATAGAATAGTATGGAAGGAACAGACGTACTGTACTGACCCCAAATAATTGGGAGAAGGTGACGGAAAAGAGACAATTATATTTCCAGACAACTTCACGTTTTTTTTAGAGTATATTTATAATATAGAGATTGAATTGAATATTCTATAAAGTTTTGAATTTTCTAAAATAATGTTCTAAATATAGATAATACTGTTACAATAATACACATTAAACACCTAATTAAGAATAAACTAAATATTAAATAAATTAAACTAAAAAAAACTAAACTATAAAATTAAATACTACTATAAATTATTCCTTCCACTCATTTTAATATTATATAAAAAAAAATTAGAACTAGGCATGTTTGCTGAAGAGTTTCTTGCGCCGCTTCTTCTCTTCAAGCCACAACATGTTGTGATGCGGTGGTAAATTAGATTAGGCTCCCATAGAGTAAATAATATCCATAAACAAAATTAAAACTAAATAATTAAAATGAACAAGTTGGCGGTAGGCTGAATAAAAACTTTGACAATACACGTTTGACAAATGTCATCTTTGTCTTCCGTGACCACGGCAACTGAAAAGCGGCCGAAACGTCGGATAAACCTAAATAAAATAAATTACCGCGCTTAAAACCGTTAAAACGTAGTTTTATTATACTACTATAAACATATTTACAAGTAAAAAATGTAGTCCAAATCGCTGTCGGTGGGGAGCGTTCCCAAAATGCTGGCCGCATTCCCTCGTTGTATGGCAACGCTTATTCGTTGCCCTATATAGGCCAGCCCTTTGGTCACGGGAGACTTCTTTCAATCGTCTTGAAAGGTCTCGATAAAGTTGATAAGCCTCACGTCCCCATGGCCCCAAAGTCTCAACCCCGAAAGCTACAAATATGTATCCGTCACCGATGGATGCATATTTGCGGCGTTTCAGGGTCTCTTGAAGTGCGGCAGCTCCCCCGGCAGTGACGGCTGTATTTGGAAGATAGGAAGACGCCAACATCGCGGCACAGTCCGTTCGGTTCAAGAACAGCTGGAACCCCAACGGTGACAAGAGACCGTATTTATAAGAGTATTTAATTTCTCGTATCAGTGCTTGGATGATATTAATAAAATTCATTGAACTATCGATTAGTCTAATTTATGGTGAATTTCTAAGTCGTTTCTAATTATGAACCACATATATTACACTTCGTTTACAAAATCCGACTTTAAAAACTAAGAAGTATAAAATAACTTATTTCTAAAGCTATTATTAATTATAATATCTTGTATTTAATATATATTATCTAAAACATCTTAAAGTCGTCAAAATATAGTAATTTTTATGTTTTACTTTGCACCGACTTCAAGATGTTTTATATAATATATGTTAAAATAAGATATTATAATTAATAATAGCTTTAGAAATAAGTTATTTTATACTTTTTAGTTTTGAAGTCGGTTTTTTTAAACGAAGCTTTTTTTATATTTATTTTATTACTTTTTATTTTCTAGCTATGGGTACGCCTACGAAAGATGCCGCGCGCCTTAAAATATAGGTCCCAACAAACGGGAACATAAAAATGTTCGTAAAATGTAAACTAATGGGCCAAACTATGTAAAATTTTTAGGGAACCAAATGGCAACTATTCCGCATCAAACTAAAGGAGAATCACGTAAATCGGATCTTAAATCTCAGAGTAATCGGTGAACATACATAAAAACAAGATTCCGACGAATTGAGAACCTTCTCCTTTTTTGAAGTCGGTTAAAAATGTGTTTATAATGTCAAAATAAAAACGTGAAAAATATATCAGGGGGGATAATTCAAACCAAGACACTCCGAAAATGCAATATGTTGAATTTTTATCGGTGTTCATTTTCCTACTAATCTTTGACACGACTGGACCTATTTTGCCGGAACTTTCACTAGCAGATAGCTAATGTTTTGAGGAGTAACTTGGCTTAAGTTTTTAATTTCGACATCCGTGAAAAAATCCACGCGCATGTAGTCGAAAGCACGGCTAATATGTAATATAAGACATCAAAAACTAAGTTTAAAGAACTTTATATCCCATAAGACTATATAGCTCACTTACAATGAGATTAAAAATAATTAGCAGGTAACTCAACAATATAATGTATTCATAAGCTTACACGACATACAAGTGACTAGTAGTTCTGTTTACTAAAGATGTTACCAGAGGCCGCTCGCTAACCCTACAAATGAAAATGGCGTCCAAACGGGCTGTCGTTTTATAAAATTGTCAGATAATTGCCGCTTTGTCGGCCTCCGACCCGTCCCGGTGAGTTATTGCTGGTCTTTTTGTTGTTATTTCTAATTAAGAGTTTAGCTATAGATATGGTTCATTCTTCTTATAGCTGGTAACGATCTTCTGTTAAATGACGAATATGGGTGACCAAAAATGAAAATGATGTGAAACTTCTTTATATTCGTTGAAACGAAAAAGCGACACTAAAAGGAGATACATACACATATCTATAGGACTAAGCTTGCGAGAGAATGACATACGAGTTTTACAATGTGCAGGACAGATTAGAGTCAATAAGTCTGACGATTAAACCTAGGTCCAATTTGGATTGAAACTGATAATAAATATTTTTTAAACTAAAACAGTGAAAAATTATTTTAAATTATAATATGTGGACGGATGTAGGCTAAAGGAATTATGTTTATATTAATAAAAGCTAGAGAAGAATTTATCTGAGTATATTCTATGAAGTTTCACCTCTACTGTGTGTTAATGGTACACACTCACAATTCTTTTCATTAACTCGAACAACCAACCGGCATGCGGCACTGATATACAATATGGTGGATATTATATATTAAAAATAAAAACTTCGTTTAAAAAACCGACTTCAAAAACTAAAAAACTAAAATGTATAAAATAACTTATTTCTAAAGCTATTATTATTAATATATATTATCTAAAACATCTTAAAGTCGGTGCTTAGTAATTTTCAAAATAAAGTAATTTTTATGTTTTACTTTGCACCGACTTCAAGATGTTTTAGATAATATATATTAATAATAATAGCTTTAGAAATAAGTTATTTTATACATTTTAGCTTTTGAAGTCGGTTTTTTTAAACGAAGTTTTTATTTTTTATTTGTTGCTTTTTAGTGTCTAGCTATGTATGGGTGGACCTACGAATGGTGCCGCGCTTCTTAAAAAATATAGGTCCCAAGAACTGGGAACAAAAAAATGTTCGTAAAATGAAAACTACTGGGCCAAACTATGTCAAATTTTTAGGGGACCACATGGCAGCTATTCCGCATCGAACAAAAAAGAATCACGTAAATCGAATTATAAATCTCAGAGTAATCGGCGAACATACATAAAAAAGGAACAACAAAAAAAAAGATCCCGACGAATTGAGAACCTCCTCCTTTTTTCGAAATCGGTTAAAAATATATATATATATATATATATATATATATATATCATTATAAACAATTTTTAGAGCTAGGCATGTTTGCTGAAGCGTTTCTTGCGCCGCTTCTTCTCTTCAAGCCACAACATGTTGTGAAGCGGTGGTAAATTAGATTAGGCTCCCGTAGAGTAAAAAATAAGCATAAAAAAATTAAAACTAAATAATTAAAATGAACAAGTTGGCGGTAGGCTAAATAAAACTTTAACAATAGTCATTGACACTGGACATCCTTGTCTTCCGTGATCACGGCTACTGGCCAAAACGTTGCAATAATACAAATCAAATAAATCACCGCGATTAAAACCGTTAAAACGTAATTTTTAAAACTTAAGAAAATATTAATAGAATACATTTTGTATGGACCCGAACAAAATATTATTTTAATACTTTTATGAATTTTAAATTTGGTGCTGTTGATAGGCATGATAGAGATCTTTAATTTCTCATTATCTCGCATCTACAAACACATTTCTCTTTCAGCTCAATAACAGCATACAAAATATCGCCTGGTAATGCCAGCGTTTACTTCAATGCAGTGTCCCCGGCGAGCCGAGCATTACGGCTGACACATTTTTATAGAATACAGTGCTACGTACACTGGAGACAGGGCAATATTGTGATGATCAACAAAAAACGGTCGAGACCAGGGTAGTTAGTGATTTACTTATATTAGTAGAACAACGGCACGACGTGATTGGCGTTTAGAAAGTAAGACATTCACTAGCACATATTATTAGCAATTTATTTAATCATGCGAATATTGGTGTTAAAGTATTGTTACGAGTTGCAGGACTCGAATTAAAATGCCTTTGGAATTATTATATAATTTATAAGTACTATACAAAAACATATAACACAGGTACATATATAACTGAACACAAGCAGTTCAAACTTAATGCACGATTCAATCACACGCGCAAAGTTCGTCACTAATGTCTTGCTTCGCTTGTGGCTATCGCTAGACTGCCAATCTCTACATTAGGGCATTGCTTTATACTTCACAAATACAATATGTCTGCTCGGCCGCGTAGACTGAATTTCTTAGAATCACACCTGGCTAATGACTACCATAAATGATTACAATAAACAATGGGCTATTTCTCTTATTACAAATTAATTAAACACAAAGTAAACAAAAGAAGTCCAAATGCCGAAAATGTAATAAAATGTCAACAGGTACGCAGGTGTGAATTTGTCTTTTGTCGACATTCAGGTCATAACAATATTGAATCCCCTTAGTTCGCCCCAATCAGGCTTTCGGTGTGCATATAGAGGCACCACGTCTAAAAACTCAACATTGTTTACAGTTTTTAAAATTAAACAATTGTCAAATATATTTTGCTGTGTGATCTTTGTTAAAAATATAAGCGGGCTTATCATAATAAATATACACTTTAAAGAAATCTGAAATTTGAATTTCTTGTTGATTATTTATCTTTGAGGCATGTCTTTCTATATCTAATTTTCAGTAACTGAAGCCAATTGAAAGATTTTTGTAGCTCAAACGGTGATTTCCAATGGGTTTTAGGATGCTTTAAATTAAAGTTCCCGATAATGCCTTTGTTGTATTTCGTTAGACTTATAATCAGTACTTCTCTCCTGATATTTATTAGTGCGTGAACAGTGGGAAATAAAACGAAGTCCATAAGCCAATTGTCTTTTACTCTAAAATAATATTCCACATAAACGCAAAGCAAAACGTACACACGCGAAGGCTGATGGGGGGCGACTGGCGACAGCTCTTCAAATATCGAACATTACAATTTCACTGAATTGCAACTGTCGCCGGCCGCCACAGCCTTATAGACAGGAAGTGGGGGATAATGCTAGAGCGCGATTTAAGATAGTACTTTGTGAATACCGAAAATATAACAATAGATACAATTCGATGTTTCATAATTTAAATATAATATTTTTTCATTCTTTATTTAATATATCTTTCTATGAGTTCGAATATCTGTTGTGAAAAGCATAATGATACTGCTAGTGTTGTTCGTGTCGATAAAAACACTGCGATAATGCCACTTGCACATGGACACTGTACACAACGTAGCAACCGTTTAAAGCACGAGTCACACTCTATTTACATCATTATAGGGTTCCGCAACCCATTTGGCTCGAACGGAACTTCTATAACATCGACATGCGCTTATATCCGTGCAGGAACGGAGAAAGAATGCAATTTCCTGCGGGCCGGGCGGCCTGTCGTAAGAGGCGACAAAACAACGCACAGCCAGGTGGTAGCGTATTATATATATGCTCGACTGGATGGCGACCACCCCTGGTCTAGAGTATGCCGTCATAACAACCTTGTGTTGTGTTCCGGCAATAGTGACCAGGATCCAGTCCCTCTTAAGAGAGCAGTAGCGCATTTGTAGCACCTTTGGTGTCGCAAATGTCCATAGGCGATGGTAACCGCTTTCCATCAAGTGCGCCGTCTGCCTGTCTACTGATCTCCTGCAATAATAAAAAAAAAATATTATTTAATCGACTTAAAAAATTAGGAGATTTTCTTTTCATGGTGTAATGTTTCAAAAACTATTTTTGTAATAATAACAACCCATAAACGTCCCACTGCTGGGCTCGGACCTCCCACTTTTATAGTAGAACGGACACGGATGTGCAGTTCCCATCACGATGTTTTCCTTCACCGTTAGCACGTGGTACATACATATATACATAACTTCACGCCAGGTTCCTTGCGGGGTAGGCACGAACAACAGAGTGCCATACAGGCTTATTCTTACACACCTCACTTGCTTCTTTGACATTCATAGCTCTTGTCATGCACGCTCGTCTATTCTTAAGGCTCCTGACATCACCTTCTGCTAATACACGATCAATTTGATCATGGAAGTTGTGTCGTGGTCTTCCGCGACTTCTGCATCCATCCACTTTTGCATTGTATATCTGTTTAGTCATTCTTTCATCATACATTCCTTCCACATGCCCGAACCACCGGAGCAATCCTTTCCTTACCTTTACCCCGACACTCTCTTTCAGACCAACTAGCACTGTAGCACGTGGTAATTATAACAATATGCTCATTAGGTCAGAACACTGTCTAACCGTTGCATTGTTGTCGATCCTGATTCGAACCCGCGCCCTTTGAGCTTAGGAGCAGTGAGATAACCACTAAGTTACCACTGTTTCTTAAATTTTTTTGCTGAACACAATATAATCATGCTAATACATTTATTATAATAACCTGTGTATTTTGAAACGTGTTATTTTATACGAGATATATCACTATGTATCTATATATGTATGTATTTGTATATTTATTTGTTAAATTTGTTTGAGTATTTATGTATCTATTGCCTTTTTCCTGCAGCACCTATGTCGCCTGATTCAAAGCTCTTTCATTTAGGTTGACTGGAAGAGATCTCTTTTAGCGATAAGGCCGCCTCTTGTATTGCCTATAAAATATTGTAAAAATGGTCTGTTTTTGTAATTATATATTTTGGTGTGCAATAAAGTTTTATCTCTCTCTCTCTCTCTCATATCTCTAAAAGTGACCTAATAATTATATTTGCCAGAAAACGCAGGGATGTTAATTTTAGGCTATGCAATCTTAGTTCTAGATTTTTTAACTATAAAATACTAAAGATTTTCCTAGTGGAAAATTTTGAATAATTTGAATAATTAAACTTAATGAAAGCTGATTTGTACAAGATTAATGAGTTGTTACTGTGATATGGAGATTTCGGTTCTGGTTTTTAGAGTTCCATAGGCTAATGTCAGAAACAGTAGATGCTCATCGTCTACAGAACCTTTCACCGCGTGGACTGAAAGACACTTGGTTAAGTTTTATTTTCGTTCCATCTCTGTCGCGATAATATCAGCATTTGTAAGATTTTTAACGCTCTGCAACAAGTCTGTAAGTGTTTTCGTTTTATTGCATTGCGAAGAAATATGTATCATTTAAAACTAGTGCTCGCCCAGTGGTCGATTTTCGACCATAATTAATTTAAGTGATTAGTTTGAACATTATTAAGATTATGTTGTCAAAAACTATAACTTCTATAATCAAAGATTTCGCCAAGGCTACACTGTACATTTGACTTTAACATACATACATACATACATAACTTCACGCCAGGTCCCTTGCGGGGTAGGCACGAACAACAGAGCGCCACACATGCCCATTCTTACACACCTCACTTGCTTCTTTGACATTCATAGCTCTTGTCATGCACGCTCGTCTGTTCTTAAGGATCCTGACATCACCTTCTGTTAATACATGATCAATTTGATTGGAAAGTGTGTCGTGGCCTTCCGCGACTTCTGCATCCATCCACTTTTGTATTGTATATCTATTTAGTCATTCTTTCATCATGCATTCTTTCCACATGCCCGAACCACCGGAGCATTCCTTTCCTTACCTTCACCCCGACACTCTCTTTCAGCCCAACTCTCTTTCTTACTTCGGTATTACGAACGCGGTCCGCGAGCGTCACTCCGCAGATTTTGCGCAGTGCTCGCATCTCGACCGCGTTCACTCTACTTTCATGCTCTCTGTTCCATACCCAACTCTCGCTTCCATACGTGAGCGTAGGTACCAGAACCGCGTTGTGTATGGTAAGCTGGGCCTTCTGGCTGAGGTTCTTAGCGCCTCGTTTATTGTTGACTTAACAATAAACAAAAAAGTAACAAGCGGCTGCTTTAGGCACTTACCAGCCGTCGCTAATATTGATTTCAAATGTGGCTTCGTAAAGGTGTACAGAGCTCGAGGGTTACAGGTTGAAATAAAAAATGGTATTTTAATGTCACCTTTTTTGAAATTACTTAACTGGCTTTTTAAGGAGCACGTTGTTTTTTTTTAGGACAGAGAAACGTGTTTAGTAAGATTTAAAACTATAATTCAAAACGCTAAATATGATTATGACGCACACGACTACATTTTTCTCTAGTACTGTAAGGATCTAAACAATTCTCCTAGTTAAATTCTTGGATACTCTATGGTTGCCACTTCGTTCGGGCTGGAAATGAATAATATATTCTTACTAGGATATGAGCGCAACTACGTCTACGTTTGAATTGAAATTTATTACATAAAATTTGCTATCTGAATAAACCACTTTGGAATTCGATTTGATCTTTAATCTGTCCATTATAAAAATTTTGAATTTCCAATAAAATTCCCGCGGGATTCGCAGCATAAAAAGTATCACAGAGTTAAGTCTAAAAATTAGCTGTCGATCAGCGAAAACCGCATCGAAATCGATCCAGTAGTTTTTACGTGAATCTCTAACAAACAGACTTTATTATAATAGACTTTATATACAGAGTTTATTATAGTCTATTCGAATTGTTTCTTTATAGCTTTAATGTACACGACATGTTCAGAGTTTTATAATATTATAGGTACACATAGATTAAAAACTTTCAAGTTATATATCAATTAACACAATTATAAAATTACATACTATTGAATACAATGTAAGAAAACTTAACTTATTTGTATTGTATTCTACCCATAGTCCCTCAAGACTATAAGTAGAATACTGAGCCCAGATCACCGTCTTCTATGGGTAAGGTGCCCAGAAGGCTGGCTACGTTTCCTCGCTGGATCGCCATACTGATCCGTTGGCCGAGGTAGGCACCAGCCCTCTGATCACCTGAAGAGTCGATAAGTCGTTTTGATAAATTTTGGTAGAGGCTCATGGCCTCAGGACCCCATTGTCCAAGCGTGTCGACAGCAAACGGCACAAACAATGTCAATTAAGCTACTTTAAATCACAAATCTTAAATACACACATCCTTCTATGTAAAACCTGACACTTCATGACAGGCGTGACCCGTGACTACATGCGCATAGTTTTAAAGGATAAATCAATAATGTCGTGGCAGAAACAGGTTTTCCCGCAGGGCAATAAACTTCAAACGCACCCATTGCTCATAGAACAAATATGAGCTTTGCAACTATTTAATTATTTATTCACAAATCATTATATTAATGCGTGAAGCAAAAACTATGTACCCCTTTGCGCGGACGGAGGAGTATAAAATTGCGCACACTTAGGGCCTTACTTATAATAATCTTGTTAAGAAAGGATTAGCCATCTCTTAAATAAGATACTCTTAAGCCCCTAATAAATGTCTGTTTCAAATAAAACTTGCCATCTTGCCTCTTAGCAGTCACTTAAACTAGGTACCTCTCGATGTTGGTTATTTTTGACAGTTATTTATGAGTTACTTTACCACCTCTTATCTTTAAGGGGAGTTTATGTGTAAGATTTTCGTTAAATAGTTGCTGAGCAGTTTCTTAAAATTTAACAAACGATTATAAGTAAGGCCATTATAGTTTATATAGAGAAGGAGTGCAGCATGCTACTATGTTTTAACAAAATATGCGTTAAAAATACAGTAAATTTATTTAAAAAAATTACATACTCAAATCAAATATCAAATTCACATCTTGGTGAAATCTGTGATTATAGAAGTATATAGTCTTTGACAACAGAACCTTAATAATGTTAAAACTTATAATTTAATTAATTATGGTTGAATTTCGGCCACAAGGCGGCCACTAGTTCAAATTATTCTTCGATTATCGTGTGATACTTTTCTAAAGTGGACTTTAATCCGCTAGACCAGTGTTTTTCAACGTGTGGGCCGCGACCCCCTTGGGGGTCGCGGAGCCTTTCTATGGGGGTCGCGAAGCTTCTATAGCGGAGTTGCAAAAGGATACTGCAGTAAAGTCTGAAATATCCGTAGATTCATCAAATTGCAAGGACAGAAGTACTTTCTTTTATTTTTTCTATGACTTGATCACGAACATTAGTTGCCATATCGCTTATCCTGCGTTGAATGGTAATGCCAGACAGAGGTATACTTTTAAGCTTTTCGACCATTCGATTGTTTGCCAAACAATCTCCGCCATATCTAAAGCCGCTGGTAAAATCAAACTTTCGGCAATAGTATTAGGGTCTTCTGCTTTAGATACACGAAGAGCTACTCGATAGCAACGATTTCTCATTTATGCGGGGTGGCCGGCATCGGACGTGGTCGTACGTATGCGCATAAATTGCGTTATCTATTGGCGACGCATTCGATGTAAAAAAAAATTATTTTACGTAGTTAATTATGTATTTAGTCGAAGCCTAATTATGAAAATGAATAAATATGTTATTGAATATTTATCACGAAATAAAATACATGCAAAAAACAACGGGTAGGGGGGTCGCGTCATGAAAAAGGTTGAAAAACACTGCGCTAGACAATTTACGTTTCTGACGTGTCTTACTGGAACCACTATCTTCATTAAAGACCTTAGAGCCGACTGTATTGGAGTAGTATCATGCTCTCACAGAATATCGTCATAAAATGGTTAGTCTTGAGCTGATCCTGTTTCGTGCGATGAGTTTTTTTAAAAATCTTATACTAATAAGTAAGGCTGAAGAGTTTGTTTGTTTG
This sequence comes from Dendrolimus punctatus, assembly GCA_012273795.1. Lineage (NCBI taxonomy): Eukaryota > Metazoa > Arthropoda > Insecta > Lepidoptera > Lasiocampidae > Dendrolimus > Dendrolimus punctatus. The sequence goes on from CM022542.1 coordinate 131,332, forward strand.
AACGCGCTAATCTCTGGAACTACTGTTCTGATTGGAAAAATTCTTTCAGTGTTAAACAGCCCATTTATTGAGGAAGGCTATACATTTTGTATCATCACGCTAAGACTAATAGGAGCGGACTACCAATGAAGAATGTTTCAAAATCGGAGGGTTTTTTGACTATTCCACGCGGACGAAGTCGCGGACAGAAGCTAGTATTGAATAAGTTCGCGTTTGACCGACGTTGCGCCTGATATCAGGTGGAAATGCAGTCTAAGGCGGAGCACGCTTACCTAGAAGATACCCTTGAAGACACGTAGGTTGTAGGCATTTTAATTAGAGTTCTGTAGCTCGTAACAATATGAAGTGACTTGATGTCAGGTCTCTAACGAAAACAATCACCTTAGGCTTTAAAGATGACAATCGAATGACTAAACTGACACTAATGTCAGAGATCTCATATCTCATGCGATTATTTTTATTGTGACAGACGTATAAATAGCATGTTTTGTATTCCACTCATTAAACTAAGAAATGATTTAATGTTTTCGGTAGTTAAGCAATTTTATTCGTGTAATGATGTGTCTAATTGCCATGGGTTCTTAAACAATGTGCACTTAAAAACTAATTGTGATACTGTTGCGACCGACAAAGGCCGATTCACACCTGTAGCTTATCGGCATTTGGACTTTTTTTTGGTTACTTTTAGGCAAAAACGACCAAAAAGGCCAAAATGACTGACATGGCCACAATGACCAAAAAGGCCACAGTGACCGACATGGTCAAAATGACCAAGTGTTTAAAATTTGTTATTAGCTGCCTGTTGTGTATAATAATGTTTATAATAAAGAATAGCCAGGTGTGATTCTTGAAAATAGCTGTTATGCGGTCGAGTCTTGTGTCGAGACATATTGTATTGGTGTAGTTTAAAACAATGCCCCAACTGAGAGATGAGGCAGTCAAAACGATAACACAAGCCAGGCAAAACGTGTGTACATTTAGTGACGGACTTTGTGCGTGTTATTGAATTGTGCATTACGTTTTGGTATTGCGTCCGGTTATATTTGAACCTGTGTTATATGTGTTTGTATAGTTCTAATAAATTCTATAGTGATCCCAACGGCATTTTAATTCGAACCCTGTAACTCGTAACAATACATTTTTAGCACTGGTGTAGACGGAAAAAAATTTGCAAGTTTCGAACCCATATGGGCTGGCTACGTTCCATTAGGACCTCACAACGACCACTTTCATGACCGTGATTTTTTTTGGTTCCACTTGCTTGTCGGAGTTACAATCTTAAACCCAAGTGGAACGGTTATTCGACCCGCCTCTAGACATGGGTCGTTGTGAGCGCTGCGTGATCGAAAATGATGACGTTATTAGTGACGTTTTCGTCACGACCACAACGACAGCGGTCGCCTTGTGGAACGGCTAACGGAGCATTTTGGGTGTTGTGAGCTACAGATGGAAAGCGCTGTATATTTAAAATAGCGCTTACTACCTTGATAAGTGAGCCACGACTAAAAAAAAAGTAAAAATAATCGGTAATGCGATAAAATTTCATATCATGTCTTGACACAAGAATGTAGTTAACAGGTCGTTCACTGGCGGATTGGAATTCGAGATGTATCGATAGGTACTCTAAATAAATATTTTTGTATTCGGGAATCTTGCGTAATGATTATGCTAATTTTATTACATATGTCAGAAATTCGGATGTAAACGAGTTCAAAAAAAGTCTCGTAATTAGGTTCGATCATTGAAGATAATAAAATTACTAATATAATTTTCAAACACAATTGATTAAATTCACAATACAAAATAACAACTAGGGTCCGTAAGAGCAATCATATTTTAAGTGATCCTTTTTTGGGAACAAAGACTATATTCTTGAGAAAGGTATTACAGAGTCTGCTTCCTTAAAAAGGTAATTAAATTATCAAAAATCTAATGATTTTAGTTTTCTTCAAAATCGGCTCCGAGATTCCTTGAGTGTTTTTTTTGCTATTTCGCATGTATGTAGGATTTGATTTGGACTGTAAAGATTGTATTATCAATTTGCCACTCTTTGACCTAATTTTGTCGTTGCCCTACTGATTCTTAACCCTTGTTTAGATTATTGACCGTTTATATATCTTATCGACTGTTCACTTGCTTTATTATCGGTTAAAATTTGACATAAGCTCCATACAAATAATATCAAAATTCAATCGATGGTAGGGCATGCGAAAATATTACCATATGCCCATTACCACAACAGCAACCAAGAATTCGAGCAGTGCTAATATAAAAGTTTCAAATAAGTTGCGTTTACATACTCAACCATTTCGATCGTCACTATCCTGCTTGCTGCCGTAGAAATGAGGACACGTAAACGAGGCTTGATAATGTTACATTTTGTTACATCACTTGACCAAACATCATTGTATCACATGTAAGATAGATTAAAGAAAAACAATTTCAACTTGACATAAAAAAAACTTCATAGAACACATGTCATAAAAAGTATATACTGCTCCAACAATACGCAAAAAACCACATTCCACGGTGAGGTTTTTGCCCGAATATATTACGCTAACATATTTTATTTCATGTGCATATTTTTAAGGTTCATTGATATTAATCAGAATCTTTATTAATAATATACTAGGTTTTTCTCCCTGTTTGGGTCATGAATTTTTCAAAGGATACAGATTGTTGCGGACAGAATCACCTCCTGGCCTCTCTCCCGGAACTCCCGTACGTATGTAGCTCGCTCGATTAGCAGCTATGCGTCTGCTTAAATGTAGTATCTTAGCGAATGCGGTGCGAGCCTCTATATACAACAGATTAGCTAAGGCGTGTTACTGGAGAGTTTCTTCCGCAGTTTCTTTTCTGCCTGGTATAACACGTTGGGAAGCGTTAGTAAAGGTAGACCAGGATCAGCTCCGCCGGGAGAGTCGATAAGGAGTCACCATTATAACACTTCAGCCTTTTGGATTAGTTCATGCAGCCTCTAACGGTTTATCCCGATAGAGTCATTCCCCCCACCGCGGTCGAGCCGATGTCGGCACAGGAGGTGTCTCCTCTTTTTTTTTTTTTATTGCAGGAGATCAGCAGACAGGCAGACGGCCCACTTGATGGACAGCGGTTACCATCGCCTATGGACATTTGCAACATCAAAGGTGCTACGAATGCGCTGCTGCTCTCTTTAGGGAGCCTGGAACCTGGTCACTAATGCCGGAACACAACACAAGGTTGTTATGGCGACATACTCTAGACCAGGGGTGGTAGCCATCCAGTCGGGCAAATGCCCTACCACCTGGCTGTGGGTTGTTTTGTCGCCTCTTACGACAGGCCGCCGGGCCGCAGGAAATTGTATTCTTTCTCCGTTCCTGCACGGATAAGTCCTCGCGCTGCTTCTGGGTTGAAAGCCTCCTCTCCCACGGAGTCAGGAAGTCCATCAAGCCCGATATCACTGGAACAGCCATTTGCGGCTAGTCAGCTGGATCCTGCAAAAAAAATCTTCTGTATTAGGGCGTGTTTAATTGAGTGCACCTATACATATATTGAATTATTCAATTTAGACATTCCATTCGAAAGATATCACGAGTTTAAAAATGTAAGTATTAGAAAAAAGTTGCGTGGTTGTCGCTCGCCTGCTCGGTTAGCTAGGCAGCACTTTATGCGATATAGGCGTCACTGGGGCACGGGTCGTACAGGAGGAGAAATATTTTGAATTCGCTTAGTACGTAATTAAACGCAACAAAAAAGTTCTTTTTAGATACCCGTGCGAAGCCGGGGCGGACAGCTGGTTAAAAATATAATTAAATATCAAATAATATTCCTGGTTCTTTGCGACGCTTACAATCATCAAATCATTATAACTATGCATCTTTAATTTAATTTTATCTTTAATTTGGTTAAGAATAATTAATTATCTATTCCAGTTTTGAGTTTTGGCTTAAAATCCACTGAAACGATTAAATTATTTTTAAAGAACTTTAGTTAGAGGTACATATTAAACTCGAAAATAAAATAGATTGGGGTTGGACGGTCTCCAAAACCACTAAAGGTCGCAAAGAGCGGTTTAATTAGTGAGAGACAAAGAATTTCCTGTTCTCAGGCTAATCGAGGAACGTTGACAGGACAAAGGTTAGAAGACAAAGACGTGAGCATGTTTTGAGCATCCAAATGTGAAGGTAGTAATGAAATAAAAGCTTTAAAGCCAGGATATGGGCATTGTGATCCGATATTTAGTTTAAATAATAAATAAATGCGTATACAGTGTGAGTCTTCATAAAGTGCAAATATCGAAATTAGTGAATATATACTTAATTTTATCGACGGAAAATATACAAAATTTTTATTTTTATTTTTTATGGATTTTTAAAAATTTTGTTCGCTACTGTGACTCCAGTGTAAACAAAACGGTGTAACTTTTAAACTAAATGATCTATCACGATGAAGTAATTAGGCGGCCTAATAAAATGAAAATTGTGGAAAAAAAACTAGCCTCAATTGAAAATAAACATGTTTTTTTAACAAAAATCTGTTTATTTTTCTTCAATTTTTACAACAATCGTAAAATTTCTCAATAAAACGCCCTCATTACCTACCTTTTTAATTACTTTAAATTAATCTTCATTGTATTCGCTACCCAACAGTAAAAATTTCATGTTTATAACTCAAATATAACATTTTTTATCAAGTGTTGTTATTTTGTATCAAGTCATAGTAGCGAACAAAATTTTTAAAAATCCATAAAAAATAAAATATTTTTTTTTGTATCTTTTCCGTGGATAAAATTAAGTAAAGATTCCCTAGTTTTGATATGTGCACATTATGTGGACTCACACTGTATATGAATTAGTAGGCTAATAAAATTTCTTAAATATTTCCTCTAAGAATTTTCTTAGAGAGCTTCCATGTACAATTGTACACTATAAAAAATCGCTACAGACCACTAAATGTTATTATAATACGAATATAAACATGTTTATGGAAGATAAAACATTATGAACTGACATAAATATATTTGACATGCTGTAATGGTAGACATTTTAATATTTAGGTATTACTTACAGATTATTATAGTGTATGTCTTTCAAGACCACGGGCCATAAAAATGGCCCGGACTTTTGGAGGGCTTGCGTGGGGCTTGACAAATTTAATCTAAATGTGGCGTGACACAAAACGGCGATTATCCCTGTCTACACCACATAATAATACACCCAAGGACAAGCACCGGCCAGTGTAGGACTATTGTGGGGAATGAGAAGAGAAAGTACCAGGCTATTGGGGTGAACTGTTAGTGGTACTAGCGGTCTGGGAATATGGGAACTGTGGCGTCTGCCCGTCACACTTTTTAGGGAACATGGAAAAAAGGGTAGATGGTGACTCGTCACTCCCTGTATGGGCCTCTAAAAATACCATAGAAGGCAGGGGCAACATGGGTGTGAGTGGCTAAGGGGTGTAGAGAGGTGGGCTGCAGGTTCATCGTAGCTACTTCTGACGTGATGCCATTTATCACTTCCACCCCTGGAGCTTGAGTCTTAGCTCTAGCGATCTCCACTTCGTGTCGGCTGGCTAAGACAAGCACGGAGACGGTTTATCTCTATCTCAATTTTGTAATTATAATTTTCCACGTCCAATTATGGGCCGAATGTATTGATACTATAAAAACCGTAACATACTCTGGACATGCATTACCCAATAAATAAATTCTATTTTATTCTGTTCTCATATCTCAGGGGCTGTTTTAAATGACGTACATATATCCTCTGGAGTGTGACTCATTTGGTTCTTATTTTTACTCCGACATTTCGATAACTTTATAGGTTATCTATGTTAGACTGTCAAAAACAAAGTAAATTATTTTGTGTGTACAGGTTTGATTATGATGTCCATATAAGAATTAAATTTTACTAGCATAAAAACCTAATTCATTTTTTATATGTAATAATAGCAAATAAGTCTATATTATAGTCTTGAGAACTGCCAAGCAAAATATAAAGGCGCGTCAAACACAACCTGATTTTAAGTAATACAACGAATGACATGTTGTTTATGACAATGTAGGTATTTGATAGTAAATTGGCAAAACGAGATTGCAACGCCATCTATTTAGCTAATACGTCTATGCTATGGAAACGTCACCGTTTATCGGGATAAAAAGTATCCTAAGTGTTGATTCGGGGTAAAAGCCAGTTCTCTGTTGAGTTTCATTTTTATATTTTCGTCTCTCCCGCGGAAACTACGTCATTTATAAGAAGTATCCTAAGTTACACGTCGGGATATGAGCTTGCTATATGTCGAGTTTCATTTTACACATTCGAACTATTTACACATTTATTATAGTATGTAGTATATATAGAGATAGATATAACTGTATTCTGCCACATTCATAGTATGTTAGTTTCTTAAATGCCGACTAAATTTGCGACGGACTCTGTCTTTCTTTTCACTTTCTCCGAATTATTTGGACTCTGACTATGTACAGTGAAAGGTTCCGAAGCGGCAAAGACATCAATCACATTTTTGGAAAGAAGTAATTCCGCGGATGGGAGCTAAACGGCAAAAAGTGTCAACAGCAATGAACAATGTTGACCGCAGCATAGTAGTCTTTATGCCATTCTGTGAGATACTGCTGTACTTTGCTGTTGGTTGTATACTAATCCCTATTAATATTATAAATGCGAAAGTAATTCTGTCTATTTGTTACGCTTTCACGGAAAAAGACTGGTCTTCGATGGTTTTCAATAGTTTCCGATATTTATTAACAATTTTTGAAAAGTTTTGATACTTTTTGAGACGATTTGAGCATGTTAAGACTTTACGAATATAGCGAAGGAACTTCGTTCCAACTAGGTGACCCAAAGACACCTCATTATTTAGTTTGTTATTTTGTTACAATATTTTCAAAATAAATTCGAAGTCATATGAGTGACCAGTGAGTGCCTCAGACACTAAATAATACACAACGATATAATGTCTTTGCATATGGACACGGCTTTATAAATGCTGATGATCGACTCAGTAATAAGGCGTGGTCAAATTAAAGATTTAATTTAAATTACCTCAACCAATCAGGCATTCTTGATTCTCATCAAAATTAAAGCTAAGCTTGATTGAAAGTTACATAAGCTAATAAAGCTTTTAGAGATTAATAAGTAAAACTATTCAATAGAAGTTTGACGACCGCATTAGTCACGCGTCCACAAGGTCGCGCTTTACGTGTTTGCCGGACGCACACAAGGGCACTTGTGTATACACACATTTGAGCCAATCAAAGATTTTAGATCAGTGTGTGCGTGATAGGCATGGCGCCACGCTAGTGCGTCTACGCAGGTCGATGCATGTTTTTCAAGTAATTCATTGAACTACGTGAAATGGAATCACCTCACGGCCTTGGTGATAAATAGATTGTCATGAAATTTGTCGTATTTATTTTGATCCAGGAATAAATATAAAATTCTTTTTATATCTGAAAATAGTCAAGAGTGTGTGATATTGTGTGACGCAATAGAGCCGCTGGAATGTAGTTTAGGTAAATTAGAAAGCTTAGAACTTCGAAACCTGAAATTATATTTAGCATTATTATTTATTATTTTAATATCGTCTATTAGTTTCATATTAAGTACCTGTATGTATAATACTAGCTTCTGTCCGCGTGGAATAGTGAAAAAAAAGTAACTTAAAAAGACCCCGATTTTGAAATATTCTTTATTGGTGCTCCGCTCCTATTGGTCATAGCGTGATGATATATAGCTTATAGTCTTTCTCGATAAATGGGCTATCTAACACTGAAATAAATTTTCAAACGAGACCAGTAGTTCCTGAGATTAGCGTGTTCAAGCAAACAAGCAAACTCTTCAGTTTTATATATTAGTATAAGCTATACATATGTTAGTTTATATATTTTTGTGCTGACAGTACACTATACTATAAACGTAAAAACGTCCCGAAGCTAATTTATTTGTACTTCTCTTTATCAAAAAGAGAGCTATGGAGATGTGTCGAAGTTATTGCGGGAAAGTAATTAGTTATTGTTAACATTAAAAATCTACAATATGTAATTTATAAGTATGATTTGGACCTATACTTTGACAGCTTCCCAGTCGGAAATCCTCTGCATGTTAACTTATGGTATAATGTAACCTGAACTGAAGCAGTATATTTATCGATCGAATTCTTACCCGTATACATCCTTGAACTTAGTTTTTAAGGTGTGTGTTTTGGAAGTTTTCTATGAACTTTTCCTCTAGTAATAAATTACACGCCATAAATATCTCACTGCTGGGCTCGGGCTTCTTATTATATGAGAACAGACAGTATATCAGGGCTTGGCAGGTTTGACACATCGGTATCAATGTGTAGGTGGTATCATGATGTTTCCCTTTACCGTTGGCACGTAGTAATTGTGACAATATGGACGTTAGGTTCAGAAAACTGCCTAAGCTGTGCATGAGTTTTGGCCAGGATCGAACTCGCGCCTTTTGAGCTTGGGAGGCGAGCGCTAACCATTACGCTGCCACGACTTTCCTTTATATTTAGAAAATTATTTGTAAACTTAAGATGTTGTTTTTATTGGTGGCAGTTACATCTTTTTTGGATATAAACTCGATATAATGGACTGTATTGTTATTATTGAACTATTCACATGAATCAAAATATACATAGAATTAGTGCGCGAGAGAGTCGAATGATGTAAGAGTAGTGAGTCGCAAGTAGCAAGTAGTTTTTCGGTGTCCAAGGCCGCTACTAATTCCCGCATCCCGCCCGACGCGTAATTGCTAACTGTGCCAGCTTTGGGCGTCGGCGGTATGCGGGGCGCGGAGAGTAGGTGTGCTTCGGCGGGCGGGTCAGGGGGGCGCTCTCTGTCCGCAACTGTTTCAATGCCTTTTATTTGTAAATAATGTTAGACTATTATAAAATGAGTTACCTACCTAACTAATCATTTTGAGACTAATTGGGTTATGTGTTAATTATGTTTTTAATTTCACACGGCCGCATTATCTTTTATATAAGAACAGTTTTTGTAAATAAATGCAATGATAAATAAGTCCGGGATCATAAGTCGATTCTGGAGATGTAAACAACGACTACTTGTTTTTTTAAAGTTTACGAGCATTTAAGATCCCAAATATATATATATATTAGATCATTGTCGTCAATTTTATAATTTGGGTAATTTAAGTCATTTTGGCCATTAGAGTCATTTTCATCGTTTTTGTAGTTTACAGATGATAGACGAAACTTACACATCGAAAAATAAACCTAGAACGGGTTGAAATAGGGGATAACAGTATATATGGAAGACCAATCATTTCCTAAGTTTATAGATATAAAAATTCATAATCCATAAAAAAGTGATCTGTCTGCCTGAATACCGAAAATCTGCTCTTTAAACAAGAGTTACCCACTAGAATTTGACTCGCGACGCAGACCGGGGGAAAGCTCTAGTCGATTATATATATGTTTGCTTCTTGGAACGGGCGATATGTGTATTGTTTTCATATATGCTATCTATAAATAATGTTTTTAAATTTCTGATAACTGAAGGTCAAGAGGATAAGTTATAGTCTTAACTTGGTTTCTATGTCTGTTTGTAAAAAAATAGTTGTTTGTAACAACTAATTTTTTTAGAGATAGATAACACTTTATTGCACTTCAAAATAAGTCTTAATACTTTAATTACACTATTATTAAGCAAAACAATACGCGGTATTATCGCTTAGAGCAGTGGTTCCCAAACTTATTTTGTATACCGCCCACTTTGAGAATAAATTCTTTTTTAGCGCCCCCATTTTTTCACCTATTTAAAAAACATTATAACGTCAAATTAAATTAATTGATTTTTGAGAGCTACATTAGCGGAGATTAAATAATCATTCTCAACGAGACTTTTACTATAGCCCGCAAGAGTTAACTTGAGACCTAAGCGCAGTAGGTAGGGCGCTGAGGTATCAAGTTAACTCTTATGGGCTTTTTTTTATTCTAGTATAGGTTCGCGTTTGACCACAATCTTGCCCTATGTGGAGCAAAGATGTGGTCTACGATGTAGCACGCTTACCTAGAAGGTACCTATTCACACGGGACTTGAAGACACCCAGGTTATATGTATCGGGAAAGACAGACTCCGGCAACGAGTTCCACTCCTTTGCGGTGCGTATGATGAAGCTGGATTCGAAACGCTTCGTTCTTATAGATGGAATATCCACCATATATCGATGGCTACACCTGCCAATGCCCATTTTTTTCTGGGTCACTTACCGCCCCCTTTTAGGCCTGTAGCGCCCACAAGGGGGCGTTATCGCCCACTTTGGGAACCACTGGCTTAGAGTGATCTCTTCCAGGCTACCTAACTTACAGGATATTCTTGGTGCATAAATTAAAATTTTTAATACATACCTACTAAAGTGTTAAGATAAATACATACACATGAATTATATTGAAGTTATTGTATTTCTATCTAACATTTAAGCTATAATTACATTAGACACATGTCGATCACGTCTGCCGATCTGGGCATGTTTGCAACTAAATTACACCACGTTAAGTAATGCGATACTATATGTGACGCCGATCTAGCGATACCAGATTTTTGTCAAATGGTGGAGGCGTCCCAGGCAGCTTGGCAGTTTCGGCACATCGGCTATCTAGATGTGCAGGTTGCATCACGGTGTTTTCTTTCACCGTATTTAGCACGTGGTAATTGTGACAATATGCACATTAGATCAGAAAACTCATGATAAGTGGTGCATGCGTTCCGGCCAGGATGCGAACCCGCGTCCTTAGAGTTCCGGACGCGTGCTCTAGCTATTACGTTACCATGACTTCATAAATGTATTATTAATAAGAAATTATACTTTTGCACTTAAGTAACATGCGATCTTGATAATTTCCACAACGAGCTCAAACGTATACTTGGTTATTTATTATTTAGCAAGAACAAAGCTCTTAAAATATGAAAGTTATTCAAAAAACAAAGACAAAGAGCAGTAGAGACAATATATCACAGTTAAATTCGTGGATACTTAAAGAATTAGAAATGAGTCCATAAATTCTGTACGGTACTTATTCTGCGAAGCGTGCTGGCATATTTATAGCTCAGATAATGTTATGGCCGGTTCGATATTAAAGTATCGTTATGCGATCTCCTTTCAACTATTCGGATGAAACGAATTTAGAAATGATTTGGAGATCATAGAGTGAATTGTTTGGTTCTTTGTATATTTGATTGGAGTATGAAGTGTTCTTTTTTTAAAGATTTGTGTTAAGAATGAAATTAGCCGCGTTGTGCCAGTCTGTACATAATGAATGCTTCCGTAGAGAGTAGTAGTAATGAAATTCGCTACAAACAGTCAGGGGAATCTTAGTCCATACTGGTGTGGTTGTCTTAAATGACGTATCATCTAAAAGAAGCATATATATACCCATGTACATAATAAAATTGATATAAATAAATAGAAATTATTCAAAACAAAAGAGATATAGATATAAAAGAAAAGAAAACTCTCTATCTTACTACTATATGATTGAGGAGAAGTGAGTCAATTAATATAAAAAAAATCTTAGTCTAAATAGCCAATTGTGTTGCAATGTAGGCTAAACTGACGCCTTTCAACGCAGTTCTTGTGAAAACTCGAAAGGCCACATTTGCCTACACAATTCACATTTCTCAAAAAAACATATAATTACTGCTCAAAAACTATTTCATTCTAGAGAAGTGTTACACAATTTTAGAAAATAAAACTGCAAGTCGCAGTTCTCGCCTCTCAAATATTTGAATTAAGAACGAAATTAGCTGCGTGCGTGCCAATGTGTACATAATAAATGCATCCACAGCTCAGATCATGTTCAGGCCTGTAGAATATTGAAGTGTCGTTATTCGATCGCCTTGAACTATTCGGATGCTTGGATGTAGAAATTATTTGGAGATCAAAAAGCGAACTGTTTGGTACTATATTGGAATATGACGTGTTGTTCTCTCAAATATTTGAATTAAGAACGAAATCAGCCGAGTGTGTGCCAGCACAGAACAACAGACTGATAGAATCCGAGCCGGTTATTTCCCTACAAGAAGTTTTAGTCACCTCATGGGTAAGGTTGATTCTCCCAACTGCCTACTGTGTGGAACTTGAGAATATGTTCAACATCTTTTAATGGAGTGCAGCAGAAATAGAGATGGTAGAGAAAAACTGATAGGGGGAGTTTGCACTGAATCGTTTTGATGTAGGTATCTTTATAGAAATTCTGGCAGAGCCAGCCTCAAAGAAGGCTAGTTTGTTAGCCAGATCATTATTTAATATTTAATTATAAGTTATAGTACGTTAGGAGATGATGGGGCTGACATGCCTATGTGGCAAAAGTCCCAAAAAAAATAGAGATCCAAAAAAAAGACTGATAGACATAATACATGCATTATCAGACAATGTTCAGGCTTATACAATATTAATGAATTTAAATTATTCGGATGAACTGAATTTCGGAAATATTTAGAGATCATAAAGCTTAAGGTTCAGATATATATTGACCAACTGGTAGTGAGAAGGGGGACTGGAACCTGGCCACTAATGCCGGAACACACAAGGTTGTTATGGCAGCATACTCTAGACCAGGGATGGTAGCCATCCAGACGGGCAAGTACCCAACCACCTGGCTGTGGGTTATTATGTCGCCTCTTACGAAATACCGGCCGGCCATAGGAAATTATATTCTACCACCATTTCTGCATAGATAAAATCAGTCTATCTCAAATGAAGCCCCACCATAACAGAATCTGTTAATGAATTAGAAAGCTTTTTTGTGAAATATAGTCAAATAACCGTTTATTTATAACGGGTCAAATAGCTAATTTTATTTAATGATTCTGGGATATTGTCTAGTTGCACTGTCCGGTTTTTTTGTTTTATAATGTGATCTTATCAGAGGATTTAAATTAACTTTTTATCTGTTAAACCAGAAATTTTGAGTATATTATTTTTAAATAGAATTTTAAAAAACAGTTTTGTTAGCATATTTGCATAATAACCGTATAAATAGAATTATCTATATATGTTTCAGGAGAAAATTATAATTGTGCTCCTACAACAGTAGACGAGTAGTCAATAGATAGATCATTTAGGAATTTTAAATTGCACTTAAATCTTTACATTAGCACCTCGTGTACAATGTACAATAAAAATATGAACTAGCCGCCATCTAAATCCCCTGGACAGTATTCAACGTCGAGTCGTTCGCAATGTCGACGATCGCATACTCACAGACGGTTTAAATCGGTTAAAAACGCTTAGCCTTTGGAGAGACTTCTCATCTCTCTGCGTATTCTACCGACTGTACAATGGGGAGTGTTCCGACGAACTGTTCAGAATGGTGCCTTCGTCTTATTTTTACCACCGCACCGCAAGCCATCGGCTGGGCGTTCATTCCCACTTCCTAGAGCCGCTTCGCTCTTGTACGTAACGATTCTCTAGAACGTTTCTCTTGCGCATCGTGGGGATCGCTATAATATGGGGGTTTTTCAAAAAAGATAGTCACAAAATTTAGTTGAGGCCGGTAGCGCATTAGTGACACCTGTGGTGTTGCAAACGTCCACAGGCGACGGTAACCACTTTCCATCAGGTGGGCCGTCTGCCTGTCTGCTGTACTTCAGATATATAAAAAAATTGCACAATTGTTATAAATTTAAAACACAATGAATTTTAGTAATTTAAAACATGTAATATAGGTACTAGCAAGTGGTTGAAGTTGACTTTTTACCATAGGGAATAAAATCTAATAAAAGTGCCAAAAACGCCATAAACGTCAGGTCAAGTGGCAATCAATCTCACTTGCCCACTTAAAATACCCTTAAGACCCCTTCAGCCTTCTTGACGTAGCCTACATAAAGGTACACCGTCTTTGGGTAAATATAAATCTTTCATAACTCATTATCTTTCCAATATATCAGGGATCATCTCAATTTCCCATTCTCCGCCCACGTCCAAACGCCTATTCATCTCGCCAGCGTCGAAGGTATCTCTTGGCGGAGCTGATATTGTTATCTCGACGACGATGCCTCCTTTATTCGATTGATGACGACTGACTTTTGGTCAGTGTAACTTAAGACGATATTGAAAATGTGCTAAAAACCACCGTCTGAATAGTGTGATACGAATGCGTAAACACACATGTATCACACACGCGTCTGCTCGCTGTGGCTATAAACATCGGCTTTGGTCTTCAAAATACAGGCTTCCTCTAGTTTGGGACCACTAGGAAACATAATACTCCATTGAAATCACACAATTAAAGGGCCGAATATTACACTTGTTAGAGGACACAAATTTATTTTTGGGACATGTGTGGGGGGTCAATAGAAGCTTAACCGCAAGTTTGTGGGGTCGCCACGCTTGTCCCCCGGCCGCCATCTTGGAAAAAGGGGTGAAAACACTTTTTTCGCGATATCTCGGAAACTATGTGTCTTACAAAAAATTTGTAAAGTCATAATTTGTAGCAAATTGTTTTGCCTACAAATATGTTTATATGACTTTAGGCCCTAAATTAAAAATTAAAGAAGTTATAAGCAAAAAAATGTTTTCACACCTTTTTCCAAGAGGGCGGCCGGGGGACAAGGGTGGCGACCCCACAAACTTGTAGTTAAGCTTCTATTGACCCTCCACACATATCCCAAAACTAAAATTGTGTCCTCTAACAAATGCAAAGCTCATGTAACATTTCAATGGAGTATAAATAATTGTAAATTTGACTTTCTGACATTAAAGGTTATTATTATAAAAAAAACAATAAACTCAAATTTCGTAAATTATTAGACCACTCTGGTTTTCGGACCCTTTCTTTAATAGTGTAGTGACTGTAGTGTAATAAAAATGAAAGTTATGTAGATAATATAAAAATTATTATTTTCTCATACTAGAGGCACTCTATAAAAAATAATTGAAAACTTGAAATATGTTTTGTTCTTTTCTTCATTGCGCGAGTTTATCAAACAGGTAGACGGCCCACCTGAAGATAAGCATTTGTGATCGCCTATAGACATTTCCAACACTTCGGTGCTACAAATGCGCTGCTGCTCTCTTAATGGCGACTGGAGCCTGGCCACTAATACCTGGTCGTTTCTGCACGGATTAAATTTTTCAATTGAACTTCCATTTTTCGGTTAGTATTTCATGAGTAATATTTTTTTTAATTCAACGAGTAACACGAAGGTAGTCTTTTTAATCGGCGATGGTGATGATGGAATATAAAGATTCTACGCACACATCTACACACGCAGATAACATACACTGATCGACTTTAAATACATCACACTATTTACATTGTTGCACAGTGAAAATCTAATATTAGGCATACTTACCAATAAAGAGAATCCCCGGCTTTTAAAAAATGTTACAAATACTGTACGTATATCGTAGTGAGTGGATGTTCTTAGACATGATTTGTGTGGTGAAGAGTTAAATAACTGACTTCGAAATGAATTAATTATCTGCATGCAACTTGCAGATGTGAGTTTTCCTATAAACGAGACGTCATGTACTAATATTCGATTTTGATAGATTCATACAATTTAAGAATTAAAGGTATCGTCGTCTGTGGTGTTATTTGTAATGTTTGTTTCATGAAGGTTTATTGTATATTTATAACTAGTTCTTTTGTAATGTCATGTTTTGTCATTCGATCAATAAATTGTGGAAATCCAAGTCGAGTTATTTTCAGAATATTACACTGGCGACGAGGTATTTAATATATATGGTTCGTATTGTGGATATTATTACAGTCAATTACGAATAGCTATATTAAAAATGGCATCCGTCGGTAAAATTGGCGAATTCTCGATGAAGACCGGAAACTGGTCAATGTATGTCGAGAGATTAGAAATGTATTTTCTTGTAAACGGAATAAAAGATGTTTTACGTTTACCAACCTTGATCACCGTTATCGGTGACGAATGTTATGAATTGTTATCATATTTAGCCAGTCCCAAGAAGCCGTCCGAATTAACATATAATGAGGCTATTGCTATTCTAAATAAGCATATACAACCAATGCCATCGGTGCTAGCCGAAAGATATATATTTAGGCTGAGGAAACAAAATGAGGAAGAGAACATAGCGAGTTACGTGGCACAGTTAAAAAAATTAGCACGAAATTGTAAGTTCGATGCGAACCTTAGCGAAAATCTTCGAGATCAGTTTGTTTGCGGTCTACGTAACGACGGTTTAAGACAAAGATTATTTATGGAGGAAGATTCTTTAAACTTTACATATGCAGTAAAAATCGCAACTAGTTTTGAGGCTGCTGAACGGAATGCGGCTATAGTAGAAGCTTCAACTTTAAACAATTCTAAAAGAAATGTGGTAGATAGTGACTTGCATGCCATCAGACCAAACTATACCCATAGCGGTAAAGGAAATGATTCTTTTATTAAACAGGAACAGACCCCCGAGTTGGTAGGAAATAAAAACGAGTGTAGAGGATGTGGTTCGAGGTACCATATGTATCATAACTGTCGTTTTAAAAATGCAATTTGCAATTTGTGCAAAAAAAGGGGGCATATACAGCGAGTTTGTTCAAGGAAGGTTTACAAGGCCCAGAAAAAAAATTATAAGCCTGATTTTCATTACGGGGTAGTTGCAGAAGACAACTCTGAAGAAGAAGAAATGAGTACAGAAGATCTTCATCAGCTCTGTTTGAATAATTATCAAGCGGTAAGTCTTCCTATAATTATTGACGATCGAGTGATTATGATGGAAGTGGATACAGGCACAGCAGTATCTTGCATAAATACTCTAATCTATGAGAGGTATTTCCAGGAGACTAATCCCTTGGAGAAAAATGAGATAATATTGAATTTTTATGATGGATCAAAAATTAAACCGGTTGGAGTGATAAGGCCTCTAGTGACTTATCGAGGCCAATCCAAACGCTTGGAGTTATTTGTAATAGAAGGCGGTACGACTTCTTTACTCGGCAGGCAGTGGTTAACTGAGCTAAAAATAAAAATACCTAGTTTTACGAACTGTAATAACGTGAGAGAACAAATGCAAATTTCTCAAACTGTAAATAATTTATTGTGTAGGTATAAGGAGCTATTCAACGGCGGGCTTGGACGGTTTACTGGCGGGAAGGCAACTTTACGTATCCGTGAGGGAGCACAACCTGTATTCCAACGTGCTCGTCCTTTGCCTTTTTCATTACGGGATCGAGTTGATGCAGAACTGGATACTATGCTTCGCGATGGTATCATTGAACCAGTGGATTGTTCCGATTGGGCTTCACCATTGGTGCCCGTCAACAAGGCTGACGGTTCATTGCGAATTTGCGCTGATTACAAGGCAACGGTAAATCCAGTTTTATTAGTTGATCGATATCCTTTACCTAAAATTGAGGATCTAATGGTTAGCTTAGGTAAGGCTGAATTTTATTCAAAAATTGACCTATCACAAGCGTACAATCAGATTGAGTTAGACGATACTAAGAAATATACAGTTATCAACACCCATAGGGGTTTATATATGTATAACCGACTAGTTTTTGGCTTGTCCTCTAGCCCAGGAATTTTTCAACGCATAATGTGCACAGTATTGAAAAATATTCCTAATGTTCAGGTTTTCCTAGATGACGTAATTATTGGAGGTAAAACAGAACAAGAACATTTATTAGCATTAGAAACTGTTTTCATTAGAATGCAGAAGTATGGTTTGAAGTTAAAAAAAAGTAAGTGCGTGTTTTTAGTTAATGAGGTACGGTACTTAGGATATATTTTGAATAAAGACGGTATTAGAACAGACCCCGAAAAGATAGAAGCCATCAAAAAAATGCCGAGACCAACAAATATCACGGAACTAAGATCTTTTCTTGGAATGATCAACTTTTATGGTAAATTTATCAAAAAAATGAGTGATAGGCTTGCACCGTTATATGAATTGTTAAAAAAGAATAATCATTTTTCATGGACTCGAGAGTGCGAGGCATCTTTTATAAGCATAAAATCTTTGCTTTCGAGTACTGAAATTCTAGCCCACTATGATCCGAATAAAAGTTTGATATTGACATGTGATGCTAGTTCCCAGGGGATAGGTAGTGTTCTGTCACAGTTGACTGACGATGGTAAAATGGAGCGTCCAGTTGCTTACGCCTCACGCACATTAAACGAGGCAGAGAAGAATTACTCACAAATACATCGAGAGGCTTTAGCTATTATTTATAGCGTAAAAAAATTTCATCAATACTTGTATGGGCGGAAATTCATCTTGAGAACAGACCATAAACCATTAGTTTCAATTTTTGGGCCAAACAAAGGAATACCCACTATGGTAGCTAGTCGCATGCAGAGATGGGCTATTATCTTGTCAGCGTACGATTTTCAGATCGAATACATTCGCACTAACGAGAATGGAGCTGATGGTCTGTCACGGTTACCGATCGGTAGAACAGAAACGAGACAACTTCCCGAACAAACGTACCTCCATTTCGTTCAAGATGCGCTTCTGTTAAATTATAATGAAATTAAACGTGAGACTCTGCGCGATCCATTGCTATCTAGAATTCTTACATATGTTAGAGACGGTTGGCCGGGGGAATGTGAAATTGTTAATTTGAAACCATACTTTAGTAGGATTAACGAATTATATGAAGAGTTAGGGTGTGTTATGTGGGGTCATCGTTTAGTAGTACCAGAGACTTGTAGAAATAAGGTATTAAATATGGTCCATGAAGCACACATGGGAATAGTCAAATCTAAGTCTATCGCGCGTAGTTATGTTTGGTGGCCTGGGGTTGACGAGGATGTTGAACGAATGTGTCGCGAATGTGAAGTATGTGCGACGCAGGCTGATAATCCACCGCAGAATGCGCTAAGTTTGTGGCCTTGGCCGAGTCGTCCGTGGGCAAGGTTACATTTAGATTTTATGGGGCCAATCTCAGGGAGCACTTATTTGGTAGTAGTGGACGCCATGTCCAAGTGGATAGAAGTTTTTGATGTTCATTCCGCCACAGCTACGGTTACAATTAATAGATTATATGAACTATTTAGTCGTTGGGGAATACCAAAACAGATTGTAAGTGATAATGGTCCACAATTTGCGTGCAAAGAGTTCCAGGAGTTTACAAAGGCTAATGGTATTGAACACATTTTCACAGCTCCATATCATCCTGCCTCAAACGGTTTAGCTGAAAATGCAGTACGTACCCTAAAGAGAGTTATTAATAAAGCGGTTCAGTCAAAGCAGGACGTTAATAGATCGCTATGGACTTTCCTGTTAAATTACAGGAATGTTGAGCACTCAACTACCGGTGAGTGCCCGGCAATGTTAATGTTAGGCAGAAGAATTCGAACGCGTTTAGACATTATTAGACCTGATCGAGAACGCCGAGTGTTTAGGGCACAACAGTGCCAACGCGAGGCTGCAGGTGGGGGAGTAAGACAGATGTCCAAGGGGGGAAAGGTCTGGTACAGACAGTTTCAAGGTAGGGAAAAGTGGGCTCCCGGAAAGATTAGGGATTGTTTAGGAGCAAGGGACTATAACGTGTTAACTAGAGATGGTACCCTAATTCACAGACATATCGATCAACTAAGAAACCGGATTAGCCGTAGTCCTTCACCGTCGGGTGATGCATCTAGGATGTGGTTTCCCAACACTCGTCCTCCACCGGGGCACGGAGATAGAGAGCTAACTGAATCCAACAGTGAGCAGTCCGGGGGGCATACACACACTCTGACCCAGAGCAACAGAACATTAGAGCCTCAGCCAGGACCCAGTAATTTAGTTCAGACTCAGGAACGACCTCATATTTCCGAGCAAAGTTCTGATCCGTCAGTAAACTCGACAGCCCAGGGACGCCCTATAAGACAATGTCGACTAAGTAAACCGCCTATTTATAAAAATTGATCCTTAGGATTCTTTACCTGTTAGTAGTACTCTTTAGTTTAGTCGGGAGGGATGTAATGTTTGTTTCATGAAGGTTTATTGTATATTTATAACTAGTTCTTTTGTAATGTCATGTTTTGTCATTCGATCAATAAATTGTGGAAATCCAAGTCGAGTTATTTTCAGAATATTACATTATTCTTATACACACTGCCTTAGCAACGCAGGGAGTATAAATCACCATTAATAAGCCGTGATATAACGTGACTGCACCTTTGTCGTTATCAATGATATAGATAGTAGCTATATGTGCGAAAGATAATGTAGCTTATTGAACGTCTGACCTAAATTCATGTCTATTGTTTTATGCGAATCTGTACAGATATTCTTTTAACTATGGCTGCAACGCCTTTGGCATTGATTTTGCCAATTTCAAAGTAGGAAAAGACAGGTGCTTTATTCAATGCAACTTGTACGAGTGTTTGCAAATCTGTGGACAACACAAATACAAAGTTAAAGCAACTACATTAAAAATGTTGCCGAAGAAAGTTTGCACTGCTTCCCGGGGCATTCTCAAGTGCTGATGCGCTAGGATCAGCGCGGGCGTAACTACGTTCTAAGTCTCACGGTCTTCCTGCCATAAGCGCGGGGCATATCAGAGGAGGGTGGTTTTAGTGGAGTATTGAGTTTTCGAATCTCCACACAAGCCGGCGATTTGACTCTGGTGCCCATTCGTGGTGTCACCTCTCGTCGTTTTGGTCTAATCCCTAGTAAAGGACCAGGTAGTGTGCGAAACGCATTTACCCCGCCTCAAAAAAACATTAAACATAAATGTTATAAAGCATTAAAAACTTACACAAGAGATACACAAAATTACTATGAACTAATGTTAATAAAAAATTTACATTGAATAAATAAAATTGAAGTATCTGTTTGTGATCAAAATAACAGCTTTTCACTAAATGCAAATGAAAGTATAATACGGTATTTAATGAAAAAAATTATTTGTTTTTTGTCTGTTAGTCTGGATGTTCCGCATAATCTCTGGAGCGGCTGGGCCGATTTTGATGGGAGTTTCACTGGCAGATAGCTGATGTTATAAAGAGTAACTTAGGCTACGTTTTATTTTTTTAAGTATCGCGATTTTTTTTTTTCTAATTCTGTTTGTCTACGCTTTGGTGAGCATTAAAAAGTTACCTGTCTAAACAGCTTATCTAACTATGAGAATATTTTGTCAGACTTTTTCGAAAACAATAAAATATAAAAGCAGGGAAGGTGAACAAGTGCCGTCCGTGCGCCATTAATAAATAATCCGAAACATGTCTTCGGTGAGTACGTGTGGGATGTTGGACTTGGGGGTCAGGTAGGGGACCTTGTTTCTTGTTCGACCCCCTGTTAGTTTTTGTTGCCTGGTAACCGATTTTCAACTTCACTTCAGGCACTATCGAATTTTAGCAAAGAAATGCAAACTGATTTTGGTTTTAGAATTTTTGAATATATTTATTTGATAATAAAAGTAAAAAAATGTAAAAATATTTTTTTTTACAAGTTATATGTTTGTCCAAAGCGAAACATACAACTTGTAACATTTTTTATTTTTATTTTATTACTAGCTGTCCCGGCAGACGTCGTCCTGCCCGGTAAAAAATAGGGGTTGATCGTAGAGGGTTGAAAATCTAGGGCTATATGTATTTTTGTATGTTGTATCATAAAAAAATAGAAATTAAAAATTTTGTCTAAAAAATAAAAATAAAAATTTAGGGGTGGACTACCCCTAACATTTAGGGGGATGAAAAATAGATGTTGGCCGATTCTCATAGATACCGGATAAGCACAAAAAATTTCATCAAAATCGGTCAAGCCGTTTCGGAGGAGTATGGCAACGAAAACTGTGACACGAGAATTTTATATATTAGATAAGCAGATGGCCCACCTGATGGAAAGCCGTTACAAATGCACTGCGACTCTCTTAAAGGAAACTGGATCCTGGCCACTAAAGCCGGAACACCATTCAAGGTTGAATGACGACTCACTATAGACCAGGGGTGGTAGCCATCCAGACAGGCAAATACCCTACCACAGGGGTCATCAATTAGTTGCGATCGGGGTCCATTTTAAGAAATGAAATGACCATCGCGGTTGTTGCAGCATTTTATAGAAATAAATATTTATTAAACAAATATAATTACGGAAATAACAAATGCATTTTTTATATATCAATGAGAAAAATTACATTGTTTCGCTGTCCGCACAAAATGGGCGGTCGGGATGCGGACCGTGGTCCGCCATTTGCTGGCCCCTGCCCTACCATCTAACATAACGTCTGCAAAAATTAGAATGTTTCAAACAAATAATAATTACTTTGACTTCGACTATAAAAATAACATTACGACATATACGCCGACAAAAACAAATTCACACCTGCATACCTGTAAAAACACATTGTATTACCTTTCGGCATTTGGACTTCTTTTGTTTACTTCGTGTATAAATTTTGTGATTAGAAAAAAAGCCCATTGTGTATTGTAATCTTTTATGGCAGTCATTAGCCGGGTTTGTTGGATTTAAAGTACAAACTAATTCTACGAAATTCAGTCCACGGTCGGGTGGACATATTGCATCTGTGCAGTATAAAGCAATGCCCCGATTGAGGGACGTGGCAGTCGAGCGATAACCACGATCAAGGCGAGACTTGTGTACATTCGGTAATCTATTTAGTGACGGACTTTGCGCATGTTATTGAATTACGACCTTCTTTCTGCATTACGTTTTGGACTTGTGCTCGGTTATATTTGTACCTGTGTTATACGTGTATAGTTCTAATAAACTCCATAGTAATTCTAACGGCATTTTAATTCGAGTCCAGCAACTCGTAACAACAATAAATTGATTAAGCCCCCTTTGAAAAGTTTTCACTCCGGCACTGTTTATCCGTCTGTATACTGTATCCCAGACGCGAAGGCTACCCGTGCCGTGTTAAATATTTAACAGTTTCCCACATATATCAATGTTGGAGTGAATACCGATGTGAACGCCTGGCATCGGACTGCCTTGAAAAAGTGAGCACAATCTACGAGAATAATATTAAGAAAGAAAGAAAGAATATGAATAAATGAAAACACTTAATTGTTCACCAAAAATTAATAGTTGTTTTTTTTTCTCCTTTAACATGGCGGACAAGGTGATCCGACTTTCTGCATATTTTTATGTTTTCTTTTTCCACTTATTTTTTCTTGTTATTATATTTATTCTTTTCTTTTTAAGCTTTTTATTATCTTTTTCTTGTTTATTCTTTATTTTTATAAAGAAAACTTTGGTTTCACCGGGTCATTACGTTCTAAAATTCTTCTTGCTTAAACCTAGATATGCTACATTTTTGTTTATATCTTTTCTGTTTAATACGTTTTGTTTTCTACATTCTTATTTAGTACTAGCTGCGCCCCGCGGTCTTTCCCGCGTGGTAATTGAAAATCGTCATAATTCCAAAACAAAAGATTTTTTCTAAAATAAAAGTAGCCTAAGTTACTCTTTTATTACATCAGCTACCTGCCAATAAAATTCCCGTCAAAATCGGTCCAGCCATTTCAGAGATTAGCCGGTACAAGCAGACAGACAACAATTGTAAAAAATGTTATTTTGTTGTATGTACCGTATTCATATGCATGTAGTAAAAAGCGGTTATTTCAATATTACAAACAGACATTCCAATTTTATTGCTACGTATAGATATAGATAGATCGATATAAAGCTGACTCTGTTTGCTTTAATACGCTAATCTCAGGAAATACTGGTCTGATTTCAAAAATTCTTTTGGTGTTAGATAGCCCATTTATCGAGGAAGGTTATAGGCTTTATATCATTACGCTAAGACCAATAGAAGCGGAGCACCAATGAAGAATGTTTCAAAATCGGGGGGTTTTTTTAACTTAAATTTTTTTTGAATATTCCACGCGGGCGGAAGCTAGTAAATGATATTTTTATGTTTTGGTATCGTAATCTAAATGGGCGATAAGCCAAATAATCGCGAATACGACAAATAAATTTAATTCACTTCGAATGCTCGATATTTGTCGCCGTTATCTGATATTTTTTATAAGATCACAGTTAATTTGCCAATATTTAAAAATCAAATAGTGTTTCTAGCAAGGCAATGGACATTTTAGTATTAAGATACATAAATTCTGAAAATTCCCGTAAAAGTCCGTATATCCGTATAGGTATCTTAGATATGTTGACAGAACTTGTTTATATAATGAAACTACGTTTTAACGGTTTTAAGCGCGGTAATTTATTTGATTTTTATTACGACGTTTCGGCTATTTTGTGTGATCACGGAAGACAAAGATGTCGAGGGTCAATGAGTATTGTTAAAGTTTTATTTAGCCTATCGCCTACTTGTTTATTTCAGTTATTTAGTTTTAATTTTGTCATTATTTACTCTATGGGAGCCTAATCTAATTTACCACCGCTTTGCAACACGTTGTCGCTTGAAGAGAAGAAGCGGCGCAAGAAACTCTTCAGCAAACACGCCTGTCTCTAATAATTTATATAATATTAAAATAGGCGGGTAATAAAAGAAAAAAGAAATTATCAATCAAGTTGGTTCGTGTCCGGTGAATAATAAAAATCAAATAAATAACCGCGCTTAAAACCGTTAAAACGTAGTTTTTTTGTGTAATACTAGTTGCGAAAACTTAAGAGAACTTTAATCTGCTCTCAAAATAAATTCGGCGGAATTCCCAGGGTAATTATTGCACATTATAAGTCTGAGAATTTGCTATCGATCAGCGAAAAGCGCATCGAAATCGGGTCAGTAGTTGTTATGTGAATACTGAATAAACAGACAAAGACACACAAAACAGACACACATTTACAATTTTGTAATATTGTAGATATTGGGTAAAGGAATCTGTCGGATATGCAGGCCATAACATCAGCGATTATTTTGGCCTATTAATATTGTGAATTCAATGTTTCTGATATACATGATTGGACAGTGCTGTGTCGGACTACGTTCCGGCACAGCAAAAGCTTGAGTGCTAACCTCATATTTCAAATTGCGACATACAATTTTTGTATATATCTCCTTTTCTATAGTGTTACTCGTATGTCGCTTTTAGATTCATTTTATTTCATTTTTGAGTCTGCTTGGAATTCCAGATAGTTGTAAGATTGTTTTTCGGTGTTCCCGTGCTTAAGTACACATCCATTTTCATGAATTTATTCTGTAATGATTTCAGCTTCAGAAATAAATATATCAGGAAATGCTTGTTCTTCAGGGTAGATTTTCATCCGCGCAGGAACGGAGAAAGAATACAATTTCCTGCGGCCTGCCTGTCGTAAGAAGCGACAAAACAACCCATAGCCAGGTGGTAGGGCATTTGCCCGACTGGATGGCTACCACCCCTGGGCTAAAGTATGTAGCCATAATAACCTTGAGTTGTGTTCCGAAATTAGTGACCAGGTTCCAGTCTCCCTTTAGAGAGCAGCAGCGCATTTGTAGCACCTTTGTTGTTGCAAATGTCCATAGACGATGGTCACCGCTTTCCATGAAGTGGGTCGTCTGCCTGTCTGCTGAACTCCTACAATAAAAAAAAGAAGTTTAGACGAACAAAGCCGTGTATTGCATGAATATGAACCTATATAAAAAACCAATTTTAATATTTTTTGGTCTTTTTAAATGTTTTTTTTAATTGTCATCTCCTATTTCATATGCCAGCAACGGCCTTTCTTTTCTTCTTGTGTATATATATGTATATTTATAAGTTAGTCTTTTTTTGAATGTTACGGCTAATCTCTAAAACGGCTGGACTGATTTTAACAGCACTCACTGGAAGATAGCTGATGTTATAAGTAAGTTTGGGAAAATTCCACGCAGACGATGTCGCGGGCACAGCTAGTATTTTATGAACGTAATATTTATTACTACATCGATATTACTGTTTTTTGTACTAGTACAAGCAAAAGTCGACTTTAAGGTAACAGACATTTAATTCTGTGTCTCACATCTAGACGAGACGAGATGAGTGTCTAGACATCCAAAATTTATCTCTATTTATTTTTCTAGAAATAACTTTTTGGAAACATTTAGAATGGTTATCACGTTTTCATAAAGGATCAATTTGAAATGTCTAGAATGGGTAAACATTCGTATTGGATGGATGTATCTTATCATATCCGTTTTTATTTAACTTAACATCCAGATTGTAATTAATTCTTGATGTACTTGATATCCATATGTGAAAACGATTAGTTGTCATATTATTTCGGTGTATAAATATTATTCTCTTAAAAATATTAAGATCTCTACAGTAAACTAAAACATTTATCGCTCGCTTTACCAACGCTATTCTTCTGGCCAGACCATAAGGGCATGAGAACTGTATCGCCTTGACCAGATCGTGTAGCGATTTATTGCTCGTCTGCATTCCACGAGAGTATTAATCCTAGATCCTGTTGATACCTATAAACATAAATCCAATTAAATTGTGAACTTTGATTGAAATCTTCGTTCTCACGAGAATGTTTTCGTTCGTTTATATAGTAACTAGGATATGACCGCGACTTGGTCTACGCTTAACTTGAAATTCCGGGTCTTCCGGAATACAAAATACGCTCAAAAATGTATGCTATCGTTTTAGAAAACTGTCATAGTAAGTAAGTTTTTAGGAACCCGAATAACTACAAACTGCTTCCGTGAATATTCCCGTGGGATTCCCGGGATAAAAATATCATTTACTACATACAATTTGCTATGGATCAGTGAAAAAATCACATTTATTTTTTATTTAGTGATTACACGTACAGTTTTGGTGCCATGCAAAATATACTTTTATTCAGAAACGTATTGTCACTAAACAATATTGTAATTTGTATTGGAGCAAGTTTTCTACCAGCAATTTTAAAACTACAATAGAAACATTAAAAACCCGCGTCTGCCTATCATAGTTTATAAAACTAGTTAATTACATTTTATGAAAAAGTTATTATATCGTCATTAACACTTGTATGTCTGTACCAAAGTGATTAATGAGTAAAAAAAATCAAATGTTAGGTAGACTTGCAATTGTTTTAAACTAGTCGAACCACCTTTGTAGGTACTACAAAAAATAAATCGAAAATTAAACCTGCTGTCTTCATCAGTTAACACAATACTCGAATTACAAGCTATAAAACCACAAAGCAACTTAAACAAAACATACATTGCTCCATTTCAACAGCCATCTATTACGTTCACTTGAATAATTCTTCAATGGACAGAGAACAAGATAAAGAATCTTTTCAACAACTCTGGGAAGTTGTTTAGAATGCAACAACGGATAGAGATAGATACATCGATTGCGTAGATAAGATAGACGGGGATGCAAGATGTCTCATGTCAACAATGAGAGATAGAGTTCGTGCAGTAATGTGAGCAATGAATGGATATGCAGACAAAAGTATGCTTGCTACTTAAAAAGTAAATCTCATTCAAAAATCAACTATAACTCTAGGTGTTACGAGCTCAGGTGTATTGTAGAGGTGTTAACTGGTTGGCATCGTGTTGTACATGTCATACCGTTGACTCATTATAATAAGTTATTCGACCTAGGACGTTGTTAGGTTCAGGTTGTGTTTACCGGAATGAATGGTATGTTGTCTAGTAATTTGCTTAGACGAGTGCTTATTATTAAGCGTATTGAAGAATAGTTAGTTATCTGTAATCTATGTATTGAAACATACTTAGTTATCTGTAATAATAGAAGTCATCAGTCATTCATTTTTAGAAAAATAGGAGTACAATAAAGCTAGCGTTTCGTTTTGAAGTCAGAGGACAGGGATGAGTGGGAAGGTCGACGTCCAGTAGTAGACTGCAATTGGCTGACGACACATAGCTAGTGTGTTTGATATATTAAATGGAAAATATTATTATTGCATATAATTACATATAATTTGAAAAAATCTGAGTACATAAATTAAAACGGTAAATTTAGAACTTGAGAACTAGAACTGCTATAAAAGGTGACAAATCAGCCCACAGCTATAACTTGCCCGTCTGGATAGTTACCAGCTCTGGTCTAGAGTATGCTGCCACAACAACCAAGAGTTTTGTTCCGGCATTAGTGGTCAGGTTCCAATCTCCCTTTAGAAAGCGGCATTGGTAGCACCTTTGGCTATAGACGATGGTAATCGCCTTCCATCAGGTGGGCCGCCTGACTGTTTGCTGAACTCAAGCAATAATTAAAAAATAAAACTTAGTACTCTAGGTTAGCCAACCGCACATTAGATTATGTTAACGTTTCAGAGTAGTCAAAACTTCGCGCTTATACTTTGATATTGTTACGAGCTACAGGACTCGAATTAAAATGTCGTTGGAATCACTATAGAATTTATTAGAACTGTACAAACACGTATAAAACAGGTACCAATATAACTGGATATAACAAGTACAAACTGCACGATTTAATAACACGCGCAAAGTCCGTCACTATATCGCTAATCGAATGTACGTCTTGCTCGTATCGTAATCCTCGCTTGACTGCCTCACCCCTCCGTTCGGCCATTTCTTTTATTCTATACAAATACGATATTCCTCGACGCAAAACAATAACAACAAGAATTAGTTCGACACAGCTGCCTAATGACTGCCATAAAACAAGTACAATAACAATAGGCTATTGTCTAATTGCAAAATTTAAACTCAAAGTAAACAAAAGAATTCAAAATGCGGGAAAGTTAATAAGCCAGGTTTCTGGCAAGCAGGCGTGCCTTTGATTTTGTCGGATTGTAACACTATTGGCCTTAGTTATAATCGTTTGTTAAATTTTAAGAAACTGCTCAGCTACTGATTAACGAAAATCTTACCCATAAACTCCTCTTAAGGTGGTGGTAAAGTAACTCATAAATAACTGTCAAAAATACCCAACATCGAGAGGTAGTTTAAGTCACTGCTAAGAGGTAAGATGGTAAGTTTTATTTGAAACAGCCATTGATTACGGGCTTAAGGGTCTCTTATTTAAGAGATCGCTAAACCTTTCTTAACCAGATTATTATAAGTAAGGCCCTATATGTTTAATTTGCAAATTGTTAAGTCATCTAGTGGATAAACCAACGACTTTTCTGAAGTAAATAAGTTGTAATTTAGAAGGTTTCTGTGTATTATCGGTAGTTTTAGAACCCTTTCCAATTGGTGTTGTCCCATGATGAAAAGTCATTTGTATATTTACCCTTACTTTGTCAAAGAAGTACTTTGTATTCTAAAACATAACTGGTCATTGAGTTCAGTTTATGATGTTTAATGACGAGTTTACTAATGAGGGTGTATTGTGATTTGTGTTTGAACAGCATATGTGGATAACGTGAAATGACGTAATGACAATACTTATTGAATGAAAATCAATTCTGCTCAGAATAGTGATGTCAATATTTTTCAAATTGAAGTAGGTATACTCGAAAAATGTATTAACATATTAATACGAGTTCCGAGACTCGAATTAAAATGCCGTTGGAATTATTATGGAGTTTATTAGAACTATACAAACACGTATAACAGAGGTACAAATATAACCGAACACAACAAGTCCAAAAGGTAATGCAGAAGATCGCAATTGAATAAAACGCTCAAAATCCGTCACTATTAGATTCCCGATTGTAGTACATACGACTCGCTTTGATCGTGGTTCTCGCTCGACTGCCCCCTTCCCTCAATCAGGCCATCGATTTATACTGCACAAATGCAATATGCCCGCCCGGCAATGTGGACCGAATTTTCGAGCATCAGCTTGTACTTTATATCCGTAACACCTGGCTAATGATTACAGCCGCAAGCTGTAAACAATAGAACGCTAGGCTGTTCTTTAGAAACGTATGCCAATAAACAAGTAAACAAAAGAAGACGATCATAAAATAATTACAATAGTTTATGTTATTAGTTCAAATGCCGACGGGTAATAAATGTGCTTCTACAAATCTGTACATGAGATTTGTTTTTGTCGGCATAGTATAAGAATATTGAGTCTAGTAGTGTTAGTAAAAACTGTGTATCACACAACAACACAAGTAGTATATTAGTGTCTGTAGCACATGTCACACATCACATCATTTAAGCAGCCTTTTTGCAATAAAAGCATATAACGAATGCAAAGTAAAGTATACTTATATTGAGACAAGCAGTAGAAGTAAAAAGTCTCTAATGCCGACGGGTAATAAATGTGCTTCTACAAATCTGTACATGAGATTTGTTTTTGTCGGCATAGTATAAGCATATTGAGACTAGTAGCGTTAGTAAAAAATGTGTATCACACAACAACACAAGTAGTATATTAGTGTCTGTAGCACATGTCACACATCACATCATTTAAGCAGCCTTTTTGCAATAAAAGCATATAACGAATGCAAAGTAAAGTATACTTATATTGAGACAAGCAGTAGAAGTAAAAAGTCTCTATCACACACTCAACAATACAAGTAGTGTATTAGTGTCTGTAGCACGCATAAGCCATACAATGAATATACTAAAAGTACTACGTACAAGTAGTGCTAATGTTGCCATAAACCTCTCGATTCTAAAGCGTCGTGTGTATTTACAAAACAATGAGCTCCTAAGCTAGGTGCGCGACAGACAATAGGGGGTCACACCCCCACCCGTCTATTGTTGCTAATGTTGCGATCTTAGCCCCGTGTTGGGTACGTGCGTCCTCGAAACCGACAGAAATGGCCGCCTCATATTTTCGTCCTGCAGGTCCGTATTGTATATTAATATTCATCATAATTTTGGTCTATCTAAATGTATTTTTTTATTGACTTACAAAGGGAGTAGTTCCTTAATTCGACTGTATGTTAGTTACGTGATTTCTACGTCAATTGTGGACCGATTTTCATTTTTTATTTATTCAAAAGAGTTTACTTCTAGAGTAGTCTCATTGTCACCAAGTCAGGATCTCATACATGAATCCCAGGGAAATCGAACCATTGATGCGCGCCAAGCGCCTAAACGCATCGAAAGGCAAGACATGTGTAAACGCGTGTACAAGTACAATTTATACAGGCGCTTAAAATATCAATTCTAATGCTATTCAAGCAACTAAAAACTACAAAATATATATCAATCGACTTCAAGGTAAAAAGTAAAAAATAAATCGTTTCTACAATATCTTGAAGTCAAAATGCTGTAAAAAAATAAATACAAAAAATAATAATTGATATATCGTAGAGATACATACATACATACATACATAACTTCACGCCAGGTCCCTTGCGGGGTAGGCACGAACAACAGAGCGCCACACAGGCTCGTAGAGATACAATATTATAAATCAAATAAAGGAGTGATAGCTTAAGAGTTAAGTAACGCTTGTCCCAAACTTGAAAGGGGTGGATCGAATCTTGACCGGAAAGCATGCATCACTTGGATAGTTCTGACCTATTGTGCACATTGGTACAATACCAGAAAGAAAGAAAGATGTAACCACGTCGAGATTACCGATGTGTCAAACCTTTCAAGCCGCCTTGGACACGCGTGGCGGACATATTGTTCGTTCTCCTATAATGGGACGCCCGAGTCCAGCCATGGGATGTGGGTATGGACTGTTATTATAATCATAAACTATTGTCTTAGAATGTTTGTCTGTCATTCTATCTCAAATATGCACCGAAACGGCTAACGGATTTCTTTCGGAATGTTAAGGATTAACACAGGAATTTTAAAGTTTTGACATTATGCAGAGTGTAGAAGGCAGGTTTTGAGAAGTTTCGATATCGATTTTCAATAATTATACTGTCGACAATAAAAGGTTGCATTGTTTGTTCTTTTTTCAGCATCCTCTTGTCAATCCAGCTTGTCAGGACCATATACTAGATTTTTCTTTGTTTTCATTCCATTTCTCTTTTTTGACTGTCATCTGTGCGAATATTATAAAGAAGAAAGATTTGCATTGTACTAAGAATAATCTCAAAACTACTGGACCGATTTCATAAACTCTTTCACCATTCGACTGCTACATTATCCCGGACTAATATAGGCTATATAAAAATTAGGGACCCCTACTAAAACTTCAATAAGGTAACCTATTTTTTAGACGACTGCACCGAATGGGAATAATTCGATCGCTATCAAGCTTTTTCAATAATCATTCATAAAAATTACTTTGTAAAACATTGTATTATTATAAACTACATAATAAAAAATAAAAAGACGAGTGATTAAACATGATAATTACAAAGTAAAGATGTGTTACTGGGGAGTTTGTTGCGCCGCTTCTTCTCCTTTAACAGTAACTAAAATTGCCTTGGAACCGGTGGTAGAGTCATGACTTTCAATAAGTAATCTGTAAGATTCCATTTTGAAATAAATAAATTCATTTTCATTTTCATTTATCAATCTTAACAAAATAGTTGGCGCTGGAATCGGGTTCTACGATTTTGATGAAATTTTATGTGTTTGTTTGTGGATCCCGGGGTGGTGTAGATTCACAATTAAACTCGGTAGGTGGTGCTAGATTCGGGTTCTAGATTTTTATTTTTTCAGGGCAGGACTACGTCTGCCTAGACCGCTAGTTTCTCAGATTAACATAAATTAGTTATTCTATTGTTTATGTATTTATTACTCGTTTACATGTCACTATGACATGTTTTATCTTACATTAGCTGTGCCCGCGACGTCGTCCGCGTAGAATTTGTTGTCAAAACCTCCCTAGTTTGAAACATTCTTAATTGGTGCTCCATTCCTATTGGTCTTATCGTGATGATATATAGCCTATAGCCTTCCTCGATAAATGGGCTATCTAATACTGAAAGATGTTTTTAAATCAGACCAGTAATTCCTGAAATTAGCGCGTTTAATCAAAAAAACTCTTCAGCTTTATATATTAGTACAAGATTACCACAAGATTTATATTTTAGATACTGCTTTCGATGTTTTACTGAGTCGGATTTGAATGTTTTAATTTTTATTACGCTTACATTTTTGTATCCTATACGCCACAGCATGTGGGAATTCCAAAAATGCTGTACATCATGTCCAATAAGTTCCCGCATAGCACTAAAGCGTTAATCTGTTTACACAAGAATTCTATAAACAACGGACTCAATCCCGTCTAAAAAATCTAATTCAACCATTAACACATTCTAACCCTGAACATTTCTTTTGTAATCGCCACTAAATCACTCGCTTCGTGTGGGGTCCGGGGTCTTGCACGTGGGACAATATCGCCCTTACCATCCCTTCCTTGGTACCTCCGCCACCCTAAACTGACCCCCCCTGCTTCGTCCGTGACTTTGACAACCGTAAGATTAGAGGTAATTGCACTAAGAGGCTGAGCTCTTGTAGAACTGGTTGGAAGTTGGGCAACATCTGTTGTTCGTAGTCTTTTGAAGTAGTTTAGATGTCTACTAATAGTTTGATGATCAACTTGTTCTATATTGTATGTAATGTTTTAGATGTTAGATTGGTAAAAGAAAGTTACCGGTTGACGTCAATTATCATGAGTGTTGAGTGGACTTCGAAGAGGGAAAGTTTATTCCTAGCATTGTATTTGTTAACCAACTTCAAAAGGAGGAGGTTCTCAACTTGATTGCTATTTTATGTATTTACACCGATTACTCTTAAATTTATGATCCGATTTACGTGATCCTTTAGATTTATTTATGCGGAATACTTGCCATTTGTTCACCTAAAAATGTAACACAATTTGAAAAAAGAACAACACCAAATTTATAAAACTTAGGAAATTTTATGTTGTACTTAACACCGACTACAGGATGTTGCAGAAGGAACTCGATTAAATATTTATTTTTTGGTTTTATTTATTTATTTAATTTGTTTGGGAAACATAGAATAATTAATATTCTTAAATATAAAAAACAGAATTAATACATATATCAATCAAGTTTCCACTAAAAAAGAATTTATATAGTAAAAAATAAAAATTGGTTCAAACAGTTAATTACAAAAAAAAACGAATATGAAAATTACTTTTAGTTAGTTTTCATTTTATTATTAAGTTATTTTATTCTTTTTGAAGTCGGTTTCTTTAAACGAAGCTTTTTTAAAATTTCTTAGTAATAACACAAAAGTCAGCAAAAATTTCTTTTGCGTTGCTATAATGGCGTATTTGTTAATGAATTGCAACAACGACACCAAAAACGTGCCCTTTGCGCCATCTTTTTGGCTATGACGTCATTTATTGAAACAAAAATAACTTACTGGAAACCGTAGGAAGTAAGTGCAGTACAAGTAGTATACTGGAGAGTGTCTAGCATTCAGTGTTCGACGATAATATATTATTATTATACCATAGTTAAGTCAACACAAAAAACTCATTTTAAAAGCTGTCATCCAAAAATAAGACGGCCATTCCCAATTCCCAGCAAGCCCGTACATCGGTGCACACAGATAAAACTTTTACACAGGCAAGATTTATAAAAACGCTCGCTTACATAGAAATCCACCCCATTAAGTAATTTTTTCTGCCTAAATCTAATTTCGAGGGTGGCTTGCACATATGGACTCTTGGGACCTTTAATTCGATCAAGGAAAAATAACCCTTGCAATGCCCGTCGAGGGATGAAATTTGACTGTACTTTTTTTGTACCCCTAATTCGGACAGAAGCAGCTGCTGAAACTGCATTCGATCTGCAACCCCCTAATGCTACGTGGGGGTAATAATAATAAATTCAAAAAGACAAGGTAATATTGCGATTCGTGCATTGTAAGGGTTGTTCAGATTAGAGAGAGATTCTCGCTTTCGCACGAATGCATACGTGCATGTATGGATTGTATGAAAGCTCTTGTTATTTACGACCGAAAATTTTATTGTTTGAAAGCTTTTGTCACTTTTAATAAAGATCCTAAAAAAATATTATATTTGTAGCACAAGTAGAAAATAGCTTTCGATATCGTAAAAAAGGGTTTCACTCTAAGTTTCAAAATATGTGGTAGGAAATTCTGAAAAAAGAGAATTGATTTTTTGTAAATAGGAAAGTATGAGGAAGTCTCTAGGCCTATATCATTATTACTAATTTATATAATGCAAAAGTATTTAGTCTCTAATACATTTCTTATATTCTATTATTATATTAACATTTATGTACAACTTTATTATAATATACTCATACATGATTTCAAAAAAATATTGGTTTACGAAAATTGCATTGAACAACATCCGTTGACTAGTTTTAATATTTCTACGGATATGGCCAATTGAATACTTTTTAAAGTACCTTTTAACGGTGTTGAGCATGGTTTATCCCCGCAAATTGCTATTGCGCTGGAACCTTGTCAACAATCTCGTAACGACATCCGCAACACGATATGTACGCGTACTCGCCGGCCAGTGATACTAACAGTACTGAGTGTTCGACTACGGTTACGTCACCAAAATGGCGGCCAGGCGCAATAGCAATTTGCGGGGATAATAAAGTATTTGATTTTTATTATTCCGACATTTCTGCCACATTTCAGTAGCCGTGATCACGGAAAACAAAGATGTAAAGTGCCAATTAGTATTGTTAAAGTTTTATTTAGCCTACCGCCAACTTGTTCATTTTAACTATGTACTAAGTTTTGGCTTCGCAACATGCTGTAGCTTGAAAAGAAGAAGAAGCGGCGTAAGAAACTCTTCAGCAAAAATGCCTAGCTCTAATAATTTTATATAATATTAAAATTGGGTGGGAGGTAAAATACTAGTTGTGAAAACTTAAGCAAATATACTTTTTTTAGATTCAGCCTAATGAAAAATATAGGATATAGTGATAACAGCTACGAAACTCTTCATTGTATGGATTGGCACGTAGTTGATTGACTTTCGAAATTTCGCTGTCATTTTAGAATTAATTAATACACAAGGCTACACTTAATTTGAAGAGTACCGCAATCTTACGGCCGAATTCTAAGTTTTAGTATTCATTCAGTAGCTTATGTCAAATTTTAATCGATAGTAAGGCATATCCATCCGTGCAGGAACGGAGAAAGAATACAATTTCCTGCGGCCCGGCGGCCTGTCGTAAGAGGCGACAAAACAACCCACAGCCAGGTGGTAGGGCATTTGCCCAACTGGATGGCTACCACCCCTGGTCTAGAGTACATACTCTTTGCTATGGCGACATCGCCATAGCAACCTTGTGTTGTGTTCCGGCATTAGTGACCAGGTTCCAGGCTCCCTAAAGAGAGCAGCAGCGCATTCGTAGCACCTTTGGTGTTGCAAATGTCCATAGGCGATGGTAACCGCTGTCCATCAAGTGGGCCGTCTGCCTGTCTGCTGATCTCCTGCAATAAAAAATAAATAAAATAAAAATAAAATATGTACGGTCGTTAAAACATAGGAACCGGCCATTATACAACAGACAAAACAAGACGCAGCATCACATAAATGCGACTTCTTATAATTTTTACAACGTGCTCTTCAGAAAGTCCTCAGGAAAGCGTCGCGGCCATTGTTGTGTCTCCAAAGTGACGAGTACAATACTCGGTAATCTATTTGCACAAAGCGTCTACCGCACAATGCCGGCAGACCTCACAAAAGAGTGTTTACTTAAACCCCTTTCACACCTCCATTGTTCGTGCCCGTTTTATCTTGACCCCTAAGCCATTCTCAACTCGTCCCGTTTTCATCCCTCAGGGGTTGACTTGAGACACGCGCGGCAGGTCGAGGTTGACTGGTCCTCGCGAACACTGAACGGTTGTAATGCCGAATCGAGTAGTCTTTAAAGTGCGAAGGAATCTGGTACATGATGTGTTGATATATTTTAATGGGCTTAGGGTTCTGCGGGGACAAAACCGGTTTTGAATGTGCTGGAAACCGGGAGTGAGACGCGAGCGACTCTTGGTTTGTTCATTGTTGTTATACGTGCTCTTTGTCTATAATTTCTGCTATTTCACTTCTCTTTATGTAGTTGTAAGCGGTGTATAATAGACTCCATTACGAACATTTCTCAGGCAGTTAATTTGAATGGTTTGTTTGGAAACTCTTTTTTTCGTAGCACGGTGATAGATTACATGGAAAGCTTTTACCAAATGAACTCAAACTAGGAGCATTTTTAAAGCTTTCCTTGTCACTTCTTTTTGTAAGATGTGTATTTAATTTTAAAAAATGTCCCTCGGAGTAAGTTTGTTTAGAAAAAAATGTTGAATTATATTGACCTTAAAAAATAATCACTGGAAATTAATTTAAATAAGAACTTTAAAGTTTGATTGGATTTCACGTTTACGATGCTCACTGTTTCAACTCTTGCTACTGCTGTGTAAATAACAATACATTATGTAATCCAATAAATCCTTCCATCGCAATGTCTACCACTTAGCTCTTGGGCAGATTAATGTAATTTAAACATTGGAAATCTCCATGTGTCTAATTTTTCATAGTGCTGCTTTTTAATTACAGCATGAGGTATTTATAACAGAATACTTAATTAGCCAAAAATGCTGTTTAAGTGATGTATCCCGTTTTTCGGGAAATAATCCTATTTATCCGTTCAGAAACGGAGAAAGAATACAATTTTCGGCCGGGCGACCTGTCGTAAACAGCAACAAAACAACCCACTTTCAGGTGGTATTTGCCCGTCTGGATCACTCCTGGTTTAGAGTATGCTGCCATAACAACCTTGAGTTGTGTTCCGGCATTAGTGGCTAGATCCTGGTTCACCTGTAGGTCTTTGTTTGTTTGGTCTTTGCTACAAATGTCCATAGGCGATGGTAACCGCTTTCCAACAGGTAGGCTGTCTGCCTGTCTGCTGAACTCATGTAATAAAAAAAATAGGTTCGAATATTTATTATTTATTTCTTATTCCTGGAACAATAGCAAATTGCTTAAACTACTGAGTTGCTTCGATTTAAGATATGCTCTGTATAATAGAACAACTTCAATTACCTTAAGTACATCTAAATGACAGTTAAGACATGTCAGTCCTTACGTCTATCTTCTTACACAAGCTTGAGACAGATTTACATAACCGCCACTTACACAGTCTCGTAACAATAGAGTTTCTTTGAATATGTAAATTACAACTTAAGATAGCGTGACTTCGTGGCACGCCCACGAGACAGAAGTTATTACATTTAGATTCGCCGGGTAGGCCCAGCGCATTAATCTGACGATCGACTTTGTATTGGGTTGGGATACTAATATAGCGTAACGTTTTTCTTGGAGCGAATACTTGGTTTGTTGTAATTCGTACGGGAAAATTTTCGTTTCTTTTTTTAAATTTAGTAAATAGGTTTGCGTTAGAACACGTCAAATGCTGGACGATGATGCGGTCGAAAATGGAGCACGCTTACCTAGATAGTACCTATTTACACGAGACTTGAAGATACCCGGATTGTACTTTTTGGGAAGCACGGACTCAGTAGTGCATTCTACAACTCTGCCGTACGTAGAAGGAACGTGGAGGCGAAACGTTCAGTCCGTTTTAAATCTCAATATGGCATAGAGTTCTTCTAAGAAGAGCAAATACTTGCTTTGTTGTAATTCATACGGGAAAAGTTTCAGTTTTTTTTATATATATAAATTAGGTTTGCGTTTGACCACGATCACGTCCAATGCTGGAAGATGGAGTGCCTATTTACACGAGACTTGAAGATACCTGGATTGTACTTTTCGGGGAACACGGACTCAGTAGTGCATTCTACAACTATGCCGTACGTAAAAGGAACGTGGAGGCGAAACGTTTAGTTCGCACTGTGAAATGATGGCGTAGACCAGAGCGTCTTGTGGTCTGAAGATGGAATGGTGTTGGGAGAATCAGGTCGAACACTTCAACCGCACACTCTCCGAAATGAATTCTATAAAAACAATATAGCGTTTTGATTAAATCCAGCTTGTTGCATAATACTGCCAGCCCACTATAATTGTTGATCCTCAGGTAAGTCTGGTCTACTCGCTTTAAATTGATGCAGATAGTCTTATACATGCAAAATGACACCAGCACAGCTACTGCATCATCCTGACTCGAATAAATGTAGGTATACCGGAGTGGTCTTGGCAGAAATTCGGTAGTTGTTGCGAGGTCCTTCTGCTTCTCTGTTATTCCCTGGACAGTGGGATGGTGTGTATAAGCATTTCTACATCTACGAACAAAATTGCTCGGCAGTAGTGGACAAGAACATAACTATTGTGTAGAGCTACGTTTAGGTCTCGCTTAAGTTTGCACCACATATCTCGATCTTTTTTTTTGTTAACTCGAGGAATGTCTTTTCTTGCGACATACGTTCGGTTCTGGGATACGAGGAAAGGCCAAATGCAGCGCCTAATGCCGCCTGCATCGAGTGCTTGTCGGACTCTCGTACCTGACGGTTCTGGTTTCTCTTCCAATGAAGAGAGGACCGACGAACTACCCACTAAACCTACCTGCGTCCTGAAGAGTGAAAACACTTAGTCAGAACGACACAGGGTCTAGAACAGAGGTACTGGGTACAAACCCAAGGAAGCAGGGCTGTACCACTACGTAAAGCATAGGTGAAGGTCTGCTGATACAGTAAACACCGCCCTTTTGGATCTAAGTCCCACCAATGATCTTGAGTAAGAAGTTTATTCTAATACTATTGCCGACACACAGTCTATTCCAGACCTCTTTTACTCTATAGACCAAATATTATATTGATAACATCTTCTTGATACAACATCTTCTAACAACAAATAAAAGGAAAAACAATTTTTAGCTACACGTGTGGCTGGGTAGTTTCTTGCCGCTTCTTCTCCTTAACAGCAATAACACGTTGCGAAGCGGTGTACATAGACTAGGAAGTAAAATTAAATTTTAACCTATATGTATGACCTTCAAACAGTGTTCTCTAGTGGAATTTATTTTGAATAAAATCTTTTGAATTTGAATTTAGTCTGATTATGAATGCAAAAAATTATATATAGTTAATAAGAGTATATTTTATTTTACGGTGCGGTGCAATTGGTTGTTTTGCAGGTCCTGTTTGATTGTCCTCAGTTCAAAATCCAAACTTGGCTTAATGCTTTAACTCCGCTCGTGTTGACTGCCCGACTTAGTGCAGTTCAGTTCTCAGTTTGTGTAATTCCAACCGCTTTGGAAACCGCTTTGGTTCAACTGTTTTGGCTTAAGTAATACAGAGATAGCCATTGTTATAGTTGTAATATCATATCACAAATTTAATAGAAACAAACACCTAAATCATATATTTATAGATACTTATTTAGTTTAACTATGTTAAATTTATGAAACATAACAAACCTATGTTTTAACGGTTTTAAGCTCGGTAATTTATTTGATTTTGGTTACATTATTCCGACGTGTCGACGTCTGACGACAAAGATGACAATTGTCAACGACTATTGTTAAAGTTTTATTTAGCCTACCGCCAACTTGTTTATTTTAATTATTTAGTTTTAATTTTTAGTAGTCTAACCAAAATCAAATAAATTACCGCGCTTAAAACCGTTAAAACGTAGTTTTATTATGCATACAAGTTGCGAAAACTTAAGAAAATATTATACTTATCAAACATTTTTAAAGTAAATAGTATATTTATCATTAATTGGTACTTTTTAAATATTTTTCTTTATGTTTGCTTGTAGGCGAACGGCTTGGCACTTGATGGCAAATGGCTACCGTCGCCTATGGACATCTGCAACACTAAGGGCCTACCTCGTTGAGACTTTAAAAATCTGTTTACGCCCTTGTTGAAGAGCCCCATATTGTAGCGCTCTGGGAAAACCGTGGGAGGGAGTTCATTCCATAGCTTGCTCACGTATGGCATACAATCTTTGCTAGTAATTTCTTTATTTTCACTATTAAATATTTACTTCTAAGGGTTAATTTTAAATGAAGGGTGTTTGAAAGAAGTGCGATTAGGTGAACCCCTCGTGTGCGGCGCCTTTGATTCCACCCAAATGTAGTAATCGGGGTTCATTTCTCACGGTAACATGCGATTTTGAGATTCGGTCCCTTAAGCGGCTGGTAGCGGGAGCGTGTTAATGACGTAGCGCCGGAAGATGTATAAATTCAAATTAGTTATCAAACTAAGTTCTGATGAACATTTTTCAAATATTCAACTCATAGAGGTATTTCATTATTATTAATATACAATCTGTTTATCTTTTACGACTGAAATGGAATTAATTTGGCGATTAGATTTGATGTGTCTTAAAACATCAAACTCCAGAGAGATGATGAACTATTAAATTTTGTGATTCTCATTATTTGATCTTGAGAGAATTTCATCATAAAATATATGTTATTTTTTAAATATTTCTTTTTAATTGTATTAATAATAATAATCCAAAATTTTATATATATTAGAGGAGGCTGACAGCTTAAAAGATCCCTTTAAATGATTATGTACTTTAAAATCTTAATATATATAAATCTCCTGTCACGATGTTTGTCCGCGATGGACTCCTAAACTACTCAACCGATTTTAATCAAATTTGCACACCGTATGCAGTTTGATCCAACTTGAAAGATAGGATAGTTTTTATACCGTTGGAACCGGTAGGTGGCGCTGAGATCGGGTTCTAGAATCCTCTTAACAACGGGGAGCGATTTTGTTTTTGTGTGTTTGAGTGGGTCCCCGGATGGTTTAAATCCACAATTGGAACCGGTAGGTGGCGCTGGGATCGGGTCATATTTTTCAGGGCAGGACAACGTCTGCTGGGGCCGCTAGTAGATTATAAACACGCTCCCCAGATCACCGCAGCCTTATGCGTCGCTTATGTGGACATAATAGAAGGGTAGGTTTTTTAAATGTTTAATTTTTAAAAAAAGGTCTTTTGGAATCTTTCTCGGTGTGTCGGTTTGGTCGTTTTATTATTACATAACTTGGTTAAAAGGGATTTAAAAGGTATTAAGGAGATATAATAAATTAAATGATCGTTTATAAATTAAATTTGATAATTTATTCTATTTATGTCTGTTTTCTTTAGAACTATATGGTAAGATAAAAAATATCTCAGTGCATAAAGCACTCGCGTTTCAAAACGACGTAATTTCTATACCTAGCTGAAAAGTATGTATTGCTGAAGTCAGTTTTCTGAACTTATATGTACAATGTTTACCCAACATAGCACATTTTTTAAGGCGGGTAAATGCATTTCGCGCACTACCGGGTTCTTTACTAGGGATTAGACCAAAGCGAGGAGAGCTGAGACCACGAATGGGCACCAGAAACAAATCGCCGGCTTGTGTGGAGACTCGACTACTCAATACTCCACTAAAACCACCCTCCTCCCATGTGCCCCGCGCCTATGGTAGAAAAAGCATGTGACTTAGAACGTAGTTACGCCCACGCTGATCCTAGCGCATCAGTGCTTGAGAATGCCCTGGGAAGCAGTGCAGACTCACTTCGTCAACAGGGGTGAATACTCCTCCGCTCCCTAGATGCTAGAGGGGCCCTGCAGCGGTATCAACACGTGCTATGTTGTACATAGATGTAAAAAAACATTTGATAAAACCGATATGTGAAACTCGCCAGTGCACCTTGAACAAGCGTGGCGAATATAGCATCCGTATGAAAAGGGTGCCTCGTGTATAGGGTGGAGGAGCGAGAAAGAATGTTCCTCCGTCTCAAGGGAAGATCTTCCAGTAAGGCTATTGTTGTTCCATGCATGCCTAGGCCCATGTATTATTGTTGGAAATTTGTACATATTCTTTGTACGTTTCGGGAATCGTTTGCGACCTCAAATATTGCACAGCGCCATCTGTTGGCTTATAAGTGTTCCACTACACGTACTCCTCTAAATCACAAGTCGTGGTAGTGTAATGGCTATGGCGATTCTAAGGACGCCACCAGTTTTCTGACCTAACGTGCATATTGGTACAATTACCACCAACTAACAACGGTGACGGAAACATCGTGATGAAACCTGGACATCGACATAACCGATATGTCAAAGTGGCCAAGCTGCCTTAGACAAGCGTGTCGGGTATACTGTCCGATACCCTATAGTGGGAGCTCAGAGCCCAGCAGTAGGACGTTAATCGTCCTCAGCCATTTGGAGTTCACTGCTGGACGTAGGCCTCTCCAAGAAGGCGCCACTCATCCCTGTCCTCCGATTTCCTCATCCAGCGCCTACCGGCGACCTTGCATAGGT
Source organism: Dendrolimus punctatus (assembly GCA_012273795.1). NCBI lineage: Eukaryota > Metazoa > Arthropoda > Insecta > Lepidoptera > Lasiocampidae > Dendrolimus > Dendrolimus punctatus. The sequence continues at coordinate 174,197 of CM022542.1, forward strand.
CCATCGGGCTGGAGGGCGCCCGACACTACGTTTATCGAGGCGCGGTCTCCACTCTAGGACTTGTCTGCTCCGTCGGTCCTGCGACAAACGTGACCGGTCCACTGCCACTTCACCTTGCTAATTTTGCAAGCTATGTCGGTTACCTTTGGTTCTCTTTTGACGTTAATGTGCTGTTATGTTATTATTATTATTACACATCTAAAAGATCCGATAAAAATACCGGAAACTAGATTCCGCGGTTGTCACTAACAAATCAGCTTCAATTCTGAAACAACTTTTTATATTAGTTTTTGCTCTATAGAGTTAAAAAATCCAAAAAAGTTAATACCATCTCAATGGGTGTTACAATTTACGCTTGACTTGCGTTTCGAATCCGGACCCTTCGTGATACGCAACGCACAATTGCACGATGCGTAATTTCTTTGTTGTCTGTCTACCCCAGTAATCCTTTCAGTACAATAGCTTATTGTTTGATAGTCACAAGCAAATTAATGACGTATTGTGACGGTACCCACAGCACGTAACAATTGGTGCCAGAAGTGGATTGGAAGGTAAAATGCTAGTCAAGCCAGGACGATGACAAGAAACCCCGCAAGGGGTATATTGGAAAGGTCAGCGAAATTCTAGGGTTCTGACAATGCTCGGGACGAGCATGTCTTGGGAGGGGGTAGTGTGGCGGTACCCACAGTATGGAACAATATCTTTGACGGACTGTTTTGATTTTTTTTAGGTTTTCACAGCCATTTTGACAAAAAGCGTCATATAATATACATATCATTTGCCAGGTGGTAGGTTATTTTCCTGACTGGATAGCTACCACCCCTGGTCTAAATTATTAAACAAATATGTTTTGAGAAAAATCTGAATTTACAAAATCGTCATGTCCATTCTTTCATTTATCCATGTGTGCATTTATTATCAATGAATTGCATATATTCAGTCTATAAAGAACAGTATCTCTTGGGTATATTATACGTGTCCACGAAAGTGTATGAAAATTTATTTATATTCAAATATATAAAGAATCAATAAATGTTCACTTAATAGAAATGTGCACTACGGGTAAATGAATATATCGCGAAAATGATATTAATATAAATAAATTTCCAAATAAAAATAAAACAACCCAATATAATCGCCTGCAATTAAAATTATATTACTTATTGTTCTATCTTAAGTCAAAAGCAAAATCACGAAAGAGATTCTACAAAGTATCATCAGTAGTAATTAATCTCTGAAAATGTGCGGGTAATAGAACATAAAAAAAACATTAAGCAATCTTATGTATTATGCACAAAACAAATTACAACCAAAGAAATGATAAGATTAAATTAATAAAATTACAATTCAAAACAGGTCCATATAGAAAAATAAATAAAACTGAACAGGTATAAACACTTGTGTGTACCCACCCACACACACACACACGCACGCACGCACACAGAGACACACACAGACACACATATTATCTTATTAAATTTAGTGTATCAACTGGAAAACATTGGTATATTAAATTTGATATTGCATCTTAACAGTCGTCGATTAATTTTGAAGTTTATCGAAAAAACCTATCAACTTTATTCCCACAGGGCAGTTCATTTATATTTAATAGATAATATCGAAAACTTTTATATTGCACCCACTTCGTGGTATTTAAATGGAATGAACCTAGATGATATACATAGTTCGTATTTTATTTGAAATCAATATAGAGTTCTTGATACAAATGAACCATCATTAACATGCGAAATGTTTGATGATGTTAAAATCTCTTAAATTAAAAATGATTTTTGAATTCAGGAAACGTAGCAGAGCTGCGCGGCTTTTTAATTTTACAGATTATCAACTCAAGTGTTACTTTCAATACGTATCTAAATTCAAATTTGTACAATAAAATAAAATTACCGATATTCACCAAATATGTTGTCGATGTTCCTTAGAGACTGTGTACTTCACTGTAAGTGAAGCTATGGCGAGTTTTAACATTCCTCAATCTGTCGCAACACTATGGCATAATTTATTATTTTATTTATTTTCCTTTTCACAAAACATAAGAATGGCGAAGTCTTTATAGGAGTCCATGACGTTGTGGTTTTAATCTAAGAATGTTTCCTGAAATGGCCAAGTTATTTGAAGGCTTGAAGATAACGGTTTTGTAAAGAGAATGCCTCTGTTCTTATAGTTTCTTTGAAACAAAACCTCTCAGGCGGTCAAGAAATCTATGACTCTAAACCAAGTCTTTGTTCAGAGTCATAAAGCAAGGCATTTGACTGATAATTAAGTAAAACAAAGAGCGGAAAAAGTGCAAATGGAGTAGATCGAGAGAAGTGCAGACCACGGTAACATCGGATATTAATCATTATCAGGCAGAAGAAGTTTATTTTCAATAAATTTGTTTCTATTTTAGCTGTATTAACAGCTCTGTATTGTTCCCTATTCTAATAACTGGACATGACTTATTGCGAAGTATTAGACCTGTCAATGTATGGTCACGACTTAATCAATCATCAGCAATGCATTGTTAGAGGATTATCTATTTGTAAGGATAATCTGATGGTAGAAGTTAGTTAAAAGGTATAGTCAAAATCGGATGACTTATGGGCTAGACGCAAAGTAACACAAAACAAAAATGGAATTAAAATTTCTATAATATAAAATTCCGCACTCAGACTTGGATAAGAGTCCATTAAGTTTTCATAGTGAAGGATGATTTTTTAGTTCTGTCATTCGCCCTTAATGCAAGGGCCACAGGTATATGGGCTAGCTCTTCCGCTGGTCTGGACAGGCGGTGGCCCATCGCCCTCATCACTGCCGGGGAACTACTTTCTGTCTCCCGGTATCTTCATACTCTCATGGCGTGGGGCGGTCTGTAACGCGCCCCACGGGAGGAGAGGTAAGCTCGCGTGGAATGCGTAGCATCCCCATCGCGTCGGCATCCCCAGGGGAAGCTCACGGCGGCCGAAGGTCTAAGCTGATCCTCCGGCGCCGACGCTCCCTCCTTTGCAAGCATGACACGCTAGCAATAGGAGGAGACAGCGTCCCACCCGGTAGGGCTCCCAGACCACGGTGTGAGACACGGCCGAGAGCGAAAGGATCGAAAGCGATACCTCCCGAATCAGAAGGTGGCAACTCTAGTCCGAAATTGCATCACCCACCCGCCACCACACCACCTTTCTTCTGGTCTTCACAAGCATTGATTTTTGTTAATAAGTTTAATTTGTTTTTAATAATTATCTAGCAATAATAGACTGGTAAACAAGTGCATTTTGGACCAACTTTTTTTCAGCAGTCTCCGAAAATTATAAATGAGGTGTCATTCGATTCGGAATGGCATTTAGATGATTTTTGAAAAAAATTAAGTTCCGCTTGCAAAAATTGTAAAAGTTATTAACAATTAACTAAAAAAGGGGGTTTAGTTTTTTGCAACATCTCAAAATGTAATAAAGATTTTTCAAATTTGAAAAAAGATTCGAAAAGTGCAGGTAATTTCCTAAAAAAATTCTCGACTCCCGAAACTGTAAGATCAATATTTATAAAAGATATATATTTATAAAAGGCACTTGTTTACCAGTCTATAAGTATTATGCCATATGAAGTACAAAAACCGCTTTTTACTACAAGCCTTTCTTTAATCTCGCAAGTTATATTTGACCAACTTCCCGGTTTTAGAGTGAGCTGAAATTTTGCACACATATGTATATCGCATGACAATGCAATAATATGGTACCATGGAGCTGATCTGATGATGGAGTCGGAAGAAATAAGATAGACCCGTCGTGATTGGGCTCGTTTTACTTGTCTTGGCTAGCACTCTGCTGCTACATGATATCCAGGATCTCAAAACCTTTTATTTAAAAACCTTTTTAAAAAACAAGTTATTATTATTCACCACCCTGATTTCAGCATACTTTAGATAATGATTTCCGAGATCAACGTAATGTAATCGGTTTGGCAGACAGTTAATGTATAACTGCTATTTCTATAGTAAAGCAAGTCACGGTCTTGGACTAGTACTCCAATCTACTTTTCGAACTATTATTAAACCACAACAAAACGAGATTCCAATTTTAAATCAAGAAATGAATAAGATGTATTCGTTGTCTCGCTTTTACGTCACGTATACGCAGCTCATTCATCTGTATTTCAAAGAACAAAGGTGGCGCGATCTCTTGGTGGTTTTAGGTATTTATTTGTTGTCTTTGTCCTACGCAGAGAAAGGTAGTTTAACTATCTCGCTTCTTTAGTATAATCTCACAGTTGCAGTTGTTTCAGTAGATCATATCGATAATCGAAATAATGTCTATATATAATGCATGCTGTGTTCACGTCAAGAAGGCCATTCAGCAACCATATTCTCTGTGTTCTAGTTTAGTTTAAATATAAGCTGAGTTGGCCAGTTTGCGAACTACAGTAAAAAATAATACTAATTCCGTTGGCACAGCGACCTAACATGTGTCTTGGTCTTCGAAAGGAGAACACTCCACCTGATTCTGTTTGGTGCGATTTCTTGCTATTGGGCTTGAAGCTCACATAGGTTGGCCTCCACTCTGTCCCTCCACCAGTACTTGTGGCGCCGACCGGCCATTGCCCATCCAATCGCCCCAAATTAGACCCTCTTCACACTTCGATCATCTCCCAGAGGGAGAAGGTTAAAACCCCACTCACGGCAAGAACCAACTGTTATGAATACGAAACCGAATAATTAATTAATATTAATGTAATTCATAACCGCGTATGAACATATAAAGAGAAACTAAACAAACTACGAATAAAGTTTACTTTTTAATTTATCTGAGGGTTTTTAGTTTTTATTTACGGCCTGGTATGTAAATCTATTTTCATGACATGTAATTATTTAGATAACCTGTATATGTATTATTGAAACCATTGTGAAGAATTTTTAGTTTAGGTTACATACATAATATAAACAAACACTTAGTCTCACACATCTACAAACACATTCATACACACAAATATATGTACACAACACATAAACATTATTTGCATAAGTATTATCATAATAAAAGTTATCTTTTAATGTTTAAGTTAATTGAGAGCGGGTCCTTCTGGCACAAGTACATAATACTTAATAGAAGGTCCCGACCTGAAATTTTTTTATGTACTTTTGGAACGAAAACAAAAAGTATTATTTATGTATTTAGTACTCTAGAAAATACCTATGTTTATTTTTATTTTATTTTATTGAGACAACAAACAGTTACATTATAGAACACTATTTATTATTGAATATGTAAATGTTTCAGTGGAATATGATCATGAAGCTTACGCAGGGTTTGTGCATGCTGTTAGCCACACTAGAACCCGTATTTTCCGAAAAATATAATTTGCTAATATTAATGTCGCATACGAATAGGTATTGTCTACAGCGTATTCCAGCGACAGACCGCATCATCATTGATGCTGTGTCAACCTGTTAAAAATATCTTTGTTATATAAATTTCAAACAATACAATATACATGATTATATGAGCAAATTCCCATAGAATAAGTGAGTGGATTGTAGGAGAGAACTTACTTTAATATAAGTAATATTATTAATTTACATACTGTTCCATCCTTGACCTTTGAAAATCAAGCATTGCTTTCTATACTCATGCGCATCTACATCTTTGTATCAATGCCAAACAAATTTGAACTATAAACCTAGTCTGATAAAAACGAAAATTTAAAAATTGAATCTTTTTAAGATCAAAACCGCATTTATGTCGGTCGTGAACATTATTCCTTTGTACTTTGTACGGTATAGTACTTACGCCCTGATATTTGACTGGTTTGAACTAAGGATAAGTATACATTTGATGCTTAACCACGTTTGTTTTAATTATCTATCAATTAATTCATTGATTAAAATCCAATATGAGTTATGCAGCCGTAAAACCCTTATTACGGCGTTTTATATTGTGTAAGTATTTTTTTTTAAATAAACAAACATCTTTAAATTGTTTCAAAGAAAAATATAAAAAAATAGGATTTAGCAAATTTGTTGTTGTTTTCTTATATTTTGGTTTTGCCAAGTAAAACATGTTATAGAAAATATATTTCTTTTAGTCACTCTAGAAGTCCGTTTCTTGTTTTTAGGACCTTTTGTAGTTTTCATTTTTAAACCCATAGCGAATAAAAATATAATAATAATAAAATTTATAATATGATATTTTAAAACTGTTACATCCAACGCAAATAGAATTATCAAAATCAGTTCATAATCAGAAGTTACGCTCTCTGCGTTCGATTCCTGGTATGGTAAATTTCGGAAACGAATGGTCTCCGTTCTTTACTATGGTCTGAGTGAGTTTTGTATGTTGATTATTTATTTATAATAAAAAAAGACAAGTGAAATACAAAAATTACAAGATGAATCGTGAGCTTCCTCTTTTTTTTAGTTGATTAAAAAGCATCGTAATCTATTTTGTATGGCAACTACCCTATTAAATACGAACTAAATTTTGCGCTAGTTAAACTAAACGTAGTGATTACATTGAAACTATTCTACAACAGTCTTCATAGTAATTTCCATTTTCAATTATTCCACACACACAAACACTTCGCTCCGATGTAATTACTGTTCGGCCCGGTTTAATCGTGCGACAAAATCGTTAATGTGTAACCGCCTTTAAGCTCCTTTGAAGAGAGATGCAAGATAACTCTATTAACAATAACGACAGTGAAATCTCGACCTTGAGTTGAGGTTGTTAAAGATCGCTTCAGATTGTGCAGTCAGTTGTAAATTCGTGGCCGTACCCCCAGGGTGAGGGCATTGTCGGTCGAGTTGTGAAACCTCTGGGATTCGATTCTCGTTTATATCCCGTTATGGATAAAGTAACAGTCAATTATAGTCAAACATTTCCGTGTCCGGATTGTTAAATTCGCTCTTAGATTTGTTTTGGTCAATGATATCTGGAGTACATGTTAGGAGAAACAAAAAAGATTGGAGTTTATTCCTTAAGAATCGATTTTCATCTAAGGTATGGAAATTTTATGGGGAATTAAAAGTCGTTGTTTTCTTAAATTTTAAACCACACCTGTATTAGAGCGAACAAATAAAAAAAATAAAAAATTGTCGAGTCGAGTCAAGTAATTTAAGTGTTAATCAGTATGTCGTGTTAATTTTCACCACTCTTATATTATCTTGCTTGCCATGATGAGTTATAGCAGAATTACTGTAATATTTCTGTCAGGTGCTCTGATTTTACGTAATTAATATGCTTGTGACGGTGCTCTGTGTTGACATCTCTCAACTGGCTAAATCGTTATAATAATCTGTATGTTTTTGTTGTAACCATCCTTATTTGGCCGCATTCGGCCGCTTTCGCTGCGCATGTTTTTCAATGTTTAAGGTGTAAACTCCAGTTGTACGTCAGAGCTGACACACTATTTTTATATTTTACAATTTTGGTTGACTATCAGCTTATTATTAACATTTTAAAATACTTGTCGATGCCTGCCCCTTTCGATTTCGTAGGACGTTATATTTGTAATATTTCATTTATTACAAAAAATAAATTAGCAAAAAGTGAGACTAGAATGACATGTGACGCCATCTAGATCTGTAATATATAAGCTTTTCAGGCTTATGTTTTCTAAGGACGTTGCTCATGTCTACATAGTATATTTATTCTATGGAAGTGCACTGCATATCAAATTTTAAACAGAGAATTGCTTACACAACTTTAGTGTACCGATTAAAGGTCACTGGAATCGCCATACTTGGACCATGTTTGACCTAAAGAGCGGACTATGAAAGTGTCGGTTTGGGATTGCTCCGTCAGAGATTGCTAGAACATGAGTCATCTTACAGTATATCTATAATAAATATTATAAAATTCTAAACATGATGTGTCTGTTGAAGTTACTAAAAAAACCATATAAACGACGGAGAACTCGATGCGTTTTTTTAGATTTCTTGTCTGTTTGATCGGGATTCACGTAAAAACTACTGAACCGATTTCGATGCGGTTTTCACTAATCTTCAGCAGAATATTTAACTTAAAATCGGTGCTACTTTATTGATTTTTTTTGCTACGAAATTCCGCAGATTTTTCCCGGGTGGTTTGATGTTCTTTGGATGCATAAATATTAGCTTATTCGGACGAAGTTACCACTAAAACTTTTACCCGTGGTAAACGTTTAAAAATGGTAGGTAAAGTAGTAGTAGTAGGGTAGTAGTAGTAGTAAGGTAGTAGTAGTAGGGTAGTAGTAGTAGGGTGGTAGTAGTAGGGTAGTAGTAGTAGGGTAGTAGTAGTAGGGTAGTAGTAGTAGGGTAGCAGTAGTAGGGTAGATGATGATGGATAAACCTATAGATAGAGTAGACGACACGCGTAATCTTGAACTACAATTAGACGCACACCTGAGATTTGAAAAACACATAGCTGAGTCTATAAGAAATTGCTTTTATCGCCTTAGGGACCTGTACAAAAGGTCTTATCTGGCAGTGGATTTACGTGTACAGCTGACTGAATCACTAGTTCTGTCCAAATTGAATTACGCTGATACGTTTATGGACCTCGGCTTTTAAACAAAACTGATCGATTAATCCAGCGCGTTCAAAATGCTTGTGCACGTTTCTGTCAAATCAAATCATTTATTTGCTTAAAAACATGGTCAGTATTATATAAATATTGGATGACAATATATTGTGTAATGTTTCACATGTTTTTGCCTTTTCAGGCATGCAAATAGTAATTAAGTTGAAAATCAACTAATTAACAAAAACATAGTGTACTCCACGTAATCTACAGACATTAATTTTTCTTCTTTTTCTAGAATTATACATTAATCATAGATAGTATGTCGAGTGCAAAGTTATTAAATGAGTTATGTAAATACAATATCAAAAAATCTTCATAATTATCTCTCTGTTCTTCTGTTTTTCACTACCTCCAAGGAGCCACGTATTCCCGTTTCTAAATAAGCATCATGTACTGAAAATTAAACTAAGGCGCAAACTGCATTTAGCTTGCCTTCTCTTTGGTGTCCTCAAGTACAAAGAACAGTAGTAGTAGGGTATTAGGTAAAGTTTTAAAATGCTGTGATACTACAGCTATATACGATAGCTGATCTGACGGCACTACAAGCCCACAACTGGCAAGACACTGCGTAGGATAGAGGAAAGTGGCGTGCTCTCGTTTCGGAGTGTAAGTCTCACTTTGGGCCGCTGAGTCAACGGAGTTAGTTAATAATATTTCTGTATTTTGTTTTAACTCTCAGTTTTATTACTGTCAACAGTACGTGAGTAATATCCACGTAATATCAAACGCAAGTTCATTAGCCTTTTAAAAGTAAAATCAGGAAACAAAAAACCACAAGCTGTTTAATAAATAAAATTAATTGTTGCTGACCGCATTGTATGTAAACAGTTGTGAGAATATCGTATGTAACCTACATTTTAAAAAGGGGGGGAGAGGAAAACCAATGTATTAAATTATTTTATTACTATAGTCAACAGTCATTACTCGAATGAAATGTTTTGTGTAATAATTTTTTTGTTTAATGTGTTATTATATTATATAGGATAACATGTCCAAAAATATAATCTATCTATGATCAGCGTTGCCATCCAACGCGGAAATGCGGCCATCATTTTGGAGCGATTTGGAGTCAATTTTTATTTACAGATTTATGTTATTTTGTAAATATAGCTTTATTTATAGTATAGTTTAGTTTATTTATATTTAAGGTTTTATTTGTATGTTATATCTATTTATAACTAGCTGTCCCGGCAGACGTCGTCCTGCCCGGTAAAAAATAGGGGTTGGTCGTAGAGGGTTGAAAATTTAGGGTTTTATGTATTTTTTAATGCTGTATCATAAAAAAATAGAAATTAAAAATTTTGTCTAAAAAATAAATAAAAAAATTTAGGGGTGGACTACCCCTAACATTTAGGGGGATGAAAAATAGATGTTGTCCGATTCTCATAGATACCGGATAAGCACAAAAAATTTCATCAAATTCGGTCAAGCCGTTTCGGAGAAGTATGGCAACGAAAACTGTGACACGAGAATTTTATATATTAGAGATAAAACTACATTTTAACGGTAATATTTCAGCGGTAGGTAATTGATTTGATTTTTATTACTCCGATTTTAAAAATAAAATTGGTGATTTGAATATTTATATTATTTGGATTTTTAATTATTAAGTAGTTGTTGTATTATTAGTGAGTCAGGCAGACATTGTCCTGAAAAGATAAGAATCTAGAAACCGATTGCAGCGCCACGTACCGGGTGCAATTGTGAATCTAAAGGTCTTCGCACATTACACCGACTCAACGCCAATCCAACACGCTTCCAACTAGAACTATCGATTCGGTATCAACGAGTCGTCAACTAGGCAATCAACGCATCGGTACCAGTGGACAACTTGGCGTCAATGAGTGGGCAGTGCATCGTCAACGAGTGAAAGCGCGTTGTCAACTAACTCGACCTCAACCAGATCTATCAGTCGTTACTCGAATTTCATCTAGGGCAAGCGTAAAATGTCTCTCTTCACATATCAAGAACTATCTACATATAGATAGATTAATAGAGATAGGGGCGTTGCGCCCGCACCCCAGTCAATAGGTGAACAACGCGTTGACCACGCGTCGTATACCTTTAACTTACAAGTTGACAAATTCACTCTTAATTAACATAACACAGAGCTTACACTTCAATTCCATACTCTGAGTTGAGTTGGAGTTGAGTGGGTGTAATGAGCGAATACCTTAACCCATACAGGAACCCACTCATACACACAAAAATTGCCTTGGAAACCGATTTAAGCGCCACTTACCACCGGTCTTTTTTTATTGAATGAGTTAAGCAGACAGGCAGACGGCCCACTTGATGGAAAGCAGTTACCAGTGCCTATGGTTATTCGCAAAGTCAAAGGTGCTACAAATGCGCTGCTGCTCTCTTAACTCTCTTCTTGGTCACCAACAAAACTCAGGGCTGTTATGCTGGCATACTCTAGACCAGGGTTGTAAATATCTAGCCGGGTAAATACGGGTTTTTTCGCCACACCGGTTCCAAATGTGCATCTAAATCATCCAGGAACCACTGAAACTCGCAGAAGAAAATTCATCAAAATCAAGCAAGCCGTTTTTGAGTTTTAACCAGTTTGACGATTATAGATATAAAATACATTTGTGGTTTTTTAACAAATGATTTCAATTTCAACAGTGAAACATTTGTCAAAGCTGTTAAGTCGTCTTCCGTCGACTGGAATTCTATCAGATTTCCATCCGTAATAATATTTAAAGCGCCATCTTTCAGCGACAATTAGCATTATTTTCGAATCTTCATTTGTCAACCTGTCACATCGGTTTAGCCGAGGGGGGGCACCCGGAATGTCGTGATTCAATTATGTAATTGTGGCAATCGTTTTGGGGGAAACGGCGTTTTGAATTATTTATTATTGTTTTTTGGGAAGACGATATTTGTCGAGAGTGCTCGTCCCTTTATTGGTTTTTTATGACAATATAAAATTGTACTAAATAATATTATCTCCATTCTTATGTATATATTGTCTCCGCTGTGATAAAATTACATAACTCGCAATTTTCAGAAATCGTGTTTATTATTTTTTTTAATTAAAATTGTAACTTTTAGTTTGTTCAACGTTTATAAGTCTTGGATATTAAGAGAAATAAAACAATTCTATTTGTGTTTGTTATAAATAAAATAAATATAGGCTTACATTATCCGTGCGGGAATGGAGAAATGGAGAAAGAACAATTTCAAAACATTTCCTGCGTTGGGGGGCCTGTCGTAAGAAGTACAAAACAACCTACAGTAGTAGTGGTACTGGTCCGATTATTTTTATCTCTGTTTTTAGAGTATTCCGCCATAACAACCTTGAATTGTGTTCCGGTAATAGTGGCCAGATTCTCCCTTAAGAGAGCAGCAGCGCATTTGTAGAACCTTTGGTATTGCAAATGTCCATAGGCGATGGTAACCGCTTTCCATCAAGTGGGCCGTCTACCTGTCTGCTGAACACATTCAATAAAAAATGGCACAATTCAGCATGCTGTCAGAGCCTAAGTATTTCAGATATAGTTAAAGATTTTTTAATATTATTATTCCTCACTAGAAATCCTCACTAAATATACCTAGATAGATTTAGTTTAGTGGAGCTTAATGGAATTGACATGTCCTTGTGGACAAAAATCCCGCAAAAAATAAAAATAAGATAAAGAATTTTATTAGAAAAAAATAAATCATCCGAAATTAGCGATTATATCGAGGCTTCATAACATACACGTGTATATTCAAAAATTGCATTTTTTGTTGTTTACTAAAAACTGTGCATGCTACAATTTAGAAAGTCTTACCGGTATGCCAGTGTACCTGAAGGGTAATCCAAATTTCAGCCTTATACTATCAACTAGTTTGTTTTCTTCACAATTTGGTACTTTGTATAAAACTGCACTTATATGTTTAGGAAATAACGAAAAATATTGAAATTTATATAATAAATAATTATAGCTTGTTTCATAACATATACAAAAATCAGCATTAAACGGTTTACGGTTCAAAAATCGTCGCCATTTCTCGAGATTTTGACTTTGTTACTTATTGAATTTTACCATGACGGGGACGATCTTAGCATGTTCGTAATGTGACTTCGTTTCTCTTCGTTTTTTCGAATTGTTGATTGTTATATTAGAAATTAGATAGAGAATAAGCGTAAAATGATACTAACATATTATGTATATAATATGATTGTCCATGCTGTGTCAGTTTGTGAGTTGTTTTTCCATTAGTGCACATTATTCTCTATGCCCTCGTGTCGCCGACGCGGCTGTCATTATGTTCAAATGTCACCTACGGTCTGTGGGGGCTACTATTTGTTACAACTTTTCTTATTTTAGAATACGAGACCTTTTCACGCGGTTTTACTCGAGTAACATTTACGTCCATCCTTAAACGCTATCTTATTTTCTGGAGTAATAACTACTATATTTTTATCCCCATAAGTAAAAGTGCGTAATTACTATTATAATTTACTTTCAAGATAATTGGCTCATTCTAAAACCCGTAGAATAGGAGTATATATATAAAAAAACCACTAATCAAACAAAGTCATTTTACATTTATTTATTGATGATGATACTGACTATTTTGAGCTAAAAATGTTACTGTTATATAACCTATTCTGTTATTGTCATATGTTGATTCAGGGACTTTTACTAGTATTTTACATACTGCTGAAAAGTGGAACCCTTTATTATCGTCTGTTTTTTCTTGAAAAATACAATCAAGGTGTCTTCAAGTCTCATGTCAGTTATATTATAGGCAAGCGTGCTCCATCTCATACTGCATTTACACCTGACATCAGGCGCAATGTCAGTAAAACGCGAACTTATTCAATATATATAAAAAAATGGTCTTTTAGTGGGTGTGAGGAGTGTGAGGAGGCAAAAGCTGCCATGCTTAAGCGAAAATCTTAGACGTGTGTAAATACGGGAGTAGGGCAGTGCTATCCACTCTTTCTCTGTTATTCTGGAGTTCATAAGGATATTAAACACGAGCTCTTTGTATCAGTGTAAACTTTGATGGGAATCACCCTTTGGGGAAATGTTCAGGCTACGACGTCTCTTATCCATCTTGAAGGTGGCGTAGCTGAGACGTTTAGTGACATTCGGGGGCTTTACTTTGATAATTTCTCACCAAAATCTCACGATAATATACACCTATCGAGTACCAATAGTAGTGCGCTGTACAATGACTAATGATGTCAGCGGTGACCTATGGGTTTACTTCATTCGCACTAAACACGACTTATTGGGACGAAAGAACATTACTTGTATTGCTTTATTTATATATATTATAATTGACTGTTGTATGTATTGTTGCTTTTTCTTAGGATAGTTTTGGGGTATAGAAACGGGGAAGAGGCATAGAAGAGTTAAATAATATTAAGTCTACCATTGCATGTACCCATTAAACTACCCTTTTTTAACCACCATCGTATTTCTGATGTCTCTGAATAGTTTTTGTTCATTTTTAATCATTTTCTAATAGATTTAGATTTAATGATGATATTGAAAACGAATAGTAGTTGACGAATATATTAATGATAATACAATAAAATAAGATAATGACATGGAAATTTTCAAATTGAATACTTTAACAAGTTTTCAATAATTTTAACAATTTTTATTTATTTATTTGACATGTATATTTAATTAAATTAATTTGTAAACATTAGTGTAGGGATACAGCTTCAAGACATTTAGTGAGTAAGTATTTGCACGTCATGTAAATGACAAAACATACCGGAAAATTTATATTGTTACGAGTTGCAGGACTCGGATTAAAATGCCGTAGGAATTATTATAGATTTTATTAGAACTTTACAAACACGTACAAACAGGTACAAATATAACTGTACACAACCAGTCTTGCTGGTCTCTTGCTTCGCTTGTGGCTATCGCTAGACTGCCGATCTCTCCATTGGGGCATTGGTTTATACTACACAAATACAATATCTATCTCGGGCTCGTGGACTGAATTTCTTAGAATCACACCTGGCTAATGATATTACCATAAAAGATTAGAATATACAATGGGCTGTGTTTCTAATTACAATTTTTAAACTCAAAGTAAACAAAAGAAGTCCTGATGCCGAAAAGGTAATAAAACGTCTACAGGTATGCAGGTGTGACTTTGTCTTTTGTCGGCGCTCAGGTCGTAACATTTACCCATATTTTTGCAAATAAAGATTGATTAATTGATTGAAAGAAACTGATATTATTAACTTTCACTTTATGATTAATGTGAACGATTTTTTTTCCAACAATAAGGTGTTAACTATATGTTTCAGTGACATTTTGTATAAAAGAAGATACGGTAGTGGTGTCAACTGTGATTTCCGAGTGTGTTTCGAGAAACATTTTTTACCGCCTGATTTTTTAATACTTTATCACAATCAAATAATTTTAAAGATGCCCAAATGCCAAAAAGGTAATAAAATTTGTCTTTTGTCGGCACCTAGGTCGTAACATGATAAAGTTTTTCTTTATTTCTTTCTTTCTATTCTGTGCTTTAACAATAAACACTAAAACAAAATCACGTATTGAGAGTTTTAGCGATTTTCCATGTACCTGGCACCCTTGGTTTGTCACCGAATTGGGTCGTGCCAGCGTCACGCACGCACCGGCCAATGCCAAGGGCATGCCATAAATACTGAATTTGATCACGATTCGGTCTATATGCAAATGAACGAGTTCACTGCTGCTAATGTATGCGGCTGATTGGAGGCTTATTATGTCACGTTGCATATTGAGATCTGTGTATTATGTAGCTCGATTCGAATGAATATTTATCTATGGTCTATAGAGACAAATAAAATTGAAGTGTCTGTTCGTAATGTCAAAATAGAAATGTGAAAAAAATCATTTGGGGTAATTTGGACCAGGAGATTCCGATACTTCTTTTGGACGTTAGGGAAAAATGATGATAGTAAATTTTTACCCGAAAAACCGACACCCGGAAGTTAGCTATAGTCAACATTTTAGATTTTCTATTGTTAGTGTCGTTTTTTATACAAACATAGAATAAGGCGAAAGATATATTTTTTTATTGCATGAGTTTAGCAGACAGGCAGACGGCCCACTTGATGAAAAGCGGTTACCATCGCCTATGGACATTTGCAACACGGGTGCTACAAATGCGCTGCTGCTCTCTTAAGGGAAACTGGAACCTGGTCGCTAGTGCCGGAACACAACTCCAGGTTGTTATGGCGACATACTTTAGACCAGGGGTAGCCATCCAGTCGGGCAAATGCCCTACCACCTGGCTGTGGGTTGTTTTGTCGCCTCTTACGATAGGCCGCCCGGCCGCAGGAAATTGTATTCTTTCTCCGTTCCTGCACGGACACAATTTTTAAAATTTTTGACTGTTTGTATGGATGTGTCTGGACCGAATTTAACGGGACTCTCATTGACATATAGATGATGCTCCAATGAATAAATTGGGCTACTTCTAATATGAAGGTTCCACTAAAATATTCCACGCGGCCAAAGTCGCGGGTACAGCTACTTGCAAATAAGTTTTTGACTTGTAAAGCCATTTTGGAATCGTTATCCTGATAACAGCTCTAGCAATCGATGTGATACCATGATCTCACAGAATATTACCTTGAAACGATTAACCTAGAGCTAATCGTGTTTCATGTGAATGAATGTTCCGGTTCACTTCCCCCTCTCCCTATCTCACCCCCCCCATACCCATCTTATGTCCGATCCCCTCTCTCCTGTTCCTGCTGTCTGATTCTTCTATCTCATCCCCACCCCATTTCCCTTATTCCATCCCCCAGGATCCCCTAGGTCTGTATAGATATCTTAAGAGGCTATGTACGCCTAATTCAAATCGGCATTTCATGAAATCAACCCCGCACGGCTAACATTTACTTCGATGGAACAGCGCCAAATAAAACTTCGAGCGTGGCGAAATATTGCAATTGATCATACCGACGCGCACCGCTTGATTGACTTTATTCAATTTATTTCATTTTAAGGCTCACGAGAGCGAGACAAACTGTCCTAAAGTGAGATAGACTGTTTGTATGCGTAATGGGTATTGATATTTTGTCACACCTTCCTAAGCGTCTTTAGCCCAACGGCTTACCATGCTCAATAGTAACTAGGAAGTGCAGGGTTCGAATCCTCATCAAGCTGTACGTATTTTTATTTTTCCAGCAACTTTTTAGATAGGTAAATTTTATTAAATAATTTCATTATTAAAATTTTTTCATATTATTCCTTCCCTATTATCCCTATTAATATTTAAAATGCGAAAGTAACTGTCTCTTTGTTTGTTCCGTTTTCATGGAAAAACTACTATACCGATTTGGCTGAAATTCATTATATATATACATATATATATTTTACAGACATAAATAGAGCATTTGTAGCTCAAAAAAAATGCATCCGAGCTATTGTAGGTATCCGATTTTATGATTCTTGTAAGCCTCATTTTAAAAATCTACAAATTTTACCACTGCCATGTTTGTATATTTATGAAATATGTTTATTTGTCAGAAACAATTTAACAATTTTTACGACGGCTAAAGACCTCTATCCAAACAATACTAGAAATAGTGAACGACTGGTTTTAAATGTGGCACCAAAAACAACCCTCTTTACCAGAAACTGCTATAACATGTGCATTAAAGTCTATAATAAAATTCCAATGCACATAAAAGAGTTCAGGATTAATAAATTTAAAAATCAACTAAAGGAATGGCTTTTAAATAGAATGTTTTACTCGGTGGACGAATTCCTCAATTGTACATAAATAATTCCCTTGACTTATGAATGTTATTATTATTATTACTACTATTATTATTATTAGTATTATTGTTTGACATTTATCAGTATTTTATTTCATAATTATGATCCATTTAATATTATATAATTTAATTAAATTTATTATAAACATTTGTATGCTCCTATGGGAGCAAAACATGTGTACATTGTGACATATATACCAACTGTTTGACCATGTTTTAAACAAATAAATTTGATTTGATTTGATTCGGTGCCGAAACTGAACATAGGATGCTTTTTATCCTGAAAAATGGAATAGTTTCCGGGATAAAAATATATTTGTCTTTTTATTGGTTATGCATTTATGGAAAAACTACCGGATGGGGATTATGCCCATATTCCCAGAGCCCTAGTACCACTAACAGTTCACCCCAATAGCCCGGTACTTTCTCTTCTCATTTCCCACAATAGTCCTACACTGGCCGGGGCTTGTCCATGGGTGCATTATTGTATGGTGTAGAGAGGGATAATCGCCGGTCAGTGTCACGCCACATTTAGATTAAATTTGTCAAGAGGCCTTTACGTGTCGGCCTCCCCGTGGCCCCACGCAAGCCCTCCAAAAGTCCGGGCCATTTTTATGGCCCGTGGTCTTGAAAGATATACAGATAATAATAATAATAAATTTTTTTATAAAAAAAAAACTTTATAATAATAATAATAAACTATATATTTTTGATGCCGAGGATGAATATATATTATGATGATTTTTATCTCGAAAAATGGGATAGTTTCCCGGATAAAAATGTATTTGTCTCTCTATTTGTTATGCTTTTACAGAAAAACTAATACACTGATTTGGCTAAAATTCGGTATATATGTAATTTTAATAATGACAGTGGACAAGGGATACTTTTCAACCCGGATAGTGGGATAGATTTATATAAAGGTTATCTCAGAAAGGAGAACAGGTTTTTATGATTTACCATTTCAGTCAATTCAGCCATTTCAGCCATTTCGGTCATTTCGGCGATTTGAGCTATTACAGCCATTTCATTCATTCCAGCCATTTCAGCCATTTGGGCCATTTCAGCCATTTCGGTCATTTGGGCCATTGCAGTCATTTCAGCCATTTGGGCCATTTCAGCCATTTCGACCATTTGGGCCATATTAGCCATATCAGCCATTTCAGTCATTTCAGCCATTTTAGCCATTTCGGTCATTTCATCCATTTAAGCCTTTTCGTTCATTTAGGGCATTTGGGCCATTTCGGTCATTTCAGCCATTTGGGCCATTTCAGTAATTTAGGCCATTTCGGCCATTTCAGCCATTTCAGTCGTTTCAACCATTTGGGCCATTTCAGCCATTTCAGCCATTTCGGCCATTTGGGCAATTTCGGCCATTTCGGCCATATTCGTCATTTCGACCATTTGGGCCATTTCAGCCATTTCGGTCATTTCAGCCATTTCAGTCATTTTGGCCATTTCGGTCATTGGGGCCATTTGAACCATTTCGGCCATTTTAGCCATTTCAGTCAATTCAGCTATATTGGCGATTTGGGCAATTTCAGCTATTTCGGTCATTAGGGCCATTTCAGCCATTTCAGCCGTTTCAGCCATTTCGGTCATTTGAGCGATTTGGGCCATTTCTGTCATTTTGGCCATTTAGACCGTTACGGTTATTTCGGCCATTTCGGTCAATTCAGCAATTTGGGCCATTTCGGCCATTTTGGCTATTTCAGCCATTTCGGTCATTTCAGCCATTTGAGCCATTTCAGTCATTTAGGCCATTTCGGTCATTTCGGGCATTTCAGCCATTTCGGTCATTTCAGCCATTTGAGCCATTTCGGTCAGTTCAGCCATTTGGGTCATTTTGGGAATTTTGGCCATCTAGGCCATTTCGGTCATTACGGCCATTTCAGTCATTTCAACCATTTCAGCCATTTGGGCCATTTCGGCCATTTCAGCCATTTGGGCCATTTCGGTCATTTGGGTCATTTTGGTAATTTCGGTCATTTGGGCCATTTCAGCCATTTGGGTCATTTCAGTCAGTTTGGCTATTTCGGCCATTTGGGCCATTTCGGTCATTTGGGTCATTTCGGTCATTTGGGCCATTTCAGTCATTTCAACCATTTGGGCCATTTCAGCCATTTCAGTCATTTCGCCAATTTGGGCCATTTCAGCCATTTCGGTCATTTGGGCCATTTTGGTCATTTGGGTCATTTTGTCATTTCGGTCATTTGGGCCATTTCAGCCATTTGGGTCATTTCAGTCAGTTTGGCTTTTTCGGCCATTTCGGCAGCTTCAGTAATTTCAAACATTAGGGCCATTTCAGCCACTTCAGTCAATTCAGCCATTTCGGCCATTTGGGCCATTTCAGCTATTTCGGTCATTTAGGCCATTTTGGTCATTTCGGTCATTTGGGCCATTTCACACATTACGGCCATTTCGGTAATTTGGGCCATTTCAGCCATTGCGGTTATTTGGGCCATTCCAGACATTTCGGTCATTTGGGCCATTTCAGCCATTTCACACATTTCGGCCTTTTCAGTCAATTCAGCTGTTTCGGCCATTTGAGTCATTTTAGTCATTTCGGCCATTTCGGTCTTTTGGGTCATTTCGGTCATTTGGGCCATTTCAGTCATTTCAACCATTTGGGCCATTTCAGCCATTTCAGTCATTTCGCCAATTTGGGCCATTTCAGCCATTTCGGTTATTTAGGCCATTTTGGTCATTTCGGCCATTTGGGACATTTCGGACATTTCGCCCATTTCTGCCATTTCGGTCATTTGGGCCATTTCAGCCATTTCACACATTTCGGCCTTTACAGTCAATTCAGCTATTTCGGCCATTTGGGCCATTTCAGTCATTTCGCCCATTTCAGCCATTTCGGTAATTTGGGCCATTTCAGCCATTGCGGTTATTTGGGCCATTTCAGACATTGCGGTCATTTGGGCCATTTCAGCCATTTCACACATTTCGGCCTTTTCAGTCAATTCAGCTGTTTCGGCCATTTGAGTCATTTTAGTCATTTCGGCCATTTGGGCCATTTCGGTCATTTGGGCCACTTCATCCATTTCGGCTATTTCAGCTATTTCGGCCATTTTAGCGATTGCGGTCATTTGGGCCATTCCAGCCATTTCAGTAATTTCGGTCAATTCGACCATTTGGGCCATTCAGCCGTTTGATCATTTAGACCCGTTCGGCTAAATATATTTTCATCTCGGAAATCTCATTTTTCGGGATAAAAAGTAGTTCTTGGCCACCCTCGGTATTAACATAACATATGTACTCAGTTTCAGCCAAATCGGCTCAATAGTCTTTCCATAAAAGGATAACAAACAGTGAGACAAATATACTTGTGGATTTTTTTTCGTGGAACCCTAAAAACGTAGCCTAAGTTACTTCTTATAACATCAGCTATCTGCCAATGAAAATTACGTCAAAATCGATCCATGTGTCAGAGATTAGCCGGAACATCCAGACACACAGACAGACAGACAAAAATTCTATAAATAGCATTTTCGGAAACTCCTGGTCCGATTTTATTAGATTTTATTTTGAGATTTCAAACGGGCACTTCACTTTTATTTATCTGTATAGATAAGAACTATAAAATAAATAATAATAGATATATATAATAGTTTAAAAAAAAAACACGCTTTCATAAAAAATCCAACTAAAAACAGAAAATAAAATTTAATAAATTTGGTTTCTGATGAATGGGGTCTTAAAAAAAGCGTGGGGTGTATCCAATGCGCTTTTTCTTCTTTAAAATCTTAAAGAGCGCCTTTTTTTAAACTATTATTTATTTTTCATTTTTAGTTGTTATTTTTTAAATGTTAATGTTTTTTTAAATTAAATTTTTAAATATAAGCTTTTGAGATTCTGCATATCATGTAGCAGCAGAGTGCTAACTAAGACAAGTAAAACAAGCCCAAACACGACGCGTTTATCTTGTTTAGTAAAGGAGTTCCTATAGCCACCTTCCGACTCCATCATCAGATCAGCTCCATGGTACCATATTATTGCATTGTCACGCGATATAAACATACGAGCCCAAACACGACGGGTCTATCTTGTTTAGTACAGGAGTTCCTATGGCCACCTTCCGACTCCATCATCAGATCAGCTCCATGGTACCATATTATTGCATTGTCTCGTGATATAAACATACGAGCCCAAACACGACAGGTCTATCTTGTTTAGTACAGGAGTTCTTATGGCCACCTTCCGACTCCATCATCAGATCAGCTCCATGGTACCATATTATTGCATTGTCATCGACCTTTGACAAGTGTTCAAACTTTGAATTAAATCTGATCATTAAAAGTAGGACAAAATCGAGCTCAAAAGGGAAGGTTACAAACATACATACATACATACAGGTGAAGCTAATAAAAGCGTGTTAAAAACATAATAGGGCTAAATAAAAAAAATTGTTAGAAAAGGAAAATGGAGCGAGCACTCAACTTGAACAACGAAACTTCATATTTCTAACTATCCATGTGTCTACGTCATTTCTATTGATAAACATAGATGGCGCTTTAGAATTTTAATGTTACCGATAAGGTAAAAATTTTATTGTCAATAGCATAAAAGTCCAAATGAAATGAAATACAAAAATTTTGAAAAGTATTTTTATGGCATTTTATAAAATTATTTAGGAAGAGAAAAAGAGCATTTTATCAACTTTCTTATAAAAAAAATCTTCTGGATCAAGTGAAACTAGTAGGGTTCGAACCCACACAGCTAGTGATTTAGACCAGACCTCTACCGTATAAGCCAAATAAGTATAGCGCGACCGTTTCAAAATTCTTGTTATTATTGCTCCTTCGTTTATTTAAAATTATTTTTTAATGGCGGTCGTGGAGAAGAGCAGCGCGTCCGTATTAGCCGACGCTCTAAAGCGATCTAACAAATTCCATACATTGGGACCGGCAGGCGGGATTTTTGCAGTCATTTTTAATAAAATAATTAATTACTTCCAAATTAAGTTAAGTAACCGAATAAAACTCTATAATTGTATTTGTTATAATATGATATGTTACTGTTATTTATTTTATCGATGTAAGATTAACAGTAATAACAAAAACGAAGATTGAATAACTCGTTTAGAGGTTACTTTGCAATTATTTTCTATCGAGAAAATTTATCGCAAATGCGTTCCGAGTACAAAGTTTACGTCAGAAATATGATCAAGATTGACATATATTTTTTTCACCGCAATAAAGTGTGTATAAATACTGTAAAAATGATTGAGAAATCGATCTAAAAACGCATTCTGTCTCTTATAACGCTGTTAATTATGTAATTATTCTTTAGAATGAAAACTTCATTGTTTTCAACTCGGTGTTAAACAAGTCTAGCGTAAAACTCAAGTGCATGTCCCGGGGAAAATATCCCATTTTCTAAAATAAAAAAATGCTATATTGATGCCTATTTCCATAATTGAAACTACATCCTTGACAATCTTCACTCCCGACGCCGTGAATAATCTACGAATAAACAAACTTTTTTTTAACAATTCTACGGACTCGAGTTCCGAACTATTTTTTACAACTCAATTTCTAGATTTATGTTTTAGAATTTAAACACGCTTATTAGTTATTTTGGTACTTGTGTGTGACATTAATTTAGTAATTTTTCTGTTAAGCTGTACCTTACGAATAACTTATGATAAAATGAATAAATATATATTAATTTATTCTAATTTTAATACTAAACTTATACTAATGTATGTGTATCTGTTACATGCTGGTGTTGTGAGGAAGTGCATGTACAGTATGTGCCTTATGTCTATACCTATGTATATTATCCTATCTAGTGCCATGTGTGTAAACATAAACAAACTTACAAGGCCATTTTTATATTAGTTTCGATTATTATTAAAAAGAAAAAACATAACAACAGCTTAATAATTCCAACACAAGGAATGTATTCCCCGAATGGTTTATACGTGCTAATTGCGTGTTAACTTGCTTTAAAATGTTATAATGAACGTTAAAAGGAATTAATTATATTTCGATAGAAAAGCTTTTAAACAAACACGCGATACGAAAGAATTCTTTCCAATGATTAAATCTCGTTAAAATGCATAGTAACAATTTCAAAACCAAATATTTAAGATCAAGTTTAGACGATGTACAACAATGAAATTGGGCAAGTCCGCACGCACGGTGGAGTGTTCTATGAAGGTGACAAACGTCTACGGGCTTTGTCGTCTTCACATATACATAATATGTATTTGTGAAGACTATGTATTATATATATACTAATATACTAGCGGCCCCAGCAGACGTTGTCCTGCTCTGAAAAAATATGACCCGATCCCAGCGCCACCTACCGGTTCCAATTGTGGATTTAAACCATCCGGGGAACACACAAAAACAAAATCGCTCCCCGTTGTTAAGAGGATTCTAGAACCCGATCTCAGCGCCACCTACCGGTTCCAACGGTATAAAAACTATCCTATCTTTCAAGTTGGATCAAACTGGACACGGTGTGCAAATTTGATTAAAATCGGTTGAGTAGTTTAGGAGTCCATCGCGGACAAACATCGTGACACGAGATTTATATATAATTACTTGGTCTCACTGCCTGACTGATTCATTGACTGACGTTTTCACGCACAACCCTAATTACTGAAACTAAAGACCATGAAGAAAAAAAATTGTAATCAGATTCCTTTTAAAGAAAAGGATTAGCGTTTTTGGACCTTGTAACTTATTTTGACTACTCAAATTATGATTCTTTTTAATCTAACTACGCAAGCGAAGCCGGTGGAGACAGCTAACAGTGCATGTACATATACATTATCACGCCTCTTTCCCATGGGGGTAGGCAGAGACTATAGATCTGCAATTGCGACGATCCTGACAAACAACTTTTACATATAAATAAGTAATAATATCAGTGTTTAATGGTAGTTTGAAACATTTACTTCTTAGTTATAAACAAAAGTAACTTTACTAAATATTTTATGTCGGTTCATTTTTTTTTCTTTCTTCCTATATATTTTGTAATATGATATTGGTTCAAAAAAAATTATTTCTCTTGTTGTACTCAAAGTTACTTAACATATAAATCATGACAGCAACATTATCTTTTGCAAAACTATCGGACTTAAACAATAAATTAAGTGAGAGCTGAACCGTAGAGCACGTAGAGAGAACGGGTGTCGCGGACACTACACCGAGTGTCGCCGACACTTCGTACACTTTGAACACTCAAATTTATGTTTTAAGTTGATATTGCATTGGAACTACGAGTTTAGTGTCAATAAGCGATTTATAGTCAAGATGAAGTATATTTTTGCTATTTCTTCTAAGTCGTATCTAACTGCTGATTATCGAGAATTTAATGGTAGTGAATAATTACTTGCCTTCGTCAAAATCGCTTTTGAGTATGGTGGAGGGCCGAATTTATCGACATGTCCAGCTGGTCAGCAACCTTTTTATACTACCTATTTATAGATCTACCACAACGTCTCTTTTCTTCAACTTTTCTACTGACAAGTTTTTCCATATTGGCTCGGTTTTTGCGGGCTATGTGGACAAAGTACTTCATACTGCTGATAACCTTTGGTGATCTCCAATCTCAAACTCTTTTTCTGGTTTTACCTATTTCGAATATTTAATTTTAGTAATTTTTCAAATTCTGTAGTTATTTTGGCACCCTTGTGTATTTAACAGTCATTCGCCAGCCTATTTAGCGTTAAAAAGTCATGTAATGAATTCGTAAACAGTGTCTAAAGGTTAGGGGTTGCCGCTTGCTTTTAACTGAGGGATCGATGGTTACGAGTAAAGAAGTGGCATAAGAAGGGATGGATGGATTGTGTGAAAGATGACATGACGACACATGACGTCGTGGTACGACAGCAGACGTATGCGTGTATAGAGGAGTATGGAACGAAAATACATATAGTGCCGAGCTCATCATATGATTGGAATAAAGAGAAAATAGGTGGAAAGGTATTTAAAACAATAGCTTTTTAGAGTTTATTTTTTGATTATGTTGAAAAATAAAATATAATAAACGACTCATTGGCTCTTCAGGTGAACAGAAGGCTGGTGCCTACCTCGGTCAATGGATCAGTATGGCGATCCAGCGAGGAAAATTAGCCAGCCTTCTGGGCACCTTACCCATAGAAGACGGTGATCTGGGCTCAGGATTCTACTTATAGTCTTGAGGGACTTTAGGTAGAATACAATACAAATAAGTTAAGTTTTCTTACATTGTATTCAATAGTACGTAATTTATAAAAAAAAACCATGAAATAAATATAATAATAAATTATTATAAATAAAATGGTTGGCTGGAAGAGATCACTTCTTAGCGATAAGACCACCCCCCATTGTGCACATTCAGAATATTTTTAAGGGTAAAAGTTTTACTGTGTTTTCTGTAATGGTGTACAATAAAGTGTTATTTTACTATCAATGAAATATTTGGTGCAATACGAGAAGTATCATGACGTACAAAGGTACAAGGCTTCACCCTGGCAACATGTGGTCATATAAAATAAACACATTGTGTATATTGATTACTGACAGCTGCCCGTATCATAGTATTTCCGTTAGAGTGCGCGTTTGTCCTTATCTCGTTTGATAGCTTATCGGCCATATGGGATTGTGGTCATTACTGTTGTATATTACATCCTGTGTCAGCCGGGACCTTGTGGGGATGTTAAACAAGGCATTGGTTCCGCCGGTACCCATAATATATCCGTATCGTGTGGGCTCGATTTGTTCTTTACGTTCATCTATTCGTAGCGATTCTGGTTATTTTTTGGAGCAATTATAATTTTAAGCCAGATGCCATGCGTTGAGACATATGGTATTTATGGACCGATTTTTTCTTTAGACGACATTCTAGAATGAATCACCTGTATCCATTCGCGCGCATCATTGGCCGCATCAGGTTTATTGTTAAATCTTATACCTTCTTAAGAATTTATCCGTTTCAAGTGCCTTGTTGGTAACAATAACAAACATTAATCACTGATATTGTAACTAAAATTGCATAATCTGGCATGAGTTTTAAGAAGGCGTGGTGCGGAGAATTACGCCAGGAAATACACCGACTAACATATGTTTTAGAATCGCTTAGTCTACGGCAGTGTTTTTCAACGTGTGGGTCGCGAAGCTTCTATAGCGGAGTTGCAAAAGGTTGGAAAAGTTACTGCAGTAAAGTCTGCAATATCCATAGATTCATCAAATTGCAAGGACACAAAAGTACTTTCTTTTATTTTTTCTATGACTTGATCACGAACATCAGTCACCATATCACTTATCCTGCGTTGAATGGTACTGTCAGATAGAGGTATACTTTTCAGTTTTTCGAACTCTTTTTTGCCAAACATAATTTCCGCCATATCTAAAGCCGCTGTGGTAAAATCAAACTTTCGGCAATAGTATTAGGTTTTTCTGCTTTAGATACACGAAGAGCTACTCGATAGCAACGCTTTTTCATTTATGCGGGGCGGGGCGGCCGGCATCAAACGTGGTCGTACCTATGCGCGTAAATTGCGTTACCTATTGGCGACGCATTCGATGTAAAAAAAAATGTGTTTTACAGTACTTAATTACGTATTTAGTCGAACCCTAATTATTAAAATTAATAAATATGTTGGATTAAATATTTGTCTCAAAATAAAATACATGAAAAATAAAAAAACTTAGCTTAAAAAAAACGATTTCAAAAACTAAAAAAGTACAAAATAACTTATTTCTAAAGCTATTATTAGATAATAATAATAATAGCTTTAGAAATACGTTATTTTACACTTTGTTAGTTTTTGAAGTCAGTTTTTTTTAAACCAAGTTTTTTTTATTTTATTTGTTACTTTTTAGCGCCTAGCTATGTATGGGTAGACATACGAAAGGTGCCGCACTTCTCAAAAAATTTAGGGCCCAAGAAACCGGAACATAAAAATGTTCGTAAAATGTGAACTATTGGGCCAAACTATGTTCAATTTTTAGGAGACCAAATGACAGCTATTCCGCATCAAACTAAACAAGAAACACGTAAATCATAAATCTTAGAGTAATCGGTGTATATATGGAACGGAATGATTTTTTTTATAAAAAATGTTGTTAAAATAAAAACTGCTGGCCCAAATTATGTCCAATTTTTAGGGGACCAAATGGCAGCTATTCCGCGTCGAATAAAAAAGAATCACGTAAATCTGATCATAAAGCTCGGAGTAATCGGTGAACATACATAAAAAAGTTAAAAAAGAAAAAGATTCCGACGAATTGAGAACCTCCTCCTTTTTTTGAAGTCGGTTAAAAAAAAACAACGGGTAGGTTAGGTTAGGGGGGTCGTGAAATATTTCTTCATACTAAAGGGGTCGTGTCATGAAAAAGGTTGAAAAGCACTGGTCTACGGAATGACTTTGCATCTCTCGGCGTATTCTAACGTCTGTACAGTGGGGAATGTTTCGAGGTACTGTTTGATCTGGCGCCAACCCTGATGTTTACCCTTATTTGCTGTAACTACCTCCACCCTCAACTACACAACGGTTCTCGAAAAAAAAGCTCCCGGTACAATTATTATCAATTGAAGGGAACTTCTCGCCGAGGTTTTCCCTCTGCGTTAAGACTTAACCTAAGACCTAACCTAAGAAGGGCGTTGTAAAATTTATTCGAGGTTGGCAAAGCGTTTTCAGCGCACCTGATACAAACCAACTGGACTCCAATTCTGTTATCATAATATCATTAAAATGCTCCAATAAAGGTGTAACCATTATGGTCGATTTTGTAAAAGCAACAAATTAATAGCAGAACAGTCTGATTGCAAACCTCCGAAACTTTCAAGTCAAGAACTATAATAGACTGTTGATTTATGCTTTTGACAATAAAAAAAGACCATAGCTATATATTGAATTCTTATTCCTTGGTTATACGATAGAATATAAACATACATATTTATGCTGGTAGTTCCAAAATAGTGGGCGCAGATCGCCCCTGCCGCACCCTTCATTTTGTTTGGTCTACTACGTGCTTGGCCAATATATATAAAATGACATTTTATCGAAAATTGAACACACACATTTCTTTTATTCAGTGTCGCAGACACACAGACGGCCCAACTGATGGTAAGTGGCTACCATCGCCTATGGACAATCACATCAAAAAAGCTACTAACGTGCTGCCGTTCTAAAAAGGAAGACAGGAACCTGCTCACTAACACTGGAATACAACTCAAGGTTGTTATGGCGGCATACTCTGGATCAGTGCTGGTAGCCATCCCTGATCTGGGCTGGACTGATACATCGACATAGCTAACAGAACCCTAAAAAGCTTCAAATCATGCTTTTGTTCTGAATTTATTTTTCAATGTATCAAATAAATATCGTAAGATATCTGACCGAGACACCTACAAAATAATGTCGAGACGACACGACCTGTCGATGTCACCTGGAACACGGGGCATGTGTCGCACCTGACACTTATTGAAGGGACCACATTTCGATTTGTGTGGAAAACCTGTCATACTCGTCGTCCACTCGTCATATTATCTTGTTTAAGACTAGGAGAACTATTTATTTTAGATTCATGCTATGCAATAAAATTGATAGCTAATAATTTTGTGAGCTATCAAAGGTTGTGTAAATCATGCTGAGTCACTCTAAATGAATCTATCTATTACATAGTCAAGGTGGGGAAGTCCGTAAGTGGGGGAACTCGGAACACCTCTCGTTATTTTCGTGTTTAAATAGTTAGGACGCCAACAAATCGGTGAGTAAAGCTCTATGTTCGAATTGTAGTTGGCATTAAAACTCACTTAAAAAAGGTAAAAAATGAGAGGTGTACAAACTTACCCCACTGACAGACTTGCGCCCATATTGACTATATAAAAACGCCCAGCGTTGAATTTGTTCAATGAATTAAAAAATATTTAAAAATAGTCTAATTGGGAATAAGGACAGTCCAAAAATGCATTTTAATTTTTTTTGTCGGTCTCCCTGTCTGTCTGTTAGCATTAAACAGTTGATGTACGATCTTCTGTATGGAACACTTCGTTATGCTAAGGACTTGCGCAAAAAGGGGGGAGGGTGATAGTTGAAACCTACTCTAAAAGGGCAAATTCATCTTTGTTAATAAAACCCAATTCCTTTGTTCGCCTCATAATTGCCATATAACCGTAAAACAAAATACTTTCAGGTTTCAATCACAAAATAGTAACATACAGAAATTTCACTCGCTAACAATGTATGGGCTAGCAACAGTTGTTTATTGCCGTGTAAGCGGGTTACACTCTTACACCGACAGGTGCATTTTGACCTATCATGCGCATCAATGCTCGTTGAACACCTTACTCGGTCAGTCGGCAAACGACCACTTATCCCTAGCACAATAATTTCATTACCACAATTTTAGCAATAAATAATACATAAATGTCCATGTTATATAATTGTTTAGTGTATCTAAAAACTATAAAAATCAAGCTTTATATGTAGAATATCCCCTTGGGATACCATTTCTGCAAAAAAAAAGGAAATCCCACAAATATCGACCATCGCATGCCTGACCGGCAAAAACATGTGGACCTTATAAGCAACTTAATATGATCTATGTATACAGCATGTTTTTGAGCAAATAAATGATTAATTGATTGTCGATTATAGTAAGTGCAATTAGTATGGCAGCGCTTGTACAAGGCATCTTGGCAGGTTTGACACGTCAGTTATCACGCGGTAATTGTAAGAATATGTAAATTAGGTTAGAAAACTGCGTAAGTGGTGCATGCGTTCCAGTGCCAGTGTGGCATTGTGCCAGTTCAAACTCGCGCCCTTTAAATTTGGGACGCGTGCTTTAACCATTAAGCTACCACGAATTTCTTTTCAAATTTAATTGCTTAAGTATATTAATTTTTAATATATTTTATTATGCGTTTAATTTAATTGTCTAAAATCTCTGTGTGTTGATTTTAGTGTTTAATATATGTATATGGTCACACTTACCTACTTACTCTGTATTTTTGCGTTATAAAATCTTATCCATAGAGAGTTAGGGTGTGTTTAAACGCTTCTTTATGGTTCGTAAACAAGCATACTTTAAGAAAAAGACCGTTAATTTTCTACACATACGTTGTTAGGTGCTTTGCGTAAGACTAGATAGAGACTTCTGTAACTTGTTGTTTTGTGCCATAATCATTCAAAAGGGAAAGCAGTAAAATGTTCACTAATTACTCAATTACGTGAAATGAGGAGAGCTGTGCGCAGGCGCGTATACTTAGACATTTTTACTACGGTCGTAAAGATATTGCCGGATAGGCTTTTGATACCGGTTTGTTCGTGTAAATGATTACTATTTATCTCAAATAAAGTTTGCATGAAAAATTAAATTATTTATTTTAATATGCTTTTCTTGGCCTGCAAAAAATCCTTTGTTTGACAGTATTTGATGTCTATTGATATAAGTCCTATAATTTTGCCTGGGGCTTCTGTCACATGAGCCCGCCTTGCTTGTGCCTGGTACATATTAAGTATGAGTTTTATTTTAAAACTTCATTACTCATGAATATTTGATACAGGCCAGAGACACAAATTATTTAAAAAAATGAAAAAGGAGCACAAATGGAAAGATAATTCTCTTATGCATGTTCATAGCCAGACCTCTTTTTGTTAGTTTCCAGTCCTTGCCAGGCGAGTATAGCTTAAGGGCGTTTTAGTTCGGCCATACACCTGTTAGTTTTGTTCGCTTAAGCCTCCAATTTGGCTATGCTGGATATGAAAGGATAACTCCGGTATGGTCAATTGTCGCTTAGCATTAGAAGATTACGCGAGCAAAACTTACAGTTGTATTCGGGGAATTACACAATAAACTATATTTACGTGCATCAAGACTCCGCTCAAAAAATTCGTTCAACCCATCTTTGGCGAGTTCCCTACATTATTATTATATATTACAGTGCCATTATCTACATATCTAAAAATTACTTTAAACTACATACAAATGTGAGAGGGCACTGATTCCCGAAACACAGGCTTCGTGCCTAGCTCGGGAGTTAGGGACTTCCAAAAGTTATGTATCAGATTTTTTAGCAATAAAGATTATTATTATTATATTATTAATAATTTAATTTTTCTGTTTGTTTCAGGTAAGTTCACGATTTTACGCTCATGCGGAAATATGAGTCGACCAAAGAATGTCTTTGGATTCGGCCTTAAGGTAAGTTTGTGATATCATGGAAGAAACACACAAAAATCTATAGTCCTAACCAAGCCGTCTGCCAACTTGGCAGATATACAGATGATAGATGACCCAACCTACCGTCCTGCCGTCGCCTATAGCCGTTTAGAACACCAGAAGCGATGCCAACGCGTTGCGAGTTGCTATAGGTACGCTTCATCAGTAATATTGCAAATTAAATGTTGGATCGCCCTCTTACTTAATTTTAAATCAAATTCAAAAATATCTTGCTAAAAAAAGGGATGCTACACTATTGAAGAATACTTAAATGACAAAACTTCATTTACATAGCAGCTCGCTCCAACCTCTTATACTATATTTTGTATAACGTTTTTATCTTGTCAAGCATGTAAGGAATTTATGAAGACATGTTGCAGTATACAACTTTACTTCGTCATGTCATTATTATAACTATAATAATATTTTTCTTACATTTCATTGTGTCTTTGTCTTACTCAGTATGCACTGTTTCCTCGAGTCCATTAATTCTTCGACAAGTAATTGCGTAACATTTTTCTGTATACAATTTATTCGAACTGAAGTTTGAGTTAATCAATTTTTAGTCAGACGTGTCGCTGGGGAGTTTCTTACGCTTCTTCTCCGTAACAGCAATAACACGTTGCGAAGCGATGTACGTAGACGAGGAAGTAAAATAACGGCCTTACTTATAATAATCTCGTTAAGAAACGATTAGGCATATCTTAAGTTAAGAGAATCAGAATCAGACCCTATGCATATCTTTTTTTTTCACTTAAAAACGTATATTTTTTTAGTCCTCCATCCTGACGAACTAGATGTATCAGGGTTATTTCTTTTTTGTGTTTTTGTATCATTTTCCCCTTTTTAGCTTTATTTATTTAATAAACTGTTAATTCCATTACGTGTATCTTATTCCTATTGTATTCTACAATGTACCCAACCCAAAATATTCGGGTAAAGAGGAGTTTATGGGTAAGATTTTCACTAATCAGTTGCTGAGCAGTCTCTTTAAATTTAAGAAACGATTATAAGTAAGGCCCTTAAATTTGAACTTTTATATATGACTTTCAAAAAGTGTTCTAAAGCGGAACTTATTTTGAATAAAACTTTTGAATTTGAATTCGAAGCTCAAACTTGTGGCAACCCAATTTGGTATACAAAAGGGAATACCAATCATCGAGTGCGGTTCTCTTCTAAAATGGCACTTGCGTTATCTCAAAAAGATGAATGCAAACGCGGTCGAATGCATCGCATCCAATCCCGTCGTTTGCATACACTGCAATTCAGTTGCGGGATTTATTCGCGGTTCTTTGTATCCGTATGCGGGAAACGGGAACGTGTGTGGCCAGGTGTCCTAAATTTCCGTGTGGTTTTTGATTTTTAATATTTATTTATGGACTTAGTCTACAGCTCCCGCGGCTGGGTGGCCTGTCGTAAGAGACGACAAAACAACCCACAGCCAGGTGGTAGGTGGTGCCGCCCTTTCACAGGAAATTGAATTCTTTCTCCGTTTCTGCACGGATAACAATATAAACAAATTTTCAAGTAGTTTTACTTTGGGCGTAAATAAATTGGTGTTTTGCTTTGTGCTTTCCTTTCTTCCTCCAGTCGTTTGGGACCAATAAAGTATATCTTTTCCATACACATCGAATAGTATACGAAATGAAGATTTGATACAAGTTGTTACACGGGTATTTATTTTATCATTAAAGTAGCAAAATATTTTATTGTTGGTATTCTAATCTATTTGATTTACGTGGAAATGCGGCAAGCATTTTGGGCACGCTCCTGAAGTCTATTTTTTACCTATAGATTGTTATTTTGAAAGTATAGTTATATTTATATTATAGTTATATTTTCAGTTTATATTAATTTATTTAGAACTTAAACTTATTTGACTTAAACATACCTCTTGGATTTTGATTTATATTTTTTACTATGTACCTGGCAACACTAGGAACCCGCATTGACCCCCCGGGATTTAGTACGCGTTTGACTAGATTCTATCTAGGATAGGTTCGGTATTCATGTCATGGAAGCTGTTAGCCTACGTTCAATTTTATAGACATCTTGATATAGCTCCGGGAGGGAAAGTTATTGTTCAAGGATTTTCTTATGAAAGTTTCAGTATTTTCCGTTGAATTGAATTTGCTGGGCTCTTACTGCTGAGGTATTGTCAGAAAAAACGAAATGACATCGGCGTGTCAATCAGTGCAAATCCTTGTAACTACATTTTTGGTGATATTATTTTTAACCGACTTCAAAAGAGGTTCTCAATTCGTCGTGTAAATGTTTTTGTGTGTGTATTTATTCAGCCATAACTTTGTTGTTAGTGAACCGATTTTGATGATTCTTTTTGCGTTCGATTTAGCAAAGCTTCAAAATGGTCCCGTATAAATTTATAATTATTATAGCTAGCATATTTTGGATTCCGAAGATATAGCAGAAAAAACCTTGAAAACCCTGAAATCAGGCTGAAATCGTTATATTTTGTATTACAGTATTTGTTACACTATATCTTTATAAATTATAGCCTATGTGTAATTCTGATGTGAAGCTATGTTACTGTAAAGTTTCATCGAAATCTATTTAGTAGTTTTTGCGTGAAAGAGTAACAAACATACATTCTTACAAACTTTAGCGTTTATTATATTAGTAGGATAAAGTTTTTTGTCCCTTTCAAGTAGTGAGACAAAAACATAATATTGTACGCAACATGCACGCAGCTCGTCGCACATATAATATTAAATGTTATAGCACGCTGATGGTGGTGGGCCTAGGATACCCAGGTCGATGTAGTGGTGGAAGTTAAACACGGTTATTAGGTGAAAACTTGTAATAAAAAATCACTATTGTACGAAGGCGTCTGCCTTCGGCTACAATTCGAGCAGAAGAAGAACAAATGAATGCAACAACAATGTTGCAAGTAATAAAATTAATGTTGCCAACAATATGATCCATAAATCCATTGGCTTTGCGCAAATAATTTTATGCAAAGCGACTCCTACTGTTCCGCTGAACGCTCCCGATTCGTCCCGGGAATTGTTACCTTGCTTCGATCATTGTTCACTTTCTATCAAAAACAAAAGATAACTACCGTCAACTTTTCCTAACGAAATTACATCCCGTTAGACGACCTTTAAAAACTGGGCGCAAGAAAGTAGGTATTCGATTACAGAAGCCAACAGCAACGTATCGAAGTTATCGACTTAACCGGAACGTCGTCGGGGCCCAATTTTATACCGCGTGGGAAATGGCGGACGTTTCTTTTTGTTGCGGCCAAAGACGGGATTGTATCGGCCGCCGGGATTGCGTGTGGCTCGTTTCATCGCCTGTCGCGGGCGCGAATTTACTTGTAGCATGGTCGGCCGGAAAGGGGGAAAGTTGCGTCTAGCATTTTTGGTAGGGGAAAATCTTATGGCTCACCGATATGGTCATGACTGGCGCATGTGTAGCGGCCATGTGTTGTGCGCGTTCGACGCTTTTTGAATGGTTTAAATCTCGTGCGTTCGTGTTACCGACATGTTTATAGCAGTATATCTGTAGTTGTACAACTGATGTATTGTGCACATTAGTGCTGTGTATATCTTATAACTGAAATTGAATAGATTTAGTGAAAATTTCAAGTATATACAATACTATGCATTGTTGGAATAGTGTTTTAATTCAAACTTTATGAAATTTTAATACTAAAACTTCTAAGTTTTCACTTCTGTCGGCAGTCTCTATAAGTGCCATTTTTTTTGCATGCAGCAGACGGCTAGACGGCCCACCTGCTGGAAAGTGATTACAATTGCCTATAAACGTCTGTCACAACAAAGGTGCTACCAGTGTGCTTCCGCTCTCTAAAGGGAGACTGGAACCTGGTCAATAATACCGAAACACAATTCAACTTGTTATGGCGGCATGTTCTATCTAACCCAGGAGGTAGCCATCCCGACGGGCAGATACCCTTTCACCTGGCTGTGGGTGATTTTGTCGCTGCTTACGACAGGCCGCTCGGCCGCAGGAACTTGTATTCCCCGTTGCTGCACGGATATAACATCAATATAAGCCGTTGACCGCTCTTGGCGTCGGATTGACGGTAGACCGATAGGCATTCTGGAAACGTCTATGGCCTACTGGCCACGTAGCAGCACGTAAATCGCACGACACTGTCATTTTACGCTTGTGTGTAGCCTGTTTGCATCATGCGTAGAACGAAACTGCACGGTAAGGCAATGTCGCATTTGCCTATCGTCAAGCGTTCGTCATAAAGCTCGTGCCGCGACCTGCCTAAGACGCAAACTTGTCTTTGTTTACGAAATGGCGAATACGTTCACCTGTATTTCTTCTTAAATCCACGTGAATGTAAATATGACGTCTATAATGGTTTTAGTTCCGCGTAAGCTTGCATTTTACACCACAAGGTGTATGATTGTGTCGTGTTGTTATTATGGCGGGCGGTGTCGAGAAGCGAAATGATGCAATTTGCGGTCGATACACGGATGATGCGAGACCGATTCTTTGGTTAGTACGTTTAATTTTCATGTGTATGTTATTAGATTATTAAAAACCACGGGAATGTTAATATTACAAGTCAATATTCTTTGACATTATTTTCTTATTTTCGGTGTATCTGATTGTAATGATTTTCATCTTTTTTTTTCTTGCACGAGTCAACAGATAGATCAGGCCCATCTGATGGAATTTTTTTCATAAAATTAATGTTCGTTCCGGTGATCTTTTTCCTCTTGGCCATTTGAGGCGGCGAGGAGGTTGGGGCCTCGAGAAAACTTCTATGGCCTCTACGCGATGGACAACTACCCGTTGGTGGCGGGGTTTCGACCCATCGGAGTCTTTTTAACGGTGGTCTCTCGACGGCTTTCGTTGACCAGTCTGCGGCAGCCGATGGCCTTCGTGAGATTTGTGTTTGCTTCGTCTGCGGCTTTCATTCGTTGGCGTTCGGTGGCCATCTCGGGCTTGTGGTGGCCTTCTGTGGCTTCTGGTAGCCTGTCAGCGGCTTTGTGACCTTCGCGACCTCGTAGCCTGACCCTGATCAAGCGAGCGTATGAGACCTCGGGATTCGGCCAAGTGCGTTGATGGTCCGTTAGCCGCGCGTGTAGCGGAACGATCCCGTGGAGCGATGTCTGGCTGCCTTTGTCGCCACGGTCAAACACTTTCCGTGCCAACACCGCCGCGATTGCGCAACACTAGATAATGTATTATCGATCGATTTCGTTTATTACTGGAGTAAAGCAGACAAGCTGAAGGTCCATCTGAAAGTAAGCAGAAAATGTACTGTCGTTTGCAACATCAAGGGCATAGCTAACTCGAGGTCTACTTTTAGATTCCGATGGAGATCGTCTGACCTAGTGTACCAAGATGCACTGACGATGTCCTGAAGTATTTATTTTGGAACTTTTATAATTTTGATATTAAAATAATATTTTAAGTTTTTAAATTTATATTCAGTCGTTGGCTGCTTTTATCTAAATATATATAAAAATGACTGATTCGTGGAACTTTTTTCCAAGAGTTAAGACGCGGTGTTCTTTAATAAGTAATGGTTACTCTAGATTCCATTCACTAAATCCTGACTTGGTGACTATGGCACCGTGGGAGTAAGACTTGAAAGAAAAAAATGGGAATCTGTTAAGAATTGACGGAGATATCATGTTACGAAGAAGTCTGTTATCAATCTTCGTAAGTATCTCTAATTCCTTGGAATCCACTCATCAGATCCTGACATGGTGACAATCGGACCAATTCGGGAGTATAACCTTAAAATAAAATTGTTGGAAAATCGGTTCACAATTGACGGAAAAATCGAGTTACTAACATACAAACAAAAACAACATAGAATTGCAAACGACTGCCATTTTGAAGTTGGTTAAAAATCACTTGAATCCGTTAAAACTTAGTTGCAATTGTGTTTTCTTGTCTTTTAAGGTAAGAGAAATGTATAAAATATTTGCAGTATACAAATTTAATTTGATATATATCCCTCCATAAAACCCTGTGGAAATGCAATAGCAAGCTTTATCGTGTGCACAGACTTTGCACAATGTACTAGAACATTGTACCATACGTACAGCGCTATCTTCATACATTGTAGAACAACGTAAAGATACGCCTTTCCGTGCTTTATGGTCTGAATTTAACCATATTAAGCGTTGAAACTACCGTTAAACTATTTTTAAGAGTATACCTAATGCCTAGTAAGGACAGAAAAGATAGAATATCTGTTAGGTCACATACTAATGCCACAGGATGGGTGTTTTTTGACCTAATATGTTGTCAAACGCGCCTACGGACTCTACCTCATAGGTGGCGGGGAAAACGGAGGACCTTTTCTACCTGCTTAACATTCGATAAGTCAAATTTGGTAAGTTCTATGGTAAAGAAGAGTTAGGAATGAATAAAAAATTTCTCACTTTTTTGCTTATAACTTCTTTAATTTTTAATTTAGGGCAAAAAGTTACATAAACATATTTGTAGGCAAAACAATTTGCTACAAATTATGACTTTACAAATTTTTTCTAAGAAGCATAGTTTCCGAGATATCGCGAAAAAAGTGTTTTCACCACTTTTTCCAAGATGGCGGCTGGGGGACAAGGGTGGTGACCCCACAAACTTGAGGTTAAGCTTCTATTGACATGTCCCAAAAATAAAATTGCGTCCTTTAACAAATGCAAAGCTCATGTAACATTTCAATGGAGTAAACTAATAGTGGAGGTTTTCCCTCAGCACAACATTGACGTTTTCAAAAAAAAGAAATCGGCGATGACAGCATGTTGGTAAAAGCTCTAGTACTACCAATGTCCATATGTGACTTTAACCATTTTCCATCTCCACCAGTAAACAAAAGACCTGGCCCTAGTTCCAAGTTGGACCGCGTTTGTCTATTGTATTAAAAATAAATAAAAAAATAAGCACTTGCGCAAAAAAAGTTACAAATTTTAATCAAGTTGAAACTTGCTCCTAACCTTCGGGACAAGTCGAGACACGTACCGCAAAAAATAACTATAAATAAGTTTTTAACAAAAGCCCTTTGTCACGGCAAGTGTCACAAAGGGCTCTGTGTGGAGGCAAAAAATTGGTTGGACCCTTGCAGTTGCAACGCATTGTGAAAGAGAAATTAGTAATAGATAAAGATCTCTTGGTAATTATAGATGGCACCTCTGTTATTCTTTTCAATTTCTTCGTTTCGGTAACTTTGATTTAAATAAAAAAAATATTACAAAGCTGGCAATTAGACAGGCGGCCAACATAATGGATAGTGGTTACTGTCGGCCATAGACGCTTACAACACCACGGGATAGCATAGCAGGATGGAATAAAACGGTTGGGATAAAGGGAGCAGACAAGAGGAGTGGAATAGAGGAGATTAAATGGGAGAAATGCAGTATATTATTTGAAGGAGCCCAAACATATAATCAATTTCCAAAAACCATAAAAGAAGCAAAATCCATAAACGTGCCTAAAAAATCACGTGTTACAAAATATTTGAAATGAGTAAAATTAAATACAAATTTGTCGCAATACAAAATTTAATAAATACAATAACTGCATATATTATTATAATATAAAACACTACTCATATAAAAACAAATACATCGCTTCTTTGCTTCAATAACGTGGTATCTTGAAAAACCCAAATTTAAAATTTCAAAAAATATTTTACCCAAACATATTTTACACTTTTTTTGTATATTTTTTTTTGTAAATTTAGTGTCAATTTACTAAGCTTTTTGAAATATATGAGAAAGTTGTGATAATATGATAAATTTAGCAAAATATAGTGAGTGAGTGAAATAAGCAAGTATTGGGATATGTCACGTTATTGAAGCAAAGAAGCGACATTTTAAAAATTAAACTAATTGATTAACACAATGACACTTCCACGGAAAATATATCCTTGTTGCTTTTGGTTCGAAGGAACTTGTAACTTGCATGTACAAAAAAATAAATCAAAACTACCTTCAACCCTTAGTATTTGTGCTTTCTATCTCGTTACAAATTAAAACTTATTTTTACAACTTATCTTATAAATGTTGTCATAGTTTAAGTGAATTGTAAAATTCTTTTTTTCTTTTTTTTATTTATTGCAGGAGTTCAGCAGACAGGCAGACGGCCCACTTGATGGATAGCGGTTACCATCGCCTATGGACATTTGAGAAGATTACACTTTTATGAGAAATAAAATTCTTTATCCCGAAATGGGCCATCAGAACTCTCATTCATTGTAAGAAACACGTTGAATTTAAGGCTTGAGTTTGTTTCTTATTCCGTGAGTTCAGCAATCAGGCAGACGGTCCACTTGTTGAAAAGCGGTTACCATCGCCTATGGACATTTGCAACACCAAAGGTGCTACAAATGCGCTGCTGCTCTTAAGGGAGACTGGAACCTGGTCACTAATGGCGGAACACAACCTAAGGTTGATATGGCGGCATACTCTAGACCAGGGGTGGTCGTCATTTAGTCGAGTAAATACCTTACCACCTGGCTGTGGGTTGTTTTGTCGCCTCTTACGACAGGCCACCTGGCCGCAGGAAATTGTAATCTTTCTCCGTTCCTGCCCGGATACACTATTCCATTTAGAGAGCAGCAGCAAGTTTGTTGTTACAAAAGTCCATAGGTGATGGTAACTGCTTTCCAGCTTTAAGGGAGACTGGAACTTAGTCACTAATGGCGGAACACAACCTAAGGTTGTTATGGCGGCATACTGTAGACTAGGGGTGGGAGCCCTAGGTAGGCAGCAAATGCCCTACCATCAGGTAGTTGTTGGCAACAAGTTGTTCACTCTCTAGTGTTTTTATGATATGGTGAAATTTATCATCATCATTATTAACATATTTTCTGTTCCTTTAAGATCTTTCATACCTTGACAAACCACTTCAACTGTAGGAATATAACCTCTTGATATTCCTGGAAGTTACACCAGGTAGTTTGCGAGCTATTAATCGATTTAAAGATATATAGGTCGTTGCATAATAGTGGATTCAGTAAAATAATTCTTGCACTACATTTCTATTCCGGTCTCAATAACGCAGTATTGGCGAGTCTGCAAAGAAAAATATGGAACAGCTGTATAACAAGCAATACGCTAGTATTCCTCAGCCAATTCGCTGGGGAGGCGGTAAACTGCAAGTGAATAATCATGCGGCAACATCGCTCTGGCACGCTGGAGCGATACATCGTCACTTCTGTTGTGCGCTCTAACAGCATGGAGGCCACTTTATTTCTTCATTTTCATTTATATTAAGCTAACTAAATGTCTACATTATTAGTTGTTTAGATGGCACACATGTATATCAGTTGCTCCGGTGCATGATGAAATATATAATTAAAAACATGATCTGATTTACATTAGCAAGGTAAGGTAAGGGTTGATTAGAAAAGATTTCTTGGAACAACCCGTTGTACGGACTTATAAGTATTTAAAATTATTGTTTTTTTTCTATTACGTAGGTATTTAGTAAGAAATATTATGTATGTATGTATTATGTTGATATAGACTTGTTTTCGGGTGCTCTAATAGCGTATCGTCATTTTTTTATTGCATAAGTAATACTATAACTAAAAATCAAACTTTTTACCATATCGTGGTGCGACCGCTTTTCGCCTCCGCAAAATAACAATTCATAAGATTGTCGTTCCTGTTACACTTTTACGTTTTTCACAATAACCTAACTACGACCCGTGACTTCATCATCATTCTAAAGTTTGGCTTGTAGTTTTTCGAATGTTGCCGGTACATAAGTTATACAATAGTATGTAAAATAGTCTTAGTGAAGACTTTATTAAAGATAGTTTAAGTAAGCACAATACTAATTACATTAATATCTATAGTAAAAATGTATTACTTGAAGTTTTCTGGTATTTTTAGGATAGGTTTTACGCTAGGTTCACTGTATTCTACTGTTACCTATATCGTATAATAGGTAGTCATATTTTAAACTAATACATTGAATTTTAAAACTGGCTTACAGATTCCTACTCCATACTTATTTCGCCTATACCGCTTGAATATGCTCAGAAAAGACACGCGAGTGTAGGTTGTAACTTACCGTAGTCGGATAACGAAGTAAAACTAAAAGGAAGCCAGACATAAACTTCTCCTGGCTGTCCTGCAGCCAGACCGCCGGGGAATTGCTTTCTAGGTGGATAAATTACTGTAATACACGAATTTATATGCTTGGGTGAAGTTCTCTTTTTGAAGACGTAACTCCATCAGCCGTACTCAGAGTCTAATAATGGCCCATTGAACTTAAGTGGTAGTCACTTGTCCCCGCTACTGAGGGTAGGCGCCCACCTTGTTTCGAGGTTTTACAGTACACTGCTATTGAGGTTTTT
Source organism: Dendrolimus punctatus (assembly GCA_012273795.1). Lineage (NCBI taxonomy): Eukaryota > Metazoa > Arthropoda > Insecta > Lepidoptera > Lasiocampidae > Dendrolimus > Dendrolimus punctatus. The sequence continues at coordinate 215,981 of CM022542.1, forward strand.
TTCTTTAAATCAAGTTGGCATAATCAGAATAAATTAAAGTTAAAAAATACGTTTTCAGAGTTAATAGGTAGAAAATAATCAAAACTGCTGATTGCGAAGATCGCACCAGTTTTTGAGTATCGTGTGAAAAAACTATGGTTTTTGATATTTTAACTACTCCCGCTAAAAGACAGCTCAAAAAAATTTTAAGAGGCCATTCCTAATTGTTTTAAGATTTCGAAAATCGCCAAAAACCGATTTTTTTTTCAAATATTTTTTCTCGTTACGGTATAATTTTATAGTCCAAAAAATCACAAAGTTTTAGTTCAAAATTTGAATTTTAAAAGGTCGCTCATATTTTTATATATTTAATAGTGCTTTACTTTACATTTTTTCGAGCGACCTTTAAATATTCACATTAATATTCCATACACTTATTTCTTTCATTTAGTCATAAATCGATAAAAAAAAAACACCACGAGAACATCAAACATATATATCTATATATATATATATATATATATATATATATATATATATATATATATATATATATGTTTGATATTTAATTTACTAGTGCATTACTCGCTCGAAAAAATCTAATGCATTAGATTTTTTTCAAGCGAGTATTTCACTAGTAAATATAAAAAAGACCTTTTAAAAATCAAATTTTGAACTGAAACTTCACTCATTATTTTTTGGTCTATAAAATTATACCATAACGAGAGAATCCGTTTTATCCGTGCAGGAACGGAGAAAGAATACATTTTCCTGCGTTGGGACGGCCTGTCGTAAGAGGCGAGAAAACAACTCACAGCCAGGTGGTAGGGCATTGGCCCGATTGGATGGCTACCACACCAGGTCTAAAGTATGTCGCCATAATAACCTTGGGTTGTGTTTCGGCATTAGTGGCCAGGTTCCAGTTTCCTTAAGAGATCAGCAGCATAATTGTAGCACCCTTGGTGTTGCAAATGTCCATAGGCGATGGTAACAGGTTTCTATCAAGTACAAACATAAAACAGTACAGTAAAAAAAAAAAGATTTTTTTTACAAAAATCGGTTCTTGACGATTTTCGAAACCGTAAACATTTGAAGCGACCTCTTAAACATTCTTAAAAATTCAAAAACTAATATTTCTTTCACACGAGACTTAAAAACAAAGATAGTCGACGTCACCTTAATAGTTATATTGAAACACAAAAATGTACTGTCTGATATAGGTTAAAAATATCCATCCCCTAAAACACTAAAGTTACGCAGGGAACATTTATCGAATGTGGCCGTCGACCCATGGGCGGCAATAGAACTTACCATCATATTAATCGTCCCAAAGTTCGCCTATCACCGTCCCACGATGGCATGGAAACCAGGTCATGTTTGTAATATTATAGTATGACATAACGATATCAGTTATAGTTGTCACAGGAAATAGAGGCCATTATTCACCGGAAGTCATGTTTGAAATTTGTCCGCGTACATGATTTTTGGTTTTCGAGCTAAATTTACGAGTGTATTGAACCTTATGGTTTTATTGTTTCCTATTGAACTCAGGGTTATGGTTTTCCCGTTATATCTTTTAGGGTTCCGTGGCCCTTTAGGCAAATACAAAACCCTTGGCTTTTCACCATGTCCGTTCGCGTCACATTCTTGGCTACATTCCTCTCTTATCCGTGCAAAAAGGGAGAAAGAATACAATTTCATGTGGCCGGGTGGCCTGTCGTAAGAGGCGACAAAACAACCCATACCCAGGTAGGGTTTTTCTTCGTTTGGATGGCTACCACCCCTGGACACTAAGTTGAATGAGTCTTGTTTATCACATTCTTCATTTAAAAGTTTACTCTTTACTTGATGACGAGGATGGGAGGAAGTATTTATAAGGAGGTATTCCTCAGCACAACCAAATAGATTTCAACAATTAATAATATGAAAATATTCACACTACACAATGAATTCATTCGAAATAACTTAACCCACAACTATTATAAACAATATCAACACAGTTAAGAAAAATCTTAAAATCACTGTCAGTTTTTTACAATCTGGGTCCGAGAATGTATGAAAGCGTGTCCGTCTCTTTTGTGCAATATGGTACGTAGGTACTTAGGGATACTAGAGCAATAAAACAAAATTCCCGAGTGAAAACCGTACTTTCTCGCAAATCTCTTTACCTAAAATGTGGAAATTCCTTACTGTTTGGAATTCCTTCTACATGCTGGATAAAAATCTATAGATAGATGGCTAACACTTTATTGTACATCACTACAGAAAACTTACGAACTAGTCTTATTCTAATTGGGTACAAAGGGCGGCCTTATCGCTAAAAAGCGATCTATTCCAAAAAACCTGTGCAAGAATATTCTGATTAGGAGTGGCGATGGTGGTATACATAATTATTGTATGATTATTTACATTTTAATAATAAATATATAACTATAATCGGCCTTACTTATAATAAAATCGTTAAGAACCAATTAGGCATCCCTTAAGTAAAAGAATCAGAATGAGACCCTAATCAATGGATATTTCTGTTTTTCACTTATAAACGTGTATTACCTATGAGGAGCATAGATAAACGAAATTTGAATGATTAACGTAGGTTGTACCCAAAATATTCGATTAAAGAGGAGTTTATGGGTAAGATTTTCACTAATCAGTTGCTGAGCAGTTTTTTTTAATTTAAGAAACGATTATAAGTAAGACCCACTATATATACAAATATACACATAAGTTATATACATATACAAGATGTGGTGATAATATGCAACTATTTAAACATAATAAATATATAACTATATGCAATATAATATTTATATTGCCATATATGTCCAGGAAACTTCGGACGTAGGGCAACCCTGTATATAGTGCGTACACGCGTCGCGAAGTCGTCCCGCGTCGATATTTTACACACGAGCGTGTACTTATTTAAGGGATCAGAGGTGTCGCCGTTGATTTATTCAGGGGACTACCCGGTTCAGATTGTCGCCCGACGCCGACGCCAGCCGCGGCGCCTGATTAGAATACTCGCACATGTGCTCACTACTCACCATCGGCTGACAAAGAACATTGTAATCCTCGCGGAATCCATTAAAGGATTTTTTGTATGACAGGTGAAGTTTTACAAATGAGCTTTCAAGGCTAAATCCTAAATAGCGAAAAAACTCGAAGGAGTTTCGACTCCGATTTGGACGAAAGTAATTAATGTATTGTTACATGCCGACAAAAGGTGGATGCACCTGCCTGTCATAAACGCAGTTTATTGCCTTCCTGCATTTGGACTTCTTTTGTTTACATTGTGTTTGAAATTGTTTATGGCCCCACGTGTGCAGATTACGTTCTTGGAAAAATCCAGTCCACGCGGTCGGGTGTTGTATTGTATAGTTAGTATAAAACAATGCCCGAACAGAGGGGTGAGGCAGTCAAGCGACGATTACGATAGGTACTAGCAAGACGTGTGTACATTGTCGAATAGAAGTTATATAGTGGCGGACTTTGCGCGTGTTATTGCATTGTTCACTTTGTACTAGTTGCGCCCAGTTATATTTCTACCTGTGTTGTACGTGCTTGTATAGGTCTAATAAATTCTATAGTAATTCCAACGGCATTTTGATTCGAGTCCTGTAGCTCGTAATAGTATGGAAATAGCAAATTTTTTTCAAAATCAGGCCCTTTCCTTGGTTTACTGTTTGATATTACTTCACAGAAATGTATACTTATAAACTACTGTACCTACTGGTGTAATGTTTCAAAATCTGCCGATAAGAGTCCGCCTAATTGATTTTTCAAAAACCGTATTTCGCATAGCTTAGGTTTTGGCCCATTTGCAAAATTGATTCTATATCGTTTATGATTGTATAGGTTCTCGTTTGATCACTGTCTCACCTAATGTTAATGATGAAGCTGCTTACTGCAACTTCCACCACCGATTACCAATGAATAAACTGCGGCCTCGAGAACTTTTTCAAAAAATATGAAAATTCACTCCTTGTAACTATTATAATTTCGACACTTATTAATATAAATATAGTATCAAAAGCTTTGTACCACGTCAATTTTTTTTTTGTAATTGCTGTTTTAAATTAAGCGCTTTTTTTGCTTTACATACAAAATGCACATTGAACTATTATGACAATAGTTCATTTAATTTCTTCGAAAACATTTAAAATCATCAAAATTATATGTCTAATTAATTAATAAACTCATTCCAGTTAGTAGTTTTCTCCATTTTTATGTATTTTATTGTAATTTTGTGAAGTAACGTAATAATTCTGAGCATTTACCATTCGTATCGTTTCTCTATATATGCCAAAACGGTAATAAAATGTATTTCTACAGACGCAGGTGTGAACTTGTCTTTTGTCGGCATTCAGGTCGTTTCAATATTATATTGCTTAAAGATTTATGGAAAAGAAAATTAAATCTACTGATATGATAAGAAAAAAAATTTGCACAAAAAATATTCAGTTAGGAGTAAAATACGAAAAAAATATACGTGATATCAAGAAACTAAAATCAGATCTAAATTCAGCATGTCAAATTCTATATGTTTATCGATTTTTTATTTAAAGGAGGATTTGGTTGCCGACCAGTGTTTAGTTTCTCTAAATTGTCTCCTCATTTTGTGGCTTTATCTCTAAAATATTCTAAGATATTACGGATATAGAAAGATGAATCTGACAGCCTCTGAGCTTGAGCAGGCTAAGCTTTTGCTGGCCTATCTCACTGCAACGCAGAGGGTCCGTCTTCGATTTCTGGTATGGTAAATATCGGAAACGAATTTTCTCCGTCATTTATTGTCTGGGTGTATGGGCTCGGCCTTAGAGTAGTCCGTTAAATATTACCTATAGCACAAGCGTGACCTACTTAATTTAAAGACATATATGTCTGGTCATCAATCTATACTTCTATAAGGGTAAGAAGTTTTTACTTCATATATTAATATATTATGGATTGTAGTATCGATTTTATTTTTAATTTCTTTATTATCAATTCCTTTGTTCGGGCTACAGTCCAGAGCATATGAAACATTTTTCTCCAGCCCTTCATCTCGATGTCATGTTTTAATACCTATGTCGATTACTTTAGTTCTCTTACAGATACTTCATCTCAAAATAAAGTGGGCAAACCCATCCTGTTACTAGAAGAACTAATTTAGCAAATAGTCGCCCACAGGTAATCTCAAGTGGGACGATCGTACATTTATTAAGAACGGTAACAAAGAGCTAACCGGCTACCGTTTTTAGTTACGCCCATACCGCACCAACTTTCACTAACATAATGGTCCCTACCTGTAAAAGACAATACAAACCCGTCCTTTTGCATGAAAAGGGCCTTTTCAAAAGATATTTTTAACCTGAACCATTATTCTGTACCATATTTGATGGCGGTATGGCACTGTTAGCTTTTCGTCGTATAATATATGTAACTGTTGTCTTTATATTCTTTCCAACTATTAATTTTATTTTGAAGTTTGCATACCTACGGAATTATGCATTTCTTGACAGTAATTTTCACATGCTATAAATGTTATAACTGTCGTACGTAATAGGGAGCAAAGTGCCGCAGCATTAAAAAAATACAAAGTATTGTACTAGTACATTATTTATTTATTTAAAGACAAAACAGTCCAATACATACTTTTTGCTTATGACTATTGACTTACACATCCGCACGTAATACCTCTCTGCAGGGGTGCCCCTATACGCACGACTAACGATGCACTGTCCCGACGATAAGATGTCTCTCTCACTCACGATACCGTCGCCGATATTGCGTAAATCACCTCCTGCTACTGCAGTGCTCACCTCCGATATTACAGTGTGTAGCTCGCTTTTGGTTTTTCTCTCTAACTACGCTACACACCTTCTTCACTTAACTGTCTACTAAACTTGTCACTTAAGTCACCACTTAACTCGTCACTGTCTTTAAATAAACTTCTCTTCTAACTCTTCCGTATCGTACTTGTCGCTTTGCTGTCTTGAACTAAACTCTAAAACTGCCCGGTAAGCGCGTCTTACGCTGCTTATATATATATACCCGGAGGAATCTTCTGGAACCCATAATTTCGTTATTATTTTATTTACTATCTGTTCCTTTCTAAACATCTATCCCTTTCTAACAGATGTTAGATAGATATCTATCTATCTCTGTCTTTTCCTCACCGAACTTTCTATTCTAGAGCTTTCGTTCATCGTCTATCCGTTTTTAAAATATATCCGTCCTTGTCTTTTCCTTGCAGAATTTTCTAGCTTTTTCGAAAATTTCTTAAACTAACTAGATGGTTCCATCATCATTCGCCACAATATATATGTCTAATCACACGGGACTTGAACGCTGGTATTGTATTTTTGTGGAGTACAGTTTCTGAAAGTAGTTTTACTGTCTGAATTGACATAGGTGCGGACGAAACCCTATGTTTGATTTGGTTGTTTTGTTCCTAGTCCCTAAAGAAACTAAAAGTCACTTTACTTTTTAAATAAAATTTATATAGATCTAAGATATCGCTGGGCCTTACTTATGTCTAGAGAGAGCAATGCTAACAAAACTCCGAAAAACGGCATCAAAAACCGAAGCGTTGCTATATTCACTCTCTAAAAACCATCAATGTGTGCGTGTTTTGGGGATATCAGCAAAAAAATATTACCTTATTTTTTATAGTTAAATATTTTGTATGTGAATAGAGTAACAAATACGTTGTTATAGGAAACAAGTCATTCATTCTGTTATTTCAAATCAGGTTGGCTTCGACTCATCTCTGTTTTGTTGGGCAGCTGTGTAGACTACATACATTTAGTTTCTTTGTTATTGTAATTAATTTAACTCGAAACGGTAAAGGTTTAATATAAATAAAAAACCTATTTTAGTTTTTATGTAAGTAACATCGAGCTACTCTAAGTCTGTTATATATTTTTTTTATGACAGGAGATCAGCAGACAGACGTCCCACAGAATGAAAAGCGGTTACCATCGCCTATGGACATTTGCAACACCAAAGGTACTACAAATCCGCTGCTGCTCTCTTAAGGGAGACTGGAACCTGGTCATTAATGCCAGAACACAACACAAGGTTATTATGGCGGCATACTCTAGACCAGGGGTGGTCGCCATCCAGTTGAACAAGTACCCTACCACATGGCTGTGGGTTGTTTTGTCGCTTCTTGCGACAGGCCGCCTGGCCGCAGGAAAATGTATTCTTTCTCCGTTCCTGCACGTATACAATGATGTCAAGAGATTATAGAAGTTCCTATCTGCGGTCGTCATTTACTAGCGTTTGTCCCTGCTTCAAGAACAGATTACAAGTATCGTGTTCAAAGAACAGGTACAATGTACCGGTTACTCGGATTCCACGCTCCAAACGAAAGCCATCTATTCATAATAAAGACGTAAATATTACGTGGAAATTGTAAACGCAATTACGTAAAAACCCATTTGAATTTAACGCCGCGACGGGGCGGCGAGTTTGCGAATTAAACGAGTTCATTCGGTTGCGTGTGGGGCCATATTAAGAGCGGTCTATTACCTTAATTTATACAGTTGTAAGTGCTGTAAACGTATGACATACTACTATATTAATTAAGGTAATACTAGTGGTCGCCCAGTGGTCAAAATTCCACCATAATTAATTTAAATTATATGTTTGAACATCATTAATGTTCTGTTGTCAAAGACTATACGAGTATATGGTTCTATAATCACAAATTTCACCAAGGCTACACTCTTCATTTGACTTTAAAAATAAACAAAAGAGTATATATGCGTCTGTGTATCAAATACATGGTAGAGTGTGTACTGTTTTTTATGCATAATTAAAAAAAAGGATTCTGCACTCTTCTCTATATAAACTGTATGTGTGCGAAATTTAATACTCCTCCGTCCGCGCAATTTTCTTAATAAGGGGTACAACGTTTTTACTTCACGTATTATTAAGGTATGGACATAACCGTTAGGAGGTTAGGACTCGCGATTTTCTTATTCTATAAGGGAGAGCAGCTTGCTTGCCGACCCGCATTTGCCAATATCGTAACGTTGGTTTACCTAGTGTATCACGATCCTGGCTTAGGGTGATAGAGGATGCACCGCCTGTGCGAGTCTTACACTACCTTACTGTGTGTCCCGAAGCAGGTGGGCGTGCGTAAAGTTTAGGGAGAAAAAACATGAATAAGCAAGACCGTATTCAATTTGATGATATATAATTTTAAATATATTAAGTTCATAGTTAAACCGCCAGTTTTATACCCTCTTCAAACTAGGTCACCCGCTAATTGGCGTTTTGTTAGCTCCAACCACTAGCAGACAAATCTACGACACCAATGCTCATGTGCAGCACCCTGTTTCAATAACTTAGTGTTTAAGGCTTAATACGATTTGCAAAGTATTCCAAGCAGATACTTGTTCGGCAAAAAGAGTATATATTCCTATAGCAAAAAATATATATCTATTTTCTTCAGAGACCTAAGGGACCACCCTCCCTTGGGTCTACATCATGTATAATAGTAATGCTCATGTGTGAATACTTCATCCTATTCAACAGATTCGCTTAACGTCAGTTAATCTTATCGGCAAAGTGGTCCTGTGTGTGCATGAATCCGAAGTTTAAAAAAACCCGGATATTATATACACGTGAAGCTGCTGAAGCTAATAGTATAATTTTATTGCCTTCAGTTGTTGTGTAAATGTTTGTTGAATAATGATTACTAGGTACAGATATTAGATAGGCTCACCCAAACTCATGTCTAAACACTATGTCCGCCTTTAGCTTCATATATCGCTTATATCTTGCACGTAACTTGATTACAGCTCAATCAATCACTATCACCAAATTCAATACTTTAGGGCAGCTGCCATTTAATATAAGTTCATCAACTCACTGCACTTGCCAAAAATCCATTATTTATAACATTTAGTTTGTCGTCTTAACACCGCCAACGAATCCAACCACAAAAAGGCGGCATCTTCCATGAACCAAAGAGAACTCGGAGGGACAGAGATAGATATACATACATACCAGTATACAAAAAGAGAAGGAATATGTATGTATCCAGAATGTGTGTGTGAAGTTTGAATAAGAGATGGCGTACCATGACTTACAAATCATTGTTCAGCATTAAATAATAAACAGGTTCTTTCCATATTCCTCTATCTTGGCATAAATTCTCTATCACACTATAAATATTCATATCATCCTACCCAAAATCCACCCGTGTCTTGGTTGACCTACCTTTATTCTTACATCTGTTATTCTTGGAATCTTCAACTTGAACATTCTTTTTGTCATTTATATCACTATATGCAGTTCTTACTACCTTAGTCTTCTCCCTTTCAATGTTTTAGTCGTGGATGCAACTTAGAAGATCTTTTCTTATGTTGTCTGTTCGTGTAACCATTATATAATTATTCATTTAATTATCAAGGAACTTGAGGAATCAACAGTAATGCAAACTCAGGTCTAAAAATTAGGCCTCTTTTACCGTACAAAATAAATATCCCAAAAATTCCAACTCTTCCAAGATTCAAGAGTGCAGACCAACTGGATCAATGACGCAGTCCACTTCGGTGCACCTTTAAATATTCGCAGCTCTTCCGGGTATTCCTATTTATTTTATAAGACCTCTGTGAAATGTGAATAGTTTTAAATTGTTCTTTTAGTGTGGTCGTAAAGTGACTATTGTTACGATTAATATGTATTGACGCCGAAGGAAAACATCTTGAGGTATCTTACATGTCGAATTTAAGAACTCGTACCCTTCACTCTTAGGCTAGCGGCAAACCTGCGGAAAGTTCAGTAACAGGAGGAGCGGCACTTATCTGGACCGCGGCGAAACGCAACGAAAATTCCGCTGTGTGTCATGGGTTGTGTAAAAAACATTGCGAGCGTATTTAGCCGAACTTTCCACTGCCGCACGTTCCGCAGGTATGTCGTTAGGGTTAAATTAACCAGTGCAGTTATATTCGAGGAGAGGGCTAAATCTTATAATAGGATATTTATAGGTTCATATTATTAATTATTAATAAAAAAAAATTACCTTTGTGTTAGCATTTTTATTGATCACTATGTTGATACAATGGTTCACGCTAATATGTTGTATAGAATGTATCCACTTATTCAGAAGTTTAGTTAACATAAATGATGCACTTTTATTAAATTTGTTATTTGCTTCAGATAATACCCGCTTTTGTTATAGGCTTCAATTGAGTAATATGAAATTCAAGATATTGAAACCGAGTTAATGAGAACTAAAAGTTGTGGTAGGGTTATGGACAGTGCACACGCCCCATAGTCGAAGGGCGCGAGTTTGTACCTGGCCGGAACGCATGCACCACTTATGTATTTTTCTGACCTAATGAGTTGTTACAATTACCCCGTGCTAAAAACTGCTACTTTCCTTCTGGGCGATTAGGATCCCTTAGTAATCTTTTTCATGGAACCAGAAAGCATAGGTCACGAAATTGACGCAAGGTACTCCGTTGCGGACTGACTATAGAGTTAGTCCGAAATGTCATACAATTATTTAACACCAATAATGTAATATGAAATGTGAGTGGGAGAGTCGGCGCCGGTCGACCGTGTCTTATTTAACCATGATCAAATTAAAGATATTTTGAAGAAAAGTCATGTAAAAAGCACTTTATATAAGCGTGTATGTATGAAGAGGTTAATGAAAGTTGATGAAGCGAAAGTGTTAGTCAGCATGGTAGTCTGTGTGTGTGTCTGTGTGTCTCAACCTAAATGAGAAACAGGCGTGACAACATGTTTGTATGTAATATTATACTAATATATAAAGCAGAAGAGTTTGTTTGATTGAACGCGCTAATCTCAGGAACTACAGATCTGATTTGAAAAATTCTTGCAGTGTTAGATAGCCCATTTATCAAGGAAGGCTATAGGCTTATATATCATCACGCTAAGACCAATATGAGAGGAGCAACAATGAAGAGTGTTTTAAAATCGTGGGGTTTTGCAAACAAATTCCACGCGAACGACGTCGCGGGCAGAAGCCAGTGTAATTATACATGTAATAAGGGCTGGTTATTAGCACGAATTCCAACCGCTAAATGCCATCCAGATGATCCATGCCACGTGCATACCGCACGCTCTGTGCGCTGCATGCGTTACATAATTGCGCCATGCCGAACAGCACTAATGTCGCATGATTTAGATTGTTCGTGCCCTAACTGGGAGGTATTTGGTTAATTAGCTTTGTGAAATTTGTATGTGAGTTCATTACCATTTGATGAATTATTTTACTGGTTAGCGAAACATTTTATCCCTTCATGGCGTGGTGTATTAGCCATAATAATGCGGACACATGTTACAGTAAACTGTAACATTATTTACATATGAAAATCATATTTGAAAATGTCATCATATTCATATATAGATAAAGTTTTTGAGTTTACTCGTTACAAACATACAAAAATACAAATCTTTCCTCTCTATAAGATTAGTATAGGTTGTCTGGGTATCTGAGATCAGTCCTAGAGTGGCCCGTTGTATATTTTTACACATAACACAAGCTTAACTTCCTTAACTTGGGGTATATGCCTAGGTTTTATGCCTATTATATTCATCTCCGTTATAGCTTTTACTTGTTTTTCTCAAGTAATGCTGATATAAAACGAATCAACCGAATTGAATCAATTTGGTTGAAAGGCACAGAACTGAAAGACCACGGCGTTATTGAATGACATTGAATGATTCAAGTTTATGTTTATAGGGATCACTGGTTGATTAATCCAAGTTGAAAGGCGAGAATGAACCGTCTAATATAGGCCCAAGACCCCGTTTCACTGCCTTAATCTCTTCCTTCTATAAATAGTCGAAATTCCAGCTGAAATATTAACACGCTCAAACGTGCTCTGGCTAGCCTTGAATTCAGCACTTGACTTCATAAAACTGAACCGTTTCGAAGTGAGTTAGTTATTAACTCAGAGCAATGCAAATTTTGAATTTAAATTTGTGCCCGGGACCCCAACTGGCCTGCCCTCGTCATAATTACAAATTACCATTTCAAAGGATAAACTACAAACTAACAAACGTTCTGGGAATTCGGGCTTTTGTTAAGGTTTTATTGCTACAGTTGCTGGGGTATCAATATTGTAATGGTGTGAAAATTCAATGTTGGGCCACTAAAGTAATATACTATTTTTTTAACAAAACTGACTTTAAGCTAGAAAGTAAATAATAAATATTTTCTACAACATTTAGAAGTCGGACGTTACACATGCAACCAGGATTTAACTGTAGAAGTAGGTAAAGATCTAATTATATTTAATAATATTGCCCCTACGTAGAAGGTTTGCCGATAGACTCATAATGTCACGCGTCGATCGGTCAGTAAGGTCCACAAAAAAGGTAACAAAAGTTTTTGCTATTTTATTATTGTATATACTTTACATAAGTATATAAAATGATAGTAAGTTAAAGAATAGAATAAGGGTAAGTATTCATCGGCAAACCTGCGCGCGGCTTATAAAAATTGCACTACCGGCACGTGTATATATTTTTGCCTTTCGGTGAGTTTAGGCGCTCTTTAACAAGGGTTGCTCTCGATACCCATGGATTCATCAGATGCTGACTTGGTAACAGTGTGACTACCTCAGGAGTATACTCTTTCGAATAAAAACTCTTTGAAAATCTGTCCACATTTAACGGAGAAATCGCGTAAAAAATATACAAAAGAAAACATAGAGCGAATTGCGAACCTTCTCCTTTTGGAAGTCGGTTAAAAATATCTCCACTCAGCTAATATGAGAATTTTAAGATAGATATTACAAGAATCGATTAGTTGAGAAATTAGTAGATAAGGCTAACTAGTATAAGGGTAACTAATTAGTAGATAAATCTTGAGCTCTATTCAAACCCTTTGGAATTTTGTAATTGAACACTTTCAACAGCAAACTTACGTAACTAAAATTTTAACTGTAGGAATGTAAAACAATGGAAGAGAAAACAATGGGTACATAGAATATTATTGTGTGGTAACTTTCAGTTTTACCTTGTTATAAACTACTGTGTCTGGATTAAAAAGTACCTAGATAGAAAATTATAAGTATTATCATATTAATTGATTCTAACTGTATGATGATCATGATTTATTTTGATCGTCTTTCATAATCGGTAAAGTTCGCAAGTCGAAAAATCTTCTGGTCCCCCTCTTTATTAAATTACTTTTTAATTATGTCGGGCTATATTTCAAGCGTAGTTACAGTGCGCGCAAAACTTAAATGCGCTTCGGCAGAAGTTAGCTCCGTGAGTTTGCGTAGGTTCTGTCAATTTTAACGTTTATTACATCTGTCATCGAGAAGAGTAAAAGAGATGTTATGCTAGTTCCGATAGCGGACGAGCGAGAGCGCATCACTCATCTTCCACGTACCACCGCGTCACGCTTATAATGTTTTCTACGCAATGACTTGCACAAACTTCAAAGACGCATTTAATTTTTGCATACCCTATATGCATTAATATTACTGTACAGGTCTTAGTGTTACTTAGATCAAGTGGCGCGTGGGTAGTCTGGCGGTCGTTCTACGTGGTTTCTTTCCTTTTTGAAGACAATATGAAGGACCAGCCTTTAGGAGTCCCACACGCCCTTCCGTAAACTCCTATTGGGTCCGGAGATAATGCGTAAAACTATTTTTCTAGCGATAAAATAAATAAAACTTGGACTTTTAGAGGGCATATTGTCTGCTTGTATTACTGTCTTCTGTTTGTAATACTTCGTCTAGACAAGTCTATTTTCTATCTGTCACTAGTCATCACACAGTAAAGTCTTGTATTATTGCTTATTATATTATTAATGGCATTCTAAGAATCTGTGACAGTGCAATTTAATAAAGACGCTGATATAATGCTACTTGTAAATAAGTTGTACTTGTAACGACCCTTAAGCTTCGTCTACACTCGAGGTCGACCAAGGCAACGTCGAGGTCAGGTCAGGTGACCTTAACAAAGAACTTTCGGTTTGGATCTCAAGTGCCTAGTAAATTGGCTTCGTTATAAGCATGGTACACATTCTAGGGGGTATTTTTTCATAATAACAACTTTATTAGAGATTGGAAATGTTGACCTTTTTAGGATACGCTGTGGGAGGTTCTTGAGTAAATTATTTGGGTTGGATAACTGTTGTTGTTGAAGAGAATTTGGGTTTATATAATATTTCCTCCGAGGATTCCCGAGTTTTAGTTAAAAGGTTTGCCTGTTTTTTGTGCGTCGTATTTTTATTCTGTGTATTAAAGTACTTTCTTTCTTTTTAGTGTAAGATTTCTTTTCTATAAAAGATTTAGATTTTTGTCTCCAGAAAGGTGACAAATATAATGGGCATTATGTATTAAGGTACACTTTTATTTTATACATGTTTATTAAGAACCTTACGTTTTCTTAGTATTAATCAAGCAGGTTTTGAATAAACATAAAATTTATGTATACAATGAAAAGCAGTTCTACTTCTTTATGGAAGTCAAATATGAAAGAAAGAAGAAAGAAAGAATAAGTATTTATTGAGGACAAGATACAAAAAGTCTTACATGATAATATATTACAATTAATTGTGATGTCCTAAAAAGGCTCTCGCTTTGCATAATGATGAGCAAGAGCCTTTGGTCTTCTGCAAATACCTCCCAGTGATGCCACAGCTTAGCTCCACAAACCAAATAAAAACTATAAAAATTTGTTATAAAATTATGCAAAATTATCACTAGTGTATATGAACACTGTTATAATAACAAATAAAAAAACAAACAAAAAACATAACAAACTACGGGCAGAAGTGACGAACAAGGCAGAAATGATAAATTGGTAATAATTAGATATAGCGTACTAATTGACATACGACTATTATAATTCTATAAAATACTTGTGTCGTATTTAATAATAAGGTCTCTCTGGCGAAATTGATGGTCAAATAAGATTTTTTTTAAGTTTGCCTGGAACCCAAAGACAGACTGCAGGTTCTTATCGGCGGCGGTATTATTCCAGCACTTCGATATGCTATGCTTGTGTAAGACAACTACCGTAATGAATACGACAGCGGTATCGCAAAGGAATTCCTATACTCTTTTAGTGTACATTAGTAGTATTAATATATATTTTTACATTTATTACAGAAATTTGTGGATAGTGTGTCTCTCCCCTTTGATTTTTGACGTAAGAAAAGGAAAATTTTAAAACAGAATATATTGTTTTTCGACTGAGAACGTATATTCTAATCCGTACAGAAGGGGAGACACAGACAAGACAGACTACCAATTTCTGTTGAAGGGTAAGAGGCGACAAACAACCCACAGCAAGCTGATGAGGCATTTTCCCATAGGGATGGCTACCACCCGTGGCCTAGAACATGCGGTCTTTACTTGTGTTCTGGCATTAGTGGTCAAGTTCGAATTCCATGTTGGTGTTCAAATATCTCTATCGGGTTGGTAACTTTCCATCAGGTGGTCCTCAGTGCTGTACTGCAGCAATGAAAAATGGGAGATATACTGTAAATGGACGTAAATGTTGAGAGATTTAATTAAAAATCGTATACAAACAATATATCTGTAGTTTCCAATTGGAATTGAAACTAGTTTTTGATGGTTTTTCTCTCAAAAGGGAAATGAAACGAACAGCCAAAGTGCATGTGTGTGGATATACATGCCAATCCGGTCCACGTGATATATATACTTTCGCCCTTATGCATATTGAGTTAGCGCAACTTTGAAGGCTTATGGTTCTTAAAGAATACTAAAAACTTACTCTAACGCATTATGAATAAGGCATTATGTGTCTTCAAGACATACATTTTTTAATACATTGTTACGACCTATGCCTTTTCGGCATTTGAACTTGTTTTGTTTATTTTGTGTTTAAAATTTGTGATAAGCAAACAGCCCATTTGTGTATTGTATCTTTTATGTAGTAATTAGCCAGGTTTTATTCTAGGAAGCTCGGTACACGCCGCCAAGCAGACATATTGCATTTGTACAGTATAAAGAAATGCCCCGATTAAAGAGACGAGACAGTCAAGCGATAACCACAAGCGAAGCAAGACGTGTGTACATTCGATAATCTATTTAGTGACGGACTTTGCGGGTGTTATTTAATTGTGTATTACGTTTGGACCGGTTGTGTTCAGTTATATTTGTACCTGTGTTATACGTGTTTGTTTAGTTCTAATAAACTCTATAATAATTCCAAATTCATTTTAATTCAAGTCCTGCGATATTGCCACGATTACGTCGTGGCAATATTATAGTTAAATTATGTGTTTAAATGGTTAATTTAAAACATTCTCCACTTCAATAACTATCTTTAGATGCTCTTTAAGTTGATTAAACATCGTTAAATAGTATCATTTTGTCAGTATCAGTTGGTGATGTAACAAAGTTATCTGTTAAGGAAAAATAATTTATTGGTACATACAGTTATGAATGGATACGGAATAAAACACATGTTTTCCATTCAACTAACCGCTGATTAATATAAAATAATAAGGTCGCTTGGGAAATTAATTCATGATAGTCAAATATTTGATCAACGAAAAACTATATTAATGATTAACATTTGCTTAAGTGTTAATGAATGTTCTTGCATTGTAGTTAATTAAAAGTAATCAATAATTACAATACAATTGTATGTTTTCGTCCCACCCATTTTAATATTATACAAAATATTAGAGCTAGGCACGTATGCTGAAGAGTTTCTTGCGCTGCTTCTTCTCTTCAAGCCACAATATGTTGCCATGCGGTGGTAAGTTACATTAGGCTCCCATAGAGTAATAATGACCATAAACAAAATTGAAATGAGCAAATTGGCGGTAGGCTAAATATAACTTTAACAATATTTATTGACATTTGACATCTTTGTCTTCAGTGATCGCGGCTACTGAAAAGTGGCCGAAACGTCGGAATAATAAAAATAAGTTAATTAATTACCGCGCTTTAAATCGCTCGAACGTAGTTTTTTTAGTATGCAAGTCGCGAAAACTTAAGAAAATCATTATATAAAACTACACTATAAAAAAGAAACCTAAAATTAAATATTATAGCTAAAAAAATAAGGAATCATTATAAATAAAATATTGGTCCCAAACCACTGACTGTCACTTACCGGGAACGTTAGGATACCGTTGAATAGGTGAATATTTAATAGAACTACGTTTTAACGGTTTTAAACGAGGTAATTTATTCGAATATGGTTTATCCGACGTTTCGGCCGCTTTTCAGTGGCCGTGGTCACCGACGACAAAGATGACCATTGTCCAACGAGTATTGTTTAAGTTTTATTTAGCCTACCGCCAACTTGTTCATTTTAATTATCTAGTTTTAATTTTGTTTATGGTTATTATTTACTCTATGGGAGTCTAATCTGATTTACCAGCGCTTGGCAACATGTTGGCTTGAAGAGAAGCGACGCAAGAAACTCAAATAAACTTACCGAGCTTAAAACCGTTAAAACGTAGTTTTATTATACAAGTCTTGAAAACTAAGGAAAATACATACATACATACATAACTTCACGCCAGGCCCCTTGCGGGGTAGGCACGAACAACAGAGCGCCATTTAGGCTTATTCTTACACACCTCACTTGTTTCTTTGACATTCATAGTTCTTGTCATGCACGCTCGTCTGTTCTTAAGGCTCCTGACATCACCTTCTGCTAGTACACGATCAATTTGATCATGGAAGGTGTGTCGTGGCCTTCCGCGACTTCTGCATCCATCCACTAAGGAAAATATTAGGTGAATATTTTTAAAGTATTTTTTTTTAGTTTGGAATTCTTTAGAGTAGGTAGCCGTGTATACACACCTTAAACTAAAGTGCTATTAACCAAAAATAAATTGTGTAGGTTCACCAATGGAAATTGTTTAATTTCAATTCCAATAATTGTATTACCAATATACATTGGAAATGAAATGCGTGAGCCGGCTCCAACAGCTGTAATCAAGACAATGGTTTTTCTTTATTGAACACAAAAGTTAGATACAATATTTGATAAATTACTCAAGCCGTTAGAAACAGTACTATTACATATATCTAAAACCAGACTAAATAAATTATTGTTACGTGCGAGCGGGGTACGCACTTAGGATTGGAAGAAAACACCAGTTTTTAACTAAACACTGTTATTGACAGACGCGTGTAATACCTCTCCGCAGGGTTGCCCCTATACGCATGACTAACGATGCACTGTCCCGAAGTTAAAGTCTTACTCACAATACCGTCACCGATATTGCGTAGATAACCTCCTGCTACTGTAGTCCTCACCTCCGATATTACTGTGTGCAGCTCCTTTTGGTTCTCTCTAATTACGCTATTCACCTTCTTCACTTAACTGTCCGCTAAACTTGTCACTAAATTCACCACTTAACTCGTCACTGTCTTTAAATAAACTTCTCTTCCAACTTTTCCGTATCGCATTTGTTGCTTCGCCGTCTTGAACTGAGCTCAACTCTAAACTGCCCAGAAGGAGCGCCTTACGCTGCTTATATACCCGGAAGAATCTTTTAGAACTCATAATTTCGTTTTTCTTTTATTTACTATCTGTCCCTTTCTAAACATCTATCTATCTCTGTCTTTTCCTTTCCGAACTTTTTAGATTTTAGAACATTCGTTCATCGTTTATCCCTTTCTTAAATATATCCGTCCTTGTCTTTTCTTTCCAGAATCTTCTAACTTTTTCTAAAAGTTTTGAGACCGGCTTACGCTGCCAGAAATTTCTACCCTGGATCGCTACATTATTATAAGATAAATCATATTATTCCACAAACGAATTCCTTAATGACAAATTTGAAAAATAAATCAACACATAATTAATAATAATATGTTAAATAAATAATTCTTGTGCATTATTTCATGTCTTTATTTTTTTAAATTATTATTTCAATCTGTGTATTATCTATGTACACAGATTGAAATAGTTATAATAAAATAACAGACATCTATATCATCTATACATAATTATAATAAAACTGTAGAGGTCGAATTTCTGTAAAATAAAAAAAAATGCTAAAAACCGAGTCATGGGGATGTAAGAAGTGAAATAGAACTAATTTAGATTTTTTTCAAATTTTTTGTCTCTCTGTTTGTCGTTAGTCTGTCTCTCAATCTCTGAAAAGAATGGACCAATTTAAATGAAATTTTGTATGATGGTAGCTTATATCCCTTGTCAACATGGACTGAATTCCCGTGAGACAGTTAAATAAGTCACAATGCGGACGAAGTAGTTAATAAATAAAGGTAATAAATTATCGAGGTGACATAAAAGGTACTTAATGAAATAAATATGAACTAACTAATTAAATAATGACGATTAAGATCCTGCTTACTTGCACGCCAGTGAAACGGGTAAAATGTACTGAACCGTGTATATCCAAGAATAACACCTGTATGCAACTACATTTATGCAAGAATAAAGTTTTCATTGCATTTCGATTTTATTTAGAAGTTTTTGTATAGAATCTGTAATAATAGTATCTGAGACTAACTAGTGGATGGGTGCAGAAGTCGCGGAAGGCCACGACACACCTTCCATGATCAAATTGATCGTGTATTAGCAGAAGGTGATATCAGGAGCCTTAAGAACAGACGAGCGTGCATGACAAGAGCTATGAATGTCAAAGAAGCAAGTGAGGTGTGTAAGAATAAGCCTGAATGGCGCTCTGTTGTTCGTGCCTACCCCGTAACGGACCTGGCGTGAAGTTATGTATGTATGTATGAGACTAACTGGTCCATTTACTCCTATCACCCTCAATACTGATTGAAATATATTTTGTTCATGCAAATATTGAGTTCGTATATTAATATCCAGTAGAACAAATACATTGTGTTTGTTTCCATCGATAAATGGTTGTTTAACTTCAGTTTTCAGTTGCCGGAACTCAATCATGAGCAAACAGATGTATGTTTAAAATCATTAATTTCAAATAATAATATTGTAAAGTTTAATTAAACATTTTATTTATTGTTACACATCGACTGTGTTTAATGAAAATATAATAAAATCACTGGAACTGATCAGAACTAACTTAACCGGTAACAGTCATCAAGAATGTCATACGTATACATTAGATCTTGGTTTGTGTTCCGTTGCACGCAGAAAGAAACTTGACTAATAAATTCTTTTATTTTTGCTTCCACCCATTTTAATATTACATAAAGTTTTTAGAGCTAGGCATGTTTGCTGAAGAGTTTCTCGCGTCACTTCTTCACTTCAACGTGTTGTATAGCGGTGGTAAATTAGATTAGGCTCCCATAAAGTAAATAATAACCATAAACAAAATTAAAACTAAATAATTTAAATGTAAAGTTGGCGGTAGTCTAAATAAAACTTTAACAATTGTCATCTTTGTCTTTCGTGATCACGGCCACTGAAAAGCGGCCGAAATGTCGGAATAACGAAATATCAAATACATTACCACATTTAAAACCTTTAAAACGTATTTTTATTATGTATACAAGTCACGAAAATTTAAGAAAACATTATTTTAATATTGTGTAAGACTAAACGAAATTATGCAAATATAGAGAAATAATTTTACAAAACACCAACAATAAATCTACGAAAGAGCCTTCTTTAAGCGCATTTCAACGTATAAATCAAGCAAAGCGGGCACCTGTGAAGGCGCATATGTTACGGGCACAAGAGAAAGAAAAAATATTTCGGGCAGACAATAACTTATCCGTGTGACTTCACTCCGCTTTTATTTAACGCTTTCATCTTGCTACGAATGTAAATTTGTCAGAACGACGTGCCATAAAGACCTGGTGACGTATGTTGGAGACTAAGGTGTAATACTGGCCAATATAAAAAAAGCGACAGTAGACAGATATAATAAGCTTTTTTTAAAAGGTTTTTAAATACAAGCTGTTGAGATCCTGGATATCACGTAGCAGCAGAGTGCTAGCCTTTTTTTTTTTTTTTACATGGGGAAATGCGTTGCCGCACCGTCAGCCGCGCGGGGGATCATGCGCGGCCGGTGTGTGGGGCTCCCCGACGCCGGTTCAATACGACCGGCTGCCGGTATACCCACTAAAACCCCATGGGAGCCTTCCTTCCGCCTAGCGCCGGGGTCGCGGTACATGCGTGAGCTTAACCCGCAACCCCGGCAGCGGCCGGCCGCCTCGTAAACAGAGGCGGCCTCTCCTGTGTGCGGGCCGGGGAATGACGTTTCCCCGGCCCTGAGAGGGACGCGCGGCTGCCTCTCGCGCCCTCTCGCGGCATTAGTGCGGGCGGAGGTCTATGTGGATCCCCCAGACCTCGACGCCCGCTGCCGCCGGGAGGGGGAGGCTGCGAGGATTACTCCTGCGCCATCACCCCTCCCTCTCCTTCCTCCTCCCCCCGCCGCCTCGCGCACTCAGCAGCGTCAGAGGTGGGGGGGAGGCATCGCGATAGCGGGGGAGGGGGAGGCTGCGAAGGATTGCTCCTGCGCCATCACCCCTCCCTCTCCTTAGCAGAGTGCTAGCCAAGACAAGTAAAACGAACCCAAACACGACGGGTCTATCTTGTGTAACAGCCTTGCAGAGATTTGGGTAAGAAAGTACTATATTTACCAAATATTAACTATTTGGGCAGGGTTTCCCCTTCCAGGCTTCCCAGGGTTCCCACGCAGAGTAGTGTGTAGACGGGGTTCATTGCTTACAGTGCGGTGTGAATAGTCACATCTAAGGCTGAACAATAAAGGGGAAACGCTGCCCAAATAGTTAATATTTGGTATATACGGTACTTTCTTACCCAAATCTCTGCAAGTCTGTTACAATTGTTAAGTACACGAGTTCCTATGTTCATCTTCCAACTCCATCATCAGAGCAGCTCCATGGTACCACATTATTGCATTGTCACGCGATGAACATATGCGTCCAAAATTTCAACTCAATCGGAAACTTCCGGTAAAAAGGATTATATAAAAATTGAGTCAATGAATAGGCAACCAATCCTATTGGTTAAAATTTCTCCGTTTCTCCGTTCCGCGGCTTCGCTCCGCTTCAGTGGACAGGCAGCGTTACTAACCGATTTTTCATACTTTGGACCAGGGTGGTAATCATCCATCCATATGGGCAAATGCTCTACCACCTGTATGTGGATTGTTATGTCGACTCTTACGACTGGCCGTCCGGCAGTAGGAAATTGTATTCTTTCTCCGTTCTTGCATAGATAGTATTTCATCATTTCGTTAATGAAAGCCTATGGCGATTGTAAAAGATCATACAATTCTTCGGAACACTTCTCATTGTACTGACGGTAGAATATGTAGAGAGACGCAAGGCCATCATTTTTCAATTTTATTTTTTCTAACATACTGCGCTGTGTACTTATCAATACAATACGATCTGTCGAACTTTTATGAAACATTATTTGTATAGGACATAAAATATTGATAGGCCTG
Source organism: Dendrolimus punctatus (assembly GCA_012273795.1). Taxonomy (NCBI): domain Eukaryota; kingdom Metazoa; phylum Arthropoda; class Insecta; order Lepidoptera; family Lasiocampidae; genus Dendrolimus; species Dendrolimus punctatus. The sequence continues at coordinate 238,314 of CM022542.1, forward strand.
GAAAATGTTTTTCATGTAATAAAATATGAAATTTTTATATTCGTCATTTCTTGGAGATATATTTTTCTTTTTAAAAGAAGGGTCTGTAAATATAGCGAACAGGGGATGTTCTTTCTTTTGTCATTTGGCTATGAAAACCCATGACTAGCACATAATCGAAAATACTCGTATCTCACACCTTGCAAGTGTATCTTAAGCAAACTAAATTTTTGTTATTGACACATACTGTGTACTGTCAACATTCACCATTCTACCGTATTTGTACTGCCTACAATAATATCTGCCACGAGCTCGGTATTTTCAATGCATCGGTTATGCACATCAAGATGTTTCGATATCATTTATCATTGTCATTAAGATCTACAAATCTACAAAATCTTCACTGGAACAACTTGTCTAAAAAGATAGCGCAATGCACTATAATAATGGAGTTAGCAGAACTCAAATTTAAATGCCCTTAGAATTATTATAGAGGTTATTAGAACTACACAAACACGTATAACACAGGTCCAATATGACCGAACATAAAAAAAACAAATTTAATGCAGAAGGCCGTAATTCAATAAAACGCGCAAAGTCCGTCACTATTGGATTCAGAATGTACACGCGTCACGCCCGTACCTAATCGTCGCTCAACTGCTCCCTTCCTCCATCAGACCGTCGTTTTATACTTCACAAACACAAAAGAATCCCCAACACCTGGCTAATGATGCTAATGAGCGAGTACAATAGGCTGTTCTCCACAACAATTAGAAACGTATGCCAATAAATATTTGAAAAAAGAAGACGGTCATAAAAGGATAACAATTAGTTCAAATGCCAATAGGTAAAAAATATGCTTCTACAGATCTGTACGTGGAATTTGTCTTTGTCGCCGCCTAGGTTGTAACAATATAATAACACAATCAAGTGTGCGTACTATGTCTTAAAATGCTTTTCGCGTACTAAAACTTTCTAGTGTGGTGACAAATGTCTACATTGTTGGCAATTTGCCCCATTGTGCATTTGATTGATCGAGTAGTGCCGCGAAAACGGAAACTGCTGGCGTTGCTTTGATAGTGTTGGGAAAGGAAGTGATTTCGTGGAAATTTTCCTAAGATTCCTCTCAGTTCAAACAGTGCTATAATAGTGAATAGAATAGAATATATTTTATTACATAAAATTAAGATACAATTCAAGAAGTTTAAGTACAGAAGACAATAGGCGGTCTTATCACTAAAAGCAATTTATTCTAGACAACCTTAGGGTGGATTAGAGAAAAAATGTGTAAATGTAAATGCAGGTTTTTTAATATAAATAAAATAAAAAAGTATATATATATATTAGGGTGGTCGTTAAAAATTAAATTTCTTGCGACGCCCCCTAAAAGCTTCCTTTTAATGAAAAAACACTGGGATTTTTTTTATAATTTTTTTCGATTCAAGTTAATTTTTGGGTAATATCATGTTTTTTCAGGAAACTTCTTCATACTTAGAAGTAATAATTATTTTAAGATTGGAAAAGTTTTAACAATGAAATACCTTCCGTATTATCATTCTCAGTGATGAATTTCAAATTATAGTTTCAGAAAAAGTTTAAAATTCTTCGTGATTCAAGCTTATCTTTCAATTTTTCTTATATTTTTAGTTTTAACTTGAATCGTCTTGAGGCACGTGATGTTGACTTGAAAAAATTATAAAAAAAATCCCAGTGTTTTTTCATTAAAAGGAAGCTTTTTAGGGGGCGTCGCAAGAAATTTAATTTTTACGACCACCCTAATATACATATATATATATATATATATATATAAGATTTTGAAATGGCAAGTAAAAATAGACATGGAAATAAGACAATAATATACATATGTATATAAATAAATAATAATCATAGTAATAAAGTATAGAATTACGTAAATATGGGAGAGACGAAGATGTTATTATTGATTGCCCGAATAATCCTTCACGAGTCCGTTGAACGCCTGAAGAGACTGTGCATGCCTGATTTTCGCAGGTAGCGCATTCCACAGGCACACTGCATGAACTGTAAAAGATTTATTGTAAAATCGCGAGTGATGTACAGGTGTTTCCAGACGTATGTTGATGATGATCTGAGGTGATGAGCTATTTGAGTTCGGAGGGTTCTTTTTGAAATTAATCATTTATCTTAAAATGTTTAGTTGGATTTTTGGAGGAACATGAAGGGTAATTATTTTGCGTTCTCACTGTGAAAGGCGAAATAATAGGTAATAATTATAGGTTATGGCAATTGAAGGATAGGCTTTTGCTTCGTCCCGATAGGCGCCAATTATATGTATTTGCATCTCTTTCTAGTTTGGATATTTGGTTTGAATAGGGGTTAACACTCCGACATATTGGTGATTGAAGATTTCCAGGACTGTGGGAAATATTTATAGTAAACTTATAAATAAAAATTATTCAACTCAACAAAGTATACATACATATTACTAGCTTCTGCCCGCGACTTCGTCCGCTTGGAATAGTACAAAAAAAAGAAAGTTAAAAAAACCAAATGTTTCAAAATCGGAGGATTTTGAAACATTGAAGAATACAATTTCTTGCGTCCGGCTGGTCTGTCGTAAGAGGCGACCAAAGCACCCATAGACAGGTGATGGTAGTAGTAGAGTAATTGCCCGTTTGGATGGTTATCACCATATGGCTTAGAGTATGCCGCCATAATAACCTTGAGTTATGTTTCGGCATTAGTATCCAGGTTTCAGTCTCCACTTAGAGAGCAGCAGCGCATTTGTAGCACCATTGCTGTTGCGAATGTCCATATGCTATGGTAACCACTTTCCATCAGGTGGGCCGTCTGCCTATCTGCTGAACTCATGCAATCAAAAAATATATTTACGTATAAAAACGTTCAAAAGCACATCATCATTCAATAAACACACAAACAGACAAAAAATTACAAGACCCATTATTCTATTTGTCGTACCAGGCGTTCAAAAACGTGAAAAGCACTCAAACTTAAAATGTTTATGCAGCGTCCATTAAAGAAAGGGATTTATGAATTTTCGCCTCGAAATTGTTAAGTAGGAAGTCACTCGCAATCAGCTGGGCGATAATTGATACGACAAACTTGGACTCACGGTTCTCTTCTAGCCGCACTCCTTAATCGCCAGGCCGGTAATTGTAAAACAAATTTTGGACTTGGGTGAGCTTTTTCAAAAGGGTCTGTATGTGTGGATTATAACGGCAGTATGAAAGTAGTACACTCACGGAATTAAAATGTTCGTCACCTTAAATTCGACTTCAGTTTGCACGAAGACAACACAAAAAACACTGTAAACATTTTAATGAATGTTACGTTTATAAAATACTTGTTGCGCCCACGACTACGTCCGTATGGATTTTTTACTTGAAATCCTAAAAAAAGTAACTTAAGTTACTAGTTATAACATCAGCTATCTGCCAGTGAAAGTGTCGTTAAAATCGGCCCAGCCGTTTCAGAGATTAGCCGCAACATCCAGACAGACAAAAATACATTGATTTTTCGATATACGTAATATATTATGTAGTATTTTCAAATGCATTTAGAAAGAAGCTGTTAATCTGACGTTACAAACAGACTCTCAAATTTATTTATTTGTAGGTGTACATCGAATCGTTAAAAAAGAAAATTGCAATGTTGGCAATGACAGACGCTGAGATTAGCAATAAGAAACAAAGAGGATATAAATATTAAAAGCAATAAAAATGTGATATATCTGACAGTGATACATGTGATCATTTTCTTAGACAAGATACAAAATCAAATAACTTTGATCTAAGTAATTTTAAACTTTATTGTCAAACAGTTCTGTGGAACGGTCTATTATGTGACTTACTTTGAAAAGGTAACATGTGGTCGCGGAACGTTAAATGAATCGATTTGAAAACTGGCGAACTTTTTTGTTCCGCCATTGTACATAGTTAAAACTTACTTGTTTATGTATGTGTAGTGTCATATTCTAAATATATATTGTTTAATATTTTTCAACATATTTGCTTAAAAATGCATTTACCAGGTTCTATCTTATTTTCCATCAATTCAATTAATCAATTGGAAAATCATTGTAAATGTCTTAGTCACGTTGCTGTCTGCGATAATATTGTTACAATTGGGCCACCTGCATATTTGTAAACAAAGCACATTTATTACCCGCCGTTGGTGTTTGAGCTAATAGCATTGAAGCGCACTTATGACCGTCGTCTTTTGTTTACTTAGTGTTTAAAATTTGTGATTGGAAAAATAGCCCGTTGTGTATTACAATCTCTTAGGGTCTACTGTTCTATGATAGTCATTAGCCAGGTGTGATTCTTGGAAATTCAGTCCATGCTGTCGAGAACTGTGTCGAGACATATTGTATTTGTATAAAGCAATTCCCGAACGGAGGAGTAAGTCAGTCAAGCGATAAACACAGGTGGAGCAAGACGTGTGTACATTCGATATGCTATACAGTGACGGACTTTGCGCGTCTTATTGAATCGTGCATTGCGTTTGTACTGGTGTCGTCCAGTTATATTTGTACCTGTGTTATATGTGCCTGTATAGTTCTGATAAATTATAAAGTAATTCCTACGGCATTTTTAATTCGAGTCCCTTAACTCGTAACAATATTGTAAGGTTGTTTTAAATTTACCGCCTCCACCGTTTACAGTGTGGTGATGAACATCTCAACAGCACGTATGTTTGCTGAGGTCACGACCGCATCGCCCGTATACTTAAATCAGATTAGTGAGGGCACATCCCTCGGTGTGTATAGTGAATCGCGGTGGGGCTCGAGAGACAGCGGGTATTGTTTTATTTTCTGTTTAGAAAAATAAATACACTCCTTATAATTAAGGGCCACTGTCCACGTAGCAGCACATAATATGCACGACATCGTCATTTTACGCTTGTGTGTAGCTCGTTTGCATGTTGCGTAGATACAAAAGAAACAGTGTCCACCCACGGTGAGGCAACATCGCATTTGCGTATCGTCAAGCGTTCGTCATGCAGCTCATGTTGCGGCGCTCCACTACGCAAGCTAACTGCGAGACGCAAACTCGTCTTTGTCGGTTTCAGCAGCCAATTTTGTTCGGATTAGCGAAGAATATTCTTGTCTTCATAATAACAAATCAGTGTTTTCGAGAAAAGACGTCACGAATAAAGTGTGGATGAAGCCACGTCTGTGTCGCTGCTTTCTAATAACACTGTACGCTGCAACCACATCATCATCGCTTGATGACATTTGCGCAGTTAAATAGAAACGTGCTTCCGCGATCTGTAGTTTGCATAACAATTGGACACAACTAAGACGCAAATTACACCGGTCTTCATTTGTAGCTTGTAAGCATTCTTCAAATGACGCTTCAGTGGACAGTAGGGCTTAGTTTAAATAGAATGACAGGGGCCACTATAACCACGCCCATCAATTACCGTATTAGGCTCGATTGTAATATAATGCAGTTCACGGTTCAATCTAGCTTTAGTTCGGCCCGGTCAAGTAATCAAAACATAAGATAGAATGACTGCCCCTGTGGTGGAGCGGGCTATGCTTATGCCAGCCTACCTCACTGCAAGGCAGATGGTCCGGGTTCGATTCCCAGCATGGTAAATTTCGGAAAACGAATTTTAGAGAGTAGTCCAGTGTAAGTCACTCACAAGCATAATTTGTTTAATATGGGTATATGAAATATCTGTGATTACCTGTCGATTATTTTTACTATATTTTTATTTTTACTATCATATTGCTCTAATTGCGATATGATATCTTGCCGATAACTGTGAGAATTTACTCTCAATCGCCTTTTGTTTTAGAACTTGTGCATTTTCCGTTTATTTTGTGTTACATGGACTATGTTATTATAGTTTAAAAAAACCTGTAACACGGAGGTTTTTCGCTTTAGCAGCAACCTTCACCGAAGTGAAATGATATAATCTTCACGTTATGAAAGGCAGACTTCTATGATCCATTAATGTATATTACAGTATAGTGCTTTGTTTTATTTTTAGTGTATGTTAGGGATTTGTTTATGTATGGCTATGTATTATGTATGGATCTTCAATTTTTTTAGTGACACTTAATCTGAATAAACGCAATAACTACTCTACAATAAGATATTTTAGGATTACATTACATGCGATATTTTAAACTTTGACTCGTATTTTCTTCAACGACTGCAAACAAACACGTGACTTCAATGGTTGGTCATGGTCAAAGCATTGCTTATTAAATATTCGTAGTACAGTAGTTTAAATATATTCAGCTACCACAATTAATTATTAAACATGTTATAGATAAATTTGGATTCGTTTAGTAATTAGAAAACGTTTTACACTCGCAGACATAAGCAAAGTCTCACTTACATGACATGACATTATATAGGTATATCTATATATTCATAAACGTTGGTCGAGGTTGACGCTGAAGAATGAAGCCTCCGTGTGACAGTAGTAATTTTAAAATTGTCTTTGTCTTGGCAATCTGGTAAAAAATGTACATAAAATACTAATTTTGATATTAACTTGGTACCGCTAGTTTTATGGCCTACATTGAATAGAAACAGCAGTAAGTGTGTGCATCGAATGATAAAAGTTCTGATTAAACGCTTGTTGTAAAATTGATGGTACTCTTTAGTTATTGCATTCTTCCTACGTAACATGTATTTTGTATTGTATAGTGCAAGTATGAGAATAAAGTTCGTATTGCTTTCCTTAAAAAGTTTTCGAAAAATGGAGAGTAGAGAAACATTATTTTTTTATTGCTTAAGTTCAGCAGACAGACCCACTAGATGAAAAGCGGCTACCATTAAATTCAAATTCAAAAGTTTTTATTCATAATAACTTCCCCTCGAGAACACTTTGAACGTCATACATATAGGTTAAAATTTAATTTTACTTCCTAGTCTATGTACACCGCTTCGCAACGTGTTATTGCTGTTAAGGAGAAGAAGCAGCAAGAAACTCCCCAGCAACACGTCTAGCTAAAATTGTTTTTCTTTATATTTCTTGTTCTATTTATATTTCAAGTTCTTTCATCAGTGCTATAAATATATATAAATAACTAGCTGTCCCGGCAGACGTCGTCCTGCCCGGTAAAAATAGGGGTTGATCGTAAAGGGTTGAAAATCTAGGGTTGTATGTATTTTTGTATGTTGTATCATAAAAAAATAGAAATTAAAAATTTTGTCTAAAAAATAAAAAATAAAATTTAGGGGTGGACTACCCCTAACATTTAGGGGGATGAAAAATAGATGTTGGCCGATTCTCATAGATACCGGATAAGCACAAAAAATTTCATCAAAATCGGTCAAGCCGTTTCCGAGGAGTATGGCAACGAAAACTGTGACACGAGAATTTTATATATTAGATAATAATCGGCAGATAAACACACATACTGTATATCCCCAAATTAAACAAGTAACACTTGTGTCATGGGTAATATATAAAGGAATAATCTGGGGCCCATCCCAGACACCCAGACCATAGTAAATATATGGAGAAAATACGTTTCCGAAATTTATTACACCAGGAATCGAACCCAGAGTCTCTGCATTGTAGTGAGGTAGGCCGGCCAAGGCTTAGTCCGCTCAACCACAGAGTCCGTCAAATGCGCTGCCTACTCTCTTAAGGGACACTGGAACCTGGTCACTTATGCCGAAACACAGTTCCAGGTTGTTATGGCGGCATAATCCAGACCAGAGATGGTAGCTATCCAATCGGGCAAATACCCTACCACCTGGCTGTGGGCTGTTTTGTCGCCTCTTACGACGGGCCGCCCGGTCGCAGGAAATTGTATTCTTTCTCCGTTCTGTCCGTCCATATTTCAATGAACATATATTAAATAAGCCAGCAAAACGGCACTTACAATAACTGGCATATTGTTTTTCCTTAAAGTACGACATTTTTAATATACAAAACTTTCGATTTATATTCCCGACGATTTAATAGTCTCTGTGTTACATGAAGCACAGAACATCACTATTACGTCATCCAAAACAATAAAGTGCGACAACTATGTCATTTGTTTCATGTGGGCTTTATTATTAAAAAATATGTAACTAGATAGATGTGCAAAAGTGAAAAGTAAAATAATCACCTGTAAACAGTATAATAATATGAAAGTATATACGGTACTTAAATCAATTTCTAAAACTTCTGACTGTCTGAAACGGCTGAACCAATTTTGACGGGACTTTCACTGGCAAATAGCTGATGTTACGGCGAGTAAATCAGGATACTTTTAAAAAATCATACGCACGAAGTCGCGGGCACAGCTAGTATAAAGTATAAACAAGCACTTATATTAATTAAAACTTGAAATAAAAATGGGTGGCGTCAAAATTGACTGACGTCTACCAAGGCCACTTTCTAAGTGCTTGTTCCATAAACTATCTACCTCTATGTAGGCCACGTTCCCATCAAAGCGATCACAATTAGCCAATTGGGTAAACAGGAAACCTTCATTAAGCGATTGCCGACCTCCTACAAACGTGTACAATAAGGATGTGCACTGGACGTGTGTGATATCTCTGTGTGGGTGGTTTCTTTTGTCTTCATGAAGACGTAAAACGATTGGCACGCAAGTGTTTGGTATCCTAAGGGCGTTTTCAGACTAGCGTTTTGTACGAGCGTACAAGCTCGATTTTCGAAAATCGGTTGTATAAGCGCGAGTTGCGAGAGTCGCCCATCCGCGTGCCCATATTTCTGACACTCGCCACTATCGATTCGAGCGTACATGTCGGAATAAGCCGACCGTATACGAGCAAAAAAGCTAGTCTGAAAGCGCCCTAACACGCAGCTTTTAAAATCGGAATCCACGTTTCCCGAAAAGTACAATCCGGGTGTCTGCAAGTCTCAATCTTCGACGGCATTATAGTCTAATACTAGGCGTATAATAATAATAACAGCTTAAAAACGCCCCACTGCTGGGCTCGGGCCTCCTATCATATAGGGGAACGGACAGTAAATCTGTCGCGTTTGTCCAAGATTGATAATCTCGTTGTGCAGGTTGCATCACGTCGATTCCCTTCACCGTTGTTAGCACGTGGTAATTGTAACAATATGCATATTAGGTCAGAAAACTGCCTAAGCGGTGCACGCGTCCTGGCCAGGATTCGAACCCGCGCCGTTTGGGTTTGGGTCGCGTACGCTAGCCATTACGCTACCACGACATTGCGTGCGAGAACGCGAGACTATTTATAATTTAAAAAAAATAAGAAACTAGCAAGTTACTTTCCTTCATATGAATGGTTATTCGTTGTTTTGCTAAGCACCTGTCGTTGTACTTAATGTGCTTATTGAAACATTAGAAAACTGTACAACAATAATCAAATGTTTAAAGAAATTAATGAAATGGACAAAATGTGTGTAATGGAAGAAACTAGTGAATTTAGTGAAAATAATGTTTATTTGCTTATGGCATCGTGTATTGTATACATACATTGCTTTAAGCTCACCTAATTTTATTCAACATGGAAGTGATGAAAATTATTCTACTTATAACAGGCATCCATATATTAATATTTCAAACGCAGGTCATTTTACCACAATCAATCAAATCAGTCAAAGGGCTTTGTTTGATTGTGTTTAAATGAGGCGCGGTCAAACGACTGGTGCAATTTGATGTTTTATTAATGTATGGAAAACAGATCAATTTTGTTCAAAAGCAACCTCCTTACAAGCTACACTATGATTTGGTATAATAATACAGAGTATTTATTTTTTCTAAATCAACCGATACGATTTCTGAAGGTAATTGATTTTTCAATAATGTAATAATACCATTTTATTTTAGAGACTCCTTTGCTGTGTTTTTCGGTATTTAACATAGTTTTGGATCTGAAGGCCCAGTTCATAAATTCAACCTGTATAAATATACCCTTACGATGTTCTTCAATAACAGGCTCTATGTATCGAATATGCTGATTGTCAGTTAACATTTCTTTATAAGCTTACTAAATATCAACGTTGTGGTTGAAATAATATATCAAGTACCTCCATTAAACATAAATTGTCGTTGCTTTATATAGATATAAAAATACCAAACAATTTTGGACGCAAGTGGGGGTTCCAACATAGCATAGATAGATCAGTATGTTGGCATAAAATAAACTACCAATAGACTTACAACTTAATCCTTGCAGGAACGGAGAAAGAATACAATTTCCTGCGGCCGGGAGGCCTGTATAGATGGCCTACTTGAGGGAAAGCGGTTTCCATCGCCTATGGACATTTGCAACACCAAAGGTGCTACCAATGCGCTGCTGCTACCTTAAGGGAGACTGGAACCTGATCACTAATGAACACAACTCAGAGTTGTTATGGCGACATAATTTATACCAGGGGTGGTAGCGATCCAGTCAGTCAAATTCCCTACCACCTGGCTGTGGATTGTTTTGTCGTCTCTTACGACAGGCCGCCCGACCGCAGGAAATTGTATTCTTTATCCGTTCCTGCACGGACGAAAATACTAGATACTTGCAGAGTTACTCCACTGCGGTGACTGCACTCTGTTGCAGGTTGGGCCATGGGGAGGTTCGTTTCTGATTTAGTTTACTCACCCCTAGACATTATCGATTCGGTCCACACGACACATCAATGAGGGTCCGCAGATGTATCGCTCCGGGAATACAACTATGTGTTCCGGGAAGGTCTACCTATGCGCCTATGTAAATATGCAAAATAATTCGTATAGGCACCTTTTTGTTGTAAAAAGTAAATCTCCCTTTTATGCAAACAGTATTTACTCACTAAGGTTGTCAAGACAAAATAGGTAGTATGTGCTTGAAAAACCACGCACCTCCAAAGGTTCCGTGGTGGTGACATAGGGTAAGTCCACTTTTCTTATCATTTGACTAGGAAACAATGATCAGAAAATATTACCTGTCCTTGTAATACGATGATATTTAAATGTATATACATATATATTTTATATATTTTTGTAGATATGTATTTGTATGTTAGTTATATATCTATTTAATATATGAAACATCTATTCTCTTTGCCTTAATATATTTATTACTAGAATGTAAGAAATACTACTTTGTATTTTGTATACCACCATCGTCATTATGATTTCAATTAATTCCTGGGGTTGTCTGGAAGAAATCGTTTTTTAGCGATAAGCGAGCCCTTTGTGCATAATGAGACATAGTTTAAGTCTGTAAGTTGTATTGGTGTACAATAAAGAGTTATCAATTAATTGATTGATACGAAATTATAAAGAATTTATATATTTATTATTGTGAAGCTAGCAAACAGGCAAACGGCCCACCTAATGGAAAGTGGTTACCAGGGCAAAGACCATCGTGTTGCCAGCCTTTAGAAAGGGATAAGCGAGATGGGATACTGGTGTTGCAAACATCCATAGGCGACGATAATCCATCAGATGGGTCGTTAGCCTGTCTGCTGTACTCCAGCTATGAAAAAAGGAAGATATAGATAAAGGTTCCATTTTTGTAAAAGTAGGCAATGGAACTTTAATAAGGAATTTATACGACGTTGCTGAAATATTTTATCATGTACTGAAAATAGTTGTCACTGCGTTTGACGTTCAAATAACACCCAATAACGCGTGTAATCAGCAAAAAAAACTCATCCGAAAGGCGACAGACGCATTATTCACGTTTCTAACCCAATTCGCAGCTTATTTTTGTAGCAAACACGACATTTGTGTGTAAACACATCGGGAATGTTCGAGCGATGGAAATATAAAAGACATTTTCTATATATCTCTATGTTTGGATATGTATATATTTCAGAATATGAGTTGGTTGTTTGTAAGGCTATTTGGTTACTTGTAATTTATTTGTTTCTAAACTGATTTTCGTCACCTATGGGAGTTTGCAACCTACAAGGTAGGACTGGTTTCTCATCACTAATCTTGGAACATGTTCAACACTAGGGATGATGACCATCCAGACGGGCGCATGCTCTGCCATCTGGTTGTGGGTTGTTTTGTCGCCTCTTACAACAGGCCACCCGGCTGCAGGAAATCGAATTTTTCTCTGTTCCTGCACGGATGCAATACAATATACGGATACTTGTGGTGTTTAACAAATAAGGTCTTCTAATTACCAAATGGCTTATAAAGTTAAAATACATGAAACGTTAGTTGACTCTCTATACGTAGGAGCTATTAATATATCGGTAAGTCTGTTTTTTATATAGTGTTATATGACCGTGTTTGACCATCATCTCGCTCGATGTAGAGTGGAGATATTGTCTAAGATGGAACACGCTTCTCTATTCATATTGGACTCGCAGACATAGAGGTTGTAAGTATTGGGAAAACAGACTTTGGCAATGAGTCCCACTATATATGTGCTATGTTCACTATGTTCGCTAGAATTCTATTCCATTATAATTAATATGAGACTAAGCTAAAATGAAGCATTGTTGAATTAAGCTACTTAATGAAAATAAGGTGAGTCATTCAAACTATTAAGTACCAATGACATGCCGGAAATGCCCGAAAGACAATCAGAAATAAAGACTAATGACTCCGAACAACAAACATCAGATCCAATAGATGTCCCCGATTTCACGAAGCACAATAAATACACAGTTGTGTGTAGATTAGAATCTTTTTGGACACCTATTCTATTATTAGGAGCGCTTCCCTCCGCCCTCCTTGGACAAACATGGATATTGTCTGTTATTATAAATCGATTAGATATCAGTTTGTTTGTTGTACGGATGGTTTGTTTTGGGGAGACTTGGTTAGGTGTTTGTGGAGTTATTGTTTTAGAAATAGAATCAATTGTATATACTAGTAAGTAGTGGCCTAGCTTGCCTTAGCCAAAGGATTAAAGTTTTTTTGAATTGATAACTTCTTATGGGAGGGTAAACCGCTTCGTTACGTAATGCGTTACGGTGCCCGTATGTCTGGCTTCCCTTCGTCTCACGTATACGGCAGCGGTAGGCATGCTACTCAATTAAACAATTTCAATATAAAATACTTCATCTCTATCACTTCTGTCGGGCGTCCCGAGACGCCCACGTTTCTTTTTATATCAGAAACAACAAAATGCTCGAATTGAATTAAAATAATTCTAATGATTATAAGTTATTACTTATACTTATTGCTCCTAGGAGCGAAGTTAGGTAAATAATTCAAGTATAAGATACCCTTTTCTCGCCTTTTTTTTGGCAAGCTTATTTATCAAATCATAGTTGAAGACTATTTCAGATTTTCTACCTTTACAATAACAAGTCAGATAGCCGTTTCTGTTGGCCCAGCAGTTATTCTCAAAAATGTTATTAATCTATAAAAGATTATAGGTAAAATTTTAGAAATTTTCGCTTATACGTTTTGGGGGCCCCGTTCTATTGATACGGCGGTAGCTACGCCTCTGCTAGTAAGTTATAACAGAAGACAATATCACGCCCATTCCTTGTAGCAGACAGAGATGATGGTTCTCCACTTGCTACGATCTTGACATATGTAGATGTTTTTCTTCATCTACTTTTATTAAGCTTTTCATGCATACTTTTACTATAGGTGTTTTTTCCTTGACTATTATTTAAATGATCTGCCGTTTGATGATGATTAGCAATTCTACCGACCATACTTATTGAACAGACTTTTTCGTCAAGTATATGACGTAGTTGAGCCATACTAGAATCATTATCTTAACCACAGCTCTTAGGCTTCATCGTTGTGATATCACGCTCTTAAAGAATTTCCTAGCTAGTTACCTTTGAGCTAATCGTGAAAGTTGTGATGTTTTTAAATCGGTGTTTTGTTGTCTTTTGAGCCTTTGATGTTATTCAATCAAACGTTATTTTTTGCACTTTTCTCTGTTTTAGACATTATAATTTCACGGTTAAAACTAACATTTGGGAAGCATACCCTTAAATAGGACAAAAGGATACTTCCAGCCTCGTTTACACAACTAAGAGATGGACCAAAAACTAGAAGGAGGCCAACACACAATTTTCCAGAAGTGTTATTTCTTGACAAAAACAAGGGCACTGGATTGCGTGTTTCCCTAAGGAGTAATATATCCGGACGGGCCGCGAAATACGGCCACGCACTACGTTCTCCCGCATTGTTCTTACGTACTTAAATGTATTAACACTGAGTTATATTTCATGAGATGCCGCGTGTGTGCTTCGCTTGCGGATGGGCCTGTTGTTATTGCCAGGCAGGTATAGACCGTACTGGCATTTAGAGAGGGTACGCCTAAAGCCTCGTTTATATTATGCCCAGGATTTAGGAAAGTGTCGAGGTACGTAAGTGAGCAATCCGTGTACGTCATGTTCGATGCATGTTGTGTTTTCATACTTGCGCTGTCCATTTTCGTTCTTGCTGCCGTAGAGGCGCATATTGTGAATGAATCATATGACCCTTTTTGAAACTATACTGTACGTAGTACCTGTACTACTATACGTTTTAAGGGTGGGTGTAGTCTAACTCTACATATAGTATACCTCTCTTTTTGTTACTGTTTTATTCTCTCTATTTCTCTCCTGGCGATTTTGTTTAGTCAGGGTGGTATTATCGTTTTAAAGTAACTTTTTTTTACTTTATTATATTTTTCTTGTTAATTTCCTGTATTTTTTACATTTTATTTACAATTTTTACTATATTACAATGTGTTTTCTTATATTGTTCTGATCATTCTATTGCTTTTGTATTACCTGACAGTATTTTTATTTCATTAATATGTTATTTCTCTATTTTTTGTTCCCTTATGTTTGTATCATCGCTGCATAGTGACTACCTCTTTTGCTTATAACGCTACCCCCATTTCAGAGATTTAGATCAGAAAATCCGCCTAGTGTATTAACCGCTTAAGTGGTTTCGGATCTTGGATGGAAAACGAGATAAGCTTTAGCTAGTTTACTAACCCAATGCAGCGAGAACAAGCGGGATGGATATACTCTCCATTCCGCTATAATACAGGAGTAGTAGGAGATTTACGGACTAATGTTATTAACAGACTGGTAGCGGATATTATTAAGGGACTGAGCTTTGACGTAGACGCTCCGAACGCAACTGGGATTTAACTGTGAAATAAAAGACATCCCTCTTATTTTCTGAATGTAAACAGGGTAAATTCTTCTTATACACAACAATTTTCTACAAATTGCTTTTTAATGATACAAAGTAATACCTGGTATTCAAGTAAGCAGTAAGTATTGATTAAAATTTATTAACATCAAGCGCTTGGGTTTCTTGATGGGCACGCCCCATATTTCTTACAAGTAAATATAATAAGCCCGTTATCTTTCGACGGGATTAGGAAATTCTCAAGCCGCTCGTTTCTTTAATTATTTTACTCCGCGTAATCTTACATTTAATTTTCTCGCAACGGAAAATTAACTTTCATACTCCCAGAACAATGGAAGTAAGGTCAGAGCCTTAAGGTCGCGACGCAAACCGGGCTTCGGAACGAGTGTTCTGAGACCTATCCCCAACTATACTGCTTTGTAAACCGACCAGACCGAATTGAGCCCTGGGGTGTGCTTTGTCTCTGAAAGGAAATTGCGCGATGCCTGTAAAATGAGGGCTCCACTTACACTTGTCAGTTTGAAAGGGATATTGTTGAGACCCAAGCAAATTATAGGATGACATGTCGTGTCGGTGTTTCTGTGATAAAATAAATAGATTTTTCTTTTACGGGCTTAAACGGACTGGTTTTTTTTGCCCTTCAGCGATTGTTCGGACTGTTTGCGACTGAAGTGTATTTGACGAAGTTTATTTAAAATGAAAGCAGAAGATAGGCAAGATAACTGATATCGTTTAGTGTTTTTAAAGTGCTTCAACAACAGAACGCTTATGAAATCGCCACGTCTGCCTGTCACACAGTCAGTTTTCTCGAGTCTATATTTTTTTGCGAAAGGTGTGTAAAGAAAACGCCTTTCGGTGTATAAAGAACATAATCTTGCTACGCAATGGTGTAGCGAAGTTGTGGAAAAAGTAAAAATGACAGATAGCCACCTGCCATTCAGTTTTTTTTTATTGCTGCAGGCTAATGACAAGTTCGATCAAGATAAAAGATGAATGGAGTTTTTATAATAACTCTTTCATTGTCCAGGCTGTGCGTCACTGGAGTGAGTTACAAGCCAAATCCTTACCGTGCTTTAAAAATCAGGTTCACAAGCACTTGTGTATAAAAATTCCTAATATATATATATATAATTATATAAGTTTATCTATTATTGTATTGTCATATATATATCTGTATATGCATAAATGTATTTTTTTTGTACTAATATGTACTGTGTTTGTTTATCATTAATCATGTATATGCATATGCAAGTTATGTATACAAGTTGCGAAAACTTAAGAAAATATTACAACCCAAATTTGTTACAGTGCCATACTCTAGACTGGAGGTGGAAACATCCAGTAGGAATAATGCCCTACCTCCTGTAAAAGTTGTACTGCTGAGTTTGGACATCACAATTCTATTTAGCTTCCACGCTTGTCCAAGGTAGCTTGGCTTGACATATCGGTTATTTCGATGTGCGGGTTTCATTACGGTGTTTGCCTTAATCGTCAGCATATTGTTACGAGTGCGGGACTCGAATCAAAATGCCGTTGAAATCACTAAAGAATTTATTACAACTATAAAAACACGTATAACACAGGTATGAATATAACTAGACACTACCAGTACAAACTGCACGATTAAATAACACGCGAAAAGTCCGTCAGTTTATCGCTCATCGAATGTACGTCTTGCTCGTATCGTAATCCCCGCTTGACTGCCTCACCCCTCCGTTCGGGCATTCCTTTCATTCCGTACAAATACAATATGCCTTGACGCAAAACAATAATTTCTCCAAAATAGCTCGACACACCTGCCTAATGACTGCCATAAAACAAGTACAATAACAATAAAACGTTTTTCTTAATTACAAATGTTAAGCACAAAGCACAAAGTAAACAAAAGAAGTCCAAATGCGGGGAAAGGTAATAACCAGGTTATGGCAGGTAGATGTGCATCCCCCCAGGGGGTGCCGCCCTGGTCTCTTCTCCGACCAGGTAGCGGTACAAGGGGATGCGTCCCCGGGGCCCCGAGCGGCCACTGTCACATTCCCCCCTTCGCTCCGTGACAGTGGTGTCCCACCTTTCCGCCTCCAAATCCCAATGCCTGCCCTTCCTTACCAAACCTCCTCCCCAAACGCCCCTCCTTTCCGATGGTCAAGGACGGCGGTGGTGATGTCCACCCCACCACCGCCCTCCTGACAGGCGACCTATCCTCCCCGACCCCGTCTGCCAACGCTGCTGTGTGCGCGAGGCGACGGGAAAAGGGGAGGAAGGAGAGGGGGGAGGGGTGTTGGCGCAGGAGCAATCCTTCGCAGCCTCCCCCTCCCCCCATCGCGAAGCCCCCCCCCGCCGCTGACGCTGCTTAGAGCGCGAGGCGGCGGAGGGGGAGAAAGGAGAGGGAGGGGTGATGGCGCAGGAGAAATCCTTCGCGGCCTCCCCCTCCCTCCTATCGCGAGGCCCCCCCCGCCGCTGACGCTGCCGATTGCGCGAGGCGGTGGGGGGGCGGGGTGGAAGAAGAGGGGGAGGGGTGTTGGCGCAGGAGAAATCCTTCGCAGCCTCCCCCTCCCCCCCCATCGCGAAGACACTCCCCCCCGCCGCTGACGCTGCTGAGTGCGCGAGGCGGCGGGGGGAGGAGGAAGGAGAGGGAGGGGTGATGGCGCAGGAGTATTCCTTGCAGCCTCCCCCTCCCGGCGGCAGCGGGCGTCGAGGTCTGGGGGATCAACATAGACCTCCGCCCGCACTAATGCCGCGAGAGGGCGCGAGAGGTAGCCGCGCGTCCCTCTCAGGGCCGGGGACCACCATCTCCCCCGGCCCGCACACAGGAGAGGCCGCCTCTGTTTACGAGGCGGCCGGCCGCTGCCGGGGTTGCGGGTTAAGCTCACGCATGTACCGCGACCCCGGCGCTAGGCGGAAGGAAGGCTCCCATGGGGTTTTAGTGGGTATACCGGCAGTCGGTCGTATTGAACCGGCGTCGGGGAGCCCCACACACCGACCGCGCATGATCCCCCGCGCGGCTGACGGTGCGGCAACGCATTTCCCCATGTAAAAAAAAAAAAAAAAGGTAGATGTGCATTCACTTTTTGTCGGCATGTAACAATATGGTAATTATAACAACACGCTCAGGATTCGAATCCGCGTCATTCAAGACGCGAGTGTGCTACCAGTACCACTAAGTTGCCTCGGTTTTTTTTTCGGTATTTATCTATGCAAGATAATGAAAAGGTGGTAGTCGTGAATTTTCCACTACGCATTGCACGTCTATGCCTGCCCTTAGGGATGTAGGTAAGCTATCAATATTTGTTTTGAAGGAAAATTGTTTCAGGCGAATTTCGTTTGATGTAGATCGACTCGTGATACTTTATTGGTGGTCGGCGATTATTGTGTTTCCTCTCTCTCTCTCTTTATCTCTTTGAGCGTATTCGGGTGATATTGGTTTTTTATTACGTAGGTGATAAAGTGTTGAGACATGTATAGGCGTTTGTTTTTCATGTGTTTGCTGGAATTACGAGTGTGTTATGTGTTATTATATAGGTATTTGCTACGAGGATATTTTTCTTTGATGTGAAATGTATTATTTTTAGGGTTCCGTGGCCATTTTATTAAATCCCGTATGAAACCATCATTCTTTTTCAGAGTATCGAGTCTATAATAATGGATTTTCATAATAATTCATTTTTACATAACACGATACGATGTCGTTTGTTTGATGTTGTTAGAACTAGATGGCACTGTACGGAAAGGAAACAAGCCATACTTTTATTGCAATATTGTAGTTAGGGTTGGATACCGATACGTGACCATTAAGACCGCGCGAAAAAAATTGACATGCTAAGTGCCAATTGTCTCACAAATTCACAATAACAGTTTTTGAAAAAGCGCTCCAATTCAGATTGATAGCGTATTGTTAATAAAATAGATACGGTCTTCAATTGGATTTAATTTCCATTTTGAATTTTGGATGAATGAAATTGAGACACCGATGACCTAACCCTCTTTATAAAACGCCAGAGCTTTTTAATAGATTTTTTATGAGCGTACCTACTTATGATGTCGTAAGGTATCATCTATAGGTTACCGTCTTGGGTCAACAAAAAAAATACGTTTTTAATTATTTCGATCTTCGGGCCACTTTTTAGTAATTGCGAAGTCGTGATATGGACGACAAAAATGTCAATTGTCAATGGGTAATGTTAAAGTTATGGTTTAACCTGATATTGAGTGATGACGCAGTCTAGAGCACGCTTACCTAGAAGATACCTATTCACTCGTGACTTGAAGACTTCTACATTGTATTTGTCAGGAAAATCAGACGCCGGCAAATTATTCCACTCTTCGGCAATGCGCACCCGAAAAGATGAATCGAAACGCTTGGTTCTGACTGGTGGTGTTTCCACCATGTAACGGTGGCGCAATTCGGTGCGTCTGGTGTATAAATGGTATAAATTGGTTCAATTAAATCGAACCACGTAATATGAACATTATTCAATTTGTTATTCGAACCGAATGAATGTCAGTTGAATATACAGCGGTATCTCGTTCTCACATACGTGCAGTCAAGGCCATTTCCGCAGCAATATGGCATGCATGCTGCATTGTTTTTCTTGATGGGTGCCGACCTTGGCACCGTGTACTGCTATCGCACGCGATTGTTTCAAGGTAGCCGTGTCGTCATATTGATTTCTCGACTGTTTGAGGAGCCGCCTAGTTTGGTTAGCTAGAATAAATTGTATAATTTCTAGCGCTTTGCCTATTAACGGTTGGAATTGAGAATAGAAAAGACACGTTTTCCGATCTGTTTTTATTGATCTATGTAAATCTCTGAGGTAAGCAGAGACGGAGAAAGAATACAATTTCCTGCGGCCGGGCGGCCTGTCGTACAAAAGAATCCCAGCCAGGTGGTTGGGCGTTTGCTCGACTGGATGGCTACCACCCCTGGTTTAAAGTATGTCGCCATAACAACCTTGAGTTGTGTTCCGGCATTAGTGACCAGGTTCCAGTTTCCCTTAAGAGAGCAGCAGCGCATTTGTAGCACCTTTGGTGTTGCAAATGTCCATAGGCGATGGTAACCGCTTTCCATCTGGTGTGCCGTCTGCCTGTCTGCTGAACTCCTTCAATAAAAAAAAAAAAAAGTTTTTTTTCAGGCTCGCGTTTGATCAGCTTGCGCTTGATGTCAGGCTGAAATGCAGTTTAAGGTGGAGCAAGCTTACCTAGAAGATGCCTGTTCACGTGAGACTTGAAGACACCTAAATTGTATATTAGTATTGTTACGACTTGAATGCCGACAAAAGATAAATTCACACCTGCATACCTGTAGAAACACATTTTATGACTTCTTTTGTTTGCTTTGTGTTTAAAATTTATATTTGGAAAAACAGTCCATTGTGTATTATACTTTTATGGTAGTTATTAGCCAGGTGTTATTCTTGGAAATTCAGTCCACGCGGTCGAGCAGACACATTGTATTTGTACAGTATAAAGAAATGCCCCAAGGGAGGGTTGAGTGGTCTAGCGATAGCCACAAACGAAGCAAGACGTTAGTGACGGACTTTGCGCGTGTGATTGAATCGGACATTACATTTGGACTGGTTGTGTACCTGTGTTATACGTTCTTGTATAGTTCTAATAAATTATATAATATTTCCAAGATTTTTTTCCAAGAATTTGAATTCGTGTCCTGCAACTCGTAACATTATTATTCCACTCTTCGGCGGTACGCATAACAGAAGTGGAAGCATAGCACTTCGTCCCCATTGTTGGTGTTTCCACCGATGTCGATGGCTTGAGCTCGTACGTCTGTTGTGGTGTTGAATATGTTATCGGTAACATGAAGCAGACAGACAGCTCTTGGACCCGAATCCAATTTTTTTTTATAGTGTAGGTTCGCGTTTAACCACAATCTTGCCCTATGTAGAAGCGAAAGCGAATATGTGGTCTAGGAGGGAGTACGCTTACCTAGAAGGTACCTATTCACACGGGACTTGAAGACACCCAGGATATAAGTATCGGGAAAAACAGACTCCGGCAATCAGTTCCACTCTTTTGCGATGTGTTTGATGAAGCTAGATGCAAAGCGCTTTGTTCTTAGAGGTGGAATATCCAACATATATCGGTGCCGCATGCCGGTGCGTCTGGTTATCCAATGCTGGAAAGGAGATGGCGGGATCATATATCAAATAACGGCCTATCATAAGAGGCGGCATAACAACCCACAGCCAGGTGGTAGGGCATTTGTTCGACTGGATGGCTACCACCCCTGCTCTAGAGTATGCCACCATATCAACTTTGAGTTATGTTCCGGCATTAGTGGCCAGGTTCCAATTGGCAGCACCTCTGGTATTGTTAATGTCCATAGGCAACGGTAACCACTTTCCATCACAGTGGAGCCGTCAACCTATCTGCTGTGCTTCAGCAATAAAAAAGGGAACTTGCTATATACCAGGAGTGCATAATGGTCAAGACATTGCTAATAAATCTTATCCAGAAGGTCAAGGTAAAGGACAGGACGGACTTTATTAGGCGGAATGGTCTCCACGGGGTGTCTCCACGGGCGGTTCAGTAACTGTACTTTCAAATGCGCCAGGCCATCACTCGGGGTTAGGATAATGTATGGAAGGATTAAGGTTTTTATGTCTCGGAATTCGTGTGGTTTTATGTGAACGACTAAATTGACTTGTGTCCTTATTAATTTTTTGTAGAATTGTACACGGTATGTATGTATTTACCTTTGATTACAGGTGTTATTACATAATCAAAGGTATTTTTATATCCAAAAGGCCCCACTAAAATGAGGTGAGATGTTAAGGTGAATGTAGTATGGTATTAAAAGAATTTTTTCCGTGCAGGAACGGAGAAAGAATACAATTTCCTGCGGCCGGGCGGCCTGTCGTAAGAGGCGACAAAACAACCCACAGCCAGGTGGTAGGGCATTTGCCCGACTGGATGGATACCACCCCTGGTCTAAAGTATGTCGCCATAACAACCTTGAGTTGTGTTCCGGCATTAGTGGACCAGGTTCCAGTCTCCTTTAAGAGGGCAGCAGCGCATATGTAGCATCTTTGGTGTTGCAAATGTCCATAGGCGATGGTAACCGCTCTTCATCAAGTGGGCCGTCTGCCTGTCTGCTGATCTCCTGAAATAAAAAAAAAAGAATATTAAACTGGAAGATACAAGTGTCAAGTAGATCAAAAAAGAAATAGGTGGATTGTGTGAAGTATGACATGATGATTTGTGGTGTTACAGAGGACTTATGCCGATGCCCAAACAATAGTGAGACGGTGAATGGAAAGAGAAACAGAGAGAGGGAGAGAAATAAAAATAAAACGTTGTACATAGATTATGACCAACAATATACATTATTATGATTATTTTTGATCATGATTTTACACTGCAATGTTATGTTCATACTGAATACCTTAGCCAC
Source organism: Dendrolimus punctatus (assembly GCA_012273795.1). Taxonomy (NCBI): domain Eukaryota; kingdom Metazoa; phylum Arthropoda; class Insecta; order Lepidoptera; family Lasiocampidae; genus Dendrolimus; species Dendrolimus punctatus. The sequence continues at coordinate 260,705 of CM022542.1, forward strand.
AGCCAGGTGGTAGGGTATTTTCTTGACCGGATGGCTACCACCCCTGGTCCAAAGTGGAATACTTAAACCATAACAATCTTGAGTTATGTACCGGAAGTGATCCAGTTCGAGTCTCTCATAAGACAGCAGCAGCGCATTTGTAGCACCTTCGGTGTTGCAAATGTCTAAAGGCGATGGTAACCGGTTCCCATCAAGTGAGCCGTCTGCCTGTCTGCTTAAATCCTGCAATAAAAAAAAGACTACTCAAAAATAGTCGAAGTGTCGGAATGAGAATCAGGTAAAATACCGCTCTTAAAACCTATTATTGTAATTGAATTAGTTTAATATAATTCATGTAATTGAATTGACAGAAACTGCTGGTGATACTTGAATAATTAAAAACTTCTAAATCTCGAAACCAAAGTGGCTATTATAGTGCATTGAAACAATTTCGCAAGCAATATATTCTTTCGTCGACTAATAACGGCGTTTAATTAAAGCCGGGCTGCGACAGGCTAATGAGGGCGTCCCCTTAGCCTCTCGCAAATCCTTAGGTATCGCTACCTTCAATTACTTACCCGAACGCGCCTTTGAGATGCTTAATTACGGTTATCCTTTCTCATTTAAATTTAACTCTAACATTAAACAGGAATAAGTTGCAGCCAGACGAGTCAGCGTTAAGGATTGTATCACCGCCAACGTTGCTGAGGATTTTTGTGTACTGATTTTTCGGGCGATAGCTGAGATTCTATAGACACTGTCGTTTTTTTTGGGTTGCGTTATTATTTATTGTGAACTAGCTGACCCGCAAACTTCGTCACGCCTCAAAATCAATAAATAAGAAAGCTGAATGATAATTGCAGAATGTTTCGACTTTAGTCAAAAGTGTGGTGAAAACTTAACCGGAACAAACATTCAAAACCAAAAAAAAAATCAGTTTTAAATTAATTTGATTTCTGAACGACTTTTAAATTTAATTTATTTCTAAACGACGGGATAAACATCAACTGTTTGACAGGTAGGAATAGTTTCTAAGGGAAAGCGAATTTGTTGTTTTTACTATATTCCAAGCATTTTTTCATATTTACTCACCTTTTGAATTTTCCCTAGACTTCCACAAATAATTCAAAACCAAAATTAGCCAAATCAGTCCAGCCGTTCTCGAGTTTTTGCGAGACTAACGAACAGCAATTGATTTTTTATATATATAGATAGATAAGATACAGTACTATTGAAAAAAAAAACCAAATTATTTCTTACTCTATTATGAAGATTTAGATATATTTTGTATCATAAGCTATGACACAAAAATATTTTTTCCGGCATTACAGGGCAGAAAATTGGTCTTCTGTGATATAGTCTCCTCTGCTCTCGTAATTTATCAATGGCATCCGAAGATGAAATTGATAATACGCTTGTCCGTGATACAGATTTGTTATTAGAGGTATCCGGTGGCGTCGATCGGTTTCGGGGGCCTGTTAATTAAAATGGAAATGACAGGGAGATAACGGTACACTATGATCGATACCCAAAAGCTTTGTCATAGTTAATGATTTCATGTTGCATTACGGATGATAAGCTTGGCTATCGACAATGTTGAGATTTTGTGAGTTGATTATTTGAAGTGCTTCAGTACATGAATTTGAAATGAAGTCTTAACACTTCTGTGTTTACAAAATATTTTAATTCTATGAAATATCATTTAACCTTAGGTTACAATGCTTATATTTTGTTTGTTGATTATTTAAAGTACTTCAGTCGATGGTTTCGAAACGAAAATATTTTATCATTGTTTGTGTATTTAATATGTTCATATCAAAATATTTTCATTTTATGAAAATACTAACAACTACGATGATTCAAATGTAATTTGAAATATTATTTAACCTGTGATTAAAACGAACTATTATACTTTATGTATAATTGTTTCTATGAAGCTTGACTTCCAGACAAATACAGTTCTGTTTTCATTAAATAAAATCGTAAATAAGAAGTTAACGTAACAGCACATATATTATATATAATATATTTTTTTAAAATAAAAACACATAATACAAAAATAAGTCTTTACTTTCGGACCCTCGGCTTGCCATCGATCGCTAAAGGCCAGTCAGTGTCTGCGTCCGTAAAGAAAACTCTTCATTAGACGCCTTTATTAACTTGCTATATTCCTTGCCCGCACAAACATGTAAACATGGACCATGTATGAAAAAATTGATATGGTATTACAATTTTGAAATTCTCAAGTTTTATCACTACAAAAAACTGATTAATGTTTTTTTTTAAATTTGTTATTTGGAGACATTATTGTTCGCGTCAAAATAGATTATAATAATGCTAACATCGTCTTCTAACACAGAGGTAAAGTATTGATATATTGTCACTTGGTTGCACAAGATTAAACTAGATGGCGCTGTTCAAAACCGGGCAAATCCTACATGGCATGGACGTGTTCATACGAAATTATAGGTAATATTATGAATTGTCAATAACTTTTAAGTAGCGCAAACAATTATTATGGTGATAATGTATGCAAAAATCTGTAATATTATAAAATCCTAAACATGCCGTGTATGTACATAGAAGTTATTAAAAAAAACTGGAACGGACTATATAAACGATGGAGAACACGATGCGTTTTTTAGAATTCTTGTCTGTTTGTCTCTTTGTTCGTGGTCCACGTCAAAACTATTGGGCCGATTTCGCCAACCGACAGGAAATTCTTAGCTTTAAAATCTGCGCTCCTCTTTTATCCTGGTAAGCTCTCTAGAATTTTTCTAGGAATAATTTAAATGGCCAGATTAAAAAAAAACGAAATCGATCGATGCCAAATTTTTATTTAATAAAATGTGTTAATTTTTATTCCGAAAATCCCGCGGGGATTCAAAGTTAAGTGTGGACGAAGTCACGGGCGTATTCTGATTTACTATTTATATTTAGGGATTTTATACTAACGTGTGCTCCAAGTATTGACACCTATTATTATAACTTTTGCGGGTAGTTGTTTACTACCCGGCTCGATTCGTTTTCACTTGGTTACTGAAGTAAGCGGGCGTAGCGACAAACGATTATACTCACTTTGGTCACTTTTTAACTTTTTAAGCTGTTCTTAAAAGAATCACGACTTACAGATTAATTTATTTTAGGTGGTAGCGAGCATAAAAATAAAATCTTTAGATACCACATCCAAAATTAACACCTCCTTGTCCTTAAACGAATGTGCCTGAGGGTTCCGCGCAGCAAGTAATTACCGAAGACCAACGTCGGCCCCCACGGCACTTCGTTGCGGACTCCTGTCTCTAGAACTTCATTCAAAGGACCGCGATCCTTTGAGATGAAGGCAAACGCTCCTGATTTTCAAGCAGACTTGTGATTGTTTTTTAATTAAGTTAAAAAAGGAAAAGTTTGTTAATTTATCTCTCTTTTATTCAAAAACCTTCAATATAAAATGCTAGCCCATTCGTGTAGCCTTGTCTCCCTCAAATTTCATATTCAGTAATGATCACTTAAAAAAAATATTCCTTTAATTTCTTTTTTTAAATATTTTGATTAACGATAAAATAAAAACGTATATTTGAATACAGACGTCTTCAAATATACTGCAACGTTTTTATACAAATAAATATAGCAGGTTCAAAATATCAGTGAATAAATTTCGTAACACAGAGGACCCGACACCAGGACTTGAACTTAAAATTTAAATGGAGACACGATAGATGTAATAACTCAAACTACCTCATATTTAGTAATTGTACCTTAAGCGAAGGAAGGTAGGTAGGCTTGGAAGGTACACCGCTGATATAGAAAGAAGAGTGAATTTGGGGAATAGTGTGAATGGAGCGTTAGGTAAACTTCTAGGCGCTAAGAACCTCAGCCAGAAGGCCCAGCTTGCCATACACAACGCGGTGCTGGTACCTACGCTCACGTATGGAAGCGAGAGTTGGGTATGGAATAGAGAGTACGAAAGTAGAGTAAACGCGGTCGAGATGCGAGCACTGCGCAAAATCTGCGGAGTGACGCTCGCGGACCGTGTTCGTAATACCGAAGTAAGAAAGAGAGTTGGTCTGAAAGAGAGTGTTGGGGTGAAGGTAAGGAAAGGAATGCTCCGGTGGTTCGGGCATGTGGAAAGAATGTATGATGAAAGAATGACTAAACAGATATACAATGCAAAAGTGGATGGATGCAGAAGTCGCGGAAGGACACACCTTCCATGATCAAATTGATCGTGTACTAGCAGAAGGTGATGTCAGGAGCCTTAAGAACAGACGAGTATGCATGACAAGAACTATGAATGTCAAAGAAGCAAGTGAGGTGTGTAAGAATAAGCCTAAATGGCGCTCTGTTGTTCGTGCCTACCCCGCAAGGGACCTGGCGTGAAGTTATGTATGTATGTATGTATGTACCTTAAGCGCAGATTTAGCATCTTCGTCCAAGCCTTTAATGTGTAGATATACAAAAATTATGTATGTATTTTTTTATAAAAAAAAAAAATGTCCACCACGCTGTTGATTTATGGCCGCTACTTTATCTTACTACGGGTATTCCTCGACATATCCCCAGGGGGTGCCGCCATGGACTTCCCCCGCGTCTAGGTAGCGGTACAAGGGGATGCGTCCCCGGGGCCCCGAGCGGCCACTGTCACATTCCCCCCTTCACTCCGTGACAGTGGTGTCCCACCTTTCCGCCTCCAAATCCTAATGCCTTCCCCTCCTTCCCAAACCTCCTCCCCAAACACCCATCCCTTCCGTTGCGACCGCCAGCGTCGAGATTTTCTCCGCTGGCTGTCGAGGACGGCGGTGGTGATGTCCACCCCACCGCCGCCCGCCTGACCGGCGACCTACCATCCCCCGCTCCGTCCGCCGACGCTGCTCTGTGCGCGAGGCGGCGGGGAAAAGGGGAGGAAGGAGAGGGGGGAGGGGTATTGGCGCAGGAGCAATTCTTCGCAGCCTCCCCCTCCCCCCTATCGCGAGCCCCCCCCCCCGCCGCTGACGCTGCTGAGTGCGCGAGGCGGCGTGGGGGGTGGGGTGGAAGGAGAGAGGGAAGGGGTGTTGGCGCAGAAGCAACCCTTCGCAGCCTCCCCCTCCCCCCATCGCGAAGCCCCCCCCGCCGCTGACGCTGCTGAGAGCGCGAGGCGGCGGAGGGGGAGAAAGGAGAGGGAGGGGTGATGGCGCAGGAGCAATCCTTCGCAGCCTCCCCCTCCCCGCCTATCGCGAAGCCCCCCCCCCCCGCCGCTGACGCTGCTGAGTGCGCCAGGCGGCGGGGGGAGGAGGAAGGAGAGGGAGGGGTGATGGCGCAGGAGTAATCCTTCGCAGCCTCCCCCTCCCGGCGGCAGCGGGCGTTGAAGTCTGGGGGATCAGAAAGACCTCTGCCCGCACTAATGCCGCGAGAGGGCGCGAGAGGTAGCCGCGCGTTCCTCTCAGGGCCGGGGAATCGTCACTCCCCGACCCGCACACAGGAGAGGCCGCCTCTGCTTACGAGGCGGCCAGCCGCTGCCGGGGTTGCGGGTTAAGCTCGCGCACATACCGTGACTCCGGCGCTAGGCGGAAAGAAGGCTCCCATGGGGTTTTAGTGGGTATACCGGCAGCCGGTCGTATTGAACCGGCGTCGGGGAGCCCCACACACCGGCCGCGCATGATCCCCCGCGCGGCTGACGGCGCGGTAACGCATTTCCCCATGTAAAAAAAAAAAGGGTATTCCTCGACATGCACCCAAGGTTGAATTTTGATATTAGATACTTATATAGAGGTGTAATGTCAAATTATAACGCCTAGTAAGCCAAATAAACGGTTGTTTAGATATATCATATACGTAAGGGTCATAAAGCTGCCATATTTAACAGTAAAAAGCTGACAAAAACAAAATGTAGGTCATAACGTTACGTGTTTTATTTTTTACGCACTCTGCCTAAAAGTCGGTTATCATGTCAACGTTGTTTACGAAACAAACGTAGCGATTGACAGAACGATGATTTATATAATGGTAACATTACTATAATTTATTTTTGTGGGGTGGTAACACCGACGCGGGCCGCGCGCAGCAAACATTATTACGAATTCATGAAAATGTTAATAATTTTTACCTAGAGAGGTGGGTTGATCGTATTTAGAGATCCTTGTACAAATAAAAAATTATTTGTATGTCTCTGCAGACCACGAGCCATAAAAATGGCCCGGACTTTTGGAGGGTTTCCGTACGGCCATGGGAAGACCAACATGTAGAGGCCCCTTGATAAATTTAATCTATATGTGGCGTGACACTGGCGTTGTTGGGAGGAGATGAGCAAAGCGCCGCCTGCGGAGTCCGCTTACTCATCGTCCTCTCTTATTCTTTCACTGGCCGGTCAGAAAACTGCATAAGAAATGCTGGCTTACTGGCTAGGATGCGAACCAGCGCCCTTTGATTTTGGGACGCGACTTCGCCAAACATTAACTACCATGGTTTTTCTCATGTAATCAATAATTGCATTTTTGGGATTTTGTTAATTGCTCTTTAGGGCCTGGCAAATTAACAGGGTATTATGAAATTGTCATGTATTTCTGAATACGGAAGAGAACATAGAGATTTTCATTCCGGATAATAGGGTTCCATATGAATATAAACACGAGCGAATCTATACGACCCGGTAAACAATTCATCCCTTTTTACAACCATATCATTCTTCATCGACGAGATAGAATACACTACCATTTACTTGAGCTCCCAAGCTCAACTACGCAACGATGCTCTAGAAATTTTATACCACGTAGAACAATGATCTGGAGGGAAATTCCCGCGATTATAATTTTGCGCTATGGCATAGGGTTCCTTAACCAGGGCATTATAAAATCTCTTAGTAGTCGGCAACGCAAGTTCTACCCCTGATATTGCAAACATCCTAGGCGACGATAACTGCTTACCATCAGCCGGATCGTCTGCCAGTGTCCCTGCTTAAGGCAATACAAAGAAAACCGTTAGTCTGTCGGCTGATTATCAGTAATAAAAACAAATATCGTAGACTTTCATTTGCCATTTGTTTGATGTCATTCGTAGAGGCAGTACGATTTTAACGAGATTGATGTCTACAGAACCCACGTCGTTAATAAGACTCCACCTTGACCTGATGTTCTTTGAAACTGATAGAATGTGGGGTATTTATTCTAGAGGGTGCCAGGGGGAAGGGGTGTTTCTGGATCTACTTAAGTAGATCCTCCCTAATTTGAATCTTAATACTCAGCCATTATTTATTTTAAGTATAAAATGCACTGCTTTTTTCCTTTCTTTATGTTAATTTAGTTATTTTGCATGCCTGATTGAATTTTTAATGTCGCTTTTTGATTTAATCTTAGGATTTATTTTGATGCTATTTACATGCATTATTCATGGGTTTAACGTGTGTTTTTAGGTGTTTATTTTGTACAGTGAAGTGTTTGGGACAGGGCTTGAAATATCGGTAAAAAAGTTGGACAGTTATTTATGCTATTTTCATATGACGGTAAAAAATAAAATGTCGTTATAAAACTTACCGTTATCAATACCATTTTTATCGGTAATTTTACCGTTACAACTATGTTTTGATACCATCGTCGCTCTCTTTCACTCTCAAAGATTTTCAAACAGTATTGTACTAAAAGCGCTCGTAATATTTATAGTTGTGTTTGTCGATTGTTTTGGTAACATGCAGCCGTAATATAGCTAATACTTAAAAATACCGACGTCCGCGTCACTTGAAATTACGTAAAAATTACCGATATATATAACGGTATACATAAGATTTTTGACGTTATATTAGAACGTTAAAATCATAAAAGTTACCAAGTAACGGTAATAAAATACACCGCTATGGCAATATCTTTTGCCAAAAATACCGGTAATTACCTACCTATATTTTTGAAGGTAATTGGTAACGCTTTTAGGCCTTGGTTTGGGATATTGCTAGGGATTCGATAATTGACTCTTATTTAATTAAATTTTTGACGGCAAGTTTGGATTGCGGCAATATTCTAAAGTCTAATAAGCATGTCATGTTTATTGAGATAGGGAGTAAGAGAGATGTAAGACAAAATGTCAACTGTCACTGAGTAATGACAATTTACTCTCTCCGTTCGGTTCTCGTAACTCGTCAAAGAGGAAAGAACTGGAGGAGTTTTTAGCGGCAGGGATAGACTTAGCAGAAAAACGATTTCATCCCAGTTGGACCAAGTTTCCACATCCTGTCACCGCGTTCCACAATTAAGGAATCCGGCATACGAAAAAAAGAGTTATTTATCCAATCCAGTGGTCGCCCGTGGTCGAAATTCGACCATAATAGTAAATTTAAATTATGAGTTTGAACATTATTAAGGTTCTGTTGTCAAAGACACAGATTTCCCCGAGGCTACACTATTACAAAAAGTATATATGCAGGTGTGTGTCTAATACATTGTAGTGTGTGTAATTTTTTTGTTATTGATTTAATGTATTTTTTTATGCATAATTTTAGAAAAAATATTAGAATTCCGCACTCTTCTCTATATACACTATAAGTGTGCAAAATTCCATACTGCTCTGTCCGAGCTTGTTTGTAAAAAGGAGTACAGGAAGGAAGGAGTTTTTGCTCTTTTTGCTTCACATATTAAAATATAGATGACAAAAGCAGTTTAACATCGCTCAACTCTATAGAACCCTTCACTATGCATAACCACTTTTTTCTAATAAATATACAGAGTGTTGTCGTGGGCATTCCATCTATATTAACGAACGAAACCCCCCACTACACGTGCAAGTACACGAGAGCAACATTATGTAATATGTTAATATTATTACGCTAGTATCTCAGCGCTCTCCCTTAACGTTATTTGCGAAAGAACCTCACGAAGTGCAGCCATGAAATATTTATTCCCTGCTCGCGACCATTTTGCGGGCCGTCCCGATTGTTTGCAGTACGTGATGCAAGGACTCGGTCCGATGGATTTTATTAAACAGATCTGCCTCTTCATATTTATGAGCTGGAGATGGTTGTTGGAAGAATGCTTGTGCCACTTTGTTGTGGATCGTTTTATAGCGGATATATACTATTTCGTTGGAGAATTGTTCTTCGAGCGTCGTTGCATTTTTATATTGCTACCGCAGATGTTGTCCTATCTTGAAAATACAGAAATCTAAAATGCGATTACAGCGTTACCTACCGGGTGCAACTGTGAATCTACACTTTCCAGGAACCGATTAAAATATACATAAAAATTTCATCAAAAATAAGTGAAAATAAATTGGTCCAACCATTTAGGAGGAGTTCAGTGACATACACGAACAGAACAAATATACATACTGCGCAAGCTGTAAGACTGCTGATCTCTGATCTCGCTGGATCTCGCTACCTCAAAACATAGAACAAGTCAAGTCTGTGCATTCGTTCAATAACCTCGTCGAACAACACCATCTTAAATTTGTAACGGAATAATAATGTTATTTAGTTGTGTGCTTGGGATGGTGTTGTTTGAAGACACACAACTTGTATCTAATATATAAAATTCTTGTGTCACAGTTTTCGTTGCCATACTCCTCCGAAACGGCTTGACCGATTTTGATGAAATTTTTTGTGCTTATCCGGTATCTATGAGAATCGGCCAACATCTATTTTTCATCCCCCTAAATGTTAGGGGTAGTCCACCCCTAAATTTTTTATTTTTTATTTTTACCGGGCAGGACGACGTCTGCCGGGACAGCTAGTATTTAGATAAATATGCATGTTGATATTATAATTTAGTAACATTTACCTTTATATTTACATATATATTAGTATATTATATCTATTGCATACCTACCCCCCTGTGCATACCGAGTTTGTGTCCATCCAAGGCTGTCTGAAAGGAATCGCTCCCAGCGATAAGATCGCCCATTGTGCTTATCATTTTGATTGTATGTACGAATTTATTTTGTAACATTGTGTGCTATAAAGTATATTTTCTATTCTATATAAAGATATGGTTTTGGTATGACAATGTTGATAAACGCCGGGAGTTTGTTTCGGTATTTTGTTCACTCGCGTAATAAACTCAAATCCAATTTTTTTTTTTACTGCGTGGTTTCAGCAGACAGGCATACGGCCTGCTAGATGGAAAGCGGTTACCATCCCTTATGGACATTTGCAACACCAAAGACACTACAAATGCGCTGCTGCTCTCTTAACAGAGTGATAACTGACAGAATGCGTTTTTAGATCGATTTCTCAACAGTTTTTTACAGTAGTTATACACACTTTATTGCGGTGAAAAAAATATATGTCAATCTTGATCATATTTCTGACGTAAACTTTGTACTCGGAACGCATTTGCGATAAATATTCTCGATAGAAAATAATTGCAAAGTAACCTCTAAACGAGTTATTCAATCTTCGTTATTGTTATTACTGTTAATCGTACATCGCTAAAATAAATAACAGTAACATATCATATTATAACAAATTCAATTATAGAGTTTTATTCGGTTACTTAACTTAATTTGGAAGTAATTAATTATTTTATTAAAAAAGACTGCAGAGAATTTATCATTCCGCAGGACGGCTTCGTGCTTAACGGTCATGTCGCTTTTTGTAGCTCCGCTGCTAAAAAGTAATTTTAAAAAAATGAAGGAGCAATAATAACCAGAATTTTGACGCGGTCGCGCTGTACTTATTTGGCGTATACGGTAGAGGTCTGTTCTAAATCACAGGATGTGTGGGTTCGAACCCTATTAGTTTCACTTGATCTAGAAGATTTTTTTATTTTTATATGAAAGTTGATAAAATGCTCTGTTTCTCTTCCTAAATAATTTTATAAAATGCAAGAAAATACTTTTCTAAATTTTTATATTTCATTTCATCTGGACTTTTATACTATTGACAATAAAACGTATTTAAATCAATCTTACTGGTAAAATAAAAATTCGAAAGCGCCATCTATGTTTCTCAATAGAAAATTACGTTGACACGTGGATAGTTAGAAATAATATGAAGATTCAAATTCTAGAGTGCTCGCTCCATTTTCCTTTTCTAACTATTTTTTTTATTTAGCCCTATTATGTTTTTAACACGCTTTTATTAGCTTCACCTGTATGTATGTTTGTAACCGACCCCTTTGAGCTCGATTTTGTCCTACTTTGAACGGTCAGATTTAATTAAAACTTTGTACACCTGTCAAAGGTCGATGACAATGCAAATATATAGTACCATGGAGCTGATCTGATGATGGAGTCGGAAGGTGGCCATAGGAGCTCCTGTACTAAACAAGATAGACCCTTCGTGTTTGGGGTAATATGTTTATATCGCGTGACAATGCAAAAATATGGTGCTATGGAGCTGATCTGATGATGGAGTCGGAAGGTGGCCAGAGGAACTCCTGTACTATAGAAGATAGACCCGTCGTGTTTAGGCTCGTATGTTTATATCGCGTGAGACAATGCAATAATATGGTACCATGGAGCTGATCTGATGATGGAGTCGGAAGGTGGCCATAGGAGCTCCTGTACTAATCAAGATAAACCCTTCATGTTTGGGCTCATGTTTATATCGCGTAACAATGCAATAATATGGTACCATGAAGCTGATCTGATCATGAAGTCGGAAGGTGGCTATGGAACTCCTGTACTAAACAAGATAGACCCGTCGTGTGTGAGCTCGTTTTACTTATCTTGGCTAGCACTCTGCTGCTACATGATATGCAGGATCTCAAAAGATTGTTTTAAAAACATTAAAAAAAAACAACTAAAAAATGAAAAATAAATAATAGTTTAAAAAAAAGCGCTTTGAATACACACCTCGCTTTTTTTTAAGACTCCATTCATCAGAAACCAAATGTATTAAATTTTATTATTTGTTTTTTGTTGGATTTTTTATGAAAGCGTGTTTTTTTAGTTTTTTTGAAACTATTATTTATATCTATTATTATTTACTTTATAGTTCTTATCTATACAGATAAATAAAAGTGAAGTGCCTGTTTGAAATCCCAAAATAAAATCTAAAAAATCGGACCAGGCGATTCCGAAAATGCTATTTATAGAATTTTTGCCGGTCTGTCTGTGTGTCTGGATGTTCCGGCAAATCTCTGACACAGCTGGATCGATTTTGACGTAATTTTCATTGGCAGATAGCTGATGTTATAAGAAGTAACTTAGGCTACGTTTTTAGGGTTCCACGAAAAAAAATCCACAAGTGTATTTGTCTCACTGTTTGTTATCCTTTTATGGAAAGACTATTGAACCGATTTGGTTGAAACTGGGTACATATGTTATGTTAATACCGAGGGTGGCCAAGAATTACTTTTTATCCCGAAAAATGAGATAGTTTTCGAGATGAAAATATATTTGGCCGAACGGGTCTAAATGATCAAACGGCCGAATGGCCCAAATGGTCGAATTGACCGAAAAGACTAAAGTGACCCAAATTTCTGAAAAGACTGATATATGGTTGATATAGCCCAAATGGCTGAAATGGCCCACGGGGCCGAAATGTCTGAAATGACTGAAATGGCTGATATGGCCTAGATGGCCGAAATAACCGAAATGACTGAAATGGTCGGAATAGCTGAAATGGTCGAAATGGCTGAAATGGCCGAACGGGTCTAAATGATCAAACGGCTGAATGGCCCAAATGGTTGACTTGACCGAAATGGCTGAAATGACTGAAATAGCCGAAATGGTCTGAATGGCTGAAATGGTCGAAATGGCTGAAATGACCCAAATGGCCAAATGACCGAAATGACTAATATTTTTGATATGGCTGAAATGGCTCAAATGACCGAAATGGCTGAAATGCTCCAAATCACCGAAATGCCTGAAATGACTGAAATGGGTGAAATGGGTACAATGACTGAAATGGCCCAAATGGCCGAAATGGCTGTAATGGCATAAATGGTTGTAATGGTATAAATGACTAAAATGACTGATATGCCCCAAATGGCTGAAATGGTCCAAATGGTCGAAATGACCGAAATGGCCGAAATGGCCAAAAACACTAAAATGGTTGAAATGACTGAAATGGCTGAAATGGCCGAAATGACTGAAATGGCTGAAATGGCCCTAATGGCCGAAATGACTGAAATGGCTGAAATTACTGAAATGGCCCAAATGGCCGAAATGGCTGAAATGGCCGAAATGACTGAAATGGCTGAAATTACTGAAATGGCCCAAATGGCCGAAATGGCTGAAATGGCCGAAATGGTCTAAATGGTTGAAATGACTGATATAGCCCAAATGGCCCAAATGGCCGAAATGGCCCAAATGGCTGAAATGGCCAAAATGGCCGAAATGGCTGAAATGGCTTTAATAGTCCAAATGGCTGAAATGGCTAAAATGACTGAAATGGCCCAAATTTCAGCAAATCGTTCCAGTAGTTGTTCCGTGGAAACGGAACAAACAGACAGACAGTTTCTTTCGCATTTATAATATTAATAGGGAAGAGCTAATATGAATTCATTGTTATTCCATAATACAATGAAATAATTTCAATAAAATTTACCTATCTAAAAACTAATATCATTAAAATATTTTTTACTGTATCAAATTTAGTTAGAAAAAGTGAAAAAAAGAACAAATTTTATGAGGATCGAGTCCTATACCTCTTCACCACCAGAGTATTAGAATACCATTAGGCTAAATATGTTTCATATCATATGTCGAATTTTCAATACGTATTATCCATGTGAACTCCTCTCACTTTAGGATGTTTTGTCTCGCTTCCTCTTGTTCTCAGCCGCATGAATAGTGTGATATCGGTGCCGTGGACGTTAGCTACGTACCTACTTATCACAGAGTACTTTATATACTACTTATGTAGCGCATGTTCGGTGATATACAATATTTTACCACACGCACGCACGCCTTAAACTAGCGCTGTTCCATCGAAGTAAACATTGGTTGCGCGGGGGTAAACTATGTGAAACACCGATTTGAATTAGGAATATACAGGCTCAACTCATTGTTGTTCCACAATACAATGAAATAATTTTAATAAAATTTACCTATCTAAAAAGTTCTTGGAAAAAAAAACGTATAGCCTGAGAGGAGGATTTGAACCCTGTACCTCCTAGTTACTCTTGAGCATGGTAAGCCGTTGGGCTAAAGACGCTTAGGAAGATATGTCGAAATTTCAATAGGAATTACGCATACAAACGGTCTATCTCACTTTAGGACAGTTTGTCTCGCTCTCGTGGACGTTAGAATCAAATAAATTGAATCAAGTCAGCATGGTCGCGGTGCGCGTCGGTATGATCAATTGCAATATTTCGCCACGGCCGAAGTTTTATTTGGCGCTGTTCCATCGAAGTAAATATCGGACGTGCGGGGTTGATTTTATGAAATGCCGATTTGAATTAGGCGTACATAGCCTCTTAAGGGAGACTGGAACCGGGTCGCTAATGCTGGAACACAAATCAAGATTGTTATGGCGGCATATTCTAGACCGGGGGTGGTAGCTATCCAATCGGCCACATACCCTACCACCTGGCTGTGGATTGTTTTATCGCCTCTTACGACAGGCCGCCATGTTGTAATTAAGTTTGTAAAAAAAATTTGATACGAATTTAGCAAAAAGTATATTTTTATAATTGCGTCGTTTTCCTTCACTCGTCTTCCTATCTATGTACAGTCGTGGAGTAAAAATGTTCGTTACTTACGTTACGTCATATTATCACTTAGCTTAGCATAAATATCAAAACCAATAAAAAGTTTTTATATGTCTAAACAATAAGAGGCGAGACAGAAAATCGAACAACTTGGATCTAAACAATTTTTGACTTTATTGTCAAATATATAATAATAATTGTATAATTTTGAAAATTACCGTCCCTCAATAAATTTACCTTAAAACTTCCTTCTTTTCAGTTGTGGAAACTGGAGATGAGCCAGCAGCCTGTGCTGGGAGGCGGACTTTGGTGCTCGCAAACCACCAAAGCACGGCAGACGTCCCCATGCTGATGGCGGCATGGAACCCTCGGCCTGGTGTCCTGCCAAACCTCATGTGGATCATGGACAGGGTGTTCAAGTTCACGAACTTTGGCATCGTCAGCGTGCTGCACGAGGACTTTTTCATACAAGCGGTAAGTCGTTTTTTTAATTTTTTTCCCAAGCTAAATCTAATTAGTTAATTAAGTAAGTTTTAACGGTTTTAAGCGCGGTAATTTATTTTATTATTATGTG
Source organism: Dendrolimus punctatus (assembly GCA_012273795.1). Classification (NCBI taxonomy): domain Eukaryota; kingdom Metazoa; phylum Arthropoda; class Insecta; order Lepidoptera; family Lasiocampidae; genus Dendrolimus; species Dendrolimus punctatus. The sequence goes on from CM022542.1 coordinate 275,810, forward strand.
TACAAGTCGCGAAAACTTAAGAAAATATTAGTTAATTAAGTCTAGAATATACAAAAAATATGTTTTTATTTTTAAAAATATACACAAAAGTGTTATTAATTAACACTAAAATATTTTTGATATAGGAAAGAGAAGCTCGACCCTAAAAGACTTATCTTCCGGCATACCTATGCTCTAAGAAGAGAGAAAGAGTCTGAGATATAATTTAGTTAACCTGTAACTGTTCTATAACCGTCTTATTCATAATAGTTATATTAGGTTTATGGGCTCCTTAAACAAAATAAAAAAGCCCTCATCGCATTCTGAACGCAATTGTAACACTTTTTTAACGAGTTTATAAACCTACTATAATCATTGTGAATAAGCTGTGTACTTAATAGCCGGTTCATATATCTTATCAACCGGTCATTTGTCTTATTATCGATTGAAATTTAGGACAAGGTGTTCCATACAAATAATGACAAAATTCAACCGATTGTAAGGGGACGTATAGTGAGATACAAAAATCGGTCATAACTAACTAACTCCGTTGGCTCATCGACCCAAAGTGAGTCTTGGCCTCCGAAAGGAGAGCACGCCACTTCCCTCTCTCCTGCGCAGTGTTTTGAAAATTGTGGATTTTCAGCGGTACTTGGGTCGGCGCCCAGTTGGTCACCCCAAATATGCTTTCTTCACTCCCCGATCCTCCATCCGCTCTCCATGACCGAGTCAGCGGAGACGGTGATATTTTGTCTCCCCAATTATGTTAGGCTCGGCTATGAGGTCTTCTATTTCGGAGTTGAAATCGGCCATAAGTCGTCAATAATACGGAAGCTTTGGGAACAAATGATAACCCATTGTATCAATAATAAAATTAATCTACATAGATGTCGCTTTTACGAACGTACCGATCGGCGTTCGGCGTTCGGCAATCTACCAGAAATAACCGTCAGTCGTCACCCTGTCTTCTACTGGCAATAAAAAATAAGCACCCGGTCGTACAGAGCAATGATTTTTTATCGTCGTGTCCAATCTAACCCGGTTAAAGCCGTTCCACCGGGTCAGCCTGTCAAAGCCCAATAAAGCCTTAATTACAACCGGTCATAAATTAGACCGGAGCGTAAAAACCTGGTGAGGTCGAATCACAGGACTTTAACCGTATGGTGACTAATTGGAGACTGGGTTTTCAGCTCTTATATTGGACTAGCTTCTGCCCGCAACTTGTTCCGCGTGGAATACTTTAAAAAAGTTTGGTCTTAGCGTGATGATATATAGTTTATAGTCTTCCTCGATAAATAGGCTATCTAAGACTGAAATAATTTTTCAAATCAAGCCAGTACTTCTTGAGATTAGCAAGTTCAAGCAAGCCAACAAACAAACAAACACTTCAGCTTTATATGTGAGTATAAGATGATAATTTTAAAGCGCGACTAATCACACAATTTGGTATATACTAGTTAGCCTTGCTAGCGACTTTTCTTTTCCATCTAGGTATTAGACTTTCATGTATTTTTCCATCACACCCTGTTTATTTGCTTGCTGTAGATAATATAATAACTAAGAATAGTGTTGCTAATAAAATCTGTCTATTCTGTTTTATTTTATTTTATTGAACAACCAACAGCTACATTATTAAAATTAAATACAAAATTACAACTTAAAATATTAAGTAATAATGCAGCCCACAGCGCTGTCCACGAGAAAATATCAATATATTATTAAAGGAATTTTGGTAATCGCTAGGCTTAATTTTTAATGTATATTTATAGAAGGAAAAGAAAGTTAGTAAAAAAAACTTGAGAGGTGTTAAGGGACACTCGGATGAAACGAAGTTCGTTTCGATTAATTAGTGAAGGAATTGTATTTTTTTAAAGTTATAATAATATCTTTTATTATTAACAAATATAATGTATAAACTTAATCAGTAGGCTCAATTTTAGTAATAATGAGAGAGAGAGAGAGAGAGAGAGAGAGAGCTATATCTATAGCAAAAAGTGTTGTTACAACTTTTGGTCTTAACTTTTCCGTCTAGCCCCCTTTCGCAACGCGCGATAAGGAACTTCGTTCCAAAAAGAAGAGCAAGGAGAAAATAGAAAAAGATTTGTGATCATCACTGATAAGTTAGTGTTTTGTGAAGCAGGAATTTGAATTTGGAAGGTGAGTTAGCAAATATGTCTATGTGTTCAAACACTTTATTATGGGTGTCGACCGTACGTATGACAGGAGAACGAAGGCCAGAGTTTGGGCGACAGGCACATACAGCAAACAGTCTACCCGTGCGTACCTTTCCCCCGTGGACAGTTCTTGGAACGGCATAGCACAGACTGTTACTGAATTATTTTTTTCTATAAATAAGGTATTTAGAAATAAATACCTTATTACCATTTCATCTAAAAAGGTTAATGTGTAATTTAAATATAACCTTTTTTTTTTTAAACCAGGGGAAATCCGATTGAGGACTAAGCCGCGACAAGGGCAGAACCTTGGGGGGATAATTCGCGACCTAGTGTGGGATTCGCCAGATCGGGGGTGGCACTAGCATGCCCAGTCAGAACTGGTGCCATGCTATTGCCACTCCCCGGTTAGGGATACCCACTAAAACCCCTGGGTGTTCCGTCCTTCGCCTTATGCCAGGGCTACGAGTATATGACTTAGCCTCTCCGCAGCCCTGGCAGGCGTGGGCCTCGCAAGGCCTCTTCCACTGCCGGGGGACTTCTTGTATCCCCCGGCATCTTCCATCTCTCTAGACGTGGGGCGGTCTGTAACTCGCCCCACAGGAGGAGAGGTGACCACGCACGGAACACTTCGCGCCCTCATCTCGACGGCATGTGCAGGTGAGTGAGAACCTCTATACCCCAAGAGGCCCCACCTGCGCCGCCCGCTTACGGTGGCCGAAGGTCCTGGGTGGCCCTCCGGCGTCGACGCGTCCTCCTTTGGCGGGAACGGAGCAGGGATGTGCGCTCACGTTCCCGCTCCGCCTCCTCCTTCGCAAGCATAACGCGCTCGCAGAAAGAGGAGACGGCGTCCCATCCTATTGGGCTCCCGACCATGGTTTGTACCACGGCCGGGAGCGAGAGGTCATATCCGGTAATGAAATTTAAATATAACCTAAATTAACTAAAAGTATTCTTCTAAGAAAGTGTCCATCAACACTTTTCTTATTGTCTCTATTAAGGCACATTGTTTTATTAAACACTTTGTTCATTGACATTGACATTTTAGCACAAAAACTTTCAAATTACCTACAATTATCTCTTCTGTAACTATCATAAGATCTAAGCGTGAGCTTGTCTTTTCAAGTATTGACTATTGGTCACCCATCAAAATATCCACAACACTAAACGTTGCTTAACTTCACTTATCTCTTAAAAATAACCTGTCAGACTAAGCTATGGTTAGTTTAATTGATTTTTTATCTGATGAAGTAAATACGAATATTAGTATAGTAATGATTTATGTTGACCACCGTATCAAAGATGGGGCGTGCCTGCATGGTCTAAGTGTATGTTTAATTTATTCAAAATTCGTAGTCTTTTATTAAAGTAATTTCTTTGCAGCTACTGGTTTTTTATTTAATCATATAGCCTGCGGCAGTTTCTCATGGGCGAATAATGAGTGATATCGGCCAAGTGCCTGTTGATCTAGATACAGGTGGTTCAGTAGAGATGATCAACGTCCACGTTTTAGCCGACTTTAAACAAGAGGGTGGTGCTCAATTCGTGGAGAAAATAATTTATGAATCCCATTATATTTATCTAATATATAAAATTCTCGTGTCACAGTTTTCGTTGCCATACTCCTCCGAAACGGCTTGACCGATTCTCATGAAATTTTTTGTGCTTATCCGGTATCTATGAGAATCGGCCAACATCTATTTTTCATCCCCCTAAATGTTAGGGGTAGTCCACCCCTAAATTTTTTATTTTTTATTTTTACCGGGCAGGACGACGTCTGACGGGACAGCTAGTATAATATAGAAATTTCATTGTTATTGGATACCATATACTGAACTTAAAATTGAAAAATCAAAAATTCTGTAAAAAAATAAATAAACTTCAAGAATAAGTAAAAATCAAAAAAGAAATACTCTCGACAACATCTTCAAGTCGTTGCCAAGTAATACACGAAACGACAACAAATTTGCGAAATATACTCGTATAAATTTTATGTTTTTCTTCGCACCATCTAAATTATTTATGCCTGCAGTAACGAAGAAACAATGCAATTTCCTTCGGCCTGGCGGCTTGTCGTAAGAGGCGACAAAAACACGCCACAGTCAGGTGGTACGGTATTTTCCCGTCTGGATGGCTACCACCCCTGGTCTAGAGTATGCCGCCATAACAACCTTGTGTTCCGGCATTAGTGACCAGGTTCCAGTCTCAGAGAGCAGCAGCGCATTTGTAAGGCCTTTGGTGTTATAAATGTCCATAGGCGATGGTAACCGCTTTCCGTCACGTGGGCCGTCCGTCTGTTTGTTGAAGACCGCATGCAATAGAATTTTTTTTGCTTTCTAGTTAGTTTTTGCTAGACGTTTTTAATTATAATATTTTCTTTATTTGTAAGTAATGTGGTTACCATTGCCTACAGACTTTGTAAGTTTGCAACAGGGGGATAGAGTGGATGAGATAGGCGGGATAGTGACGGAGATAGGACAAGTTCGTTCGGAGAGTGAAAAAACTTGAGAGGTGTCAAGGGACACCCGGATGGAACGAAGTTCCTTTCGATTAATTAGTGAAGAAATTATAATAAATTTTAATTTTTTTAAGTTATAAGAATATAATGTAGGTGATATAAACTTAATCAGTACGCTCAGTTTTAGTAATAATTGGCTTGTGGTAACTGAAATAGGAAACATATGTTTGGGATTCTATTTTATTTAAATGTCTTTAAAAAACTGCATCGATGGTAGTATTTTATTTTGTTGCAGATTTAGTAACTACTCCCGGAAACTATCCCGTTTTTTGGGATAAAAGTATCCTATGTTCATTCTCGGCATCGAAAATATATATATATACTGAGTTTCAGCCAAATCGGCCCAGTAGTTTTTCCGTGAAAACGGAACAGACAGACAGAGTGCATATATATATAATTATATATACATCGCCCACTTCGACCACACCGACCAAATGCACCAAAATGACAAAAATGGCAAATCACAAAAAAGTGTATAACATTTGGTGTGTCGTTACAACTTTTTTGGTCTTAAAATTTACCGTCTAGCCCGCTTTCGCCATTCGTACCGCGCGATAAAGAACTTGTATGATGGCTACCCCAAATTTTCAGTTTCTTTTTTCCGTAATTTCACTACAGCATTGTGTGTTCGTCTATAGAATACGTCGTCCTGTCGAAGTTCAGCAATACCCTAAACTATGTCACAGTAGACATGAAATGTATGACATGATGTATTTGTATGGGTTATGTCTTTGCCAAAATGGCTAAGATACCTTTCATACACAGATGATGAATCATTTAATGACCCGAAAATATCTCGAGTATTTTATTTATGAAAGTAAATCAAGTTAACCGAGACAGTTTAGTCAGGGCTATATTTAGGTGTCGCTTAAGACGATTTGAGCACAGTCGCGTGATTCACTAGCTAACTTGCGAGATTCTTTTACACTATAAGACACGATTCGACATGTTATGCACTATATTATATCACAAATAAAAAAACCCGATTCGACAATTAATAATGTCTATAGAACGTAACTTTTAATTAAATGAACAAAACGGAAAGCCAATATCAATTTATTTATTCATTGGAAAATATACTTTATCTGTGCAGGAACGGAGAAAGAATACAATTTCCTGCGGCCGGGCGGCCTGTCGTAAGAGGCGACAAAAGAACCCACAGCCAGGTGGTAGGGCATTTGCCCTACTGGATGGCTACCACCCCTGGTCTAGAGTATGTCGCCACGCCTTGTGTTGTGTTCCGGCATTAGTGACCAGGTTCCAGGCTCCCTAAAGAGAGCAGCAGTGCATTCGTAGCACCTTTGGTGTTGCAAATGTCCATAGACGATGGTAACCGCTGTCCAGCAAGTGGGCCGTCTGCCTGTCTGCTGATCTCCTGCAATAAAAAAAAAAGGCGATGGTAACCGCTTTTCATCAAGAGGGCCGTTTGCCTGTCTGCTGAACTACTGCAATAAAAAAATTAAAAAAAACTGTTTTTAGTTTAATATATTTTTTTTATATTTGTATCTGGCACCCAGAAAATTCCCGCATACCAATTAAGAAAAAGTATCTTACGTCCACTTTTGTTTTTGTTATTACACATAATATGTGTGTGTGTACACATATCAAATTTTAGTAAAATAAGTATCGTGTTTGTCCCGGGAAAGTGTAACAGACAGTCAGACAGAGTTACTTTTCAATTGATGAAACTAATGTGGATCTTTTGCATCCTTCAAGAAATCTAAATGAAACATGCAAGATAAAATTCCTGTTACGGGTGAAAGGATTTATATGGATAGTGTCTGACACAAGTAACAATTAGTATTATCCATAATATCATACAATTCTAAACATGCCGTGTCTGTACGTAGAAGTTATTTAAAAAAAAACAACTGGAATAGACTATACACAGGATGGAGAAAACGATGCATTTCTTTTAGATTTCTTGTCAGTTTGTCGGTTTGTTCGGGTTTCTTCTAAGAACTACTGGGCCGATTTCGATGCGGTTTTCGACATCAAATTCGTAGACTTAAAATCTGCGCTACTTTTTATCCTGGGAATACCACGGGATTGCTTCAGGGAAAGGTTTAAAATAGCCAAAACAAATAAAATTGAATTCCAATGTGATGTTTCCACTAATCAGTAGCAAATTTAATGAAATAAAATGTGTAATATTTTTTATTCCGGAAATCCCGCCGGAATTTACTCTGGAGTTGTTTGTTGTTTTCCGAGTGCATAAAAATTAGCTTATTTCTACACAGTTTCCACTAAAACAATAGCTTCCATTATTTTTTAAACGCTGCGGTACTTTGTGTCCCGGGAATTTAAAGTTAAGCGTGGACGAAGTCACCGGCATATACTAGTTACGTATAAAATTCCGTACTAATTAGTTTTTAAGCAAAGCCGTATAAAAAATAACAAACTTCTAAAGAGAGTCGTTACCACATTAATATTTTAGGATGTTTGTCATAATTTTATGTTTTTATATAACACACCAACCGTAGTGTATTCATGCATAGTAAACAACATGTTTACTTCAACACGCTGAAGTTAAACAAACCCGTGTTTTCGCGCTTCATAGAGTAACAGAGTTGATGTTGAAACATTTATCAGTTTAACAACTATGAAGGTAGCGGAATAGTTTATACTTTAATCATATTGTAAGAAGCGCACGAAGTTTCCAACGTAGACTTATGAGTTTCTCTCTTATGCGAAGCGTGTTCTGAATGTTGTTACGTGATAATTGGGATGTTTGCTCTACTTCAAAATAGAGACTCTATAGTTGAGTGGGCTAAACTTTCATCAGCTTAGCTCCCTGCAATGCAAATTGGTAGACAATCGAAGAAGAGAAGAAGAGAGACAATGAAAGGAAGATCTTCTGTAAGATTTTGGGTTCAACAAAGAGAGGATGGTAGCTGAAGGGGCCGAACCAAACTCGAAATTGAGAATCCCGTGACCGAGACCAACATAATAGAAGAACAAGCTCATCGCCACCGCTGGCTTGGTCATGTAGAAATGATGGGAGAGGATTCGAGGAAAGCATATTTGGGACGGCTGGTCGGTCGACGTCCGGTCGGCCGTCCAAAATATTGCTGAAAGGACAGAAGGGCGGCTGACCTGTGTCAACTTCGGGCCAATAATAATTGGTAAGAAATTGCGCAGACAGGGACATATAATAACAAAATGGTACTGAAGGGAGTTTGGCGAAATAAACTACCACATAGCTCAGGTGCTAACTGGCCATGGCTGCTTCCAGGACTACTTACGCAGGATTAGGAAAGTAGATACAGACACTTGCCCATACTGCGAAAAAGTGAACACCGCGGCGCAAACTATTTTAGAATGCGAAAGATAGGAAGAGGCGAGAAGAATAGCCCAGACAAATTTAACTGCCAACATAACAGAAACTAGAATGTTGGATATAATGCTAAAAATGAAGTAAATTGGGACAACCTCAACAACATGATGACGAAATTGAAAAGAAAAACTCTCTCTTCTCCGCTGCAGTGCAAGGTTAAAAAGTTAGTAAGAATATAACAACTGGCCGTTAATTTGTGACACATTTAACGATCACGATTCAATAACCAAAGTCGTACGATGTAAAACTCCAGGTCATAATTCATTGTCCACTGAAATGTCTTTGTTGTCTCATTTGGTTGTATGTTTGATTGTCTCTTTGTTGTTGTTGTTTGTGATTTATTTAATTCAATTATTATTATTCTATTAATTTTATGAATTATTTTGGTATGACTGTCTGTTGCTTCTAGTGTTTGAAGTTTAATTTCTGTATTGAGTTCTAAATCGCTCTATGAAACATGAATTCAGCTTGAATATACATTGTTAGATGCCAAAGGCTTAATTTCATAAGAGAGTTGCCACAATTTAATAGTTTAGTGAATTATGGCCTAATTTGCTAGCCTTGTCGCTGTAGACGAAGCCTCTAAAAAGAATGTATATGTTCTATACTAATCTGGGTAACTCTTAAAAACCCTTAGCCAAAATTTTTTTTTAAGAAATCTGCAAGAAACGCCTTGACATTATCCCTGTGGCAATGCATCTAGCCTTCAAATTTAAATGTTTTATTCAAAATAAATTCCACTGGCGAACACTTTAAAGGTCATACATGTAAATCAAAATTTAAATCTACTTCGTATTACAAGAGAGGAAGCGTCAAAAAACTCCCCAAGATCACGTCTAGCTAAAAGAATTTAATTATAATTATTTATGTATCTAAGGTTATTTTTTTATATTTTGCCAGGTGGTAGGGCATTTGCCCGACTGGATGTCTACCACCCCTGGTCTAAAGTATGTCGCCATAACAACCTTGAGTTGTGTTTCGGCGTTAGTGAGCAGGTTTCAGTCTCCCTTAAGAGCGCAGCAGCGCATTTGTAGCACCTTTGGTGTTGCAAATGTCCATAGGCGATGGTAACCGCTTTCCGCTTTCGCTTTCAAGTGGGCTGTCTGCTGAACTTCTGCAATAAAAAAATACATGTAACAAATACTTTTTAATTAATTAATGGAGTTGTAACATACAAAAAATATTGTCACCGTCGCAATAATGCCATACTAAGAACTCATACTGCAACAAATCTCCATAGATTCATTACATGTTATTTATGCAAAATAGATAATTTTGCATAACATGTAAGCTAAATGTAAACATCTATTTTGCATAATTATCTATTTAAAAACTAGATAAGATAATAAAATAAACATGAAACATTCATTCAATATTTCCCCCTTCACAGTCGGACACAAATCGCATTGATTCAGTCGGTACATTATAAGTGTCTGGCACTTTGCCCATCTACAGACCATCAATTTCTCCAGCGGTCACATTGCCTATTAATAAGACGATTGTTATCGAGTTATTTAAAGGAAGGAAGGATGTTATGTTTCATACAATTATTATTTCTTTAGTTTTGTTTTTCCTTCTTCGCGTTGAATTATGTCCGCGATATTTATTTAAGAATTTAGATTTGTTCATAAAAAATAAAAACTTTGTCGATTTTGAAGTCGGTTTTTTTAAACGAAGTTTTTATTTTTTATTTGTTACTCTTTAGTGTCTAGCTATGTATGAATGGACCTACGAATGGTGTGGCGCTTCTTAAAAAATATAGGTCCCAAGAAACGGGAACAAATTTTTTTTTGTAAAATGAAACTACTGGGCCAAAACTATGACAATTTTTAGGGGACCAATTGGAAGCTATTCCGCGTCGAACAAAAAAAGAATCACGTAAATCAAATCATAAATCTCAGAGTAATCGGTGTACATATGGAAAGAAAGAGGAAATTTTTTTCATAAAAAATGTTCATAAAATGAAAACTACTAGGCCAAACTATGAAAAAATTTTAGGGGACCAATTGGAAGCTATTCCGCGTCGAACAAAAAAAGAATCACGTAATTCGGATCATAAATCACGGAGTAATCGGTGAATACGGTAATACATAAAAAAGCAAAAAAAAAGATCCTGACGAATTGAGAACCTCCTCTTTTTTCAAAGTCGGTTAAAAACCAAAGTTCGTATCGGTTTAAATTTATGACTAGATGAGTCCGACGCTTTGAAGTCCGTAGTCCACTTATTTTAACTTCTTTTACAAAATTATTGCCGTTTGGATTATTAAATAGTATTCGGTAATTTGCTCTTAATCTAGTAGTTTAAATTTAACCTTCGTTCATTCTTGGGATCTATAAACCTTTGTCACTATATCGCCGGTATCAGTGCAGGACTTTGTAACTATTATTGCATTATTTATTATGTCAAAATTTACAAATTATGACGCTTGTTTCCCACGGGAGAAGGCAGAGACTATAGATCTCCACTTGCGACGATCCTGACAAACAACTTTCGCTTCTTTCATTAACCTCTTCATACATGCACGTTTACTTGATATGCTTTTTAGCTGACCTCGTCTTAACACTTCTGTTATCTGATCATGATGCGTACATCACGGTCTATCGGTACCAACTCTACCGTTCACAATACTTTCATACATTATATTACATAATTTTTACTAAAAATAAAAATGTCAACAAGGTCCTGCGCTGATGACGACGGTATTAATCGTTATTTCAAATATCAACTACTTTATGTAAATGTGATTGGCACTATGCACTAAGTCCTTTTGTCATTTCTATACCTAATCTAGGATCTCATAGTTCCTAAGTCTAATACATATTTGGACTAACATTTTGTGTAGGTATATCTTAATGTAATTTCTTTCTTAAGCAACTGATCTTTATACGCTGAATTATATTGTTAAACGCCGACAAAATGAATGCACACCTGCAGTTTATTAACTTTCCCGCATTTGGACTTCTATTGTTCACTTTAAGTTTAAAATTTGTAGTTAGAAAAACATTCTATTGTTATTGTACTTGTTAATGGCTGCAGGTGTGCGGATTACGTTTTCTGGAAAATTGCGTCGACGCTTGCCAGGTAAACATATGGCATCGGTGCATTATAAAGCAATGGCCCAATGCAGAAATGGCAGTCAAGCGACCATTACGATACGAGCAAGACGTGTGTACATTCGATAAGCTACATAGTGACGGACTTCGCGCGTGTTATGGGTTCATGCATCACGTTTGTACTGGCGACCAGTTATATTTCTAATAAATTCTATAGTAATTCCAATGACATTTTAATTCCGAGTCCTGCGTATCTCGTAACAATATGCAATCTTGAATCTTACAGTTTAGTTCAAATTCATCATTAGACCTCATACAACTGTGTCAGACACACCATTGCGTCGCAAACGTAACTTTTACAGTTACATCCATGGTGTATATACCATATGTGTGTGGAGACAACCGGACAAAAACACTGTTGGGATTACGTCACAACGTTGTGAAACATTTAACACTAAATTATGTAGGAGTGTTTCAGTCCCCGCTTTAATCCTCTTACGGAATACTCTGACAGACAATGCTCGGCATTCGAACAGCAATATTTATGGGGGTAAATCCATAAGAAACTATCAAATACCTATAATATTTTGATTTTACACAAATTCTAGAAATAGAACTCGATAAGATGAAAAATAACGAAACTACGTAAAACGTATATTTCATTATTACGGGTTTATGATATACGTGATGGAAAGCGGTTAACGTAGGTTATGGACATTTGTAATACCGAAAGTGCTACTAATGTGCTGTCGCTCTCTAAAGAGGCACTGGAACCTGGTCACTAATACCAAAACACAACTATAGGATTTTATGGCGACATACTTTAGACCAGGATTGGTAGCCATTCAGTTGGGCAAATACTGTACCTCCTGGTTGTGGGTTGTTTTGTCGCCTCTTACGGCAGGGCGCCCGGTGGCAGGAAATTATATTCTTTTTCGGTTCCTGCACGGATAAGGTTTGGAGCGCGGTAATTAATTTGATTTTTTTATTTTACTATATTGGGCCCAAATCTAATTTACCACCGCTTCGCAACATGTTGTTATGTTCGCTTGAAGAGAAGAAGCGGTGCAACAAACTCTTCAGTAACACGCTGTATCCTAGTCAAGAGTCAATCTAAGTTAGATAATACTAGGATGAAAAGAACGTAGGTATCCGTGCAGCAACGGAGAAAGAATACAATTTCCTGCGGCCGGGCGGCCAATTGTAAGAGGCGACAAAACAACCCACAGCCAGGTAGGGCATTTGCCCGACTGGATGGCTACCACCCTTGGTCTAAAGTATGTCGCCATAACAACCTTGAGTTGTGTTCCGGCATTAGTGAACAGGTTCCAGTCTCCCTTAAGAGAGTAGCAACGCATTTTTATCACCTTTGGTGTTGCAAATGGACATACAAAAAAAACAGTGGGCTGGTCACGTCTACCGCAGGAGCTATGCCCGATGAAGCAGACGAGTCCTGGATTGGAGACCGCATCTCGGTAAAAGTAGTATCGGATGCCCTCCAGCCTGATAGAGTAACGACCTGCGTTAGGTCGTTGGTAGGCACTGGATAAAGGAGGAAGAGGACCGGGATGATGGGCGCCGACTTGGAGAGGTCTACGTCGAGCAGTAGACTGCGATTGGCTGACGGAAACCAACACAACACTATAGTATTTTCTAGATGTATACATACATTTATATACCTTGACAAAGCCTATCACAACAAGACATAGACTAATACTTTGAAGTCCTTGTATTGAGAAAATCAATGGGCTGATTAAAAAAACACACAAATGGAGCTAAGCGCCGGCGGATATGACACGTACGTACGGAAACTATGTTGTTTATGTCAGCTGTAAAGCTTTTATTACAAGCCTACAAAGTCGAATATTAATTGTACCAGCAGTAAAGGGATGTTGTAATTGTACGGTGGGTGGGATGTGGTTTAATTATAAGGAGATAGCGACTTATAAGCGGGTCATAATTTATTTCACTTCTTGTATAGTAGCAGAATGAAAATGTTAGTCACTTTAAAGGTGACTTGCCTGGACGAGTACAAGAAACAATACTGCTAACATTTTAATTAATGACACGTTTATAAAATACAGCAACGTGAAAAAAGGAAATTGCAATTTTGACGCTGCGATTAACAATAAGAAACAAAGAGGAGGATATAATCACTACGTCTTACATGAATATCAAAAACATTAAAAAAGTTTTACACGTACATGTCACACTTCATATATTACATCGTTATAATTAATATATTTAAGCTTTAAAACACAAAGTTTGAAGTATGAACGAATAACTTCAAAACATATCTATCTCTATCTCTATGAGCATAGTGTTCAAATTATTAAATGTAATGTATTTTAGCTCATTCTCTATCAGGCTTAGTCTTATTTAGTGTCAATTTTTGGTTTCATCGATTTTCAAAGCACGACGATTTTAAAGTAGTTTCATTTCAAAACAGAGCTACTAGGCTTGCGTGGAGTATATAATTCGCGTTTTAAAAACGCTCACCGCTTCTAACTTGGACCGTACCTGGTTGTATTAAAAACAATGTAGCGCGTCGGGTGCGCGTGGGTTTACGACCCCTGCCCCTTTATAGACACAAGTAATAAACTCGAATCGTTATAGCTGGTGCGCGGCGGTCGCCGTGCCGCCTTCGCGCCACGAGTCGTAGTGATGGGATAGTATAGCCTGTGATAATTATCCGCCGTGCTTATTTGCAAGTCCTGGTAGCGCAAGGGACAGCGCACGTGTCGCAAACTCAAAGGCGCGAGTTCGAATGCTGACCGGAACGCATACACCACCTGGCAGTTTTCTGACCTAATGTGCCATATGCTGACAACGGTGAAGGAATAGTGTCCGTTCCCCTAGAAGGCCCGAGTCAAGGAGTGGGACGTTTAGGAGCTGTTATTATTTATTATTAAACCAGTTACTTACTTTAAAAAAAAGAACTTAAATATAAATAGAACAACAAATATGAAGAAAAACCATTTTTAGCTAGACGTGTTGCTGGGGAGTTTCTTGCCGCTTCTTCTCCTTCACAGCAATAACACGTTGCGAAGACATAGACTAGGAAGGGAAATTAAATTTTAACCTATATGTATGACCTTCAAAAAGTATTCTCCAGTGGAACTTATTTTGAATAAAAACTTTTGAATTTGAATACGTTAGATTCAGATAGAGATTATATGTTTGTGGAGTCGGCGGGGGCCTCATATCTATACATCATTACTGATAAATAAAATTGAACAGCTTTTTACTAAATGCATAATTAAGAAAGTATACGGTACTTACCAAAAAAATCATTTTTTTGTCTGCCTGTCTGTCTGGATGTTCCGGCTATCGGAAACGGCTGGACCGATTTTGCCAGGATTTTCATTGGCAGATAGTTGATATAATAAGGAGTAACTTAGGTTACTTTATTTATGACTATTTTTAGGGTTCCGCGAATAAATCGAAGCGAAGTTGCGTACTAAAAAATAAATTTTAAAAACTGTCATGATTGTCCGAATTGTCATCACGTTGAAACATCACTAATCTTTATCAAACAGGGACCTTATTGTCGGTAAACGCTCTCCCCTGTAAATTTTAATACACTTTTGTTTGTACGACGGCTTCCTGTATTCCGCTTTGAGGTGTCGTTGTTCCGGTTATAATTCTTTATTATTAACACATGGGAATTATGGTTTAACAATGTCCCTGATCTGGTAAATGGACGAGAGATTTTTTTTTACAAAAACAAAACCATCTTAGAACCAAGTCAGCAAAAATAAGATACATAGATACACAACACTTTATTGTACATCAAAGCACATACAAACAGAATTAGAAAAAGATACAATGGGTACGATGGGTTTGCTTAGAAGAGATCGCTTCTTAGCGATCTCTTCTAGGCAGGAATTGATAGATTTTCAATACTGACGGTGGTGCAGTTTATAAAAATGATAAATGATAAGTATACACAATACATACCAGTACAAAAAAGCAATGTATGTATAGTTGTATATATTTTTTTTCTACATGTTGAGTACATTGTCCAATTTTGTAGTTTTTTTATGATTTACTTTGTATCGACTTGGAGAAGTTGTAGAAAATATTAATTTTTTCTTTATAGTTTGAAGTCAGTCGATTTTGTAGCTGTTAACAAAAATATTTTCTACATTTTAATTGCTTGAATAGCTTTAGAAATAATATTTTAAGCGCCTGTAGAAATTGTACTACTGGTACACGTATACAGATTTCGCCTCAAGGGTTACCGTCGATTTCGACGGGGATTCACTCATCAGATTATGTCTTGGTGACAATGAAAACATCTCACGAATAAAGAAAACATTTTGCAAATCGGTTCACAATTGACGGAGAATACGCGTAACAAGAGGTCCTGTTTTTGGATGCCGGTTAATAAACATTTGAATTAATTCTGAAATTTTTGCTCTCTAAACTTAACTGTATTGGCTTCTGAGCGTCTCGTAATATAAACACATTCGCCATTAGCCTTAGACTCGTCTGAGATCATACGCATTATTATTTAAACATTGACTATTTGTTGGTTATAGCGAAATGGCTAGCAATGGCCGGCAATGGAAGAGGCCTCGTGATGGGGGCCCACGCCTGCCAGGGCTGCGGAGAGGCTAGGTCATATACCCGTAGCCCGGGCTTAAGGTAAAGGACGGAACACCCAGGGGTTTTAGTGGGTATCCCTAACTGGGGAGTGGCAATAGCACGGCACCAGTTCTGACTGGGCATGCTAGTGCCACCTCCGATCTGGCGAATCCCACACTAGCTCGCGAATTATGCCCCCAAGGTTCTGCCCTGGTCACGGGCTTAATCCTCAATCAGATTTCCCCTGGTCAAAAAAATAAAAAACGCGTTCCGAACTCAAAGCGTGCGGTGGTTCGCTCCTGGCCGAAACAAATGTATCGCTTACGCATTTTGACCACATGTGCATATTGTTATAATTACCACATGCTAACAACGGTGAAGGAAAACATCGTGATGCTAGCCGTCTTGGACAATCGGGAGGCCCGA
The DNA here is from genome assembly GCA_012273795.1 of Dendrolimus punctatus. NCBI lineage: Eukaryota > Metazoa > Arthropoda > Insecta > Lepidoptera > Lasiocampidae > Dendrolimus > Dendrolimus punctatus. The sequence goes on from CM022542.1 coordinate 291,888, forward strand.
GCCCAGCAGTGGGACATTATGGGCAGTTATAATATTTGTTTGGGCGTCAAGGTTATTTCCTCGACCCTCATATTATATTTCCTATCCATCAATAAGGTGATTTATGCGGTTCAATTTGGGCTGGATAGATGACGGTTTGTTTTCTTTTGGCATTACGATAATTGAGTTTTCTCAAAGGCGGCTTTACCCTGGCGTTGGTTGGGTCTGAAATTAACAATTCTTACCAATTTCGGATCTGCGAGGCATTATACAGGTGCTATAGAAATACTGGAAGCGACTCTCTGTTTAATCAAACATTATCAACGTAATAAGATCGAGATAGAACGAAATACTTGAAAACATTACTAACTGAATCTGTATTAGTATAGTGTTTAAATGATTAAATATAATGTATTATATCTCATTGTATCGCAGGCTTAGTCCTATCGATTTATAATTATGTGTTTATATCTTTTTAGTGTCGTTTTTCGTTTCATCGAGTTCAAAATCACAACGATTTCAAAGAAGACTTGTTTCGAGGACACTCAAATGATGGTATTTTTTGCTAACATAATCTTTATACTTACCGAAATAACTAATATGATAGCATAAGGTGCATGATTATTCTTCACTAATCAACCTTATCACAGGTGCCTTATCCAGACATGATCTCAACCGAGGTCGGGCATAAAATATCGGAGTGTTATCGTGTTGTAGCAGGTGGGGGATGTTTCGGGGGCGTTTAATTTCCACCGGCACCTGATTTCACCTTAATTAAAGATGGGATTTTGAACTTACGCAAAAGGGTGGCCGGCGAGTATAATTTGTTTGAATTAATTCGCGTTCTTGAGATGCCTATTTAAAAGTTGAAATTGAAGTTCCGTAATTGTATACATTTTGGGGTGGCTTAATGCGAGTTTTGTCATGGGATGGAGTATTTATAAGTTTACGGGTTATATTCAAACAGCACGGTCTGTTTTTATTTTATATTGTTAATAGAGTTTCTTTTATTTTACGTATATAAAACTTAATTCGGTTATATATTTACACTAGCGGCCCCGGCAGACGTCCTGGTTTGAAAAAATAAAATCATCCGGGGACCCACTGAAACACAGAAAAAAAAAATCACCAAATTTGTTGCCGGTGGTTAGGAGGATTCTAGAACCCGATCTCAGCGCCACCTACCCTGTTCCAACGGTATAAAAAGTATCCTATCTTTCAAGTTGGATCAAACTGCACACAGTGTGCAAATTTGATAAAAATCGGTTAAGTAGTTTAGGAGTCCATCGCGAACAAACAACGTGACACGTAATTTATATATAATAAGATAAAATAATAACTGTAGGCAACACCAACAAATTTGACTTTGTCGCATCAAAAAATTCCTTCAACATGTACTGGTGTAAATTTAGTATATTAATTAAATATCTCACGTGGTGCAATTTCTACCCTTCCTAATTAGTTTTGATTTTATCAATAACAAAGTCCATAACTCTAGAAAACTGCCCAACAAAACATGGGGAAGTCGAAGCCAACCTGATTTGAAGTAACAAATATAACGCGATGATGTCTTGTTTATGACAAAGTAGGTACTTGTCAGTGAATTGAAAAAACGCGATTACAGCGCCCTCTTTTTTTGCTAATCCATAGATTCCATAGAAACGAAGTCATTTATTGGAATAAAAAGTATTCTAAGCATTAGCTCAGATTATAAGCGAGCACTATGTTGAGTTTCGTTCGTATAGATTCAGTAGTTTCAAAAAAAGATGCGAACGCAGCGCCATCTTATTCCTTATTTTTGTCTGTCCCACGTGAACGATGTCATTTATCTGGTTAACAAGTATCTTAAGTTACAACCCGGGACCTAAGCTAGCTCTATTACGAGTTTCATTTAAATCCGTTCAGTAGTTTCTCGTTATGCTCTAACAGACAGACAGAAAATTCTAAAAATTGGACTTTTGATATCTACTGGTCCGAATTAGCCCACTGTTTTTTTTAAACGCATTGTACAAACTCGAAGTAGATTTTTGAAATGATTAAGAAATACAAACACCCAGGGCCGCTTGCATAAAGTTGTTTAAATTTATTTAAGAATCACAAAACGTATTAACACCCTTAAATACAATTATTGTCTTGCACAACGCAAAATTTGCCGCTAAATATGTTTAAAGAACTGTCAATACGTTTTGTGTAAAATATATTTAGGCAGTTTAATATGATTAACTAATTTTATTTAACGGCGATCGTTATGCAAGCGGCCCTTACTTACACATGATTGTGCAGACGAGTCTTCGAGTGGAGACCGCCCCTCAGACAAATTACTGTAATGACATACTACAATCCGGTAGAGCGATGATCTGCACAAGGTCGCCGGTAGAGGCTGGATGATGAAAGCAGAGGACAAGGATAGGTGGTACAAACTCGTGGAGGCCTATGTCTAGCTGTGGACATTAGTTGGGTGACGACGACAACACAATAAAAATAATCGATTTTAAATTATTCATCAATAGTAAAAAGGTGTATGTAATCCAAACGAGCTTAAGCTCGACTCACTGAATGGAAATGTGAAAAACTCACACTAGTGATACTTCTTATTATTAGACATATGCGTTGTTATTGCCCAAGATTGATAAGTGAACTATTGAGCCTGTTGCCAATATCATCAGTCTATCGTAATATATCGGTTGCATTCGAAGAGTCTGTTTCAGATTCCGGAGACTGCTTTGCTATTTTGTCGTCTCCACTTCGCATTTTGTTATTCATTATTATTTTGAAATCATTAGCACGTAAGTTGTATATCATCAGAGACCAAGTTTTGCTAATCTACATACATAAGTAGGCCATAATTTTTACCAAGATCGCTGTAAAATTCCAGCCTTGATTCTCCTCGAAATTAAATTTATCTCGTTCCGACTTGCAACCGAGTGAGCATTGCAAGTCGTCATCAAATTGTGTATTCTCTACCCTTTGCGAAATTTGGCATCGCGCCATAATCCGAGTACGGGTTTAAAGAAACGCTCCTGTTACCAAGATATACACGATTTCTGTATTCAATTTGATATTAAAATTTATTTTAAGATCTTTGAATATTTTTCTGTGTTTTGTCAGGTGTACCACGTTATGCCGTGGTCTGCCAAAGGTGTTGAAAATGTTTCAGGCGACAAGGTCGCCCTTAGTTCAACTTATATTGTATCATCTAGTTTATAATTCAGTGGCCATCCTTAAATGAAGTCGCACGTTAAGAGGGGGGGGGGTTGACGAAGTGTGACATAATTTGATTAGGGGTGGGAGGGGTTCTAGATTTCGTGACGACACATTTCAAAATCGAATATATTTAAGTTTTCAAATATGAAATTTTAATATCTGCAAAAATAATATTTGCAACTCTATTGCATCGTTTTCTCCATCGTTTATATATATATTGTATTCCAGATGGTTTTTTAAATTGAGCTTCAATGTACAGACAATATTTAGAATTTTACAATATTATAGATAATACCATTACTAGCAACAAAAACTCTTATTTAGGTATAAGGATGACGTTGTGTGACAAAGGGTGGGAGGTGTCCTCAATTTCGTGACGTCAAATTTCAAAATCTAATTTATTTAAGCTAAGTAAGAAACTGCTGTTTTAATGTAACAATTTCCTGATGCAAAATTGCCAAATTGAGGGAGGCGTCCAAAACTCACGATACTTGTCTGACGTAATTTGTGAATGGCCCTTTAAGGTGAAAAATAAAGTAGTTTCATTAATTCATTTTTTACGCAATGTAGGAAGGAGTAAACACAAAATCTACAATAAATTGTAACTTGTAGGTCGCGCGTGGCGCGGCGCTGTATACTGTTTGTATGGGTTTGGTGGGTCCCTGGATGGTTTAGATTAGACTGCGATGACGCCATGTTTGTTCAGGGTACTTTCATACAGAGAATGGTAGAGTAGGTACCGGAAGACCACGACGTACACACCATGGTCAAATAACAGAAGTGTTAAAACGAGGTCAGGTAAAAAGCATATCAAATAAACGTTCATGTATGAAGAGGTTAATGAATGTAGATGAAGCGAAAGCTGTTTGTTAGGAAAGTTAGGATCGTCGCAAGTGGTGATCTATAGTCTCTGCCTACGCCCATGGAAAACAGGGGTGATAATATATACCTATGTATGTATGCAACCAGAGAAATATACTGTTTCCGATGTACAGGAAAAGAACCTAAACGGATTGTCAATATGTATATTAACGCAAAGGAAGCCGCGTGCAATAGCTAGCGATGAATAACAGAAGAATCAAATAGCGTGCATAAACTAACCTACTAACAAGAAATACATCGATTTGGGTCATGCTGAAAGTTTCAGTTGAAGTTCTACAGGCAAGCGTTAAAATTTTCAGAAACCATCCCAGTTGGTTGGCATCGCTCCAAAATGGGGTTTACTTTATAACTTTTATATGTGTTAAACATTTGAATATACAACGTGGTGACGTCATTTCGTACCACTTGACTGCATCTTAATGTAGGTATTTATTTAGTATAATATGCATATTGTGTTACAAAATTCCACAAGAGTTCCAAACGCGGCCAACAATTTATTAAAAGTTTTGCCAAAATGAACTAACTATTCGTGGACCCTTTTAGTGGTCAATATAGATTGGTCAATATATCTTCCGTGATCACTGATAAATGACCGAAATATCGGAATAAACATCAAACAAAATACCGCGGTTTATCGGTTAAAACTTAGTTTTGTTCTGTGTACTTGTCACATAAAATCAATACTAGGACAAAATAAATGAATATATGTTCCGAATTTTCGAATGGTGCTAATTTTTATGTAATGATAACATGTATCACCAAAACTTCGTTTGCGTTGTCATGTGAGGGCGATGCGACCGCAACGCCATCTTTTTCGCTATACCTCAGAAACGACGTCATTTAATGGAATAAATGGAATTCTAAATGTTGAACGGGGAAATAAGTGTGTTGAATTTCATTTAAATTCGTTCTGTGGTATTATACATGACGCTCGAATAGATAGACAGACAAAGAAAAACCCGAACAATAAATGCAATTTTTTTGGAATCTACTGGCCCGAGTTAGTCCCCCTAATGTTTTACTCATTTTTCAATTTTTAACCTCGAATCCTTTTCAGATTTTTTATATTACATTATTGATTGTGTTTCAACATATATTTTACACATCTCACCGGTCTTAACGGCCCTAAACGATCAAATTTGTTGGTCAAACTTCATGTTTTCATCAAACAATAGCATACACAATCAAAGAAATTTGTCAAACTTTTCCCCTGTATCGATTAGCTCCTAGTGCTGTGAAATTTGACACCGAACGCTTATAATGCGTATACAGGCAGATAGTATTTTTAGGATTTGAGGTAGTACTGTGTATTAAGAAAAAAAACAGACGATTGAGAAAAGATTAGTTGTTATTTTAATAAGCAAATTATGAAATAAAACTTAAATTCTTTGTCTTTTTTTATTTTTATTGCCTGAAGCAGGCAAACAGACGAAGTGCTGTTGGAAAGTGGTTACAGTCTATGGACGTTTGCAATATCAGGGGTGTTGCCAACGCGTTACCGGCCTCTAAGAAATGTCCTTAATATTAACATTCTTATCCTTGTTTGACAAACACCGCTGTTGGCCTTCAAACTTTTTTGTCGAATACGCCTTCAATCCCAATTTCAATCAAACACATAAATTGCTTGAGAAACACATCAAACAAAGTAAAATTTGACAAACAATTTGATCGTTTACAGGGCCGTTACGTATGTGTATGTTCCTGAAATGTTGTGTAGTATTTATTATGTTTAGCGAAATACCTACAAAACCTAATAATACATTTATAAAGTTACTTAGGTGACCGCGCTACAAATTTGCGTACCAATAAATAACAAATTAAATATTCAAAATGTACCCTTTATTGGAACAGCGTAAACATTCCAGAATAATTGCGAAAGTTTGTGTAATCAATTTAAAATGTTTTTAGACAAACGTCTGGAGTTGTGTACCCACTCTGCCTAGGACAGATGTGCTCTGTGAATTATATATGGAGATAAAACGTGTACGGGACAGATAGAGGCAAAGTTTCACTAAACGAGATAGCTCATGCATACGTTATCAACTGTGGAATCTATGAAGCGGTGCCATAATTAAATTTGGTATATAATACGCCTTTGAGAATTTAACTATATCTATAATACTATAAAATTCTAAACATGACGCGTACACTGAGCTATAAAAAAACAACTCAAAATATATAAACGATGGAGAAGACCGTGTACATTTTTAACACGCTTTTATTAGCTTCACCTGTATGTATGTATGTATGTTTGTAACCGACCCCTTTGAGCTCGATTTTGGCCTACTTTGAACGATCAGATTTAATTCAAACTTTGCACACCTGTCAAACGTCGATGACAATGCAATAATATAGTACCATGGAGCTGATCTGATGATGGAGTGGGAAGGTGGCCATAGGAACTCCTGTACTAAACAAGATAGACCCTTCGTGTTTGGGCTCGTATGTTTATATCGCGTGACAGTGCAATAATATGGTACCATGGAGCTGATCTGATGATGGAGTCGGAAGGTGGCCATAGGAACTCTTGTACTAAACAAGATAGACCCGTCGTATTTGGGCTCGTTTTACTTGTCTTGGCTAGCACTCTGCTGCTACATGATATGCAGGATCTCAAAAGCTTGTACTTAAAAACATTTTTAAAAAATTCAACTAAAAAATGAAAAATAAATAATAGTTAAAAAAAAAACTAAAAAAACACGCTTTCATAAGATTAAGATATTAAAGGAGAAGAAAAAGCGCTTTGAATACACCCCACGCTTTTTTTAAGACCCCATTCATTAGAAACCAAATTTATTAAATTTTATTTACTGTTTTTTAGTTGGATTTTTTATGAAAGCGTGTTTTTTTTACAAGCTTTTATTTAACTTTCAATGGATGTATGTATGTAAGTTCGGGTGGAATCTTGCAAGTTAAATTTGACCAACTTCCCGGATTCCGATTGAGCTGAAATTTTGCAAGCATATGTATATCGCGTGACAATGCATTAATATGGTACGATGGAGCTGATCTGATGATGGATTTGGAAGGTGGCCATAGGAACTCCTGTTACTAAACATGACAAGATGATTTGATTCAGTATCTTAAAAGTTATATTTTTTAAAAACATGTTGAAGTATAAAATTTCAATCTTATTTTATTGGGGATAATGTTAGTGTTAGCGACCGTTTTACGCAGATGTAGTGATTGGTTTAGTGGGCTATGTATGATGTGACATTATTATTGTTTGTTAATGACGTTAAACAATGACAGATAATTTATTAATATACATTAATGTAGTTAATCATTAACGGCGTTATGTTAAAGCCATAAACAAGACTGATTTGGCCACAGTCACTAAACTACAACATTCTCCCAAATGGAGTTTCTTTTTAAAAAAAATATTTTCACAGCCTATATTTGTTTTACATTCCCTGCGTTTCTATATCATATTGTGTAGTAGTTTGTAGCAGATCATCTTATCTTCTCACTACTAATTTTACAATTTACAAAATAATAAAGTATTAAGATTTCTTTGTGTTTTGAATAAATCAATAGGGTTGCCAACAATGGGCTTTACCTTATATTGTATGAAATGAGTTTCAAAGTAATAACCACTTTGACTAAAGAATCTGGTTCTGCAAACCCTCCTAGGGTATATTATTCATTCGAATGACAATCTCGTGAGATCCGACCAAGTCGTCGTGCATAACTGATGTTAAGGCTCTTATGCGGTTACCGCCTAATAGGTTTCGTTTCTAACCTCTGCGGTTTGTATCTTTTAATGAATAGACACGTCATCTAAAGTTTATATTATAGTAAAACTACGTTTTAACGGTTTTAAGCGCGGCAATTTATTTGATTTTGGTTATGCCGACATTTCAGCCGCTTTCAGTGGCCGTGGTCACGGACGACAAAGATGACATTGGTCCAACGAGTATTGTTAAAGTTTTATTTAGCCTACCGCCAACTTATTCATCTTAATTATTTAGTTTTAATTTTGTTTATGGTTATTATTTACTCTATGGGAGCCTCATCTAATTTACCACCACTTCACAACATGTTGTGGCTTGAAGAGAAGTAGCGACGCAAATAACTCTTCAGCAAACATGCCGAGCTCTAAAAATTATATTATAATTTATGCTTGACATTGGTTTTTTGAAGTGATAACTTCTTATGGGAGGGTAAACCGCTTCGTTACGTAACGCGTTACGGCGCCTGTCGTCTGGCTTCCCTTTCTCTCACGTTAGATTAGTTTAAGTTATCACATCTGTCGGGCGTCCCGAGACACACACCGTCTTTTGAATTTGTTTTTTATAGTAGTATAGGTTCGTGTTTGACCACAATCTCGCCTTATGTGGAGCGAAGATGTGGTCTAGGATGGAGCACTCTTACCTAGAAGGTATCTATTCACACGGTACTTGAAGACACCCAGGTTACAAGTATCAGAAAAGACAGACTTCGTGTTCGATTCCTGGTATGGTAGATTTCGGAAACGAATTTTCTCCGTTATTTACTATGGTCTGGGTGGTCTGATATCGGCCCCAGAGTAGTTCGTTGTATGTCGAAATTTATGAAATGAGGTTGGCAGCTGGCACTCAGTATTAATTTTAATTATTACTGGCACTGGACTATAACATATATGCTGAGGATCAACCTGATGGAAAGTGGTTAACAATGCCTTTGGACATTTGCCACACCAAAGGTACTACCGATATGTAGGCGTATGGATTTCTAAAATATGTTACAAGTACTGGATGGCTTGAATATCCATGCTCTTTTGACCCTCGATCTAGTGGCGTTGACCACGACATGGTCATTTGGCCGCCTCCACCGTCGGCCGTGTAACCACGTGTTGCGTTTCACGCTACGGGTGGCCATGAGTTTATTCCTTTATTGGGAATGTGTTTGGCTTGCAGCTTAATATTATACTAATGATAATAAGTGTAATAAGAGGGACATATATTTATACTAGCTGTCCCGGCAGACGTCGTCCTGCCCGGTAAAAAAAAAAAATTAGGGGTGGACTACCCCTAACATTTAGGGGGATGAAAAATAGATGTTGGCCGATTCTCATAGATACCGGATAAGCACAAAAAATTTCATCAAAATCGGTCAAGCCGTTTCGGAGGAGTATGGCAACGAAAACTGTGACACGAGAATTTTATATATTAGATATATATATATAGATAGATAAGTATACAACTACATATATACATACATAACTTCACGCCAGGTCCCTTGCGGGGTAGGCACGAACAACAGAGCACCATACAGGCTTATTCTTGTAAGTATACAACTATATGAAATATATACAAACATATATTAAAATATAAACATACACAATAAATAATACACATTATGCAGTTAGATAGTGCTCCTCATAGTGTCTATTTATACGATAAATAATTGATCGCGAAATTTAATTTTTTATCCTTAGTTGATTGATCATCACTATCATCACTATCACTATCACTATCATCACTATCACTACATAGTATAAAACAAAGTCGCCTTTTCTGTCCCTATATCCCTATGTGCGCTTAAATCTTTAAAACTACCCAACGAATTTTGATGTGGTTTTTTCCAATAGATAGAGTGATTCAAGAGGAAGGTTTATATGTATAATACATGCATCATATACTAAGGCAACATTGCTAATTTTAGAGGTTTCTATGTAGTGATGCCCGTGCAAAGTCGGAGCGGGCCGCTATGTTTTTATATACAACGTTCATAGTTTTTCTGTAGTGTATTTAATTTTGTATCAGCATTGCACCCGTGCGAAGCCGGGGCGGGTCGCTAGTGTTAAATAAAAATGACAATTTATGACACGAATAATTTTAATTTTACTTACGTTTATTAAACTTACTGTCCAATATACAATAAGTTTAATTAAAATTCAGTAGTAATGTACAATAACATAATAAAAAAAATGTAGCCCTACATATCTCGGCAGCTTTTCTATATCTTTAATCACATAGTTTTGCGAATATATCCATGGTAGTAATGAATTGGCTCCGGTTTTTATAATTTTGGAGCGAATATGAGTATTAAATTATACAACCATAAAAGTAAAGTTATAAACAAGCCATAGCCATAGGTAGGGCATTTGCCCGACTGAATAGCTACCACCTCTGGTCTAAAGTATGTCGCCATAACAACTTGGATTTGTATGCCGGCATTAGTGACCAGGTTCTAGTCTCCCTTAAGAGAACAGCAGCGCACTTGTAGCTTCCTTGGTCTTGCAAATGTACACAGGTGATGGTAACCGCCTTTCATCAAGTGGACCGTCTGTCTGTCTGTTGAACTCCTGCAATAAAAATCAAGAAAACTTTCTTCCCAATCACCTGACTTCAATTTATTTGTGTGAAACAGAAAGCGCGCTTCCGCTAGGACCAAAATTTTATGAAAAAATATATGAGGTTAAAAAGGTCTCCCACACGATGGCACGATGACTGAGTATGTAGAAGAATATCTTATAAAAGTTGTTTCTTTGAAGTGTAATTACTGTCAAGGCCGATTTTTCAGTCGGCAGATAAAATTAATCAGTGAAATAAATTAAAGCCTGTGTGAGTTTAAAAGAGAACCCACTCAATTGTTTTACATATGCACCTGACATTTTCAATTTTGCAATGTAATACTTTATTCTATGAATAACTTTTATCTAGTGATTAAAAATCATTAATGGACTACTTCAGAAAAGATCGCCTGTAATGTGAACCCCGAAGTCATTATATACCTATAGTCACATAAATACATACATACATACATAACTTCACGCCAGGTCCCTTGCGGGGTAGGCACGAACAACAGAGCGCCATTTAGGCTTATTCTTACACACCTCACTTGCTTCTTTGACATTCATAGTTCTTGTCATGCACGCTCGCCTGTTCTTAAGGCTCCTGACATCACCTTCTGCTAGTACACGATCAATTTGATCATGGAAGGTGTGTCGTGGCCTTCCGCGACTTCTGCATCCATCCACTTTTGCATTGTATATCTGTTTAGTCATTCTTTCATCATACATTCTTTTCACATGCCCGAACCACCGGAGCATTCCTTTCCTTACAGTCACATAAATAATTTTATTAAATCCGTAAATATAAAACTAAGTCTCTTAAAATCATAAAATATGGTAAACGCAAACTGCAACGGTTAACGTTACTAAAGCCAGAGGTTAACTAACCGAACTAAGATCACTAATCTTTTAACCTCCAGTAATTGATCTTATTTATTACGTATATACTAATTATCGTATAATTTTGCGTATTAATTACATAAAATGTGTGTGTTTCTATTAATGTAATCACTGTTCTCTTTTACCTGCTCCCAGCTATTTAGGGTTGGGGAGAGAGGTGCGCATGCGACTCACGGGTACCAACGTAAGCCCGGTGTCCGGAGGCGTAGATGTGCGCAATATCTCCCGTGATTCTGTCATAGGGGACCATCAGCATTTGGGGATGCGGTGGAACAAAACCTCTGTTGGTGAAGTGGGTCACTCTGCTTCTTAGGGTGACTCAGGCCTCGATGCGCGGATGAACATGGGTGTAACGTTCGAAAACTCATTTACTAACTTAAACTGCGGGCACATGGCAGCTTTATCAGAGTTCCACACAAGTTCTAACCCCCTTCTTCCTGCTTCAACAAAAAAATGTAATTTCCTTCCATATTCCTCTCCCTATTCGGACATGCTTCCTTCGTAACGCCACCTCTCACAGAATATCGGCGTGGAACGGTTAGCCTTGCCTTACCTTAGCGATACCTCTATCTCATCCCTTTATCGCATCCTGAAGGCTGGCAATGCGTTGATATCGTTCCTGGTGTACAAATGTCTAAACGCAACGGTGATCACTTACCATGATCTGAGCCGCTTGCCAGATTACCAGCCTTGCAATAAAAAAAAATAATCACCATGTTTATCAGTTTCGAGCAGGAAAAAATAAGACACTTTTAAAACAATAATGAAAACACAAAATATCACGCCAATTGCACGAGCGCGAAGATCACAGACTGACGGAATATTTAATACACAAAGCCATGTAACATAAAGGTGGAAAATGACAGTTTCAACAATTCGTAAGGCGTTGTTTAATCATCTCGGCAGATTCGCTCACCTAATATTCGGATGGGGCGAATTATTCAACCCCCCCTCCCCTCCCCCTCTAGACACCCCTTGGTAATGGAATATCCAGGGCTGGTGAGAGGCACGATTTTTTAATATTTTTCTTCAATCTATTTATCTATCCTTACTATAGTAAATCTGCGAATGGAGTTTGTACAATGCGTTTAGAAATGTGAAAAAATCAGGGCTGCTAATTTGGACCAGCAGATTCCGAAAATCTATTTCTGGGTTTTTTTTCTATCTGTCTGTCTGGTAGAGCATCACGTAAAAACTATTGAACGGATTTAAATGAAACTTTACATAGAGCTTATATCCCGAATCGCTTTTCTTTTCAATTTTCTCTGTTATTTACTATTGTCTGGGTGTCTGGGATCAGTCCTAGAGTAGTCCGTTGTATATCACCCATAACAAAGCAAGCAAGACAAAAAATCAACTTGCTTAAAGGTAATAATATAATAACAGCCCATTAACCACTGCTGGGCTCGGTCACCCACTATAGGGGAACGGACAGTGTACCCGCCACGCTTGTCCAAGGCGGCTTGGCAGGTTTGACACATCAGTTATCTCGATGTGCACGTTGTACCACGATGTTTTCCTTCACCGTTAATAGCACGTTTGTGTATATACCATATGTGTGTGTTTTTCTTCCGATTATTTGTTTATTGAATAGCAAGAACTACGTGACACCCCTGTATTAAAAATGTTCCCAGGAATTTCTCGTTCAATGGTAATAAGTAAGTTTTTGTGTGGGGCGGCTAAATTTTTGTCTACGAATGCGGGGGACTTTGCTAAGCCGTAAAGTGCAATAAGAAAACGTTCAAAGTTCAGAAAGCATTTTTCTGTTGGCTCATTTCGAAAATAAAGCTAACTTTTTAACTTGGAGAAATGTGATATAAAGATAATATTTTATTTTGTTTCACTTCGAAACTATTGTGATTATTAAATCATGTATGTGCCTTTTGTACACTTGGTCTTTCTTGTAATGGTGGATGTTGGCAGTAGTTTGTTGAGTATTGATGCTTTCTTATAGCGCTGTAAAGAAAATACACCATATTGCTTTCAGGGATTTTTTCTCGTACTGTTAGGTCTTGGATGCTGATTGATCCCTGGGTTCAACTTAGTGGTGGTTGAAGTCGTATCTTACGACTAATAGCAACTTAATTAAAAATATTATATAAATTATTATAATATATAAAAATTATTTGTGAGCATTCTTAATACTAATATTAAACTAGCCTAAAGTAGGCCGCAGAGCCAGCGAAACGCTGTACATTGAACCGTACTGTGTAAATGTATAAAAAATCAACGAATTTTGTATGAACGGCTATAGTTTGATTTGTGTGCTTATTTTATTCATCCCTATTAATTAATATTATAAATGCGAAAGTAACTCTGTCTGTCTGTCTGTCTGTCTGTCTGTCTGTCTGTCTGTCTGTCTGTTCCGTTTTCACGTAAAAACTACTGGACCGATTTGGCTGAAACTCAGTATATATATATTTTCGATACCGAGGATGAACATAGGATACTTTTATCCCGAAAAATGGGATAGTTTCCGGGATAAAATGATATTTGTCTGTTTGTTTGTTATGCTTTTACGGAAAAACTACTAGGCCGATTTGGCTGAAATTCGGTACGTATGTAAATTAAATATTGAGGATGGACAAGGGATAATTTTCATTTTGGCCTTTTTGGTAATTTTGGCCTATTTGGTCATTTTGGCCTTTTTGGTCATTTTGGCCTTTTTGGTCATTTTGGCCTTTTTGGTCATTTTGGCCTATTTGGTAATTTTTCCTTTTTGGTCATTTTGGCCTTTTTGGTCATTTTGGCCTTTTTGGTCATTTTGGCCTATTTGGTAATTTTTCCTTTTTGGTCATTTTGGCCTATTTGATCATTTTGGCCTATTTGATCATTTTGGCCTTTTTGATCATTTTGAACTTTTTGATCATTTTGGCCTATTTGGTCATTTTGGCCTATTTGGCCATTTTGGCCTAATTGGTCATTTTGGCCTATTTGGTCATTTTGGCCTATTTGGTCATTTTGGCCTATTTGGTCATTTTGGCCTATTTGGCCATTTTGGCCTATTTGGTCATTTTGGCCTATTTGGTCATTTTGGCCTATTTGGTCATTTTGGCCTTTTTGGGTCATTTTGGCCTTTTTGGGTCATTTTGGCCTTTTTGGTCATTTTGGCCTTTTTGGTCATTTTGGCCTTTTTGGTCATTTTGGCCTATTTGGTCATTTTGGCCTATTTAGTCACTGTTGCCTTTTCGGTCATTTTGGCAATGTCGTTCGGTTTGGCCTCTTTGGTCATTTTGATTATTTTGGCCATTTTGGTCGTTTTTGCCTACTCCGTCATTGTGGCCATGTCGGTCACTGTGGTCTTTTGGTTATTTAGACCATTTTGGCCTTTTTGGTCAAGTTTTGTAATTTATTTTGTTGACAGATAGACGGGGGATGGTATAAAGCGATATAAAATGAAGTGAATCTTCCGTGGGCAAGTACATAAAAAATGTAATATAATATAACCTTTAGCACTTGCTCTATAAACAAGAGACATGTACTAGAGGTTAACACGCGGCGCAGCCGCGGGGTAAACTCTGGTACATACATAACTTCACGCCAGGTCCCTTGCGGGGTAGGCACGAACAACAGAGCGCCACACAGGCCCATTCTTACACACCTCACTTGCTTCTTTGACATTCATAGCTCTTGTCATGCACGCTCGTCTGTTCTTAAGGCTCCTGACATCACCTTCTGCTAGTACACGATCAATTTGATCATGGAAGGTGTGTCGTGGCCTTTCGCGACTTCTGCATCCATCCACTTTTGCATTGTATATCTGTTTAGTCATTCTTTCATCATACATTCTTTCCACATGCCCGAACCACCAGAGCATTCCTTTTCTTACCTTCACCCCGACACTCTCTTTCAGACCAACTCTCTTTCTTACTTCGGTATTACGAATTGTATATCGTATATTGATAATCTAATTTTTCGAGATAAACCCATATTATGTTAGCCATTCTGTGTATAGATATTACACTTACAACAAATTTCATGAAAAACGTCTCGTACAACTACGCCGGAGTATACTAATTACAAGGAAAATATTAAAAAGAGAAATCAATCATGGATGTTCCAAAATTATGAAAATATTTTTTTAAATAAATATTACATGTTTCGGGATAAAAAAATTCTTGTTTTCTCTTACAAGATACATTTTTGGATAAACTTTTAATTAAATTGTGTATTTAGATTATTTATATAAAACGTTTTCTACTATAATATTTAACTTTGTATGTGGCTGAAATTGTGTGAGACATTTAAACATTAGTGTAATTTTGTAATGTACGTCAATGATCTTCTAAGGAAAACAGTGAATAAATATTCTACGTTCTTAGTTGTAATCGAATGTATGAATGAATGAACGAGTGTAAACACTTTATTGTTCACCAAAAATTAAAAATACGTTCTTAAAACTAGGTACAGTAAATGTTGAACAAAGGGAGGCTTTATCGCTTAAAGGAATCTATTCCAGGCAACCCTTTAAACTAAGGAAAATAAAGACAACAGTGGCGGTGAAGACGATGAATAATATGAAACATTCCAAGAATAAGTAATAAATAAATGCATTCATAAAATTATTTTCTTCAGTACGCGAAGAAGTGGGTGAATAAATATTTAAAGAAAATTCAAACATTCAACTTATTCTAAGTCTTCAGAATTGCTTAATTTAAATATTTGACTGTTAATGCCAAATACATAAAGTATTACTTATTTTGAAAAATCAAATTGCTTAGTTATTTTGGTAAACAGCTAACAGACTTTTATTTTATTTTCAAGCAAAATGGTATAGGTATTAACATATTATTTGGAAATTTACTAAGTTTTTTTTATCATTTGCGTTTAGGCTTTGCGTTTGAAATCACTATTCAATTAAATATTATGTATCATAGAAGCATCATTTTAACGCCCCAATCTCCAAACGCAGCACACGGTCCATCGTCTTGATTGAAACTCCAGTAAAATCAGGCTTCTCCACCTACTTATTTGCTTAAACTTGGCACTTTGTGCTCTTTACGGAACTGTAATTAAAGACTCCGAATCGTTCCCGGCTATTTTAGGTGTGTTTAACTTATACTTATATATTAATACGTGAAGTAAAAACACAGCAAAAACATTGTACCCCTTTTGACGAAAATTGCGCGGACGGAGGTGTTCAAAATTTGGCACACTTATAGTTCTTATAGAGAAGGAGTGCAGAAAGCTATTTTTTTAAATTATTCATAAAAATACATTAAATCAATAAAAAAAATTACACACACTACCATGTATTTGGCACACACGCATATATACTCTTTTACTTATTGTTAAAGTCAAATTAACGGCGTAGCCTTGGCGAAATCTGTGATTATAGAACTTATATATTATATTGTCTTTGACAACAGAACCTTAAAAATGTTCAAACTTTTAATTTAAATCAATTATCATGGTCGATTTTCGACCACGGGCGACCATAAGCCCATACAAATCGACTCAATTGCTCTTTATTCTTATCTTATACTAGCTTCTGCCCGCGACTTTATCCGTTAGAATAGTTAAAAGCAAGTAAGTTAAAAAACCTCCCGATTTTGAAACATGCTTCATTGGTGCTCCGCTCCCATTGGTCTTAGCGTGATGATATATAGCCTATATAGCCTTCCTCGATAAATGGGCTATCTTACACTGAAATAATTTTTCAAATTAGACCAGTAGTTACTGAGAAGCGCGCGTTCAAGCAAACAAACTTTTCAGCTTTATACATCAGTATAAGATATCATGTTAAAATAACTTTTTTTGGTTGACAATCTGGCAGTCAGGCCGTTTAGTGGAAAGCGGCTACTCACCATCGCCTATAGACGTAAGCAACACCAGTTTAGAATAGGATAGAGGAGATGGAATAGGAGGGATAGATAATTCTATATTGTACACCAAAGCATAAATAAGCAAGTAAAACATAATAAAACTTTGTCCGTGCAGGAACGGAGTAATAATACAATTTCCTGCGGCCGGGCGTACTGTCGTAAGAGGCAGCAAAACGTACTACAGCCAGGTGATAGGGCATTTGCTCGACTGGTTCGCTACCACTCTTGGGGTAGAGTATGCTGCCATAACAAGCTTGAGTTGTGTTCTGGTATTATTGACCAAGTTCCGATCTTCTTTTAGAGACGGGCAGCACATTGATATCACCTTTGATGTTGCAAATGTCCATAGGCGATGGTAACAGCTTTCCATCGGGTGACCGGTCTACCTGTCTCTGAACTCATGCGATAAAAAATAAACATTAATAATGACTTCCGGGATATTTTCCGGGCGTATTTTTCAAACGTCTGAAACTAAAACAAACAGCCTGCCTTTCCGTAAGATGAATGTGGTAAAATGAAAAAAATCCCAGTCGAGCAAAGAAATGTACATAAATTTGATGTAGGCTAGTTCCTTTTATTTCTTTCTTTATGCCCATAATAGACATTTTGCATAAAGAGGGTTTAAGCTGCGGTTGGAATGCAAGCGATACAATTTACCATTTGTTTGACATTATCCATGTAATATTTCTTAAGCTTTCGCGACTCGTATACATAATAAAACTACGTTTTAACGGATTTAAGCGCGGTAATTTATTTGATATGTATTATGTATTGTTGAGTTATTATTTCATTTAAATAATAGCCATAAACAAAATAAAACTAAATAATTAAAATTAACAAGTTGGCGGTAGGCTAAATAAAACTCTAAAAATACTCGTTGACACTGTACAATTTTTCCTTCCCTGATCACAGCCACTAAAAAGTGGCCGAAACGTCGGAAAAACAAAACCAAATAAATTACCATGCTTAAAACCGTTGAAACGTAGTTTGGTTAAACACCTAAAAAAATGATTTTCTCTCTCTTTTAGCCTTTTACCAATGATTTTGGATTGACACAGTATATAGTTAAACGCATATTTAACTTTCATCATGTTATAGCTGACAAGAATAAAGAAAATCAAAAAAGTGCGAAAAAGTGTTCTTCTCATTTAATTCAAAAATATATCTGAACTTCTGTCTTTATTATTTTAATCATTGTAAGTTTTTTGATTTAAGTACCTTTTTTGTTAAACTTCATATGTATTTTTTTCTTAACAAGGCATTAATTTCCTTCTAATCGTACTTTTGAAATTTTACTATTTATAATAAATATGACTAGGGCTATGTATACAGCGAGACAGACAAACGGTTGGAAATGAGATTTTATAAGGCCTGCGTGCGTTCTCTGAATATAAAGTGTGACATTAAAACCGCTCTCCATTGCACCGCAGCCCTACATGCATAATTTTCACCAGAGTAAAAATATATTTTCCGTCTACCAGGAGAAAATGTCTCAACTAGTATTTACTTTACGAAAACCCTCTGCGCCAATGGACGTGAAAATGCTTTTTTAAATTAATGTATAATAAATAGAAAGGGAGATTAGTTTGGTCTAACGTTGAATTTATTATTTTTACGGTTAGAGAATTATGATACATACATAGAGACATGTTGTTTGAGGGTTCCGTAGCCATTTTGCCAAAAACTGAACACTTCCAAAATCGTTTAAATGTTCAAAAACTGAAAACTTACAATATTATTTGCTAGGTTCCAAAAACTAAAAACTTATAAAATATTTATTGTGTCAAAAACTGAAAACTTATAAAATCGTTTCCTAGATACCAAAAAATAAATACATAAAATCGTTAGCTAGGTTTCAAAAAGCGAACACTTATTAAATCTTTTGCTATGTTCTAAAAACTGAAAACATACAATGTTTTGCTAGATTGCACAAACTGAAAACTTATAAAATAATTATTCTGTTTCAAAAACTGAAAACTCATAAAGTAGTTTGCTAGATACCAAAAATAAATACATAAAATCGTTAGCTCGATTTCAAAAAGTGAACACTTATTAAATCTTTTGCTATGTTCTAAAAACTGAATACTTATAAAATTGTTTACTAGATTCCAAAAACTTAAAACTTATAAAATCGTTTGCCATGTTCCAAAAATTTAACACTTATAAAATCGTTTACTAGATTCTAAAAACTGAACACTTATAAAATCTTTGCTATGTTCCAAAAACTGAACATTTATAAAAATGTTTGCTTGGTTCTAAAAAATACACAATTATCATATTATTTTCTAGACACGAAATATTTTACTCACAAAATCTTCCTTTCCGCCAGTCCGTCTTTGTATATTGATAGTGACTTTCACTTGTTTGCCATGAAAAGGTTTCATTACATCATAATTATATACTATGACTATAGTAGAATTATTTTGTCCGTGCAGTTTGGGGTCATAAATCAGGCTCGGCCTCAGCCCGGCTAAGGTGATGAGCATATTGCGCGGGCGCAACGCCATTATCGATAAAAACTCATTCTTATCAAAGAAAGATTATCAATCTTATAAAAATCATGATTATCTTTTTGGCTGTTAATTTTAAACTTAGATATAAGTATTTTTATTTATTTTTAATATAACTTGTTACATTCTAAACTTTTGTACTTATAGTTTTTTTTAACATAGATACCTAATTAATAATTTATTATAAGTCATTATTATTCTTATTTTGATAAATAGGTTGTTGTATCTATTTTTTTTTTTCATTTTTATAACTAACCCACAAAATGACAAAACTAAATAAACTATCGATAACGCTTATCGACAATAATAATGCGCATCACTATGCCCGCCCATAAGGCCCGTGAGTGGAAGAGAGAGCGAAATACTCGCTTTATTTTATGACCCAAACTGCACGGACAAAATAATTCTACAATAGTGACTACGCTCCACAAAAGGGCCTCAACGTTCCCGTTCCACTTGCTTGCGGACGATTTTACAGTCATAAACTCTAATGGAACGGATTATGGAGTGTTGATGTCATAAAATGGAAAATAAATAAATATCATTGGTTGATTTGAAAATCGCGCCTTTTTCAATGTCAATCGATAAGGAAATTAATGCTTTGTCAACGGCCACTTCGACCCATCTCTTGACATGGGTCGTTGTGAGCGCTGTATGATCGAAAATAATGATGTTATAAGTGATGTTTTCGCCACGACCATAACGACCGTGGTCGCTATGTGGAAGGGCTGACGGAGCATACTGACGGAACGTGTAGACTATTCTGTCTCGTATACCTACTATGGATGACGCCCTTGGGACTGAGAATCCATTCTAATCTTTTTCTCTCACATTGGCTTGACGTAATACGGTAATGTCTATTGCGGAACCCCCAGTATCATTCATCAATTAATTCATCCACTTATCCCCGACTTTTAACCCCTGTCTTTCGGATATAAAAGCGCGGTTGGTTCGCTACAAGAACAAAGTAATCAATGGATGTTCACCGACTTTAAAAAAGGACACAGATATGATTTTTGTATAAAGGCGAATTTTTATTTCATTGCTTGAATTCAGCAGACAGGTAGACGGCCCACTTGACACCAAAGGTCCTACAAATGTCCTGCTCCTCTCTTAAGATAGACTGGTACCTGGTCACTAATGCAGGAGTACAACTCGAGGTTGTTATGGCGACATACTCTAGACCCGGGATACGACAGGCCCCCGGCTGCAGGAAATTGTATTCTTTCTCCATACCTGCACGGATAAATAATATGAACTCGGCTAAGTGCGTGTGAGTTCACAGAAAAGAGATCCTTTCAGGCGGCCAATGTCATGTAATTTTGCCTAAAGAACTCTAAAAAGACATCATCATCTTAGTGTAAGACTAGCTGACCCGACAAACGTTGTTTTGCCATATAAACGATAACTTCTGCCCGCGCCTTTGCCCGCGTGGTGCGGTTTTTTTACTATCCCACGGGAACTCTTTAATTTTTCGGGATCAAAAGTATCCTATATGTTGACCAGGGATATAAGCTATCACCATACAAAATTTCATGTAAATCGGTCTAGTCGTTTCGGAGATTAGCCGGTACAAACAGACAGACAAACAGAGAAACAAGAAATTTAAAAAAAAAACAAAATTAGTTCTATTTCACATCTTACATCCCCCTGACTCGGTTTTTAGCGTTTTTTTCACTGTACAGAAATTTGATCTCTGATATGGGTTGCATTTGGAGCATAAGCTTG
This sequence comes from Dendrolimus punctatus, assembly GCA_012273795.1. NCBI lineage: Eukaryota > Metazoa > Arthropoda > Insecta > Lepidoptera > Lasiocampidae > Dendrolimus > Dendrolimus punctatus. The sequence continues at coordinate 313,193 of CM022542.1, forward strand.
GAAGCCCCGGAGTTAAAAGGACCCTAAAAAGAATTTAGTCGAAAATATCAAATACCTTAAAAAGTCTTTCAATTTCTATCAGTTTTTAAGACCTGTCTAATAATATGTCACACGCCTGTAGGTATGAAATTATATCATTTATATATCACTTTAAATCAATCGCGTCTCGCATCAGTTTAAATCAAGTCCATCTCGCATCAGTTTAAATCAAGTCCATCTCGCATCAGTTTAAATCAAGTCCATCTCGCATCAGTTTAAATCAAGTCACAAAACGGAAAGTCACTACACCTCTATTTCCGTATGCAAATAGTCGTCGCCTCTCGGGGATATCGTTTTCTTTTTTTTTATCTCAGAATTCATTTTGTGAATATAAATTTTGGATTTTCAACCTCATTACCTCTTATCGGCGATTTAAAAAGGACCCGAACCCCCTTGGAGGTTCGCCGGCCGCGAAATCATTCCCGACATTATAAGAGTGCTTAAGAGTATCGTATACGACGCGCGTGAGGAACTTTTTGTTTGGAGGGTTGAAGCATACAGTATTACTCAAATTATAATTCGGTTCAACAGTTTTCGTTAGTGCAGATAAGGCGGATCGGTTTCCGATGTCGTCGTGTATAACTATACCGTGAATATGCATTTTCCTAACTTTACAAAACTATTAAAAACCGATAAAAAAAATAAAATAAATAAAGTCCAGTTCTTTATTCAGTCATCATTTAATCTTATTACTCGTATAATCTCAAACAAATGATGATTAAATAAAGAACTGGTTTTAATTTTTTTTAATATAATTATATCGTTTTTTGTTCGTCCTGTAAAGTTAGGACAATGCATATTTGCGGTGTTATAATATAAACGACGATACGTACGTAATCTATATTGAACTTTATTTGCAAGTTCAAAAGACGGTTTTGCTTGCTATGTATTTTTAGCTTTGTCCCGCTTACATGATTTCGTACACTGTCGCGTGCAATTAAATTGGTTTACTTCGCAGGTAGATCAGGAACAATTATTAGTTGTGTAATACTGTAAAAAATAATAATAGGGACCCTCTACATTGTTATAAGATTCTCGCGGGATATAGGCGATATATACCAATGTTAAATGGATGGACACTCGCGTGTTTTTTTCTCATAATTAATATTCTCGTGATGTCACACCCTGCGAGAATGTGGAGCGCTCAGCAGGTTTTGTAGCCATTTTAACAAAAACAATTATTTTGTAGAATGTCTATATATACTCGTATATTGGCTAACTATGTCTAGTATATTATATATTGTAATTATACCTACATAATTATTTCTATTTATCCGTGCAGAAATGGAGAAAAAATACGAATTCTTGCGGTCGGGTGGCCTATCATAAGAGGGGATAAAACGACCTACAACCAGGTGGTAGGGAATTTGCCCGTCGAATTTTCCCGTCTGGGCACATTCCCTACCACCTTAATAGACAACCTGGTGTTAGAGTACGTCGCCGTTACAACCTTTTGTTGTGGTCCGGCCAGATTAGTACTCCATTAGAGGCCGGCAGCATATTATTAGAACCTTTTATGTTGCAAATGTCCATTTTTTTATTGATTGATTACAGCAGACAGGCAGACGGCCCACCTGATAGAAAACGGCTACCTAAGGTGTTATCAGTGTGCTACTACTTTGTAAAGTGAGACTGGTGCCTGACCACTAATGGTGGCATAATATAGACCAGGGGTGGTAGCCACCCTTACGGGCATTTTAACCAATGGCTGTGAGTTATTATGTCGCGTCTTACGATAGGCCACCATACAGCAGGAAATTGTATTCTTTCTCTTTTCCTGCACGGGTGAAGGTCCATAGCCGTAATCACTTTCCATCAGGCGAGCTATCAGCCTATCTATCCTATATCCAATCCTATCAGTATTCCGGCAATAAAAATATTTATACATTAGTCTTGATTCTGTTCAAGTTACAAGCATGGATGATTATTATATATATTTTGTGTTCAAATAATAATTACCGCACAGATTATAAAGAAAAATGTAGGAACAGTTTAATGAAGAAAAAGAAAGACAAAGTGCGTAGTGTGCCGTGATCGCAATGCGTAATATTCGCCAACCTTTGAAATAAGGGAAATACTCTTAAAACCTGCCCAAAAATTCATTGGAGTGTATTCAGACGGTTATTTTTTTATAATTTGTCCACTGAAATGAGATTGGACGAACCTCTAATGGCGTGTCGGAAAGTTTGCGTAGCGAAATCTATGTTGGAAGATTTATTTTTATTTCGAGAAATAATTTTAACGTGAAGAATGATAAATACTACCCGTGCCTGCCGTTTCGTTTGACCAACACTTGGACTTTAGATGCATATGCTGTATACCCTGTAATGTATTGAAATGAAACATGTCAGAGATATTCCTTTCTTTCTGTGTGCAACGTAACAAACCAACTTGACTGATAATTTCTTTTATTTTTCCTTCCACTCATTTTAATATTATATAAAAAAAATTTAGAACTAGGCATGTTTGCTGAAGAGTTTCTTGCGCCGCTTCTTCTCTTCAAGCCATAACATGTTGTGAAGCGGTGGTAAATTAGATTAGGCTCCCATAGAGTAAATAATATCCATAAACAAAATTAAAACTAAATAATTAAAATGAACAAGTTGGCGGTAGGATGAATAAAAACTTTGACAATGCACGTTTGACAAATGTCATCTTTGTCTTCCGTGACCACGGCCACTGAAAAGCGGCTGAAACGTCGGATAAACCCAAATAAAATGAATTACCGCGCTTAAAACCGTTAAAACGTAGTTTTATTAGAGATATTCCTGTTTTAATCTATAAACTTTTTTTATTGAAATCCTTTGGAGCCGTTCGGACCATTTCGAGAAACTTTCAGACAGACTGACATACAACTTTATCTGTGTCAATATTGTGAGATAAAAGGATACGCACCTTGCACAATTTGCAGTCTCCTTCGATAGTTCAAATGAGCAGGCACCAGTATCGCTCTATGACTCTATCTCATATCTTCCAGTCTGATTATTTTAAAGTTTTACACACGTCGCGGCGCGGATAGATTGATTAAAATTAAATAATAGATTAATTAATTAAATTAACCATTATTTAAATATTTTGAATAGAAACTTTAGTGGTTAGTAGTAGCAGTTCGTAAGCGTGCGGGTTTTAACGTTCCTTTTGGACGGGAGCAGGTAGAGCGGGGAGATTTTGAGTACGGAACAGGAAAGAGCGAACGAATGGAATGAATTGCGCGTAGGTACTAATATCGCAGAAATAACAGTTTTCACACAGAAGTGGCGTGGAAACTCGATTCCCCATAGCCCATCTCTGAGCAACTAGTGACTAGGGACCAAAATACCAAATGTTTGGACGATAGCCTAGTATTCAATAAATACTCCATGTACATGAATACTACATGAAATCTAATAAGTATCTACATCGTCTTTTGTTAACAACTTAATTATTATGCTTGTCAACTAATAAGATTACTTGCTTATGAAAATTGATAAATAAATAAAATGGTTAGAGTGGCCTTTCATCGAGTTAATACGTTATACAGCGACTTTTACGAGTCATTAAAACTATTATACATAAGTTAAGATTAAATTTTATAGTAACAAAGTAATTTATTGTGAAAAGCCATGACCCATTAATAATATTAAATTAAGCGTTTTATCGGCCATAATTAAAATCAACAATGACCAAGGAAATTATATCTCAAAAACTACTCAACGGGTTTGGTTCATACGATTTTTTGTTTAATGTATTTTTAAGGTCTACCTTAATGTTTCAGATTTTTTCACCGCATTTTTTTTAAACTTTTTATTATGTCTTTTTATAAGAAAATCTGGTTGGTAATCTAGTCATAATAGTGAAAACAGATGTTGGTTTGAAAGTGACGATAGACCGCCTAAGACTTACCTCTTAGGTAATTCATAATCAATTTTCTTGATACTGTAGCGTCACACTACATTTTCTTAGTAGTAATAAAATAACTCTCCGTATTTTCTCAGTAGTAATAATATATTATCTTGTGTTATATGCAAAGTATTGATTGTGTTTGTTTTTTGAGGCATTCCTGCGTTGGTTTGATTTTATTTTTTTCTGTATACATAATAATTACTACACAGTTAATTTGACTTTAACAATAAACAAAAGAGTATATATGCGTGTGTGTGTCAAATACATGGTAGTGTGTGCAATGTTTTTTTATTGATTTAATGTATTTTTATGCAATTAAAAAAGAAAATAGCGTTCGTTGCTCCTTCTCTATATAAACTATAAGTGTGCAAAATTTCATGCTTCTCCGTCTGCGCAATTTTCGTAAAATAAAAATAAAACTTTTGATTCACGAATTCATATATAGATGTTTACACTGCAACTTAGGAGGTTACTCGTAACCATACCTAAGCACTATGACCAAAAACATACATTTTTACAATTTCCTCAGTTAATGCTTAGAAAGTTATAAAACAGCTACAATGATGATATCCAAACATTATTCTTACATTTCTTTTATTGACAATAAATTCGCCCCCGAAAAAAAAGCAAACAAACGAAAACATTCGCGCCGGTATCTTTATTTTACTTTGAAATCTAAAACTCGTAAACTTGCGCGAGGCTACAAAAGGTAAGTGCGTAATTCGGGATCGATCTCGGATCTTGATGTCTTTCCTTCCCTAATACATCAAAAGGGACAACGTTATATTGCCATTCCGCCACGCGATTCTAGCCCCTAATGTCGACTGTTGTAGTATAATATAATATATTTAGCAATATGCTTTATGTAAATTTGCCAGGGTGTACCTAAGAAAAGTGGTCCTTTGTTGGCAGGTGTATAAAAAATGGACTGTTATTACTGGCTTGTATTAACGGAAGCGGATATCATTTGAATGCGGAGCGTTCGCTTTTGTCAAAACGCTGGACCACTTTGAACCGGTTATGCATGTGGTATTATTTATTATTGATCTTGTTATCATTATTAAATTATAAATTAATACTAGCAACATATTTATATAATAAAGCTTTATGCCAAAGTAAATTTTATACATTTTAGCTATATGTGTTGTTACGGAGTTTCTTTCCGCTGCTTCTTAAAACAAGAAGAACACCTTGCGACACTGTATACATAATGTAGAAATTAAATAAATTTTTTAAGTTATATTTATTCAAATTACAAGATGATATAAGTATATAGTTCTCGTATGTTTATCCATGAAGCGAAGAAATTTTACTTTGGTTCAAAAATTTAAATCATCATTGAGGAATACTATTTGAACCATTATTTTGGGTTGTCCATTTTATATTACCCATTTTTATTTATAAAAATCAGTTAACGTGTTATCACTGAATTTCTCATACTACTTATTTGCTATGTTAAAAGATACAAAAAAAAATACTTTTCTATCAAATGTAGAATAATTACCGCAATGTTAACTCTTGATGTTTAAAGACTGTTCTTTACTAGCATTTATTAAAAACTTTTGAAATGTAGACAGAGTATTTTCTGAAAAAATAAGGCTGTGACGTATGAATGTATATATATATATGTATATATATATGTATATATATATATATGTATATATATATGTATATATATATATATATATATATATATATATATATATATATATATATATATATATATATATTTGTTAAAATGGAATCCTAAAAATGAAATCATGGTATTATTTTTAATAGTAGTATTTGAAAAAAGGAATTAAATATTTTATAGATGCTCTTTGGCTACTCCCCCCTTCCGAGTTATAAGCTAGGGTGAGTTAATCTATGTTCTCTGATCGAATGTTCGCGAAATGAGTTCTAGAAAAAATATTCATGGGTGGAAATTGTAAACTTTTTGTGGTACAATAAAGTTTTCAGGATGTGTTGCAAACGCTTAAACACTTTTCATTCGGTCGTCATAATCATTGAAATCTTACAAATTAAGGACCGAATATTGCATTTTTTAGAGGACGCAATTTTATTTTTGGGACATGTGTGGGGGGTCAATAGAAGCTTAACTAATTAGCTTAAGTTTGTGGGGTCGCCACTCTTGTCCCCCGGCCGCCATCTTGGAAAAAGGGGTGAATAACTTTTTTCGCGATATCTCGGAAAGTATGCGTCGTACAAAAAACTTGCGAAATCATAATTTGTAGCAATTGTTTTGCCTACAAATATGTTCATATAACTGTTAGCCCTAAATTAAATATTAAAGAACTTATAAGCAAAAAACTGATAATTTTTTTATTCATTCCTAACTCTTTTCTTTACCATAGAACTTACCAAATTTAACTTATCTTATGAGGTAGTGTCCGTAGGCGCGTTATATATAAAAACAAATGTTTGTTTGTATGTCCTTTATAAAATCGTAAACTATACATTTGATCATGTGATGCTCTTTAGCAAAGTTGTTGTGCATGAGCCAAAGAAGGTTTCTGAGTTGGTTCACAATTGGACCCGGTAGGTGGCGCTGCTGTCGGCATAGCGATTGAAGCTTTTCCGGGCAGGACGACGTCTGTCTGGACAGCTTGTATCTTATAAAGTAAATTATGTGTATTAACTTAAATTTCCTTATTAAAAACTTATATCTCGCAATTCAGAATGTGCCCACTCAAGAAAATGAAATTGCAGGCATCTTGGATACGTAAAATATGCATATTCCAAATTTTATTGATAGCAATATTTGTACATAAAATTTATTATTACTAATCTTGGGGGCTGTTATTATCTCGTTTCAGTTTTATTACCCATTCGGCCGCTTAATGCGGGGATTTATCAAATTCCGCGCCCAGAGACCAGTATTGGCCGGATAATTTGTTTGTAACGTAATTAAACAAGACGTTGATTACCATCTCTGATCTAGAGTATGTCGCCATAACAACCTCGAGTTGTGTTCCGGCATTAGTGACCAGTCTCCCTTTAGTGAGCGGGACCGATTTTGTTAGGTGACCGTAGCTACTTCTCATCGGGACCGCCTGTCTGCTGATCTCATGTAAAAAAAAGTGTGTTCGCAGTGCGCACACAGTAGACGTGAAACTTCAGAGAATATATATACTCACAGATAATTCTTCTTTAACTCTAAATAATATAAATATAATTCCTTTAGTCCTACGCCCGTCAATACGTTGTAATTCATGATAAACTTCTTAAGTATCACTTTTAATTTTTCACTGTTTTAGTCTAAAAAATGCCATGAAAATGGCCCGGACCATAGCCATGGGAAGGCCCACACGTAGAGGCCCTTGACAAATTTAATGTAAATGTGTCGTGACACTGACCGGCGATTATCTCTGTCTTCACCATATAATAATGCACCCAAGGACAAGCTCCAGCCAGTGTAGGACTATTGAGGGGAATGAGAACACCAACACCACAACAAACGCATCGGGCTATTGAACTACTAGTGGTACTAGGGGTCTTGGAATATGGGGACTATGGCGTCTGTACGTCGCAATGTTCAGGGCACACTGAAAAATGGGCAGATGGAGACTTGCCACTCCCTGCACGGGCCCCAAAAAATGCCATAAAAGACAGGGGCAACATGGGTGCGAGTGGTTAAGGGATGTAGAGAGGTGGGCTGCAGGTTCACCGAAGCTACTTATGACATGGTGGTGTTTATCACTTCCACCCCTGGAGCTTGTGTCTTAGCTCTAGCGATCTCCACTCCGTGCCGGCTGACTAAGGCAAGCACGGAGGCGGGGACTTTGCTTTGACCCTTTTAATTAATTTAATTTAATTGAAATGAAATTTATTTACATACATAATGCGTACATGGAATATAAAATAATTAGACAATACGATGACAATTCCGTACGAGCGTCCAAAGTTAGCTCTGGTGCCCGCACTAGGTCTCTACAGAGCCTATGTGGCGGGACTCAGTGGAGTTCGCATTCGATTTCGAATCCCTTTTTCTTTTATTGCCTGGTATTATTACAACTATATTTTTTAATAAAATTATATAAGTATATATAATTTATTTAAAATTATATAAGTATATTTATTGTATATATAACAATTTACTAATTTATTTTATTTTACGGGTAACTCTATCGTCAACGCCAGGTACGTACAATCGAACCAACTGAATCACGACACACCATAAGGTCGTTTTCCAACAGTTGTGAAATACAATTAGGTTGATGTTAGCCTGAACATACATTTCCTTGGTAAAGAAATTGTTATCATTTTATTAGACATTGACAGTTACTACGTTGTATTAAACAGTTTGGAGAGAGTCGACTATACTCGTGTGTAACATCTGACAAGCGATAGATTTCAATTCGAGATTCAAATTATTACTGTTTTATATAAAACATATCTAGTATAATGACAACAAAGTTTAAAATTGCGTAGTTCTCTGAGCCTAGTGAATATTTAAAACGTCCTAAGTGCAATACACACCATAAACTTTACTATTTTGACGGTTTAAAGGAATAATTAGCAAAGTGAGTTATAATTCAGTTGGTTCGATCGTACATAAGACGTACTTTACTACGCAAAGAACCTGTAAAGAGACGGAAAGAATATGAATAACACTCGGGACATATCAAACCTTTGCTCATGTTCGGAAATTTCCGAGTTTTCTTTCATACAAATATCATAAACTTAGACGTTCTTTGCTCTTTTCCTTTTTACATTCCTCGGATTACAAGATTAAGGAGTACTTTGCTGAAAAAAGTTTTAATTTTGACTCCGCTTAAGGTTTTGGCAGACTCGACACTTTTGGCTACACTACTGCGTTCACACTTAGCGTTTTCCTATTTCTGTTCAGCGGTTTTTAAAACGCGATTGCTTAAAATAAATGTAGTAAGGCTATCAATTGCCAAGCTGTTATTCATTGAACAAAAATATATTATAATTATATTTATAAATTTACTGTCCAGTACAGAGGGTAAAGCGTATTATTATTTAAAGTTCGATACAATTTTTGTGTAAATATTAACTTTCTGTATTAGTATATTACGTAAGTAGCAATATTTTGAAAATAAATATTTATTTATTCGCATAAAACACGAAATTACACAAGGTGTTATGCTTTTGTCGGTGAAGTACTTGTTTTGTCCTGGCTAGCCATACAAAATTGAAAGTGTAAAACTTCTAGACCACATACACATAATTTAAGCTTTTAATTATAATAAAGAAAGTTACATGTTTCTTTTACATGTATAATCTTTAAGGCCAATTATAACAAAATTTGATATTGGTGCTATAAACAACACTCTCGGTCCACTAGAGATTTTTTGAATAATTTATTGCTGAAGTTCAGCAGATAAGTTAACGGCTGATGTCGTCTCCACGGAAATCTTTAACGTCACCTTTGTACATTTCCAATATCAAAGATGTGCACAATTTTTTACTTTCCTAAGTAAAAATAATTTCGGAGACGTTAAATATTTTCGTATTAACGTTTTATAACAGTAATGTGTGAACACACACTTAATCGTCGACGCTAAAATATAGAGTGTGCTATCGTCCTTAAAGGTTTTATGTCTGACACCTTATTTACATAAGCTCCTAAAAGAAGTGGCATTAAGGTTCTGTATAAAAAATTTCGACTTAGTGCTTTTACTCGTTTTATTTTCTCCCGTTTCACGAGAGCTTGACTTTATAATAATTATGTACTACCTTACATTTGAAACTTGTAATTTTTCCTTACAATTAATGATATATTTTACCAGAACCTTAACATTTCTAATCAAAGAAATAACAAAACAGTCTAAGGTTGATAAATACGTTGAAAATTTATTATCGTTATAGTATATCCTTAAACTAAGTAAATTGAGTATTAGTTATTTATCACTACCCACAATATGTTATATATTGACAATGGACCGTTCTGGGTCCGACCCCGGTGTGGGTGAGTGTGGTGACACCCAGACCACGGCAAACAATGGAAAGTTTATTTACCATGCCAGGAAACGAACTTGCAACCTTTGCTGCTAGGTCAGCAAAGGCTTAGTCCGCCCAACTGAGGTCAATAAATATCTATGCCAAATAAATAGTGACATAATCAGTACATAACTTGAGAGGACGCTGGAGATTATAATGCAACCAAATTAAGAAGTATACAAACACATGACCTCACATGATATACACACATATTAATACGCCTGTTCCGCATGGGAGTAGGCAGAGACAATGGAAATTCATCTCTTGCATACCTTCCTATTTTATTCAGAAAATGAACCTAATATATTATTATACGTACTAGTTATTATAGTATTAGCAGGTGCTCTTGCGTCATATTTTTTCACCGCACCTTATGGCGCTACGTTTTTCAGAAGAAAGTAAAAGAACTTAAAAGAAACTTTCACCACGATAATAATATTGTTCTCTCCTTTTTATGTCTTTATCTTACTCAGTATGCACTGCTTAATATAACTCCATTAGTTCTTCGAAATGTAATTGTATAATACATTTATGTATAAAATTTATTGAACAACAAACAAAAGAGTTTCACCTAGATAAATAAGAAGAAAAACAATTATCAGCTAGCTTAGAAATAAGACGTTGCGAAGCGGTGTACATAGCATAGGAATTTAAATTTTAACTTATATGTATGACCTTCAAAAAGTATTCTCCAGTGGAACTTATTTAATAATTAATAAAAACTTTTGAATTTGACGTATGAAATTTCGCACAGTTATATATACATGCTATTTTTTTTAATTATGCATAAAAATACATTAATATAATTTAGTGTTTATTGTTAAAGTCAAATTAACAGTGTACGTATCTTTGGCGAAATCTGAGATTATAGAAGTATAGTATTTGACAACGGAACCTTAATAATATTCAAATTTATGATTTAAATTAATTATGGTCGAATTTCGACCAATGGGCGACCACTAGTTATATTAAATACAACAAAATATAATATTTTTTGAGATACTCCGTGATATTCATGAGAAATGAGTCTAGCATTCCAACCATAATATTAATTAAATTTGTTCAAATATATTAAACCCACAAACCTTCCAGCTTCCAAATTCCACATTAGCATTCACATAAAGCCAATATACCCACTTGCTAGAACAGCCGATTACATTTAATTAAGCGAATCAAACAGTTTGTTTTCGGCGCTTTTGTTTCTTTAGTCTATAAATTGTGGATTCCCTTTCAGTACTCTCTCTCGTTTGTTTCGCTTTTTATTTTGAGTCGGCACAATATGTCCTTCCATACTCCTCTAGGCTGATATACATACGTCCTCAGACACACAAACCTCGTTCAATATTAAAAAATGTTCAATATTTAATATTAAACTGTAAATATTTATTCATTATTGTTGATGGTAGAGTTTTTGCCGGTATATCGAGACGAACACACCATAACCAAATATCAGAAGTGTTCAAGAGACGTCAGGTAAAACATTGCAAATAAATGTGAAGTAGGTGAAGCGAAAATTGTTTTTCAGTATCGTTGCAAGTGGAAATCCATAGTCTCTGCCTACCCCCATAGGAAACAGGCATGATATTATGTATATATGTAAACTATAAGTAATTAAGTACAAGTATAACTTTATTATATCATCTTAAATACTAAGCGTTTGATATTTTTTTAATACTTATATTACGCAAATGAAGAAATTGAATTTAAAAACAAACGTATTAAACACTTACTCAGTTGTTATGAGCGCCACTTTTATATGTTTCTAATTAAGGTTAAAACGGTCTATATGTAATGTACAATTGTAATTATTGTAGGAAATGTTTGTAATTTTTTTCACGATAATTTCTTATATAAATCGGCGACAATCTTGTTTCCATTATTCATGTAAAGGTCCAATCTGTACATACTATACGACAAATAACGCTTTCTGGGGTCTCCTTTGTATTCATATCGATAATCTTGTGCAAATTGTGTGCGAACGTAAATAATCCTTAATTAAAATCTAGACAGTGTAATGTTACTGGTAGATTTTGACGCCCCGGGCGTTTGAAACGACTGCGCTAATTACAGTAACACGAGATTTAAAATTCGTAATTAAATTAGGCCATTGTTTCATGCAATGAGCTGGGTCGTGATTAGCTTGAAGTTAATTTGACTTAATTCTTCCTGATTTCAATATGAGTACATTGAAGTCTTTGTATTGCGTAGATGGGATCGTTGCACGGCTTCGAAAAGCGAAATGTATTTATTTATTTAATTTGTTTGGGAAACATAAAATAATTAATATTCTTAAATAAAAACACAAAATGAATACATATATCAATCAAGTTTCCACTATAAAATAATCTATATAATAAAAATGAAAATTGGCTCAAATAGTAAATTACAACAAAAAAGAAATAGAATTATACGAAAATTACATAAAATGTGAATTTAATTTACTTTAGGTCAATATTGAACAAAATAAAAAAATTAAAAAAATTACGATTTATAAAAAAAACTTCTTACTGTGGTATTTACTTCTTCTCTAGAACGTTTGCATCATGAGGATTTGGAATGAGCTCCCAGCCGTGGTTTTCCCACAGCGCGACAATATCGGGTTTTTTAAAAAGGATGTTATAAAATTTCTTCGAGGCTGCAGCGCGTTAGTTACACCTCTGGTGTTGCAAATGTCCATAGGCGACGGTAACCGCTTTCCATCAGGTCAGCCGTCTGCCTGTCTGCTGTACTCCAGCTATAAAAAAAATAAAACTGTGTGGCTCAGACGAACAATATACGTAGACCAAACCCCGAGTCCTCAGATTAAACCCGATTAAAGGAAGCCGATGTTTGAATAGGAAACCGATGGCAACGCAGTGACGCTATGAGCACTTGTATTTAATAATCGAATAAGTAACGGATAAAGATGGAATAGGTTCCAATGGATATATTACTATCAACCACTCAGACGCAAACTACAGGTATAGTAAATAAATTTACGCACACATGTTTAAAAAAACTTCATTTCATTGGACGGTTTTGCTCGGAGGCTCCGTCTATACTTTTGTTCGTCAAAGTTGTATGGCCATTAGGCAAGGCAGATTGACGAGTTAATGAGGTCAAAAAAGAGGCTGTCTGAACGGTGTTCCTACACGGTCAGAATGCAAACCCAAGTCATGGAAATAATATGCGAATGCCTTAACCATTAAGCTACAATGACTTATACTTCGCATTTTTTTATATGGACTTTGCTTCCATATTTTTAGTACGTTGTTTTTTTCGAAATTTCATAACAGAGCCGTTATTTGACAGCAATTAGATAAATATCAATGGAGTCACGCACCGATGTACGTCCCTATCAGCCTGATAGGCTACACCTGCGAGAAGGCCATTACTAGAGATGTGAAAATGGACGTCGATTGTCTGAAGTATCGAGTTTATATTACTTTAGCTGTAATTCGACCATCTGACTCAAGTATTTTCTTTCTTTCTAATACTTACATAGATTTTGTCCGGGCAGAGGACACATACTACCGTTTGTCTGTCTATCCATAAGGATATATGAAATAAGAATAAAAGAAATAAGAAATATCACATATCAATTTCATACATTTATTTAAACTTTTAAAGGAACAGCGAATAACTACCTACTTGCAAAACAAAAAATAAAAATAAGAGGTACGACAATAATAACAATAAACAAACAGAAGGGCGTAAAATACACAGAAGTTATTAGAAAAGGATGTTAATATAAAATATCTTATAAGATAAGTAAGATTAAATGTAGTAAAGTAAATAAATGTTATTCCAGCTCGAGTGTACTATCAAACTGAGTTTGATAGTACACTCAGTTCAGTTTAGGTTTAGTGGGTAGCTTCGTTTTAGACACGAGCGTGGAGATCCTGGTCACCGAGAGTTCCACACACCTTCGATGCATGCTTCTGCACTGCACTAGGCTCTTCCCCCAAAGAGCCCGAGGACGGTGTCCAAACACATTCCCCCGGCTTTATCAAAAGAAGAAAAACTGAAAGGTAAAATGGACCTCCTGCCAGGGCCTGCAAAATGTCTAGGCTTATAGCGGGCCCTGGCACAAGGGCGAAGGACGGTCGATCCCCCGCGATCTCACACGCTCGCCTGAACAGGGTGATGTTACGAGATGGCGAAGACCACAATGCCGTTGATAGGCCACCAGAAGCCACAGATACGAAAACCTGAAATGGCCACCGATAGTTCTGATAAATTCTAACGGCATTTTAAATCGAGTCCTGCAACGCGTAACAGTATATTGTTACGCGATGTCCATCACAGCAGTCATGAGAACCATAGAGTATATTAATATCACATAGACAATCGTCATAGATAATAATATTTTTAGTCGATTTATCAGATAGTTCAATTTATAATGTAATTACTATTTCTTCAGGCTAGTTAATTTTATAAGCCCACTAAATTATCGTCTAGATAATTTATTGAATCAGTAACTAATTATTATAATTGTTTTTATGATCCTGGCAACACTATGATGTAATTGCTATTTTTAGCAATGATGTAATATTATTGTTTTGTAGGGTAGCACTTTCGTCTAAAAGGCGGTGTGGCGTGTAGACGGTGTTCATTGCTTACTGTGTGGTGTGAATGGTCACACTAGAGCAGTGGTTCCCAAAATGGGCGGTAACGCCCCCTTGTGGGTGCTGCAGGCCTAAAAGGGGGCGGTAAGTGACCCAGAAAAAGATGGGCATTGGCAGGTGTAGCCCATAAGAGTTAACTTGAGACCTCAGCGCCTTTGTATACTACATACTGCACTTAGGTCTTAAGTTAACTCTTGCGGGCTATAGTAAAAGTCTCGTTTAGAATTAATGTTTAATCTCCGCTAATGTAGCTCTCAATAATCAATTAATTTAATTTGACGTTATGATGTTTTTTAAGTAGGAAAAAATAATGGGGGCGCTAAAAAAGAATTTATTCTCAAAGTGGGCGGTATACAAAATAAGTTTGGGAACCACTGCACTAGAGGCTGAACAATAAAGGGGAAACCCTTCCCAAATTGTTAATATTTGGTATTTTTTGTACTTTCTTACCCAAATCTCTGCGAGGCTGTTACAATATATTGGCGATAGATTACATTGTCGAAATGTTTGAAGAATTTCACATCCCTATAAAATATACACCTATGCCCTCGCCCCAAATTAATCCCCAAGCTCTCCCCTAGGCATTAACCATTCATACCTTGGCAATTTCGTTATTCCTCCGAAACGCGCCCGCTATTTCTATTATTCTTTATCTTTGCGTTAGTCCCCTGGCGGTTTGTGGGATGCGAATGGACACGTTCGGCTGCGCTCTGCGACTTTTCTTGCTAACGTTCAGTTTTTATACAACGGATATTCCGATGGTATAGCTTGTTAAAAGTTGAACTGGAAAATGTAGTGGAAATTATTAGTGCTAAAGATAAAAAATTGGACGTGGAAATCCTTGAAGTATAATTTCATGATCATCAGTTAATTAGACTTATCTCGCGAGTTTTAGATCCGTTTATATTGTTAGGGCCGAGGTGCCGATAAAGGTAAATTCACACCTGCAGCCCAGTATAAACATATTTTATTACCTTTTCGGCATTTGGACTTCTTTTGTTTACTTTGTGTTTAAAATTTGTCATAAGAAAAACAGCTTATTGTGTATTGTAATCTTTTATGGTAGTTATTAGCCAGGTGTGATTCTAGGAAATTCGGTCATGCGGCCGACAGACATATTGTATTCGTGCAGTATAAAGCAGTGCCTCGATTGATGGACGAGAAAGTCGAGCGATAACCAGCTGCGAGGCAAGACTTGTGTACATTCGGTAATCTATTTAGTGACGGACTTTGCGCGTGTTATTGGATTGTACATTACGTTTGGGCTGGTTGTTTTCAGTTATATTTGTAACTGTGTTATATGTGTTTGTATAGTTCTAATAAATTCTATAATAATTTCATAATAATTTTAATTCGAGTCCTGCACGACTCGTAATAATATCCTAAAGAAAGTGTTTCAATATTTACGATATTACTGACAATGAATTCATCCCTAAAATCTTAAAAAAATAACTAAGAGAGAAATAAAAATACTATGTTAAATGTAGAATAGAATAGCATTTATGGTATAAACTGTCGCAAACATAAAATCACAGAGGTGTTGGAGTTATTTGTTGGAACGGCAGTTTGTCCTTTTGGAAGTACTTCTAAAAGGACAAACTATAATGCAGGCAATCGTAATGGTGCTTGGTCATTATGTGGTAATTTTTATGGTTTCCTCGGTACCGACTTCAAGATGTAGAAAATTTTATATTATTTTTTTTCTCTTAATAACCTAAATAAATTCTTAGTTAAAAAACAAGATGAAAACGTCCTCTTTTTTTAAATATCAATATAAAACTAAAAAAAGCTGACAATAACTGCTGCCGCTTACATAAATTGATCCATTTGAGCTATAATAATCCTTCACAAGTCTATTAAAAATAGGCAGTGTCTTGGCTAGCTTAATATTAATAGGCAGCGCGTTCCAAAGGCGAACTGCTTGGACTGTGAAGTGAAATTTCAATAAACAAAAGTACGTCGTCTAATATTATCTATATATGCATTTTTTCCTCTCCCGTATTGCTCTCCCCTGCCACATTGCGAACTTGCGACAGTTTTCGACCACTGAATGTTGGCAGTTTAGCAATATTACGTTTTGTTCGGAGAATATATAATATTCGTAATGGCGGTTTTAGTTTTTATATTTCTTAATATTTTCGGAGCTCTGTGAAGTTGGCACCTCGAGTTGCGAATTTTTAAACCAACAATATCTCATTCGTTTGCCCATCGTTAGTCCACGTTTGCCCAGGATATTTTCGATTATGATAGAGCTCGGGGAGTTGTTATAATATAAAGCTAGTTGTTTTTAAAACTAAGTTTTAACTGTTTTAAGTGCGGTATTTTATAAGTCGCATCTCAAATGGCGCGGGGCGGATCCTGGCCGCAACGCATGCACCGCTTAGACAGTCTTCTGACGTAATGTGCATATTGTTACAATTACGTGCTAACAACGGTGAAGGAAAACATCATGATGCAATTTGCACATCGAGATAACCAATGTTTCGATGCTGCCAAGTCGCCTTGGACAAGCGGGGCAGTGGGATATTTAAAGGCTGATATTATAATATGATTTAATTTTTATTGTTGCGATGATTCGGCTATTTTTTCTCTATCTCTCTCTCTCTTTTCATATTAGCCACTCATTTTAGTATTATATAAAGTTACTAGCTGTCCCGGCAGACGTCCTGCCTGGAAAAGCTTCAATCAATATTTAACAAATAGGGGTTGATCGTAGAAGGTTGAACATTTAGGGTTGTATGAATTTTTTTAATGCTGTATCATAAATAAAAGCGGTGCATTACCCTTAACATTTAAGGGGATGAAAAATAGATGTTGTCCGATTCTCAGACCTACCCAATATGCACACAAAATTTCATGAGAATCGGTCAAGCCGTTTCGGAGGAGCATGGGAACGAACATTGTGACAAGAATTTTATATATAAGATAGGCATGTTGCTGAAGAGTTTTTTGCGCCGCTTCTTCCCTTCAAGCCACAACATTTTGCGAAGCGGTGGCGAATTAGACTAGGCTCCCATAGATTAAATAATAACTTTAAAAAATTAAAGTTAAAATGTAGAAGTTGACGGAATATTTTTAATAATTTAAATGGAAATAAAAGAGGGAGGTGTATCACAGAAGTGACTAGAAGACAGGTCAAAAAAATTAATACCAAATAAATACGTGTGATTTTGTGGATGGCCCAGTCTTTAAAATTGGAACTTTAGAAAGGAGTCTCATTTTAACCTTCAATAAATAATTGTATCAAAACCTTACCAAAATTTAAATTTTTGAGATAACACATACCAATCAATTGTGTAAAGCAAAGAGGCGATTTATATGATACCGATATTAATAAATAGTTAGGGACATATATTATAATACGAGCTTTTGACCGCGACTTCGTCCTCGTGAAATAATTTAAAAAAACTTCCGGATTTTGAAACATTCTTCATTGGTGCTCCGCTCCAATTGGTCTTAGCGTGATGATATATAGCTTATAACCTTCCCCAATTAATAGTCTATCTAACACTTAAAGAATTTTTTAAATCAGACCAGTAGATCCTGAGATTAGCGCGTTCAAACGAATTCTTAGCTTATATCTTATACTAATATATAAAGCTGAACAGTTTGTTTGTTTAAACGCGCTAATCTCAGGACCTACTTATCTGATTTGAAAAATTCTTTCAGTGTTGAATAGCCCATTTATCGAGGAAGGCTATAGGCTATATCCTCACACTAAAACCAATAGGAGCAGAGCAGCAATGAAAAATGTTTCAAAATAGGGGGGGCTTTGAAAACAAATGCCACGCGGACGGCGTCGCGGGCACAGCTATTATTAGTATAAGATTACATCAGCTATGGCCTGGTAGATAAAACATAGATGTCAGCATTGCGAGGCCTCTTTCCTGTTAAAAATAAAACGATTTCTGATAATAATGAACCTACCATGTAATTTATTATTAATGTTCGTGTCTAAATTTATTCCTAATCCTCCGAATAGGCGTCAGCGGAGCGAATGTTTGCGTAAAGGAGGTGGGTTTTCGTTCATCCCAGTTTCACCCCCTTCGTCATGTGACGTTTGATTATGGCGTGACAAAACACGCCGGGCGGCACTTTTGTTTTGGTCCTCATAGGGAAAGGGGGGTACGCCCTTTCGGAAAGTGTATTATTTTTCCTCGCTCTCGCGGAATTAAGTTGTTTGCATACGGCGCGCGTTGTTGAGTGTTTTCGGAATCGCTTGAGATCATGTTTTTATATTGAACTTAAGTGGAGACCTTCGTATAAGCCTTCTATACTAGATCGTTATTTTTGTCAACCAAAACGGCTTATAAGCATCATTTATTGAGTAAAAACATAATTCACAAATTTTAAAGCTCATTGGTCCCCAAACTAGGTCGATCTGTATCTCGGGGACCTCCTTCCTAATGGTACAATTCTGATTGTGAAATTATTGTAGTTACATTCATCTAAAAGAAAAAAGAATGAGATATGTATGAGTGCGTGCGTGCGTAAATAAAGTAAGTTTTAGAAGAGACATTGGCGCTCTAAGCGTGTTCTACCGTCTGTACAACGGGGACTGTTTTTGATTTGGTGCCAATGTCGATATTTCATCATCGCACTACTCGCCGGTGATTGGCAGTTCATCCGCACTTGTCTGACACTTGGAAGTCGTCCATTGTGCGTGGCGCATGCTCTTCCATGCGTCAGCCAAACTATAGAATGAACTTCTCCTGCGGTTTTCTCAGAGCGCGACAATGTGAAGGCGCTCTTTGATAAGGCGTAACATATTTAAAGTCTAAACGTGGTAGGCAACGCATCAATTCCATTTGCCATCAGGTAGACGCGTTAACTAGTTTGTCTACAAGGGAACAAGAAAAATATCATCTAGCCCCAACCGGCGTTGTTACGCAAGTCGTCGGTCCACAGGCCCGTCTGCCCTAGATATAAGCTCGTATTTTAGAAGTATACTCCTGAGGATTCCGACACTTGAGACTATGCCCCATTCAAATTCAATAGTACTCCGGCCCTTATAAAATTTTAATTTATATAAGATTTATGTTCTGAAGTGCTCGTCTATGTTTTGTTATAGTATTTACGTATTTGTAATTTTTTCATCATCATTAAAGAGAAGAGAGAGTTAATATATGTTTCAACACACTTGCTCATAAAGTGGCTCTATGGTCACCGCAATTAAGCACAGAATGACACCCATTATCAAACTGTGACTAAAAAAAAATTTATAACTCACTAGTGAGTTATAGATTATTTTTTAATTTTATTGGTAGAGTTGCTTTGTTCTTAAAAAAGTTTTTATTCAAAAAAAAATTCGTGTTTTATAGAACAAATAAATTAATGTTCCCTTTGCTTGCTAATTTCATGCAACTTCTTATTTAAATAGATAATTTTAAGTCCTACGTGTTTAATAAATAAAACTTTCACTCATATATAACCTTTTTTTTCTCTGTAATAAAAGAGAACTTTAAATTCCCCATTTTGTACGTGGCAGAATAGGCGCAAACCCTATGCGCGGAAAAAAAAAACTCATCCCTTTAGTCATAGGAAAATATTTTCCCGCCATAGCGAAACATTTTTCACAACTCGTTTTCACTGTTGAAATTATAGTTATTTATTAATTAAAATGTCTACAAGTACTAGTTACGAAGAAAATGATTTATGTTGTACACCACCCGATATAAGATGTGAAGCCCTTAACGTTATGGAAAGTTTACTACCTGAAAAGTCCAAGGAATAATATCTATTTTATCTACTAAATAAAATGAGTTTTTGTTGTTATTTTATTGACAAGTGTGTTGAAAAACGTCGTATGATACACGTGTGTATTGATGATTACCGTCCTCGGCTCTCTTAAGAGCCTCGCCTACGGCTCGAGTCTCAATGGCGCCTCGGCGGTAATCACCAATGTTTCACACTAGTACCATAATGTACTATTAATGGTATATCGATACAAAGGTGTGATGTGGTTGATAGTCCACAAATCCATTGATTATATTTATATCCCTACACCCAAACATATTTGTAACCATTATTACACACTCACCCATACAGGCACGCATACACTCGCGTACACATACTTACACTCCCACACACACATCTCTCTATTTTTTTATTTCGTTCTTATTTTATTTTTTATTTTTTCTTTCATCTTTTTTTTCATTCTATTTGGTGGCGGTTATTATAGAAATAGCGCTTAATGGGAGGCGAGGGCTAGGGTTATCATCATACAGGGCTTACCTAGTTTGGGCTTATTAAGTTTATCAAATTTTTGTACTCTTTAAATCTTGTTTCTCTTTTCATGGGAAGTATATAAATAAATTGTTATTATATTAAATTTAAATTACAGTACTAGATAACACTGGTAAAAAATACCGCTTCAACTGGATGATAAACGTCAGTAATTAATTAGTTGAATATTTTTTACATAATCTTATATTGTTCAAATAAATGTTAATATAGTAAATTTAAAGATCAGTCGCTTGGTTCTATGGATTCAGTGTATTATGTATATTTTGAAAATTTCCTTTCCTCTTCAGGGACCAGAAAAAAGATAATAATACCGATAGATATTTACTATAATAATTACTCTATTTACTATAATATTTACTCTACGTTTAAGATTAATAAGGTCTAAAAATTTTGAAGTATATGGAAAAGATTCATATGGATTAGAGAGAAAAGGACGAAGTAATAAATGTGTTTTAGAAATTATTCAATTTTGTCTTGTTGTGCCACAGTCATAATATTAAATTCCGCGACATGTGAAAATTCCCAATATGTTGTGTATTATTCTCGAACAGACAGACGAGTTTTTGTTTTTCTGACAGAATATAAGCCGTTCTGATAAGTACGATAGGTTTTACTCGTAATTGTCGTATTCAATACATAACTAACACAACAGGGGAAAGTGTTTGATTTTATTGGAAAAAGGAAATGTGCTTCTGATTTAAAGGGGGCACTGGGGCCTGATAATTTTGTCTTTATATATAAATTAGCTGATACCCGCCCGCTTCGTGTCCCTTAAAATCCGTTCTTAGCTGACCTATACTTGGCTAAAGGAAGATCCATGCCAAATTTCAAGTCTAGAGATAATATAATACCCATAAACTTGAAATTTAGTGAGTGACTGTACTCAGTCACTATATATATGCTGGAGGAGGAAGGCGGGTGACCGGAATATGTGGTCCCCAAGTACGCACATACATCTGCGTACTTGGGGAGGCCATCATCCAGCAGTGGACTGGCTGAAGAAAAGAGAAGAAGACGTATCTAAAAATAGCGCAATAATATTACCATCTAATCTAAAAAGTCTAATAAGGAATTCAAATATAACCTATATTAACTAAGTAAGAAAGTGTCCATTAGCACTTTTATTATTGTTTCAGTTAAGGCATTTATCAAGCTATGTAACATAATATCTTCTGTTTCGGTTCGTGCACGGATAATTTGCAAGCGAAAACTTTATTTGGAAACTCATTGCTTATAATGACAGTAGTTGGAAACACATCGATTGTGCGACAATTCGTCTTACCTAAACAAATCCGTCCTGCGTACAATATCGCCGAATCGACAATGTCGCTGTGAAACTAATACACATCAATCTGTGTAACATAATCTCGGCCGTTACAAGCTTTGCCTCGAGTTGGGAGAAGGAGAAACGACAGAGTGACCAATTACAGTCATTTGTTAGAATGTCCGAGAGCACTATATCGCTGCTGCGCACTACGGTGACCTCGACCTAAGGATTTTCCTGTTGCTATATAATGATGGTGGCGGAATGTATTTTTGTTTATTGTTACTTTTTGAGGGCATTCGAAAGCTATTTTATATTGCAATTTATAGTAGAATTATTTTCTCCGTGCAGTTTGGGTCATAAATAATCGGAGTATTTCGCTCTCTTCCACTCACGGGCCTTATGGGCGGGTATAGTGATACGCATTATTGTTGTCGATAAGCGTTATTGATAGTGTATTTAGTTTTGTCATTTTGTGGGATAGTGATATAAATGAAAAAAAAGATAAAACAACGTATTTATTAAAATAAGAATAATATTGATTTAAAATAAATTATTAATTAGGTGGACAATTGTCTCCAGAGATTAAGATTGATGGATGTTGAGGTGAGGATGGGTGATCTAGTTGTTAGCACTTTGCTGTATGCGGATGATGCCGTGCTTTTAGCCGAATCGCCATGAGAACTGCAAACACTAGTCACAATGATGAAAGATGACTGTCAGGCGAGAGGCTTACATTTGAATACGAAGAAAACAAAGGTTATGGTGTTTGAAAGAGAAGAAACCAGAACGAATGCAAGTATAATGGTCGATGATGTTATGCTGGAACAAGTGAATGAGTTTGTATATCTTGGATGTGCTTTTAGCAGGGATGGAAGGTACACCGCTGACATAGAAAGAAGAGTAAATTTGGGGAATAGTATGAATGGAGCGTTAGGTAAACTTCTAGGCGCTAAGAACCTCAGCCAGAAGGCCCAGCTTACCATACACAACGCGGTTCTGGTACCTACGCTCACGTATGGAAGCGAGAGTTGGGTATGGAATAGAGAGCATGAAAGTAGAGTAAACGCGGTCGAGATGCGAGCACTGCGCAAAATCTGCGGAGTGACGCTCGCGGACCGCGTTCGTAATACCGAAGTAAGAAAGAGAGTTGGTCTGAAAGAGAGTGTCGGGGTGAAGGTAAGGAAAGGAATGCTCCGGTGGTTCGGGTATGTGGAAAGAATGTATGATGAAAGAATGACTAAACAGATATACAATGCAAAAGTGGATGGATGCAGAAGTCGCGGAAGGCCACGACACACCTTCCATGATCAAATTGATCGTGTGTTAGCAGAAGGTGATGTTAGGAGCCTTAAGAACAGACGAGCGTGCATGACAAGAGCTATGAATGTCAAAGAAGCGAGTGAGGTGTGTAAGAATGGGCCTGTGTGGCGCTCTGTTGTTCGTGCCTACCCCGCAAGGGACCTGGCGTGAAGTTATGTATGTATGTATTAATTAGGTATCTATGTATTAAAAAACTATAAGTACAAAACTTTAGAAAGTAACAAGTTATATGAAAAATAAATATAAATACTTATATCTAAGTTTAAAATTAACAGCAAAAAAGATAATAATGATTTTTATAAGAATGATAATCTTTCTTTGATAAGAAAGAGTTTTTATCGATAATGGCGTTGCGCCCGCGCAACAAGCTCACCGCCCTAGCCGGGCTGAGGCCGGGTTTGATTTATGACCCAAACTGCACCGAGAAAATAATTCTACTATAGGTATTTAGATAAGTTTGTAGTTTTCTGCGCTTGAAATCCATATATGTGAGTAACTTGTGGTAAGCGTCATCGAAACTTCGCATAATAAATCAATAAACACATATATCGTAATCACAGAAACATAAAAAAGAACCTATAATAAAACTACGACCTTACTAGTTGCCTTCCGAAGGAAAAAAATCTTGTGGCACTCGGGGACTGCCGCGGTAAAGCTATTGCATAGCATTTTTTTATCAACTCATGCAATTATTATTATGGAGTATTTTTTTTTCTTTGATATTAATTTAAGTTTTTGAGCGTGGTGACCGATAAGAAAACAAATCACCTCTGTATACATATATACCCACATGTATACTTGCGGGGCGCACATGTGTTGAGTGTGACGTTATAAGGATATGATAGATACCTATACACCTATATACTTTCACTCAAACAGCTGCTTACGTATTAGACCGATTTCGGAGCACCCGTCGTCTATAATTTGCAATACCTGACATGCCTCGAACCGCTACGAGAGCTCGCGGGTCACTGTGGCCACCGCACGCCTCCGCTCGCCGCACCTGCCTCAGGCCCCCGTCACCGCACATGATAGGCAGAGTGGGAGGTGTTAGGTTATTTTCGTAACGGAAGTTATTCATTCCGTCGCCGCGCTCAAAGCCCGCGATTAAAGCTATAAAATAGCTTAACAAATTAATTACCGCCCTTAAAACCATTAAAACGTAGTTTTATTGTGTATATAAATCGTGGAATTTAAGAAAATACTATAAGAATAAGAATGTTTAATATTTTCATAGTCGCATTTAGATATATAATCAAGATGACTAAAGAAGGGACCACCAACCGGGCTTTTTTTTTTTGGCCAGGGGAAATTCGCTTGAGGACTAAGCCGCGACAGGCACAGAAGCCTGGGGGATGCTCGCGACCCTGGTGAGACAGTGTGGGATTCGCCAGATCGGGGGTGGCACTAGCGCGCCCGGTCAGAACCGGTGCCACGCTATTGCCACTCCCCAGTTAGGGATACCCACTAAAACCCCTGGGTGTTCCGTCCTGCGCCTCTTACCAGGGCTACGTGTAAGCGGTTTTCCCAACACCGCTGCCCTGGCAGGCGTGGGCCCCGCTCACTGGTCCTCTTCCAATGCCGGGGGAGCTACTCCCCCGGCGACGACTGGGTCTTTTCGGCGTGGGGCGGTCTGTAACGCGCCCCACGGGAAGAGAGATGAGCGCGCGCGGAACACTCGCGCTCTCATCTCGGACCCAACCGAGCTCCTCCAACCTCCGCTTACAGTCACCCCATTCCACACAACTTCAACGACTCACTTTTAAATAAATATTAATGTAACACTCACTTCTCTGAAGATCGTCGCGCATGGCGAATGTTAGAACAACTGCGTCTGCCTGGCTTCACCCACCGCTTAAATACTGAACATTACTTGAAACTACCGTCAATTAAATATTCGCAATCTAAAATGTCCAGCAACTTGTTAATACAAATGCCACCAAAACATTTATTAAACATCACAGTATTGCATTTCCTAACTAATCCTTTATGCAATATAACAGATCAATAAATATCTGCCCTAAAATAGTTATTGTTTCGTGATAACAATATAATATATTAAATTAGTAGCTTATAGCCGCGAATTCGTCCGCGTGGAATAGTTAAAAAAACGATTTTAAACGATTCTTCATTGGTGCTCCGCTCTTATTGTTCTTAGCGTGATGATATATAGCCAAATTGTTTTTTAATGTATATATCTTTACTAATATTATAAAAAAGAAAGATTTGATTGTTTGTTTGCATTGAGTAGGCTCCGAAAGTACAGATTTGTAAAATTCTTTTACTGTTGTCAAGCTACACTATCCCCGGTAAATATAGGGTATAAATAAGCTTTTATTAAAAAGGTTTTTAAATATTAGCTTTGAGATCGTGGATATCATGTAGCAGCAGAGTGCTAGACTGAAGACAAGTAAAACGAGCCCAAACACGACGGGTCTATCTTGTTGTTTTATTGTATGATACTACTAAACAAATTCGCAACTACACGTACCTACTTTAGAACAGTAGGCTAATTATTACTTCTAATTTTTTATTTTTTTCAATCTTATACACTTTTAATCATAAGTCATAAGTATTTATTTCGTACAATAATATACAAATATATGCACACGTCTATCAGTTACATTTTAATTTTCATTAAAGAAAAATACATAATGTAATTAAATAAATTTTAAATTAAAAAAATCCTCCAATGAGAAAGGCTCGATAAGATGACTATTTAATCTCTTCTTAAAAGAACCGAGACTTTTGGATTCTTTTATATTGTGAGGTAGTCAATTGTAAATTAAAGGTCCCATTACATGTACCGTCTTGTTCATCTTATTTCGTACTTAATTCAAACTGTAATTATCTGTTCGTTAGCGCTATTGGTTCAATAACTTATAAAATTGCGTTTTTTGAACACCATCGTACGATAGTTAAACTAGGTTCAACCTAACTGGAAGAGGCCCAGTGAGCGGGGCCTACGCCTGCCAGGGCACGCGGAGACGGGATAGCCTACACCCGTAGCCCTGGCATAAGGCGCCAGGACGGAACACCCAGGGGTTTTAGTGGGTATCCCTAACTGGGGAGTGGCAATAGCGTGGCTCCGGTTCTGACCGGGCACGCTAGTGCCACCCCCGATCTGGCGAATCCCACACTCTCGCCGGGTCGCGAGCATCCCCCAGGCTTCTGTGCCTATCGCGGCTTAGTCCTCAAACGGATTTCCCCTGCCCAAAAAAAAAAGGTTCAACTTAACTGACCATTATTAGGCGTTTATCTATTCCATATCTTTTGTTTGACGTTTTGTTGTTGACGTTTTTGTTTGATGTGAATAAATATTAGATATTCCGCCATAAATAGATCCATCTAGTGGCGAGTTTTGGTACTAGTTGTGGGTTAACAGTTAGCCTAAGTTTATCTATTATATAACTTTATGGAGTCAATACCATAGTACCTTTGTTCCTTGGAAACAAAATACGAATTTAATTTAAGACAGCGACTGTGCTTGTGCAACACAAAGCATCGAAGTTTTTACAGTCGAAACCATAGACTAAGCTCTAGTCTGTCGTGTCATAAGCCATTATAATGTGAAACCAGAAAAATCCTGTATAAAGTGTCTCGCAAATTGAATAACCTCGGCGTAACCCACAGAGACGCCTTTCAAAAACCGCTATTTGCGCATTAATTTCAACTTTCAAAGTGAATGAAAAATCCACTTTGACAACTCTATGCCTTGAAAGACGGGCACTCAAACGAGTTTAGCGCCGGGAAAGGGTTTTCTTCGAAGGCAGGGACGCACGCTTTATCGTCATCTGAAAAATTAGCTCTAAGACTTGTAGGGAGGCGAGGGGCATTGTGTTTTAGCTGGATTTAACGTTCTATACATGCTTCGTATAGTTTTCTTACATTTAACTTATTTTATTACAAGATTTTACTCGTATTTCACTTGCAATGGGTGTACCTTTGTATGTATGTAAGTTCGGGTGGAATCTTGCAAGTTAAATTTGACCAATTACAATAGAGTTTATTGGAGCTGTACAAACACGTATAAAACAGGCACAATTATGACTGGATACAACCAATAACACTGCACGATTCAATAAACGCACAAAGTCCTTCACTATATCGCTTTTCGTATGTAGTACACACGTCTTGCTAGTATCGTAATCGTCGCTTTACTGCCCCACCCCTCCTCCGTTCGGCCATTGTTTTATACTAAACTGTATAATACCAAAAAAAGAGGCCGCGTTCACTGAGTTAATCCGCACATCTGCAATCGACGCAATGCAATAAAAAAAAAACAAGGATTAGTTCGACACTAATGAGGGTCATAAAATAAGTTCGATAACAATAGGGTGGTTTTTTAAATTTTAATTACGAAATAAACAAAAGAACTCCGAATGCAGGAAAGGCAATAAACTGCCTTTTACGACAGCCAGGTGTGCGTTCTTTGTCGGTATGTAACAGTATAAAATGGGAGGAATACATACCAAAAAAGTACTGTTTAGAGTGTTTAAAATTTCGAAAAACTTTTGCTTTTATGACTTGAGGAATAAAAGTGCATGTAACCTTCTGTAAGATTACAGTAGTAGTCTCACTTGAGTGTATTCCAGGTCTGATTTCTTGCTGAATTGCATGAAATCTTCCTTTTACTTGCAAACTTCTCATAAATTTCCCTTATTCCACCGCCATGGTATATCTTTATTGTAGTCATATGTTCTCACGATTTCCCACTTCTCGAAGTAAAAATCACTGGCAAAAAGCATACGGCTCATATCTGGCTTGAGCTCATCAGCGTTGGGGCTCGTTTGACTCCCATATTAGGTCACGGGATCGCGAGGAGGCTGTTAATGCGTCAATTGGCAAACGCAGCACGTATCGCGTTAGGGCTGTGCTATACCGAAACCAGTGGGCAGCGAGAGGCTATGAAAATATAAAAGTAGTTACTTAGAAAAATATTTATGAATTCATTACTTTATAAAAATTCTGTGTGTGCAGTTTGCACGCAATATCATCACTCATGATACTTTAAAGAATAACTCAAAAATAATTCTTGTCTAACTTTTATTAATATAAATATAGTTCCCTTAGCCTGTATCCGTTAAAATATTTTATTGCAAGAAAATCAATTTGAATTACACTTTAAATCACCACTGTAAGGCCAATTTCCTTTGATCTACGTATAAATGAATATCTGCCTTAAGTATATACACATAAGAGGTAAAATTCATTTGTAATCTTTTAAGTTTTATTTAAATCGAAAATTAATAGTAACGAGTAAAAAGAACTGTGTTTTATTTAGAAATAAATAA
Source organism: Dendrolimus punctatus (assembly GCA_012273795.1). Lineage (NCBI taxonomy): Eukaryota > Metazoa > Arthropoda > Insecta > Lepidoptera > Lasiocampidae > Dendrolimus > Dendrolimus punctatus. The sequence continues at coordinate 341,815 of CM022542.1, forward strand.
GGTTGAGTTTTATGTGTTTATCTCTTTTTAGTGTCACTTTTTCGCGAGTTCGGTTCTAATAAATTAAACTTCTATAAAGAACTTTTGCTTTAAACATTTTATTTATAAACATCGAGCCTATTATTGAAAATTTCGGAAGGGCATGGAAGCAAAATACGTACGGGGCAGAATTTAGACATTTCAATTTTTTATTGTAACATATAGGTGAAATAATATAGATCCTAATACAAAGATTCTTAGGCTCCTATCTATGATAACAGCAAAATGTATGTATTAAAATTTGTTGTAAAGTAGCTCACCTTTGGAATTTTATGTTATGTCGTTTACGATGATTTTCCATACAGGCTTGATATTACAAAAAAATTACACTGGTATGGTAAACAACTGCAGTATCCTGTCGCAGTTGTTTGTTGCTATCTCTGGATATACCTCTATAGAGTCATATGTAATGTGAATTCTCATCAATTTATCAAAACCAAAGAAATGAGGATCAAGATTTTACTTGAAACTAAGATTTTACATCATTTGATTGAATTTTTAGAATTTAAATTCATAAAACCATAATAATATGGAATATTTGTACGTAAATTGTAACGCGTATGTATGAAGAGGTTAATGAAAGTAGATGAAGCGAAAGTTGTTTGTCAGGATCATCGTAAGTGGAGATCTATAGTCTCTGCCTACCCCCACGGGAAACGGGCGTAATAATATCAAGGGCTTTATAACAAATAGGCGTACAAACAAAAGTACAGTTTTACACAAGGGACAAAATTGATTAATTAAAACATAAGTAAACATTTGGAATGAAAACACCTTTATTTTCAGGTACACTTGCAAGACTTCCATACTGGTAATAGTTTTTAAATTGTAACATGCATAATTTTTAGTGAACATCAAAAAAAACGAATTTTGCCCTATACGCCTATATGTTATAAAGCCCTCAATATGTATGTATGTAAATTGTCATTAATATAGTAAATTTAAAATTTCACCTAAAAAAATAAAAATAAGATTTTTTAACCTTTAAAATTAAAGTTGTAATTTTGGAAACTAACGAACACAAGAGCCTCAGCCTGCTACGTAAATATATTTCACATATCGCTCAGTGTAACGGAAGACAAGCCTTATATTCTCTGAGCGGGAATCCCGCTTATTATGCGGGATACGGTCACCTCCGTCGGCGTATTGTAAGCGTCATTTTTTAAGGTGAACGTGGTGGAAGCGAAATGAACTGCGAGTGCCAGTTAGCCCTCTCGATTTCGGGATGGTGTACAATGGAATACAAAAATAGACCTACCACATTTGAACTAGTTGCTACGTATATTCTCTTATATTTAACCTACATATATAATATTATTAATTCTAAACATGCAGTGTTTTTTCATAGAAGCTATATAAAAAAACTACTGGAATGGACTATGTAAACGATGGAGACCACGATTGCACATTTTTAGATTTCATGTCAATTTTTGTTCAGGCTTCAAGTAGAACTATTAGGCCGATTTCGACGGGGTTTACGCTGGTCGATGGCAAATTATTAGACTTATCTGCGTTACTTTTTATGTTGGGAATCTCGCGAGGATTTTCCCGGGAGCGGTTTGTAGTTTTTCAGGTGTGAAAAAATTTGCATTTTCCGACACGGTTTTCACTAAAACGAAATCTTACATTATTTTTTAAACGCTGCGGTACTTTGTGTACCGGGAATCTGGCGTGAATTTTAAGTCAAGCGTGGAAGAAGTCGCGAGCATATCATAATATACATAAATTGCAAGGAAGAAAGTCGAACAAACGTATTGACGAACTTAGCCAGTTTTATCTATATTTTAATACGTGAAGCAAAAACTATGTGCCCCTTTTTACGAAAATTTCCCGGATGGAGGAGTATGGAATTTCGCACACTTGTTTATGTAGTGAGGAAGCGACGAATGCTAATATTTTTTTTTATTATGTATAAAAATACATGAAATAATAATAATAAAAAAATACACACACTGCCATGTATTTGACACACACGCGCATATATACTCTTTTGTTAATTGTTTAAGTCAAATTAACCAAAGGCTACAGTCTTAGCGAAATCTGTGATTATAGAAGTATAGTCTTTTAACATTAATTATGATGGTCGAATCTCGACCACGGGCGCCCACTAGTAGCATTAATTAAGTTTAGTCAAGTGATTAAGGACACCGCTATCGATCTGTGCTTTGAAAGGGAAATTGAATTTTTTATCCCTTTTTTTGCAAGGATATATTCCCAAACGCGCTCTGTATGCAGACACTGAACCCTTTCTATGCTAATGAGTTTTTATTAATCCCACCCCTTTTGTTTCAGGTAAGTGCACTCGAGTTCTGAAAATAGGCAGTTAGTATGTATGGTAAGTGCGTTTTAATTAGGAGGCTTTTTTTATTTGTTTTTTTAGGGTTTCGTAGTCATTTTGACAATACAAATTCAAAACTTTTTATTCAAAACTAGCAGACCCGGAAAATTTCGTACCGCCTCAGAATCTATAAATAGAAAACGTCGATTTCTAAACGACGGGACGAATATCAAATGTTTAACAGGTAGGAATAGTTTCTATGAGAAAGCAAAATTGTTGTTTTTACTATATTTTTTTTTTTTCATATTTAAACCTTCCCTGAACTTCCATAAATAATTTAAAACCAAAATTAGCCAAATTAGTCCAGCCGTTCACGAGTTTTAGCAGGACTAACGAAACAGCAAGTGATTTATATCTTAATATATATAAATCTCCTGTCACGATGTTTGTCCGCGATGGACTCCTAAACTACTCAACCGATTTTAATCAAATTTGCACACCGTGTGCAGTTTGATCCAACTTGAAAGATAGGATAGTTTTTATACCGTTGGAACCGGTAGGTGGCGCTGAGATCGGTTCATAGATTTTTATTTTTTCAGAGCAGGACAACGTCTGCCGGGGCCGCTAGTATATATATATGTATAAGTTCCACCCAAGAACACTTTTTGAAGGTCATATACGAGTTTATAAGTTAAAATTGAATTTTACCTCCTATTCTATGTACACTGTTTCGAAACGTGTTATTGCGCAAGAAACTCGTCAGCAACACGTCTAGCTAAAAATGTGTCGCACGGTGTAACGTCGTTTTTCTATAGGTTTTTTAAGTTAAGAGAAACATTCAAATGTAAAATATTGTCATGATATCATTTTGCTCCTTCATTTTTTTGTCAAAACAGCATAAAAGATATCCTGGGTCTTTATAAAAAAGACATCAATAATTTGGTTTTATTATTTTCTCAAAAAGTACTTTATTTTCCATTCCGTAATTCTTGAACACAAACGTCTTTGAGCAGTGCGTCCTCTCCGTCCTGACCTACAGGGCCGAGACATGGACACTGACGGCAGGATTGGTCCACAAGTTCCAAGTCGCTCAACGGGCTATGGAGCGACCTATGTTGGGTTGTTCCTCCTATGGATAAAATTAGAAATGAGAATATGCGGATGGATGTAGAAGTCGCAGAAGGCCACGACACACCTTCCATGATCAAATTGATCATGTACTAGCAGAAGGTGATGTCAGGTGGCTTAAGAACAGACGAGCGTGCATGACAAGAGCTATGAATGTCAAAGAAGCAAGTGAGGTGTGTAAGAATAAGCCTAAATGGCGCTCTGTTGTTAGTGCCTACCCCGCAAGGGATCTAGCGTGAAGTTATGTATGTATGTAGAACCAAGGTATCCGGCATAGCTCGCAAAATTGTCATGTTGAAGTGACAGTGGGCCAGTCACGTCTGCCACAGGACCGATGGAGCAAATGAGTCCTGGAGTGCAGACCGCGTCTCGGTAAACGTAGTGTCGGACGCCCGATGGAGCGACGACCTGTGAAAGGTTGCCGGTATTCGCTGGCTGAGGAAATCGGAGGACTGGGATGAGTGGTGCCCTCTTGGGGAGGCCTACGTCCAACAGTGGATTGCGAATGCCTGACGACGACTTTATTTTGTTCGTAATGTAATAAAATAATAATGCATCTGAAAACGACCGCGTCATGTTGTGTAATTATTTAGAGGACTGCATTGGAGTTAAGCAATATGGCAGCTCGAAAATGATTCAATTGGGGGAATACATTTTTTATAACTTTCTTCTCTTTCTTTTAAGTTCACTTAAGCTAATAAAAAAACAAATTAGCGCAAATGATAGATTGTTGCGTTACGCACATTGATAGCCTAGACATACCAGTTTTTTTATGTTTTCCATTACCGTTTATATTTTACTTTAGTTATAATTATAAACTTTTTAGAGAATTTGATTATTTAATAATTTTATTAGATGATTTCAGCAAAATTTTCAAAGATGAAATATTTTTCAAGAAACCTTACTTAGACTTGTTAAATAATTACGCTCAATTGGTTCTTTTGTATAGTTTACTAGTTCTAATTTCCAAAAAAGTTTTGATAAAAGGAGTTCTGTTTATTAATGTTGTTTAATATTACCAAAGAGCTTCATTTTCTTTACAGAATTCGTTTTCGAAGGTAGTCTTAAATTTAGTTCAACTTGACAGCAATATTGATTGGTTCGTAAATTGATTCATCGAGTTTATTCAATAAAGCCTTCATACTAAAGCATGATTAATACTTGTAAAATATGTTTTTTTTTTTTTTTTTTTATTGCAAGAGATCAGCAGACAGGCAGAAGGCCCACTTGATGGACAGCGGTTACCATCGCCTATGGACATTTGCAACACCAAACGTGCTACGAATGCGCTGCTGTTCTCTTTAGGGAGCCTGGAACCTGGTCACTAATGCCGGAACACAACACAAGGTTGTTATGGCGACATACTCTAGACCAGGGGTGGTAGCCATCCAGTCGGGCAAATGCCCTACCACCTGGCTGTGGGTTGTTTTGTCGCCTCTTACGACAGGCCACCGGGCCGCAGGAAATTGTATTCTTTCTCCGTTCCTGCACGGATAATTAATTTACGGATCAATAAATAAGACAAAAAAAATTAACTACCCGCATTAATAAACAGCAACAGATTATAAAGTGGCTCTGTCTCGCCTCGCCGCTATAAATCTGGTTCGCAAACCACCTGAGCGTTCGACATCCCTGTGATTATGAATTAGGGGGTCCCTTTCACCCCCATTTCATCCCCTTTTCACCCCCTCATATAAACTAAGTGCAATTGTACAAGCCATTCTAGTACGTAATGTGGGGTAAAAAAGGTCGAGATTCCTATAGCGTAAAGACGAAGTGATAACAAAATTACAGGTTCCAAAAGCAGACCCTATTCCGTATTGCATAGCATACAAATCGCTAATTCTTGTTTAATGACTTCGACTCGTGGAAATTTAGACTTTAAACCTCTGGAGTAGAGTACAATTTGTGTCGGAAGTTTTTGTTTAGAGGGTGTTTCGAAGGGTAGTTTGCGCGACCGTGAAGTGGGGGAGTTTGCGTGGGGGGGTTCAGTCCCGGGCCGAGCTCGCGGCCCGGGCGACCGGCGCTCGCCGACCTCGATGCACTTGCACCGAGTGGGCGCCAAGTGTGCGTCGATCCGAAAACGAATGGCTCGTCTGTATTGGACGGTTTTGAATTTCGATTTCTGTACAAGTGCCCGTGAATGGTTTGTTGTTGAGTTTTTGAATTTCGTATGCCAATAATGATGAGCGCGTATTGCGATGGACTGCGTTATTGAATTGATTCACGGGCGATCTGTTTGTACGGATTTTGTATGATTTTTAAACTCGTTCAATAGCTCTAGTTGCGGTAAAGCTTGACTACTTTTAACTAACACGGACATATTTAATTTTTCAATATATAAATAACAGGTTTATTTCTGTTCCAATAAGCCAATACCTACGCAAGTAATGGATTTCTTTTTGTAATTTCTTTCCTTCCTGACGCACATGATTCTCAGGGTTTTATGTTCTGTTATGAGTTATTTTCATTTTTTCTTTGTTTTTGAAGTGAAACTTGTTAAGAATCGTCGTGATTTGAAATTCGATGAAACGAAAAACCGTCACTAAAAAGAGATAAACACATAAAATTCAACCTTATTTAATTCTAAATAGAACACATTTCTCTTTAACCGTTTCTATTAATTTTCAATTTAAAAAAAGCTTAAAATATTTCAAATTAGTTTTATCTTTATTTGTATACAGTTAAGGCAGATATTAATTTATACGTTGATCAAAGGAAATTGTGCGTAACAGTGCATTGTATTTTGAACTTTATGTTAGTAATTTAAATTGTAATTTAGATTGAATTATTTCGAATAAGGATCAAAATACTTAAGAATAAAGACGTATAGAATAGAAATGCGAAAATTGTTATTCTCTGAAGTTTCACTTCTACTGCATGTGGACTGCACACACATATTTTTGGTACTTTACTTTTTTGTCGCCAAAGTCTTGACTAGTCATGGGGATGGGTTCTTCTACTACTGATATTTTTAATAATTGACGTTTTATATTTTTCAGGGATCTTATTCACTTTTATTTTATTTTATTTTATTATTCTTTTACAATGTTTATGATTTTTCATATTTTTAACAAACTTCCCTTTTTTTATTATCTACGTACAACGGAGTTTGTGATGTCAGGGTTGACGCGGCTGTCAAACACTACTCTGCTAATGACATTGACAGGCCTGTTCCGTTTCTGGTACACCACTAGATATTAATAAATTCTTGTGTCATTACGCATTAACACATAGATTAACTATAAATTAAGATGTAAGCTATCCTATCTTTCAAGTTTGATCAAACTTGTCACGGTGTGCAAATTTGATTAAAATCGGTTAAGTAGTTTAGGAGTCTATCGCGGACAAACAAACGCGTAATTTATATGTATTAAGATTTTATTATGTTTTCGCGGCTAATGCACGTATTAAAATTACGTTTTAACGGTTTTAATTGCGGTATATTATTCGATTTTTATTCCGATATTTCCACCACTTTTACGTAGTCTTGATTTCGGAAGGAAAGACTTAAAATAACGCGCTTTTGAAATCGTTAAATTGTAGTTTTTTTTGTGTACAGTGGTCGTGAAAAAATAAAAGAAAATACTGTCCGTCGATATGTTTTATATGAATTACAAAATTGGTATATAAGTGAAACATTAAGGAGGTAATATCGTATCGTAGCAACTCGAAGATTGCAGTCTTTTCTTAGAAAGCACCCTCGGATATTGGTAGTGAGCGTGTGTCAATACGCTTTCCTCCCCCTACACTTACCACCCTCGCTTACGGCTCTCACTGAAAAGAAGTAAATACTTTTATTACTCGCTTTTATTTCTATTTACCTGCCTGTATGGAAGTTCAGATCTTATTTTAGAATAACTGCTCTGGAGGTTGAGTACCTAGTAGGTGTTTCTTATTTGCTTGACTGTTCGTAGTAATACATTGGTGATGGGTAACCAATCGAAATATCAAAAACTTAGCTGTGACTAATAGTGGTTCCAAATATGTTATATGACTATAGTGGTAAATAATGACTAAACAGATATACAATGCAAAAGTGGATGGATGCAGAAGTCGCGGAAGGCCACGACACACCTTCCATGATCAAATTTATCGTGTACTAGCAGAAGATGATCTCAGGAGCCTTAAGAACAGACGAGCGTGCATGACAAGAGCTATGAATGTGAAAGAAGCATCTGAGGTGTGTAAGAATAAGCCTGAATGGCGCTCTGTTGTTCGTGCCTACCCCGCAAGGGACCTGGCGTGGCCTGTATGTATGTATTTAGTGAGAAATAATAATATCCGTGTAGAAAAAGCGTAAGAACACAATTGGCTGGGCGGACTCTCGTAAGAGGCGATAAAACAACCCACAGCCTGGTGGCAGGGTATCTGCCCGTCTGGATGCCTTCCACCCCTGGTCTAGAGTATGCCACTTAAACAACCTTGTGTTGTATTCCGGCATTAGTGATCAGGTTCCAGTTTCTCTTTAGACAGCAGCACTTTAGTATTACATGTCCATAGGCGATGATGAGTGACCGCTTTCCATCAGGTCATTCTTCTGCCTGTCTGCTGAACTCATGCATTAAATAAAAACTAGTGCTTGCCCGTGGTCGAAATTTGACCATAATAATTAATGTCAAAACCATACTTCTATAATCACAGATTTAGCCAAGGCCGCACTGTTAATTTGACATGAATAAAAACAAAAGAGTATATTATATGCGTATGTGTCAAAAACACGGTAGTGTGTGTAATGTTTTTTTACACACACTACCGTCAATTTTGAAAAAATACTTTCGTTCGTTGCTTCTTCTCTATATAAGCTAGTGTACATTCAGAACGAGAATCTAAAATATAAACAATATTGACGGACTTTGCGCGTTTTATGTATTAGGATTTCCTGCTTTATGGCTTGGACTTGCTGTATTCGGTTGTGTTTGTGAGGACTGCGAATTATGTGTGTGATTTCTTATCAATGTTATGATCATTCCAACGGCATTTGTAATTCAAATACCACAAATCCGTAATAAAATATTTTTTTAAATATTTAATGTTAAAAAAATCTTTAATACCTTTTGCGGTTTTTTTTTAATGAAAATATCATATAGGAATTATAATTAATGAAGAATATTATTTGAAATGACAGTCGTGAATAGACAAAAGATAGATTCGCCATGTGGGCGGAGAGTGGGCGCGTATCGTTGTACTGATGCAACTTTTACGCAACAGCATACTGTAGAACAGTATGTTAAATATGTACAATCGTATTTTTGTTTACATTTTGAGGGTTAGTACACTTATAAGAAGTGTGGTAAGTTTGTGTTCAAGTAACTCAATATTTAACGCTCCGCAGAAGCAGAGTGCATTTATTTTCTTTTGCAAAATGAATCGAGATTTCTAGTATAAAAATTATCCTGTCTTTATTTCCAATCTTTAATGCCCCTGTATATTATAATCGATGGCTTTGCGGCCATCATTAGAAAGAGGTGCGCATCCCTACTGGCCCGCGTCCGCGGCAGCCCCAACGGCATGCTCAGTCTTTTTGTAGATCGATGGGACTCGCCACTGCTACGTAAATAAGTGCAACTGCACACCCAGTTAAATGTGTGAGTGAGTTTGTTTGTTTGTCTGCCGCCTCGCGGCCCAGTGGTGGAGTCCAAAATAGACCATAATTGGAATCATTTGGTGTACATGTACCTTTCGTGCCGTGGAGTAGGAACATTTGTAGTTATTATTGTGACGCGGGTGTAATGCCCTAGTATTTATTTCATTAATTAATGGCAATTAGTAATAATCATTGTAAACTAATTTGATGTTTTTTAAAATTATTAAATTAAATTTTTATTAATATAAAACTGTATAATATGGAAATAATTTCTGAAATATGTGAATTATTATTATTATTATTATACCAAATTTTATGAATGACCCGCTACAAAAAGAAATGATTTTATATTTGTATTTATGTAATTGTCACGTCTATTGTCTATTGAAGTATACCGAGGCGGTGGATTTTCACTTAGATTTTCTCTTCAATTTTCTTTCATTAATCTCTGCAGATGAAGAATGTGTCTCAAATAGATTTATGTATTTACAAGTTTATTTGAGATACTCTTTGTCTCTACTTTATGTAAAATCTTTTTGATTGTTAAGGCCAATTATTGCAGTGCCAATAATTATTATAATACGTTTCTGATTTCCTTTTCTTAAGTATCGCCAATCAGGCAACGAAAATTGGCTCGAACGAGATGTACATATAATAAATTATATATATAATAAATAAAATATTTTTTTAAATTTCTATAAAAAAAATTATGGTTGTGTATCTTAATGACAAAATCTATGTACGTTCGCATTGGTCGCTTGTACGGAAGATTTCACTGTGCATATAATAAAACACATTTTGGCTGATTTTGAAGTGAAACTTTTTTTAAATCGTTGTGATTTGAAACTCGATGAATCGAAATGTGTAATGAAAAGCGACACTAAAAAGAGATAAAGACACATAAAATTCAACCTTATTTCATTGGAAATAAGTCACATTTATCTTTACTCGTTAGTATTAATTTTCACTTTAAATAAAACTTAAACGATTTAAAATCAATTTTAGCTCTGTTTGTATATACCTAAGGCAGATAGATATTCTTTTCTTACATAGATCAACAGATACGTAGATACTCAAACGTGCGTGACAGCGCATTGAATTTTAAACTTTATGCTAATGATCTAAAGTGTAATTTTGATTGAATTATTATGTATGAGGACCAAAATATCTAAGAATAAAGGTGTCTATAGTGGAATAGAAATGCGAGAATGTGTATGTGCAGTTGTCTGCTAAGCGTTGTAGTTAAAATTATATTCGCCTCTATATTCTCTGAAGTTTCACTTCTACTTCGCGTGACTGCACAAACATACACAAACACATTTTGTTTATTTTATAAATAAAAATGGGATTGAAGGATGGAAGGTACACCGCTGACATAGAAAGTAGAGTAAATTTGGGGAATAGTGTGAATAGAGCGTTAGGTAAACTTCTAGGCGCTAAGAACCTCAGCCAGAAGGCTCAGCTTACCATACACAACGCGGTTCTGGTACCTACGCTCTCGTATGGAAGCGAGAGTTGGGTATGGAATAGAGAGCATGAAAGTAGAGTAAACGCGGTTGAGATGTGAGCACTGCGCAAAATCTGCGGAGTGACGCTCGCGGACCGCGTTCGTAATACCGAAGTAAGAAAGAGAGTTGGTCTGAAAAAGTGTCGGGGTGAAGGTAAGGAAGGAATGCTCCGGTGGTTCGGGCATGTGGAAAGAATGTATGATGAAAGAATGACTAAACAGATATACAATGCAAAAGTGGATGGATGCAGAAGTCGCGGAAGGCCACGACACACCTTCCATGATCAAATTGATCATGTGTTAGCAGAAGGTGATGTTAGGAGCCTTAAGAACAGACGAGCGTGCATGACAAGAACTATGAATGTCAAAGAAGCAAGTGAGGTGTGTAAGAATGGGCCTATGTGGCGCTCTGTTGTCCGTGCCTACCCCGCAAGGGACCTGGCGTGAAGTTATGTATGTATGTATGTATAAATAAAAATGTATCACTACATATTTAAATTACCCTACTGATCTTCCTTTACCGCGACGTGTATAGAATAAATAGACAATGCATTGCGCAACATGTGGCGAACTAGGACGGCGTATAGCCCTATAAGGGACTATTGCAACAACTCCCGAGAGAATATAGAATTACATCGATATGTGCTTTCAAACAACGATATCTGTATCATAAAGTGGAGCTTACTTGGCCTACTTATTCGATGCGCGCTACAAGGCGGTTTGAGCGAAATTGTTTAATTTAATTCTATCTGCTTATAATTTAATAGACTCCCATACACACACACAAACAACGCGCACATATATATATATACATATATATATACATTTAATTTTAATACATACATAACTTCACTCCAGATCCCTTGCGGGGTAGGCACGACCAACATAGCGCCATTCAGGATTATTCTTACACACCTCACTTGCTTCTTTGACATTCATAGCTCTTGTCATGCACGCTCGTCTGTTCTTAAGGCTTTTAATACATTTCTGGTAGCAGTTGTTTCTCATAACGTGAACGGTGGAATCTTCTGATAGAGGTATTTCATACTTCCAAGAAGATTTCCACCACCATTGTATCTAAAGTTAAGGCAGAAACTTCAATAAAGAATTTTATTTTTATCATATTGTATGTCTTTCGAGACCAATGAATCAATCAATCAAATCAATGGCCTGGACTTTTGAAGGTCTTGCGTGGGGGGGCCATGTAGAGGCCAACTTAATCTAAATTACTAAAATCTAAATTACGGTACTAAGGGTCTGGGAATATGGAGAACATGCAAAATGGGCAGATGGTGACTCGCCACTTACTTCATGGGCCCCAAAAAATGCCATAGATTCTTTGACATAGATGCCAAGAGCAACATGGGTGTGAGTGGCTAAGGAGGGTAGAGAGGTGGGCTGCACTTTCACCCAAGATACCTCTGACGTGATGCCATTCATCACTTCCACCCATGGAGCTTGAGTCTTAGCTCTAGCGATCTCCACTCCCTGCTGGCTGGCTAAGGCAAGCATGGAGCTGGAGGCCTTGTTATTATTATTAATTATTATTTTATGGATTGATAGATAACTCTTTACTACCATTAATTAAACTTCCAAACTATGTAGTACTATTTTAATTATTTACGAATGGCCTATCACATTATCATATACAGCGTGTTTCAGACCTTACGACAATAAATCAGACCACGTTTTCTTCATGACGTACTCTGCCCAAATACAAAAATGAATCAAGGTAACTTCTTTGGTTTAGCCACAGGACCTCATTTTTCATTTCAGAATATTACAACAACATGTACCTATCAGTTATTGTGTCTAAATCGGTAGGTTAGTGACCAATGTATCATGTTGCCAGCTCGTCTCTTCATCATTAAACGCGGAAGTTGTTCATTCTTTGCTCTCGCTCGCGAACCGATATTTACAAGATGTTGTGTTTTTTATTCCTTTTTAATCGTAATTAATTTGTTCGGAAATTTCAAAAGTTTTAATTTTGACATTACGGTTGATTTAATAGTACCAAAAAAATTTTATGGAGTACGACCGCTTAAGTTATGATTTATTGTCATTTGAAATGAAACACGCTGTATATACGTATTTTTTGCAATTGTTTATTTAGTGTGCAATAAAGAGTTGTCTGTCTATAGTCGTGGAATAAATTACATCTTCAGCGATATCTCTTTTCGCGGCCCATCGAACGCTCGATGTGCCGTGAGCTCGCCTCAGACAGACGGTGGCGTGGTTCACATGTCGGATTATCCAATTATGCGTATGTAAAACGACACGTGCCGGGTCCGGTGTCTTCGCGTGTTGTTGGGGGTGCGAAATTGGCAATTTCGACCCGCCGAAAGAATGCTGTTGTACTCCTTTGTGTGGTGGTAACACAGTGTTTTGGTGATATTGTTTTCGAAATTGACTATAATCCGTGTTGGATTTTATTAAAGAAGTCCTCCTTCATTCAAATTCAATTTCAAAAGTTTTTATGCAAAATAAGTTCCACTGGAGAACACTTTTTGAAGGTCATACATATAGGTTAAAATATAATTTTACTTACTGATTCTGTTGTCAAAGACTATACTATACTTCTTTAATCACAGATTAATACACAAGACACTGTTAATTTAACAATGAACAAAAGAGTATATATATATATGCGTGTTTGTGTCAAATACATGGTAGTGTGTGTAATATTTTTTATTACATACATACATACATACATAACTTCACGCCAGGTCCCTTGCGGGGTAGGCACGAACAACTGAGCGCCATTTAGGCTTATTCTTACACACCTCACTTGCTTCTTTGACATTCATAGTTCTTGTCATGCACGCTCGCCTGTTCTTAAGGCTCCTGACATCACCTTCTGCTAGTACACGATCAATTTGATCATGGAAGGTGTGTCGTGGCCTTCCGCGACTTCTGCATCCATCCACTTTTGCATTGTATATCTGTATAGTCATTCTTTCATCATACATTCTTTCTACATGCCCGAACCACCGGAGCATTCCTTTCCTTACCTTCACCCGGACACTCTCTTTCAGAGCAACTCTCTTTCTTACTTCGGTATAAAAAAAAAGCATTCTGAACATCTCTCTATATAAACTATAAGTGTGCGAACTTCATACGGCACCCCTCGCGCAATTTTCATGAAAAGAGATACATAGTTTTTGCTTCACATATTAATGGAATTATTATCTATTTAAGATATTAGCAATTCCTTTAGTTTTCCGAGTGTGTTCTTTTAAAAGCTCCGTTTTCATACAAATCTTCGTTTCCATTCGACTCGATGGACATTGAAAATGTGGCCGAGTCCTTGTAGAAAATTGCGTGTGCGACGTCAAGGGAGCAAATCCAGAGCTGGGTGAGGGAACGTATTAGACGCAACCACCGGTGCGTGGTGATTTATTATTTAAATTTAAGGGTATTGTTAGGGTGGTCGTGGTCTTGGGAGAGTAATGGAATTGGTAAGCGCGAAACGCCATCTGTTTCTGTGTGTTGTAGCGAACCTCTTACATTTTTAACACCTCCATTTAAAGTAGTTTTAAGTTGGGGGGTGCCAGCGAAACTCCGTTCCCGTTATCGTGACAACGACCTATTTGTTAGTGAAATTAGTCCCCATTAAGAGCAAAAGTACTAGGTGCTAATTCCCATATCTTTAGAATGTGTATAATTCTCGACAGCAGTAAGCTTGTAATTGTAATCCGCAACACCTGGCTAATGATGCAGCCTGCAAGCGGCCGTAAACAAGTGCAATAGAACAATAGGCTGTTCTCCACAATAACTTACAAATATATGCCAGTGATAAGTGAACAAAAGAAGACGATCATAAAAGGATTACAATCAGTTCAAATGCCGACAGGTAATAAAATGTGCTTTTACAGATCTGTACGTGGAATTTGTCTTTGTCAGGGCCTAAGTTGTAACACTATGTTTAAAACTCTCCGTATTTTCACTCCCTGTATCACCTTATCCCAAATGATTAGGAGAAGGTGAAAGAAAAGGAAAGAAATAATACATCTTTTCCTTGCATATTCCTCTATGGCAATAACAATATTTAATAAATTACCCACCAATATTAGCGGGCTACCATTTTAAAGGTTCAAACCCTATATGATAACTTTTTTACTTAATAGATTATACTAAAGCGTAGACGAATATATTAATGACAATAAAATAAAATAAAATAAAAATATTTACATTCTTAAATTTAATATTTTAACTGGTTTTTCAAATGTTTAACAATTCATTATTATTTTTTTGACATGTATATTTATTTAAATTAATTTTTAAACATTAGTTTAGGGTTATGCGAGTGTATTTGCACGTCATGTAAATGAAAAAACATGCTGGAAACTTTTTTTTTATTATTGCAGGAGGTCAGCACACAGGCAGACGGCCTACTCGATGGAGAGCGGTTACCATCGCCTATGGACATTTGCAACACCAAAGATGCTACAAATGCGCTGCTGCCCTCTTAAAGGAGACTGGAACCTGGTCACTAATACCGGAACGCAACACAAGGTTGTTATGGCGACATACTTTAGACCAGGGGTGGTAGCCATCCAGTCGGGCAAATGCCCTACCACCTGGCAAAACTTTATATTATGAAACACCTATTCATGTACCTATGTTTTAGCAAATAAAGACTGATTGATGGATATGCTGGCATAAGTCCTCTGTCACACCACAAATTATCACGTTATCCTTCACTCAGTTAATGCCTCTTTTTTGTCTATCTTTACGTTTGTATCCGATATTATAATTTGACATACTTTTTTACGAGACTTTCAACTTTCCTGATAGTATGCCCTTACCACTTTAATATTCTCTCTCAAATTTTCAGTTACGGGTGCAACTTTCAAAGATCCCCCTCTTATGGACTCATTTTTTACCTTATCCGTTCTTGTAACACATCCATCTCGACATTCTGATTTCATGTGAGTGTAGACGTTTCTGATTTCGTACTTTATTGTATATTTAAGTCTTCTGCCAGGTGGATGGCACCCGACTGGATGGCTAAGTATGTCGCCTTAACAACCTTGATTTGTGTTCCGGTATTAGTGACCAGGTTCCAGTCTCCCCCCTTAAGAGAGCAGCAGCGCCTTTGTAGCACCTTTGCAAAAGTCCTCAGGCGATGGTAACCGCTATCCATCAAGTGGGCCATCTGCCTGTCTGCTGAACTCTTGCAATAAAAAAACATGTTATTGCACGTGTTAATATGAATATGAGTTAAAGAGTAACAAACAACAGCTACCGACCAATTTTGATCTTGCTATAGAAATACACAAAAACCTTTTATCACACATGTTTTCCGGAAAATACAGCGCTGTCGATTCAAAAACCACATTGAACGCACTGAAAATCGGTGACCGTTTCAAAATCTATCAAAGGTCTGTTGCAAATATAATATATTCGAGGTTCCGTACATTTACATACAATATTTTCATAATTATTTGTAAGTGAAGTTGAACTTGTAGGAATAGAATCAAAATTTTAAATGAATCTCCACATGTATATAAATGAAAATGGATTTATATAAATACAAAATAAAATAAAGGCGGGTAATACAATTATAAATAGCAAATAGAGAAATAGCTATATAATGTGGCGAATGATGGTGGAACCATCTAGTTAGTTTAAGAAATTTTAGAATAAGCTGGAAAATTCTGGGAGGAAAAGGCAAGGACGGATATATTTAATAATTGAATTGACGATGGAAGAAAGACAGAGATAGATAGATGTTAGAAGGGGATAGATATGTAAACGAAAGTTCTCGAGTAGAAGGTTCGGGAAGGAAAAGACGGATAGATAGATGTTTAGAAAGGGACAGATAGTAAATAAAAGAATAACGGAATTATGGGTTCCAGAAAATTCTTCCGGGTATATAAACAGCGTAAGGCGCGCCTACCGGGCAGTTTAGAGTTGAGTTGAGTTCAAGACGACGAAGCGACAAGTGCGATACTAAAGAGTTGGAAGAGAAGAATAATAGAAGACAGTTACGAGTTAAGTGGTGAATTTAATGACAAGTTTAGTGGACAGTTAAGTGAAGGAGGTGTGTAGCGTAGTTCGAGGGAAGAACCAGAAGCGAGCTACATGCGGTAATATCGGAAGTGAGCACTGTAGTATCAGGAGGTGGTCTATACAATATCGGCGACGGTTTTGTGAGGGAGACACCTTGTCGTCGGGACAGTGCATCATTAGTCGTGCGTATAGGTGCAACCCTGCGGAGAGGAATTACTTACGGCTGTTTAGTAAGTCAATAAAAGCTTTTAAACAAAAACTGGTGTTTTCTTCCAAACCATAAGTGCGTACCCCCGCACGCACGTAACAATATGTACACTTGTGACAAAACATAGATATCAAATTGAACATATTTTGAAGAATAGTAACAATGCTATGCTAATGTATGGACATTTCGGCGACGGTAGACATTTTCCGTCGCAGTTGGGCCGTCAGCCTGTCTGCTATGCTTCAGCAATAAATAATTTAATATTTTTATGTTTGATAATAAAATTGTATTATGAAATGAACGAACTCGACGAAGGTGCTCCAAAATCGTGGTTCGGTGCACCCCAATTGCACAAAGGGCCGAGTTTGGCCCCGCGTGCGGACGCCGGTCGCGCGGCACAATGCCGCTTAATGAATGCATTCCGAAGTCACGCGCGCGCTCCCCTGGGCATTCGATCAGATCCAGGGGATGATACGTTCTGTTTATATTGATACGTGATGAAAATCGATAAGCCTTGCACGTACACCGGTAAAAAAATTATATTCCGTATATATAATAATATCCTTATTGATTTTCTCAGTTATTCGTCGTATTTCTTCCCTTTAATGGTTGATTTTTATACCTTTATACTATCAATTATTATAAATAGTAAATAGAGATGACATTAGATAGATATTAGAGTAGACATCTTACAATCAATTCGATTATTATTTTACCTTTGACTATGAATTTGCAAAGTTATTTATCATATAAAAATATAAGCATTAAAATCATATATTTTCAAATTACTGTTATGAGTTTTGCGGGACTCAAAATAAAATGCCGTTGGAATTATTATAGAGTTCATCAGAACTAAACACGTATAGCACAGGTACAAACATAACCGAACACAACAATCCAAAAGTAATGCAGAAGGTCGTAATTCAATAAAATGCGCAAAGTCCGTCACTAAAAGATTCCCGGTTGTAGTACACACGCCTTGCTTCGCTCGTGGTTATCGCTCGACTGCCTCGTCCCTCAATCGAGGCGTTGCTTTATACTACACAGATGCAATATGTCCGGCCACGTGGATCGAATTTCCTACAATCAGTTTGTACTTCAAATCCGATACACCTAGACTAATGACTGCCACAAAAGATACAATACACAATGGGATATTTTCTAATCACATTAACACAAAGTAAATAAAATAAGTCCAAATGCCAAACGGTAATAAAATGTGTTTTCACAGGTACGCAGGTGTGAATTTGTTTTTGTCGGCACCAGAGTCGTTACAATATAACAAGTAAAGCAAAATTAATATTCTATTATTTTTCAAGAAAGAATATATATTAACACATAGAAAACTATGTCATCTCTAAGTTAATGAATCTAGGGATATGAAGGGCAGCTTTAAGCCCGTCAAGTGGAGTGGACTCGCCCCAGGCGATCCAAATAAACCGCTAACAAAATTGTAGACATTTACACATGACGGGTGGTGTATAACTTTGTGTCACAGATTAAAAGACTTACAGAGCAATACGACTCGACGTTAACTACCTCATCAATTCATACAATAAAAGGGCTATTATAACACTGTGTAATACTGCGTAATTACTATTGTGTATAATCGTTAAAAAAGAGGAAATATGTTATTTTTATTAATCTGCGGAAAAATTAATACTTTTAAGTACTTTATAAATTAATTAATAAAATTACAACGCCGTGTTCTTTTATTTTCATAGTTCATTTATGAATGTATATACATATTATTCTTGTGTAATGATAGTGATATACTCGTACGATAAATTCATTTCAATTGAATTTTCATTAAAATGTTTATAGATACTTAATTTAATTATATGTATAAAAAATTGAATGAAGCACTTAAATGTCAAACTTGGAAGTAATTTAGTTTATAAAATAAGAGCCACGCTTTCCAGTTATTTTGTAAGAAATTTGATTACGCTAATTTTTAAAGCATTCCAGCGTAGGTACTGTCGTTTGGAAGGGGTTCAAACATTTGGAATATACACTAGTTTTGTGTTACAGTTTATTACTAATTTAATTGAATTATTTCAGTTCTTTGACAGAATACAATATAATGGATTTCAACCTGGTATTTTTTTATATTTTAAGTCTATTTATTTTTTATTGTAGTTTTAGTCACCTTCTACAATTTTTTGCAAAAGTAGCAATGCAAGTGCACGTGTGTGCGGAATCCGAAAGTAAAAAAACTGGATATTCCGTACATATAAAATTGCCCGTTGTTGCCTTCAGTTTATGTGTCAAAGTTTGTCGAATAGAAATAAATAAATAGAATAGACTATTATGTGGAGTCACTCAAACTCCCGTCGGCTAAGAATCCGTCCTGGCTTCAAAAGTACATATCACACATACACGGAAACTAAAATCACCTAACCGCTTTTTAGGGCGGCCGCCATGTTGAAACAAAGTTTCTACAACTCACTACATTTGCCAAAAATCTTATTGTTTCCTACATGTCTGCTTTTTTAACACCGCAAACGAATCCAACGACAAAATGGCGACATCTTCCAAGTCCCAAGTCAAAATTTTGGGTCAGAGATAAATATACATACATACTATTACAACATCAAAAAAAAAGGAAAGTGTATGTATCAAAAATGTGTATTGTGGTTTGAACAAGAGATGGCGGTACCATGATTTGAAAACCACAATCCAAAATTAAATAATAAACAGTGCATGAGTGGCTTTAAATTTAGAGCAGTCTAAACTAGTCTAACATTGAATAGGACAGCATATTAATATCGTAGAAACGTGGCCAACGTTTGTGGGATAAAAGATCTAGAAATAACATCCGTGTTGTGTTTAAAAATAATCACAAGATATTATTTTTGCAAAGCTATATAATTAGATTACAAGTACAAATAGATCCATTGATATTTTTAACTCCTAGTTCTTTAAACTTAAACATAAAACTCCGGCTATTATTTGCGCCAATACTTCTGGCATAATTGCATAATAATTTTGTTATCTAACCACTATAAAACTAACACTATAGAATATGTCATACTAATAATATTAACCCCTAAATATCTTGTCAATGTATGGTACATTATCTGCTCACAGGTTTATGCTGATGTACACCGACATTTAACCGGAGGTTAAAATAAAATAATCACTGTTTATGCATACATTTTTAGCGATTAATTTATTTTAAACACCGGTTAAAAGTCGGTGCACACCAGCCTTAGAGTTACAGCTTAGACCTAATAATTTACACATAATATGAAATATGTAACTTTTAGCTGTTTCTTGTTTTGTGTGCCAAATAAATAAATAAATTTTAACATAGTAGGCATAATTGTTGTGTGTGTATCGCATACTTCTGTTCGAATACAGCTGTGATAATCTATGGCTATGTTCTATTTTAATAATGTCCAAGCAAGGCGTAGTTTCGGAGAAGTTTTCCATGTAATACGTACACGTAATGTCTGTCTGTTCATACATCCGTAGCTTTATGAAGAGAGAACCCTTTCTATTTATTTACGCTCCGCTTTGATCATATACGCGACATGTCACCGTTATATTATTTTTTTCAGGGAACTGAATACTTGTATTTCATAGAATGCTTGTCGTATGTTTGTGTAACATTACTTTGCATGTTATGTTTGGACTGTATGTGTATTTTGTATATGCGTCATGGTTACAGCTATTAGAGTTCGTTGTACAGTGTAAACTCTATATAACGACACCGAAGGGGCGGTGGTTTTTATTGCGTTATAGAGAGTTGTCGTTAAATGGAGAGAAGTGTGTTGTCAGAAGTCTTTTGCTGCACCAGTAATTTTGACGAATTTTTTTCCTTATTTTATTCATATCATGCGATATTCTGTCTGATATCTTGGTGGTAAAGGAAGTACTTAGATTTTTTTTACATAATTCGGCATGCATGATTCCGAGGGTCGAATTTATTACGGGCTAGGATAATAAAGCGATACAAGAACGTACATAGCTGCGCATCTTTTACTTATTTTGGCAACTTGAAAGGTACTTTTTTATTACTTAATTATTGTCGTTATTGAGAGTGGGTGTAATGCTATATAACATTGTGTGGAAGATTTTCCATATAAAACAAATTTTCTTAAAAATCAAGAATCTATAACTATTGTTTATGTTAACAATAGTTTGTTAACATAAACAAACTCTTCTATGCGTTCGTTGAATATATAGGTAGCTGCACATTAAAATATCATTCCTATATACCCGCCAAAAACACATTTTACGTGTTGAATTATTATAAAGTGCGATGTATGCCTGGCGGTGCCACCATGTAAATCTCCTTTCGACCTATCCAAACACTTATCTTTTCGCACGCACAATGACATTCTCATGTCGTCAATAAAATAAATTTAATTAAAATCGCTCCGGTTTGTTAATGAAATATCATAATATAACAAAATATATCGCGCCCGCGTCACACCTTAAATGTGTATTTTTTTTAAATAACCTACCCCGCACTACAAGTTTAAAACACAATACATATGTTGTAGTACGAGATCCGGTTGCAGAAGTGGTACTCCCATCGACTATTTGCTAAAAACCAAACTTTTACGCATATTTATGACAAGGAGAATATACATCTACCAGGTTGCCTATCAAAATAGGCTGCTAGTATTTTTAATTAAATTATTGTTAATTGATTTTTCGGGAAAAAAATCATTCACTTATTTTTTATATAAAATATCATCCACTTCATGGCAATATACAAAGACACTGAAAAATCAACGTTGCCGTTGTGCACTTGGCCTCACTTCTCCGAGGTATGATTTTGATACATTTATACGTTCATAACGTACATTTATTATTTATATATCAAATTAAAGCTATTTTTTTCTGTTTATTATGATATAAGGTTGCCTAATTAAATCTGGCGGCAAATTAGGGTTGCTGGCTGTTAGAAATGTTAAATTGTTAACGGCCACATTTTGATAAGCAACCTGATAAATGTATATTCTCCTTATCATAAATATGCGTAAAAAATGGTTTTTAGCAAACACTCGTTGGGCGTACTACTTCTGCAACGGGATCTTAGACTATATTGTGAATATACAAAGAAGTAATCCTCTTTGAAACACAAATAAATCTATATACAAGGTAGATAAACTATCAAGTGAAGAAGAAGTTAAGTGAGGAGCAGCTGCATTCCATGCCCATTATCCAGGTACGTGCGTGCTCGTTCTCGGATTCCCATCCAAATTGCTCAACATATCTTTTCCTACTAATTGGACAGAGTCCATTGATATCATAAAACCAGCGCCGCTGCGACACTTGGAACTCATGTAATTTAACCTGCGCCCATAAAAAAATGAAAAGTAGGACCCCGTGTTTATTCCATATAATTGAATTAATGAAATGAAATATTATATTTTGATTTGTATAATTAAAATTAACCCTACAGTGGGGTTATCGATGGCTCAATTTACATGAATTATTTGCATCGAGTCAAAAGCGCGCCTCCGACTTAACACCACTGACATCTGCATACTAATGGATGTAATTTTGCGCCGCGACAGCCCTGAGGCACTAGACAAATGGCCACGCATAGGGTTGAGAGATAAATTTTAAAATTACTCTATTATGACGCATCTGGGGCATTTATGCGGCTGGATGGCTTCCGCCCCTGGTTTAGAGTATGCCGCCATAGCAACCTTGAGTTGTTTTCCGGCATTAGTAACCAGGTTCCAGTCTCCCTTTAAAGAGCGGCAGGGCATTGGTGTTGCTAATGTCCATAGGCGATGGTAACCGTCTTCATCAGGTGGTTCATCTTCCTGTCTGCTGAACTCATGCAATAAATGAAGATCCAATACAAAAAGTCCACTGTTTTGATGAATGCATTATTTTATTATTTAGTTTTTTTATAGTTACTACACCATAGCAGAACATCAATTTAAAAAAAAAATGTGCGCGTCTCTGGACGCCCGATAGAAGTGATAACTTAAACTAATCTAAGTTGAACTGTGTAACTGAAATTGTGTAACTTGACAAAAGCTTAGCTTGTTACTTAAATTTTATGTATATTAATATGATAACGTAAGGAAAGGTTATTTATTAAAAAAAAAATATTGATTATAAAATATATTTTATTCTTAGTTACAATTCTTGAATATGTACAAAGAATTTTGTGTTTATTTAATCTAATTACCGAAATACGGCTAGCGCTATGGGTTAGAGTGAGAGGAGGAGCCTGCTTACCGCTGCCGTATGCGTGAGAGAAAGGGAAGCTAGACAGACTGGCGTCGTAACGCGTTTCGTAACGAAGCGGTTTACCTTTCCATAAGAAGTTATCACTTCAAAAATTCTTTGTTGTACACCAAAGCATAGACGAACATATAATATGCATAAGAATGCAAATAATTTTGTCACATGACAGCCCTGAGGCACTAGACCAATGTTTACGGATAGGGTTGTGAGATTTCGATTATTTTCGAGGGCCCTCAAGGAGGCGTTACACGTTTACGCTGAGATTCGTTTGACGTATGTGCACACACTCGAGCGTGCTTGGGTCCTGTTTTTGTAATCAGGTTGTATTCTAAGTTGTTATAAAGGTTTTATTTATTTACAATATTATTTATTTCAAAACCTTTTTATACACGCTTTATTGTTGATAAACCTCTTTATACATACATATAAGATTGTTTTATTAACCAACAATCATCCACGTTCCACTATTTGTATTTGATCGAGGTGAAAATATTATAAATATAGACGGAAAAGCTCTTTCTGAAAATATATTTTAAATTGAAAGTTTCGAGTAATTGAATTGGTACAGTGAATAAAGTGATGACAAATAATTCTCTTCTTTGCTTAACAAAAAGATTATTTGACGAAGACAGAATTAATTCATTAAAACAATTAACACTCCTACTTAACTTAATATGTATACGATAAATTTAAAGGATAAGCACTTGGAAATTATCCTGTATTTTTAATTATAAAAATCTTAAACCAAAGCAAAGTTTGAGTCTGTATTTAATAGTTTATCTTTAAGTCCAGGTAGAATTATTGAATAAATCAACATAAGGAGATGCATTATCCAAGACGTCTGATATAAAATACATACATACATACATAACTTCACGCCAGGTCCCTTGCGGGGTAGGCACGAACAACAGAGCGCCATTTAGGCTTATTCTTACACACCTTACTTGCTTCTTTGACATTCATAGGTCTTGTCATGCACGCTCGTCTGTTCTTAAGGCTCCTGACATCACCTTCTGCTAGTACACGATCAATTTGATCATGGAAGGTGTGTCGTGGCCTTCCGCGACTTCTGCATCCATCCGCTTTTGCATTGTATATCTGTTTAGTCATTCTTTCATCACACATTCTTTCCACATGCCCGAACCACCGGAGCATTCCTTTCCTTACCTTCACCCCGATATAAAATAATTATATAAAATGCTGTAATCTGAAACACCTAGCTATGTGTGCTTGCATTTAGAACAGTGTAAGGAAAGATATTATTTGTTCAGCTCTACAAGCTGGAAGTGAGAAGGTACATTAATTTATATATATGTTTAAAATTATTATAGGATTTGTTGCTCTATAATTCCAACATTTTGATGGCTATAAACTTTTATATACCTAACAACTATACCCGGGGCTCAATGCCCGCGGTAGACAACACAGGTTGTTTGTAGTAGGTCCGACCAATAGAACCAATATGCTTACACAAGCATCTTTGATTAGGGCTCTTCGCATACTGAACCAGATTTGCGAAGAGAATTTAGACCTAGGTATTTTCACGTATCCTTTGTGGTAATTGGCATTAAGGGCATTAGTGATTATTACTCAGCTATAGAGTAAGGATAAGATGCTTATATTGACGCTTTAGTTATTCTTATAAGACTGTTATATAAATAAATAAATATTTAAATTTTATTTAGTTACTGGTAGCGTAATGGCTAGCGCACACTTCCCTAACACAAAGGTTTCGATGCTGGCCCGAACTGCACTACTTAGGCAGCTTTTCGGACCTAAATTGTTACATTTACCATGTGCTAATAAAGGTGAAGGAAAACATCGTGATGCAACCTGCACATTGAGATAACGGAGGAGTGAAATTATTTACATTAGGTTACGAATATTAACGTACATGTGTGAGCGGTCCTTAAGACTGTCATAACGTTGTCAGGGCCCTGATTTGTGTTTTATGTGCTAATAAGGTGCGACCCTAAGGTTTTTCAACATTCGAAAGTTAATTTTGAACTGGGCTTTGCGATTTGAATTCATTTGCATTCTATTTGCGGCATGTGGATTCGGAGGAGATATTTAGACGATCCCGTTTGTTATGGAAATTAAGGGAGAACATTAAGGTCGATGACCGATATAGTGCTAGAAGAGTCTACGAGCCACAGCCGCTAATAACATTGTCCCAGATAGAGCCGAGACGTTACTGGTGATACCTAAGTTGTATTATGGAATGAGAAACTGTCAATTTCATCTTTGTGTTACGACCTGAACGCCAACAAAAGACAAATTCACACCTGTATACCTGTAGACATTTTATTAACTTTCGGCATTTGCACTTCTTTTGTTTACTTTGTTCTTAAAATCTATGATTTAAAAAAACCTATTATGTTTTTTATCTTTTATGGCGTATTCTTGTACTGTGATCACTGCCAGGTGACTAAGATTTAAAAGTACAAATTGATTCTAAGAAATTCGGTCCACGCGGACTGGCAGATGTATTGCATCTGGGCAGTATAAAGCAATGTCCCCAATTGAGAGATGAGGCAGTCGAGCAATAACCACGAGCGAAGCAAGACTTGTGTACATTCGGTAATCTTTTTAGTGATGGACTTTAAGCGTGTTATTGAATCGTGATTACGTTTGGACTGGTTGTGTTCAGTTATATTTGTACCTGTATTATACGTGTTTGTATAGTTCTAATAGACTCGCAACTCGTAACTTTTGTTATTCATTCGAGTACAAATTCATCGGCGTAACATATTTTCTATGCTAAATCCGTATTATGACACTTTCTGTATGTCAGGTGACGCCAAACAATACACCCCAAAAATGTACAAACTGTTGACACGCTAAATTACAAATTGGACTTAATTTAACGAAATAACAAAGCGCGGGTTTTACACCCTCAGCGAGGTGGCAAAAATTTTTGGGGGTGTCAAAATGCTAACACGCGTGCACCCCCGTCACGGTACTTTGCCAAATTAGAGAGTATCTAAGTGTAAAATGTGCTTTCAAAAATAATTCGCCAGTATACCCCATTTAATAACATAAAATGCATGTATATACAAGCGACTTCTTTGTGTTCCCTTATCTAAAAATTTTGTCTATTGGTAGGGCATTTGCCCGACTGGATGGCTACCACCTCTGGTCTAAAGTATGTCGCCAAACCAACCTTGAATTGTGTTCCGGCATTAGTGACCAGGTTCCAGTTTCCCTTAAGAGAGCAGGAGCGCATTTGTAGCACCTTTGGTGTTGCAAATGTCTATAGGCGACGGTAACCGCTTTCCATCAAGCGGGTCATCTGCCTGTCTGCTGAACTCCTGCAATAAAGAGAGACAGATGGCCCAGTTCATTTATCATACAATTCATAAACGGCAACGAAAACTTCGTAATATTTATGTCAATATCTAATACTAAAAAAATACTACGTCTCCATAAAAGAAATATTAAATATATGGCAGTATAAGATTAAATTAACAAAACTAAAACATGTGTTAATGTTTGTATGTATGTGAGGGAGTGTTTTGTCGCTGGTGACTGGAAATCACAAAATTAAATCGAGTAACACAGCAAGCATAAAAGGGCGTTGTTATGTCGACAAGGATTATGCAAAATATATGAAAATCAGTATAGACGCCACCGTATAATAAGGAAAATGGTCATTTCAATTAATTTCATGCTATACCTATAGAATAGAATTGAATAATAATTTATTGCAAGAAATGTATGTGTACATAGTTGTTTTTTTGTGATAATAGTATCAATACATTTTGCCTTATTAGGCGTGCAACTTCCAGATCTTATAACTATATCTACATTAAAACTAATTTACAATAATAATCAAGTAAAATAAAATTAATATTAAATGTCAACAAGCAAAACATTAATTAAAACTTAATCATCAGAATTTATCACTTAAATAATCCTCGATTTTATAATAGCATTTCATTATTAAAAAATTCTTTAAATGTCTCCTAAATAATAATACGGATTTTAGTTTCTTTATACTGTCAGGTAATTTATTGTATATTACTGGTGCCATACATAATACACTTTTCTGCATCAGTGTAGTTTTACTACTATGTATGCAAAGCCTGTCATTATCCCGTCGATTGCGTATTACAGTTTGACCTATGCTTGGGAAAAAATGAGGATTACTCCTAACAAATAAACAAACTTCATAAATATATAACCAAGGAAGTGTTAAAATCTTGTAATCTATGAAATATTGCCTGCAGCTTTCCGTATTTTGGAGTCTGAATATAGATCGTATACAGCGTATTTGCCCTTTAAATGCAACTTCTGTGTCCGTAGAAAATATTATAAATATTATATCTATAATTTAATTTATACTGGGAATTTTAAATCACTTTTGTTGACGCCCCTGCTATGCCTGGGATAATGTTAATGTTAGTGACTGTCAAAAAATGACTTATAGCGTTAAAAATAGCACCGTTAATAATTATTTAATTTGGTGTAAATAATCATTACCGTGTGTACCTGTCAATGTTTAACGTCAATTACTATGTAGCATATCAAATAACGCATTAAACCGTTGGCTACATCTGCGTGTCGCAGTCACTAATACTAGCGTTATCCCAGGTGTAGCAGGGGCATGAAGGTGTGAAATATTATATAAAGTAATAAAAAAGGGTAGTTCACTCTGTCTCTTAGCTTTATCAGTAACATTTTTTTATAAATAAGCACATTTTCCTTGTGATCTAAAAAGATAAAAGATTGAAAGATAGCAATACCGGTTATTTATATATTTAAATTTTAATTTATATGGCACATTGTTTAATAAAAATATCTAATTGTGTCAAGTAAAAAATGTTGAAACAATGATTGCATAAAAAGCTCTGAATTGTACCTCTTTGCTTTTTTATAAGATTGAATAATGTAATGATCGAATTAAATAATAATAATAATCACTAAAATTAAAATAAAATTAGACACTAAAAATATATAGATATATGTAGTTAACAAATTAAAATTAAGCGTTTAAAAAATTTGATGATAAAATTACATATAATATATGAGTCTCAATTCGCCGTCAGATGGGAACGTTCCTAGAACGATTGCCGCATTTCCTCGTTGAATGGCAGCGCTAATGGCCCTTAATATAGGCAAGCCCTTTGGTCACCTGAGCTTTCTATCAAATGTTTTGATAGTTTTCCATAAAGTCGATAAGCTTCGGGACCCCATGGCCCTAGAGGCTGGTTTTTGCATTTCATTCTGTACCTTATTTTAGGAAATTTTAGAAAGAAGTGAAAGTGTAATTTGGTATTAATAGTTCGGATATCAAAATTATTTTTTTAGATTCTGTTATTCCTTTTTCACTTAGCTTTTTGGTCCTTGCTGTTGTGTAATGTACTATTTAACTTTTAATGCGCAAATTTTAATAGTGCCATATATCAAACCAACAAAAGGTAATAAGTTCAGTGGCTTTTTTTTATTAGACCAATAGCAACATAGTATTCGCCGCTCGCTTTCTGGGTGCTTACAGCTAAAACAATTTTGGCCAATGTTGGTTTTGCCATATTTCAAAGTTTGACAGCGACATGGCCCCGTGTGCCCTGTTCCACGACATCAGACTCTGCGGCGATGTAGTCGTCATCTTGACGCCGCATAATCGAGTGTTCGAAACGCGGTCGTGTCGTATGCTAATTAGTTTAGGCATTATTCCTCTACTGGCACATGTCGGCAGTTGCTGCTAGATGATATTAATTTCTCCACGAATATACTTCTTTCTATCTGTATTATAATATACATAAATTTATTGATAGTGTAGAATGTAGATTAAAAACGGAACTTTTACCCCACTCTCCCCTACATTAATACTTTCTATTCTTGAACGAAGTTCCTTATCGCACGTTAATCGGGCGGATGGGGGCTAGCCGAAAAAAGTGTTAAAGAAGAAAAAATGCTGACCACTGTGTATTGTTATACAATTAAGAACTTTCATGCAATGAAATAATATCTATAAATGTAATATACGCTGTTTTGAAAATATAAGGTCTAATAATTGCCCTTATTATTATATTAATTCTTCGATAATTTTTGATGGCCTCTGACGGTCTTTGATGGTCGAACATTGATGTTGTGAGATTAAAAATTCATTCATATTTATATTTTTTCCGTGTAAAAAAATGTAAAAGCATAAAACTTCAAGTTAGTAAGTAATTTTGTTACCATTTCATTTTGCCAATGTCCTTTGCCTTTCTTTTTTCCACTTGTCCGTTGCCTTTCTTTATTCCACTTGTCCGTTGCCTTTCTTTTTTCCACTTGTCCGTTGCGATTGTTTTTTCCACTTATCCGTTGAAGTTTTACTTTTAGAAATAAAAGTGTGTCCCAGAACACATTTCGATTTTTTTTATATACTTGAGTATATACAGTAATAGTAAATAATACAATACAATAATTGTAATACTAGTAAATAGTCATCGGCAAAACTTTTGCGCGCGCTTGCTGGTATACACGAACACGTGTTTTTCAGTATTTTAAGATCTAGGTTCTAGGCTGATAAATAAAGAGGGTCTTCTGATGACCAAAATTATCAAAAAGTACTTGTAGTAAATACTTAAAATTGTTAGTTGGCTCACTGTATGTAGGAGCCATCATGTTATGCAATACTAGCTTCTGTCCGCGACTTCGTCCGCGTTTAATAGAAAAAAAGCAAATTACCAGCTCCCCCCCCCCCCCTCCTCGATTTTGTAACATTCTTCATTGGTGCTCCGTTCGTATTGGTCTTAGCGCGATGATATAGCCTATAGCCTTCCTCGATAAAT
Source organism: Dendrolimus punctatus (assembly GCA_012273795.1). Taxonomy (NCBI): domain Eukaryota; kingdom Metazoa; phylum Arthropoda; class Insecta; order Lepidoptera; family Lasiocampidae; genus Dendrolimus; species Dendrolimus punctatus. Next base: position 371,578 of record CM022542.1, read on the forward strand.
GGGCTATCTAATACTGAAAGAATTTTCCGATCAGTACTTCCTGAGATTAGCGCGGCCAATCAAACAAACAAACCAACCCTTCAGTTTTATATATTAGCATAAGATTTACAGGCAAAATTAAAGTTTCAAAAGCACTCCGCGTACAACGACTCTTGCTTATATAAGTGATTTTTTCATTAGCATATTTTTAAGCTGATTTATTTCCTCCCCCCTGATGTAAGAAGATCAATCAGGGCGGTGCTCTATATTGAAGCACGGGTGATCAATCCATGTCATTATTTTTGGATTAGTCTTTTAAGGGCTTTATTTTGATTTTTATAATTGACTAGACGTTCTCTGCGACATCGTCCGTCTGTAGGGCTGGTTGATTATTTTTTGTTTCTTTTTACTTTTGAAGAAAATAGTTTTTCACCTCTAAAATATTTATACTATTGTTACGAGTTGCGAGACTCGAATTAAAATGCCGTTAGAAATACTATAGAGTTTATTAGAACCATACAAACACGTATAACACAGGTACAAATAATTATGATATTCCCATTTCATTTGGGATACCTAATGTTATATAGTATGTTAATAATGTTAGTGTTAGTGACTGCGGCCAAATGTTTAAAGTCATTAAAAAATTATAAGAATAACACACATCACAAATAACGCATTAAACCCATCGTCACATCCACGTGACCGAGTCATTACTCTCATCATCATCCGAGCGTTAAATCCCGGTTGCGTTCGGAGCGTTACTGCGATGCCCAGTGTCCGCTTTCCTACTTTTTCTACTCCACTTCGCGCGGTCTTCAGCATCCCCCGTTTTGAGACCATTGGAATGCATGTCATTCTTCACAACGTCAACCCAACATTTCTTGGGCCTTTCCCTTCGAACGGAACCTGGTGAAGCCGGCATGGCTGACATTTGGTCCTACATAATAAGCCAGCCTCCGTAAAGCAGCGTAAGCGACATTCTTCCAGTTTGTCTGCTATGTCACGGACACGAAGACTGCCGTGGATGCGGGAGTTCCTGATACGGTCCATCCGCATCACTCCACACATCCAATGTAGCATATTCATCTCCGTGACACGCAGTTTTTGCTTGTGTAGCTCAAGTACAGGCAGGTTTTCTTAAATACTTATGACATTGTTTTACGTGTGAATCCTGTTAATTTTACTTTTTTTTAAAGTTTCATGTACATTCACTTTCTTCCATAAATATTACTTTCTTTCTTCTTCTGTCCTTTGTTCAACAGTTTTGTCGCGTAATACAAACAATTATGTAAAGAAAGTACGTCCCGGCGTAATGTGATTACGTATTGAAACAATTACCAGGCACATTGGGCCATAAAAGTCAATTCTTCCATACACATAATATTATAAGGGCATATTTTACGCGCGGGACCCTCGTACGGACATTAATGTCTTCTTCGCAGTTATATTATTATCCAAGCTCTCAATGTATAAGGACGTGCCTGACAATGTCAGCAATCAATGTCGAAAAATACTGTCGGCAGAAAAAACAAGCGGGAGGATGGAATTTTTTTCGCTTTAAGTAACTGCTCACAACGTTTCTCGAAGCTAATATAAATTATTCATTTATGTGTTAACGACACACATGTGGTTCCTGTTATTCTCCACTTTGAGTGGTTTTCGACGCCCTTTGTAATGAGACCGTTGGTAAGCATATCATCCATCATGGATATTTGACGTTCTCAAATAATTAAAAAAAACAAGAAATCTTATTTCATATTTCTGTTTCTTGCGAGAATGGAGAGTGCCCATTATGATTATAAGCCAACATTTCACAGACCTATGTAATTCATCCACCGAAACAAGATTGAGGCGTAATGGCTATTCATTCTTTCTCATATTTGTAATATATTTCCGTAGAAGAAGGTTATACTAGCATAAACGATCTCTCTCTATGCACACTTTTTATTAATACATATTGTTGCAAGCCGATTCTAGTCCTTTGCAGGTGTCTTATTACCCCTTTGAATTTGAGTGATCTATTGTTCGTGTTGATCTCTTTATTCACGCCTGCGTAAGACGCCATAAAACCTTCTTTCCTCTGTTGGTATTTCATGCGAATTCTTGGAAGCCATTAAGCTGACTATTTAACGATTTTAAGGACCAGTGGATGCCACCCACATTTACAAATAGATGAGGGTCGGTCAGTCGAGAAATGCGCCAGTCGTGGTCTGACTGTAAATAAAGTGTTACCTAGTGCACTTTCGGAGCGAGTGGCGTATAAAAAACTTGGCGCGATTTATGTGGTAACGATTTTCTGGCAAATGGTTTGGTTTTCTTGTCTATATTTGTAAGAACTATGAATTACATGTGTGTACTTCTAGTAAACTTTGTGATAACGGCATTTTCGAAATTACATCCTACAAATTCGTAACAATATATTGCTTCTTTATTACATTTCCTATGTCGCATATTGGTAAGAAGAATATCATAACACAGAGAATGTAGTTTTGGCATATTGCAACAATTATTTTTATTATACCTGCAGTAAGTTAAAATTATAAGTAAAATGATATTTTTTATGCATTGCGTACCTTTTTAAACCACTAATAGTAGAGTGGGCTCAGAATGAAATGTCATCTATAAGCCCATATTTGAATAATATTTATACTTAATTTACATCTATGCAAATATTATAAAGGGGGTATAGTTTGTGAGTTTGTTTGTTTGTACAAAGTAATCTCTTGAACTGCTAAACCGATTTTGAAACCAGTTCACCAGTAGAAAGCTACATTATTTCTGAGAGATATAGGCTATATTTGAAGATGAGCATAAAAAAAATGACACCAGTTAGGCAACCGCTGGACACGCGCTTGCTTACAAACCTGCTGACCACGCAGCGCCAAGTCATCGCTTTAGAATAATTAGTATAATTTAAGTTTTTAGAGTTAATATAATTTAATTGTAATTTCAATCAGTCTTGTAAGAACTCTTGTCGAATACACTTGTCTTAGAAAATTGTTTTTTTTTAAGACTTCTCCGCGCCACCCTACTTATCTCACCCAGTGAATTTTATGCGAGTTAGCTAGTCACATATAAAAAAAATTAATTTAATTCAAATTCAAAAGTTTTTATTCAAAATAAGTTCCACTGGAGAACACTTTTTGAAGGTCATACATATAGGTTAAAATTTAATTTTACTTCCTAGTCTATGTACACCGCTTCGCAACGTGTTATTGCTGTTAAGGAGAAGAAGCGGCAAGAAACTCCCCAGCAACACGTCTAGCTAAAAATTGTTTTTCTTTATATTTGTTGTTCTATTTTTTATATTTAAGTACTTTTTTTAAAGATTTTATACAGAATTATGTTACAGAATAACTTTTGAAGAATTAATGGAGTTGTAGTTTAATTAATGTAGTTACTTAAGTGTAGTTTAATTAATTAATGTTATCACTTAGGTATTTGTATCTGTCGAACCACTAATTTTACGAATAGAATCGTTGTATAAGTATTATTTATCACCTAAATTGTACTGCGGTAATTATTTATGAAGAAACTCCTGCATGTACCACCACCCCTGCCACCCTTGAATATGGGAGATTTTAGGGGTGGTATTATAATACAATTTTGTGCATTAATGTGCTTTATTAATGTTTGTTATTATTATGAGAAAGTTTTAGGTAATTTCTGAATTTAGTTTTTAGATAAAGTAAGTTAATTTAAAGTTTATTACTAAATATTTTCTTAAGTTTTCGCGGCTAATATACATAATGAAACTACGGTTTAACTGTGGTTATTTATTTGATTTTTTTATTTGGACGTTTCGGCCACTTTTCAGTAGCTGTGATCACGGGAGACAAAGATGTCAAGTGTCAATGAGTATTCTTGAAGTATTATTTAGCCTATCGTTAACTTGTTAATTTTAATTATTTAGTTTTAATTTTGTTTATGGTTATTATTTAGTCTATGGGAGCCTAATCTAATTTACCACCGTTTCGCAACATGTTGTGACTTGAAGAGAAGAAGCGGCGCAAGAAACTCTTCAGCAAACATGCCTAGCTATAATAACTTTATATAATATATTATTCAAATGGGTGAAAAGAAAAGAAAATAATTTATTAATCAAGTTGGTTTGTGTTCCAGTGCACGTGAAAAATCTCAGAGTGTCTTGAAGTCTGGCAGTTGGCATTTACTGGGTTTGTCGAATCGTCGGAATAATAAAAATCAAATAAATTACCGCGCTTAAAACGTAGTTTTATCACTTCAATTTTATCTTTTATTTATTATAACTTTTATTTAATAAATGATACAAGATGTCAACCGCAGTAGACACGAGAACCATAGTGTAGATAAATATCACATAGACAATCGTCATAGATAATAATATTTCTAAACGATTTATCATAGGATTCGACTTATTATTAAATTACCATTTTCTACCGGTTAGTTGATTTTATAAGCCCACTAAATTATCGTCTAGATAATTTAGTACATAAGTTATAATTGTTATAATTATTTTTGTGGTCCTGGCAACACAATGATGAAGCATTTTCGTATAAAACGGCAGAGTTAATTGCTTACTGTGCAGTGTGAATTGTCACATCAAAGGCTGAACAGTAAAGAAGGGGAAAAGTGCCCAAATAGTTATTGTTATAGTTATTTGGTACTTTCTTACCCAAATCACTCCTTGCTGTTACATAAATCAGGACAGAGTTGGGGGCATATAGCGGTCGCTTTTGGAGACTAGTAAAACAGTGCATACAGTTCCACTTTGACACTTGTCATATTCGCGCGAAACTGTCAAAGCGATCGCTATGTGTCCACACGTATCAATTCCATTTTTATCCGTGCAGAACGGAGAAAGAATACAATTTCCTGCGGCCGGGCGGCCTGTCGTAAGATGCGACAAAACAACCCACAGCCAGGTGGTCAGGTATTTGCCCGACTGGATGGCTACCACCCCTGGTCTATAAGCCATAACAACCTTGATTTGTGTTGTGGCAATAGTGACCAGGTTCCAGTCTCCCTTAAGAGAGCAGCAGCGCATTTGTAACGCCTTTGGTGTTGCAAATGTCCATAGGCGATGGTAACCGCATTCCATCAAGTGTTCGGTCTACCTGTCTGCTGATCTCATGCAATAAAAAAACCCATTATAAACACTACTTCAATGCACTTAGCAACATAGTGCTATTTATATAATTTATATAAAAAAATAAAAAATTAATATTTTCTTTTTTTATTGCACGGGTTCAGTAGACAAACAGAAGGCCCACCTGAAAGAAAGTGGTTACCATCGCCTATGACATTTGCTATACCAAAGGTGCTACAAATGCGCTACTGCTCTCTAAAGGGACACTGGAACCTGGCCACTAATGCCGGAACACAACTGAAAGTTGTTATGGCGGCATACTCAAGACCAGGGGTGGACGCCATCCAGACAGGGAAATACACTACCACCTTGTGGTATTGGTATAGTTTACCCAAATTATAGAGCTAGGCATGTTTGCTGAAGAGTTTCTTGCGCCACTACTCTTTTAGGCACAACATGTTGCGAAGCGGTGGTAAATTAGATAAGGCTCTTATAGAGTAAATTATAACCGTAAACAATTTTAAAACTAAATAATTAAAATGAACAAGTTGGCGGTAGGCTAAATAAAACCTCAACAACACTCATTGATACATGACATCTTTGTCTTCCGTGATCACAGCCACTGAAAAGTGGCCGAACCGTCGGAATAATGATAATCAAATAAATTGCCGCGCTGAAAACCGTTAAAAAGTAATTTTATAATATAGTTACGAGTTGCAGGACTCGACTTAAAATGCCGTTAGAATTACTATAGAGTTTATTAGAACTGTATAAACACATATAACATACATACAAATATGACCGCACACAACAAATCTAAACGTAATGCACATTTCAATAACACGCGCAAAGTCCGTCACTAAATACATTACCGATTGTAGTACACACGCCTTGCTTCGCTTGTGGTTATCGCTCAACTGCTTCGTCCATGAGTCGAGGCATTGCTCTATACTGCACGGATGCATTATGTCCGCCCGGCCGCGTCGACCGAATTTTCTAGAATCACACCTGGCTAAAGACTGCCATAAAAGATTATAATACACAATGGGCTGTTTATCTATTCACAAATTGTAAACACAAAGTAAACAAAAGAAGTCCAAATGCCGAAGAGGTAATAAAATGTGTTTCTACAGGGCTGCAGGTGTGAATTTGTCATTGTTGATTGACATTTTCAAAATACTCCCTTTACGGTCTTATCACGTGCTATGTTTGATTGTAGCCCACTGACGTTTAATAATGATCGGGCAGCCAATAATAGTTGGAGTGCATTCAATTGGATTGGTGTCGGCGGACACGCGATCGAAATATCTGACAGCCAAAGTAATTGATTCCAACTCCATATAATCCATTTAGCATATCGTCGCTGTCAATATCTGCTATGTGCACTTTTCGGATATTTCGTCGATGACTAGTTTACTAACCAAAAGAAGAAATAATTTTAGAAAGAAAGAACTTTATTTGAGAAAAATAGTGACATAGTTACATTCTTTACACACTATTACACACAGAACATTATTTGAGAATTTGTACGCCGCATTTTCAGCAAACAAGTTTTGCACTCAGCATATTGTTGTGCCGGAGGTATATCCGACACAACGCTGATTTTCAGCTCAAACCTTTCTTTTGGTGTAAGACCATAACGACCGAATTTTGTTAATGTAAAAAATAAAAAGTAAATAATAATTAATAAAAGTAATCGTAATTATGTAATACATAATTATTATAACAAATGAATAAACTTCAATAAAACTAACAACTAATATACCTTGTCACTTCAAAAACTTAAAATAAATACTGATGTTGTCAACTTCTATCGAGTCATTTATTCGAATACAATATGATAAAGTGCTTACCGAGCAAATGACATTCTACTAAGAGCTTAAGATATGAAGTGTTTAATAAACTTTATATATCCACTCTATATACTATACAGACAGTGCACAAGACTGTCTCGCATCACAGGTAGTTTGTCAGCCGATTATATATGTTTACTGTATACGAATCTTGTTTATTTAAAATAAGATATATATTGCAACTTTCAAAACTTAAAAGTGTTTTTGGGTGAGAACTACTTATCCACGCTACATTTGCACTTGGATTTGCCTGTCTGTGTATGTAATTATATTTGGATTCATATTAAGGTGAGATATTAATTAAAACTACATTATAATTATCTAAAGGCTTATCAATGCATATCTATGATCTTCTTTTTGTAATGTGAGATGTCTTTTATAGTGGAATTTAAGTGAATTTATTGTTTTCAGGTCTCTAATTGTAACTAGACTAAGTTCACATGGCATTAGTTAGGTTAATATATCTTATCTTATACTAATATATAAAGCTGAAGACTTTTTTGTTTGAACGCGCTAATCTCAAGAACTACTGGTTTGATTTGAAAAAATCTTTCAGTGTTAGATAACACATTTATCGCGAAAGGCTATAGGCTTATATCATCACGCTAAGACCAATAGGAGCGGTGCAGCAATGATAAATGTTTCAAAATCGGGAGGGCTTTGAAAACAAATTCCAAGCGGACGGCGTCGTGGTCACAGCTAGTATAGGTATATACATAAGACCCACTGCACATGTACTTCCTCACAACACCAGCATGTTTGTGTGTGTTTTGAGACATTAATATCTGGGCGAACGAATTTTATAGATTATTTTTATGTGTATAATCGTGTCTTTTCGGAATAGATATCCAAATATTTTATTTACAATTAATTACTAAATGAAGTAAAGGAGTGTAAAAATATTAATTCCTATAAAAGGAAATTGAATAATGGTATTTCGAAAACTTAATATAAAAATCTCTTTGTGGCACTAGGGGACTGCCGCGGTAAAGCTATTGCATAGCATTTATTTATCAACTTATGCAATTATAATTATTTATTTATTTTTTATTTATGCAGTATATTTTCTTTCTTTGATATTAATTCAAGTTACACTTTTTGAGTGTGGTGACCGATAAACATATGATAGATACCTATACACCTATATACTTTCTCACAAACAGCTGCGTCCGATTTCGGAACAGTTCGTCGTCCATAATTTGCAATACCTGACATACCTCGAACCGCTACGAGAGCTCGCGGGTCACTGTGGCCACCGCACGCCTCCGCACGCCGCGCCTGCCTCAGGTCCCCTCACCGCGCATGCTAGGCACAGTGGGAGGTGTTAGATTTATTTTCGTTACGGAATTTCTTCTTTCGGTCGCCGCGCTCAAAGCCCGCGATAAAAGCTATAATAGCTTAAAAAAATATTTACAGTAGACTACTCAGAAAATTTAATTATTATGTTTCAGAGTTTACCTATTTATTATTTGTTAACGCCGACATATTTGGTCACCGCCTCTTTGTTTCGTTTTTTTCTTTCGCCGCATCTGTCACTGTGCAACGTGACATGTCTACGTCCGACGGCTTTCCGCGCCGCTATTTCGAGAAAATCTCTCCGCGTTTTGTGTGTTGTGCCGCTATTCACACCCGCTTATATCAACCCGCACGCTGGAAGGTGCGCGCTGTACCGTTTCAGCTGGTCTACTAGTCGTAGGAACCGCAATACGTGAAGAAAGAATCACGAGGAAGACGTGCCTGCCGCTACGAAGCCGCATCGTTTGTAGCGTGTCTGATACCTAAGCTTGTTGCGTGGTTGGACAATGGCTGTAAATTCGCTCGTCATCTCATGTTTTTCCACACTAGCGGTGTATATGGGACGCAGGGTTAAGTTTAGCGGAGTAGTCGGTTCCGTCCAGAGTCTTCGCACACGCTGGTCCCACCCCCACAGTCAAGAGGTACTCAGTTTGATACAAAACGTATTCCCTGCGCATAAAAAAAACGTGTCTGATGCGGCGACCTATTCTGTAAGTTCTTTCCTTTTCTCTTATCCTTCCCCGCTCCCGCCCGCGCCAATATAACAATTTTATGAATTTTGCAATTGCTAGTTTTGGTAAGCAATAAAGTGTTATCTCTAAGAACTTCCTATCTAAAATAATATACTGTGTTTATTAAACTTACTTACTCCGTTGGCTCAACGACCCAAAGTGGGTCTTGGCCTCCGAAACGAGAGCACGCCACTTTCCTCGATCCTGTGCGGTTTCTCGCCAATTACTGGCTCCTATCTCCAACAGGTCAGCCTCTACTCTATCCTTCTAGCGATATTTAGGACGGCTGACCGGACGCCGACCAACCGGCCGTCCCAAATATGCTTTCCTCACGCTGCGATCCTCTCCCATCCGTTCTACGTGACCGAGCCAGCGGAGGCGGTGAGCTTTTATTTCTCCTATTATGTTAGTGTTTATTAAACAGGTACAAAAATATTCACACACACAGTTTAACTTTAAGCCGGTTTAATTTTAACGACGATTATTTACAATCCGCTCCATTCGAGTGTGAATCGTTTGCATGTTAATTTAGGTAATGACCCAGTGCCGCCTCTGTATTTATCGTATGGAAAATCAATCGTTTACATTTATATGTAGATAGTACGCCATATTGAAATGTAGCAATCAAAAGCTCGTTTACTAGAAAGCGATCCAACGAGATAACGTAGGCAGCCTTCCAGGACCTTACCCATTGACTTCGATGAGCTAGGCTCTGTATTCTACTTATAGTCTTAAGAGTTTATGTGCAACACCAGGGGTGCTACATATGCGCTGCTGCCCTCCTAAGGCAGACTAAGACCTGGTCACTAATATCGGAACACAACTGAAGATTGTTATGGCGACATATTTTAGATAAGAGGTGTCGCTATCCAATCGAGCAAATGCCCTACCACCTGTGCTGGCTGGCTGTGGCTTAGTTTGTCCTCTCTTACAACAGCCTTGCCAGCGACAGGAATTGTATTTTTTCTCCTTATATGCAGGAAAATATATAATCGTGTATGATAGCTTTGTAATAAAAAAAAACACCACTTCAGGTTTGTCAAAAAAGGTTTGTCTTATTTCAATACAAATTCAGAGACATTAAAATTAATTCCAGCTTCATGGCTGGGAATAATACATAGATAGATAGATAACACTTTATTGTACACCATTACAGAAAAGCTTACGAACTAGTATTATTATAGTAGGGTACAATAATCCCATCGAAAAACACTGAAGAGGACTCTCTTGAGCATTATTCGATACGAATGTCGCTAAACGCCTAAAATAGCCTGGAAGTTGTTACGCGAATACACTTCCTGCTATTATCAGTAACACCGTGATTGTGGCCCGGATTTTTGGTTTAAGAAATGCGACAGCATATATGTTGACTTCTCCCGCCTGATATTATTTATGACAATTGTGGGAATTATATATCTTAAACGCATGATATGATGAATGTAAGATGATATTACTGAACGAATCCATAGAGTGAAAAAGATGGTGAGTGAAAGAGAGAGTAGAAGATTCGAACGGACAAGACACTCTGATTAATTTCGAAATATTGTACGTGATATTGAAATTATATCAAAATAAAAACATGCGCATCGCTTTAACGGAAACTCGTGTTTTGCTAACCGACCATCCCACAGTATATATCAGCCTATAAATGCCCCACTGCTGAGCTCGGGCCTCCCATTATAGGGGAATGAACAGTATAACCGCCACGCTTGTTCAAGGCGGGTTGGCAGGTTTGACACATCGGTTATCTCGATGTGTAGGTTGCATCACGACGCTTTACTTCACCATTATTAGCATGTGGTAATTGTAACCATATGCACATTAGATCAGAAAACTGACTAACGGCGGCTTTCAATATTCGATCTCAATCCAAAAATGGTTATCTATCCAGATTCTAAACAATCCATGGATCGATCCAAAATCCTCGTTTCAATATAACATCTGGTTTTAAAATCGCGCAAAAAAAAGGGATTGGTCATAAATTTGTGTCCTCCCGAACGTTTTGTTTCACGCAGCTTTAGTTAAGAGTGCTTTAGATTTTAATGATAATCTTTACATTCAAAGTAGTATATTTTATGAATAAACATAACATTTTTTTATATTTATTAAATATATATTGTATTATTTATATTATTATTTATATTGTAAGGTTATTCCTTAGTGCGTTTATTAAACATTTTAGTACACGTTCTGTTCTTCTGTAACTTAAACTTTTGCATAGGAACGGAACGCCATCTTAAGAAAAAGAAACGTCACGTCATTATTAAAATATTGTATACATTTGGATATTTTTCTATGCAAGTATTAGATAATTTTACATTTGTTTTGTAGCCAAAAAAACTAGGAAATGGAGAATTTAATGGTAAGTAAACATTATGTAACTAAATATCTATTGAATTACCCATCATATGTATAACTAAATAACAATTTTCTGTTATAAAATTGAATCATGTGTAGACGCGTTACCACGCAGTTACGCACCATTACTTACTTACTAAAATTCTTTGTAGAATAAACGAAAACCTTTAACAAAGGAAGAAACGAGTTGGTTGGTCTCTTTAACTGAGTGGAGCAAGATAATCAACAACGAAATCACCAACGCCACAGTAACAAAATGAAAGGAGTGGAGCAACCATGTAACATCTGTGACGCCTTCAATGCCAATATGGGTATCTGTCGCCGTAAACCTAAACTACATCTATCTATTTATCATCTAATCTAAACTAAACTACACCTTAAATGGGGGAATTTGAAGCAGTACTTCAATAAGAATGGACCGACTTAAGGTAAAAAGTTGATTATTCTTGTAATATAGTAACTGGTCCAAATTAATAGATGTAGCTTTACTTCTGGTCTTCTAATCATTAATAAATTTGTAGAAAGGCTTAAGTATATTATTGATGGTTATTTTTGTATTATTATAATACTAGAGTTTACCTTGCGGCTGCACCGCGGTTCAACCCCTAGTACCTATCTCTGGTTTAAAGAGAAAGTGGTACAGGTTACATTGTATTAAATTTATATGTATTTGCTCCTGGAAGATTCACTTTTATATATCACAATCTATACAATCCCCTGTCTATCTGTAAATTACATTAAGTCAAAAATTATAACATAATAATATAAATGTTGTTTATATACATGGTTAATGTTAAAAAATCTTAGTGCTGTAATACTATCACATATAACCACAAGGACAAGTGTGTTTTATTACTTTTTAAAACAACACATGTTAAAGATTATAGATATGATAGACATTGTTACTTATGTTGCAAGTTTATCCTAGGTGGTTGTTAAAGTTCTACTAATAACCCTGTTTAGTAAGAATATAAGTATATGGTGGACAAGTTTTATTACATTTGAGTTGCAACTTAGATGTCCTAGTTCGTTCGTATTCGTTAGTCCTAGTTGTCCAATAGTTTAAGGGGAAACCCAAACCAAAACTATTACATATACATATGTAGTAGCCTCAATGGTTCAATTTTACAACTATTGCAGATGTCAATGACATCAAGATTCTGTAAGCTAGATATGAAATATAATTCTAGAAGGAATTTAAGTATAATATTTATTTAATTAATGCAGATTATTATATCACATTTTGTTTTCACAGGTGCCAAGTGGAGGATAATAAAAAGTGATGTGGTCATCAAGCCAGAAATATAGCTATAGGAGGATATTATATAGTTAAGAAAAAAATATTAGAGAGTAAGATTGAAAATATTAAGTTGAGAATGAGAAGATGAAATTAGAGATAACAAATTTGAAGGGAGAAAATATATAAAATTGTTTGTTTTAGTCATATTAATTCATATAGTTTTTAATTTATAAAAAAATAAGTTCTAAACAAAACATCCTAGTTTTATATTTGTATATTTGAATTTTAAGTTTTTGTGTATAATTTGAATGTAAATATTAATTTTTAATAAACTAAATGTAGATATGAGAATTACCTACATTGTAAAACGTTATAATAATATGTAATGTACTTTTTATGTTGAAATTAAACAAGTTTATAGTATGATCTGTATATTTTATTTCTTGGACATTGTTCCATTTATATCTAGCATAATTTAAGTAAAATATAGCTATCATCACAATACATATATTGACATAAACTTTAAGCAATTTACAAATCCCATAAATACATATTAAATAAATGTAAAAGTTTGTTTGTGTGAGTGGTTATTTGTCAATCACACAAAATGTTTGAATGAATTTTCAATGAAATGTAGTAGTAAAAACAGCATATAATCTAAATTTACACAGGTAATTTTTAATTTCAATATAATTACATAGATAAAATATATAAGTAGAGGCAGGTATAATATTTATGTGCTAAAAATAATTTTAAATTATTTCTTGTTTATGAGTAATACTATTTTCCAAATTTTCTGATGTCACAGTAACTACACTTTCTCTTGGCAACTCTACTTCAGGGGCCATTTCCTCAATACTATAGTTTCTACAAATATTATGAAGAGCTGCTGTAGCCATTATAACCTTTGTTATATCTTCTAAAGACAATTTCATTGTCCGTGATATAATTGGGAAGCGATGTTTCCAAACTGCAAATGTCCTGTACAAAGAAATATATATTTAAAATTAAAAATAAAATAAATTTTTTTACTAGTAAACAGCTGGGTACTTTCTTTATTTTAACCATTTGACATATGCTTTTTTGCATGTAAGTATTTTTACATTTTAAATGTTTCTGTGGTAAGCAATATGAGTACCTAATAATCTTAAGTGTTAGTTTTACAATTCAATTGTATTTCTAGTTTTTATGTGGGCCTCATTGTATCTGATTTCTTGCATAGTTGATGGGTTTAACAAAGGTGCAAGCAAGTAAGACCGACTTAGGTAGGCACTATCTCCAAGTAACCAATGATTTCCTAGTAAACTCTTCATACCTAGCTACAATAATTATTGCATTAGAAACTCATAACAGTAAAAATTATATATTACTAATAGAAGTGACAATCTCAGCATAATATTAACAACCTCTTAATATTGAGTAGTTAAAAATAGAAAAATCATGAATAGAACCAGGCCAGAGAGCAACAACATTTAATAATTTAAGGTCTGCATCACAGACTGGATGGACATTGATAGAAAAATATCCTTTCCTATTTCTATATTCCTCACCTATTCTCCAAAATAGGTGAGGAATATAGAAATAGGTTCCAACCTGAAATAGAAAACAATTGATTAATTTATCATTAATAATCTACATGTAGTAACAGTAGCTCTCTGATAACATAATTCATTATACAAAATAGTAAGTGTATACTTACATGGAGACTGACCGTGTATGTATGTACAATCAATGGCACCATATACTCTAGGAAACTGAGTGATATTATAAAATTAGTTTGTGGTCCTAGAGCACAGAACAATATTTTTCCGTACAATCTAGCAATAGCAGCAATATATGCCACATTATATCCTACATGCCGTTGATAGGGATACACCAGCAAAGTCAGCCACGGAATTTAGCATTGTTCCCAAATGCATAAAATCGTAGTTAGTATAGTTGGTACAATTGGTGGACAGCTGTTGTTTCTAAAATAGAATTGAATATTATTTTAGGTTATCTAATTTATTAAGCAATGTAAATAGTATTATTAAAAACACTTTACCGTCTTGATTTCACTCTAACAAATGGCATTATTTCGCTCAAAACCATTTCAACTTCAACGTGTTTTATTTATTCTAAATATAAACTCTGCATGAGTAAAATTGTGCAACAAGTTTATTCGCCGATACATTTTTCTATCCAAATCCGATAATTGAAGTAACATTTCAAAATCACTATCACTATAACTTGAAAATAATTCCATTATTACACAAGAATCTCTCAATATTGGGGGATCGCAAATAAAGATAGATTGAGTTCAAAAAAGGATTTGTCAAAATTAGAGATCGTATATTGAAAGCGTGTAGCTGTCACTTTCATACAAGTGGCAATCCAAAAACGCCGGATCGCCCTCCCAACGATGGATTGGTAAAACGGATCGACGAAACGATCTGTGGATCGAATATTGAAATCATAAAAGTCAGAAATGGATTGAAAATAAGGATTTTAGATTCGAGATTAAAGATTGAGATTGCATATTGAAAGCCGCCGTAAGTGGTGCATATGTTCTGGCCAGGATCGAACCCGCGCCCTTTGAGTTTGGGACGCGTGCGCCAGCCATTACACTACCACGACTTGTATATATTATCAAGGTGTACTGTTGCAAATACGGATAAATTAAGAAATTTGTGCAGAAATAGTGCAGCTTTGAAGGTTATATACACGTGACTGAAATACTGCGAGGAAGAAGACTAAAGCGTCAACAGACGAGCAGCACTTTGCTGTCAATAGAACCAACTTCATCTGTAGACAAAGCCAATTTCAGCTGTCGACAGAAGCAACTGCTGCAGTAGTCGACACGCCAACTGCTGCCCACTATGTCGAAAGCATTGTTGTAGTGATCGCTCAGTCTATTTAAATCGACTGACAAGGCAGCGAGCGCGCTGCGCTCAAACTGCAGCCGACGTCAAACGCCGTCAGCTGCCGTTGCCTCTGTCGACAGAAAGTGCTGCGCATCACGTGAAGAAGAGGTATGAACGTCACTTGGCAAATCACGTCACAAATGTTAAGGTAGACCAAAAAGAGATTAATGTGTTTTTTTTGTAAGCACTGATGTCTCTGACGAGTGGATAGTCGGAGTCACTGGCATTACACTTTTCCACTGACTGTTTTTCGCATTATATAAAAAAATCCTTATTTATAAACATTTTTTCTTAAACTAGTTAATATGTTCTTATTTAGAGGAGATTTAGAAGAAAGAAATATAGATTCGGATTCCACATAAAAAATACTATACTATACATAAATTTTATATAAGAAAATCAAAATATTTTTTGTTGGTTAGTTAACAAAAACATTGCGAACACATTTTCAAAATTATTTTCTCATATTCTAATTACTGCTGCGGAAAATTAATATTAGAAAAGCGAACATAAAACTAAGCCAGACGCAGCGGAAGGCTAATTAAAACAACCTCGACTGAGATAACACAAAAGACAAACATACATTTTGTTATATATATACATATCACATCCAGTAGCCTGTGTTCTAAGGTAACCTTAGACGACGTACTTCAAAACTCGAATTAAAATTCCGTTGGAATTATTATAGGGTTTATTAGCACTATACAAACCCGTATAATACTGGTACAAATATAACAGAACACAACAAGTCCAAACGTAATGCAGAAGATCGTAATTCAAAAACACGCGCCAAGTCCGTCACTAAATAGATTACCGAATGTCAAGTATTGCTTCGCTCGTAGTTCTCGCTCGACAGCTTCGTCTCTCCATCGGGTTCTCCTGGTTTTACACCTCACAAATATAAATGTGCCTGTATTGTAGTCGACCTAATCCGTAACACCTGGCTAATGACCACAGCCGCAAAGGGCTGTTTAACGATTACGATAGAACAATGGACTGTTCTCTATAATAATTAGTAAACGCATTCTAATAAATAAGTTAACAAAAGAAGACGGTCATAAAATAATTACAACCAGTTCAATTGCCGACAGGTGATAAAACGTGTTTTTATTACAGATATGTAGGTGAGAATCTGTTTTTGTCGGCGCCTAGGTTGTAACAATACATATTACATCCAGCAGCGTGTGTTCTAAGGTATCCTTAAACGACGCACTCCAATAAATATATTTTGTATATGCTTGACTTGAAATTCCCGCGGGATTCCTATGACACAAATGGCCACAGCATTTAAAAAGAATGTAAACAAATGACACGAGAGGCTTATGATAACTAAAATAGGAAACAAATGCTTGAATTTCAATTTAATTTACGAACTCTAAAACTTCAAAATATTTCCAGCTCTGTCTTTATGAGCTGTTTAAATTAATAAATACCTCTTTTTAGTGTCGCTTTTGTCGTTTCATCGAGTGTCAAATCACAATGATTCTAAAAATGACTTATTTCAAAAAATACTTTAGTCTCAAACTAGCCAATCTGCTTTAGATGATCGTAGCGGTCAATCTATCCTCCTAAACTCAGGGATAGGGAGAGGCGTTGCTAACACTGAGAAGTTTATGGACCGCGGATATGTGTTCAGAAAGTTTAACTAATTGAATAATGCTTTTAATGCATCTCAAAAGTCTAGAACTAGTTTTACATTACAATTTCGCCAAAATGCCGATATTAGACAAATCGATCAAATTGAATTTGGTTGAAAGACACAAAACTTGAAGGACACGATGGTATTCGATCACATTGAATGATTCAATTTTACCGTCTACATGTACCACTTTGGTTGTTTCATTAAAGTTGAAAGACAGAAATGAATCATATAATATCGCCTTAATTCAAATAACTTTGAAACATTATTTCAACCTACTACGCTTCTACATGCCAGTCCCGTAGTGCTACGACGTATTGCTCGTAGGGTCGTAGCATGGCGTTACGTAGCTCAATGCTACAAGTGAACGTTTTATAGAGATTTTGTATTCAATAATATAACAGCTCTAGAATTTAACTTGAGAAATAAGAAGAATTATTATTTTATTATAATAAAATAACGATGGGGTTAATAATAATAATATAAAAATGTAGGACTCGGTTTTTTTCTAGAAGCTCGATAGTTCTTTATAGTAATATTTTTTAAATAACATTAAATGTTATCCATACCTTAACTTTAGTTTCTAGTAAATTAAATCAATTAAATGATGATAGCAAAATTCAGTTCTTAATCTATAATATTTCTAAAATTAAATTCTTCTGTAATATCCTTTACAAATCTCTAAAGACAAAGACTACCGAAAAAAAAATGTAATTTATGAAAATTGTACATCACACAACTTGGCAACACTTTTTAACGCCGAAAAATAAAAAGGGTTGGTAATTAAAAAAACGCCCTTCAGCTAATTTCGGAAATTACCCTGAGCCCAGGAATAAATTATTAAGACTGTCAAATTAATTAAATCTTTTGGGGCTATATTTCTTTCAGTTAGATGAATTACTTGAATATTTTAATACTTTATAAAATTTTAATAAGACAAGTCTATTTTTAAGAAAAGCTCAAAATACCTTTATTAATAAATCTATCAACTAATTATAGGAAGGTATATGATTATATAAATTTATTATACGCATATCTATAGTTAATAGTGGTCGCCCGGTGGTCGAAATTCGACCATCATAAATTTGATTTTAAATTTTGAACATACTGGTTTAATGATTTTTAATGCATAGTTTTTCACACAATATTTTCTTAAGTTTTCCCGACTTGTACACATAATAAAACTACGTTTTAACTAAGTTCTTTAGAGCTAGGCATGTTTGCTGAAGAGTTTCTTGCGCCGCTTCTTCTCTTCAAGCCACAACGTGTTGTGAAGCGGTGGTAAATTAGATTAGGCTCCCATAGAGTAAATAATATCCATAAACAAAATTAAAACTAAATAATTAAAATGAACAAGTTGGCGGTAGGCTGAATAAAAACTTTGACAGTACACATTAGACAAATGTCATCTTTGTTTTCCGTGACCAGGGCCACTGAAAAGCGGCCGAAACGTCGGACTAACCAAAATCAAATAAATTACCGCGCTTAAAACCGTTAAAACGTAGTTTTAATATGCATAGTTTTTGAAAAATATTACCATTCTGCATTACTTCCTTCCTATATAAACTATAAGTGTGCTTAATTTCATACTCCTCAGTGCGCGTAGTTTTCGTAAACAATGTTTTTGCTTCACGTATTAAAAAATATCTAATATATAAAATTCTCGTGTCACAGTTTTCGTTGCCATACTCCTCCGAAACGGCTTGACCGATTTTGATGAAATTTTTTGTGCTCATCCGGTATCTATGAGAATCGGCCAACATCTATTTTTCATCCCCCTAAATGTTAGGGGTAGTCCACCCCAAAATTTTTATTTTTTAGACAACATTTTTAATTTCAATTTTTTTATGATACAACATACAAAAATACATACAACCCTAATTTATCAACCCTCTGCGACAAACCCCTATTTTTACCGGGCAGGACTACGTCTGCCGGGACAGCTAGTAGTATATAGATTCTATATAAGAGGTTAAAATAAAAAATATATGTTAAAAATTCACTCAAAGCCAATGCTCTAATACTACTAGATTATAATAGAACGGAGCACAGACGGTAATTTTTCCTTGAGTTTTTCCCCGTGAAATATGGACTGGATGAATCATGATTTTTCTTTGTACATTATGTGCCCATCTCCTTATTACTACGGCTGGCGGGTCCCTAATAAAATTATGAGAATCAGATTATTGTTAAAGTGGGTTACTGGAGAGTGTGCTTGCTTTACTTTTGTGAATTGGGGCCCAGGTTATTGTCGGCTGTGTACCACCTATATGCGTAATGTATGCGATTTTTTCTTATAGCCTTCTCCTTCATCATGAGCTAAGAAAGTCTTTATTCCTAAAACACAACACAGGGAAAGGGGGTTCTTTTTACTTTTATATCTTATTTTTTTTACTTTTCTTTTCAAAAAGCTTGTCTACTATTACATTATTACTTATTCTACGTTTACACTTATTCTTACTTTAGTACTATTGGTAGCAGTTGCTTGTTGTTTTGAAATTAAACTCCATATAATGGACTCATCATCATCATCCGAGCGTTTAATCCCGGTTGCATTCGGAGCGTTCACTCCGACGCCCAGGGTCCGCTTTCCTACTTTTTCTACTCCACCTCGCGCGGTCTTCGGCATCCCCCGTTTTGAGACCATCGGCACGCATGTCATCCTTCACGACGTCAAGCCAACATTTCTTGGGCCTTCCCCTTCGACCGGGACCTGGCGGAGGTGGCATGGCTAGACATTTGTTCCCCACATAATTAGCTGGTCTCCGTAAAACGTGGCCGCACCAACGTAAGCGACACTCTTGCAATTTGTCTGCTATGTCACGGACATGAAGACTGCCACGGATGCGGGAGTTTCTGACACGGTCTTTCCGCGTCACTCCACACATCCAACGCAGCATATTCATCTCCGTGACACGCAGTTCTTGCTTGTGTCGCTCAAGCACAGGCCACGCTTCACTGCCATACAAAAGGACAGGTCTAATGATAATGAATGAAACTCCATATAATGGACTGTATGATTATTATATGTATGTCTTTCAAGACCACGGGCCATAAAAATGGCCCGGACTTTTGGAGGGCTTGCGTGGGGCCATGGGGAGGCCAACACGTAGAGGCCCCTTGACAAATTTAATGTAAATATGTGGCGTGACACTGACCGGCGATTATCCCTGTCTACACCATATAATAATGCACCCAAGGACAAGCCCCGACCAGTGTAGGACTATTGTGGGAAATGAGGACAAAAAGTACCGGGCTATTGGGATGAACTGTTAGTGGTACTAGCGGTCTGGGAATATGGGGACTATGGCGTCTGCCCGTCGCAATGTTCAGGGAACATGGAAAAATGGGCAGACGGTGACTCGCCACTCCCTGCATGGGCCCCTAGAAATGCCGTAAAAGGCAGGGGCAACATGGGTGTGAGTGGCTAAGGGGTGTAGAGAGGTGGGCTGCAGGTTCACCGAAGCTACTTCCGACGTTAGGCCATTTATCACTTCCACCCCTGGAGCTTGAGTCTTAGCTCTAGCGATCTCCACTCCGTGCCGGCTGGTTAAGGCAAGCACGGAGGCGGGGGCCTTGTCTTGGCCCCCGGAGTCAGGTACGAGGTGTCGCCACTCACCTAAGGCTTCGCCACAAAGCCCCCGTGCGGGTTGATGAAAGGTTTTGATTATTATTATTATTATTAGATTAGAATGTATATTTCTTCTTAAAGAAATAATATATTAAAGACAGAATTGTGTCAATTTTGCCTCCAAGGCCACTCCTATATCCCGCATCCCGTCCGACGCCTAGCTGCTAATTGCACGAGCTATGGGCGTCGGCGGTATGAGGGGCGTGGAGAGTAGGAGTGCTCCGGCCGGTGGGTCAGGGGGTGCTCTCTGTCCGCAATGAATACGGTTTCTTACTTTTTTTGTTTTATAAACTAGTAGCTTATTATCTAGACATTTTATTTCTATTCATAACTACTCTGGCCATAAATACTGTTTCATAAAAACTTTTCTTTTTTTCAACTTTTTATTTTTTTTAAATTTTGAACACGTATATTATTTTAAAAACTCTCGATTTTGCGCCATTTCACATATTCTTTCGTGTTCATTATCAAATTACAATATGGAATGCGATGTTAAAGAAAATAGGATTGCAGTGATCGCCTTGCACAAAGTGGGTATGGAGCCGTCGGTCAGATTCCAGACACTTCAAAAGCTTGGTATTTGGCGTATATTCGTATATAGTACTATCAACAGATACAACAACACTTCTTCTGTCGAAGACCAGAAAAGATCGGGGCGGCCGCGTGCTGTTAGAACTATAAAGGCTGTTAATGCTGTTAAAGCCATAATTCGTTGAAACCCCATTAGAAAGCAATAAATTTTATCGCGAGAAATGAATATTCCCGCTAGGACTCTGTCGCGTATTATAAAACAAGACTTGAAGCTCGGTGCTTATCTTCGATATGCAGGACTTGCCCTAAATCAATATTTACAATTAAAGAGAGTGGATCGATCAATAAGCCTTCTGTCGCGATACGCAGGTGAAAGGTACATAAATATCCTCTTTACCGATGAAAAAAATTCACGATTGAAGAACACTACAATAAGCAAAATGATAAAGTGTACGCTCACAGTTCTAAAGAAGCTGCTCAAGTGGTCGGAAAGGTACAACGTGGTCATGATGCTGCGTCAGTGATGGTTCGGTGGGGCGTGTCTATTGAGGAGTCATAAAACTACATTTTTGTGTAAAACGAGTGAAAACTTCAGCCAAAGTGTATCAAGATACAATCTTGGGTCATGTTGTGAAACCTCTCAGCAATACACTTTTTAAAAATATACCGTGGACTTTCCAGCAGAACTCAGGCAGGAACTTCCCAAGCCTGGCTTGGAACCAACGTCACGGACTTTATAAGAGCTGAAGACTGGCCCTCATCTAGCTCAAACCTCAACCCTTTAGACCTCAAATTAGAAAAATTCACATTAGGATTCTATTTTGTTTCATTTTGGCCATTTAATAATTAATTCCCAGAAAAAATTCCGCGGGATACATAGTAGCGCAGAATAGCGCAAAATAGAAATTTGCCCAGATTTTTTTATGTGAATCCTAAAGAAACAGACAGACAAAAAAAATATAAAAAATTTCATCGTATTCTCCATCGTTTATATAGTCTATTTCGGTTGTTTTTTTATTCGCTTCAATGTACAGGCACGGAATTTTTAGAATTTTATAATATTATACATTTTTGTTAAAATAAACATTCTGAGCGAGATAATAAGTCCTAACAAACTCTATACTAGACAAAGCCCGTCTCACATGAATCTTACAAGACCAATATACTTATAAATTTACCTGGCAACACATAAGAGACATTGTCTTAACTTCCAATTCAACTCCGCAAATAATTCTCCGCATGTTGAAATATGAACAATTCGACTCTGCAAAAGTTCACACGCCCCTGGCATGGGATAGTCTCGAATAATTTTGTACCTTGTTTCAGTGGCTTCTTTGTTGTTCGAGCTTTTTATGAAAGAACATCGTAAGCGACATATACAATACTAGTTGCGCCTCGCGGTTTCCGCGTGGTGATGGAAATTCTTTATATATTGGATAATTTATACTATATATCTTTATAAAAATAGCCTATGAGTTATTCTGATCTGTAAACTGTATTGTAAAATTTCATTAAAACCCATTCAGTAGTTTTTGCGTGAAAGAGTAACAAACATACATACATACACTCTTAAAAATTTTCATGTTTATAATATTGTTAAGAGTTACGAGATTCGAATTAAAATACCATTGGAATTACTATAGACTTTATTAGAACTATACAGACACGCATAACACAGGTGCAAATATAACTGGACGCAACCAGTAGGTACAAACTGCACAATTCAATAACACGCGCAAAGTCCGTCACTATATAGCTTATCGAATGTACACCAGTCTTGCCTTGCTTGCTATTATCGCTTGACTGCCGCACCCCTCCGTTGCGTCATTGCTTTATACTGTCAAATACAATATGTCTAGACACAATACTCAACCGCTTGGAGAATTTCTTAGAACCAGCTTATATTTTAAATACGAGACACTTTGCAGTGATCACATTACGACAATAGGCCCTAAAAGATTGCAATACACAATGGGCTATTTCTAATTACAAATATTAAACACAAAGTAAACGAAAGAAGTTCAAATGCGGAAAGGTAATAAAGTGTGTGTTTTATGGCAGGCAGGTGTGTTTGTGTTGTGTGTGTGTTTTCTGATCTAATGTGTATATTGTTACAATTACCACGTTCTAAAAACGGTGAAGGAAAACATCGTGATGCAACCTGCATATTGAAATAACCGATGTGTCAAACCTGCCAAGCCGCCTTGGACAAGCGTGGCGGGTATATTGTCCATTCCCCCCTATAATGGGAGGCCCGAGCCCAGCAGTGGGACATTTATGGGCTGAAATTATAATCCTTTCTTAATGAAATTATATAAGTAAGGCCCAATATGCACATTAGATCAGAAAACAGCCTAAGTGGTGCATGCGTTCCGGCCAGAACTCGAACCGCGCCCTTTGAGTTTAGAAAGCGAGTGCTACCTATTACGCTACCAAACTTATTATTCATAGATCTCCGATTTTTATGTTAGTAATACTGCCTAAATCACAATAGTATATTAGAATAAAAAAATGAAATACCTTAATTCTGTCGCTTACGATGTTTTTCCATGGCAAACACGATATATGAACAATAAAGTGGGAAAAGAGGACGCATAAATACAAGCTTATTGACTAGGCGTGTAGTTTGTAGGCGGATATCCGCATGAAGTTGGCGGATAATTATTTGTTTAAAAGAAAGAAAATCGTTTTATTGAAGATAATTTACATGACTGTAAACAGATTTAAAACTAAAATAAACTTTTCATAAAAAGAACATCAGTCTCAGCATAATAGATAGATAGATAAGAATAGCGTTGATCATCGCTTTGCCATTATGGTATCGTCATGGGTGACATAAACATTTTTATCCGTGCAGGAACGGAGAAAGATATAGACAATTTCCTGCGGTCGCACAGCCAGGTAGTAGGGTATTTACTCGTGTGGATGGCTACCACCCCTGGTCTAGAGTATGCCACCATAACCTTAAGTTGTGTTTTGGCGTTAGTGACCAGGTTCCAGTGTCCCTTAAGAGAGCGGCAACACATTGTTAGCACCTTTGGTATTACAAATGTCCATGAGCGCTGGTAATCGCTTTCCATCAGGTGGGCCGTCTGCCTCTCTGCTGAACTCATGCAATAAAATAAAAAATATAACATAATTACAAAGCGTAATACGTATATTATAATAATTGCCGAATATAAATAATTATATAATTGTAATTTGTACAATTTCATCTTTTTTTATTGATTTGTTGTATTGCACTTATAAACGCTTTGCTCCAAACATGTGTTTGCTGAGTTAATCAAAGTTTGTTTTTTTGAATTATCATTTTAATACACTAATATTTTAATCGGATATCGGCCTCCAAAGCGAACGATCCAGACGCAACTGGTATTTAATGCTGTTATGAATATCATAAATACTTCTATATGTATATGTTTGTACTTATATGAACTGTGTATACTTATCATTATTATTTATAGACAGCACCATCTTCAGTTATAAAAATTTATTAATTCATGCCATTGCCTGGAAGATATCGCTTTTTAGAGATAAGGCTGCCCGTTGTACTATATTTTGATTTTTATTTTACTTTGGTGTATTACCTTACCTAACCTCACCCTTACTCCATGGATATTCTTGTTCATATGTTCATCTATAGGTGAAGTGATGGGCTAATATTGTATACATACAATATACAAAATAACATCTCGGATATCCTTAACATATCCGCATTTAGCCCATCACTACCTAAGTGCGCATAACTTGTCCTAACGGCTCCATTCTCAAACAAAACTTGGGACAACACCGCCTCAAGTATAAGAACGGAAGGAGGTGGAATTAGATTTGCTAGTTCGGGAATTTTCGGTACTCATCGATGGAACTCTACGGAAAGTGAAAATTCACGTTCGGAATTAGGGCCAATGGATGTGGTAAGGTATTTTGGTGAGGACTTATTTTTGTTTTTTGAATCGGGCAAAAAAACAGACGGTCAACCTGAATCACCTTATGGATTACCGTCCTTAGTGGTTACCGTCGCCTAAGCACGGTTGCAACACCGGGAGCGATGCAAACGCATTGTCAGCCTGTAGGATGGGTATTATTGGTAGAAGGGGTGGTATAGTGGGAGGGAAAAGTGTGCCACTGAAAGTGTCACATGGTCAGCCATTCGCAGTCCATACCTGGACGTAGGCCTCCCAAGACCGCGCCACTCGTCTTCTTTTGATTTTTCATTTGGGGGTTAAATGCCATAGTTACTACGCTTGTAATGTGGGTTGGTAACCGTAGTGCCGGCCTTATTGCGACGTCTCCGACCAGGGGATTTCTGTAGGCCGGCTTCCTTGTGATGGTTATACCGCCATCGATCGATTGCCAGAGCCTCTTTTACCGACCGCAGGGGAGGGGGATACCGCGGGCAGGTGAGTTTGACAATTGAGCCCACAAGATGTTAGTTGTAGACCCCATAGAACCCCCTTTGTAGAAACCCCGTTAGAAAGTGTCGCGCATAGTATAAAACCCAATGAGTGTTACGGCTGCAGCCTGCCACTGGACCGGCTGACGCGGGGCCGCAGCTGCGGTGAGGGCGACACGGCACATCGGCTGGTGCCACACACCATACGTCACTTGCTACCAAGACTCGATCGTGCCTTACACGTTAACGCGTGCGCACTTTAGTCATATATTAATTTGTTATACCATTATGCAACAGGCAGCCCACATACCCCTTGATGGCCTTCCTCGCCTCAGGATATGCGCAAGTGCATTCCCCTAGTGTTAATGTTATGACTACCACCCCTGGTCTAGAGTATGCCGCCATAACAACCTTGAGTTGTGTTGCAGTATCAGTGGCAAGTTACTAGTCTTCTTTTTGAAGTCGGCCACACATTAGGAACAGTTTTCGTGTGGCAGAGTTTTTGGCGGGAACTGAAAGGAGATGTAGTGCTGTGCAGTTTTATTTTCTAAAAATGTGTAAAATTACTCTAAAATGAACAATAGTTGTAGGATATTGATAGTTTTTGAGTAGCAATTATGTGTTTTGTGAGAAATGTGAACTGTATAGTCAAATGCGGCCTTTTGAGTTGTCACAAGAACTCCGTTGAATGGCACTAGCTGATTACCTACAGTTCAGCCGTGCTACACATAGGTTAAGAAAATTAATAAACTATATTGTAAACTAAGATCTGGATTAAAGGCCTAGCTGCCAAGCCATAAACCTAAATAAATAAAACTTTCGTGTGGCAAGTGTCATTTAGCGATAGTTCTCTCTTTCCACCAAATCAAGCCATCAGCATGTATGTTGTATTCCTGCAACAAAAAAAATCTTTAATCAATAATAAATAATTCCCGTCAAGAAGTGCGGCTTATATCTTTGTTTCTTGGCAATTTTTATCTCCCCCATATCAGTTTCCAAAGGCATTCACGAGATATTATCATATAAATGCGGCGTTGACGGCAAAATACTGCCAATGTGTGCTATATTACACCTGTGGGGCGAGTAAATAGATCGGTGTTTGTATTACACTGGGAATAATATACATATACGAGTATACTCGTATATTTATATACATATCGTATATATGAGAGTATATAATTATATAAAAGAAAGCCGTGTTAGTTACACCATTGATAACTCAAGAACGGATGGACATTTTTTTATGATTTTTGTGTTTTTAACCGACTTCCAAAAGGAGGAGGTTCTCAACTTGGCCGGTATGTTCTTTTTATGTAGATACACCGATTACTCAGAGATTTATGTTCCGATTTACGTGATTATTTTTTAGTTCGACGCGGTATAGTTGCCATTTGGTCCCCTGAAAATGTAACATACTTTGGCCCAGTAGTAGTAATCATTTTTCGATATTTTTTTTGTTCTCGTTTCCGCGGACCTATATTTTTTAAATTTTATTAGCTTTAGAAATAAGTTATTGTATACTTTTTTGTTGTTTAGAATTGTCTTCGTCCGGAATAGGATAATAAGTATTAAAATATGAAATTCAAATCTAATATATAAAATTCTCGTGTCACAGTTTTCGTTGCCATACTCCTCCGAAACGGCTTGACCGATTTTGATGAAGTTTTTTGTGCTTATCCGGTATTTATGAGAATCGGCCAACATCTATTTTTCATCCCCCTAAATGTTAGGGGTAGTCCACCCCTAAATTTTTTTATTTTTATTTTTACCGGGCAGGACGACGTCTGTCGGGACAGCTAGTGTATATATAATAAAAAAACATCAGTCTAGCCATTCGTTTGTTATATGATCTTTCCCGGTCGATTTCGGCAATGGTGACTGCGTTTAAACTCACATTCATTTGTCTGATTTAGGCGAATTATTTTTGTGTGTGTTCAAGTGGATCTCACGATGGTTAAGATTCAAATTTGAACCAGGTAGATGTCGCTGCAATGCGGCTCTATGATTTAGGTGAAATTATTTTTGTGTATGATCAAGTAGATTCGAGAATGGTTAAGATTAACAATTGGTCCCGGTTGGCGCTGCTAGATTTATTATTTTTTAAGGACACGACAATGTCTGCCGAGTACATCTGGTAGTCAATAGAAATTAATACTCGTAAATAATAATAATAATATACTCCCCCTCCCGCAGGGGGGCTTTGTGGCGAAGCCTTAGGTGAGTAGCGACACCTCGTATCTGACTCCGGGGGCCAAGGCAAGGCCTCCGCCTCCGTGCTTGCCTTAACCAGCCGGCACGGAGTGGAGATCGCTAGAGCTAAGACTCAAGCTCCAGGGGTGGAAGTGATAAATGGCCTAACGTCAGAAGTAGCTTCGGTGAACCTGCAGCCCACCTTTCTACGCCCCTTAGCCACTCATACCCATGTTGCCCCTGCCTTTTATGGCATTTTTTGGGGCCCATGCAGGGAGTGGCGAGTCACCGTCTGCCCATTTTTCCATGTTCTCCGAACATTACGACGGGCAGACGCCATAGTCCCCATATTCCCAGAACCCCAGTACCACTAGCAGTTCAACCCAATAGCCCGGTACTTTTCTCCTCATTTTCCACAATAGTCCTACACTGGCCGGGGCTTGTCCTTGGGTGCATTATTATATGGTGTAGACAGGGATGATCGCCGGTCAGTGTCACGCCACATTCACATTAAATTTGTCAAAGGGCCTCTACGTGTTGGCCTTTCCATGGCCCCGCGCAAGCCCTCCAAAAGTCCGGGCCATAAAAATTTAAATAATAAAAAATAAATAAAATAATTAAAAAAATTATTAAAATAATAATAAAAACTTTATTTCGGACCAGGGTCCATATTTAGTTAGTGTCTTAGTTGCAATTATAATAATTCTGGTATTCGAAGCGTTGCTAAGAATTGTTCATTAGAACGCAAAAATCCCGAGTTCAATTTTTGGCATCGTAAAAGATTACCCATTCATGGGCCCGCCGTAAAATCGGATGACTCCTGTAACTGAAACTACGTTTTAACGATTTTCAGCGCGACTTTTCGATTATAATTTTTTTAATTCTTTGATGTCTTTGTCGTCCGTGGTCGAAAAGTGGCCGAAACATCGAAATAATAATGTGAATCGAGCCCAAAAACGCAGGTAACTGTATCGTATCAAATAAATTTTCATTGAGTAAAATTGCTCAAAACATAAATGTGAAAGGAACCCGGAAACGGCGGGTCACTGACTCGTAAAATGGCCACAATTCAAAATTATATATGATTACCCCCACTAAAACCCAAATCGGCAATAAAGCTAAAAGGGTATACACATTTCATACCAATTGTTTAGTCATAGGGGGGATAATAAAAACCTTTACCTTTCCCGTGTCCCGGGATTAGCACGGGATAGTTGCGGTGAGTGGTATTGCCAGGTGTAGAGCTTTTGCTGAAATTAATAATTTTTATATTTCGAACAAATATATTTACAAAGCGAATGATGCTATTATGAGAAATAAAACAAGGTACATTCAGGCTGACACAACAACGTTTTATATAGTGGATGAAACAACTGCATAAACATAACTATAATGTGTGCATGTATGTGTGTGTATATATATGTGTATAGAATAACCAAACTCAATTTGGTTACAAGGCTCAAGACTGAAAAGATGCAATGGTATTCATTATAAAACTATCTGTGTAGAAACGGAGGAAAGATATATGTGCGTGTGAACGCGCCGTGACTAAACGCGAGCGGTTTAAGATTAACTGACCACGCGTACGAACACACGTTGCTGTTGGAGCGTTTTTGCTTAATTTTATTTAATTACTGCAACGGATTTCTGGTAAGCAGAATGTGTGGTGGCTATCCTTTGAACTTGCCCGATCGTTGATTAACATGAAACGGAACGCGGTTTATCACCGTAGGTGCTCCAACATACTGTTACGTGCGAGCGGGGTTACGCACTTATGGATTGGAAGAAAACACCAGTTTTTACTTTTAAAACTTTTATTGACTTACACAGCCGCACGTAGTACCTCTCAGCCGGGTCGCCCCCATACGCACGACCAACGATGACAGTCCCGACGATAAGTTGACACACCCTCAATACCGTCGCCGATATTGCATAGACCACCTCCGATATTGTCGCGTGTAGCTCGCTTCTGGTTCCTCTCTCGAACTACGCTACACACCTACTTCACGTATCCGTTCACCATACTGTCTGTCTTCTATTGACCTTCTCTTCCAACTCTTTAGTATCGCACTTGTCGCTTCGCCGTCTTGAACTCAAATGAACTCTAAACTGCCCGGTAGGCGCGCCTTATGCTGTTTATATACCCGAAAGAATTTTCTAGAACCCATCTATCTATCTCTGTCTCTTCCTTCCCAAACCTTCTGTTCGGAAACTTTCGTTTACACATCTATCCATTTCTAACGTCTATCTATCTCTGTCTTTCGTTCATCGTCTACCCTTTTTTAAATATATCCGTCCTTGTCTTTTCCTTCTAGATTCTTCTAGTTTCTTCGAAAAGTTCTAAAACTAACTAGATGGTTCTACCATCATTCGCCACAATACTATAAGCATCAATGGAGTGGACTTCATACAACTCGATTATACATACTGGCGAGCAAAATGTCAAAAGCGCCATGCATTCGTTGGCGTTTATGCATTCTGTCTATGGCGACTGTATTTTATTGTAGATTTGAATGCACATGTTACAACAGTTTCTCTTAAACAACCCTTGTTTTTGATGCCATATTTGATACTAGTCGTTCACCATCTCTAGTATTGTGAAGTCTTTAGCCCTTGTAAAAATGGTAAAATTGTTTCTGATTGTTATATAACAAATATTTGCACAACAATTTAAGGCAACACTACCACTTAAAAACCTGGCAACATTGTAGCAAGGGAAAATTGCAAGCGGGGGTTCGCACCGTGATCCCGGGGGAGCGAGGATGAAGGGAGGGGGGTACGTAATAGTATTTATAATACCACACCCGGGATTAGCCAGGTTCGTGCTTGAGCGGTACTAGTGTTGCATTGTGAAAATTGTTTCCTTTTGTCTTGACTTTGTTGTTGCGTTTTTATGTTTATCCGCCTTGATACAGAAATATGTTATTTTTTACTTTTTTTGAGTTTATTCGTTACAAACATCTATCTATACATATAATAAATCTGTAGAGGTTGAATTTCTGTACAATGAAGAAAAATGCTAAAAACCGAATCAGGGGGATATAAGAAGTGAAATAGAACTAATTTAAATTTTTTCATTTTTTTGTTTCTCTATTTGTCGGTTTGTCTGTCTGTTTGTACCGGCTAATGTCCGAAATGACTGAACCGATTTAAATGAAAATTTGTATGGTGGTAGCTCATATCCCTGGTCAACATATAGGATACTTTTGATCCCGAAAAATTAAAGAGTTCCCGTGGGATAGTTCAAAAACCGCACCACGCGGACAAAGTCGCGGGCAGAAGCTAGTATAAAAATATAACGATACAAATCCTTTCTCTTTATAATATTAGTGTAGATATTAATGTAAAAACTAATAGTAATGTTAAAATTACGGAAATTAAATAAGAAATATTGCAATCAAACACTACTTGTGTCACGCTTTAAGATCGCTCGATATTTTTATATAGTGTAATTCTTTTAATTACGCAGACAAACTTATTTTAGATGTTATAAATTATATGAAAATTAATATAGCCCATTCAAAAGCACATAATCCAACGGTTCCGAATTATACATCTCTCCCTTTAACTTCAATTAAAAACGAAAACAAAATCCCATAAGCATAAAGCCATAAACCATAAGAGGAGTGATTAAATTAAGGTGTTAAGCCCGGTATACATGTGTGGAGTAAGGGATGATTTATGTCAGACAGTGGCGGGTGCGAGGTTTACTGTTGTGTAGGGTTTTCCTCGCGGTTTTTTCGCCTAGCTCGATTTTATTTGCATAAAAACTTAATTAGGTCTTTATACCGGTGAGTTTTTTACATTCATTATAGACCAACCTTTTCCGTGGTTTTTTAAATTGTAATACCTAATAAGCTCCTTTTAGAAAGCAGCAGCGAATTTCTAGCACCTTTGGTGTTGCTAATGTTCATAGGCAATAGTAACCGCTTTCCATCAAGTGAACCGTCTGCCTGTCTGCTGAAGTAGTGCAATAAAAAAAGTAATTAAAGATGTAGGGCCCTTACACGCAGATATGTTTCTGAAAGTGCTCAGTTTTGAAGATCGTAAAAAAAGATATGCGTTATTCATGCTGCGACATGACATTGTTAATGACAATAAATATTGACAGATAACATATTATGTTTACAGGTGATTGATTCAATAATTGATTGGAATAGTAATTAAAAGCATTATACTACCATTACGTTTTGAAGTAAGAAATTGTTATTTTTTTACACTTGTTCTTTTATTATATTTATAAATAATGCTAGAATTTATTTAACTATGTGTAAGTATTCTTAGTTGCCATGTTATTGAAGATTCTGACCTGGGCTGGTACGGCTGCAGTGCTTGTCACTCGCTACGCGTTTCTTCTGGAGTATGCCTATCTCGTTTTAGTATTTGTCTGGTTCTATATATCTATGCTGCTCTTTGTGTTACTTTTTTATAGAACATTATATTGTGTATTTGTTAAGGTACAGACTACGCTCTGTTTTCTTACGGGGAAGAAATTCTAGTACGCGTATCCGTCACAGTATTTATTTTTAGAGGACACGGCTCGTCCCCGTCTAATATAAATCGTCCCTTACACGGCGTTCGTGTGTCGAGCGGGCCGCGGTCGGGCGGAGTGCGTTCATTAAAACTTACAACAATGGACTAGATAAGGATATTATTCAATAAGCCACTTCTCAGCACCAGAGTGCTTGGGCTACGGGAAATTCCGAGAGTATGGAGTGGGATTCATGATTTAATTTAAAATTTTTGGTTGGTAAAGTTTTTGGAGGCTTTTTAATTGGTGGGAGTGAAATTTTGCTTATCAGATTTATTAAGGGCATGCGAATGACTTGGGATTTATAGAGATAACATTATACTCAACAAAGATAGTGTACAATCCCCAATGTTGAGATTGCACCGCGGATTGTATTACTGCGAATTTTGTGCAAATCTATGCGAAAAACGGTGAGCTGGCCAGTGAGAACAAATCTTACAACGCGTAGTACAACAACACACCATGCGAAGAGCGAGTTTCAAGTCCAATGGTCACAGACTCCTTCTTTGTGGAAACAATTTTAGTTCAAAACGAGTAGTTTGCACAGCACTCACAACGAGGATGCAGCACTGACACACCGGATGGCGAAAGTTGCGAATATTTCCACAAAATACGAAATCAGTTTCTTTTGATGCCAATTCAACGAACTTGCCTAATGTGTCCATACACGACGGGCGCATTGAGTAACTCTCGCTGCAATTTTCTACCCTCACTGGCTCGCGCAACAAAAAAGTACTCATCTAACCCAAAAGAAAACTGTGCTAATTTAACAAATAAATTGAAATGAAACTATTAAATTTTATTTAATGCTATTCAAAATTAAACTACTAATAAAAGGAAGGGGTTTGTACAGATATAAATTAGTACCTTTTGAACATTGCAAGATATCAAATGATACACGAAAATTCAAAATAAATTTGCTGTTTTGATTCCTAAAAGTTTTATTCAAATCTGTTGACCCGGTCCAAAACAGATTTGAGATAAACATTCACGGAGACACAAAAAAAATCTAAAAACATTAATTTATGATTAGATCTAGTAGTGGCCGACCAGGAGTCTCATTCACCGCTCGAAACACGATTATCTCAACGCTAACCATTTGACGCCGACGCTCTTTGAGAGCCTGGTAACACACCCATCACCAAGCCGGCTCTAAAAGCAGTAATCAA
The DNA here is from genome assembly GCA_012273795.1 of Dendrolimus punctatus. Classification (NCBI taxonomy): domain Eukaryota; kingdom Metazoa; phylum Arthropoda; class Insecta; order Lepidoptera; family Lasiocampidae; genus Dendrolimus; species Dendrolimus punctatus. The sequence goes on from CM022542.1 coordinate 405,093, forward strand.
GGTAGTGATTCTGGAATGGCTCCACCACGCTCTGAGTTATACGGGACTTGTGCTTCTGTGAACTACTTTGTGATCCAATGTAAATATTCTGTTAGAGAATGGTATCACACCCATCGAACGAAGATAATGATTCTAGAATACCTCTAGCACCGTTGATAATACACTATATATAAAAAAGATGAGTCTGTCTGGAATAAAATATCATTTACCTTGTCCGATAGATGGCACTACGCTAAGATCTCGTCGTCGCGATGTATTTATACAACGATATTGGACAGCGCCATTTTAAGTGAGTTGTATATTTAGAAAATATAATAGGGATCGATCATTAAAACACCAAGTACGCCATACAACTGATTTATTGCCAAACTACCTACATAAATAATATATTGATACACTACAAAGTGAAGTTCAGTGGAATAAACAGAAACTTATTATAATTTTTGATGTTTCCAACTACTTTATGGCAACTAATAGTTTCCTTACACTTTTTTAATTTTCGGTTATAATATAGTGGAGATTCATTGGGATGTCTAGCACGTTCTGAGTTACTCTGGACCTCTGCGTTACATTTAACTAGGTGATATAACGTAGATATTCTGTGAGAATATGGTATCACACTCATCGAACTGGCTCCAAAAGCTGAAACCAAGATAGTCATTCCAGACGGGCTCTATCGCGTTCTGAGTTACCGGACACCTTTGCGTTCCAGTAAACTAAGTGATCCAACGCTTAAGTTACAGAGTCCATCATATTGTAATTGGAATACAAGTTTTCAATTGTTCAATTAGTTAGTATCCCGCAGGTCTATCCTCAGGAGTCCAATTAAAATGTTTTAAACTGAAATTAATTTCACCTCAAAAGATTCAATAGTTGGTCGCGGCCAACGATTGCTCCAATAAATTCACTAAATCGGGCCCCCAATTTAATTAAGGGGCTGTTTACACAACGTAGAATATTATGTGTGGACTAATACCATGTTTGACGAGAAGATGGTTCTATTGGAGGTCTCATAAAACAAATAATACCTTGGCACGGGTTTCCAATTTTTATTAGAATCAAACCTGATTGGTGGATTTGACATATTTGATATTATAATGAAGGTACAGGTTTCACTACGATGTTTTTCATCACCGTCAGTACTCGGTAATTGTAAGTTATAACACATTAGGTAAAATATTGAATTCGAACCCATGATATTCGAAACACATTTAACACGAAAGAGCTTCTAATCTACCACGATTTTTCTTTGAGTTTTGAAAAGGGCAAATGCACCTGCTCCGCATACATCGATGACCACTGTGGCCTAATAGTTTCCATCTTACCAGGAAGATCGGATTTCTTTACATAAATTTTCCAGACATCTCCTTACATACGTTAGCGTTTATATAAACACTGACCCTCTTGTGAAGCATGTCGTCGTCATGTGTCGTAGTCGTACAAAAAATCTGCCGTTTGCACCGCTAAAGCCGAGCAAAACCACAAATTACAAAGGCTCAATAACTAAGATCCGACCAATAAATTCGTCAGATACTTCATCTTCAGTTAATACCGCAATATTGTTTGGAAATATCTGCGAAATTTTAACAAGCACGATCGAATGCTTCTGATAATAGAATTCCAGTGTCAAACGATGCGGTTGAGCGGTTGGGATGTTTTGTTCAAAGTCTTTCATGAGGTCAATGGGAGTAGGCTATAGCGAAGTTTATTATCATCTTTTTAACCAACTTAGAAAGAAAGAGGAGTTTGTCGCATATTAATGTACCTACTAATAATGGAGGTAGTTTCTGATTGCTAATAAAAGCTAATCTTGGACAAACTTGTATTTCAATGAGAACATTTTGACAGCGGTCGTGAATAATAAATCAAATTATGTTATTTAGAAATTTTACATGGAGAAAGTGCTCGTAATAAGGACGTTGCAGTGTTTAAGCTTTGTGCACATTGAACATGCACATCCGTCCGGCAGTACGTTTACAAGTTGGGTCTGCGGACTGTCCCAACATGTGGCGGAGATGGTTTAAAAGATTTGAGGTTTTTATCAAGGCTTCGGGAGTGCACAAAGAGTCTCCAGATGTGAAAGGAAGTTTGCTAATTAATCTGATTGGAGCAGGAGGGTCTTTCTTCAGATCTTTATTTACATTTTGAAGTTCGCAAAAGGCGAAGAACGTGACCCCTTTCTATCAGATATGCAGTCAGCTGGTGTTCTTTTTGTATTGAAGCAGTTCAACAGACGGGCAGATCTTTCACCTGATGGAAAGCGGGTACCATCGTCTATGGACATTTGCCGCTCTCTAAACGGGAACTGGAATTTTGCCACTAGTGGCGGAATACAACTCAAGAAAGTTATGGCGGCATACTCTAGACCAGGGGTGTGGTATCCACTCAGACGTGTTGGCTTAGCTGTGGGTCGTTTTATCGCCTGTTATGACAAACTACCCGGGCGCAGGAAATTGTGTTCTTTCTCCGTTCATCATCAATATAAGGACTATTGAGTGCAGGACTTCTCATGAATTTACCTTGGCACTACACTACTTTGTCAAGCAAAGTCAGGAGCGTTCTATAATAACCTATTTGTCCTTGTAAAATATTTGTAATAGAACGAAAGCCTCGGTAATAAATCATTCGTCAAATTTGCTCAGGAAATTTCACAGTGGTTTACCGATAACAATATCTTCGTAAACTTAAATAAAGTGAACAGAGATTTTGACGGGACCATTCATTGTTCCGCTTCCATTGTCTCAAATGCTCGAACTGGGGAAAAACATAAGTTAATTAATCACGCAATGTATTGATTGATGGTGAAAAGTTTCGCTTGTTCCAGATTTATCGGCGTAACGGTCTATTGGATTAATTAGCTTTTAATCATTTTTTGTTTTGTCATTTTCGTTGTGTTTATTGATGACTTCCATTCATCACCGCGTTGTATTGTAAGAAAGTCACGTAAGATACGTGACCACTTTGAAACCTGTGTTTTGATTTTTCCTCATATTCAAAAATGTACAGGTGGGCCATCTTCGCAAATTTGTTTAAGTTCTAATAATTCCAATATTATATCAAAAGTAATTTTGATACAAGGTACAAGCTCTTGAGATTAGTACGTTCAAGCCAACAAACTCTGGTGCTTTATATGTTAGTAAGATATCGATGGTCGTTCTGGAAATGTCTAAACGCGCGTCAGTTTTTTACAGTGCGGTCTCTATGATGTATCCACACATTTGTTTTTTTTTATATTAGTGTGTTGACATTAATAAGGCAACTTAACTTTCATTCTTGAATTCTCAAGAATTACTGTCGATGTGGTATGTGGTTTTCGTGGCGCGTCTGCGAGAGACCACCCAAGTGTATTTCATACTAAGCATTCGTCGGTCGCTTACAGCGCTAAGCCAGACGCAGCCTACGGCGTTTATTATATGCCTTCGGTGCGACGACAATAAGATGATAAAAAGTGTCTAATTTCATTTCTTAGTAAATTTCTCACAGATTTTTTATTAGTGATGGAACAGAGTAAATAGGCTTACATCCCACCTCATGGAAAGCGGTTACGTCGCCCATTGATGTTTTCAACGTGTCTGAACGAATCAAACGCGCCTATCTCTCCGACGCCTCGAAAACGAGTAGTCTGGAGTGTGGAGTCGACCGATACGCGGGACGCAGGCAGGGTTTCCAGGTTGAATTTTGGACATTTCCACATAGCAGACGAAAATTTTTCCTAAAAGGCGTCTTAAAATTTCTTCGAGGGCCTCAGTGCATTGATGGTTCCTCTTCTGTTGCTAATGTACATGGGTGACAGTAAACACTTTCCACTAGGTGGTTTTGGTGGTTTTGTCATTCTATACTTTTTTAATAAAAAAAATTTAAACTGTAATTAATTATCAGTGTTCATAAATTTAGAAGTTATAGGTGTATAAAATTATATAGGACCAAATTCAGTGTAACTATACTGTTACTATATTTATTATGACAGTAACGATATGTCATCAACAACCGTTGTTATCCTTAGGTATATCATCTGACTTAGACTTTTTTTTCCTAAAATATCGAGGAACGGAGGGATTAGCCCATTCTACGTATTGTTGTTTCGGGTATATCTGCCCTCCTAACGTAGATGTAATGGCAATGTTTGTATTGACTTTTTTGTAAACCAAAGGTAAAATTTAATTTGCCGAAACTGTTCGGAAGAAATCGCTCAAAAGCGATAATGCGGTCTATTATTCCAGCGTTTACATGTAACGATCTTTTAAAGTGAAACATTTTTAGAATCGTTGTCATTTGAAACTCGATAAAACGAAAAAGCGACACTAAAAAGAGATAAACACATATATATGTAGGACTAAGTCTTTGAGAGAATGAATTCATAATATATGAATACATTATATTTAATCATTTAAACACAGCTCATACAGCTGTCATGTTGGAAATGTTTAGAAGTTTTTGCTTAATACTTCTAATTTCGTGTTTTAAAGCTTAAGCGCTTTAAAACATAAAATTTGAAGTATATATGCTTAAACATACTATCTAATATATAAAATTCTCGTGTCACAGTTTTCGTTGCCATACTCCTCCGAAACGGCTTGACCGAATTTGATGAAATTTTTTGTGCTTATCCGGTATCTATGAGAATCGGCCAACATCTATTTTTCATCCCCCTAAATGTTAGGGGTAGTCCACCCGTATATTTTTATTTTTTAGCCAAAATTTTTAATTTCTATTTTTTTATGATACAGCATTAAAAGATACATACAACCCTAAATTTTCAACCCTCTACGATCAACCCCTATTTTTTACCGGGCAGGACGACGTCTGCCGGGACAGCTAGTAACAATATAATGTATGAAATGTGACGTCACATAATTTAGAATCCCTTCCATTCCTTGTCACACTTTGTTTCACTTCTACTGCTTGTCTTTTATATACATGTGTTGAGAAATAAAGAGTTTTCTGTCAATGTTCTCGTGGTTTTCGGTTTTGACGTAAAATGTCTAAAATTAAACTATGCAAATGTATGATTTATATTTTTGTGTTGTCGGCTGCCAATCTAATAAATTCTCTAGACGTTCTTCAGATGTACTTTTTGTCCCAAAATTACGGGAAAGTTTTCCAATGCGGACACCCCGAACGCGGGCGTAGGTAGCTGCGCCTCTCCGCGGCCCGTATTGATTATTCGCCGCCGTTCACTTTCGCCACTGTTTTAATGCCGGCTATGAAAATGTTTTTATTGGAAACACGGCTTTTAACGACGGATCTGTTCGTGTGTATTACGTTTTTCTCATTATCTTTATTCTGATCTGATTTTGCTGGAATATTTTTCGGTTGGTTTTATATATTTTGTTGCCGTCCTCATTTGAAGCGTTGTATTCTGCGGTTTTGAACATCTTGTTTATGTATATGAATATATGAAGGTTTTTACAATATATTTTATTTATAAAGAGTTTATGTATAAAATATGATTGTTTAACCACGTCCCTATTATATTAATATATCGTAATATTCGTTCTTGATAACGTTTTAGGTTCACTAACGCTACATAACGTCGTAGTCGATGTATGGAATACGTTAAAATAAACTAGGGAGTTACAGGTTCAAATTTTTTTAATGATTTGGCAGGCAAACGACCAGATGGCCCACTCGATGGAAGGTGGTTTCCGTAGTCTATGGACGTTTGCAACAATAGGGGCGTTTCCAACTCGTTGCCGGCCTATTAGGAATTTTATAGCGCCCTTAAACGAGCCCATGTCATAGCACAGAAGAAAACTTCACTGCGAACTTTCCTCCAGCTCTCTCCAGATCATTGTTGTACGCGGACTAATTGTTCTGAACTGTTGCGTAGTTGAGCGTGGGAGCTCAAGGAAATGAGGGTGAACATTTCGTCGACGGCGAGCGGTGCGTATGTAAAAATGAGGCGTTGGCACCAAATCAAACAGTTCCTCGGAACACTCCCCGTTGTACAGACGGTAGCATACGCAGGGAGACGCAAAGTCTTTATTAATGCTAAGTGATTATAAACCGTCTGTTAGTATGGGATCGTCGATTATACGAACGGTGCGACGCTATATGGAGTGGACGGGGTCAGCTTAGTAAGCGCCATATGCGGCCTAATTTGCACTTTATAAAGCGCAAGTCTTTGCCCCGGTAGTAACTGCTTGGACGGTTTAGCAATATGCATATAGTGTTACATGCATCCGACTTTCCTGGCCAGGATTCGAATCAACCTTATTTGAAACCGTTTAAACAAGGTCGCGTAACTTGGCACTGGCACGTTTAGGCATTATTATTATTATAAAAAAACAAATAAAAAAACGAGATTTGCTTATATTCTTTTGTCCTCAATGTTGTCTTTTAAATCGTTTAATATCACTGTTTTCTATATGTTTTAGATCACTCGTTTAAATAAACAAACATTAGGCCACCACCGATCCTAAATTATCCACAAACAAATGGATATATTTGATATAAAGCTAGGTTTACATCGTGTACAAAACGTCTAAGACCTTTTTACTCTTGGGAAATATGAATACAAATCATTGAAATGTCGTTGTGAAGAGCGTTGTCAATGTCACTCTAGCGAGGCGTCGTGTCTATGGAGGCGAGGCGGCCGTATTGGGAAGAGAAATCACTTTTTCTTGAGAGCGGTAGCCAGCGCCCTCAGTTTTCGACGAATCGTTATGCATCCTCTTAAAGTTAATTATAATATGATTTACTTAATAAAAATATTATTTTCTTGATTAGAAAAGTTAAGTTATGCGAGTGCATGAAAGATGTCAATTTCTTCAATCTGTCCACATATTTTTATCCGTGCAGGAACGGAGAAAGAATACAATACCCTGCGGCCCGGCGGCCTGTCGTAAGAGGCGACAAAACAACCCACAGCCAGGTGGTAGGGCATTTGCCCGACTGGATGGCTACCACCCCTGGTATAAAGTATGTCGCCATAACAACCTTGAGTTCTATTCCGGAATTAGTGACCATGTTTAAGTCTCCCTTAAAAGAGCAGCAGCGCATTTGTAGCACCTTTGGTGTTGCAAATGTCCATAGGCGATGGTAACCGCTTTCCATCAAGTGGGGCGTCTGCCAGTCTGCTGTACTCCTACAACAACAAAAAAAAGATGAATAAAGCCTTCCTGAGCTTATAAGTTAATTAATCCATGGCTTCGTTTCTAAAGGTTATATTTTGAAAGTATTACTGCTTTCTTAATGTTGTATCCTAGAATACTTGAAAGCAACCCTAGTTTGGGGTTGCGATCGTTCCTTCAATCACCTTTATTATTCCAAGACGGATCTTCAAAATGAGAACAACCCGTATTCCCTGGAACTGTAGAAACGTATTGAATAGATTCTTTTGGGGTTGCTCTAAGTTAATTATTGAGGGTTCTGTATCTGATTACGTAATTAATAGAAAGTAATATATATAAAGTAGATAAGTGTTGTTGCTCGTTAGGCTGGTCGCAAAAGGGCTACCGCTTCACACGTTTTTTCATGTATTTTGGGACTGCTCGGTGGTCCGCTTGCGCGGACCCTGATCCTTGATATAGTAATAACATGTTTTTTAGTTCTTTTATTGATGGAGTAAAGCAGACAGGCTGACGGCAACTGGACTTGCAACACTAAAAGTTCTACCAATGTGCTGCGGGATTTCAAGGAGAAACTGGAACATGGCCACTGATGCAGGAACACACCTCAAAGTTGTTATGGCGGTATAATCTACACCAGGGGTGATCGCCATCAAGTCGAGCAAATACGCTACCACCTGGTTGTGGATTGTTTTGTCGTTTTCCGTTCCTGCACGGAGAAAAATGGCTATGTGGCGGACATACCACCTATACGAACAAAGTGCTTTGAGTCCACCTTCATTAGTCACACCGCAATATATATATACTGTACTGGTACTGTAGTGTATATTATATTTATTATATATACTACTATAGGTGATGTCAGGAGCCTTAAGAACAGACGAGCGTGCCTGACAAGAGCTATTAATGTCAAAGAAGCAAGTGAGGTGTGTAAGAATAAGCCTGAATGGCGCTCTGTTGTTCGTGCCTACCCCGTAAGGGACCTGGCGTGAAGTTATGTATGTATGTATGTATGTATAGAATATGTAAAGTAAACATATATATTGTTTATTAGTAGTCTGAACTGGTTACTAATATATATAAAACTAGTTATAAATGCATAAAAATAACTTTGTACTCGTTTGTACACTCACTAGACGAATAAATGTTCTCAAGTCCCTAGAATATGGAATTTACACGTTTTTTACACAACTAAACTTATATAGATGTTTTAACAAGTCGCTCCACTGACAATTTTGGAACTACTTTTAATTTTTGTTGTAATTATTATTTGTGTGGTTGATTATTAAATTTCTTGCATAAAGTTAGTTTTTAAGTCACTGGAAGCAACTAACACGTAAGTAAGATACGGGCTTAGCTTAGTTTAGGTGTTTTTATCCAATCTTAATTTTAAGGCGAAATTTGTACATATTTTTGGTAATGATAAAACTCTTTTATTATTATTATGTATGTCTTTGAAGACCATGGGCCATAAAAATAGCCCGGACTTTTGCAGTGGTTGCGTGGGGCCCTAGACATGCCAACACGTAGAGGCCTCTTGACAATTTTAATTTAAGTATGGCGTGATTCAGACCGACGATTACACCATATAATAATGCACCCAAGGACAAGCCCCGGCCAGTGTAGGACTATTGTGGGAAATCAGAACATAAAGTACTAGGGGTCTGGGAATATGGGGACTATGGCGTATGCCCGTCACAGTGTTCAAGGAACAAGGAAAAAATGGACAGACGGTGATTCGCCACTACCTGCATGAGCTCCAAAAAATGCCATAGAAGACAGGGGCAACATGGGTGTGAGTGGCGAAAAGGTGAAAAGAGGTGGGCTGCAGGTTCACCGAAGCAACTATCAATTTCACCCCTAGAGCTTGAGTCATAGCTCTAGCGATCTCCATTCCGTGCCGGCTGGCTAAGGCAAGCACGTAGACGGGGGCCTTGCTATGGCCCCCGGATTCAGGTCCGAGGTGTCGCTACTCTACCTAAGGCTTCGCCACAAAGCCCCCCAGCAAATTAATTATTGTTATTATAAACAAATTTCGTTTTTGTAATATCCAAATAACCCAACTCGTTCCCAACAACATCAAAAATTGAAACCATTCATTAGGTACACGTCCCGCAGACCTCAATAAATACCATCCCGTTTTTCCGGGTATCTGCTTGTCGAGTTTTAATTATTATTTTTCCTTGAAAAATATTATAATACGGTACCCTAATAAAGGCGTGCGCACATTAATAGGCGGGTCACGTCGCGACCGTTCCGAGTGGGTCCGCGCCGAGCACAATATAGCCGAGGCGTGTGGACCTGCCTTTTTAACTTATTATTACACCCCCGAAAACACATTCTGTGTCTTATGTCCCAATAAAACAGACAAGCCTCTTTAATGTTAAATTTAAAAATATTACCGTACTTTTTGGGAAGGGCTTTTGTGTCTAAAATATTGCAGTTACTTTTTTGCTGAAGTAGAATACATAAGCTGTTGACCTCGTTGATGGAAAGTGGTTACTGTCTCCTAGGAACGGAGAGTTGTGTTCCGACATTAGTGACCAGGGTCCAGTTTCCCTTAAGAGAGCATCAGCGCATTTGTAGCTTTTGGTGTTGCAAATGTCCATAGGCGATGCAAACCGCTTTCCATCAAGTAGGCCGTCTATCTGTCTTCTGCTACTAATGCAATAAAAGGAAATTTTAATTTCCTGCCGCCGGCGGGCAGCCTGTCGTAAGAGGCGACAAAACAACCCTCAGCCAGGTAGAGTATTTGCCCGTCTGGGTGGCTACCGCCCCTGGTCTAATGTATGCGGCCATACCAACCTTGAGTTGTGTTCCGACATTAGTGCCCAGGCTCCAGTCTCTCTTTAGAGAGCAGCAGCGCAATTGTAGTAGCAACCTTTGGTCTTACAAATATCTATAGCCGATGGTAACCGCTTTCCATCGGATAGGTCGTCTGGCTGTCTGCTGAACTCATGCAAAAGCAAAACAAATGGAATTTGCAGCAACAAATGTGCTGCCAGCCTCGAAGGCGAATCTCTTGATTTTATATAAACAATTCGACTTTATAAGACAAATTATAAATTATTTTCTCATTGTCAAATTCATTGTAAAAACTCGACATCAAAAGATTTATTATGTTACATGCATGCATACATATTATCACGGCTGTTTCCCATGGGAGTAGGCAGTGACGATAGACTTCCACTTGTAACGATATTGTCATACTTCTTTTGCTTCATTCACTTTCATTCATCTCTTCATATATTTGTTATAGGTGATTTTTATTTGATGTCTTAATCACATCTGCAGTTTGGTCGTGGTAAGTACTTCGCGGTCTACCAGCACCAGTTCTACACACTATTGTCATACACTTATTTTTCAGTCTCTTTTCATTCATTCTTTATACATGTCCAAACCATTTCAGAATTCCGTTCTCAACTCTTGTTATACCATCTTCTTTAAATCCACAATGTTCTCTTATCACGCTGTTCCTCATCATATTGATTGTAGAAAGCTGTGCTCGCAACTACGTCCGCGTGGATTTTTTTCGTGGAAGTCTAAAAAGTAGCCTAAGGTACTCTTTATAACATCAGCTAATCTGCCAGTGAAAGTCCCATCAAAATCGGTCTAGCCGTTTCAGTGATTTGACGGAACATCCAGATAGAGAGACAAATTTTTTTGGCATAAATACCGTATACAGTTTCATACGCATTTTGTAATTAGCTTGTTTAAAAAGGGTTTTAAATACAAGATTTTGAGATCCTGGATATCATGTAGCAGAGTGCTAGCCAAGGCAAGTAAAACGAGCTAAAACACGACGGATATATCTTGTTTAGTACAGGAGTTCCTATTGCCGCCTTCCGACTCCATCATCAGATCAGCTCCATGTTATTATTATTGCATTGTAACGTGATATACATATGTGTGGAAAATTTCAGCTCAATCAGATACCGGAAAGTTGGTCAAATTTAACTTGCAAGAGTCCACCCCAACTTACATACATACATACATCCAATGCAACTTGAATAAAAGCTTGTAAAAAGCTGTTTAGTTGACATTACAAACAGACATTTCAACTACATTTATGTGTATATATAAAAGATAGATGTTTACAATATTTTTTCTTCGATAAACCCAAACGTTTTGTATATTTTAGTAATCATTAAACGGCCCGCTATGTGCATTTGACATCAAACAATTTTTACGTCAATTTCACAAGCTATAACTTAGGGAAGTTACTTGAAGTACGCGGCAGACATAACAGCGGGGGCTCTGAGAAGCCTGCCCTCAAAAGGGTCCCATGAAAGACATTCTACATCTAAGGGATGACCAATCCAACCTTTTACCCTTAATAGGATGGGACCGCCTAACATTCAAGAATGGACTTTAAGTAAATAATTGGTTTTAGTGCCACTCTCCCAAAAGGGATTTTGTAAATACGTCACAGGAACGAAATGTCACTCAAAATGTCAGCAAGGGTACAATTGACACTAAACGGTAGCAAAGTGGAATGATGGGAACGTAAATTGACTGATATGATATTTAACCTATATACATACATAGATGAGTAACATGTAGGTATGCTATTTTTAACCAACTTGAAAAAAGGAGGAAATTCTCAAATCGTTGTGTAAATATTTTCTTTTACTAGCTGCGCTCGTGGCTTCACTCGCTTGGTGATGGAAAATCGTTTTATTTTGGATAATTTACACTATAACTTTATTGATTATAACCTTTGTGATATTCTGATGTCTAAGCTATATTACTGTAAAGTTTTATCAAAATCCATTCAGTACTTTTTGCGTGAAAGAGGTTACTCTTTCATTATTCATTAAACATACATCTATTCTTACAGACTTTTGTTATAGACATTTATATTTTAAAATCCTCAAAATATATAAGCCACGAATAACAACGAGTCTAAAATTAAAATAATTTTGATCTTAAGAAAACACTTACAGAAGCGGGGTACAAGCAATAAAAGCAAAATCGCCATGTAATATCCGAGCTCGAAACGGAATGATTGAAATATCCATTCTGTGAAATACTTAAACTGGATAAATTGCTAAAATAACATCCGCGATCATAAACAATAACTTGTATAGGAGCGATAAAATCGTCCGGGTGTTTCAAAGAAAAATCGGGGTTTTATTAAATATTTCCCCCCCACTCTGGTGCCGTGACCCCTGATGGGGTAGACAGGGGAGTGTGGGCTTAAATAGCGGGCATAGCTCGCGATCGGCAACGCGGAAAATGCGAAATAAATGAAAATAATATAATAACGAGAGGAGCGGGAGGCAAATTTTAATGTTTTATTGAAATTTTATGACTTATATTACTATTTATAATTTATATAAATTACTTTCTCATTTCTGAATACTCTGAAAGTGCGTTCGAAGTTGCTTGATCATAGGGATGAAAATAGTTGTTGTCTAACAGGCAGTTTAGAATCGCTTAGCCTTCGAAGAGACCTTGCGTCTCTCTGCGTATTCTACCGCCTGTATAACGGGGAGTGTTCCGAGGAATTGTTTGTTGTTTGGTTGTAACTCACTTTTACAACCTCACCAGTAACGAGATGTTTACCCCCATTTCCTTGAGCTCCCACGCTAAACTACGCAATGGTTCGCTAGAACAATTACTCCGCATACAACAATAATCTGCAAGGAACTTCCCACTGCGGTTTTCCCTTTGCGCTATGACATGGGGTTCTTTAGGAAAGGCGTTATAAAATTTCTTAGAGGGTGGCAATGCGTTGGCGACACCTCTGGTGTTACAAGGGTCCATAGACGACGGTAAACATTTTCCATCACGTGGGCCGTCTGTTTTCCTGCTTTATTCAATAAAAAAATCTTGAGCTCTTCGCGAGTTCACATCAAACTTCCTAATAGACATTAACTTTGCTTTAACTTTCTGATAATATCGTTAGCGAGATATTATTAAGGCAGCCCGAAACAATGTCTCAAAACAACTCTTTGTGCCAGAATTGAGTCATTAATATCGTTTGTGAAGTGACAGGGATTCTGGTTCAATCAGTGAGAGCGTACATGATTCGTTGATCACCACCCGTAGTCGCTCTCCAGCGCCGCGAGGAGTTTCTTTGTCTAATACAATCGCTAATTTGTAAGGCCCCAACTTCTAAGTGAACGAGTCTTTGTGTGTGGTGCAAGGTGCGAAATGTAGCGGTTTTATTTTTAACCGACTTCAAGATAAGGAGGCTTACAATTTCTCGGGTAAATGTTTTTTTATGTATGCAATCTGAACCGAATTTAATCATTCTTTTTATGTTAGATTTAGTACAGCTTCAGGATAGTTTTTTTTTATAAATTTCATTATTATTGGATAACATGTGTAACTTATAGTTAACCAAAAAATCTAGCAAAAAAGAAATCGATTTCAAGAGTAGCAAAAGCAACTAATAAATATTTTCTACAACATTTTAAAAGTCGGAGTGATACTAATAAAAAAACAATAACCATTATCTCCATTTTCTCTATCACATCCCGTAATCCATTCCTACTCTCTGATCTCTCTATCCCAACGCGTTTGTCCAATCTTCCTATGCCAAAACAAGTTCCTTCTATACCATCCTAGACTTGCATAATATTTGTTTTGCCCCTGGTATTACAAACATCTAAATGCGAAACTAACCACTTTCATTAGTTGGGCTATCTGTTTGGCTGTTTATTTCGCAATAAAAAAAATAGATGGCACTAAAACCCATGGTAGTGATTTAAGGTCTTCGTATCAACACCATAAAGACAAGTCCTCATAAAGACGAGAAAACATTCCTACTCTGACTTCGATCGGGTAAAGATTCTCACTCTGGCTTTGGTCCGATGCACATGTCGCAGTAGCGCTCTAGGGTGGCTAATAATTTTGCGAGAAGTGAGACTTAATTAAACCGGCTATTAAATTATCACTTAAGTCTTATGACTTAGACCGTACATTAAGAACAAGTACACACAATAAGAAAGACGCCGCGAGGTGTCGCCCCTCGGGCGTGGGCGGGCGGCGGCCGGGGCGCGGGGTCTTTGATAATTTATTATTGAAAGCCCCCGTCTTCATTTCTTTCCTTTCACAATATTGTCCCCGTTCTCGCCTTATTTGTTTCCTCGGTCATGTTTTACCTATTATATTTGTATTGAGATTATATTACAATGTTTTTCCTCGCTATATTAATATTAATCTTACATGGCTTTATTGGTAATGAATGACTAAGTAAAAAGGCACCTGTGCAGAGTGCAGCAGCGCATTTGTAGCACCTTTGGTGTTGCAAATGTTCATAGGCGATGGTAACCGCCTTCCATCAAGTGCGCCATCTGCCTGTCTGCTGAACTCCTACAATAACAAAAAAAAACTGTAATAAGCCTGTATTTATAAACAAATTCATGAATGTAGATCAAGCAAATGATGTATGTCAAGATAATAGCAAGTGGAATTTCATCGTAACTGCCCACCCCCTTTCTCGTTTTCGGTTTTGCAACAGTATGTTTTTCCGAGAGTGGGCCGTTAACCATCTGCACAACCCCCAAAATGACCCCCGATGACCACACCCGTTGTTGGTCAGCGAGTTCATTGGAGTAGCCGGAAGAGTAGCTAGGCTGTACTACCGACCATTCCTCGAAATTGAGAATCTCGTGGCCGAGCCTAACATAATAGGAGAAATGAAAGCTCACCGCCTCCGCTGGGTCAATCACGCAGAACGGATGGGAGAGGATCGCAGTGTGAGGGAAGCATACTTGTGGCGGCCGGTAGGTCGACGTCCGGTCGGCCGTCCCAAATATCGCTGGAAAAACAGAGTTACGAGGCTACACTACAAACAGGCTGACCTGCCAGAGTTACGAGCCAATAATTGGCAAGAAACTGCGCAGAATAGAGGAAAATGGCAAGCTCTTGTTTCGGAGGCCAAGACCCACTTTTGGTCGCTTGTGGTATGAGCGGTGGCTACTCGCGGACCGAGGTGATTGCAGTAGTAAAACTACATTGTCCCGTTGTGTATGATATCTTTATTCTGCCTATTCTGACCACGTTTAACAAAATGAAAATCTTACATACTACATTAATGTAACGTGTGCAAATACTTAATTATTGTACGCTGGCCCCTTACAATAAACAATACAAACGCTTACATACTACATATACTTAAAAGAAAAACAATATTATCACATTACATAGAGTAAGTAAGTCTACTCCTATGGGAAATGAAGGGATAAATATGTATATATAAGATTTATTAATAAAATTATATAGAACTAAATAGGCATTTATCAATTAACCAATTGAGTGCAATTGGTTAATTGATAAATGTTATTATACAATTATTTTTGTATCTCATAGTAAAACTAAACATAATATGTGGACGTTTGCAACACTGGGAGCAATGTGTTGCTTATTTTTATAGTGACCTAAGATATGACCGCCACTGGGTCCACGCTTGACTAGAAATTCCCGGAACACAAAGTACCAAAGTATTTAAAAAAATGAAAGTTATCGTTTTAGTTAAAACTGTCTCGGAATACGCTAATTCTTATGCACCGGAACAACTTCAAACCGCTTCCGGGAAAATTCTTGCGAGATTCCCAGGATATAATATATCACACATTTTATTATGTAAGGTTAATTTAAGTGATATGATAAGAAACAGTGTGATAAGGGAGCGTTGTGAATTGAAAGAAGATGTAGTGACAAGAGTTGAAAAGGGAATGTTAAGGTGGTTTGGCCATGTAGAGAGAATGAATGATAGCAGAATCACAAAACAAGTATATGATAGCAATGTGACTGGAAGAGTCAGTGCCGGTAGATCAAGACGTACTCACCATGATCAAATTGAAGATATTTTGAAGAAAGGTCAGATAAAAAGTAGTTTAAATAAGCGTGCATGTATGAGAAGATTAATGAAAGTTGATGAAGCGAAAAGTGTTTGTCAAGATCGTAACAAGTGGAGATCCATTGTCTCTGCCTACCCCAATGGGAAACAGGCGTGACAATATGTATGTATGTATGTACATTTTATTATATAAAATTTTCTGTTGACGAGTGAAAAAATCACATTGTAATTCATTATTTTTATATCTGATCATTTGAAATCATTTCCAGAAAAATTCTCGCTGGATTTCCGGGATAAAAAGTAGCGCCTATTTTAGTTCTAAGAATAAGCTGTCAATCAACGAACCGCGTCGAAATCGGCTGTGTAATTTTTACGTGAAACCCGAACAAACGGATCCCAAACACGTGGTAGTTCGGAATAAAAATCAAAAGGAATACCGCGCTTAAAACCGTTTTTTTTACCGCTGAAGCACAACAGGCAGGCTGATGGCCCAACCACCAATTGTGATGGATAGTGGTTACCGGCGCCTATGGACATCAGCAATATCAGAGGTTCTGCCAATGTACTGCCGGCCTTGAAAGAGAAATTTGAACCTGGCCACTAATGACCGGAACACAACTCAAAGTTGTGACGGCATACTCTAGACCAAGGGTGGTAGGTGGTAGAGTCCAGTCAAGCAAATGCTCTACTAACTGCTAAAACGTAAAAACGTAGTTTTATTAACAGCATCTGAATCAATTAGACTGCCTACACCTCTATTAACATTGACACCTGAAGGTATAGTTTAACCCATGTTTCAGTATAAACGATCTAAAAACCATGAACTATTGGTCTTTCACCTCAAACGCTTTCTTTCTTTCTTTAAGATTATATATTTTTTAATAATGGGTCTAATATGTGAATCTTAAATTAATTCTCAACGACGTCTTTTGTCCGTAAAATATTTAATAAAAACATCACCTGAGCTTTTTCTCCTCCTTTTTAATACAGTGACGGATTAAGATGCGGGGGGGGAAGACCCGTTAATGAAATGTGTAGACGAGGGGTTTAATAACTTTCTAGTAATAAGATGTAGACGCTTGTCATCTTGCTTTTATGGTCTGGTGGAGAATGCAATTTTCAATATAAAAGAGTCATTTACTTATAGAAATTTTCATTACTTTGTGTTAAGTATTTGTCGACGAAAATCCTTTGATTAATGCTTTGTTTACTGAAGAAAATTGATTATTTTTTAATTTAGTTTTGTCTAGATATAAAGTGCATTTTGTACCTGGCTAATTTAGCAACTAATGGTGAGTAATAAATAGTACGAAATTAAAGTTAAAATAATTTTTATACATTACAGTTTGTGTTCTGCTATGTTTCCTCTAAAATAAGTCTATTTTTTGGTATAAAATAAGCTATAGTGACAGTGATAAGACTGTTGCTTGACTACGTATTGTTATTACATTTTCACTTTGATGATACTCATTCCATACCTAGTAAATAAGTATTGTAATTATGTAAGTATGGATGGAATTATAATTATACATTATTACGATCATATCTACTATTATTGTCTGTTACTATAAATCCAAATTTATAAATTAATTTTATTGTGCAATGAAATCTAAAAAGATGAAAAAAGAATCTAAATAGCTAAATATCATAGAAATGTCAAAATAATTAAAAATAAAAACTTTTGTACATAAGTGCCTCCTTCTAAAATCTGACTTTGTATTGTTTGGTGACAGTAACATACGTTAGTCAGTATTCAAATAATGACCAATATAATTAAGTTACGAACATGAAGAAATAATTGCAAATTTCTATGCTACGCACATATCCTAATATTATAATTAAATTCTAGCATAGTAACGGATCTGATCAATACACTGCCCTTTTGCTGCAGGTTAATTGTAAATCAGCTTCATTATTTCTCACAAAATGATTCTCGTTTCCCTAATTGCGCTTCTGTTATATTTTGTATGTAGATACGGAGGGGTGACAAGGTGACGTGCGCTCGACTGACGCGGGGGCCCCACAATGTGGTTCGTTTGATAAATTGCGATATTGTTGTCCAATTCCCTCTCTGTGCTCTTGTAGTTGAGTTTTCGTGACTCGATCGTATTTTTCGTACAAGTTTTGGCCTTTGACAATTTGGTAGAAAACATTTTTTAATTTATTCTTGTCATTATACAGGTAAGAAGTTGTGTTTAATATTTTCTTTGATGTAATTTACGTATTCGCCTTTTCATTTTGCTTAATGTTAATTAAATACACCTACTATGAACCTTTTTTTATTATTTTTTTTCATAAATGCTGTATATAAAAATACCACATTAGTATTACCATCTAATCTAAAACGACTAATAAGTTGTTTAAATTTAACCTATATTAACTAAGAGTATTTATATTAAGAAAGTTTCCACTAGCACTTTTCTTATTGTCTCCAGTAAGGGCAAGACGCTGTGTTCATGTGTTCTTTGTTAAGCCAGCACAGTACACTACACTTCAGTTTTGTTATACCTAGCACTAGTTCAAACGGTTTTGTTGTTTAGAGCATTCTCATTATAGTTTATTTTAGTCTATTTTTAAAAGATAAAGTAGGATATAGTATTTATTTTATTAGTGTAGATACTATTGTATTTTTTTAATCAGCCAACAAACACACATATTGTATATCCCCAAATTAAGCAAGTCCCGCTTGTGTTGTCGTAGATCCCAGACACCCAGTAAATAATGGTAAGAAATAGTTTGAAATTACCATACTAGGAATTGAACCCGAAGCCTGTATAACAATGAGTAGGCTGTAAAGGGTTATCCCGCGTAACCACTAGGATATGGACGTTGGAAAAGAGCATCGATATAATTGCATAACCTTTTATGCTTGATTGCACTCCCAATTTATATTGTCCGTAAAGCACAACATTAAGCTGAGTGCTGGCCATAAACACAGTGGGTGTATAAAGTACATCCTCAAAATGGATGGATATTCACTCGAAATGATTGTCGGATGACTCGCGCTCTCCTGACGAGGGTGTCCGAGTTCATTAGTGAATGGACATCGTGGCGGACGAAGGGATCGTTTGTGAGTGTAATTAGTTATATATATGTTATATGCAACTGGACCCCGCAGGCTGTGTATGTTTTGGTGGAAAAATTGTAGTATATTTGAAGAAGTGTACTTTACATTAGTTAGTGTATGAAATAGTCAGCGCGTGTGAAAGAGAGTCAGCGAAAAGTGTATAAGTTAGTCATTGTGTGAACGTATGTAATAGTCAGCGGGTTAAAGTGTATTAGAGTGTCTGGAGAGAGAGTGTACGTAATAGTCAGCGGGTTAAAGTGTATTTAAGAGTGTCTGGAAAGAGTGTGTACTTAACAGTCAGTGGGTTAAAGTGTATTAGAGAGTGTCTAGAGAGAGTGTGTACATAATAGGCAGCGGATTAAAGTGTATTTAAGAGTGTCTAGAGAGAGTGTGTACGTAATAGTCAGCGGGTTAAAATGTATTAGCGAGTGTCTGGAGGGAGTGTGTAAGTAATAGTCAGGGGGTTAAAGTGAATTAGAGATTGTCTAAAGAGAGTGTGTACATAATAGGCAGCGGATTAAAGTGTATTTAAAAGTGTCTAGAGAGAGTGTGTACATAATATTCAGCGGGTTAAAGTGTATTAGAAAGTGTCTATAGAGAGTGTGTACATAATATTCAACGAGTTAAAGTGTATTAGAAAGTGTCTATAGAGAGTGTGTACATAATATTCAGCGGGTTAAAGTATATTAGAGTGTCTAAAGAGCGTGTGTACGTAATAGTTGGCGGGTTAAAATTTATAAGTTAGTGTATAAATACCGATTACGGCTTTATTCTTCTTTTTTTACGAGCGGTTTCCGCAACTCGACGACATAGCGCCTATTTTGCGTACGAGGGTGGATGAGGTTTTTTCTCCATCCAGTCCAGATCCTCTAGAAAGCCCACTAGTTTCTAGACGTTGCTGAAGACTTCTCAAAGGCTACCTGGGGCGTCCAAATAGTTCGCCCTGTATTGGGCCACATCTCCGCATTCAAGCAGGACATGGGCGGTTGTTTCTTCTGCCTCCCGGCATGCTCTGCACAGGGGTCTGTCGGTGATATCTATATTGAAAAGATGTCTATTCTATCTATATATGATATCGTAATATGTACGGCTTTAATGCACCCAATGGTAATTTAATTTGAATCATAACTCAGTAGCGTTCCAATAAACGACCTGAACCGTGAGAGTGACTGGTGTATTTTTCCACCGGCATACCCCGCCAGCACCTTCTACGGGCTTCCACGAAAAGCCTTGTCGGAGACCCGCTACAGTTCTTTACATTGGTAGATGGTAGAAGAAACGTAAAAGTGACATGAATAGAACACACATCTCTCATACATGTTAGTATTAATTTTCATTTTAAATTTTAATTTTAGCTTTATATGTAAATATACTTAAGGCAGATATTCTTTTATACGTAGATGAAAGGAGAGATACAAATACGTGCGTTTTTAATTTTGCACTTTACGCTACTGATTTAAAGTGTAATTTAGATTGAATTATTCCTAAGGAGGGTCAAAGTACCTAAGAATAAAGACTTCTATAATATTTTTACAACTTGGGCCCGACAAATACAAATTCCACGTTCAGATCTGTAGAAGGACATTTTATTACTTGTCGGCATTGGAACTAATTGTAATCCTTTTATGATCGTTTTTTTTTGTTCACTTATTTATTGACATGTTTCTAGTTATTGTGGAGAATAGCCTATTGTCCTCGCTCATTAGCATCATTAGCCAGGTGTTGCGGATTCTTTTGTATTTGTGAAGTATAAAACGACGGCCTGATGGAGAGGGGGGGGGGGGGCACTTGCGCTTCGACTACGATACGGGCGTGACGTGTGTACATTCGGGAATCTTATAGTGACGGACTTTGCGCGTTTATTGAATTACGACCTTCTGCATTTGGACTTGTTGTGTAGGTTATATTTGAACCTGTATGTATGTATGTAATAAACTCAATAATAATTCTAACGGCATTTTAATTCCAGTGTGTGCAGTTCACCCTTGTTGTATACTAGGCGTTGTAGATATAATTATGTTCGCCTGTACCTAGAAGTTTCACTTCTACTGCGTGCGATACATCTTAAAGATTAAAACTAAGTAATAATGAGCTTTCTAAAATTCTGTGTGTGTACACGGTCTATAACCGTTTAATATCAGATCGTAAACTGTATTTAAAAATGAACGTGAAAAAACGAAACTTTTGAAAGAAAATCCCATTTAATTGTTCTAAGTACTCCATTATTAGATTCATTTCAGTTTTTATCGACGCCTCCGCAGCCCAGACTGTGTTCGGTAATCCACAATTAATTGCCAAAATCGATTACAAGTCGCTGCAAAAAAAATGCTCACTAATTAAAAATTAAATGAAGACATGTATCTATATTAGCGTTCACCCGCGACTTGGTCTTCGTTTATTTTTGAAGTAATACTTCTTAAGAATCGTTGTGATTTGAAAGCCGATGAAACAAAACAACGACACTAAAAAGAGATATTAAATCATTTAAACACTATGCTCATAAAGATAGAGTTGGAAATATTTCAAAATTTTGAAGTTCATAAATCAAATTGAAACTAGAGCATTTGTTTTCTATTTTCGTTATCATAAGCCTCTCGTGTCATTTGTTTAAAAGTTCCAAACACATGGAATCTGAATAATGTGTTATAATATATCTCGAATATGTAATATATGAAATTTATTAGTTTGCATAAAAATATATAACAATCTTTGAGGTTGGTAAAAATGTAATAAATAATAATAATTCATAATAATATATTTATCATAATACTCTAGATTTATCTCAATCTCTTGTAGGCTACTTTTCCGAAGTTTCACTTTTGCCATGTGAGAATTTCACACCAGAAAATATAGGTTGGCAGGCACAACTTCGAGGGGGAAGCCAATAGGAGGATTCAGTTAGGCTGGGCAGCATTCGGTAAGCTTCGTCAAGTCTTCTCGTCGACCATTCCGCAATGCTTGAAGACGAAAGTCTTCGAGCAGTGCGTCCTACCCATAATGAAGTACGGTGCCGAGACGTGGACACTGACAGCGGGACTGGTCCACAAATTCAAAGTCGCTCAACGGGCTATGGAGCGAGCTATGTTAGGTGTTTCTCTTATGGATAAAATCAGAAATGAGGACATCCGTAAGAGAACTAAGGTAACCGACATAGCTCGCAAAATTAGCAAGTTGAAGTGGCAGTGGGCCGGTCACGTCTGCCGCAGGACCGACGGCCGATGGAGCAAACGAGTCCTGGAGTGGAGACCACGTCTCGGTAAACGTAGCGTAGGACGCCCGCCAGCCTGATGGACTGACGACCTGCACAAGATCGCCGGCAGGGGCTGGATGCGGAAGACAAGAGACCGGGATATGTGGCGCGTACTTGGGGAGGCCTACGTCCAGCAGTGGACTGAATTTGGCTGAAGATGATGATGATGATGATGATGAATTTCACACACACATTTTTTATTGCACGAGTTCAGCAGACATTCATACGGGCCATCAGATGGAAAGCGGTTACTATTGCCTGCCGCTCTCTAAAGGTAAACTGGCACCTGGCCACTAATGCCGTTACACAGCTCAAGGCTGTTATAGCAGCATACTATAGACCAACCTCTACCACTTGCCTGTGGGTTGTTTTTCCGCCACTTACGACAGGCCACCCGGTCGCAGGATATTGTATTCGCTCTCAGTTCCTGTACGGATAGATCCTCCGTTGATTAAAATTTTAAATATGAACACAACCGTCAAGGACGTCTGCCGTGACGCGTTCGCCTGCTTCGCTCCGCGTATACAGCGAAGACGCGTGTTTTTAATCTCGTGTAGCTCCCGCACTGCGTTTCTACTTAATTTTTTTGGGGATGTGAATCTACAAGGATACATGTCAACCCCTTAACAGGCTTACTATACATAAAGAATGCTATGTAAACGGTAGATGCTAATAGGTTGACCAATTTAAAAAATACTTTTATGTATCAGCCTTAGGTGTATTACTCTCTTGTATACGCTATTTTATAGTAAACTTTAATCATAATCCATTCAGTAGTTTTTAAGTATCAAAATATCAAACACCTATCCATCCTCAGAAACTTTATTGTTTGCAATATTAATAGGGTATTTGTAAAAGGGTTATAACGTCAAAAAGAGTATATCGGGTTTCTCCATCCTTTACCATTTCGGTTCTTTCAACCCTTCCAGTGATGATTTTATATACCTTTTCATTTTCCCATAATGATTGTTATGTATGACGTATGTCTATATTCTCAAATCATCAGAGACCCATATCTTATGAATTAGGCTTTCCACTGGATTTTTTTTTCTGTTTTAAGAGTGTGTACAGGTATAACATACTCCAATATAGCTGAAATCGGAAACTTTAACCTGTTTTTCCCGGTTGGTTTTACGTGAACTGCCCCTTAGGTCAGGTAAGAAAGAAAGAAAGAAAAATGTTTATTCAGAACCACATAATATACACCAATACGTATATAATAAATAAGGTAATACAATTAAAATGAAGTCCTGAATCGGTCCTAACTCAGCATGATGCTGGTTGGCTCAACCAGCGCTGGTCTTCCGTTAGGGCCGTTCAAGTGACTCACGGATAGACAAAACGAAACAAACACAAAACAAAACAAAAACAAAATAATATGACTATTGAACTATTGCAAACAAATATATAAAAAAACTACATCATTAATATGTACAAAAAAACTGATATAAAAACTAATGCTACGAAGAGAATCTATAAAGAAGAACATACTGTAATAAGGAACATAAAACTTAAAAACTAAAAACTATAACAATATCAATTTTATATAATAGGTAGGCAGTCCATCACCTTGCCCTCTTCACGTAATAAAAAAAATCATTATTATAAGACCACTAACTGACCCGGCGAACTTCGTATTGCCATATTTTCCGAATTCCTAAAAGACATCATGACAAAAACAAAATCACCAAAATCGCTCCCGGTGAGGAGGATTCTAGAACCCGATCTCAGCGCCACCTACCAGTTCCAACGGTATAAAAAGTATCCTAACTTTCAAGTTGGATCAAACTGCATACGGTGTGCAAATTTGATTAAAATCGGTTAAGTTTTTTTTTTTTTTTTTTTATTGCAGGAGATCAGCAGACAGGCAGACGGCCCACTTGATGGACAGCGGTTACCATCGCCTATGGACACTTGCAACACCAAAGGTGCTACGAATGCGCTGCTGCTTTTTTCTTTAGGGAGCCTGGAACCTGGTCACTAATGCCGGAACACAACACAAGGTTGTTATGGCGACATACTCTAGATCAGGGGTGGTAGCCATCCAGTCGGGCAAATGCCCTACCACCTGGCTGTGGGTTGTTTTGTCGCCTCTTACGACAGGCCGCCGGGCCGCAGGAAATTGTATTCTTTCTCCGTTCCTGCACGGATAAGTAGTTTAGGAGTCCATCGCGGACAAACAACGTGACACGTAATTTATATATATTAAGGTTAACTAAGCTATTGAGACTTATACACAGTAAATAACTTTTTTTTATCAAAACTTATTCAAGTTTGCTCCCTTCACGTCAGCTATAAACGCACGTATTTGATGTCGTTTAACAAGAAAAGCAAAAGAAGTGAGGGAAATGTCCAAGCGCCCTTAACGAGCGGTATCTAGACGTGAAACTTTGCCTCGTTACCGCTGCCACGGAGATAAGGGAGAAATCTCACAGTAACTACACAGGTACACTTGGAGTAATGAATTATCTAGTTTAGAAATATTAATACCGCATTTTAAAATCGTTATTTTTCTTAATAAAAAATAGTGCCCGGATGATTTAAAAGTGTTCATATTAATATTTATTTCATTATTAATAAACATTTACAAACCTATGTCATTCAGGCATAAAGTAGTTTTCTTCTGGTCAAAGAATTTCATAACACATTTTTCGGTTACGCGTCACATTTTTTCCTTACGCGCCATCTTTTTCTTGCCCCTACCGCGGTCGATTCGAACGAAGAGTAATTACAATTAATGAATGCTGTGATGTCTTAGTAGCAATAAGGTAAAATGAAATAATTGTATTATTTGTATTCACGTCTATGATGATAAAAGCCTTTTGTTTGATTTTTATCTAATTTAACTTTATTTAACCAATTTCTTCAAGTCAAGTGTTCTCGTCGACCATTCCGCAATGCTTGAAGACAAAAGTCTTTGAGCAGTGCGTCCTCCCCGTTCTGACTTACGGGGCCGAGACGTGGACACTGCCGACAGGATTGGTCCACAAGTTCCAAGTCACTCAACGGGCTATGGAACAAGCTATGTTGGGTGTTTCTCTTATGGATAAAATTAGAAATGAGGATACCCGTAAGAGAACCAAAGTAACCGACATAGCTCGCAAAATTAGCAAGTTGAAGTGACAGTGGGCCGGTCACGTCTGTCGCAGGACCGATGGCCGTTGGAGCAGACGAGTCCTGGAGTGGAGACCGCGTCTCGGTAAACGTAGTGTCGGACGCCCTCCAGCTCGATGGACCGACGACCTACGCAAGGTCGCCGGTAGGCGCTGGATGAGAAAGGCAGCGGATAGGTATGAGTGGCGCCGTCTTGGGGAGGCCTACGTCCAGCAGTGGACTGTGAGTGGCTGACGACGAACGAACGAACGAACGAACCAATTTCTGTAAAGTTACATATAGTAGATCATTTTTCGAAAAATAAGTTCATAAAGAAGTTTCACTTCTTACGTGTGTACATTTTTTTTTCTATTTCCTACCTTACTTTGTTTGTAACCTACAAACAAAGTCATAAACTTTACTTTTTTTAAATAATTACATAGATAAAAAAAAGCTTATTTTTAAAGTATTATATTTTACACAGACTGAGATTATGATTGTTTTTTCGCAATCCGACCCCTTGAATTTTTTTTTATTTTTAAATTCATTGTACAAACTTGATATCTCTAGATTTATTTATTATATTATAGAAGATTAGGGCGTAATCAAACGAGATCTGGCTTTTTCGCTTACAATGATCTCTTCTAAACCCGTAACTAAAGCGATTTTGGATTCCAGTAGTCCCCTATAGATATTCATGAGCGACCAATACTTACTTACAAATGCGTGGACGATCTCTCCCTTTGTTTACCTACAAACATAAAAAGATGATATCCAATTTAAACTACCTTTCAGCTGTTTCAATCGCAACATTTTATTTGGACGTTTCAACCACTTTTAGTAGCCGTGATCATGGAAGACAAAGATTTCAAGTATAATGAGTAAGTTATTATCCACCCTTCTCTCAACTTCTTCATTTTAATTATTTACTTTTAATTTTTGTTTATGGTTACTATTTATTCTCTGGGAGCCTATTCTAATTTACCATCGCATGTTGTAGCTTGAAGAGAAGCGTAGTTTTAATCATGTGTACTAGTCGCAAAAATCATAAAAAAAATAATACACATTTAATATTGTTGTAATATCATACTGATCCCCTTTCTTTGCACCGCACTGTAAAGTAGAAGTAGCTACGTGTGCTGTTCGCGGCGAAGGCAAGCCTAATTACCTGCGGCCAACTTCTTTTGCCGTTTTCGCTTTAATTGCAGCGGTGGTTACTTTTTTCCACCCTCCAAGTAAAAATATGGCACGACCCTATTTCTGCATTACGCTATTCTGGACATTAATTGTACTGAATATTCAAGGAAATTGAGTGTAATCTTAATTTTTGTTTTTATATCTTTAAAAAGGCGACTTTTCTAGTGACGAACGTATTTGATTCATTTTAGAAGTAGTAGACTATAAAAATTATATGAAATTGGAGAGATGGTAAGTATCATGTTGAAAACTGATGAAACGCGTTATAAAGATACGTCTTCTCAGGTACCTAAAGGAGAACCAGCTCTGCCGTCTAATATGGTTTCTGTTATGAACGGAGTTCTGACGATCTACTAGTGTACCTGGCTTACCATTGGGCAGCCGCCATTGATAGTAAGGGATGCATTGGCAGTAAGCCTCGATATTGCAAAGGCTTTTGATCGGGTCTGGCATAGGTCACTTGTTTTGAAGCTTCTCAGCAGCTATGGACTCCCCGGGAAATTAGGCGCATGGGTGGTCAGCTTTTTATATGGGCGGAGCATCAAAGTCCTAATTAACGTTGTATGCTGGGAGACGAAGCTCATAAATGCTGGTGTATATGTAAGTCGAGGAAATTAGAATCCGGCTTGTGTCTAAAAGCTAGACCTTTCTGAAGCAGTTCTCGAAATCTCATGCTTTTCAACCCCAAAAAGATACAAGTCTGCACGTTCACCGCTAAGAAACCCCCATTTTTACTAGCACCAGGATGGGATATGGGATTGGAAGTGGTAAGATGGGAAAAACGCGACAGGGAGAAAGGGAAAGGGGTAGTAGGCCATCCGAATTCTCTTTCTTATTTTACGAAACACGATTAGATAGATAGATAAATAATTCTTTATTGTACACCAATACAAACATGAACTTACGACTAAAATTATATCTAGTTATGTACAAAGGGCGGTTTTATCGCTAAAAAGCGATCTCTTCCAGACCACCCCAGAAATGAAATTATATGATAATGGCGATGGTGGTATACGTAACATATAGTACAAACTACTTACAATTTAGTAATAAATACATAAATTATATATATATATATATATATATATATATATATATATATATATATATATATATATATATATATATATATATCATAGATATATACTTAATATACATACAATACAAATACATATCTACAATATATTTATATAAATATTTATAAGTATTAGCTAAAGGTTAACAGTTGCACGGCGATATTCTGGAGCGTGGAGAGCGTGGTATCACACCGATGGAGACGGCCCTAACAGTTGTAATCAAGATAATGATTCCAGCATGGCTCTACCACAATAGCATGGCTCTATCATGATGTTAAGCCGAGAAGCGGGGGCTAGTGCGGACTCACCAAGGAGGTGAGCGGGAGCGGGTGAAAACTTGACCTAGTATATTATTTGACGTAAGCAAAAGGCTTACACGTCGCCTCGTGTTCAGAATAACAATGTTTATAGAGAGAAATTCTATGAAAAAAATGATTTCCGTTGAACTACTCGAAGACGAGTTTCCAGTTATATGTATTATGTGAAAAAAAAAACATTTTTGTTTTAGTGATAATTTTTATAAAAGTATCCCATTATCAAGTGCTTTTTATAGGCGTATAAATAATTGAAAGGTTTCACTATAAAGAGTATGCAAACGCGTGCGCGCATTGATGTGCAAATAAGACCACGCTCCGCTGCGCCCGCGCACGCGCCAGCACGTGGTCTGTGCCGGAACTAATTGTAATGTGTAAACATGCGAATACGTTTAGCCTTTTAAATGTTGTATATAACCTTAAAATACGTCCATGGAATTAGTGCACCTCATTATGTAGAAATTATAATTGTACGATACAGTACGTACAATTGGGGAAGCTGGAGACCGCGCGAAGTGGAGTAGAAAAAGTAGGAAAGCGAACTCTGGGCGTCGGAGTGAATGCTCCGAATGCACCCGGGATTTATTTTATTTTCGGATCATCATATACTTACTTGAATCTAATGACTTTTCCGATGAATAGCTAGCGAAATACGTTGCTTTTCACGTAACTTGCCAACTGGTGTTATTGCCAGCTATAAATACATACAAATAAAATAATGATTTTTACAAGCTTTTATTTAACTTGTAATGTAATGTATGTATGTAAGTTCGAGTGGAATCTTGCAAGTTAAATTTGACCAACTTCCCGGTTTCCGATTGAGCTGAAATTTTGCACGCATATGTATATCGTATGACAATGCAATTATCGTACTAGGAGCTGATCTGATAACGGAGTCGGAAGGTGGCTATAGGAACTCCTGTACTAAGCAAGATAGACCCGTCGTGTTTGGGCTCGTTTTACTTGTCTTAGCTAGCACTCTGCTGCTACTAAGCTTTTTTAGAACTTAATTTAGAAAAAGTTTTTAGAATTTATACACGCTTATTTGTTATTTTTGTTATTGTGGGTGACATTTATTGAATGTATGTTTAAGTTGTGGTGTACCTTACGAATAACTTATTATATTAATTTATAAATTTATTCTGATTTTGATTCTAAAGTTATACTAATGTAGAGTGTTTCTGTTACATGCTGGTGTTGTGAGGATGTGCATGTGCAGTGTGTGCCTTATGTCTACATCTATTTGACGGCCTCTGTGGTTGAACGAGCTAAGCCTTGGCCGGCTTACCGCACTACAACACTAGCAGAGGCTCCGGGTTCGATTCCTGGTATAGTAAATTTCGGGAACGTATTTTCCCGTTATTTACTATAGTTTGGGTGTCTGGGATCGGCCTCAGAGTAGTCTGTTGTATATTACTCATAACACAAGCGTAACTTGCTTAATTTGGAGATATACAATATGTGTGTTTGTCTGCCGATTATTATATTATATACATACATACATACATAACTTCACGCCAGGTCCCTTGCGGGGCAAGCACGAACAACAGAGCGCCACACAGGTTTATTGTTACACACCTCACTTGCTTCTTTGACATTCATAGCTCTTGTCATGCACGCTCGTCTGTTCTTAAGGCTCCTGACATCACCTTCTGCTAACAATTTGATCATGGAAGGTGTGTCGTGGCCTTCCGCGACTTCTGCCTCCATCCACTTTTGCATTGTATATCTGTTTAGTCATTCTTTCATCATACATTCTTTCCACATGCCCGTACAACCGGAGCATTCCTTTCCTTACCTTCACCCCGACACTCTCTTTCAGACCAACTCTCTTTCTTACTTCGATATTACGAACGCGGTCCGCGAGCGTCACTCCGCAGATTTTGCGCAGTGCTCGCATCTCGACCGCGTTCACTCTACTTTCATGCTCTCTATTCCATACCCAACTCTCGCTTCCATACGTGAGCGTAGGCTATATTATATACCTATGTATATTAACCTAATTGGTGCCATGTGTGTTGTTTTTGTGTCAGGGTTATTAATTTTTAGGCTCTTTGTGTGTGTTGGTTTGTTTGTGAAGTGTGCGTGTAATGCAATGCGGTGACAGTGCGCGTTGGTGTAAGTATGTGTGTATGACACAATGATATTACGTCAAATGACCACCATATCATCCATCTGGCACACAGGATGTAAGCGCGAACGCGCCTGACACGTGTCATGCGCCAGCGCACGCGTCACATGCAGACCAAAGAACTGTGTTTTATGGGTTCCGGTAATAAAAGCGACTATTAATGGGGGATTATGCAATTGAAAAAAAAATGCAAATTAATTCATTGTTAACATATGTTTATTAAAGGTTTTTTTTTCGGCTACTCCTCCGCGTGCATGACAAGAGCTATGAATGTCAAAGAAGCAAGTGAGGTGTGTAAGAATAAGCCTAAATGGCGCTCTGTTGTTCGTGCCTAC
Source organism: Dendrolimus punctatus (assembly GCA_012273795.1). NCBI lineage: Eukaryota > Metazoa > Arthropoda > Insecta > Lepidoptera > Lasiocampidae > Dendrolimus > Dendrolimus punctatus. The sequence continues at coordinate 435,438 of CM022542.1, forward strand.
TCCGCAAGGGACCTGGCGTGAAGTTATGTATGTATGTGTACTCCTCCGCCATATTCCAAGACAGAGTCTTTTCTTTTTAAAAAGAAAAACAAAAGCAAGAAAAATAATATTTCAAGATATAGCGCAGTACTTACATTGCTAACTAACATGTATTGAAAATAACATATTTTGAGAATTTGTACCCCGCATTTTCCGCAAACAAGGTTTGCACTCAGCTTGTTGCTGTGCCAGCATAATATCCGACACAACGCTGATTTTCAGTGCAAATCTTCCTTTGGCTTATACTAATACGACCCGAATATTTTAAATCTGTTTTTCTAGTCTTGTTCTAACTATGTATGTGTAATAAAAATAATATATAAATATAACAACAGCCCATAAATGTCCCACTGCTGGGCTCGGGTCTCCCACTATAGAGGAACGGACAGTATACCCGCCACGTTTGTCCAAGGCGCCTTGGCAGGTTTGACACGTCGGTTATCTCGATGTGCAAGTTGCATCACGATGTTTTCCTTCACCGTTATTAGCACGTGGTAATTGTAACAATATGCACATTAGATCAGAAAAGAGCCAAATGGTGCATGCGTTCCGGTCATGATCGAACCCGCGCCCTTTGAGTGTAGGACGCGTGCGCTAACCATTACGCTACCAGGGCTTTATATCTAATATACTAGGGATAATAGGGGAGGGGGGGTTAATCTTTTTTATATTTTCCATTCCTGTCTCAAATCTTATTTTCTAATACATTTACTATTACGATTGTATTTCTTTCTAGTTAATTAATTCTATTTATTACATGTTTGCTTATCTTATCTAAGGAATGCTCCGGTGGTTCGGGCATGTGGAAAGAATGTATGATGAAAGAATGACTAAACAGATATACAATGTAAAAGTGGATGGATGCAGAAGTCGCGGAAGGCCACGACACACCTTCCATGATCAAATTGATCATGTATTAGCAGAGGGTGATGTTAGGAGCCTTAAGAACAGACGAGCGTGCATGACAAGAGCTATGAATGTCAAAGAAGCAAGTGAGGTGTGTAAGAATGGGCCTGTGTGGCGCTCTGTTGTTCGTGCCTACCCCGCAAGGGACCTGGCGTGAAGTTATGTATGTATATATGTATTATTATTGACCCATTGCGTTTTATAACCACTTGCGATTATAATGGCGTATACCACAATAAATGACAGTATTTATTATTCTAATTCTTTTCTATCATTTAAGAGCTATTCTCTTGTAGGTGGCGCTTTCTTCAATCTTCTCCATTATGGGCCAGTTGTTTTACTTCTATGTAAGGCACGACTCCCACTTTTTCTTTTATTTGATACATGAATGCTCACCTTGGTCTTCCCTTCCCTCTCCTTGCTTGCAGTTCGCCTTCGATTAACGTGCATTATATTATTATATAATGATAGGATTCTAATATTTAGTATTATATTATGTTTCTAATGATATCCTACTATTATTATAAACGCGAAAGTTTGTAAGAATGTAATGACGTATGTTTGTTACTCTTTCACGTAAAAACTACTGAATGTATTTTGATGAAATTTTACAATAATATAGTTTACACATCAGAATAATAATAATAATAATAATCTTTATTGCCAAAAAATGTGATACAATAACATATGGAAGTCCCTAACTCCCGAGCTAGGCATGTAGCCTGTGTTTCGGGAATCAGTGCCCTCTCACATTAGTATGTAGTTTTAAACACAAACAAATACAGATCGGTAACAGAGTGTTTATATCTAATGAGTAAGCGTGTTGTGTAGATGCACGTGAGCGCGCGCCCGCGTGCACATCATATGTGTGGTGTGTGTGTGTATGTGTGTGTGTGTTGTGTGTGTGTTGTGTATGTGTATGTGTGTGTATGTGTGTAATTATATATGTACGGTACGGTTACTATTAAATAGATTAAAACAGTGCTTCGGTGGTAGCGTAGTCAAGGCTAAGTAGCCAGTTTTTAAGTTTAATTTTAACTTCCCGACTAGTGAGTCCATGTACATTGATTTTTTTATTTATCCTGTTATATAGTGTCACAGACATATAGCATTGCTGCCGTCTTGCAAAGCCAGTACGGTACATTGGAGTTTGCAATATGTTGGTTACAGCACGTTTCTTGTCGCTAATATTGTTATGTTTTGGTGTAATTTTATGTTGTTTTAAAGTTATATTAAATATATATAACTGCCTAACGGTTAACACGTTACTTTTTTCATATAAGAGTTTTGTAGGAAAGCGATAGGGACTAAATGTTAAAGTTTTTAATAATGATCTTTGAGCCCTTTCTAGTTGGATCATATATGATTTAAAAGCGCTGCCCCAAACGACAATACAATAACCTATAACTGACTGCACCAATGCAAAATAGACTATACGTAAAGTATCGAAGTCTGCAGCATATCTTAGTTTTTTAAATACCCAAATAAGTTTTCTAACACGTGTTATTAAGTTATCAATATGAGAATACCAATTTAAATTTTCATCTACAACTACTCCTAAGTATTTAATGTTGTCTGCTTTTGATATAGAAAGACAATTACAATGTCCAAAAAATGGAGTTTGGCATGTATGTATTTTAATTTCAAAATCATATTTCTTAATTTTAGATGCCGTGAATTGCATGAATTTAGTTTTAGAAATGTTAAGAGTAAGATAATTAATTTGTAGCCACCTATTTACTTTTTGCAGTCCACATTCAGTTATGTGCTTAACTTCTCTTCTTCCCACGTATCAGCTTGGAATATGAGAGCAGTATCATCTGCGTAGGTAAAAAATTTTCCATTAGCAAGTGGTAAGTTACACAAGTCATTCAAGTACAACAAGAACAGGCTTGGGCCGAGAATACTGCCTTGTGGCACTCCGTAAGTGACTTCAGCTTCGTCACTTATGGCCTGTCCTATTTTAACATGTTGAGTCCTTTCTGTTAAAAAGTCTTTAAAGATATTAAGGGCATATCCTCTTATGCCAAGTTTATTTAATTTATCTATTAGTATCGGTACTGCAACAGTATCAAAAGCCTTGGCTAAGTCAAGAAAAACACCAATACATTTCCGTTTAGAGTCTGTCTGTAGAGCAACATGATTAATAAGCTGACTGACAGCATCTTCAGAACTTTTAGCTGATCTAAAACCGAATTGATTTTGGGATAGAATATCATTACGTTCCAGAAATTTCATAAGTCTACTATTCAGCGACTTTTCCAAGATTTTCGATAATGCTGTGAGGACAGATATGGGACGATAATTTGTAACTTCTTGTCGGTTACCACTTTTGTGAACAGGCGTTATTAGCGATTTTTTAAAAACGGTAGGAAATACTCCTTGAGTATAACACATATCTATGAGCTTAGTAAGAGGAGGGACAATGACATTTTTGGCTAACTTTAGTAGTTTAGCGGGAATACAGTCCCATCCGGTGGCACAGTTAGATTTTAAATTATTTATTATAGATTCGACTTCAGCCATATCAGGAGATAATAAAACAAATGAATTATTGTGAAAAGGAATTTCAAAATTAAAATTAAAATTGGAAGGGTTATAAGGATTATTAATTGCATTGTTAGTGATTGAATCTGCTAGCCTCTTACCTACATTGGAAAAATATCTATTAATATCATTTATGGCAGATGTTCTATCACCTGTATTTTTAATAAGATCTTCGGCAGAAGTTTTAGTTTTTGTGTAATGAATAATAGTTTTTATTGCGTTCCACTTATCTTTGTTCGATTTTGCACAGGTAAGCAAAGATTTCTCATAAATTGATTTAATTTTATTTAATAGGTTATTACAAAAATTACGGTAACGTTTATATGTAATTTGGAGAATAATATTGTTAGGATCTTTATTCAAAGATTTATGAAGTTTATCTCTGTGCCGGATACAGCGTAGTAAACCAGGTGTCATCCAAGGCTTAATGACCCTTTTCCGACAAGGCGCCTTACTAATGTTAGTGTTATTTTTAATAATAGATGAAATAATGGAAACGAAAGTGGAGGCAGCATCATTAGCATCTGAGTCAGGTGTTATAAAAGAGAAGTCTGTTTGATCCAATGAGTTAACTATTTCGTCAAAGTCAATTTTAATAAAATTTAATTCATTTGATGTATATTTAGAAAAATTCAAATCAAGGTTTAACAAGACAAGACAATGATCGGTAACAGTTGAGTCAACTACAAAAACAGAAGCTGGAAGAACTGATCTTAACATTATATGGTCTAGGCAGTTATTGAGTCTCGTAGGAAGTGTATGAGCTGGTAACATTCCTAGTTCAGCAAGTATATTTAAATAAGAAAAACTATTTATATCTTTACTACCTGATTTTATGTCAATGTTGATATCTCCAGTCAAAATAAAATTAGAGTAAATGGATTTTAGAGGAGAGGTAATTAGTTCGAGTGAATTAAGAAAGCTATCAACACATTGTATAGACGGTGACCTATATATAGCTAAAATAGCTATATCGGGGTCAATTTTTAACAACATAAAATTAGCACCTGGTAAGTCTGGCTCAATTATAGAACACTTTATATGTTTTTTAACATAAATGACAATACCATCATTTTGATTAAACTGTCTGTGAGATTGAAACGAATTGTAATCCTTGATAGTTGGTATAGGTTTATGATCGACTAACCAGCATTCCGTCAGAATAATAACATCAATAGCAAATTTGAATCTAGATAATTGTAAAAGTAGGCTGTCCATATTTTTATAAATGCTACGTATATTTTGATTTACAATATTAAGACTTTTGTGTGAGCTTCGTATTAATGTGTTGCAAGACTCTGTGTCACAGTTATAGGCATTAGCCAGGGACAAATTATCTAGTTCTAAAATAAATTTGTCATTATTAGTAGCCATTTGTGATGATATAAGCAAAAGTGTCGAAGCTCAAATGCACTACATTAATACGCTGGTGAATAGATAAGCAACTGCCATTACTATTATACTGTTATAAGTGTTCGTAATTTCTTAGTTTATTATTGCATATATGTACACTATATTTTATAAAATAAATATAAATTAGGCTCATTTCTAAATATAAAATTAACATATAATAAAATAAATAGGAACTTTTAAAGTAAATATCAACTTGTACAGGGTAGAAAAATGTATATTTTGTTTGGTTTATTGTGTAGAGTGTTGTATGTTTATATAAATGTAATGTAATAAGACTTAGATTATAATTTATAACGATATAGTGTGACTGATCATCATCATCACAATTTTCCATCACCACGCGGATGAAACCGCGGGGCATAACTAGTATATAGTATAGAGAGACATAAATCAATAAGGTATTCAAATTGGAATAGCTTCCATAGAATTACACGAAATTTACCCGAGTAGATAAAAATCTTAAAAATATAATTAATCATATGTGTATACATATGCATCATCCTGCCATCCAAGAACATGGTTGAAGTTTTCAAAATGTTATATACACGCGAAGATATAGATATATACAGAATCCTTTTGTGTTACACGAGCGTTCAAAGTACTGACGAGGATCCACTAGGAAATGAAGATGGCAAACTTTTGCGCCAATTTGTTCAACGAGCATCGAGGCCAAAACTTCGCTTCACGACTAGGGACAACATTATTCATGGTTTTCCTGGAATTTCTAAATAATGTTTATTATTTATTTTTTTAATGTGTAATACTATCTGACCTGTGCCCATTATCAGAGCGGCATTAAAAAAATAAAGAATATAATTAATCACAATCAAATATATCTTAGTCATGAACAACGTAGCTAGCTTTTGTTGAAAGAATTTTTGAATTCGCTTTAGTAGATCAAGAGATTACTTTCTACAAACTAACCCGTAAACTTTACCTGTTTATAATATTAGTATAGACGAGAAAACTTTATTGACGACCTATATAATAAACACGACTATGTTTTCTATTTGCCTATCAATGATCTTAACTGTTGTTTAGAGTGTAACATCCTACTTAATGTATATATTTAACTTTTATAAAAAAAATTACAATACAATCGAGTTACTTATTATCTACCAACGCTTTTCAGTGTAAGCAAAAGAAGTTAATGTACGCAATTTATCTTATTGGGAATCGAAAGTCTCTACGTTATAATAAATTAGACGAATTTAAATAGACGAACCAACGCGGCAATGTTTAGACCACATCGATTTTGAAACAGTTCTTAACAAACATTACTAGCTATAAAAAATATTATAATTCAATCATAGAAACCGCTAGGTATTTTATGAAAATGAAAGATAAGTGAATTCATTATGTGTCATGTAGCAGAATTAAATTATGAAAATAGATTTAGGGCCGCTTGCATAAGATTGCTTAAATTTATTTAAGAAACTTAAAACGTATTTAACACCCTTAAATAAAATTAGAGTCTTGCACAACGCAAAATTTGCCACTAAATATTTTTAAAGAACTGCCAATACGTTATGCGTAAAACGTATTAGGCAGTTGATTTACGATTTACTAATTTTATTTAAAGGCGATCGTTACGCAAGCGGCCCTAAGAAATAAGAAATTAATATATTAAAATTATGGTCACCCTATTAAAGGAAATTAACAGCTACACTCCGCGGAGATCGTCTTATTTATGTTCGAGGCCTTTGTAGAGATATTTTTTTCTACTTTTTCGGTGAAAGTTTTTATCTGTCCCGTCTGTTTGTATCTTAATTCTTTAATTAAAAGGATGGCTACTTTTAACTATCATGACTAATTATCATGTAGGAAAAAGACACTTTTTGATATGTTTTTTTTTCACCAATTACAAGAGTATCATAAGTACTAAATATAATTTCATATTTTTCTATGTTATTGTGTATTGTCATAGTTACTTTTTCCAATAACTGCTGGCTTTACATGGATAACATTTTGTAGGAAGTTATATTTATGAGCCATAATGGTGTTGGGATATAGAGAAAAAATAATAATTATTAGTACTGGCCGATTAAAGGGTTTAAAATATTTTTAGGTATTTCAAGATTATAGACAGGTCTTATAAAATAATAATGATTTTTGTATATGATTTTCTTATTTAAATCAAGTAAAAATTTTGCAATTCGTTTTGCCACTTGTCCGTTGCTATTCGTTTTTTCAGCTGTCCGTTGAAGTTTCACTTCTATTACGTGTCCCAGCACACATTTCGATTTTTCGCAGGTTACTGCAAATTATGATTTGCTTAAGTTAAATATATTTTTAAGAATTTACATTTTTTATTTAAACATATTTATTTTCGCAAACAAAAAAACGGAATTCGATCCGGAACCAAAAAACCCATTCGTAGTATACTCTAAAATTATGCCGCCTCTCACCACGTCTAGTCTAAATTTATGCCGCTCCTCCACGCAGCCGTAACGCTTTTTCGTGAAGAAAAATCCTAAGAGCCCCCCCCCGTTTATATAGAAGTTTCACTTTAAGAAACCGGTAGCCAAGTGGTAGATAGAGCATTTGCCCGTGGTTGGCTACCACTCCAGGTCTAGACTATACCGTTATAATAAAATTGACTTGTGTTACGGCATTAGTGGCCAAGGTACAGTCCCACCTGGATGGCCCCTTTGAGATCGGTAACGAGTTGACAACACCTCTGGTATTACTAATGTTATATACATATACATCAGGTGAGCCGTCTGTCTGTATGCTGTACCTACTCCAGTACTAAAAAATATGATACAGGTATACTGTACGCGCCAATCATTCCATTCGTTCACCCCCATACATTCTTTACTTAAATTCTACTCCTACCTACCCCTTTCTGTTAAAAAAGGAGACGCTGCAAAACTCCTGATTTTATATTTTTATTACGTAAAATAGGGTATTTTAAGATTTGAATATTTTTGTATTTTAAGCGTTAGTTTTTTTATAATTCGATTTTAAAATTATTTCTCCGATGACGTCATAAGGGACAAGATTACATTGATTTCTTTGCCTAGAAAACAAAAATAATAAAAACAAGTTTCATCTATATACAATCATAGTAATCTGTGCTACTATTTAAATGTCACTGTCATTACTCATTACGTATAGTGATCATTTTAGTGTTTTTTGTCGCTAGGCTTATAATTTTTCGTGTTCAACCATTATTATTTTCTATAGTTGTTGTTAAATTTTTAAAAGTGATTTTTAGGGAATATCCATGTTACAGAACTTAAATCAAATAATGTACAGCTAGAGTTTTTTTTTACACCTGAAACAGGCAAACAGGCAGACGGCCCACCTGATTGGATTTAGTAAGGTCAAATAAAGGTCAAACGCATTTCTTACAGAATACAAGAAGATCGTACGTTTTTTGGAATTTTAACTAGACAGAAATGATTAGGGACACTATTCCTCGAAATGGTTTTTCTAATAGCTAGATTGAAAAAAAGTGAACAATCCAAAACAAAAAAATTGCACTTAAACTGCCAGAAAGTGTGATTTTGTTCGGTAGTTTATTATATTTAGTCAAACTGCGTTAGCATGAACGCATGTTAGATTTTCCCAATCGCCTCGGCAACGGTGCTATCCTATCTCGGCTCCAAGTCCGAGTCCTTCGATAGCCCACATAAGCGAACATTCGTAAACTGTGCAACGTGCCGAACCTTTTTGTCTTACATATACAATTATATACAGTGTACACGTCTGTCGAGGAAACATCAGACGAGACATTGAGCTTATGCGTTTAATGGCTTTATAATAATACTCAACTTGCTTCGTATGGAACAATAACTAACCTACTGAACTGTCTATTAAAACTTTCCTGAAACGCGGGAACACTTTCACATGAAGAGGGAATGGCAGGATATCCTCTCTCGTCGACTTCGCGAAGGCTGACGGGTAACTCGATTTCCTGTTCCGGGATTATAATTGGGACTTACTGTTGACGTAGTTGGCAGTTATGAAGTTGGATTAGTAGCGGATTTTGTTATAGATCAAATTTTGGGTTGTTTACTATCTTCTGTAGAAAGATTTAGTTTGTATGATGTGTGGGTACCAACTTGTAAGTCTTCACGATGTTTTCTATCACAATCAGCACACAGTGAATGATTTGATTGAATTACACATACAAACTAGAAACGCTATCCAAACTTTTCATGATATTTAATAACATTCGACCACAACTTATTCGAATAAGACTCTCGTGTGAACCTATGAAGCACCATGATTTTACAAGCTATAGTGTACACTTTTTATAATAATATAGTACAATTAGCCTTGATAGTTCAGTTGGTAACGTTTTCGAGTTACAAACTCATGGTTTAAGATAGACGTCGATTCGAATTCCACCCGGAAATCATGCACCACTCAGACAATTTTCTGATCTCATGTGTATATTTTTACAATTATCTTGTGATGACGGTGAAAGATAACACCAGTTATATAGAGATATTGTACATTGACCGTTCTCCTTAAAAATGAGAAGGCTGAACTCATCAGTAGATAGTTATTTTCTAGCGTATTGTCCATAATATTGCTGGTAGAATGAAATGAAATGTGACTTATGTAAAATTTAGGCCGATAGCTGGGAGAAATATGAACCAGATAGTAAAAATGTGGTGATATCGTTTGGGGCATACATCAAGGAAGTAGTTATATTTCTTGAGTTTAGAGATTTTGAAGCATCTCATCAGAAAATTGACAAGAATGCGTCCTAGCAGTAATGACTCTAATGATGGGTCTGGTTCACAAGATCCAAAGTCACTTAGTGGGCTGCGAAAGGAATATGTTAGGTGTTTCGCTTACGGATTATCCGTACAGGAACAGAGAAACAATATTAATTCCTGCGATTGAGCGACCTGTCGTAAGAGGTAACAAAACAACCCACAGCCATGTGGGTGGCATTTGCCCGTGAAGATGGCTACCATGGCTAGTTTAACGTAATCCGCCATAAAAAAGTTGTATTCCGATATTAGAAAGCAAGTTCTATAATATCTTTCGAGGTTGGAAGCACTTCGATAACACCTTTAGTGTTGTAAATTTCGATAGCCGACGGTATTCACTTTATATCAGGTGGATCGTCTGTTTGCTAACCTCCAGTAACAGAAAATGAATGTAAATACAAAAAGGATAAGATAATCAAAATAACCGATGAGTTAATTGTAGAAATGACAGTCAGGCATAGGCATCTCTTCTAAGATCGATAGCTGATGCAATATGCAAGATAAAGAATTAGAACCGCTGTTTATACAAAGCCGCATGGTAAAGCGTAGCTAATAATAATAATATGATAATTATGTTAAACGGATATTAATTAATAATCCATATTAAAGGAATTAAACAAATTAATAGACGACGGCACGAGGTAATTGGGCCTGTCCGTTGTTTGGTTTCCGTATCGGATATACGCACCGTGCCAGTGGCTTCATGGCATTTGTTTGAAGGTGTTTTTGTATAATATAGAATTTCATTAAATGTTTATATTAAATTCTACCTCTTTTCAATCTATAAATATAAAAGAAAGTCGTGTTAGTTACACTATTTGTAACTCAAGAACGGTTGTACCGATTTGGCTGAAAATTGGTGGGGTACCTCCCCTGCTTAGAACCAGGAGACGGACATAGGAGACATTTTATCCCGTTGGAACCGGTAGGTGGCACTCAGATCGGGTTCTAGAATCCTCCTGATCACCTGGACCGATTTTGGTGATTTTGTTTTTGTGTGTTTGAGCGGGTCCCCGAATGGTTTAAATGCACAATTGCAACCGGTAGGTGGCGCTGGGATCGGGTCGTAGATTTTTATTTTTTCAGGGCAGGACAACGTCTGTCGGGGCCGCTAGTAATATAATAAAAAACCTTTATTCAAGTTTTCTGACTTAACTTCAGAATACATGGGTGGTGGGAATCTTCTTCTAAGTATGAATTACCTGTTTCACAAAATTCTGCTCTTCTTCGTATTAAAGACAGAACAAAGATAACTTTAATAAGAAGATTTGATTGTAGATTGTTAGGTTTTGCGAAAATCATTTTTTTCTTAATGCTGCATGTTTTTTAAAATAATGCCGTATGTTTCTGAGGTGTTTATTGCGCCGCATCTTCTGCTTTTTACAAACTTTTATTTAACTTCCAATAGATGTATGTATGTAAGTAAATTCGGGTGGAATCTTGCGAGTTAAATTTGACCAACTTCCCGGTTTCCGATTGAGCTGAAATTTGGCACGCATATGTATATCGCGTGACAATGCAATAATATGGTACCACGGAGCTGATATGATGACGGAGTCGGAAGGTGGCCATAGGAAATCTTGAACTAAACAAGATAGACCCGTCGTGTTTGGGCTCGTTTTACTTGTCTTGGCTAGCACTCTGCTGCTACATGATATCCAGGATCTCAAAAGCTTGTGTTTAAAAACCTTTTCAACAAAGCTTATGTAGTAACTTAAATTGCTTAGGAAACGGTAGTAGACACTTGACTTTCAATAAGTAATTTGTAATATTCGACTTTGAAATAAATACATTTGTTTACATTTTCTTTCTGGTCCGGATTCGACGCTCATTGTAACGCACACATTTAAATGGGATTTATTAATAAATTTCCGTTAAAGCCTTTATGTCGGTAACATAAGAATCCTTAAGAAACGACCGATTAAGTATAATAGCAAAAAGTTAAGTATGGTGCCGCATTTCCTGGTTGGTCGACGCACGATTGCCCCCAGGAAAGCAAACTCACGACGTGCGTGCTTCTACATTTGTGTCGACTTTTTAACGGTTCTGGTTAAGTTTTTATAAGCTTTTACTTAACTTGCAATGTTTGTTTTATAGATAGATAACACTTTATTGTACACCATTACAGAAAAAATTATAGCCTAAAATATTCTAAACTGGCTTTTGCCCGCGACTTCGTCCGCGTGGTGCGCTTTTTTAAACTATCCCACGGGAACTCTTTAACTTTTCGGAATCAAAAGTAAGTGGACCAGCGATATAAGCTACCACCATGCCAAATTTCATTTAAATCGGTCCAGTCGTTACGGAGATTAGCCGGTACAAACAGACAGACAAACAGAGAAACAAAAAATTGGAAAAAATCTAAATTAGTTCTACTTCACTTCTTATACCCCCCTAACTCAGTTTTTAGCATTTTTTAAATTGTACAGAAATTTGGCCTCTACAATTTTAGTATATAGATGAACACAATGGGCGATCTTATCGCTAAGAAGCGATCTCTTCCAGACAACCCGTGGCAGGAATAAAACATATAATAATATTGGTCAAAGGTAGCATACATAAACATTGGAGGATATGAAGTTACTTACCACACACACACACACACACACACACACACACACACATATATATATATATAAAATTATGCGCACTGAATGATGACTATTAGATTAGATATTTAAAATAATCTCTAGAAGATTGTCTGGAAGAAATCGCTATTAGCGATAAGACCGTCGATTGTACATTGTACTAGTTGAAACATTGTTAATTCTGATGTGTCTATTTGCGTGTGTGCAATAAAGAATATTCTATTCTATAAGTTTTTTTTATTATTTTGCTCAGATCGACAACCTAATTTAGAAACAGTTCTTTATCAATCCTGATGACAATACACAGAAATGAAAAAGAAAAGAAGAAAAAATGATTGTTAACTTTAACAGTATACTATAAGTAGTAGACTTTTTTTTTTCAAATTTGAAAATAGAAAAAAACATATGAATTTCTTATATCACGAAATTTAATATCCCTCCCACCCCTGTCCACACTTTGTTTCACTTCTACTGCGTGCGAACTGCACACACGCTCTTTTTTTCCGACTGCTTTGCTTTGCTACTTAACGACTAAGCTGTCTTGAACAATAATATCCATTCATGAGTTTTTGAGGTCGATTTACTAGTGTAGCCTAACCCAATCTACAAGGCGATACTATTGGGGAACCGCACAGCGGTCGTCCGATCGTTAGTGATTTCAAGAGTTCGCCGGTCGGCTCTCGATTGGATCGCCGTGTACGGAACCGCGCGGCTGCCGCACGGTTCATTGAGCTCGTGGGAAGGGCGAGCACATTTCGAGCTAGTTCCTTTGCTAATCGGAAAGAATAATGCGAATTCCACGAATCAAATTGACCTTGAATTCCTTTGACGGTGATCAAAGAGAGGATTGTTAACCGACTTAAAAAAAAGAATGGGTATTAATATACTTAATTTTTTTTACTGTCACCATATATGCATACATGTAAATTAATTAACAACATTCTTTGTCATTGTATCTGGATAAAAAAATATATTAAAAAAAACTACAATGAGAAACTATTATAGTTACAAGTCGCAGTTAAGGAAGCTGTGTATATCTTATGACTAGCAATGCCCGATGTCGTCCGCAAAGGACCTATAATCATCTCCTGAAGCCTGCAAAATATTGAACATTCACGAATATTTAAGACAAAATTTCCTTTTTAAATCCTTGACCTTTATTCAAGTTCGCTAAGCCGTTCCAAAGGTCCTAAACCAGTCACTTTTGTAAATTCGTACGACGAACATGACAATTATCTAAATAAAATAGACGTTTGTGTTGTCTTACAAGTGCTAGTATTTCTAGACCCATGTCAATTTCACTACGCCTCAAAAACGGTCTAAAACAAAGTAATTCTTTTTTGACAAATGCTAATTTTTTATCAATCAATCTTTATTTGCAAAAACATTGTTACATGAATAGATATTACATATTATAAAATTTCCAGTGTGTTTTGTCATTTAGACGACGTGCAAATACTTACACTACAATATCTTAAAGCTATAACCCTACTAATGTTTCCAAATTAATTTCAGTAATACATGCCAAATTTTTAATTTATTAAATGTTTAAAAAGAATTAAATTTAAAAATGTCAATGTTATTATCTTATTTTATTGTATTGTCATTAATATATTCGTCTACGCTATAGTATCTATTAAGTAGAAAAGTTGTCATAATATAGGGTTTGAAGTTTGAACCGATTAAATGGTAGCTAGTGAATATTAGTAGGTAATTTATTTAATATTGTTATTCCTTTACAATATTATGCTTTTCTTTAAAACTTATACTATTGTATTGATTTCGTATTACTTTTTCGAATTTAAATGAGTTTTTTTGCACGTTATACCATTTTCTTACATTAGTGTATAAATCTGACTGACAAGGTAACCTAAAATAATTCGGTCTGTCTCTCTAACCATAAGCGGTAATACGTCTAAGATAGCAAATTTTAATGCTATATCCTTACTCCTTATCATAAAGAGTTCAACCTTTTGAACCGCGGCGTGATGAGACTCTTTTTATTCCGCCATTTCGTACTTTTATGCACGTACTGATTTATAGCTCGTAATTTTGATAAGAATGTTTGAAAAACACATGCCAAGTGTGTGTCGGTCCGTGCGTGGTTAAAAGTTATGTAGAGTTAGTTGTTAGTTAGTTGGAAAATGTTTTCATGAAATGATTCGAATTTCTTTAGATAGATAGGTAGAAAATACTTTATGGTTTACCACATACGCGGACCGCGTTCGTAATACCGAAGTAAGAAAGAGAGTTGGTCTGAAAGAGAGTGTCGGGGTGAAGGTAATGAAAGGAATCCTCCGGTGGTTCGGGCATGTGGAAAGAATGTATGATGAAAGAATGACTAAACAGATATACAATGCGAAAGTGGATGGATGCAGAAGTCGCGGAAGGCCACGATACACCTTCCATGATCAAATTGATCGTGTTCTAGCAGAAGGTGATGTCAGTAGCATTAAGAACAGACGAGTGTGCATGACAAGAGCTATGAATGTCAAAGAAGCAAGTGAGGTGTGTAAGAATAAGCCTGAATGGCGCTCTGTTGTTCGTGCCTACCCCGCAAGGGACCTGGCGTGAGTTATTTATGTATGTATGTATAGAGTGGAGCACTGGTGAACTATCATACAGATTTCTTATAAATCTATTTCAGGCACCAGGCTCACACTCCAGTTTTCTTTGTGAATCTGTTGTGTTGAGTAAATAAATAAAGTTTCATTATTATTATTATATTTCCACGTTGGCTTGTGTTTCCTATATAGCGTCAACCACATTTCTATTACAAACGAAGAAACACGGGGGCTTCGATAATTTTTTTTATTTTTTATTT
Source organism: Dendrolimus punctatus (assembly GCA_012273795.1). Taxonomy (NCBI): domain Eukaryota; kingdom Metazoa; phylum Arthropoda; class Insecta; order Lepidoptera; family Lasiocampidae; genus Dendrolimus; species Dendrolimus punctatus. The sequence goes on from CM022542.1 coordinate 450,488, forward strand.
TTTATTTATTTATTAAAAGTATCCGACAGTATATCCACAATTTGAAGGCTTAACAATACATACAATAAATCTTAACCAAAACTGGATACTTATAATCTAGAAAAAAGAACATAGGAGATGGTGTGTTACACTACACTAAAATAAATAAATTACTTAATATATCTAATACTGTGAAACATTCTGACGGGGAAACTAAACACAACTAAATTGTTAGGTCTAAATACAAATACTACTTTCCTTTTCAATCTTATTAATAAGTTTACTAACGACTAATGACTTGAAAATTAATTTTGAAGTATTAAAAATGTCTAAATCACTAAAATATTTGTTGAAGGTATTTGTACAACGACGCAGATATTCATTTTGTCCGTAGTTAGTTTTCGAAACAGGGGTAGCAAACAGTTTGAATGAGGAACAATTTCGAGGGTAACGCTCAAATTAATATACGTTAATATTCAAAGACGATGTGAGAGCGGGACAATCGATAACAGAATTTATGATATCGTACAAAAACGTCATATCGAGGTAATGCCTTCTTTCACTAAGAGGTATAAGATTATAATGTAGACAAGCTGCAGTATAATCATTGAAATGTTTATTAAACTTGAAATTTAAATGCTTGACAAAAAGTTTTTGGATACGTTCAATTTTGTTTATATGTGTGTAATAATTAGGACTCCATACAGTACTGCAAAATTCTAAATGACTGCGAACATAAGCGTAATATATCATTTTCAAACATTTCATATTCTTAAATGGCTTACAAGTTCGCATTAAAAACCCAAGATTCTTATAAGCTCGGTCAGTAATTGTATCTATATGTTTAACAAAACTCATTTTACAATCTAAAAGTACACCAAGATCCCGGACTTCTTTTGTTCTTACTAATGATGTATTATTAATTACATAGTCAAAATTAATTATTTTAGTTTTACGTGTAAAAGAAATGGCAACACATTTGTCTATGTTGACGGATATATGGTTTTTCTTATAATACTCGGAGAGTCTGTCTAGATCATCTTGAATTTTTAAGCAGTCTTCTATAGATCGAACAGCCATAAATATTTTTTTATCATCGGCATAGAGTAGGTGCCGAGCATTATTAAAGCAAGAATCTAGATCAAAAAGATACGCGTTATAAAATAAAGGTCCTAAGTGGGATCCCTGAGGCACGCCTGATGGAATACAAACGTAATCAGACTTGTATCCACCAACAACTACCGCCTGTCGTCTGTTTGTGATGTAAGATTTAACCCATCTGAAGAGATCGCCCTGTATTCCGAGATTATGCAATTTGGTTAATAGTATATGATGATCGACGCGGTCAAAGGCCTTTTCAAAATCCGTATAGATAACATCCACCTGGGCATTAGAATCCATATTATTTAACACATATCCGACAAATTCACAAAGATTCGTATTTACAGATCTTTTACGAATGAAGCCATGTTGCATGGAACTAATGTTGGAAGTAACTGTAACATAAATAACGTCGTGAACCATTTTCTCAAATAATTTTGGAATAGAACTCAAAATGGATATGGGTCTATAGTTTTGTATGACTAATTTTGAGCCTTTTTTGTGCACAGGTACAATATTAGCAGCTTTCCATAAATCAGGAAAAACGCCTTCTCTTATTGACCTATTAAAGATTATATATAAAGGTTTAGAAATACTATTTTTACATTTAACTAAAAATAGAGGGGGAATTCCGTCACTACCAGCCCCCTTAGATATATCAAGACGTTGTATGTAATCAGTTATATCTTTATGAGTAAAATTTATAGTATGAAGGTAACCACTGTCACCTCTCGGTGCTACAGTACAAACGAAATTATTATAAGAAGTAGCGGGGTTTTGAAAGACACTTTGAAAGAAATTGTTAAAGCTATCACAGATGCTTGGACCTGTACTAAACGTATTAATACCGTCGGACAGACTATTTGGGAGGTTGGAATTGCCCTGCTTACCTCTCATTTTTTTAATAAAATTCCATAATAATTTTGGTTGTTGTGTTACTTGACTTTGTGATATCTCAATAAATTTGTCGAAACAGTCACTTTGCATCGATTTTTGGCGTTTGCGTAACAAAGAAAATTCGTCATAATCTCTTGGATTAGAAAATCGTTTCCAACGTTTATGAACTTTATTTTTTTCTTTAATAAGTTTAATTAGCGGTAACGAATACCAAGCAGGAAATTTTGATGAACTATAAATAGTTACCAGTGGAACATGTAACCGAATAATGTCATTAACTTTTTCATAAAAAAGAAGAACTGCATCATGAACACATTCTTCAGATGATAACAAAGAAGGCCAGTCAATACCATTAATCTCACTATTTATTACGTCGTAATTTGCCTTAGAGAACTGATATTTAAGATTAGTAACCTTAGGCAAAGAGTGGACAAAAATTTCATTTACAGTAATGTCTAGGGTAGAATGGAAGCAATCTTCTTTAACTAAGGGATCGGCACTTATTGACAATGATAGAAAAAAGTTCGAAATAATTAAATCTAATGTGTTGCAGCTTTTATTTTTGAAATTATTGTATTGATTCAAACCAAGAGTGTTAATATCTTCAATGAGTTTATCAGCTGATTCCTGAGTTCTAGAATAACCTTCATGCAATACTGATGGGCAGGTGGGATGCCAATGGATGCATGGTAAATTAAAATCTCCTGCTATAAGTACATGGTCATTGGGATGTAAAGCGAGTACTTCATTAAGAGAAGAAAGAAATCTATAAACATGTTCGTCTTGATTGGATTTACCACCAACAATATATACTATACATATATGAATATTTGCCTCACTATTTGCTAAAGAAGAGCGTGGGATTGTGATCCAGAGGAGTTCTGTTGGAAGGGCAGACCACTCAGGTCGTAGTCTGGCGCAAAGAGTTTTTTTAGCACAAATCATAACTCCTCCGCCTCTTAAAGATTCTGGTCGATCAGCTCGGAATATTTCGTAACGATCGTCACATAGTTCTGAATCCAGAATACCCGCGTTAAGCCAAGTCTCTGTAATTAAGATAACATCTAAATTTTGATTTAAGATACTTTGATAAAAATCTAACGTCTTTGTACAAAGTCCTCGAACGTTCTGATAATACATCTTCAAGCAATTTACATTATTCGGTGACATTGTGAAATAATTTTGGGAATGGAATATAAAAGTAGTGTATTTCCTGCATGCTTGCTAAAACTATGCCTAATAGTATGTTGTAATAGTATGTATAATATTTGATAATAAATGGTTGAAAATAATAATAATATAACAAGAGGAATGAATTGATAATAAGAACAGAAGAAATAGACCAATTATGTAGTAATGAATTCAGAGTAAATGTGAACAAAAGTTCTCCGTGCAGAAGAATCACAGTATTAAACAATTTTATACAAGGTAAGTGGATACAAATTTGATATATAATCAAGTGTATAATTAAACTAAACATAAGGATAAAATAAATGATAAAAATACGAGTAAGTTGACGTTGAACGTAAATTTTAGAAAAGAACATTAACAATCTAATTAATAAACATACAAAATATGAAAAACAAGCAAATATTGGCAAATACAGAATAAAAATTAAAATAGACATATAAAACCCAAAGTTATGTGGCAGCAGCGTTATAGTTTTAAAGTATTTAAAAAATTCACATCAGTAATGCGTATAGCTTTGCTGGTTGTGTTCTTTCTGATGTAAATTTGTCCAAACTTGACCCACACGAAGTCACAATTATTTTCTTTAGAGTATTTGCGAGCGGCTGAATACAGTTGTTTAATCTCGGCAGACAAATGTTCGTTTATATAAATTCTTCCTGATTCACCGTCTATGTTTGCATGAGTAGAATTCAGCTTGTTATTGGAGTATTGCTTGTTAAATCGGCTATAGGTAGAAAGCAAATTATCACGTAAGCGATGTGATGAAAGTGTTACCAAGATATTTCGTGACCTTGAACTTTTGGATCCATTTTGGCTACTCTGCGGCAAGAATGAATGTCAGATTCTGCTATTTGAAAGCTCAACGATGAACATATACTTTTAAAAATTTTATACACATCCTCATTATTTCTTTCAGGAACGACTTGAATCTCAATATTATTAGCTCTAGAGATTTTTTCCAAAGTATTCACACGTGATCGAAAGTACATGCTTTCCCTTTCTAAATTAGATTGTTTTAGTGCTAGTTCAGAAATGATTTGATCCTTGCTCTTGATTTGATTTTTTAAGTCATTTACCTCTGCCATTATATAATCTGTAGTCTTTGTGAAATCCTCTTTGAGCCCTTGAACTGCAGAGTTTAGTTCTGATGAGACCAATGATTTTACGTCTTCATACAACGCTGATCGTAAGCTCTTCATATTAGGTGAATTAGGCGATAGTTTTTGATCTAGGAGACTACTAATATCGGCTAAAGAGAATGGCACGTGAGTAGTTTCGGTACTTACATTCCCGGCAGTTTCTACTTGCTTTACCGGAGTACGGATAAAGCTAAAGCTTTGATTAGAAGCAAGCGGTGAATCATTGTCATGTCTGCGTCTAGATGCATTTACATTCTTGTTCATGCACGATGGGCATTTTAAATTCGCGAGATTGGCAGGATCCATTTCCAATTTTGAATCAATATTCAAGCAAGCAAAGCAATAACTAGCGTTACATGCATTACACTTTACGTAATTGTTTTGCTCAAGCATATTTTTACATCCAACGCACTTCATGATGATTTGTTTGTCGAAGAAGATAAATAAAAGAAGTCAATATTTTAAAGTTGCCTAGATTAGTTTCACGACCTCAGTTATCAGATGGCGCCACTTGTAACAGTATCGATAAGTTGAAATCGCACGGACCGTACTCACACCTGTCGTATCACAGCGCAGCGCAAGCACAGTGATCTGTCTTCAAGGTCACTTGCGTGGGTCGCGGTGAGCGAAAGATCCGATACAGCGATATGGCCTTATAGCGATGAACACAAGTTAAAACGAGATAGATCGATTTTACACTATAGACTTGAATAATGAATGAGTTAAAATACAATGTAAGTGCACTGCGTAACAACCAAAGACACGTCTGTTCCGTATGAAGGCGCGGAAGAGAGGAGGATAATCGCGTGGGGTGGTCGAAAAACCCGCCGACTCATCGTCGAACTAATATCGGTAATATCCATTAGGGCACCGTACTACAGGGTCACCGCATCGACTTTTGAAAATTCCCTATACCACATAAAAAAATCCCCAAAAAATATTTCAGCAACTCACCTCAAATATTTTTATCATACATGTTCCTTTAAACACTTTTTTGTTTATCTTGCCAAGCTTGTGAGGAATTTACGGAGGTATGTTGCAGCATAAAATTTTAGTACGTTTTTATTTCAAAAAGTAATTGTGTAAAATACTTCTGTATAAAAACTTTAAAAAATAGAACTTGAGATATAAATAGAGTAATAAATATAAAGAAGAACATTTTTTAGCTAGACGTGTTGCTGGGGAGTTTTTTGCCGCTTCTTATCTTTAATAGCAATAACATGTTGCGACGCAGTGTAATAGAATAGGAAGTATAATTAAATTTTAAATTAAATGCATGACCTTAAAAAAAGGTTCTCCAGTAGAACTTATTTTGAATAAAAACTTTTAAATTTGAATTTACAATTTATTATTAGTATTTGAAACTTCAAACTTCACTTGTTTTAGGATTAATTTGGATTTGTGGCACTTTTGCCAGGTGGTAGGGCATTTGCCCGACTGGATGGCTACCACCCCTGGTCTAGGGTATGTCGTCATAACAGCCTTGAGCTGTGTTCTGGCATTAATGACCAGGTTTCAGTCTCTCTTAAGAGAGCAGCAGCGCATTTGTAGCACCTTTGGTGCTGCAAATGTACATAGACGATGGTAACCGCTTTCCATTAAGTGGACTGTCTGTCTGCCTGTCTGCTGAACATCTGCAATCAAAATTAAACATTGAATCAACTTGTGCCAAGCTATGCAGCACGGTTTATTATTTTGTGTGACCACTGACAACTGATTGGGTCACATTGATAGTTAAATTTCACAACAATAATAAATGTGCTGGAAGCGACATTAACATCGGAAAGTGTGGGAGCCATAATCTATCTATCTATAATACTATAAATTCTAAACATACCACGTCTGTACATTGAAGCTAATAAAAAAAGCAACTGGATTAGACTATATAAACAATAGAGAATATGATGCAATCTTTTTTAGAATTCTTGTCCGTTTGTTCGGGATTCAAGTAAAAACTACTGGGCCGATTTTGATGCGGTTTTCGCTGATTCGCTATCTGTTAGAGCATCACGCGAAAACTACTTGGACAGATTTAAATAAAACTCGACTCAGGGCTAACTAATCCCGGGGCGTAACTTAGGATACTTTTTATCTCCAGAAATAACGTCGATTACGGGGGAAAGATCGAAAAAATGTCGCTGCGATCGCATCCTTTTGTGAAAATTACTGAACGTATGTGGGCGAAAATTGACACAGAACTGGTTCATATCCTGAATCAACACTAAGGATACTTTAAATCCCTATAAATGATGTCGTTTCCATAAAATAGACGTATTAGATAAATATATGGCGTTGCATTCGAGTTTCTTCAATTCACTAAGAAAAAATAGTCATAAACAACATGTCATTCATTGTATTACTTCACATCAGGTTAGCTTCGACTGCCTTCATGTTTTGCTGGTTATATACTTGTAGCATGAACTTATAAAACATTTCAGTGTTTAGCGCGAAGTTATAGCCCAGAACCAAAATGTATGACTCAAAATGATAAGTAAAAATACCCCAAACAATATATTTTTCCCTAAAATGCGGAATTAAGTACCCATCTGGAGACCCTACCGTACTCCAGCCAATGATGACGTTAGTTAACGTATTCTATATCGATTAGCTACTCGATTGCTATGTCGAGTGGTTTTATTAAAATGGGGGTTTGTTTGAAATTCTATTACGAAGGAAGTTTGTAAGAGTTTTCGTGTTTTTGTATTTCAGGTAATCGTCAGAAATGAATATTAAATATTAGCTCAGTAAGGGTCTTACAGCCGGTCTTACGGCCTTAAGTAAATTTACTATTAATTATTATTTGAATATTATTATATAATATTTTTTCACATATAATATTTTTTTTAACATATTTATAGTATACGTTTTACGTATTTATATATATCTATATGACGTTTTATCCGTGCAGGAACGGAGAAAAAAATACAATTTCCTGCGGCCGTGCGGCCTGTCGTAAGAGGCGACAAAACAACCCACAGCCAGGTGGTAGGACATTTGCCTGACCGGATAGCTACCACCCCTGGTCTAAATTATGTCGCCATAACAACCTTAGGTTGTGTTCCGGCATTAGTGACCAGATTCCAGTCTCCCTGAAGAGAGCAGCAGCGCATTTTTAGCACCTTTGGTTTTGAAAATGTCCATAGGCGATGGTAACCACTTTCCATCAAGTGCTGAACTTCAGCAGTAAACAAAAATATAAAAAATGTATAAATTATAGTGTATATTCAAAATTATAGGATGCAGTCCAGTCTCAATTTTGCACTACCTACGTTGTCAAATTAGTAAATATTATTATTATTAAGTTAGGTAGCCTAGAATAGATCGGTCTAAGCGATGAATCCGCCTTATTACCAGTAAAATATTAAAACCATTTTAGTTTTGAAATTGTCTATTTTAGTAAACTATAAAATCTTATCAGGGTGAATCTCCTGACCTTATGATTGCCGTAACCACGTTTGTGGCTACAATATCATATATTAATGCTCATTATTGTTATCAACAAAGCACTCACTTAAAACCGAAAACTTATTAAGAAGATAAAGGATTTAAAAAAATACTGGTTACTATAGCTATAAAATTGTAGGGTAGTCCTAATTTTATATTCTATTCGCAGGGTAAAGCGAAACGCGAGCAGTCCCTGGTTGACCTCCGGCAGCACATCCGCAAGTTCTACATGCCACTGAGCAGACAGTTCATGGTGCTGTTTCCAGAAGGTGGTTTCCTGCATAAAAGAAGAGAAGTTAGTCAGAGGTAATAAAAATATTTACAGTGCATTTGAGCCGTTGGACTTTACAGTCTGTTGGTGTCAATAGAAATTATATGCGACTAAGTGTGTTGGATTTTTCAAAACGTGTTTAACGACATCCCATGGCCCCATACAACGTGGAGTTGACACACATTTTGCAATTTGAATATAATTCCACACAGACCTTATAATTAGCCTTTATAACAAACGTGTGTAACATTATGTACATATACAGAGTGACGGATATGATGAATTTATTAGACCATTAATATTTTTTCTTGCTGGAGAATATAGCAGGGAATACGCTGACGGCGCACTTGGTGAAAAGTTATTACTTATAGACATTTTCAATACTCAAGGTGCTACTAATATATCGCCGGCCTCGAAAGAGGAACAGGTACCTGACCACATATTCCGAAACACGAGTCAAGGTGGTTCTAGTGGCATACTCTTGACCAGTGATGTAAGCCATCCACACGGGCTAATGTCCCACCATCTGGCTGTGGGTTGTTTAGTTTCTTATAATAAGCTCTCCAACCGCAAGAATTAATATATTTTCTGCTTTTTTGCGCAGATAAATGTCGTTACAAGACCATGTAAAGTTAGTATAATAAATCTAAGAAGCTACGCTCAGTGTTGTATAAATAATAAAATAACTTAACATTCCACCTTCAGGTTTGCTGAAAAGAATAACTTACCAAAGCTAGAGTATGTGTCGTTACCGCGAGCTGGAGCTATGAAAGTGATAATGGAAGAAATCGGACCAAACAGGGAAGAAGGAGCAAGTACTTCTAAAGATGATACTAAAAAAGGTAAAATACTTTGTTGAACTTTAGATATACAATTTTATTTTATTATTTTGTTTTCAGACGGGTCACCTAATTGAATGTGGTTACTGTCGCCTATCGAAGTTTTCAACGTCAGAGGCGTTAGAAAAGTGATACCGGCTCCGGAAGAAACTTTTTAACGCCCTCCGTATCTAATTCCATTTCATAACGCAAAGCGAAATCCTTAGCTAAACTGTAACAACTGTCCAAGTTGTTAATGTTTGCAAAATAAATACTAATATAACATACGTAGTGTTGGACTTTCTACAAAATGTGTAACATCCAATTGTTTTAAATTATGCAAATTTTATAATTACAGATGCGTTTTAATTACTCGTTAAATCAGTTGCCTAGAATGTTTTTGGGATTAAATATTTATTAGCAGCTCAATCGTCAGCATTTTTTGTAAATTATTTTTTACTTGTACTTATTTTCTTTTGTCTTACTTCTATTCTTCCCGCTGTCACGGATTTTCCGTTGTCCAACTACTTGTGATAGAATCAAACAGTCATAACATTGCTGGCTTACAGTTAAAAATAACTACAACAATCTTCCTTTCAACATCCAAGAATACTCTACTGCTACTGTACTCTAATACTTTCTTCTTCCTTACAGATAGTAACTTTAACCAAAGCAAGCAAGTATTTATAGTTGACAACAAAGTCGGTGATAGTATCGAGTGGATCCTGGATGTTACCATCGCATATCCTGACAGGATACCTATTCATCTTCAAGACGTAGTTTGCGGCACCAGACCTCCTTGCACAACCCATTTACATTATAGGCTGTATCCTAGTAGTGAGGTTAGTGATTTTTTGTCACTTTTATAATTAACCTTTACAATGTTATTATTAGTATAACCAATTTACGAAATATCGGAATTGTTGTTTCTAATCATTATTATGGTATAAAATCAGTGTCAACAGATACTCTAAATGCCATGCCACTTTATCGTATTGCAATTCTATTTTGTACAGTATAATTACTTAAATTGCGTATACGAAGATCACCAGTTTACATAGACAGATCCCACTAATGCTGAAACACAACTCAAGGTTGTTATGGCGTCATACTCTAGACTAGGGCTGGTAGCCATCTAGATGGGCAAAATACTCTACCACCCGGCTGTGGGTTGTTTTGCTGCCTCCTACGACAGGCTGCATGACAGCAAAAATTGCATTCTTTCTCCGTTCCCGCATGGATAATTATTAAAGACAGTCTGATCTTGTCTTATTCCTGTGAATATGTTATCAAAACTAACATGTAAATATGAAAATGATTTTGTTTAGATGTTTTGTTTGGTGTTTCATCACGAACTTGGAAATTAAAACGTTTATACTTCTAATATATAGGGTGCATGCATTTTCCTACCGGAATTTGATACCAAGTGATTGGAAAGAGACGCTAGCTTGAACTACTTACGCTTGAGAACACACTTATTGATTTATTGTATCATAATCTAACTGTTATCAATAATCATACAGGTACCGTCAGACACAGAAGGTATGACCCAATGGCTTTACGATAGATTCATAGAAAAGGATAAGATGCTAGAAGAATTCTACAAAACGGGCAAATTCCCTTCGAAGGAAACAAGTTCGCAGGTTGTGAGGCAAGTCAGACAGGACAATCTTAGATATTTGATTCTACATATTTTCTTTATAGCGTCTAGTCTAGTCCAGTATAAGGTGTTAAGTGCTGTGTTTAGTTATTTATGGTAAATTGTGTTAAAGTTTAGATCTTTTGTGTATTCTCTTTCAAATGAAACATTGTTAAGTCCATCCTGACCATTTATTTTAAATAACTTATGATATTTGTTTGTCCAAGTGTCTCTCAATCAGTACTGTCTACAGTTCTGCAGGTGTCTTCATTTCCTGAAATTCGTCCAGAAACCGAATCAAATTTTAACATCGAATTACAAATTACATTCATATTCAACTCTTCAGAATTGTTAAATTTATCACACGTAGTAACAGTTTTATGTATATTTTTTGAGTTATCAACGTTGGTTTCAGATAGCTATTATTTAACAAAACCATAAAGTTTGAAAGAGAATATACTAAAAATCTAAATGTATAAAGTAAGTAATCTAAATGTGTTTGATGAAGACGGTTTTAAATGTATTTTTGAACATTACCTGAATAGCCATAACCAAATGAAAAAGTTGAGATGTTTATCTACTCTCATAAACAGTTCTAATTAAAGTTTATTAGCATTAATTTATTTAGCAATGTCAATTATTTAAGGCCGCCACAAACTTAAGTTGATATTACACAGTTTAACCAGGATGAATCAATTTGATTGAAACATGGAAAATTTAAAGGATACAACGACATTCAGTGGAAGAATACGACAACAATCGATATTGATTGTCATCATATTCCTGATTCATTGACGAAAGTGAAACGTGTAATATGTCGCTCTTAATTAGCAATATGTGGCTACGCAATAGTTTTCATATCAATTCAAAACACAAGTAATGCTCAAAAATATCGATTAAAACTTAGAAAGGTGCACGGCGGAAGTACATTTTTTATTTTAAGTTTGCTTAAGGAATTTGTTTTTTTTTAGTTTTATTAACTACCGCATATAAGTTACCTCGATGACAATTCGAGTTTTAAAGCTCGGTTAAATGTATTTGCCCAGGGCAAACGATTAAGTGGTGTTTAATTTCGTGACTAACACTTTGGGTAGTTTTGATAGAATCGATTCTTACCCGGTACCGAATTCTCTGTGCTTTTTATCTGGATCACCGTCATTGTGCAATCATATTATAAAGTGATGGAGAATTGGAACGGTGTTTTTTGAATTGCCGTAAAAACCGAATTGTTTTTTCAATCTTGGAACTACGTTTGATTCCTGATAGTGTAAAATGTCTATCATAAGGTAGCTTTTTTAATACAGCCGAATATGTCACAGATATACGAGTGCAGTAGAATGTTTTTATCTTTAGAATTGTGAGCCCAGCGCATCCCATAGGCGATTTGTTACTACATATGTGCATAATATCAAAGTTTATTTGGTATATATATTTTTATGACATAGTACGCGAAGTCTGTCGCCATTCTGAGTTAGCAACAGACTACATAAAACAGAATATTTATACAAAATTAGTTTTTACGTAGCCTTGTGTAGTGAATCTACAGAAATCATCAAGTGAACTACGCTGGCACTACGTCTCTTCTCTGACTGATCTCTTCATATGTTATATGAATATGGACAGAAAATTATGGACTTTTACTAAAATATCTGTTATCAATTTATTTCTTGGGTGGTTCTTTTAGATGATAACATATGTATAGTAAGACTTTGGTGATTAAGTTAAAATTGATAAAGAGGTCCCAAGCAAAAGAAAAATTCTGGCTGTCCGAGATTTCAAAATACATTTTGTATCTGGTAACTTTAGTTTTTCGTGAGTGATGTTTTGACTAGTTTTATTTAAAACAAATATAGGTTACAGGACAAAAGTGAACAATACTTGTAGGAAGTTAATTGTTATTAAACAAAAATTGTTGTTTTGTTTAAAAAATCCTAACTGTTTAGTAAATATGTCCTGGGTCTTTATCTTAAGAATTTATTTCTTTGTCGTCAGTCAGAAACTTATAATTTAGTTTACCTGATGTTGATACTTAATATTGAAAAGGCTCTATTGACTAAGTTCCTTTACTTATTATTATGACTAATCTAACAACATCAATTGTATTGGATAACAATTGGGATTGTTGGACACTAAAGAGAAAAAGCAAAACTTTTAACGAATAAACTAACCAGGGACGTTTTGATATGGGGCCATTTATAGTGCTCTGACGTATAAAGCACTACATGAGTAAAATAATAGCATAGACTTCGCTTCGCTCGTACTCAATTTCTAATTCTTGACAATAATAAAACAACAACACAAATTGATGATCCTATCGCTCACTTCTATCACGTTTCACCTTCTATTTAATAAGATTCTTAAGCTACTGGACTGAATTTTTAAGAATTCGATTTTTCCGCCCCGCCATCTTGAAGGAGAAATCCTCCGAGTCGATTACGTGTCTAGAATTTTTATAACGGAATAGGTAGGAGGACGCTTCACGATTGACGTTTGAAATGAAATAAAAATGTAAGGGCAGTGTTTACAGTTCAACGCTTGTATCCACATAAAAATTATGTAATACTCTCTTTATTTTTTCGACATCTCCCAATCGTTTATGAACGGCATTTTATTATTCACACACCAAAAATAATATCAAGTCTTACGATCCGCCCATTATATACCCCATGAAGTAGATATTGTCAAAATGTTCATATTATATTGCTGATTATAGATTAGGCATTTGTAATATATTGATTTTTGTTTTGGTGGTAAAGGATTTAATTAAATATTCATTAATTATATGAGTTGGTAGTTTCTGTAAATATTATTCTCGTGACACGATTTAATAGTCTTTGAGCATTTAAATGCATACATAGTACTTTATACTAGTACATTATGTATACATTAAGTTTTCTATGAGATGAGATGAACGATTTTTTTGCTCAATGAAAATATTTATAAAGGCCGTTAAGACAATATTACAATTATCATATTTGCGTCTGTATGGTCTATAAAGTCCAATATCGCAATTCTTGCAATGTATAAAAAAAATTGATTGTTTTTTTTAATTAAGCATATTTGACATTCGTAATATCTTCACGAATTTCAATATTATTGGTTGTGTAAGGTATCTAGGAGTTCATAATTCTCCTCATCCGAGTTTAAATTTAGGTTGCATTCGGAGTGTTGGCTTTGAACCCGGGGTCCTCTTTCCTATTTTTTCCTCTCAATTCATAGCTCTATGAATAACAATCCCTTACGAATTCAAACGAACGAGTTGAATCAATCCCTAACTCTAACAAGATTTCAAGTGGAAAAATGAAAGTTCGCCTTTGAAGGTAAATGGATTAGATTTTAAAATTCATTCCACTATGGAAATCAGACTTTGGTATATATTTTTCTGTTTTGAATTTCAAATTTGGTTTTGCTCACAACAGGGTTTACAGTTCGAAATTATTTGTAGGACATACGCTGATCATTATATCCCGTTTAGCCAATCAACTGAGAGTCCTTTATATCATACTAAATATTTGAATGATTCCAATTACCGCACTCAGAGTTGAATAATGGTTCATTAGCGTCAATAGTGAGGCGTCAATGTATTAAGAATAAAATTATCAGTGTCTAAATTAGGGAATAAGTCGTCTGTATGTATATTATAATAATTGTGAACACTTAGTGGATTTTGTGGATAATTTCATGATCATGTGTGAGGAGCGTTCCTTCAACTTTTTTAGCTAGTAAGTGCCTAATGTAAAGAGACGATTTTTCTACAATGTAGCGATAGAATTTTTTTGGAAATGAAATGAGTTTATTTTCAAATTGTAATTGATTAACAAAATCTGCATTAACTAGTAATATTTAATAATAACGTATTAATTATTGTATAAAAGATGTTATCGTATCTTGTATTTAAAAAATATGAAGGGTATTTATATATCGTTTTCTAGTCCGTGGTATGCAGAATATAATCCAATAATGAGAAGTCTGTTGGGATAATTAAAATACTATATGAATGAAGACAACATTTGTGGCTGCATATATTGAACTATACAGTTCACAACAGGTCGAGATGGCAATTCTCTAGTGAAGTAACACCATATAAAACGTAGGCGATATCGATAATGTTGTTACTCACAACAAAATGGGCGTAAAATTACAACTAAGTTTGGAAGACCACGAGCCACGGGCTTGCCATGGGAAAGCCAACCCGTAGAGGCTCCTTAATAAATTTAATGTAAATGTGGCGTGACACAGACCGGCGATTATCCCTGTCTAAACCATACAATAATGCACCCAAGGATAAGTACCTGCATGTGTAGGATTATTGTGGGAAATGATCACAGAAAGTACTAAAGTATTGGGGTGAATTGTTAGTGGTACTAGAGGTCTGGGAATATACGGGGATTATGGCGTCTGTTCGGAGAACCTGGACAGTATGGACAGACGATGATTCACCACTCTCTGCATGTGCCCCAAAAATACCACAGAAGGCAGATAATTAATTAACCACCTTATTATTACAAATAATATTTTCAAACATACCCATAACGTCTTATTGACGGAATATTTACAATAACCAATTTTACATTTAATGTCACAATTTTGTAATACTTTTAAGGTAGTTCTCATGCTTGACAATGGGCTATAGTTTTTATTTTAACACGTAGCGGAGAGGCAACTGAAATCATTTGAGTACAGAACTATATTATTATTTTCAATACAACTACATATTCAACAAGCAAAAACGTGGGCGAGATTGAAATCGATAAAACGGTCTATACAGACTCGTGCAGCACTAGTGGGCGCTGTGTGTGCGGGGTGTTCCCCTCCACTACTTACCTCATACCCCGGTTGCCATGTCGACCTCTCTCGAACCAAGGCTTGGAACCTTTTAAAATTAACCGGTTTTAGTCAACTATTTCGTTCGAAGAGTAAACCTAAAGAAAAGTGTTGTATAAACCTAACTTAATCAGTTTATTCCGCGACAAGAGAAAAGAAATAAAGACTTAATTTGATAAAGTGGCGACGTAATTATCTAACTTATAAATTATTATACAGAGAGCATATTTTAAGAATTCGCACGCCGCATTTACAGAAACCAAGGTTTGCAGTTAGCGTATTGCTATGTAAAATTAACCGGTTGTAACCGGTTTTAGTCAACTATTTCGTTCGAAGAGTAAACCTTAAGAAAAGTGTTGTATAAATCTACATTAATCAGTTTATTCCGCGACAAGAGAAAAGAAAGAAAGACTTAATGTGATAAAATGGCAATGTAATTATATTGCAAGAGTTCAGCAGACAGGCAGACAGCCCGCTTAATGGAAAGCGGTTACCATCGCCTATGGACATTTGCAATACCAAAGGTGCTACAAATGTGCTGCTGCTCTCTTAAGGGAGACTGGAACCTGGTCACTAATACCGGAACACAACTCAAGGTTGGTATGGCGGTATACTCTAGACCAGGGGTGGTTGCCATCCAGTGGGGCAAATGCCCTACCACCTGGCTGCGGGTTATTTTGTCGCCTCTTACGACAGGCCGCCCGGCTGCAGGAAATTGTATTCTTTCTCCGTTCCTGCACGGATAAAGAATGGATGTTAATGCCACAACATGTCCAAGCCCACGTCCATGTTAAGGAAATATTCCCTGAGATTGCTCACCCCGTGACCAGATCAGTTGGCATTCAGAAAGCCTCGTCCTCACTCTTTGTCACCAGAGAACCGACCCTTCGATCCACGGCCTCCAACTCCGTTTGAGGCCATCTGAGTATGACAAAGGAGTGTGCCAAAGGAACATGCCAACACAAGCATAACCCAGCTGTTGAAGGCTCTGACCTGATTTCCACTTGAGAGAAGGATGGTTTAAATGAGTTCATCAGATTTAGATATGCATTTAACGCCTGATTTCATTAGAGTAGTAATTGCTTGTTTAACTAATTAGTTTTTATATAGTTTCCTCATATTCGAAATGTAAAACAGAGTATTAACCTCGAGTGAAAGGCCAATTTAGGCACTCGAACTATTCAACAACGAATTATACAACCATCTCGTGCCTACTAAATAGGCCACTTTTACCTCTCGTGTAATAATAATCTACTATGTCTCAACATGTCATTTTAGGCATTATTTCTGTCGCTACATTGAAAAAAACATCTCGCATGCTTTATGGTTATCATAAAACGAAATAAAATGCCAAAACATATTTGCCGTAAGTGCCTATTAAATTGGGAGAATTAGCTTATTATTGTAAAGAAACTATAATATGTATTGATTTGTAAATATGTACTAATCTTCTATCCCAAATATTCATATGCTTAAACGAATCAAATAATGTTGCAAAAAAAGCCATGAATTGCATTGATACTGTTGAAATACATTTTTTTTGCCATCCAAAATTGTAGTGTATTTAATAGTTAGAAATTTACTGTCTACAAATAAATAAATAGAATATATTAATATTTTACACTGTACTTTATGCACTATTCACCATAGAGTAACGTTATATAAATACAAAATATTTGATTTTTAATTTTGAATATTTATTCAAAACTCAGATAAAGCACGGACAAAGAACCCCGGGAATGCTAATTATCCAGTAAAAAAAATAGCTTGACGTAAACACGTAACATGGCTTTTTGAGATTTATTATTTAAAACTTGTTTTATATCGAATTTGTCAAAAAATTAATATTGTTATAAAATTCTTTTAATTTCTGAATGATTTGATCTAAAACAATACGATTTAAATAGTAAGACGTTAAAAAGCGAGCGAAGGATAACCTGTGGAGACATCTAATTGTGTAGGGCCCGACCACGACCTGGAGCCATGCGACGAGCTATGCGATGGTGCTGACTGGTACTGAACGCGGCGACTCGTAGTATATCGTAATATTATTAATTTTCGCCCGCTTTATTGCACTAGATGACGTTCACAGGGACAAGGTCCTAGACAAGATTTTTTAAGGCTTCAGGAACTATTCGGAGGTAATTTTTCATTGAATAATTATCATTCTTATGACATTCTCATGTTAGTTACTATGGTCTGGGTGTTTGAACTCGGACCCAGAACAGTACGTTGTATATTACACATAACACAAGCGTAACTTGCTTAATTTGGAGATATACAATATATGCGTTTATCTGCCAATTGTTTGTTTCTTTGATTCTTAGTATTGTTTTACCTTTCAAGCCACACAGAGGGGTAGTAAAACATATCTGTTTATTGTAATTTAATAGACATTAAATAAAAAATACACATAATGCAGTATATTAGGTGTATTTATTTTTTATTTACTGTGTATTTTATTATTATTATATTATGACACATAGTGTATTTTATCCATACTAATATATAGTGGTCTGTTTCGTTTTTGCAAGAAAGACACTAAACCAATTTCAATGGAATTGGACGCGGCAGTCTAGAATTGAACATTGAAACGGTCACATTAAATAAAAAATAAGACAGCAGTCAGACGCATTGCTTACAGTATGGAAAAAATGTGAAATATGATGGAAATACATCTTTGCCACATTGTTGTCTCAGTTAATGTTTTGAATCCTATTACATGCATTTATTTATTTTTATGTTGTGTATACAAATGAAGTTGATTTTATATTCTAATAAAAATATAAAAACATTTTTTTAAAGAGAACCATGATTTTCTATTTTCAGCAGTCATACATAAACAAGCTTAGAAAATACGCGTTATTTAATTTTTCTACATGCACAATTGTTTCTTTAAAAAAGTTATTAATTTAAATTAAGTGATTAATCACTGATTCCCGAATATTATGATGCCATTTAAAACATAAGTTGAATCAACAATACTGGTTTTCATACTAAATCTCATTTATCTATTTATCAAACCCAAACCTTTTTATGAAAAATTTATCTTTTGTGTATATTCAGAAAACTAAATAAATGTTATACATATCTATACTAATATAATTCAACAGTTTGTAATTTCAATAGTTGTCATAATTTACGTGAAATTTAACCAACACTTAAATTTAATAAATGTAACTATTTATTGTAAAATCACAAAAACATATCGCTCTTCTTCTTACGGCCTAGTCACGACTTTTAGTTTAGCGATGGGTGATGTGATGAGCGAAGCGTCCGCGTAGGCGCTGAAAGGTTGGGGTATTCGGCGCCAACGCGGGCGTTAGTGGTTAGCTTTTGTTTTGGCGTTCATAGCGACTAGGTCGTGGCCGACCCTTTACGTTACCCTTATTTTCTCTATGGTTTGTGCTTTATTAATTTGTCAATCAATCAGTACATTACCCATTAATTTAATTTGACACAATGACTAACATGATTATGACTTATTTTTATTTGATAAATGGGCAAATGTGATGATTATTTAGGTTAATATATAAGTTGTTATTATTTTTTCATTTCTTTTTTAGGGAGTTAAGTTTGTCATTTTTAATTAAGATAACAAATAGGCAAATAACATTTGTGATGCTTTTTTAAATTTGTTATAATGTAATTAGTTTTAGTGATTATCCGGGAAGCTTAAGGGAAATGAATAAAAGTTGTAGAAAATGATGTATGTTTTATTTTTGTTTGTTCTTATTCATCGATGTAATTATATTTGTAATTAAAGCATTGGCATTGTGTAACTAAAGAAAATAAAGAAAAACTGATTTTGAATTGTAAAAATAAAATAATTTTCTTTATTTCAATCGCTTAGAATATGAAAATGTCTGTTTTTCTCACTTTGTGTTAGTTTAAAGTACTTGTTGGACTACAAATATTTAAGATTATGACAGTGCAATACACGGTCCATCAACAGTATTTCAAAAAATATTTTTCTCAACGATTCCTTACGTTTTAAACACCTTTATCACGGGCGCTTTGCACTAACAAGTATGTATTATACTGACTTATGGGCGTTTGACATGATTAGTGCCAGGTGTCTATATTATCTTCTTAATTATTAATTTGCTAGTGGTTACAAAATAAACTTTATACATGTTAATTTATTACAAAAATGGTAAGATATATAGAACTTATATAAATAATGTACAAAACTTGCATAAAACTTAATACTTTGGTGTCAAGTTATTTTAGGTTTTGTAGGGTATTATGCGGCTGGTAATGATCATGCCTGCTACTTATACCGCGCCCGCGCGTTATCGTGAACAAGCACTTTGGTTGGTTTATATGTATTAATTACATAAGTAAAATTTAAGTGCAAATGATTGCATCGTACTGTTTACTTACTATATCATTTTTATGCATTAAGTCACTTAATATTTGGTAAAAATATAAACCAACCACTACAGTACAAAATAGCGACTGTGAAATCATATACAAGCGATTATGCAATTTGTTTGACGACATATTTCTTTTATATTAAAAATATTTGTGTTGGTGTATGATTAGATATTTGATATTAGTGTAAAAATTTGGAAAATAAACGTGTCCAAAATGTACCGAATTATCATGTATCATTCTATTGGTATTACTACGTTTTTTATGTGTACAATGTATTTAATATCATGAAAGAAGAAAACGAAGAGTAACAATCATCCATTAAAACCAATTCTCGACAGCTAAATCCAATGTACCCAGGATAGGTATAAATATATACCTAAATCCTATATATCTAGAATAGGTATACATATATACCTAAGACCTATATACGTAAGTTAGGTATAGATATGCAACTAAATCCTATATATCCAGGATAGGTATACATATATACCCAAGTCCTATATAGATTGGGTAGGTATAGATGTGTACCTAAATCCTATAAACCTAGGATAGGTATAGATATATACCTAAATCCTACGTACCTACCTATCTCGACATAAGTAAATTTTCTTCCTTTTTTGGCGTTTTATTATTTAAAACATGTACCAATGCGCGATTCACACATTCATTCTTTGCTTTTCAATCTCGGCTTTTCAATCTTGCTTTTCAATCAGTTTCGGGACGCCCTACAAAGGTGATAATTTAAACTATACTACGTGAGAGAAAGGGAAGCCTGACAAACTGGCGCCGTAACGCGTTACGTAACGAAGCGGTTTACCCTCCCATAAGAAGTTATCACTTCAAAATTATCCCCTGCTGTTTTCAAAAATAAACGCTTTGCAACACACCCGCTACGCATGTTTACGAACCTCAAAGTTCCACTCAAAAACCTTAACAAGAGCTCAAAATTAATCCATCGCGAAGATGTAAACGTCTTACTGGTCTTAGCTCAAATCAAGCTAAAACGGCAAATTCTGCAAGGTAAGCTTTTTTCTCACGAAACATAATTTTCAAACAATACCATTTCAAATTACTTAATAGATTTCGACTGATTTGGTTATATGAAAAACATGTTAAAAATAACAAAACGTCAAAAACTTTGACAATGACTTACAACGCCATCTAGTAATGTAAGATGTGGAAGGTTCATTTTATCCGCGTTCAGAATTTGTTTACTGGGTGATTGTAATTGACTTTCTTCTTCCATACTAATATTGACATGAGTGGATTTAGTCCCAAATTCAATTAGTGAAGTTGAACAAGATTTTATAGAAACGTAAATTATAAAACAATTTTATTTTACACTAGCTATGGCCGCGACTTCATTCGCGTGATTTTTTGCGAAACCCTAAAAGAAGTTAGAAAAAGTAGCCTAAGTTATCACATCAGCTATCTGCACAGTGAAATTCCATTCAAAATCGATCCAGCCATTTCAGAGATTAGCCTGAATATCCAGATAGGCAGACATCCTAAATTCTAAAATTGCACTCTCGGTGCTTCTAGTCCGAATTATCCCCCTTTGATTTTTTTACATTTTTATTTGGACATTGCAAACAGATACTTCTATTTTATTTGACCTCTAAAGT
The DNA here is from genome assembly GCA_012273795.1 of Dendrolimus punctatus. Classification (NCBI taxonomy): domain Eukaryota; kingdom Metazoa; phylum Arthropoda; class Insecta; order Lepidoptera; family Lasiocampidae; genus Dendrolimus; species Dendrolimus punctatus. The sequence continues at coordinate 471,796 of CM022542.1, forward strand.
CAGGGTTCTGTGTTATATTCTACTATACTATAGGTAAAGATTAAAGTTCAATACGTCCTATTCTTCGGCAATACACACCTGAACCTGTAGACACGTGGCACTAGTACTAAACGAATAGAATATAAAATCAATGGGAACGTGCGAATGACATTCCTGTTCTATTTCTTCGTTCAGGGTCATCGTCTGTGCCTGTTTAGTAGCGAGCCAGTAAGGGACCTTGAGCTGACGCGCTCTTTGCTACGAACTGAGTTCGCAGGGAGCCACCTGATAAAAAGGAGATATCGGCGGCTCGCGTCGGTCAGTCTGCAGCGTCCGATGGCAATCTGCGACATCTGGTCTTCGTTTAGTACTTTAGGCCAGCGAGATCATTGATGTTCCTCGCAAGCCTAGGCCCATCTAGTATATCATTTGAACGTTTCGGGAATCGTTTGCGACCTCAATTATTGCACAGCGCCATCTATTGGTTTGTAAGTGCCACTACAGTATTAACACCATTTAAACCGGCCTAATCGAAACGATTTATACTGAAAACTACCAAAAAAAATTTGAGCTGGAAAATGTTTAGTATAAAATTTTATTCCAGCATGGTAAAAATTTGAGACAAGCACTAAAATGTGTCTAATAATATCGACGGTCTGGATATTAATCATATTGCTGCAGACATAATAATTCGTCCAACTTTCTAAAACCCTTCAATAGTTTAATAAAAACTTGTTTTACTTTTCTGCTAGTAATTGGGACTGAATCCACAGTATTTGCTTAAGCTCGCTGTAAATATACTTACGGACAATGTTCCACAGTTTGTCAATAAAGCACGTTTGTGGCACTCAGTAAGGGTTATTTTATTTTTTATTAACTAAATTACCTTCACGTTTTAACGGTTTTAAACGTGGTATTGATTTTTATTATTTGACGCTTCTCTCTCTCTCTGTAGCGGTGTTTATGGAAGACAAATATGTCAAGTGTCAATGAGGACTGTTAAAGTTTTATTTGGCGGTAGGCGAAATAAATCTTTAACAATACTCATTGACAGTTAACATCTTTATCTTCCGTGGTCACGGTTACTGAAATCGGAATAATAAATATCAAAATAAATTACCGCGCTTAAAACCGTTATAACGTAGTTTTATTAAGTATACCAGTTGCAAAAACCTAAGGAAATACTTGTACAAACATGAGTAAGAGGCTGGTACCTGAATTAGGTTAATAAGATACCTGTAGGTCATCACCACCACCTGTAGGTCTTCATCATTTTATTTTTTGACCAAGGGAATCCGATTGAGGAGCCGCGACAAGGGCAGAACCTTGGGGGGATAGTTCACGACACGTGTGTGGGATCGCCAGATTATAGGTGGCACTAGCATGCCCAGTCCACTCGCCAGTTAGGGATACCCACTAAAATACCTGAGTGTTCCGTCCTTCGCCTTATGCCAAGGCTACGGGTCTAGCCTCTCCTAGCCTCTCCACAGCCCTGGCAGGCTTAGGCTTGGCGAGGTCACTTCCACTGCGGGGGACTTTTTTATTCCTTGGCATATATATATATTTTTTTGTATTTTGTTATGTGTGTTTGAGTGAGTGAGTAAATGAGTCAGGAACTATAAAGAGCCTTGCATTGTGTCAACATTTAATAAACGTGTGTCGTTTAATAATCAACAATACCCTTTTGTGTATCAAAGTTGTCAAAGCCCAGGTGAATTGCACTCGGTTCAAGAAATCTAACGTACTGTGTAGTTGACAGCAACTGTGACGCCGGAAATAGAGTCTGTGTGTCTTCCTTTATACGTGATGAATTTCCGGTAAGGTACCGAGAGGGTGCTTACAAAGAATTTGTCTGGAAAACGTTTGAGTTTTTTAATAGTTTCTACGAATACTAAAAAGGTGAAAGTTTTGAAGTGATATTTTGCGATTTTTTCTAGAAATAAATGCTTTTGTGCATCGTACACTCCAGAGTCAAAGTGTGCGTTTCGAAGCGATTGCCGGAAATCCAGTGAACCGCCGTGTGTCTCCAACCATAACCAAAGGTGTTTAACTCTTCCTTTTAACGCCAGCAATCTTATACTATTATTATAGCGGAGCAACAATGAAGAATGTTTCAAAAGCTGGGGTTTTTTTAACTTACTTTTTTAAACTATTCACGTGGACGAAGTCGCGGGCAGAAGTTAGTGGTTAGAAGCAAAAGCAAAAATACTTTATATGAAAAATTCATTTGACATTGTGTAAAAACTGCTCTAACAAAGTCTGTAAAAAATGTCCCTTAAAATATAATGTTAATTACTGAAATACCGAGTTTTCTTGTATATAACAAAGATCATAGCTATCGGCACCCATCTTTTAACAGTTTTTCCATGGTCCTTCGAGCCGGATGCAAATGATACACCGCGCGATTTTTGGTAAGTTCGCCCTCATCTACTACAGAGAATAGGAGGGCTATTTGGCACGAATACCACGCTCTCTCAGAACACCTAAAGGCTGAACGTTTATGGGTGACATTAACCACTTATTTGCTAGTTTCAGCCAATAGAAACAGCTACTAAGAGATTTTTTAGTCTCTTTCTTCCGGGTTTCCATACCCTAGGTAGTACTATCCATTTATTTACTTGCCACTGGTTCTAATCTGACGTAAGCTACGTACCAAACAACTCGACATTTCAGCGTCAATATGTCATATTTGTGACGTCATTAATTGTCATACAGAGTAAAACACATTCAATTTTTCGAAGGTGGTGTACATACATAGATTTAATCAATAATAAATATATCAATATGTAAAGTATTCTATATGATACTTAATCTATAATATTAAAAAATTCTAAACATACAGATAGAGTGTCTGTATGTAGAAGCTATTTAAAAAGAAAACGACAATGTGCATAGACTTGGTTTGTTCACGTAAAACTACGGACGATTCGATGCGGTTTGTTTACAGAATTCTTAGACTTAAACTCTGCGCTACTTTTTATCTTAGGACTCCCGCGGGAATTTTCCCGGGAGCGATTTGTAATTGTTCAAGTGCCTAAAAATCAGCTTATTCCGACACAGTTTTCAATATAACGATATTTTTCAAATACTGCGGTCCCGGGAATCCCGTGAGAATTTCAAATCAAGCCATCAAGTCGCGAGCAGGCTGTTTAGTAGACAGACGTAAATGCACCTATTAATATTACATTCATAAATATAGAAAGAAAGAAAATATTTTTATTCAGGCCAAATTACATTGGTCTAGTGTAGGTACAATTGTTTACAAAAATTAATTAAAACTAACAACATAATCTTGTCCTGAAAGGGGCATCAGACTCAGCATAATGCTGGTGTTTTAAAACCAGCGCTGATCTTTCGCTGAGCTCATAAGGTACTGTCACGGCAGACATTACATCATTGCAAAGTATCGCATCTAAAATAATATACACATATACATTAGGGTGGTCGTTATAAATTAAATTTCTTGCGACGCCCCCTAAAAAGCTTCCTTTTAATGAAAAAACAGTGGGATTTATTTAATAATTTTTTCAAGTCAAGACAACACGTGCCTCAAGACGATTCAAGTTAATTTTTGAGTAATATCATGTTTTTTCAGGAAACTTCTTCATACTTAGAAGTAATAATTATTTTAAGACTGGAAAAGTTTTAACAATGAAATACCTTCCGTATTATCATTCTCAGTGATTAATTTCAAATTTAGTTTCAGAAAAAGTTTAAAATTCTTCGTGATTCAAGCTTATCTTTCAATTTTTCTTATATTTTTAGTTTTAACTTGAATCGTCTTGAGGAACGTGATGTCTTGACTTAAAAAAATTATTAAAAAAATCCCAGTGTTTTTTCATTAAAAGGAAGCTTTTTAGGGGGAGTCGCAAGAAATTTAATTTTTAACGACCACCCTAATATACATATATACACATACATACACACATCATACGTAGTATATCCAAAAAAATAGGGAAATATATATACCTACACATAAATATACATAAAAATATCAAACATCACATGTTGCAGGTAGTCTCGTTTTTAATGTAAATATAAATTCACAAGTCTATTCCATTCCTCTTAGCCTGTCCTTAAGGCTAACGATGCATTGGCTTTGCTCCTGGTGTTGCACAAATCTATCGTCGGTAGTAACCAGTTTACATCAGGTAAGGCCTCTGCCTGTTTGCCAACTTCGCAAAGAAAAAATATACCCCGTGAAGTATACCGTGACGTACTTCGCAAAGTCAAGACGTTGAGGGTAGTTAGGGCCCTGTCGGGAAGCGCAGCTAATTGATTGCCGATGTATGCGTGATGGGGCGTAGCTAGGGCCCTTTATTGATCGAAGAGAGAAAACAGGATTTATTTCTAGGAAGTATATTTTTATTATCTTGATGCAAATTTTTAAGAAGGAAATTACTTTTTATTCTAATACTTATTAATATTGTTACGAGTGCAGGACTCGAATTAAAAATGCCGTTGGAATTACTATAGAATTTATTAGAACTATACAAACACATATAACACAGGTACAAATATAACTGAACACAATCAGTTCAAACGTAATGGGCGATTCAATAACACGCGCAAAGTCTGTCGCTATATCGTTTATCGAATGTACTACACAAGTCTTACTCGTATCGTGATCGTCACTTGACTGCCTCACCCCTCCGTTCGGGCATTGTTTTATACTAACCATACCATGCAACTATCGACTGCCCGGACTAAATTACTAAGAAAACGTAATTTGCACACCAACACACACAGTACAAAACAACAGATGTTTTTTATCTTAATTACGAATTTTAAACACAAAGTAAACAAAAGAAGTCCAAATGCGGACATTTAATAACCTAGGTGTGCATTTATTTTGTTGACATATAACAATATTATAAAGAGGAAAGATTTGTATGTTTGTAACGCATAAACTGGTAAACTTCTGGACCGATTTCAAAAGTTCTTTCACCATTGGCATGCTATATCCTTTATTAATATAGCTATAAATTGGGATCTTACTAAACTTCAATATGTAACATTGATGGTTAACAAATATTGGCGCTGGAAGGGTTCGACGAATTTGATGTTATTGAGCGGGTTCCGGTGTGTTTATATTCGTAATTAGACCCGATAGGTGACGTTGCAATCGGGTTCTTCATCTTTTTAAAGGCACCTCAATGCCTACCGAGCCCACTAGTACAGTATAAAATCTCCCAATCGGTTGGTATTGTAAGCTACTTGATATACGCGTGTATTTATCATAAATAAACTATCAGACCAAACAGAACCCGAAGCGTACCCAAAATCACACAATTAACGCTACACAGCATATTCTATCAATCAGATTAGGTCCTAAACAAACAGGGATACAACAAAATCGTTAGTTGTGCCAACATCCCGCCATGTTGCCGTTTAGTTTGGTTAAGCCCTAAGCTGATTTGTCTTTGCGGCGGATTAATTGCCGAGGTTTATTTGTTTTGCGGATTTCTGTTTAATTCTGTAATTGCTTTGATTAATTTGCGTGATGCGAATTTTGTGGTCGATGTCTTTTTTTGGATGTTGGGAGCGTGAAGATTATTTTTTTTATTTTTTTATTGCAGGAGATCAGCAGACAGGCACTTGATGGAAGGTGGTTACAATCGCCTAAGGATATTTGCAACACCAATGGTGCTACAAATGCGATGCTCTCTTAAGGGAGACTGGAACCTGAGACCAGGGGTGGTAGCCATCCAGTCGGGCAAAGCCCTACTACCTCGCTGTGGATGTGTTTTGTCGCCTCTTACAAGCCACCCGACTATAGGACATTGAAATTGCAGAATTGGCCCCCCCGGTATATATGGGTGTCCGGTGTAAAATGTTGGTTTTTGATGTTCTAATAAATCGTCCCAAAGGACAGCTCTAAAAAAATGTTAAGAGGTTGTTTCAATTTTTTAAGATTTCAAAAATTATCATATAAAATTTTTTTTTCACGTTACGGCATAACTTTATAGACCACAAAAATTATAAGTTTCTGAAAGTTTCAGTTCAAATTTGAATTTTAAAAGGTCACTCATATTTTTTTGAAATTTACTAGTGCATTACTCGCTTGAAAAAATCTAAAGGTATAATAGTATCTCTTCCGGAATAACAACTACCTACTTAATCTTCTTTCTAGTCTCTAAATTTCTAGATATATACTAGCTTTAAGAAAAACAGTAAAACATCCACGCGAAGTTCCAGGCTACTTATCTAGTTGTAAAATATTCTTACCTAATAAAAACTCGTTGTTCATCACACAAACAGCGTGTTTACAACTCCCGCCGTGACATCTACGTGACGAGAACGCGGCTAACACCACTCTCTTGCAATTAACAACACGTAGCGTGTTATGACGGCCGTAACAACTTTGTTCGCTAACTGGAAAAGTTTTTGTAGTATACCGAGATACTTATACCTCGTATCCGACAAGGCGGGGATGGGAGGAGAGAAGAGGAGATGTAATATGATTTAAATTAACGGTACGGTTTCGTTATTTAACAATCGTATTTTTGTTAGAATAGAACATACTGCTGCGTGCGAGGGGTACGCACTTATGGATTGGAAGAAAACACCAGTTTTTGTCTAAAAGCTTTTATTGACTCACTACACAGCCACACGTAATACCTCTCCGCAGGGTTGCACCTGTACGCATGACCAACGATGTACAGTCCCGATGATAAGGTGTCCCGCTCACAATACCGTCACCGATATTGCGTAGACCACCTTCCGCTGCTGCAGTGTTCACCTCCGATATTACCGCGTGAAGCTCGCTTCTGGTTTGTCTCTCGAACTACGCTTCACTTAACTGTCCACCAAACTTGTTACAAAATACACCACTTAACTCGTCACTTTCTTCTATTAACCTTCTCTTTTAACTCTTTACTATCGTACTTGTCGCTTCACCATCTTGAACTCAACTCAACTCTAAACACGCCTTACGCTGTTTATATACCCGGAAGAATTTTCTGGAACCTATCTATCTATCCCTGTCTCTTCCTTCCCAAACCTTCGTATATACATATTCCTTTCTAACATATAGATGTTAGAAAGGAATCTATCTATCTATCTCTGTCTTTCGTTCATCATCTATCCCTTTATAAAATATGTCCGTCCTTGTCTTTTCTTTCCAGAATCTACCCTTTTTCCAAAAGTCTTGCGAATGGTTTACGCTGCTGGAAACTTCTACTCTCGGTCGCCTCAATACTTTATTGCATAACATTCAGATACAATTCAAGAAGTTTAAGTACAGAAGACAATAGGCGGTCGTATTACTAAAAGCAATTTCTTCAGACAACCTTAGGTTGGATTAGAGAAAAATTATGAGAGATACTCCCTAGATAGGTCGCTCTATAACCCGCTGAGTGACCTCCAGTTTATGATCAATCCAACTGTCAATGTTCACGTCTCGACAATTTTTATTACAAGCTTTTATTTAACTTGAATGTTAGTTCGTTACTTCGTTTCGAGTTTTGGTCGACATAGAACCAGCTGCTTTAGACTTGCAACTTTACGTGTTCGTTCAGTCCTTCTTTTTCTTTGTTTGAGGTATGGGGAAATACATTTAGTACACTACCGAGTCCATTAGTAGGATTATACCAAAGCAATGACACTGAGAGTTATCCACTGAAGATGGCGCAGATAACAGAGTCTATTGCCTCCTTGTGTGGACACTCAGCAAGCTACCCATCAAAGAGGAAACCATGGGCTAATGCTCCACTACAAGCTTCTTTCTCCCATGGTGAACGTGCAATATACAAATGTGAAAAACCAAAAATTTTTTTTAGTTTTACAGCAATGAAGAACGTACTAATACTAATCTTTACTACTATTAATAACGTACTACTACTGTCCAGCGAATAGAGAAAATAATAAAACATATACTTTAAAAACAAGTTTTCAAACGCTCTAAGAATGTAAATTATACATCCATTAACTACAATCATCCGTGAAAATTCGGACTAGTGACGTTCTGCGGCGCAATAATGTTTCTTGCTGGCTACACCCTGTAAAGTCAGTCTCGGTGTACCATTTTATTTGTCTGAGATACTCACTTCTCTGTAATACGCATTTATAAGATTTCGTCCTGTATGATTAATATCCCACAGCTTACAGCAACTTGATATTACAAGATCAAAGGCGTCTAATTAATAGGCTTTTCGAACAATGACTTAATTACGTTGTTGCTTCAATAAGGCGAACAAATCTTAATGTTTTGAGCATAAGGTTTAAATTGTTCTGTACTGTTTCAATCAATCAATAACTCACAAGGCTGTTTGAAATGTGTAAGCACATTAGAAGCGTCCAATTCATTGTCTCAAATCAGCAATATTATTATATCAGTCGTTTTCAAATTAAATTACCATTTATTGTATTGAATTTACAATGACTAACATATTTAGTTTATTCCATCAGATAAAATTATCATCGGTTAAATAAATTATAACCTGACTTCAAAAACTCAAAATCAAAACTTCAATTCAAACAGTGCAAAAAATTGGAACAACACCAGTGTTTTATTTACTACAGGTTTTTTGACTTTCCCATGTTATACTTTATTCATCGATTAAAATTTATCTAACGATTTAAAAATTGCCCTTTGTGTCTTATATACCATAAGGTGCCCTTCCAACTTCGGCTGCAGGCTGCGGATGCAGGTAGCATACGCATGACACGCAGCCGCTGCCTGCATTCGCAGCCAGGAGTGATTCCGAGGCTGGCTGCACGTGCCGGAGCAGGCAGCAGGTGGCGACCAGTCGCTTCCAATATTTCAGAATGTCGGACGTGAGAATAGTCGTGAGAATAGTTTGATGTTATATCTTTTATTAGAAGAGGAAGAGGATGATGATGACATGTTGTCATTGTTAACTAGCCAGGAAGAGTGGCCACACGTCCTTATATAATATGTAGACCCACTGATGGAAGTTATTCAATACTAATTAAGAAACACTTGAAGTATGATGACGATCAGTTTAGGCATTATTGTCGATTTAATAAGGTTGGAGTGACGTGACTACGTGCGAATCGGCTTGCAGCCGCAGCATACCGGTCTGCGATCGGCTGCGGCTGCAAGTCGCAGCAGCACTTGCAGCCGAGGCTCGGCAGCAGTGGCAGCTGCAGCCGCGTTCGCAATGTTTTTCACAGAAAGCTATACTACTACATAGAAAACCAGTCGTGCAGTCACAGCCGGCTTCGTGCTGCCGCCGCATGTGCTGCCTGCATCCGCAGCCTGCAGCCGAGGTTGGAAGGGCACCTTTAGTGTGTAATCTACATATTAATACGTGAAGCAAATACTTTGTACCTTTTATTACGAAAATTGCGCGGACGGAGGAGTATGAAATATCGCACACTTCAAGTTATATAGAGAGGAATTGCGGAATACTATTTTTTTTTAAATATGCGAAAAAAATAAAGCAAGTGAATAAAAAAAACATTACAGACACTACCATGTATTTGACACACACATATGTAGTCAAATTTACAGTGTAGCCTTGTCGAATTCTGTGATTATAGAAGTATAGTCTTTGACATTAATTATTATGGTCATATAAATATCTATAGAATAGAATTATTTAATTTTAATTAATTTAATTTAATTTTTAATTTTATCCGTGCAGGAACGGAGAAAGAATACAATTTCCTGCGGCCCGGCGGCCTGTCGTAAGAGGCGACAAAACAACCCACAGCCAGGTGGTAGGGCATTTGCCCGACTGGATGGCTACCACCCCTGGTCTAGAGTATGTCGCCATAACAACCTTGTGTTGTGTTCCGGCATTAGTGACCTGGTTCCAGGCTCCCTAAAGAGAGCAGCAGCGCATTCGTAGCACCTTTGGTGTTGCAAATGTCCATAGGCGATGGTAACCGCTGTCCATCAAGTGGGCCGTCTGCCTGTCTGCTGATCTCCTGCAATAAAAAAAAAGAAAGAATAGAATACATAATAATATATTCTGTTCTATAGATATTTCTTTGAAGAAACATCTTCAAAGAAATTTATAAGAAACTCTTTGTTTGATTGATTGATGTATAACATCATTATATTATATACCATATTATTATATACCAGTACAAAAATGAACTTAAAGACTAAAATTTCATCTAATTATGTATAAAGGGCGGTTTTATTGCTAATAAGTGACCTCTTAAGAGGCTATGTACGCCTAATTCAAATCGGCATTTCATGAAATCAACCCCGCACGGCTAACATTTACTTCGATGGAACAGCGCCAAATAAAACTTCGAGCGTGGCGAAATATTGCAATTGATCATACCGACGCGCACCGCTTGATTGACTTGATTCAATTTATTTCATTTTAAGGCTCACGAGAGCGAGACAAACTGTCCTAAAGTGAGATAGACTGTTTGTATGCGTAATGGGTATTGATATTTTGTCACACCTTCCTAAGCGTCTTTAGCCCAACGGCTTACCATGCTCAATAGTAACTAGGAAGTGCAGGGTTCGAATCCTCATCAAGCTGTACGTATTTTTATTTTTCCAGCAACTTTTTAGATAGGTAAATTTTATTAAATAATTTCATTATTAAAATTTTTTCATATTATTCCTTCCCTATTATCCCTATTAATATTTAAAATGCGAAAGTAACTGTCTCTCTGTTTGTTCCGTTTTCATGGAAAAACTACTATACCGATTTGGCTGAAATTCATTATATATATACATATATATATTTTACAGACATAAATAGAGCATTTGTAGCTCAAAAAAAATGCATCCGAGCTATTGTAGGTATCCGATTTTATGATTCTTGTAAGCCTCATTTTAAAAATCTACAAATTTTACCACTGCCATGTTTGTATATTTATGAAATATGTTTATTTGTCAGAAACAATTTAACAATTTTTACGACGGCTAAAGACCTCTATCCAAACAATACTAGAAATAGTGAACGACTGGTTTTAAATGTGGCACCAAAAACAACCCTCTTTACCAGAAACTGCTATAACATGTGCATTAAAGTCTATAATAAAATTCCAATGCACATAAAAGAGTTCAGGATTAATAAATTTAAAAATCAACTAAAGGAATGGCTTTTAAATAGAATGTTTTACTCGGTGGACGAATTCCTCAATTGTACATAAATAATTCCCTTGACTTATGAATGTTATTATTATTATTACTACTATTATTATTATTAGTATTATTGTTTGACATTTATCAGTATTTTATTTCATAATTATGATCCATTTAATATTATATAATTTAATTAAATTTATTAGAAACATTTGTATGCTCCTATGGGAGCAAAACATGTGTACATTGTGACATATATACCAACTGTTTGACCATGTTTTAAACAAATAAATTTGATTTGATTTGATTCGGTGCCGAAACTGAACATAGGATGCTTTTTATCCTGAAAAATGGAATAGTTTCCGGGATAAAAATATATTTGTCTTTTTATTGGTTATGCATTTATGGAAAAACTACCGGATGGGGATTATGCCCATATTCCCAGAGCCCTAGTACCACTAACAGTTCACCCCAATAGCCCGGTACTTTCTCTTCTCATTTCCCACAATAGTCCTACACTGGCCGGGGCTTGTCCATGGGTGCATTATTGTATGGTGTAGAGAGGGATAATCGCCGGTCAGTGTCACGCCACATTTAGATTAAATTTGTCAAGAGGCCTTTACGTGTCGGCCTCCCCGTGGCCCCACGCAAGCCCTCCAAAAGTCCGGGCCATTTTTATGGCCCGTGGTCTTGAAAGATATACAGATAATAATAATAATAAAAAAATTTATAAAAAAAAACTTTATAATAATAATAATAAACTATATATTTTTGATGCCGAGGATGAATATATATTATGATGATTTTTATCTCGAAAAATGGGATAGTTTCCCGGATAAAAATGTATTTGTCTCTCTATTTGTTATGCTTTTACAGAAAAACTAATACACTGATTTGGCTAAAATTCGGTATATATGTAATTTTAATAATGACAGTGGACAAGGGATACTTTTCAACCCGGATAGTGGGATAGATTTATATAAAGGTTATCTCAGAAAGGAGAACAGGTTTTTATGATTTACCATTTCAGTCAATTCAGCCATTTCAGCCATTTCGGTCATTTCGGCGATTTGAGCTATTACAGCCATTTCATTCATTCCAGCCATTTCAGCCATTTGGGCCATTTCAGCCATTTCGGTCATTTGGGCCATTGCAGTCATTTCAGCCATTTGGGCCATTTCAGCCATTTCGACCATTTGGGCCATATTAGCCATATCAGCCATTTCAGTCATTTCAGCCATTTTAGCCATTTCGGTCATTTCGGGCATTTCAGCCATTTCGGTCATTTCAGCCATTTGAGCCATTTCGGTCAGTTCAGCCATTTGGGTCATTTTGGGAATTTAGGCCATTTCGGTCATTTCGGCTATTTGGGCCTTTTAGGCCATTTTGGCCATTTCGGCCATTTCGGCTATTTTGGCCATTTTGGTCATTTCGGCCATTTGGCTATTTCAGCCACTTCGGTCATTTCAGCCATTTGGGCCATTTCAGTAATTTTGGCCATCTAGGCCATTTCGGTCATTACGGCCATTTCAGTCATTTCAACCATTTCAGCCATTTGGGCCATTTCGGCCATTTCAGCCATTTGGGCCATTTCGGTCATTTGGGTCATTTTGGTAATTTCGGTCATTTGGGCCATTCCAGCCATTTGGGTCATTTCAGTCAGTTTGGCTATTTCGGCCATTTGGGCCATTTCGGTCATTTGGGTCATTTCGGTCATTTGGGCCATTTCAGTCATTTCAACCATTTGGGCCATTTCAGCCATTTCAGTCATTTCGCCAATTTGGGCCATTTCAGCCATTTCGGTCATTTGGGCCATTTTGGTCATTTGGGTCATTTTGGTCATTTCGGTCATTTGGGCCATTTCAGCCATTTGGGTCATTTCAGTCAGTTTGGCTTTTTCGGCCATTTCGGCAGTTTCAGTAATTTCAAACATTAGGGCCATTTCAGCCACTTCAGTCAATTCAGCCATTTCGGCCATTTGGGCCATTTCAGCTATTTCGGTCATTTAGGCCATTTTGGTCATTTCGGTCATTTGGGCCATTTCACACTTTACGGCCATTTCGGTAATTTGGGCCATTTCAGCCATTGCGGTTATTTGGGCCATTCCAGACATTTCGGTCATTTGGGCCATTTCAGCCATTTCACGCATTTCGGCCTTTTCAGTCAATTCAGCTGTTTCGGCCATTTGAGTCATTTTAGTCATTTCGGCCATTTCGGTCATTTGGGTCATTTCGGTCATTTGGGCCATTTCAGTCATTTCAACCATTTGGGCCATTTCAGCCATTTCAGTCATTTCGCCAATTTGGGCCATTTCAGCCATTTCGGTCATTTAGGCCATTTTGGTCATGTCGGCAATTTGGGCCATTTCGGCCATTTAGGTAATTTCGGACATTTCGGACATTTCGCCCATTTCTGCCATTTCGGTCATTTGGGCCATTTCAGCCATTTCACACATTTCGGCCTTTACAGTCAATTCAGCTATTTCGGCCATTTGGGCCATTTCAGTCATTTCGCCCATTTCAGCCATTTCGGTAATTTGGGCCATTTCAGCCATTGCGGTTATTTGGGCCATTTCAGACATTGCGGTCATTTGGGCCATTTCAGCCATTTCACACATTTCGGCCTTTTCAGTGAATTCAGCTGTTTCGGCCATTTGAGTCATTTTAGTCATTTCGGCCATTTGGGCCATTTCGGTCATTTGGGCCACTTCATCCATTTCGGCCATTTCAGCTATTTCGGCCATTTTAGCGATTGCGGTCATTTGGGCCATTCCAGCCATTTCAGTAATTTCGGTCAATTCGACCATTTGGGCCATTCAGCCGTTTGATCATTTAGACCCGTTCGGCTAAATATATTTTCATCTCGGAAATCTCATTTTTCGGGATAAAAAGTAGTTCTTGGCCACCCTCGGTATTAACATAACATATGTACTCAGTTTCAGCCAAATCGGCTCAATAGTCTTTCCATAAAAGGATAACAAACAGTGAGACAAATATACTTGTGGATTTTTTTTCGTGGAACCCTAAAAACGTAGCCTAAGTTACTTCTTATAACATCAGCTATCTGCCAATGAAAATTACGTCAAAATCGATCCATGTGTCAGAGATTAGCCGGAACATCCAGACACACAGACAGACAGACAAAAATTCTATAAATAGCATTTTCGGAAACTCCTGGTCCGATTTTATTAGATTTTATTTTGAGATTTCAAACGGGCACTTCACTTTTATTTATCTGTATAGATAAGAACTATAAAATAAATAATAATAGATATATATAATAGTTTAAAAAAAAACACGCTTTCATAAGAAATCCAACTAAAAACAGAAAATAAAATTTACTAAATTTGGTTTCTGATGAATGGGGTCTTAAAAAAAGCGTGGGGTGTATTCAATGCGCTTTTTCTTCTTTAAAATCTTAAAGAGCGCCTTTTTTTAAACTATTATTTATTTTTCATTTTTAGTTGTTATTTTTTAAATGTTAATGTTTTTTTAAATTAAATTTTTAAATATAAGCTTTTGAGATTCTGCATATCATGTAGCAGCAGAGTGCTAACTAAGACAAGTAAAACAAGCCCAAACACGACGCGTTTATCTTGTTTAGTAAAGGAGTTCCTATAGCCACCTTCCGACTCCATCATCAGATCAGCTCCATGGTACCATATTATTGCATTGTCACGCGATATAAACATACGAGCCCAAACACGACGGGTCTATCTTGTTTAGTACAGGAGTTCCTATGGCCACCTTCCGACTCCATCATCAGATCAGCTCCATGGTACCATATTATTGCATTGTCTCGTGATATAAACATACGAGCCCAAACACGACAGGTCTATCTTGTTTAGTACAGGAGTTCTTATGGCCACCTTCCGACTCCATCATCAGATCAGCTCCATGGTACCATATTATTGCATTGTCATCGACCTTTGACAGGTGTTCAAACTTTGAATTAAATCTGATCATTAAAAGTAGGACAAAATCGAGCTCAAAAGGGAAGGTTACAAACATACATACATACATACAGGTGAAGCTAATAAAAGCGTGTTAAAAACATAATAGGGCTAAATAAAAAAAATTGTTAGAAAAGGAAAATGGAGCGAGCACTCAACTTGAACAACGAAACTTCATATTTCTAACTATCCATGTGTCTACGTCATTTCTATTGATAAACATAGATGGCGCTTTAGAATTTTAATGTTACCGATAAGGTAAAAATTTTATTGTCAATAGCATAAAAGTCCAAATGAAATGAAATACAAAAATTTTGAAAAGTATTTTTATGGCATTTTATAAAATTATTTAGGAAGAGAAAAAGAGCATTTTATCAACTTTCTTATAAAAAAAATCTTCTGGATCAAGTGAAACTAGTAGGGTTCGAACCCACACAGCTAGTGATTTAGACCAAACCTCTACCGTATAAGCCAAATAAGTATAGCGCGACCGTTTCAAAATTCTTGTTATTATTGCTCCTTCGTTTATTTAAAATTATTTTTTAATGGCGGTCGTGGAGAAGAGCAGCGCGTCCGTATTAGCCGACGCTCTAAAGCGATCTAACAAATTCCATACATTGGGACCGGCAGGCGGGATTTTTGCAGTCATTTTTAATAAAATAATTAATTACTTCCAAATTAAGTTAAGTAACCGAATAAAACTCTATAATTGTATTTGTTATAATATGATATGTTACTGTTATTTATTTTATCGATGTAAGATTAACAGTAATAACAAAAACGAAGATTGAATAACTCGTTTAGAGGTTACTTTGCAATTATTTTCTATCGAGAAAATTTATCGCAAATGCGTTCCGAGTACAAAGTTTACGTCAGAAATATGATCAAGATTGACATATATTTTTTTCACCGCAATAAAGTGTGTATAAATACTGTAAAAATGATTGAGAAATCGATCTAAAAACGCATTCTGTCTCTTATAACGCTGTTAAAGACAACCCCAGGAATGAATTGAGATGATAATGGCAATGGTGGTATACGTAACATACAGTACGAACTACTTACTTTTTAATAATAAATACATAAATGATATATATGCAGAAATTTTATATATTAAATATATGCATAATATACATATCTACAAAATACATAAATGTTTATATATGAATTTGATTGATTTTTTAAATTTTAATATAAGTACCGCATATACTTTCATATAATATACATTTAGTAAACAGCTGTTATTTGACCATATTGTTGTTGCCGGTAGACCGAGACGAACACGCCATGACCAAAAATCAGAAGTATTAAAGAGAGGTCAAGTACAAAGCATCTCAAATAAACGTGCATATATGATGAGGTTAATGAAAGTATGTGAAGCGAAAGTTGTTTGTCAGGATCGTCAAGTGGAGATCCAAGGTCTCTGCCTACCCCTATAGGAGACAGGTGTGATATTATGTACGTACAACCAGACACTTCAATTTTATTTATCTGTATAGATAATCGATTTATTCTAACATGTCAAATGCGTAGATAAGTACATTTTTATACACAAGTAAACTTAAACATAAAATACCTATTTTGTATAATTTTACTGCCTCTGATAGGAAATCGGATAAATCTGACACAAACATACCAAAAGGTTAGAATATGATAAAATTCGATCTAATGTTGGTGTAAATAAGGTCTACTTGTGAGGTAAATAAAAATATGTTCCAATTCAGTCGTCATTTAATGATGTCGCGCAAGGAACGCTTTGATCTCTTTGTACTATGGGACAAGTGATGAGTGAATGAACGGATCTTTATTTTGCAAAAATAGAGGTGACCATTGTACATAAAATGGTAACAAAGTCAAATATTTTTACTGTATTTGACCTTACACATGGTATCGCAATATAAATCTTGATAAGTAAACAAATCTAGTTTCAACTAAGAAAACAGAATAAACGTATACACACACTCAAACCAACGCACACTACCACCGCATTGCATTACACGCACACTTCACAAACAAACCAAGACACACAAAAAGCCTAAAAACAAATAACTCACGCACAGAAAGGAAAAAACAACACACATGGCACTAGATTGGATAATATATGTAAGTATAGACATAAGGCCGACACTACACTTGCACTTCCTCAGACCACCAGCATGTAACAGATACACTCTACATTAGTATAAGTTTAGTATTAAAATTAGAATAAATTAAAATAATAAGTTATTCATAAGATCCATACACCTCAACAGAAAAATCACTAAATTAATGTCACACACAAGAACCAAAATAACTAATAAGTGTGTTAAATACTAAAAATTAAATCTAGAAATTGATTTGTAAAAAAGGGTACGGAACTCGAGTCCGTAGAGTTGTTAAAAAAGAAACTTGATTGGAACCAGATTGGCAACCAAACGTGCTGATTATTGTATTTTCGTAAACAAAATTATTTTACTAAAGTCAATGATAATAATTCAATAAATACTTAAAACTAAGAAGAAGTTACTTGTTTTAGTAATACGTTATTATGACAAGATATAAGAAAATAAAATTTAAAAAACACATTATAAGTTACTAAAAAGAAAAGGTGAAAGCAGAGTGTGATTTCTCAATATGGAACTAACCAAATTCTTAAAAGATAAGGCTTTTGCATTTAATACATCTATGGTGGTGCACCAGGCTCCCATTTAATCATGATCATATCAAATCATTCTCCATGGCAACGAACCAAAGGCGGCACTGCAGAGAGTGCGATCCTGTGGAACGATGACTCACCTGCACGGGTCACCTGCGTCGTCAATAACAAGCTAAGCAATATAACTATATAAGGGCGTCCAGGGCAGGCAGGAAGAGATAGGGCAAGATCACCATCGAGACCACACGCTACTCAGTATTCGCGAAATCCAACGGCAGCACTCTGCCCGTTGAGGTTCTTATAATCAAAACCATTCTCTATTTTAAATAGTATCCCTTGGGTAACGTTAGAATTAGTGAATATCAAAATATTGTAAATATCAGTAATAAACTCTGTATTTATTTTATTTTTAATTATATATATGTGATATATGATTAAACCTGGCACTGTTGAAGTAGAAGACGCTTGTTACAACAACGATATATATCATCACGCTGACAGCCTTACGTGTAGGTATGATCAGCGGTTCCATACTTACATAATAACTCTGATAATCTAAATATGTCTTATATGAATGGTGCAATGAATGCAAGGACTAGGGCGTATCTTGTAGGCTGCGCAGGCGCAGCACCCAGAACCTTCGAAAAATAGTCAGACCAAATTGTGATTGTGTCCAGGATGATATGAAGATATGCGGTGAGACAGAAGATGAATGTCAGAATAGAAGAGTGGAAGGAAAAGACATATTTTGGCGACCACAATTAATTGGGATATGGTGAAAGAAAAGAGAGATGATAACTCTGGTTACCCGTACATGTCAACTCAATGAAATGAGGAAGAACATCCAGCCTATAGCGAGCGGTGCGATTGTGAACTGATCTCTTTACATATACACCATACCCCATAATGGACTAAACTTACCAACCAATAGTTTCGCGACCTATCAAACGCGCGACTTGCCTACCAGAATTTCCAACTTCGGCGAAGTAACGAGATTTTTTCCTTGGATTAGTTCCTTTTGCTTAATGAATAGGTCTAATCGGGGACCGTAACTTTTTTAATTTCGTATAAAAGTTTATTCGTTGTGGTCCATTATTGATTGAGTTTTGGGGAGTTGCCGGATTTATTCGAGATAAAATCCTTCTTGCTTAATTGGTACAGAGATGATTGGAAACTTAATTGAAATTAATGGAAACGAAAGAGGTGTTTGAAGCTTGAATCAAAGTATAATTAAATTTTCTCTCTTCAATGAATAGTTAGGCCTAAACCTTAATAATGGTTTTGACCTATAGAACTTACTGAGCCATGGTAAAGCTAACATGTTTTGTTTTCTGTAGCTGGCAGACGGCCTACTTGATACAAAGCGGTTACCATCACCTATGGATATTTGTTAAACAAAAGGTGTTAACAATGAGCTGCTAATCTCTAAAGGGAGACTGGAGCCTGGCCACTAAGGCTGGAACACAACTCAATGTTATCATAACGGCATACTCTAGATTAAGGGTGGTAACCATCCAGACGGGCAAATATACTACCAACAGGCTGTGAGTTGTTGTATCGCCTCTTGCGATAGGCCGCCAGAGCACAAAATTAGAATTCTTTCCCCGTTCCTGTGCCGCCAACGCGTTGCTGAGTTTTATAACACCCTTCTTAGAGAACCTCATGTCATAGCGCAAAGGAAAAACCGCGGCGAGAACTTCGTTCTAGGTCATTGTTGTACGCGGCATAATTGTTGTAGAGACCCGTTGCGTAGTTGAGCGTGGGAGCTCAAGGACGTTTCCTCGAGCTCATAAGGTGAAATCCCGTCGCTGGCAAGCGGTGCTGTTGTAAAAGTGAGGGTGGGCACCAGATGAAACAGTTCCTCGGAACACTCCCCGTTATTCAGACGGTAAAGTATGCACAGGAACGCAGTCTCTTGGAAGGCTAAGCGATTCTTAATCCGCCTTTTAGTGTTGAATCGTCGCGATACGAACGGCGCGATGCTGCATGGAGTCGAGGGTAAGCGGGTGTCCGGTCCACAGGTGTGAGCAGTACTCCATATGCGGTCTGATTTGCGCTTAGTACAGCGCAAGTCGTTGCCGCAGAGTGGAATACTCCTTGGACCGGTTTAGCACCGGGCTTTTTGGAAGCATATTTAGCTTTGCCTTCTAGATGACCCCGAAACTGCACATCGTTCGTTATGTCGATGCCAAGGATCCTAATACTATTGGAGATATTAAGATATGTCCCTTGGACCTGTGGCGCAGGAGCAAATGGGATCTTTTTGACAGAAAATGCGCAGTCTTCGTGGGGTTATACTGGACAAGATTTTGATTTCCCTAACGACTATACGCCGTCATAGACAAATTCCACATACATATCTGTAGACGCAAATTTTATTACCTTTCGGCATCTGAACTGATGGAAATCCTTTTATGATCGTCTCCGTTTGTTCACTTATTTATTCGCGTACGTTTCTATTTATTGTGGAGAATAGCCTATTGTCCTATTGTATTTGCTCATTGCATCATTAGCCAGGTGTTGCGGATTATTTTGCATTTGTGAAGTATAAAACGACGGCCTGATGGAGAGAAGGCGGCAGTTGAGCAACGATTACAATACGGGCGTAACGTGTATACATTGGGGAATCTAATAGTGACGGACTTTGCGCGTTTTATTGAATAACGACCTTCTGCATTATGTTTGGATTTGTTGTATTCGGTTATTTTGTACCTGTGTTAAACATGTTTGTATAGTTCTAATAAACTCCCGCTAACTCGTAACATTACGGTAGGTAGGTATACTAACTATCCAATTTCCCTGATATTAAAATTCGAAGATGAATTTAATTTCAAATTGAATTTCTAGTATATTTACATAAATGTCACAAGCAAGCAAGCAAAGAAACAAATATATTTACACAGGCAAGCAGTAATCTCATTGGAGTGCTGAGATGGAATTTTAACATAATGACGGTGTCACCACAAGGGGTTCGACCCAATCTATATGCAAATATGCGTTCCATTCAATTAGACGAACCACTTATTTCACACGCACTGCGCGGAATAGGCGTTACGTTTTATACAACAATATAATCGTCCCATATACTGGAGATATAAAGCGTTTTCATTGTTGGAAAAAAGGATGGTGCAACTGTGATGGGTGTCCACGACAAATTGACTAGTTTTGTAGAACAGTAATTACAATGTGTGTTTGCTCAGATGTTATTCGGAAAATCCACCTGAGCAAGTTTGGAAGTTTTTCTGCGCATGCTCCAGCCTATGTTATTGTAATGAGGTGTGAGTTTATAAACCGTTTTTACAACTAGTATTGTCACCGTGTCTTAAATTTAAATAACACTATAGTAGAATTATTTTGTCCGTGCAGTTTGGGTCATAAATCAAACTCGGCCTCAGCCCGGCTAGGGCGGTGATCATGTTGCGCGAGCGCAACGCCATTATCGATATAAACTCATTCTTGTCAAAGAAAAATTATCATTCTTATAAAAATCATTATTATCATTTTTGCAGTTAATTTTAAACTTGGATATAACTATTTATATTTATTGGTAATATAACTTGTTACATTCTAAACTTTTGAACTTATAGTTTTTTAATATATAATAATATAGGTACCTAATTAATAATTTATTTTCATTATTCTTATTTTAATAAATACGTTGTTTTATGTATTTTTTTCTTTCATTTATATAACTAACCCACAAAATGACAAAACTAAATACACTATCGATAACGCTTATCGACAAAAGTAGGTAATGCGTATCACTATGCCTGCCCGTAAGGCCCGTGAGTGGAAGAGAGAGGGAAATACTCGTGTCACTGCTCCGATTATTTATGAGCCAAACTGCACGGAGAAAATAATTCTACTATAGTTAATAAGCTCCTAATGCCTATTCAATTTTGAGTTTAGAAGAAAATATTTTAAAAATTAATAACACCCACCAGTAGAAATGTCTTATTTCTAGCTTGGACTCCACATTTCAGAGGGTCATGTTTGTCGAAAATGGATTGGCAGGTTTCACTGTTTGGAGGTTACCCTGAAAAGTAACAACGGAGAATATATAACAACAGTTTTTGAAAGATAAACATGATTAAAAACTACATATATTAACTTTAACTTTAGATAATATTAGACTTCACACGAGTTTTATCGATGATTCATATAATGCGTACCATACATATTTAAATCATTAACACTTTTTGTAAATTTAATAAGACCCAAGGAATATTTTTTCAGTTTATTTGCAAATTTCATGACTGAAATAACAAATGTAGTATACTCTTAATCTTCCAACAATTTATTGTGATTAAAATCCTTGTCCATCCAAAGGTTGCCTGGAAGAGATTGCATCGAGCAATAAGGCCGCCAATTGTATGGTACTACTACCTTCTAATTTTAAGAAATGTATATGTGTTACTGTTTTAAGTTGGTGTACAATAAAGAGGATTGTTGTTGTTTTAGTATATAATAAAGTCACATGGTAACATATGTTTTTTTTTTTTTATTATTGCAGGAGATCAGCAGACAGGCAGACGGCCCACTTGATGGACAGCGGTTACCATCGCCTATGGACATTTGCAACACCAAAGGTGCTACGAATGCGCTGCTGCTCTCTTTAGGGAGCCTGGAACCTGGTCACTTATGCCGGAACACAACTCAAGGTTGTTATGGCGACATACTCTAGACCAGGGGTGGTAGCCATCCAGTCGGGCAAATGCCCTACCACCTGGCTGTGGTTGTTTTGTCGCCTCTTACGACAGGCCGCCGGGCCGCAGGAAATTGTACTCTTTCTCCGTTCCTGCACGGATATATTAAGAAGTAAATATTATTTAAAACAAACTATTGTTATAAAGTCGCGGAAGGCCACGACACACCTGATGTATTAGCAGAAGGTGATGTCAGGAGTTTTAAAACAGACGAGCGTGCATGACAAGAGCTATGAATGTCAAAGAAGCAAGTGAGGTGTATAAGAATAAGCCTGTATGGCGCTCTGTTGTTCGCGCCTACCCCGCAAGGGACCTGGCGTGAAGTTATGTATTGTTATATTACATGGTTACACAACAAACACGTTTTGTATTCAATAAAACGCTGCGTTTTTTTGTATTGTGCGTCCAAGAACTTCCAAGTTTCCACTCATTTCTACAGATTATTGCATTGTCGCGTCATTTGCATCTGTTATTTGCATCCGAGGGTGTAAGGTGCCGAGGTTTCATTATCGATATAGTGGATAAGTATCATTATAATATCTTGAATGGGGAGTTGGAGTGTAAAGTATCGTTTGTATAGTTAATTATTTTCCTACTCATTCTTTGCTTAATTATAAAGCTCTTTTATTCCGAATTACATGCATGCAATTTAACATTTTTTCTTTTCTATTTTATCCTGTTGTATAAAAATGAATGTCTGTCGGTGTGTCCTATAAAGGATCGTAATATAGAATCGTAACTATACATCCGATTTTGATGAATTTTTCGTGTCCGCGTTTCAGTGGGTCCCGAAAGGGCTTAGAACCACAATTGGAACAGGTAGGTGGCGCTGAGATAGGGTTCTAGAGTCCTCCTAATCACCGGGAGCGATTTTGGTGATCTTGTTTTTTTGTGTTTCAGTGGGTTCCCGGATGGTTTAGATTCACAGTTAGAACCGGTAGGTGGCGCTGAAATCGAGTTCTAGAATCCTCTTAATCACCGGGAGCGATTTTAGTGATTTTGTTTTTGTGTCATGGAACAAAGTCTTTTAGGAATTCAGAAAATAGGCGGTACGAAGTTCGCCGGGTCAGCTGGTTTCTTATAATATATGACGCAATTCAGCGTGCCTCTTGGCATAGGCCTCCTCCAGTTCTTTCCATTGAGCTCGGTCCAGTATGGTCCTAGAGTTAGACGGATATCGTCACTCCATTTTGTTTTCGGACGCCCGTCTTCTGATGTCCCTTCTTGGATACCATAAGGTTACTTGCTTGCTCCAAATGGATCAAGTAAAAGTAATTCTTTCTTGTATGGATTTCAGTCAGGATTGCCACCACCTCAGTTCTAAAGCCTGTCGCCATAACAATATTGATTAGTGTTCCGGCGGCATCTGAAGCAAGCAGCAGATTAGTAACAACTTTGTTATTGCAGATCCATGTGCGATGGTAGCTGCTTTCCATCAAACTAACCAGTATTCTGTCTGTTGTACTCCAGCAATAAAAAGAAAGATATTTCAAGTTCTTGAAAGTCCCTCTACTTCTAGCTTTTGAATTATGAAAAAACAAAATTAGGGATCACTCTCACCCCTTGTCACACTTCGTCATGCTATGTCACACTTCGTCAAAACCATCTCCAGTAACCTGTAACGTAATTTATGAATGGTTCCTATTAGTAGTATGTATGTACCATGTAACAGTGCCATATGCCATTGCGTCTGGTTGTCCGATGGTAGAAAGGAGACATCACCAGTGGCGGATTTGCCCTAAGGCCCTGGAGGCCCGGGCCTAGGGAGGCCAGATATTAGGGGCGGCCAATCGTGACAAAAAATTCACTGATGATAACAAGAAATAACTCAAAATACGTAAATATTCTAAAGGCTCGCGCATGAATCGATTTCGATAAAAGTTGCCAAAAAGTAAATTCATTATGTACTCCATATGATGTGTGCTGAGAAAGGGGTGGCTGGTACTTACTACATGGCCTGGGGCCTAAGGCGGCCAAGACTGCAAATCCGCCAATGGATATCACCTGTATGGAATCATCCAAAAAAATTAAAATCATACATAAAATATTTTTTATATTTTATGAAGTTGCTGCTAAGAAAACAATATGACTGATGACTCAAGTAACCTAAGAATCAGGTCAGTAACCTAGAGAAGGATCACGGACGGCATATTTATTGCCTAATTCGTACAAATTCGTTTATTTTCGGTTAATTTAACGGGTCGCCCGTGAGTTTTATTTGAACTGGATTTATGTAGCAACCGGGCGGATAATCAAAAGAAATCCTAATCTTATTTGAGAACATTTATATTTATTTATATTATTACGTTATGTTTAATTTAACAATATTTATCGTGGTGTGTATATAAGCTGTTGCGACTACTACATATCAATTTAACCTTCTAGAGATACATTTATAGTATTGGTATGCATGGAAGATAGGTAAATATATTCTAAAACGAATTCATAGCTCGGCCGCTTTTAGAATGCTTTCCAACTTCTTAAACATATACGTGGATAACATTGTAATGACGGAATAATATATAATAATAATATAATAATCGGCAGACCAACACGCACATTGTATATCCCCAAATTAAGCAAGTTACGCTTGTGTTATGGGTAATACAATGAACCACTCTGGGGCCGATCCCAGACACCTAGACCATGGTAAATAACGGAGAAAATACGTTGCCAAAATTTACTACACCGGGAATCGAACCCGGAACCTCTGGGTTGCTTCAAAGGCGTAGCCCGCTTAACCACAGAGGCAGTCACTGCTGACATTTTACTTCTTTAAAAAAGTATCACCTCTTATATTGATTGTCCAGATCTCCTAAGTAAGGTCCACTTTAATATTCCATCGAAGTCTATACGATTTAATCAACCCATAAATGTACCTTTAAGTTTTACTAAATACAAAAGACAAAACTCATTTCTAGTGCGAGCAAGTAATTACCGCAAGGGACCTGGCGTGAAATTATGTATGTTTGTATGTTACTTGTAAGCAATAGCTTATCCGTGATCTTTATTGTATTAATTATAGTTATCTAATCAAATGTATTTAGCTGTAGGTTTTCCATAAATAATTTTTTTCTCGCAGCCGGGCGACCTATCGTAAGAGGCGACCAAACAACCCACAGCCGGTGGTAGGGAATTTGCTCCTGTGCCAGCCACAGCCACTACTACCCTAGACCCCTACTACTAACTACTACCCCTGGTCTAGAGTATGTCGCCATAACAACCTTGAGTTGTATTCCGGCTTAGAGAGCAGCAGCACATTGGGGTTACGAATATTCGGAAGCGATGGTACCCGTTTTCCATCAGGTCTGCCTGTCTAATGAACTCATGCAATAAATAAATACTTTGGTAATTTAAATATGTCAAAAAAATTTATTAAGTTATTTCAATATAAATTTAATTAAAAGTTTATCTTTCGTTCGTTCAAAAAATCATCATCTAAAAATAATGGAAATTTTGGCCTATGTTATTGAATACTCCGAATAATTTCGAACTTCTAAAGATCCATATTGAAGTCTTTATTAAAAAGCAAGCATGTTGTTTCTGTTTGGAATGTAGATTAGTTTAATAATTTAGAGATTTTTTAGTATTAGGGTGTATCCTGAACACATTTTCGTCCGCGACAAATTTTTAATATTTAGATTTTCTTAAAAATATTGTTACGAGCTACAGGACTCGAATTAAAATAAATACCGTTGGACTTACTGTAGAGTTTATTAGAACTGTACATGCACGTATAAAACAAGTACAAAATAAAACTGGATGCAACCAGTTCACACTGCACGATTCAATGCAATTCAAACGCACAAAGTCCGTCACTATGTCGCTAACCGAAAGTATTACACAGGTCTTGCCTGTATCGTAATCGTCGCTTGACTGCCTCACCCCTCTATTCGGGCATTGTTTTATACTAAACTGCATAATACCGACAAAGGGCTCCCGTTCACACACATCTGGCACGCTTTGACGCAATGCAATAAAAACAAAGATTTATTTATTCGACACTAATTACAACCATAAAATAAGTACGATAACAATAGATGTTTTTAAAGTTTAAACACGAAGTAAATTAAAGAATTCGTTTTTACAACATGCTAGATGGCATAACACATTCGCGTATCAAACTCAAAAGACACGGGTTCTAAGCCATTGTTTAAAAGTTCTATTTCAGTAGACTGTAACAGTTGCTTAGCTGGTGTATGCGCGTATATCTTTGTAATGAAAAATGCACTTCACTTGGAATATATTTCGTATTAATTAAATACCATATAATATTTCATTCAACAGAATAGCAACTCACAATATAAGTCATGGTTTTATTATAAAATGATGAGGCTTTCATACAGCCAGCCTTTGTAGGTTTCTAACACCCATAGTATGTATATCGAACCCATAGATATAGTTTATTTTTAGGATGTGATTCATCTTTAGGCTTAATTTTAATTGATTAATGTAAATTATAATGTATCCCTGCATTTTAAATTTTTTACAGATTTCGTTTATGAAATATGTCTTATTTAACAAATCTTTATATTGATGTTTTCGAGTTGCAGATGTTTAAAAGTAAGGATAGCTACATATGACCAAGTCTTAACAAAAGAATCCAATTTATATAAGACTAGCTTCTGTCCGCGACGTCGTCCGCGTGGTTATTCCAAAACCTCCGATTTTGAAACATTCTTCATTGCTGCCCCGCTCCTGTTAGTATTAGCGTAATAATATATATATCCTATAGCCTTCCTCAATAAATGGCCTATCCAACACTGAAAGATTTTTCAAATCAAACCAGTTGTTCCGGAGATTAGCGCGTTCAATCAAACGAACACACTATTCAGATTTATATATTAGTATAAAATTTGAAATTGTATCAACTCTTAAAATTACAGTGTAGGAGATAACATATGGGTTGATGTATATACGCTTCGCAAAACATCGCAGCGCAGTTGCCGACTTTCCGTCATATAATATAATTAACAGAGTTTGACGCATTCCTTGAGCCACCCCTGCAACCCATTGTTAAGTTCCACTTGTGTCTTCGTGGAGACAGATATCATACATTCATTCATTCATTTTAATGATATAGGTAAGGAACTTTGTATAGGAGCTTCTGTATGTATAGATCTTTAGATTAATATTTTTTAATTTTTTCATAAGGAATAAAATGTTAATTATTTTGTTAGTACTAGGTAAATTCGTTAGTCCTATATGTGTATAAATGAAAAAATTATATATATATATAAATATAAAACTAAGTGGCTCACTGTATGCATAGATATTTTCAACTTCAAACTCTCGCTTTTTTATGTCCGTTTCCCAATTATTTCGGGTCGGCACAATATGTCTTTCTCTTGTATACTCCTCTATTCTGACACACGTCCTCTGTCACACCACAAATAATCATATCATCCTTCACAAAACCCATGCATCTCTTTTTGGTCTACTTTTACATTTATATCCATTAATCTTGCAAATTAACATTCTTTTTGTCACGTGACGTTCATCCCTCCTCATCACATAACCATACAACCTTAATCTCTTTTTCTCAATTTTTCAGTGACGGATGCAACTTTCAAAGATTTATGTACTCATTTCTCACCGTATACATTCTTGTAACACCACAAATGGATCGCAACATTCTCATCTCAGCTGAGTGGAGACGCTTGTGGTTTGTCACTTTAGTGGCCCAATTCGGACCCGTATAACATAACCAGATGTAAGATAGATTTACATATCTGACCTTTTAGTTTCAGTGAAATCAGCACAGTAGATTTTACGTGAATCCCGAACAAACAGACAAGAAATCTAAAAAAATACGCATCGTGTTCTCAATCGTTTATACAGTGTATTCCAGATGTTTATTTTAATAACTTCAATATACAGACACGACATGTTTAGAATTTTATGATATATATGACATAGTCGTTAATATTAATAATGGGGTCCTAAGTGGCATATACCCATGCTCGTGTCTGAAATGACAAACTTCCGGAAGCGTCAGCAAATAGGTATTTATTGACTAAATTCGAGACTTGAAGAGAGGTTTTGAGCGACTCATCGAACAATTTTGTAGTCTGTGTAGCGACAACGCTCTGTACATCAGATTCTATAAGCCTTGTTGGCTGTATATCTGAGATAGACTTATCTCAGTCAAATGACATAGGTTTAAATCTAAGCAAGAAGAACAAGACAAGATGCACTTGGCCAAACTTATGTGGTGCATAGAACATGCACCACATAAATTTAGCCAAGTGCATCTTGTTTATAAGTTCAAAATAAAGCCGTTAACAATTAGCTACATCAGTGTAGGCACATACGTTATCTGACAATGTTTAGCATCACTAACAATGAATAACATATAACATTTCAATGTCGAATGAAAAATAACGTATTAAACCTATCGCTACATCTGCGTGAAACGATCGCTATAACTAACATTATCCTATATGTAGCAAACGCTACGTCTACTACATATTAATGAGTTCAGTAGACAGGCACGTCCCACCTGATGGAAAGCGGTTACCATGGCCTACATTTGCAACACCAAAGGTGGTAAAAATGCGCTGCTGCTCCCTTAAGGTAGATTAGAACCTCGCTACTAATGCCGGAACATATCTCAAGGTTCTTATTTCGGCATACTCTAGAGCAGGGGTGGTAGCCATCCAGACGAGTAGACACCCTACCACGTGTTTATGGATTGTTAAGTCACCTCTTACGACAGGCCACCAAATTTTATTCTTACAATAATAATAATTAGGTATTATTAATAATCATAACTCTATCAAGTGAGGTGTGTAAGAATGGGCCTGTGTGGCGCTCTGTTGTTCGTGCCTACCCCGCAAGGGACCTGGCGTGAAGTTATGTATGTATGTATGTATAACTCTATCGCTAAACTCTAAATGTGACCCTAAACTTAATCAAAGAACATCATTTATTTAATTGAAACAAGTTAGACAAGAATAGGTTTTACACGCAACTTCAAGTCTTCAATTATAAGCTTTTGTTAAAACTGTACAACATAAACCTACGCCTGATGGGGGCTCAACTCAATAGGGATCAGGGGTTAAGACTTAAAATGAGATCAGGCTGCTTCTACAAGCACGCTAATCCTTAAAGAACTTGTTGACACCCCCCTATTCGAGAGGGATGTTCCAACAATAATGAAAGTACAATAGAACATTAAAATAGTACCTACATAATGTCTTCACTTTTGTAAACCTTGAGCCAAAATTATTCGTATACATTTCTGCCTTTCCATGTGTCTGGAAAGGGGACATTAAAAAAACTAATTTGATTTTTATGTTAACAAAAAAGTATCTTTTTTATCTATTTGGGACTAGTCACCTATGAAACAACCTTTTTAAAATTCACTATGCTTTGTTTCTATCAAAATTTAAAAACTAAAATGAAACATTAAAAATCTGCAATCTGTTACTGGGTTCAGATGTAAGTTAAAGATATTTTTAAAAGAGCATTAACATTCACAGCGCGACCTCTCCTATTATATCAATGTACTCTATGGCGCGACCTAAAGCTTGACACAAGTGGTATTTGATTGTAATATTTCTATTATTTTTGTTGTTAATTGTTACATTTATATATTTGTTGCGGAGAGAAGTACCCCCCTGACCCACCTGCTGGAACACACCTATTCTCCGCGCCCAGCATACCGCCGACGTACATAGCTCACACAATTAGCAGCTAGGCGTTGGACGGAACGCGGGATATTGAAGCGACTTTGGAGGCCGGAATGACTTACCAGTCTCGTTCGACTCTCTCGCGCACTTACTTGCTCATTTGTAATAGCACCAATACGTACTTCCTCTATATATGTGGGTTGTTTCGTCGTCTCGCACGATAGGCAGCCTGATTGCAGAAATTATTATTCTTTGTTCATTCCTGCACGCGTAGAGTAGCTCCTGTTTAATGTCATGAAATTAACGAAACTACGAAAGAACTATTTAAATTATGACTGATTTACCTTCGAAAGTATATATTTTCAATTGCTGAAGAGTATGTTATGTGTCACAGTTTTTACTCAGCATTTGTCAGTATTCTCCTAAGTATACTTCTATACAGAGAGAACAGGATAGAAACCATGGTAAAACTTTCGCGCAGACAAATAATCCTTATACATCATTATCCGAGTACTTCCTACAGCAATATAATGACATGAACACACACGCCTAAGTTCCAATTAAACAACCCCCGCGCAACTCCACTAAGCCCCCAACGCTTTCAAAATAGATTGCTGGATTTATTTCGCAACTGCTTGGGTTTTGGGTGTACTCGTAGATAGAATTAATTAAGATATCTCTTTGATTTTTTATTTTTACACTATTTCTTAAGAGCTTCATAACAATGGTTCTTGACGAAGTTTTGTAAGTCAACCAGATGACCCAGCCACGCATTGATGTGACACAGTATTTTTTCAAAATTAAAGTGAAACCTATCTTATGTCCTAAGCTGAAATGAATCCAGCAAAAAGAAAAAAACATCAAAATCGGTTGAGTAGTTTCGGAATTTATCGCGGTCAAACAATGTGACATTTAATTTTTATATATAGTAATCCAAAAATCTCTCTGAAGTACTTCAACCCCATCAGCATCCTTATTGCCCATGGCGTGGACTTCATACAACTCGATTCTCCATAGCCTACCTTTAAGAAATTAGCGACCAAAAAGTCGAAAGCGCCATGAATTTAATTGGCACTTAAGCTTTTTATTCGTGCATATATTATTACTGTATTACCATCTCTTGGGCTTGGCGGCCTTCCACATGTGGATGAAATAGCAACTCATAACCCGTTCAGGCACCGGTTTCTGTTTCAAAATATGTGGTAAGATTGTATTTTTGTTGTTGTTGTAAGATTGCGAAAATTAAAATACAAATTTTATTAACAAAATAAATACCTTGTGAGTTAGACGTTTTTTCAACTGCGTAGTCCGCACTTACATCATACGGTATGATTTTTCATACAAGGCGAATTTCTACCCCAAACCACTGCTAAATACGTTATTCTATTGTATGTTTGTATGGCGTCTGGGTACTGCTTACCCACTGGCTACGCTTGTAAAAAGTCTGGCGGTAGACACCAAATAGGTTACTTTTGACGCCTTTTGTCCACCCTCCAAACCAGTGTATCAGCATGTTATCCAGTACAGCCGCTGCCCTACGTCCCATCTCTTCGTCCACGCCATTGGTCTGGTCTACAGTAATCCAGTGGCCAAATATTTAAATTCAGACACTATCTTCGGCAGTGTCCCTCCCACCTTTTGTGATTGGTGGTATCTAAGAGTAATACTTTGAACCAACCCTGAATGCTTGGGGCTGGCTTTAATCCGTATTGTACTTGAGACCATGGGACCTTGAATATACTTATTGCAAATCGCTAGCATTTGCTATGTTTATTAACATATGTGCCATCAATACAAAAACCTATCTTTTGTACTCATTTCTCGCCTTATTACTCAAATACTATTGCGATGGAAATTTCAGATAAATTTGTACAGTTTTAGAGAAATACAAAGCTCTAGTTAAAAGCCTGGCTTAAATCATATTGGCCACTGTAAACGAGTAAGTGATTCAAAGGTTAAATGAAGAGGCTTCTATGAAAGCGAAGATTATAATTCAATATGAACCCAGCCCGGCTCACCACCGCGTCGCACAATATCAAA
Organism: Dendrolimus punctatus; assembly: GCA_012273795.1. Classification (NCBI taxonomy): domain Eukaryota; kingdom Metazoa; phylum Arthropoda; class Insecta; order Lepidoptera; family Lasiocampidae; genus Dendrolimus; species Dendrolimus punctatus. The sequence goes on from CM022542.1 coordinate 503,762, forward strand.
ATCCGGTTACCGCTCCGAATAGACAGGCGGCAGTTTGTACAAGGAACGCTTTTAAAACGATTTGTACACGATGTTTAAATAATAAATAAATAATCATTTATCGTAAAAAGCTAGAAACAGATTGTTTGCGTTTGTTACAAAATGTCACAAAAAAAGAAGAAGTCACACAGAGTGAATACTAAATTCCTATGACAAATCGGCTTGACGTAAGAGGCGACAAAATAATCCAGGCGATAGGGCATTTTCCATTCTGGATTGCTACCACCTGTTCGAGAGTATGCCGCCATATCAACCTTGAGTTAAGTTCTGGAACTAGTGGTCAGGTTCTAGTTCCCTTAGAGCCGGCACTACTTGAGTAGGAGCTTTGGTGTTTCAAATATTCATAGACGACGATTTTTATAGAAATAAATTATGAAACAAATACTATGTAGAGTTATTCACAAACGTCGCAAAGTCTCCGTGTCTGAGCCGGAAGCTTCCTAGTTGAATTTGCAATCAGACGGAACGTGAAAAAAATACACAACAACACAAACCAAATTGTTAAGTACGTTGCAACAAGTAAATGAATTATAACTAAAAAAGTTTAAAAGTGATTTTTTGAAAAAATGTAAAATTAGACCAAAAAAGAACCGAATGAATTGTGTGAAGGATGCTATAATGATTTGTGGTATGACAGAGGACGTATGTCAGAATAGGTGCGTAGAAAAAACATTTTATGTCGACCCCAAATAATTGGGAGAAGTTAAAAGAAGAGAGAGATATTTTAAAGTAATAGGATAAGATGGTATTTTAAATACTGATTTTTACTGTGTCAATAATGTTAGAATTTATAGTAACAGATAACAGACAAGCCACACCCATTGTATTTTTTAAAATTAAATAACTCTACGGACTTTAGTTTGTACGTTTTTTTTTAATTTAATTTAGAAAAACGTTTATAAATTATACACGCTTATTTTTTATTTTTGTTATTGTGTGTGACATTTATTGATATTTGTGTTGTGGTATACCTTAAGAATAACGTATTATATTAATTTATTCTAATTTCAATACTAAATTTATACTAATATAGAGTGTATGTGTTACATGCTGGTGTTGTGAGGAAGTATAACTGGCTTTTTATATTTATTTATTACTTAACATATTCCTATATATATTAACCTAGCTAGTGTCATGTGTTATCCATTATATTATCGTTCCTCAGAATATGCCACAGTACAATCTTACATTTACAGCGACACAAAAGTGTCCCGCAATCTCGGCTCTGGCGATTTTGCTGAGACTGCTTCTATTAAGCCAGCGTCATCCAATAATGGCTTAAGCCACCATATAGTTGGGACACGTATCGTTATATCACAAGTTTACGCTCTGAACCTGCTTGTAACTTTCTTTTATTTATATCCGATCGAATATTAGTTTCGGGTTTGTTAAGAACTTTCTTGCCTTTATCTGACTTCTTGCCTATCAAAGGCAGAATAAGTCAATAACTGTAATATTAATAGCTAAGATATGTCTTCGACTTGATCCATGATTTACTTGAAATTCCCGCGGGATTACCGGGACTTAAAGTACTATAGGTTTTAAAAAGGAATGTGAGCTATTGTGTTATTGAACACTGTGTTGAAATAAGCTAATTATTATACACCCTAACAACTACAAACCGCTCTCGGGAAAATACCCGCTGAATCCCCACGATAAAAATGTCACATGTTTTATTACATAAAATTTGCTAACAATCCATGACAAATCTTCGGAATCCGATTTTTTTGATCTGGAGTCTTTTTCTATTGAGTCTACCACCGCTTCCAAAGCAATTTTAGTTCTGTAAGTAGAAGAAAAGGCGCAATAAACTCCCCAGCAACATATCTTTAATTAATATGATTATTCGTCCTTTTTTTATGTAGTTTGGTGGCAATTGCATTATATTCCTTCGGTGTGGTCATCTAAAAAATCTGTCGTCGTACATTAAGCCTTTTCACACAAACGTTGCTTTACTAATTTTGTCAGTTTGTTTATTGAGAGCTGTTGAACCTATTCTGGGATTTCATTGAAGAGCATTATATTTTGCTCCACGAAACTATTTTGTAAACTTTATGGTCTTTATGGTAAGGGTCTAGCCAAGCACTAACCATTCTAACGTATAATAAAACCCTAAATCTAAACCAATTTTCAACTTCATTAAGCTTAGTGGAAACTAATAATTTAACATTGTTGAACTCAATATGAGCCGTCAGGCACAGAATTCGGGGTCGAAAAGTTCTAATAATTCCCAATCCGGCTCACAAGGACCAAGTTATATAGCATACAATGTTTGACTAGCAGTTCCAAATTGCAAAATTTTGATTAAATCCTTTTCAAAGCCACGAACATAAAGCGTATATTTATATTTTATTTTTTAAACCAGGGTTAGTACTTTCTCGCAATAATATCGGATTGGTATTCGTCGAAAAAGATTTTATTATCCAGGATTAAAAGTGTACACATCAACAAATGTATATCTACAAAGTAATCAATTCGTTCGTAAGGCAGTTGAAAATTATACCAGGAAGAAAGAAAAAAGTGAGAAGAAAAACAAAGAGATGAACTTTTAAATTGATTCCAGCTTAGCATATTGCTGGTTAAGTGGTTAATTCAACCAGCGCTGATCTTCCGCTGGGGTTATTTAAGTGGTATACAAAGGCAAAACTTGTTACAAAAGATGAAAAATATAGTATTATAATATAATATAATACTTCTACAAAATTGAAACCAAATATTTAATACAGAAAAAATAAAGACACAATAGAACTAATAAAATATGTACTACATAGTACACTTACACTTAACGCACTACTTTCTCTCTGCCATTCAGCATTATATTCTCTGTTATCCCTCTATGTATAGTTTTAAATTAATTATAAATATCAAAATATTATGTATGACAGTCCACATCGAGTTTTATTTGGAAGAAACAATTGCCACCTATGGTTATCAACTATAGTAGAATTATTTTCTCCGTGCAGTTTGGGTCATAAATCAAACTCGGCCTCAGCCCGGCTAGGGCGTGAGCATGTTGCGCGGGCGCAACGCCATTATCGATAAAAACCATTCTTATCTAAGAAAGATTATCATTCTTATAAAAATCTTTATTATATTTTTTGCTATTACTTTTAAAATTAGATATAAGTATTTATATTTATTTTTAATATAACTAGTTACTTTCTAAACTTTTGTACTTATAGTTTTTTAATACATAAATACCTAATTCATAATATAATTTAAATCATTATTATTCTTATTTTAATAAATACGTTGTTTTATCTATTTTTTATTTCATTTATATCACTAACCCACAAAATGACAAAACTAAATACACTATCAATAACGCTTATCGACAACAATAATGCGTATTACTATGTCTGCCCATAAGGCCCGTGAGTGGAAGAAAGCGAAATACTCGCTTCACCGCTCCGATTATTTATAACCCAAACTGCACGGAGAAAAAAATTCTACTACAGGCACTTTCATCCAAGAAATGAGAAGACTATAAAAAAAAAGTGGTTGCGGATGTTGATGAGTTCAGGAGACTACCCAGCAATCCAGTAATAAGAAAACTTAAAACTTTATGGCTTCATACAATGTTGTATGAAAGACATTGTGTTCAAAAGCCAAATTTCCAAACTATTATAAACTTAGCTCTAATCCGTAACAGTAATTGAAACTGTCAAACTATTGATGGTTTACTACATCCGCATCCCTTGGGAAACCATTTAAGATCAGCGATCCTTTCAGCTACTAAATAAGAGACCTTTTGAAGTATTAACAAGTAAAATTTACTATTAAATAGTGTAAAGCAAATGAATATATAAAGAAAATATATAGTTCACCGCACTAAATTGCTTACGCTCGCCTTAACTACTTAACTGATTAATGTGAACTTATGCATGCGCGTTGTCGGGGATACAGAACTGTCTGTTTTAGTAGATTACCGGTAGTTACATATTCCCTTTGCTTTTCCGAGCAGCTTTATTTACATTTCGAGTTAGTTGAGTAGTAAATAGCTTACAAAATTGGCGAGTTAGTCTTTACCATTATTTGGACAGTAATTTATTAGATAAATCATAAATTTTCGATTAAGAAGAGCTCTATCGCAACGATAATAAGGACTTAGTCGAAAGTTAACTAACTACATAACAGATGCAAATGTAAATCAGAAAGAAGGCATTTCGACTTATCTAAAAGAAAAAGGACTACACAATTCCGAATTATGAGATAGCTATCAAGTAGTCGCTGTAGTTGGCGATTTAGCGGCGAATATGCGCGAAAAGCTGAGTTGGCCAGTGAGAGAAAACATGAAGACCGAAAACTGTGTCACAAAATGCTAATTACGAGTATATAAAATTACATATTGTTACAGCACTATTTTCACAACACTAGTTGTGTATCACATCATGTACCATGAGGGTTGCCAAGCCATAAATATTTAAAAAAAATGTACTATGAGGGAAATTACGATGTCCAGTTTTGAGACTCTATAATGGAGTTCATTTTTTTCCTAGCAAAAGATTGTAAATATATATTATTTTAGAATAGAATAGAATAACATTTATTGTATGAACAAACACAAACATAAAATTACAAAGATTGGAGTTCTTAGTTGGAACGACAGCTTGTTCTTTCGGATGTACAATACAGGCAATTGTAATGGTGCCTGGCCATTATTACATTAATTAATCAATCAATAAATTATCTAATTAAATTTATATAAAACTATATCATTACAGAAGCACAGAACAACGTCACATTACTATAAATTTAAACTTTCTGGCTTTGGGAAAAAAATATTATTATTCACGTATTCAAGATTTTTTTATCTCCGACCGACGACCTGGGGGTTTTTGCAACTTATTTTGCAAACGTCTAATAGTCGGTGCCGTCAGTTTTAATTGTGCATACAATCAGTTCAATAAAGAGCACAGTTTTCAAATAGCACTCGCGAGGTTGTTAACAACAGCAGATTGCAGTTATGTTTCCAAGAGAATAAGAAGCTGCGACTCTTTGCTACGAATTTAACGGCCTATATTTTGCAAATGTGTCCGGTAGACGACAAGCGCAGCGAATGATTAATACCGCCAATCTACACTCACTGAAAGATACAAAAAATATTCATCTAAGTATTGAACGATAATGTCTATAATAAATTGAAAGAAACTATGAAAGTTATTAAATTAAATGTTATTTACTACGATTTAGTGACTAAAAATTACAATAAACTACCACTAAAAATTAAGATACTCGACATCAAAAGCTTTAAATTAAAATTACTTATTTATTTAATTTGTTTGGGAAACATACAATAATTAATATGCTTAAATATAAAACACAAAATGAATACATATATCAATTAAGTTTCTACTGTAAAATAATTTATACAACAAAAATTGGCTCAAACAGTTAATTACAAAAAAGGAAAAAACGAAATACAATTATACGAAAATTACATAATATGTCTATTTAATTAACATTAGGTCAAAATTGAATAAAATAAAAAGAAAATGTCAAAAAAGGAAAGTATATAAAAAAAGTTTATGTCATTATTTTAAAAATTGTAAGTCATTGGATCATTCTAAATTACAAAAAAAAAATATTTGGATTTTAAATTGATATAAATTATCTATGAAAGGATCAATACTTGTGAACAGTGCATTGTATTGCTGACAAGTGCGGTATAAAAACGTGTTTTTTGTTTGTTTTTATAAATGGAACTGAGAATAGGGATTTATCACCTGCGCTTCAACGGGGACACTTCATTACGACAATTATTAATAAATAAAGCATATGACACAATACATGAGTATCTTTCTGACCCAAATACTGACACAGGAGTCTGATTTTGTGACATGACAAATACTAATTATCGTTATCATTATTATTGTAAATTGTATATTAATTTGTATTTAGATATTCGTAGTTTTAAATTCAACTGTTTTGTAAGCTACATATTTTATGTGACAGGATATAATAGTATCTAAATTTTTAATGGATATCATATTCAAACCTCTATACACAAAATAAATTACTTTGACTTCTTGAAACTAAACTACTATGAAAGACACTTTGCACATAGGACATAAACAAACATCCGGAATTATTGTCTGGTATGGTAAATTTCGGAAACAAATTTTCTCCGTTATTTTCTATGGTCTGGGTGTCTGAGATCGGCCACAGAGTAGAGCGTTGTATATTATATAACACAAGACAACTTGCTTAATTTGGTGTTGTATAATATCTGTGTTTGACTACCAATCAAACATGAAAATTGATACAAAAAAATAAATGAAATCATATCCCCAATTTCTCTTCAATCAATATATTCCGGAATTAGATTGTAAAAAGGAAAACAGAACAACAATAAAAAAACAAGTTCATTTTGTAAGTAAACCGATATTCCCATTTGAAGTTTTGGATAAAAACATCAAAATGTTATTTGATATTACCTACATTTTGTTTGCTCAGAAGAAGATCGGTGTGCCAATCGCTTTGGGATTACCTGGTATCGCGTTACTGATAACTTAAAAAGTATTGTTTGTTTTTATTGTTCTTGAAGCGAGCGGGTTTTGGTCGTAGTTGAACATGTACATTGCGATAGTATGCGTTATGTAGTGGAACACTAACAATTAATATCTTTATAAAAATCTTGTGTCACGATGATGTTGCCAATAAATTTCAAAACTACTGAACCGATTTCAATCAATTGCACACCGTGTGCAGTTTGATCCAACTTAAAAGATAGGATACTTTTTATCCCGTTGGAACCGGTAGGTGGCGCTGAGATCGGGTTCTACAATCCTCCTAATCACCGGGAGCGATTTTGGTGATTTTGTTTTTGTGTGTTTAAGTGGGTTCCCGAATGGTTTCGATTCGCAATTAGAACCGGTAGGTGGCGCTGAGATCGGGTTCTAGAATCCTCCTGATCACCTGGAACGATTTTGGTGATTTTATTTTTGTGTCATGGAATAAAGTCTTTTAGGAATTCAGAAAATAGGCGGTACGAAGTTCGCCGGGTCAGCTAGTTATAATTATATAATAATTGGTCTCAAACGTTTCCCAACATGTACAAAGAATATATGAAAAATTCCTATAGTAACAGACGGGCTTAGGACTGCGAGGAACAACACTAGCCTCGTTGGAAGACCTTACGTTAAAATGGAGGCATGTCATCTCGGTCCTCCACCCTATACCTACTCTCTCCACACCTATATTTTTTATGACAGGTTTAGATATGGTAGCTATTGGTTGCAGTTGCTTCTTTAAATCAAACTCGATTTTAGTGGACTGTATAATTATTATTGAATTAAAAGAATACATTAATTAAGTACAGAGCGTAATATTTATAAGATACATTAGAGCGAGGTGAAGTTAAGAGTGAAGTGAAGTAAATTGTAATTGAATGTGTCTTCGCTGCCAGGTCGCTCCTTAAGTCCGCATCCGCCGACGCCTAATTGCTAACCGTGCCTCTGAGGGCGGCGGTATGCGGGGCGGAGAGTAGGTGCGCTCGGGGGCGGGTCAGGGGGTGCGCTCTGTCGCACAGTAGCTTTAAAAAATAAGAATCCACAGCCAGGTGTTGGGGCATTTGCCTGACTGTATGGCTATCACGAATGCCGTCATAACAACTTTGAATTCTGTTCGGGCATCAGTGGCCAGGTTCCAGTCCCCCTTAAGAGAAAGGCAGCGCATTTATAGTATCTTTGTTGTTACAAATGTCAATAGGCAAAGGTGACCACTTCCCATCTCAGTCCTGTCAGCCTGTCTGCTGAACTCTGCAATAAAAAATAAATAAAAATATAACATCCCACCCAAATTACTAACAACATCAATTAATTTTATCATAAAAATATATCTTTCATTTATTTAGGATAGAACCTCTGCCTTATGAAATATAAGCATATTATTGTAGAGAAAGTCCCTTATTTTTTACGGTTCAGCGCCTCCCGAGGATGATGAATTACTTCCATATTAAAAAGAAATAGGACGTTTTAGATAAAGCAAAAAATATGTTACGGAAAAAGGTTTATTTTGCAATGTTTCATGTATTATGATTGAACATGTTGACTTGCTGAAGTTTGGGGTTTTGGTATTACGCCTCAGTACCTGTATGTACACGTCTTGGAACATATTTTTGCTGATCAGGTTGCTTGTATCAGATCTAATATATCAGATAACTGCCAGTGAAAGTCCCGTCAAAATCGATCCAGCCATTTCAGAGATTGGCCGGAACAAACAGACAAAAACTGAATTAAGTAATACTTAATTAGATAAATTTCTTTAGAATCGTTGTGATTTGAAAATTTGATGAAACGAAAAACTGACACTAAAATGAGATAAATCTAATAGTACACATAAATGTATACTCACTATATGGCTAAGCCTGCGGGAGAATGAGATAAAATACATTATATTTAACTTCATTTAAACTCTAATGGCCTGATTAGTAAGACTAATCCATTGAAATCTTACAATTTAAGAATATTGCAATTTTATAGGTGGCGGGGAAAACTATCTGCTTAACATTCGATAAGTTAAATTTGGTAAGTTCTATGGTAAAGAAAAGAATTAGGAATGAATAAAAACATTCTCACTTTTTGCTTATAACTTCTGTAATTTTTAATTTAGGGCAAAAAATTATATAAACATATTTGTAGGCAAAACAATTTGCTACAAATTATGACTTTACAAATGTTTTGTAAGACGCATAGTTTCCGAGATATCGCGAAAAAAGTGTTTTCACCCCTTTTTCCAAGATGGCAGCCGGGGGACAAGGGTGGCGACCCCACAAACTTGAGGTTAAGCTTCTATTGACGCCCCACACATGTCCCAAAAATAAAATTGCGTCCTCTAAGAAATGCAAAGCTCATGTAAAATTTCAATGGATTATACTTATAATCGTTTGTTAGATTTTAAGAAACTGCTCAGCGACTGATTAATGAAAATCTTACCCATAAACTCCTCATAAGGATAAGAGGTGGTGGTAAAGTATCTCATAAATAACTGTCACAAATAACCAACATCGAGAGGTAGTTTAAGTGACTGCTAAGAGGCAAGACGGCAAGTTTTATATGAAACATCCATTGATTACAGGCTTAAAGTCTCTTATTTAAGAGATGGCTAATCCTTTCTTAACAAGATCATTATAAGTAAGGCCCTAAATCTATAGTATTAAGCCTGCGAGAGAACGAGGTAAGAGTTTTACATTATGCAGCACAGATTGGAGTGTCAATAACCGATAATTATACATAGGTCTAATTTGGACCGAAATAAAATTGACAATGTTACAATCTAGGCCTTTACTTAAACAATGAAAAATTGAAAGTGATACTTAAGAAGTTTATTTTGAATTATAATATGTTGACTAAAGATGAAGGCTAAAGGAATTATATTTATACTAGAGATTACCCCGCGGCTGCGCCGCGGGTTAACCTCTAGTGCGTGTGTCTTGTTTATAGAGCAAGCGCTACAGGTTATATTATATAATTTTTTTATGTATTTGCCCACGGAAGATTCACTTCACTTTATATTGCTAATTATACCATCCCCCGTCTATCTGTCAACAACATAAATTACAAAACTTGAACAAAAAGGCCAAAATGACCAAAAGGCCACAGTGACCGACGTGGCCAAAATGACGGAATAGGCAAACACTACCAAAAAAGCCAAAATAATCAAAAAGGCCAAAATGACCAAAAAGGCCAAAATGACCGACATGGCAAAAACGACCAAAAAGGCCAAAATTATGAAAATGATCAAAATGACCAAAAAGGCCAAAATGACCAAAAAGGCCAAAATGATCGACATGGCAAAAACGACTAAAAAGGCCAAAATAATCAAAATGGTCAAAATGACCAAAAAGGCCAAAATGACCGACATGGCCAAAATGACCAAAAAGGCCACAGTGATCAACGTGGCCAAAATGACGGAATAGGCAAAAAGTACTAAAAAGGCCAAAATAATCAAAATGACCAAAAAGCCAAAATGATCGACATGGCCAAAATGACCAAAAGGCCAAAGTGACTGACATGGCCAAAATGACGGAATAGGCACAAACGACCAAAAAGGCCAAAATGACCAAAAGGGCCAAATTGACCAAAAAGGCCAAAATGACCAAAAAAGCCAAAATGACCGACATGGCCAAATCACGGAATAGGCAAAATCGACTAAAAAGGCTAAAATGACCAAAAAGGCCAAAATAGTAAAGATTACCAAAATGGCCAAAATGACCAACATGGCCGAAATGACCGAAAAGGCCAATGTGAACGACATGGCCAAAAAGAGTAAAAAGGCTAAAATAGCCAAAATTTCCAAAAAGGCCAAAATGAAAAGTATCCCTTGTCCACCCTCAGTATTTAATTTACATACGTGCCGAATTTCAGCCAAATCTGCCCATTAGTTCTTCCGTCAAAGCACAACAAACAGAAAGACAAATATATTTTAATCCCGGAAACTATCGCACTTTTCGGGATAAAAAGTGTCCTATGTTCATTCTCGGTATCGAAAACAAATATATACTGAGTTTCAGCCAAATCGGTCCAGTAGTTATTACGTGAAAACGGAACAGACAGACAGAGTTACTTTCGCATTTATAATATTAATAGGGATAGGGATTAATAAAGTTAAAGACGAATTACTGGTATATGTGAGTTTCTTATGGCGACATACTCTAGAACACTGGTGGAAGTCATGTAGACCGTTTCGGATCGCAGACCGTTTAGCAGCAGGTGATTGTATACTTTTTCCATTCCTCCACGAATAGCTCACGGATGGTTCAATCCCACTGTCAATTTATTACTGTCAAATTTTATGTCACTTTTGGTTTTGAGTTTCAACTCCAAACTAAGATTGACAGACGGCGTGCTTATGTAGGAGCGAATTCAAAGTTGTCAAAATTAGACAACTTTCTTGAAATTTTCGCAGCCGTCGCTTTATTGTTTGAAATGAAGCAAATACAATTTGCCTAAGTAATTTTTTTGGAGTTTTATTACAGTATTATAATTAGGTATCATTCAAAAAAGATGACAAATTACTAGAAGTTACGTAGAAAACTGAAAGTTTATTAAGAGTTATTTTTTTTTGTAAAAGTAATTATTTTTCAATTACTTTACTAAATATTACGATCTAGTGTATAGAGACTAACAAGTATTTCAATATTAACCTATCATTCTACAAATAAATTATATCTAAGAATGTGTCCAAGAACACTTACTTAGTTATTGTCTCTTAGAGCGCATTCACGTGTTCTCGTATACCATGTCGAATGGATTAGTTCTTTAAACGGTTTAGTTCTTCGAAAGATTATGTTCTTCAAATGGTTTAGATTCAAATGAATAACGTCTGACCCCTCTATTTTATCCCTCTATCCTATTGTTGTCCCATTCGATAACATACTCACCAGTCACACATAATATAGCTCAATACACAATATTGCAAAATTTGCTTAGCTGGTTTTTCTGGGAGAAAGAGGCTGGTGATCAGTCACACAGGTTTATTCCTTTTACTGACACCAAGCTCTCACCATAGTTTATAAGAAAACAAAATACTATTTTAATTATGGTTAGTGTGAGAGTAAATAGAGAATTAATATTGTCATCATCTCTACATCTTCAGGTTTGAAGAAAGAAATGGCAGACTGTATCGTTTAGAAATAAGAGGGTACATAACAAGATTAATTATTAACTTTAAAAAGAAATATAACAACACTATACATGCTACTAAAAAAACTGTAACACATCTCTACTTAAACAAAGAAAAATAACCCTTCTGTAAAGATAGGAAAAAACCCATTGTCGCAATTAAATACATTTACCCTACGAATCCGACGTAGAATGTTCTAATATTTCTATTTTTATGGTAGTTTCCTTTTAGGGTGAAAGCGCCAGTTGTCGGCAGTAATTGTCGTTTTTATCCTACACGTCAGATGGTGAGGAAGCGATATTAATTTAGGGTTCCGTAGGGCGTCGTCCGGGTAAACAATTGACCCTTTCCTGTGTTATTATTTCCCTTACGGAACCCCTTTTCGTGGATTTACACCGTTATTATAAGGTCTGCGGTCGCGTTGTGTTGAAGAAGCTTCCGCATATTTCCCGAGTGTTAACAAACTTTCGGGATATTATTCAAATACTTTAGGTTTGTTGGCTTGTTGTAAAAGTACTGCAATTGCTTTTTTCTTTTTCTTTTAAAGCTAGAATACAGTAGACAAGCTTTGATGAAAAGTTGTTATAGTCGCCTGTGGACATCCGTAACAAGAAGGAGCTATAAACATGCCGCCGGTCTCGAAGCAGGGATTGGGATCTGCCCTCTGACGTCAGAACACAACTCAAGGTTATTTTGGCTACTCTAAACCAAGATGGTCGTCATCCAGATAGATAAATGTCTTTATTACCTGTGATTTATTTTGTCACCACAGGCCAGATTAAGTAACAGATTTCACCCACAGATGACAATTTTGAGATAATTTACATTTCCGTAAAAATCTGTGTGCAGAATATAGTTTTGTTTGGCCAGTGCCAAGCAAAACTATTTTCTCAAATCATATCTTCTTTTCTTCGAATATTATATAAAAATGAATTGCCGTTCTTTAGTCGTGGTAAAACTCAAAAACGACTAGACCGATTTGGATGAAATTTTGTGTGTGTTGGACTGGGCCCCGGAATGGCCCACCGGTTAGATTCACTATTGGCACCGATAGAGGGCATTGAAATCAATTTCCAAATTCGGATGTTTTTCTTGTGTATTTGAGGGGGGTCCCTTGGATGACCCAGATTCGCAATTATTATTGGACCCGGTGGATGGTGTTGCATTCATATTCCAATTTTTTTAGGGCAGGACAAGGTTTTCGAATATTCGGCTACTATCCGACATTCGGCGTATTCTGACACTTTTTACTATACGCTATTCGGCCGAATATCGAATAGTAATTCGTGATACACACATAAACATACACATACATACATAAACCACCATATTGTTCAAAATTGTATGCATATTTCCATTACGAATTACTAGTTACACTATAACTATAACCTCAGCCAGAAGGCCCAGCTTACCATACATAACGCGGTTCTGGTACCTACGCTCACGTATGGAAGCGAGAGTTGGGTATGGAATAGAGAGCACGAAAGTAGAGTAAACGCGGTCGAGATGCGAGCACTGCGCAAAATCTGCGGAGTGACGCTCGCGGACCGCGTTCGTAATACCGAAGTAAGAAAGAGAGTTGGTCTGAAAGAGAGTGTCGGGGTGAAGGTAAGGAAAGGAATGCTCCGGTGGTTCGGGCATGTGGAACGAATGTATGATGAAAGAATGACTAAACAGATATACAATGCAAAAGTGGATGGATGCAGAAGTCGCGGAAGGCCACGACACACCTTCCATGATCAAATTGATCATGTGTTAGCAGAAGGTGATGTTAGGAGCCTTAAGAACAGACGAGCGTGCATGACAAGAGCTATGAATGTCAAAGAAGCAAGTGAGGTGTGTAAGAATGGGCCTGTGTGGCGCTCTGTTGTTCGTGCCTACCCGCAAGGGATCTGGCGTGAACGTATGTATGTATGTACTATAATTTAACAGTGTTAAATGCAATTTTAATCAAAAAAATATTTTAATATTGTATGTCAGCCAGTTTTATATTAGTAAAACGTTTGAATCAAAAAGTCCTTCATAATCGTCCTTTAAACCGTTTTTAATTATATGTACCTATCATTCGCAAGAACTACTACAGAAATTATTGCTTCAATACTAACCTGCTACGCACGCTTTGCACATATTATTATCGTACGTCGAACATTCGGAACGTTTGGTATCCGAATATTAAGCGCTTCTGCGGAGAGTGTGGCCGAATATTCTGCCAGACCACTATTCGCGGCATCCCTAATACAAAAATATTCACGATTGAGAACCTTGTATCCTATTGACACGCACGAAACACGCGATTTCAAACCATTCTTGCGTTATTATCTCATATTGCTTTTGTATGTTAGTGTGTAACTACCTTTACTTGTTTTTACACACCTGCGTCTTACTGTCATTAGCTTAATACTACGACTGTGTGTTTATTCGACATTAAATAGTCAATTGACTGTGTGAATTGAAAAGCAAGTTGTTAACCTACAAAACCATAATAATTGCCCTCTAAATGTATTAAAAGCATCACCATCATCCCCTTACCTTCTTAGACCCATCCTCCCATTTACCCCCTACAATAAAACCGGTATTCCAAACATGTCAGGTAATAAACTTCAAAGTCGCGCTTCACGGTTTACAACGGAACTGACGAACATTCAGACAGGACACGTAAAATATAAATATCTAATATAATATTACTAATGTTACATACCGACAAAGAACGCACACCGGCATGTCGTAAAACGCAGTTTATTGCCGTCTATGTTTTACGAATTCTTTCGTTTGCTTCGAGTTTAAAATTTAAAAACATCATATTGTTATCGTACTTATTTTATGGCTGTCTAACTGCTGTCGACTCTAATGTGTCGAACGAATTAATCCTTGTTTTTATTGCATTGCGTTGAAGCTTGCCAGATGTGAGTCGTTGCCCTGTGTCGGTATTATACAGTTTAGTATAAAACAATGAACGGAGGGGTGGGGCAGTCAAGCGACGATTACGATACTGGCAAGACGTGTGTAGTACTTTCGATTAGCGATATAGTGACGGACTTTGCGCGTGTTGAATTGCATTGAATCGTGCAGTGTGAACTGGTTGCATCCAGTTTTATTTTGTACTTGTTTTATACGTGTTACAGTTCTAATAAACTCTTACGTGATTACAATGGCATTTATTTTAATTCGAGTCCTGTAGCTCGTAACATTATGTTTAATCCAACATATTTACTAGATAATAAGTAAGTATTATAATATAATAATAATTATTATTGCACATCTATCACATTTATTTATTTCTGACACATTAGAACAATTAAAGCAAGTATTAGAAATTAATATATGTCAATCTTAATTTAAACATTTAATTGACATAATATATATTCTATATAAGCATATATAAGCAATTGGGCAAGACAATAAAAAGAAAAGAGAATAATAAGAAAGAAACACATTGTTGAGCTAGAACTAATATATAGGCGAATGGACGAAATATGTGCAATAATTGTCAAAACGTATTGGATATGCAGGTCTCGACGTTTTACTTCACATTCGATACGCAGGGAATGCTGTGACGATAGATAAATAGTATAAGTCGTACGTGTTTGCCGACTTGAATTCCAACACACATCATTGGAAGAAGTTGCAGGTAAGATAGCCACTTAGGTACCGTGACTATCACTATCTATCACTAAATCTCTAGTATACTAAAATTACAAATTTAAAAGTTTGAATGGATGTTTGTTGTCAATTATGCGAAGGCGGCAGGATGGAGCTGGTTGAAATTCGGTCTATACTTTTTGTCTCGGAAAAACGTAAGGTTCTCGTGGGATAGCTTTGTGCCAGAGCTGCGCACAAAAGCTACTAAAATAATATATTTTAAATTATTTCGATAGGTACATTGATAACGAGATTACTGGTAGACATGAATTCCATTCACTTCAATCAAATGGTTTTTTAGAGTTCTGTAGCCTAGTAAAAAAAACAATAGACATTGAGCACTTCTAGAGGATACTTAATCATGGTTAGAGTGAAACGTATTTGGCCTATTTTTAAAATATTTTCTTCCCTTGTGAGATTGAAGATAGTATAAGGAGACATTATAAAAAACTGCTTCCGAACCGTTGAAAAAATCATAACTTTCTTCTTCCGTCAGTCAATGTGCACTGCCAGACGTAGGCCTCAAGTCTGCGCCACATATCCCGCCTTCTTCATCCAGCCTCTGCCATCTATGAAATTCAAATGTTTTTATTCAAAATAAATTCCACTGGAGAACACTTTTTGAAGGTCATACATATAAGTTAAAATTTAATTTTACTTCCCAGTCTATATCATTACTGTTGAGGTGAATAAACTCCTCAGCAACACGTCTAGCTAAAAATAGATTAACTCAAACTTTTGTTTAAATATACTTTTTACAGAAATGTGTTTACTTTTCGAAGAATTAATGGAGTTGTAGCAAACAGTGAATACTCAGTAAGACAGAAACACAATAAAAGGAAAGGAAAATATTATTATAGTTAAAATAATTACATGACGTACTAAAATTTTACAATTTTACTTATATCTCCATATTTTTTTTACATGCTTGGCAAGATAAAAACATAATAGAAAATGCAGTTTTGTCATTAGAGTCTTATCTTACGCAGGGTCGTCAATCCATTGGGCTAGAGGGCGTCCTACGCTACGCTTTCCTACGTGATCTCCTCTTCGAGCACGTGTGCCTATCGACCATCAGTCCTGATAGACGAGACCGTTATGAGTATAAAATAAATATTTTATTTTGGTGTCATTTCTATGGATTCCCATCTCTACCATTGCCCCCGCATAACTTCAGCTACCTGGAATGCGGCAATATTTCTAAGGCGAGCGAAATGTAATTAATCAAAAAGTTTGCAGAATCCATCGTGAGCCACCCCAGGACCCTGGCAACCCTAGTCGAGCTCCGACCCCCACTTTTTCGGTAAACGCTTGACAGCTCTGTAATTGGTGTATTATCATTTTTGGTCGACAAGCTGAAGAATTTTTGGCAATGTTGATGTTTTATTTTGAGCAAAAAGGAATCTGTTTATTTTTGAGTGTTATGAAAAAAGGAAAGTGCTATAAAAGTAATTATAAGTAACTTGAGATAAAATTGACTCAAAGTTTATATTGAATAATCTAAAGAGTTGACATAACAATGACATGTCTGTAAAAAAAGTATTGTTACAACTTGGATCCCGACAGAAACAAAATCTACCTGCATATCTGAAACAGGAGCCTTAAGAACAGACGAGAGTGCATGACAAGAGCTATGAATGTCAAAGAAGCAAGTGAGGTGTGTAAGAATAAGCCTGAATGGCGCTCTGTTGTTCGTGCCTACCCCGCAAGGGACCTGGCGTGAAGTTATGTATGTATATCTGAAACAAATATCTGTCGACATTTGAACTAATAACATTCAAATTATTTTATTGTCGTCTTCTTTTGTTTAGTTTGTGTTTAAAATTTGTGATTAGAAAACAGCCCGATGTTTTATTGTACTCTTTTATGGCAGTTTGCGGCCGAGTCATTAACCAGGTGTGACGGATTGAGTCGACTTAGATACAGGAACATTTTATTTCAGCAGTATAGAACGATGACCTGATGAAGGGGGGACGCAGTCGAGCGATAACCACGAGCGAGGCGAGATGTGTGTACTACAATCGGGAATCTAACAATTGACGTACTTTGCGCGTTTTATTGAATTACGACCTTCTGCATTACGATTGGGCTTGTTGTGTTCGGTTATATTTATACCTGTGTTATACGTGTTTGCATAGTTCTAATAAACTGTATGTTTAACTATTTCCATGCGTTAATTTAACTTTTGATATTTGCATGTCTATTAAGTTACATATTTCTTGATAATAAAGCCCACATGAAACAAATGAGATAATTGTCGTACTTTATTGTTTCGGGTGACGTAAGAGTGATGTTCTGTGAGTCACATCGTCAGTAAACGTAAATAAATCGTAAGTAATCGATTTGAAAATAAAAAAATGTTCTACTTTGAAGAAAACTAATTTATTGAAACTAATTTATAATTGAAGGCGATTTTTATAACAAATCAAGTGAAGAAATGAGTGGATGAAGGTGATAAGTCGCATAATTCCAATTTTGAGTAAATCGAGATAAAAGTTTTAGTTTTACTTTAAACTGAACTGAACTTAACACCTTTTTCAACTTTTATTTTTTTAAATATGCCTTATATCTATGGTCTAAGGTCTGTAGTCATTTGGTATCGTCTTAAAACCTTCATCTACGCAAAAAAAACAAAAAACCGAATATGCGATATATCACCTTCATCCCTTCATCACTCACGTCTTCAAGTGCCTTAGGACATTAATTGATTCATCATCGAGCTCTCAAAAGGAAAATAAATGCATAAATGGTATTGGGTAAAGTGGGTACCTTAAAGTTTATCTATGGTTGGTAGCTATGTGATGCGATTTTATCATCAGCCAATACGTAGATTTAGACGACACTATTCTTATCCTTGCACGAACGGAGAAAGAATTACTCCTACCCTTACTAATTACTGCGGCCTGTCGCAAGAGGCGACAAAACAATCCTCAGCCAGGTGATAGGGTATTTACCCGTCTGGATAACTACCACCCCTGTCTAAACTATGCCGCCATAACAACCCTGAGTTGTGTTCAGGTATTAGTGGCCAGGTTAGTGACATGCTGTATTTTATGTTCCTAATCTCGAGCCGCAGACAGTTTTGCGGTTTTTTTTTTGAAGCGGAGAAAATGCATTTCGCACACTACCGGGTCCTTAATTAAGGATTAGACTAAAGCGGCGAGAGGTGACACCACGAATGGGCACCAGAGTCAAATCGCCGGCTTGTGTGGAGACTCGACTACTCAATACTCCACTAAGACCACCCTCCTCGCATGTGTCTCGCGCTCATGGTAGGAAAAGTAGCAGTTACGTCCACGCTGATCCTAGCGCATCAGTGCTTGAGAGTGCCCCGGGGAATCAGGGCAAACTCACTTTGTCGACAGGGGGATGACTCCTCCACTCCCTAGATGCTAAAGGGCCCCTGCAGCGATATAACGGGAGGAGATCTTGCGCATATCTGCGCCTCCGGCACCCCAACTGGTGTCGGTACCTGCGAGACGCATGCGCACCTCTCTCCCTTTCTCGTTCCGCGACCTCCTTTTGAGACATGACAGTCTCGCAGAAATTGACCGCACACACCCAATGATCGTCGCTATGCTGTATGGCTTGCACCAAATTGCCTAGCGAATCGATCAGACCTGCGAGGGTACCGTTTTCCTGCTAGCAATGATTGATATCAACTATCCCGTCGACAAAAAGGTGCCGTCGGTGGCTTTGGTGTGTATTGCACTTTACAGGGGTATGAAGGAGCGACGGCCACGTACGGTGGACGACTGCCAAGTGTCGAGAAAGCGTTGTGAACCCCCAATCGGCAGCGATTGGTGTGGGTACAATATTGCGCCAATAACACCACGGTAACATCTAAAGGCTGTATCGTCTGTTACACCCCCGCACATTATATTTACACAAAGAAAAAAAGGTTTATACAAATTTTATTTTAGATATTTTCTTGTTCTTAATGGAAGTATTGCATTACCTTAGAGAGTTGAACGTTTTAGCGACTCTGATATTTAATTAAAACTCATCGTAGGTACACAGTTTAAGTTAGACGGTGGCCTAAATTTGTTTTTAATTGTTTTATAATTGAAGTAACTTGGTCTCCAATTTGGAACATTGCAACTGACTAACTAGATAAGCCACATTGCAGTAATACACTCTATTATATATTTACAGCAATGTTTAACATTTTTATGTTTGTAGTTACTTAATGTTTAAGTTTCGCCAGTCAAGCAAATGCGTAAGGTATCGCTACCACCCCTGGTCTAAAGTATGTCGCCGTAACAACCTTAAGTAGTGTTCCGGCATTAGTGGCCAGGTTTCAGTCTCCTTTAAGATATTATAGACTTGTCTTAAGTAGAACTCGTATGACATTTTCTCAAGTTCATGCGAGTATTGTACAAACGAGTTTGATTTACCTTTCGAGCTTGGTGATGAGCACGGTATTTTGTTTACACAGAGTCGTCCATATTCAACGACTAGGTGATTATCGCCTTTCCACATACGATATCGTATGTTAAGTTTACATGATAATTTTTCCTGCTTTCAACAATCGTATATTGGAGGCAAAAGATTACTCTCCATGTTAAAACAAGTGTCCGAAAAAATGACAGTCGGAGGGATTAAAAAAATTCACCTTATTCTTGCCATTTCCATTGATATATATTATAATATGCATTTAACAGTGGGTAATCCAAATCGAGTGGTTGTTGAGGACCGGGAGGACTCCAAATGGCCGGTATCTCAGATTCCGTTTGATCACGGAACTAATCGATTTAGCCCCACTGATGGGCTGTTTGGGAGCATTATCAGTAATAATATTAGACTTTTTACTTCCTCTCGTGAAATTTGCTTTAAATAACGCTTTGTAGTAAGTAGTTCATAGCAGCAGAATCTACATTATAACTAGCCGTTGCCTACGACTTCGCTCGCGTAGAAAGAATCATTTGAGTTTGATTAAAAAGTTTATTTATCACCATAAGCCCTCTACCCCTCCTTTTGAGCATTGTAACAAAATAGAAGATCTTGTGCATATTGTTCTGGAATTCCCTTAATGTATTTTTATGCAGATTTATACATACATACATACATACATAACTTAACGCCAGGTCCCTTGCGGGGTAGGCACGAACAACAGAGCGCCACACAGGCCCATTCTTACACACCTCACTTGCTTCTTTGACATTCATAGCTCTTGTCATGCACGCTCGTCTGTTCTTAAGGCTCCTAACATCACCTTCTGCTAACACATGATCAATTTGATCATGGAAGGTGTGTCGTGGCCTTCCGCGACTTCTGCATCCATCCACTTTTGCATTGTATATCTGTTTAGTCATTCTTTCATCATACATTCTTTCCACATGCCCGAACCACCGGAGCATTCCTTTCCTTACCTTCACCCCGACACTCTCTTTCAGACCAACTCTCTTTCTTACTTCGGTATTACGAACGCGGATGCAGATTTATAAAACATATATTAGCACGAATCTATTCTATATATACTATAACTGCACTATATTTCTAAATAAGTGTGCAAAAATTATAGTAAAATTATTTAGTAATTAAATATTTTTTAGTATTTTGTAAATATAGTTTTTATTTACAGTATTTTACTTTTACTTTACTTTACGTTTTACTTTTAGTTTATATTGATTTATTTCCAATAGTTTATTGCAGTGTTTTACCTTTTTCCTGACGCGACCCCTACCTGTTACTTGTTTTAGATATATTTTATTTTGTGACAAATATTTTTGGGGGATCAAAAGTAGTGAGAATGAGATAGAATATAATGTGGCCAAACCCAACCTATTTTAGAGGGACATTCTTGCCAAACTTTTCACTTGCATAGTGGAGGAATAAATATTACTAGTGGTCACCCAATGGTCGAAATTCGACCATAATTAATTTAATTATAAGTTTGAAGATTATTAAGGTTCTGTTGCCTGAAGACTATAGTATGATACTTTTATAACTATAGATTTCGCGAAGGCTAAACTGGGTTAATTTAACTTTAACAATAAGCAAAAGAGTATGCGTGTATGTATTTATGCGTGTATGTGTCAAATACATGGTAGTGTGTGTAATTTTTTTTTTAAGATTTAGGCCCGCTTGCATAAGGCTATTCAAATTTATTTAAGAAACTCAAAACGTACTTAACACCCTGAAATACGATTAACATCTTGCACAACGCAAAATTTGCCGCTAAATATGTTTAAAGAACTGTCAATACGTTTTATGTAAAATGTATGTAGGCAGTTTAGTATGATTAACTAATTTTAGGTAAAGGCCATCGTAATGGAAGCGGCCCTAAATGTATTGTTTTTTGTGTTTTTTTTATGTAGGTATCTTTACAGAAATTCTGGCAGAGCCATCCTCAAAGAAGGCTAGTTTATTACTAGCCAGCTCCTTATTTAATACTTGATTATAAGTTATAGTCCGTTAGGAGATGACGGGGCTGACATGCCCATGTGGCAAAAGCCCCAAAAAAATAAAGACAAAAAAAATGTATTGTTTATGCATAATTTAAAAAAATATTAGCATTCGTTATAAGTGTACAAAAATTAATAAAAAAATTATTACATAATTATGTTTTAGGTTTTTCGTAAATATAGTTTTCATTCATAGTATGGTTTACTTTTAGTTTATATTGATTTATTTAGAATTTAGTTTATTTTTAATAGTTTATTGTATTAATTGATAAATTCAATTAAAAAACATCTCGATTCGCGTATTACATGCACCGCCATATCTGCGTGACCGTTTCACGCTTACCTTTGACTTTATCCCAAATGAAGCTGCACTATAAGTGCTGGGCCAGACTGAACACGCGGGCGCGGGGCGGTCGCGGCGCGGTATACTCAAACATGTGAAACCTTATTTGAGTGTCCGTAGTGGGCGCGCGGGCGCGGCGAGCGGCGCGGGCGGCATGGCGCGTTGAGCGCGCGGGCAATTCAAGCCATAGCACATTCATATAAGTGGCCGCAGTTAAGGATTTTTTCCATTTTTTTGCCATTTTAAGGAAGAATTTTCTAATAAAGATAAGTCATCTTCATCCATATTGTATTTGGCAAACACTGGACACCACACTACTAGGACAAGCCGCGCGCGTCACTATGGACAGGTGCGCCGCGCGCGTTCCCGCACTCGCGCCGCCACCGCGCCCGCCTGTTCAGTCTGGCCAAGCACTAACAATATCGCATCACAAACGATGCATGAAACCCATCGCTATATTTATTTACTTATTTAAGGCACACCAACAACACACACATTATAATGTTACATTAAAAATCATTTAACATAAAAGTTCAGATGTGTGGACCCATTATAAGAGTGCACAGCGTTTAGGCCCGCTTGCATAACGATCGTCTTTATATAAAATTAGTTAATTTTATTTTACTCTATACGCGTTTAATAGTAAATGCTTTATGTTGTCTTGCACGAGGCACTCTCCCATGTCATTTAGTAAAATGTATTTATGCCATCGGTAAAACAGCCAGATGTATTCCATTATACGTGGCGGTACAGTTTATCGAACAAACACACGAAATTTAGTTTTAATGTTATGTTATTTCCTGCGTAAAAAGGATTTTACAATTCGAATGTCAATATTATGCACATGTCATATATATATATATATATATATATATATATATATATATATATATATATGCTTGAAACGATCCCGAACATTATCCCAGATAAGGAACATTGTAAGTCCGTCGTGATAGTGGCAACGAGAAAAAAGTTTCGCAAGATAATCTCAACGCAACTACAAAGCTCTTCACTATGCGTTGACCGACACGCACTCGGCCGTTATTTTCAAAACTCTCAAAATACAGACAGAATAAGCCGGGGTATGCACTGGCGATTGATGTTGGCAATTTAGGAGAACCCCCTAACTGCTTTGATTAAACTGCTCTCAGGCGAGTACGTTTCTTATCTTGCCATTTCCTTTAAAATGAAGATAGATTGTGATAAGTACTGCTTTAAGTAGATTAAAGTAAATAAGATTTTGTCATTGATGTAATCCAGTTTAAAAGCCATTATATATCTTGATATCATTATATACGTTATATAATATAATATTGTTACGACCTAGGTGCCGACAAAAGACAAATTCACACCTGCATACCTCTACACATTTAATTATCTTTCCGGCGTTTTAACTTCTTTTGTTTACTTTGTGTTTAAAATTTGGGATTAGAAAAACAGCCCATTGTGTATTGTAATTTTTAATGGCAGTCATTAGCCAGGTGTTCTATGAAATTCGGTCCACGCGGTCGGGCAGACATATGGGCATCTGTGCAGTATAAAGCAATGCCCCAATTGAGTGAGGAGGTAGTCGAGCAATAACCACAAGCGGAGCAAGATTTGTGTACATTCGGTAATCAATTTAGTGACGGACTTTGCGCGTGTTATTGAATCGTGGTTTACGTTTGGACTGGTTGTGTTCAGTTATATTTGTTCCTGCATTATACGTGTCTGTATAGTTCTAATAAAACTCTACGCAATTCTAACGGCATTTTAATTCGAGTCCTGCAACTCGTAACACTATATATAATAACAGACCATAAAAGTCCCACTGCTGGGCACGGGCCTCCCATTACAGGGGGGAAGAGACAGTATACCCACCACGGCACCACGCTTGTCCAAGGTGGCTGGGAAGTTTTGAAGTGTCTGTTTCTAATGTCAAAATAAAATCTTTATACTAAATTCTTATTAAAGTATTGTTACGAGCTACAGGACTTGAATTAAAATGCCGTTGGAATTACTATACAATTTACTAGACTATACAAACACGTTCAACACAGGTACAAATATAACTGGACGCAACCAGTACAAACTGCACGATTGAATAACACGCGCAAAGTCCGTCCCTATATAGCTAATCGAATGTACGTCTTGCTCGTATTGTAATCCTCGCTTGACTGCCGATCTTTCCATGGGGCAATGGCCCCATGCACCGATACAATATAGCTGCCAACCCGCATAGATCGGAGTTCTTAGAATCAGTTCGACTCGCCTGCCTAATGACTGCCACAAAACAAATACAATAACATTATAATGTTTTTCTTAATTACAAATTATAAACACAAAGTAAACAAAAGAAGGCCAAATGCGGGAAAGGTAATAAAGCAGGTTTATGGCAGGCAGGTGTGTATTAACTTTTTGTCGGCATGTAACAGTATATAGGACACTTTATCAAAAAAGCAATTATTACATTTTTGTCTGTCTGATTGTTCCCACTAATCTCTGAAACGGCTGGACTGATTTTGATTTTAAAATTAGGGTTAAGAAATTGCTTTGATATTACATACTTATAGACACACAAAACTTCTATATACGTGTACCAAATTTCATATTTCTTAACGTACTTAGTTTCTGTCATAATCAGCTGTGACACAAAGATAGAAACACGTGCGCCTTTGTTAATAGCTTATATTTTATGCTTTACAGCGTGTAATTGAATTGATACCACATATAAAAGGAGTATGAACCTAGTAAAGTATATAAATGGGGAATACTTGGAAATAACCGGATATACAAGGTGGTTATAAAACTCCTTCATTGCAAATAGGCCGTAAAGAGTACCGGATGCGTTGAACGGCCATCGACTAGCGTGCAGAGGGGACTGATCAAAGTATTCTGCCTAAAAACCACTTTACTTTATACGAAAGAAAAGAATTTATTAGAAAATCCTCCTTACCTTAAGGAACGCTTTAAATTTCTGCATGTATCTAGCCCACAATTTACGTCCCTCGATTAAATACAGAATAAACACACCGTCCAGGCTCTGCGTCTTAGGAATGAGTCACCTATTACTATAAGAGAAGGCAAATATTTACAGTATTTCAAAAATCAGATTCAGAATCATTACTTCTCTATTGTTTATAATAATGCCTTACACTGTTATATATATGTATGTATGTTTGTATTGTCATATGTATATATAAGTGTGTGTATATATTTAAACATATTCATATTCTTTTGTCCTTATATGTATTGTGTATACTTATCATTTATCATTATTTATACACGACACCACCGTCAATATTAAATCAGTGATCCCTGCCAAAGGTTTGCCTGGACGAGATCGCTTAGAAATAGGTGGCTTGGCTACGTTACTGACGAGCTGGATATGTCAATAAATTCGGCGAGCAACTAAGAACAATTAAACTGAAGAACTGGCTACTTGCTCTAGGAAATAGCCAGTTCTAATCTAATCTAGAGACTACGCTGCCACGGCAGCTTTGTTGTAACCTATTTGTACATACATGAGAACTGTACAGATATATTATACACATGCACCCACATACATATACAAACACAAACTTACACACTATCGGCCTTACTTATAATAATCTCGCTAAGAAACGATTAGGCATCTCTTAAGTAAGAGAATCAGAATTAGTCCCTAATCAATGAATATCCCATTTTTTTACTTATAAACGTGTATTACCTATTGTGTACCTAAGAGAGGAGCACAGATAAACGAAATTTGAATGACTAACGTAGGTTGTACCCAAAATATTAGACTAAAGAGGAGTTTATGGGTAAGATCGTCATTAATCAATTGCTGAGCAGTTTCTTAAAATTTAACAAACGATTATAAGTAAGGCCATATAAGTTTGCCGATAGTCGCCCCTCCCGCTACCTACGACTGGGACCGGGACTTGTCAAAATAGTAGAACTACACGACTGCGGGTCGCGGTTGATGGAAGCGGGAGGGGTTGTCATCGGCAAATCTTCCGCGCTCGATTTACAAACATACTCTTTTATGGCCTTGCCTATAATCGGTTATTACATTTTAAGAAACTGCTGAGCAACTGATTAACGAAAATCTCACCCATAAACTCCTCTTAAGGATAAGAGGTGGTGGCAAAGTCACTCAGAAATAACTGTCAAAAATAAACAACATCAAGAGGTAGTTTAAGTGATTGCTAAGAGGCAAGATGGCAACTTTTATTTGAAACAGCCATTGATTAGGGGCTTAAGAGTCTGTTATTTAAGAGATGGCTAATCCTTTCTTAATGAAATTATTATAAGTAAGGCTCTAAGTTTTTTTAATGTACATATTAGATTGTAATACTTCAAAGTTCAATATAACTCACTGTACTTGACTTTTCTGGAGTAAGCATTTATTATTATTATTTATTGTTCATTGCCATAAAAGTCACGAGGCTCAGTAGTGAGGGACCGACTTAGAAGAGAAAAAAGGCAATGTTCAATTCTGGAACCAGTGTCTTACTCTTTGAGCACCTCCCCAAAGCTATAGGCAAGTACCCCCAGACATAGCTCCCGTAAGAAAGGGTAGTTTTACAACTCGCGAGGGAAAACTTTACGTGTTAGGGCCTCGAAGGGGGAATGGCCCACGTTTTTACAGTTTCAGAACGGAACCCACACACCGGCTGTGTTTATTCTAGCTTCAGTGAATTTAATGGTGATATAGATAAAATATACGAAGAAAACCTTTGTCATAACTTTGTATTTATACTCAAATTTCCTGTCGTAATCTCCTCTTTTATTCATATAACTTATAGAAAACAATTTTGATGTTTTACATCTGCCAGGCGTCCCGTGACAGCTTGTGGAGGTATTTTTGCCGGGAAGGAAGGAAAGCCTTTTTATGTGTCGTAATATGACAGAATTGTTTTCTTTATTTTTATTAGTGATGTGACGCGCAACTAGTGCTGTGCACATAATGCCGCCACACCACCCCCCCACGGAGAAAGATACACCAAGTACAGTTTAGGAAACAGCAGTATCAAAATACTAATAATGTTTCAAATATTTTAGTTATAGATGCATGAATTAAAAATATTAATGATACAAAACAGGCAAACAATAATAGATAGCTATTAAAAAAAATCAATCAAAATTCTTAAATCTAACACGTCTGCCGGAGCGTGTGGTATACGGTTCTTTAATGTTCTCATCTGAAACTTTTGCAGGCACAGGTAGTTTAGATGGTAACTCTTCCTGGTTGAGTGGTAGGGTAGCTTGTTTAAAGGTAGGCACCTGTTCAGTTTGAATCTGTTCATTATCAATGTGATCTATAAAAGCTGGTTTAAGTCTGTCTACACTCACAACAATTCTGTTGTTTTTTATGGCTAGTGTAAATGTTTTTCCATCATCTGAGCGTTCTAATATTTTAAATGGGCCTGTATATGGCGGTTGCAGTGCGCGGCGCACTGTATCGTCTCTCAGAAAAACATGTGAGGCAGTGGACAACTCTTTAAATATAAAAGGAGAGTCTTTACAGTGTCGAGAGGCAGGCGCTGGGCGGATAGATGACATTTTCTGGCGTAACTGTATCACAAAATCAGCAGCATCTTCAGTTTTTTTTGATATTGAAGGAGGCGTCAACATTTCTCCAGGGAGTCTTAAGGGCTCCCCGTAAACATTTTCTGCGACTGTGGCTTTAAGATCGTCTTTGAATGCTGACCGCATTCCTAGCAAGACCATAGGAAGTGATCTTGTCCATGAATCTTTATGGCACATTAGCGCTGCCTTAAGCTGCCTGTGAATACGCTCAATCATTCCATTTGCACGAGGATGGTATGAAGTAGTCCTAATGCGTTTCGTGGCAAATCGTAGTAATAGCCGGTTAAACAGGTCGGATTCAAATTGGGAACCTTGGTCCGTTGTAATAATTGACGGAACTCCAAAACGAGAAATCCATTCTCTGGTAAAGGTTTCTGCCACTTCCTCTGCAGTGATAGACCGCATAGGCCAAACCTCGGGCCATCTGGATACTCTATCAATTGCAGTTAAACAATATCGGTACTCATTGCAGACTGGTAATGGCCCGACAATATCTACATGGACGTGCATGAACCGCCCAGATGGCGTGTCGAACTTTCCTGAAGGAGCTGAGTTGTGTCTCGTAACTTTACTACGTTGGCACGCATCACAAGTGCGTGACCAGGTACGGCAGTCCTTTTTCATTGATGGCCAAACGTAACGGTCGGTTATGAGGCGCGTAGTGGTGCGGGCACCGGGATGACTCAGATTATGTAAATTGTTGAAAGCTGCTCGTCGAAAGGGAGGAGTCAAATAAGGACGAGGCTTTCCTGTAGAAACATCACAATAAATTGTCGTATTTGTACCTGGTGGACTAACTTTAGTGAGATTTAGACTAGAACCAGTTTGTAACAAATTTTCAAGCTCCGAATCTGCAGATTGTGATTTTGCAAGTGCATTGTAATCTTGATCCAAGGAAATGGCATTGATATCGATACGCGACATTGTATCGGCGACGATATTTTCTTCACCCTTAATGTACTGTATATCAGTCGTAAATTGACTAATAAATGATAGCTGGTTTAGCTGTGGAGGTGGTAGCTTTTCTCGTCGCTGTAAAAATGCGTATAGGAGTGGCTTGTGGTCAGTGAATATTGTGGCGTGCTGGACTTCTAGGATATATCGAAAATGTTGGACACTTTCATACACTGCTAGTAATTCTCTATAATAAGCCGGCCACTGTTGTTGCTGTGGTGTAAGTTTCTTGCTAAAAAAAGAGAGTGGAAACCATTGACCATTTATCTTTTGTTGAAGGCAAGATCCAACATGGACACTAGATGCATCAGTGAACAGGCCTAGACTGGCATTGTTCAATGGATGCTGCAATAGCGTTGCTGAGGATAAGCTTTCCTTACAGGCTTCAAATTTTTGAAGTAGTTCCGGGGACCAAGGAAATGGCTTAGCACCTTTGCTGTTTGTTGTAACCAGTGCCTCAATTAGTGGAGCCTGATACTTGGCAGCATGAGGAACAAAACGCCGGTAGTAGTTAAGCATACCAAGAAATCGACGCATGCCTTGAACTGTCTCGGGAGGCGGGAAATCCAATAAGACTTGGATGCGATCCTGAGGGGGGCGTGTACCTTCACTGTTTATGTGATAGCCCAAGAAATTAACTTCGTCTACTCCTAGAATACATTTGGATGGATTTATCACGACTCCGTAATCCTGTAGACGTTTAAATAAGGTTCGAAGGTGTTCCCTGTGAAGAGTCTCATTAGCAGAATGGACGAGGATGTCGTCGACGTAAGGGAAACAGAAATCAAGACCCCGAGTGACCTCATCAATAAATCGCTGAAATGTCTGCCCCGCGTTTCGCAAACCGAAAGTCATAAAAGGAAATTCGAAGAGGCCAAACGGGGTAACGATTGCGGTTTTCGACACGTCCTCTTCAGCGATCGGTATCTGATGGTACGCTTTGACCAAATCGATGGTACTAAATATTTTTGAACCAGAGAGGTTATGGGCAAAGTCATGTATATAGCGCACAGGGTACCTATCAGGTACCGTTCTGGCGTTTAAAGCGCGGTAGTCGCCGCATGGTCGCCAGGTATCGTCCTTCTTAAGAGTCATGTGTAACGGCGATGACCAAGCACTTTTAGATGGTCGAGCTGTACCAGATCTCACCATGTCCTCAAATTCTTTCTTAGCTGATACTAGCTTTTGAGGAGCCAAACGGCGAGGGCGACACGAAATGGGTGGTCCATCTGTTGTTTTAATATAATGCACCGTGTTGTGCTTGACAATTCGAGGCAATCCAGGTGGTCGTGCGATATCTGGGAACTCTCCCAAAAGTTCAATGAAAATGGGTTTTCCAGATGCAATTGTTCGAACACTCGGTTGATCAATGTCGGTAGTGGGAGCGATGGATGATAGTCCTGTAGTTCCATCAACTATCCTCTCATTGCGACAGTCTGGCAATAGGTGATAAAATGCTAAAAAATCAGAGCCAATAATGGCTGAGTTGACATCAGCTATGACGAACTGCCAGATGAAGTCACGGCGTAGACCGAAATTAAGTTTAAGATTTATTGTGCCATATGTCTTAATGCAGCTACCGTTGGCTGCGCTTAAATCATAGCTGGTAGCCCTTCTGCGTGATGGTAGCCAATGATGCGGATAACAACATAGGTCAGATCCAGTATCAATTAGGAAACGGCGCTTGGTCACTTGGTCCGTGACAAACAAGCGGCGGCCAGTGCTATGGCAGTCAGTTGCCGCCATTACTGACTGCTGTTTAAGTTTTCCGCTTTCCAAGTGCACGGGCTTACACACTTAGTAGCCTTATTACCCCACCTACGATGGTACCAACATGTTTTGGGACCACGAGTTGATGATGAGGATCGGTCACGTGGAAATCGATTCTGTCGTCTGGATAGAGCAGCAACCTGGTTGTTAACCTCTTCTAGCTGCTGGGCTATTGAAGCAAGACTCAAACTGTTTGAGGATGTGGCAGTAGTACATACCATAACGGGAGTTGGAGCCAACTCTATAATTTTGTCGGCCAGTTCTGACACTTTATCTAGGTCCAGGTCAGCCTGTGCGGCCAGTATAGCTTGAGCTTGCTGGGGCAGGCGGCGCAACCAAAGTTGGCGTATAATTTTATCATCTGTAAGTGTGCTCCCTGCGAGAGAGCGCAAGTGTCGGAGGAACTGTGATGGTTTTCTATCACCAAGCTCCTCATCACTCAAAAGTTGGTGTACCCGTTTTTCTTGAGAGATAGAAAGGCGCTGTATAAGTACATTTTTTAATTTTTCATATTTTCCTTCAGATGGTGGGCTTGTTATTATATCTTCAACCTCGCTTGCTAGTCTTTGGTCGAGGTGAGCAACTACATAATTGTACTTTGTAGTGTCTGTCACAATATTTGCAATTTGGAACTGAGCTTCTATTTGGGCAAACCACATTGCTGGTTTGTCGGTCCAAAATACAGGCAATTTAACAGCTACCCTACACACATTTGATTCTCTCTCCCTTCGTTCAATTTGTTTCTGTAGTTCTGCATTAGCAGCTAAGAGTTGTTGCAATTGTTCTTGCACTTCTTTATTTTCCATTGTGTAAGAGAAAAATAAAATATTTGAATGCTAAAAATTACAAATAACATAGATAAGTAAATGAAGTTATGAATACCACACACTCCGCAGAAAGTAGTAGTCTAATGAATTTATTGCGAGGTAATACAGAAAGTATGTGCTAAAATTAGTATTAGGTTATACACTCCACTTTCCAGAGTTTAGTTATATAAACAAGCTGTTATTTTATAGCTATCAGGTTTACAGAACTGAAATAAAAATAAAGTTCTTAATGTATGCTGCCAAACAACGTATGCTAAATAATTTTTAACAAAAAAAATGCAGCTGTATATAAGGGTGATGAAGGTAAATACACAAGGAAGTGAAATGCTTACTCTTACCTATACTTGTGAGTGATGTTTATGCATTGTCTGCAATAACAAATGGTTTACTACATAGCAACACCCTTAGTAAGTGCGTAAACAAAGATTTAGTGTTGCTGATACTGATAGAGGATTTTTAAGGTTTACAGTATCATAAATTTAATTTTAAGATATTTACATAAGACTATACAGGTACATAAAGTATTTCTCAATATTATAAAGATTATGAGTCATATCAATAAGAATTTTTGTTATAAATTAAATATGATCTACTTATGTTACACTCTTCAATATAGCTGGAAAGTTCTTTACTTGTGAGTTAATAGTCACAAATATGTAGGATGTACCACTGATGATATATATTTCAATTCACAATTCATGTACAAGCATACATGCCAAATACCCAACTGCTTGTAAAATACCACGATAGTTTCACTTTGTTAATTTTCGTCCAGATATACCTGTATAAATACCACTTGCACTAAAACACAATATCTTCCGAGATGTGTGAATAGCAAACTGACCTTGAAGAATCCTCTTGCAATCTATGTCAGAACTTGCACGTACTTGTTGGATTGATGAGGGGTTGCGGTACCATCATCGTTGCATCATTGGAATAACGTGGTAATTGGGTTATCGTAATTGCCGGTGAATACTCTGTCGTCCTAAATATGTGAAGTAGATTTATGCAATTATCTCCGGAGTTCTCAGTGGATGTGCTTTTACGGTTCCTTAAGTCCGTATAGCTAACGGAAAGGCTTTTGTATCCTTGCGTCGAAGGTCACCAGTGTGGAGGTATTTTTGCCGGGAAGGAAGGAAAGCCTTTTTATGTGTCGTAATATGACAGAATTGTTTTCTTTATTTTTATTAGTGATGTGACGCGCAACTAGTGCTGTGCACATAATGCCGCCACAAGCTCACACATTTCTTTATATTTATATACAACTCCATTGATTGGATACTAGTTATTGTCTACGGTTTACCTCGCGTTGATATTAACCCACGGGAACCGTACATTTTTCCAGGATAAAAATAGCCTTGGTGCTATTTTTAACCGACTTCGAAAAAAGGAGGAGGTTCTCAATTCGTCGGAATCATTTTTTTTGTTGCTTTTTTTAATGTATGTTCGCCGATTACTCTGTGATTTATGAACCGATTTACGTGATTGTTTTTTTGTTCGACGCGGAATAGCTTCCAATTGGTCCCCTAAAAATTTTACACAGTTTGGCCCGGCAGTTTTCATTTTATGAACATTTTTCATGGAAATAATTTTCACTCCGTTCCATATGTACACCGATTACTCTGAGATTTATGATTCGATTTACGTGATTCTTTTTTTGTTCGACGCGGAATAGCTGCCATGTGGTCCCCTAAAAATTTGACATAGTTTGGCCCAGCAGTTTTCATTTTACGAACATTTTTTTGTTCCCGGTTCTTGGGACCTATATTTTTTAAGAAGCGCTGCACCATTCGTAGGTCGACCCATACATAGCTAGACACTAAAAAGTAACAAAAAAATTTAAAAACTTCGTTTAAAAAAACCGACGTGTAAGATGTTTTAGATAATATGTATTAATAATAATAGCTTTAGAAATAAGTTATTTTATACATTTTAGTTTTTTAGTTTTTCATCCTAATCCGTTCATCTGTTCTGACGTGATGAAGTAACAAACATCGACCCAAACTTCAGCAAATTGTAATGCATATTTTATAAAGTGTAGATTCACCTACATTTAATTCTAAAGCACAGAAAAGGTCAACTACCTTCTATATTTTCCAAACAGTTTAGTAATCTGTTTATTTGAACGAAAATTAACACATGTCCCAAAAATAATATTGCGTCCTCTAAAAAATGTAAAGCTCATGGAATTATTTTTTTAATTGTAAGCTCATTTCAATGAACTAATAATAGAATGTGCCTACTTTATTGTACAAAATTCACCAGAAAATCAAAAATATTAATATTCAAGTAATAAAGTCTTATCGTCCATAGCGATTTATTCAGACTTCTTTTACACGAAGTTTGCATGAAGTAAAATGTGGACAGCAAATGTCAGAATCTAGGAGGCTGCGACTTTTTGTAATATAAAAAAAACTGTAATTTACGTTATTTTATTATTAAAATTAAACACGAAATTACAACTTAAATGTTAATCAATAATGCAGCCCACAGCGCTGTCCACAGATTAAAACATGAATATATCATTAAAGCGTGGGGTTGTCTGGAAGAGATCGCTTTTTAGCGATAAGACCGCCCTTTGTACATAACTAGATAAATTTTAGTCTTAAGTTCATGTTTGTATTGGTGTACAATAAAGAGTTATCTATCTATCTATCTAAAGCGATTTTGGCAATTTTGGTAATCGCTAGGCTTTAATATTAATTATGTATATGCTTATTGATGCAGGAAAGAAAATGAAAGTTAGTAAAAAAAGAAGAAGAAGAGCAAGGAGAAATGGAATTAGTGTTGTGTTAGTGTTTTGTGAACAAGGAATTTAAATTTAGAAGTTGAATTGGCTAATATGTCTATGTGTTCAAAGAGTTTATTGTGTGTGTCGACCATACGTGTGAGAGGAGAGCGAAGGCCAGAGTTCGTACGGCAGGCACTTATAGCGAAAAGTCTACCCGTGCGCACCTCTCTCCTGTGGACAGTTCTTGGAACAGCATAGCACAGAGTGTTACTTAGCTCTACAGTCAAAAACATTATATACGATATTGTACAATGTTACAGCTTCAAGGTATATGCGTCTACTCTTTCGTGTCAATATATTTACTTAGCAGTTGTTCATAGGTCAAATATTTTCCGAAGCATCTAAAATGCATGGCTTACGCTATTGATGGAATTCCTCCAGCGCTCATAACATTTCTCCAATAAAAAAGATACCATCGGAAAAATATTAACAAAATATACATTTTCATCATATTTTAACATCTTATTACCAAATAAAATACGAAACAGAATAACAAAATCAGTTACCATCCCAATAAAAAAGCAAAAATTTCACACACGCAAATTATTTCCGCCGTTTCCATCTTACGCTCACATGTAAAAATCAACTCTATCTCATAGACTATAAACGATAAAGTCTAATGTATCAGCGCGATTATGAATACGTGGATGAACACCAATGATCCGGTATGTAGTTAATTTAATTTTGAACGTTATGCGATTAAATTTAAAGTGTAAAATTGCATGACTGGAGTGACAGACTCCCGGGTCTCAAACATAGAGTTCGCTCGAATAATCGATAGCTGACGTCTGGGTTCCCTCCCCTTGGACAGGTGTTCCCCTCTTCCGTCTATAGAATAGGGTAGGTTTTAGCAACACGATTAATAATCGCATATAACATAATTCGATTTTCTACCACCATACTAAAAGTTCAGTGTCCCATTATACACTTTTGTAGCGTGTAGATACAGGTTGGTACAGGGCAATAAAATAATGGTCTAATATGACATTACTCTCTCTTTTCTTTCACCATGTCCCAATTAATTGGGGTCGGCACATAATGTCTTTTCCTTCCACACTCCTCTATTCTGACATACATAATTAATATGACATAACTATAAACTGATATACATTAAAATAATTAATACACATTTGTAAAATCATCCTTTTTGATCCGTTAATTTACGTACATCTTTGAAATGTAGTAAACGAAAAGTGAAAAAATGTTACCACTAGGCATATTTTGAAGCAAATGGCATTTCATGAGACACAATAAGAAAAAAAAGATTATTATAAGATCTTAAAAAACAGATTGTAACTTTTGCATTAAGGATTTTATAAAAAAGACTAGGATATGCCAAAAAGTAAGTGTTGGCGAATAAAATGTGTCAGAATAAGCTAATTTTATGCACGTGAACCACTACAAACCGCTACCGGGAAAATTCCCGCGGT
The DNA here is from genome assembly GCA_012273795.1 of Dendrolimus punctatus. Taxonomy (NCBI): domain Eukaryota; kingdom Metazoa; phylum Arthropoda; class Insecta; order Lepidoptera; family Lasiocampidae; genus Dendrolimus; species Dendrolimus punctatus. The sequence continues at coordinate 539,140 of CM022542.1, forward strand.
AAAAAATGTGACACATTTTATAACATAAAATTTGCTATCGATCAGTGAAAAAACCGCTTTAAGATACGATTTAGTAATCTGGACATTTTAAAACATTCCCAGAAATATTCCCGCAGGATTCACGGGATAAAAGTAGCGCAAATTCTAAGTCTAAGAATTTGTGGTCGATCAGCGAAAACCGCATCGAAATCAGCCTTGTAGTTTTTACGTGAATCCTGAACAAATAGACAAGAAATCTAAAAAAATGCATAGTGTTCTCTGTCGTTTATATACTCTATTCCACTTGCTTTTTTTTTAATAGCTCAAATATACAGACACGGCCTGTTTAGAATTTTATAATATTATAGATATATATTAATATATTTTGCCTTGTCCGTGAAACCGCACCATTAAACCGACACAGACTTACGTCTAACAAGCGAGCGGATGACTGGCGCGCGCTGTTGGGCGTGTCACAACATTAATTGGGCTTTGTCTCCCGTCTGCATTGTTCGCAACAAAACTCAACGCCGTTGCGTACAAACACCTGTTCGGGAACAGGTAATTGGCTAAACTATTTCAACAGATATGTTGGAGTTTCGATGTATTGTTTACAAGGAATGTTTGAATAACGGATGGGACGTCAAAGTTTTTGACGCTGTCTCTTTGTCTAGCGTCTCGCTGCCAAATTCAGACAGGTAGAACGCAATTATCAACTATGTACTACCTAAGTAAAACAGTTGCTTATTACCACCGCAATTAGAGTTCGAAAACGATTCTTTAACATTAAATAGTCAAAATAATTATATTAGATATAATTTTATTTAATTTCATAATAATATAAAATAGTAATATAAGCCCATGAATGTCCCATACCCGCCATGCTTGGCAGATATGACACATCGGTTACCTCGATGTACAGGTTGCATCACGATGTTTTCCTGCACCGTTGTTAGTACGTGGTGACAATATGCATATTAGGTCAGAAAAACTGCCTAAGTGGTGCATGCGTTCCAGGCCAGGATCGAAGCCGCGCCCTATGCGTTTGGAATGCGTTGATTTAAAAAAAAATACTTTATCCTTAGATATTTATTATGTTGATTTAGACATTGTCATCGTCATCATCATCCGAGCGTTAAATCCCGGTTGCGTTCGGAGCGATCACTTCGACGCCCAGGGTCCGCTTTCCTACTTTTTCTTCTCCACTTCGCGCGATCTTCGGCATCCCTTGTGTTGAGACCGTTGGTACGCATGTTGATTTAGACATTGTAATGACATTAAAAAGTAGGAATAATTGATTGCAAAAATTGTGTGTCTCTTGTACCAAAATGATCTTCGGAAAAATGAAAACTCTATGCTTAAGTCTCTTTCGCATCAATTAAAATAAAAATATATCAAAATTTCTATAATTAGCACAAAATAAAAATCCCAATTTGATAGTTCTCATTACAACATATTTAGGGATTAGATATTAGGTTGAAACCTCAAAATCGATAACTAGTTTAACCGATTACGACGGGAAATCGATTAAAAATTATGCGACTTTGTAAGCATTTGATTTATTTTAAGTTAATTTTTGTGTCACACAAATACCTCATAAAGTTGATATGGAGCCCGAAAGTCTCCGATCGCCTCACGTGTATCGTATTCATTTATCACGCATCACAATTAAACTACTGAATTCTTTATGATTTCACCCGTATATTGTATTTATTCAATCGTTTTTGTTTTCATGTATTATGTAGCATTGTTTTGTATAAATACATAAATAATGTTATTGTGTGATCACACAAACATGAATCGAATTCAGTTAAACAACTGCAAAAATTAAAACCTGTTTTTGGGACTTTGTAATAGATTAATAAAACATAACAGAATTAATAAAAAAACATGTTATTTCGTTATTTGGAGGAAAATAACAATGTAAATATGTTTTATAATATTATATAATGCACCAGTAAAGAAATTAAATAGGTGCATTATTAATTAAATAAATTAGGCTTTCAGTTCTGTTGATTTCAAAGTTACATTCTATAGACATACTTGAGTGATTATTATAAATATATTTTAATTGCTTTTTCTTATAAGTGAAGCGGTATTTAGGCATATTAAGCGATTCATTTAATGTAAAGGATAAATAAAAACTTTTAAAACCAAGAAATAAATAAACTAAAAATGTTTTTGCTATCCATATAGATTTTATTGATATGTCTATATGAAATACTGGGGAAGCTCTAATCTTGCAGTAATGAATGAGATATAGAATAGGATTGTGGAAATAAGATAAACGAAGACGACTAAGGCTGGTGTGCACCGACTTTTAACCGATGGTTAAAATAAAATAATCGCCAAAAATTTATGGAAAAGCAGTGATTATTTTTGGTTAACAATCGGTAAAATTTCGGTGCACACCAGCCGAAGAATAAAAACTAAAATTCTCAAAATAAGGTCGAGAGTAAACAATAGGCACTGGAAATACAATTTTTTTAATGAACCAGTCCAAACGAATTGTTGACTGTATGTATATTGATGCTATAACTTTATATTGGGGTTCTAATTATATCTTTCCGGTTTCCATTAAAATCAATAAACTACGTTACATATTCATAAGACCCATATACAGACATTGTTGTGTTAGGGACAGATTGAGCTGTGGTCACACTGACAACGTTAGGCGAGTTGTTTATCAAGCTGTTCATCTCCAAGAGTTATTTCAAAGAAGAACAATCTTCTCTGCGTCAAAATCTAAAATTAATTCTAGAGGTCAAGTCTGCTATTTCAAGTAATTTGGCGTTATGAAAAATATGAATTGAGTTGAACAATTTTAATATCACCGACAGTACAATTCGTGTAAATGAAACAGAGCTTAGAATGCATAGCAAACAACACTCCGTCTTTTCGCGTACGAATAAAGTTTATTATAGATTACATAAATATATGTCGGGAACCTGCACTTTTCCGCGCAAACGAAAAGTGATCGAAATTATAAGTTGTGTAACACGGAACCTTAAATATTTAAGAACTTGTCTTTTTTTTCATTGGATGAATTCAGCAGACAGGCAAAAGGCTCACCTGATGAAAACTGGTTACCATCGCCTATGGACATTTGCAACACTAAAGGTGCTACAAATGCGCAACTGCTCTCTTAAGGGTTACTGGAAATTGGCCACTAATGCCGGAACACAACTCATGGTTGTTATGGCGGCATACTCTAGACCAAGAGCAAATACCCTACCATCTGGCTGTGGGTTGTTTTGTCACCTCTTACGACAGGCCACCCGGCCGCAGGAATTGTATTGTTTCTCCATTCTTGCACGAATAGAACGTGCTCGTGCTGCCCGTGCTCTATCTGACCAACGCTTTACGTTATACATAGATCGCTGTGCGCTTATGTTTTGCCACCCCATTCCGCGTCCCTCAGACTCGTGAAATTACTGTAATCCTTCGTGAGCTGCCTGTAATAGGTGAGCGGTGAGCCCGGCTTCATTAAGAACACGCTCTCAGTCTGTCTCAAGCCTTCTCAACTGTTGTTTTCATGGCAATTTGCGGGATTAAATTTTAAATTAAAATACTGAAGCAGGATTTGGTTTTGCCTTGTTATTCCCGGTTGTGGGTCTGACCGACTCTGTACTACAATGAATTGATACTAGATTATAATCCCATTGGTTAGGTCGGGCCACTCTATCTTTTTTGGGAACAGGCACTATACATACTAGGGTTGCTGATGGGCGTTTTCTATGTCTTAGTGGTCGAAATTCGACAATAATAACTTAATTTCGATTATAACTTTGAACCTTATTTAGGTTTTTTTGTTAAACTAAACTAAACTTCTATAATCACAGATTTCTCCAAGGCTACATTGTGAATTTGACATTTGACTTGAAAAATAAACAAAAGAGTATATATCGAGGTTTTCATAACAAATAGGCGTATCCGCACAAAACACGTTTTTTTGTTGTAGTAAGCAACAAAAAATCTATGCATAATATTTTCTTAAGTTTTCGCGACTTGTACACATAATAAAACTACGTTTTAACGGTTTTAAGCGCGGTAATTTATTTTATTTAGGTTTATCCGACGTTTCGGCCGCTTTTCAGTTGCCGTGGTCACGGAAGACAAAGATGACATTTGTCAAACGTGTATTGTCAAAGTTTTTATTCAGCCTACCGGCAACTTGTTCATTTTAATTATTTAGTTTTAATTTTGTTTATGGATATTATTTACTCTATGGGAGCCTAATCTAATTTACCACCGCTTCACAACATGTTGTGGATTGAAGAGAAGAAGCGGCGCAAGAAACTCTTCAGCAAACATACCTAGTTCTAAAAAATTTTTTTTTATATAATATTAAAATGAGTGGAAAGAAAAAAAAAAATATCAGTCAAGTCGGTTTGTTTCGTCGCACGCAGAAAGAGCTCACAGTGTCTTGAGGTCTGGCAGTTGGTGTTTGCTGGGTTTGGGTCTTAATAGTTTTGATGATTGACTTCCGTGACCACGGCAACTGAAAAGCGGCCGAAACGTCGGATAAACATAAATAAAATAAATTACCGCGATTAAAACCGTTAAAACGTAGTTTTATTAAATCTATGCATGTTACAATTTAGAAAGTCTTACCAGTATGCAAGTGTACCTTTAGAAGGGTATTTCAAATTTTAGCCTTACACAATCAACTAGTTTTGTTTTATTCACAACTAGCGACCCGCCCCGGCTTCGCACGGGTGCAATGCTGATACAAAATTAAATACACTACAGAAAAACTATGAACGTTGTATATAAAAACATAGCGGCCCGCTCCGACTTTGCACGGGCATCACTACATAGAAACCTCTAAAATTAGCAATGTTGCCTTAGTATATGATGCATGTATTATACATATAACCTTCCTCTTGAATCACTCTATCTATTGGAAAAAACCACATCAAAATTCGTTGGGTAGTTTTAAAGATTTAAGCGCACATAGGGATATAGGGACAGAAAAGGCGACTTTGTTTTATACTATGTAGTGATAGTGATGTTGTCCCTTGTGTATAACTGCACTTTTGTCCTACGCCCATTTGTTATGAAGCCCTCGATACGATATATGCGGTTATGTGTGAAATGGTAGTGTAGTAGTCTGTAATATTTTTTTATTGATCTAATGCATTTTGTATGTATATGTTAAAAAAAATATTAGCATTCTTCGCTTCTCTATAGACCGCGCAATTTTCGAAAACGTATACAAAGTTTTTGCTTCACGTATTAATATAATGATTATTACATACACATAAGATAAGACGAGCGTGCATGACAAGAGCTATGAATGTCAAAGAAGCAAGTGAGGTGTGTAAGAATAAGCCTGTATGGCACTCTGTTGTTCGTGCCTACCCCGCAAGGGACCTGGCGTGAAGTTATGTATGTATGTATGTACATTAGGGTGGTCGTTAAAAATTAAATTTCTTGCGACGCCCCCTAATAAGCTTCTTTTTAATTTGTTCTTCTTCTTGATTTTTTCAAGTCAAGACAACACGTGCCTCAAGACGATTTAAGTTAAAACTAAAAATATAAGAAAAATTGAAAGATAAGCTTGAATCACGAAGAATTTTAAACTTTTTCTGAAACTATAATTTGAAATTCATCACTGAGAATGATAATATGGAAGGTATTTCACTGTTAAAACTTTTCCAATCTTAAAATAATTATTACTTCTAAGTATGAAGAAGTTTCCTGAAAGAACATGATATTACCCAAAAATTAACTTGAATCGTCTTGAGGCACGTGTTGTCTTGACTTGAAAAAATTATAAAAAAAATCCCAGTGTTTTTTCATTAAAAGGAAGCTTTTTAGGGGGCGTCGCAAGAAATTTAATTTTTAACGACCACCCTAATGTACATACACATACACACATAACCTTATAATTAGTATGTAGTTTGTTTTTCGCCATGCAGTGGCGGACTGGTGACCTGTAATACAGATCTGCACAGATCTACAATGGGCACCAGTCTCACACATCAGGTCTTATATCACATCTTTCTTAAAATTAAGTATTTAATAAGCAAAATAATTGAACGAATTACAATTTCGTTTAACTAAATTAACGAACAAAAGCTGATTTCACACAAAAAAGGCTCGCGTAAAAACAATTAATATTAAGAACAATAGGCATACATCAGTCGGCCGTATTTATTCGACTGCGAAGCGAAAAGGGTGCTTTTTACCCGCTTCCCTTTAACACCAAAAATTTACGTGTGTTTATCATCGTGGTCTACACGATGGGAATTTAATGCAATCTTTTTACGTATATTACGCATAAAAAGGTTTAATTTCGTTCTTATGTTTACAGTTTACAGTTGACATTCTTTGATAAACCATAATAATATAATAAGCCATAATGACGGTAGTTGACTATTTTTTAAAGCACGGCGGCAGAGACATCGCCCCGCCTCCTTTCACTACGCTTGGAGTACTCGTACAAAACGGAGCGCCCCGTGGTATTGGGACGCATTTTCCATTGTTTGTTTGCTCTAAAACTTACACAGTTATTTACGATCCCCTTTTTCTACTTTTTATTATCATTTTCCGCTTCTGATTCCTAAATATATAATAATAATGTTAGGACTTAAATGCCGACAAAAGATAAATTCATGCCTGCGTACTTATATATGACTATGTATACATACATATATACATATTCATATATATACAATAATACTACTAGTTATTAAAATAAATGTATTAGCATGATTATATTGTGTTAATCAGACATAGCTATTTGTGGACACAGTGTTTTCTGAGCAAACTAAATATTGGTAAGGATTTACCATATTATTACTTTTTATTTTAGGAAATAGATAATTTCTTAGGGATACCAATTCTAAATTTACATCCACTTTTAAAATAACCCATAAAACAAATACTATTTCATGCATATTATGTTTTGAATATGAGAAATTCAACATTCGAGACGGTAATTAATGTGGCGCCATCTATCCATTTGATTCCGTTTTAGCCCTTCCACCAACGCAACATAAGCAGTAATAGGTTATTTATTTGTTATTTAATACAATTTCAACAAAATCGCGTAAATTTGAATCGTGTGTCCCATTCTTAAGAACTTCGAGCACCTCCCCTATTTGTAGTTGCCAAAAAAGTGAGTCTACAGATAACGTCATACTTGAGACAGGTCTTTACGTCATCTCGAGACAAACGCGCTCGTGTAGAATCGCCCTGATAAACGGATATCTTTGACTGTTGTACTGTTTGAAAAGAAAAGTGTATTTTGTGGCAATACATTGTGAAGACAGTAGTAAAGAAAGAAAAACATATTTGAAGGAATGAGTGACTTACTTATATTGCTGACATGTATCTTAAAAATAAAAGCATATTTTGAGAATTTGTACGCAAAATTTTCAGCAAACAAAGTTTACTCAGCTTCTTGCTGTGCTGGTATAATATCCGACACAAAGCTGATTTTCAGAGCAAATCTACCTTTTGACGTAGAATAGAATATAATAGAGGAATAGAAAACACTTTATTGCTGACCAAAAAAACAATTAGAAAATGAATAATTACAATAATTTAATGGCAAAAAAATTCAAATTCAAATTCAAATTTATTTACTGCAAAAAACATGGTTCAAAAGGTGTTACAATAGTGGTACACATGTTTTTGCCAAATTGGCGTGCAGATTTAGCTCCTACAATTTACATTATTTATAATAATAATATCTATCATAATTATGTCAAAATTAAAAATTAAATAAATAGCGTCCGTAGTCCCATAGTCAGATAATTATAACAGTCAATATAAATAATTTTGTAATTGGTAATTAAATATGATTATCATTGTAAGGTTGTATTACATTTTATCATTTATGTATTCATTTATAGTGTAATAGCATTTATTAACAAGCAACTTTATTAGATAAAATTTGAAAGAATTTGTATTTAACGATTTTATATCTTGTGGAATCTTATTGTATATTTTTGGTGCCATGCATACTATGCTTTTTTGCAATAGAGCTGTTTTGCACGGATGGAAAAAACTAATTAATTTGTAAATAATAATATATACCTACATAGAATAAACAGTATAAACTTTTGTTAACTTTATGATTTAGCCAGGTGGTAGGGCATTTGCCCGACTGGATGGCTACCACCCCTGGTCTAGAGTATGCCGCCATAATAACCTTGATCTGTGTTCCGGCATTAGTGACAAGGTTCCCGTCTCCCTCAAGAGAGCAGCAGCGCATTTGTAAGACCTTTGGTGTGGCAAATGTCCATAGGCGATGGCAACAGCTTTCCATCAAGTGGGCCGTCTGCCTAACTGCTAAAGACATGCAATGAAAAAAAAAACTTGTCTATATGATCTAGGATTGTAACATAATTGCATGTATATTGCGCATAACGACATACATCGATTCATCTAATCCAGTGGTTCCTAACCGGTGGTCCGCAGACCATTGGTGGTCCCTGGAGGCATTCCAAGTGGTCCGCGAAGCCATCGTAATAAACAAGTGGCGTGATGTGTTTTGTCGAGTCATAACAACGCTATCCGCGCCGCAGCACAAGTTCGAAGGCAATACGCATTGCACAAGTGCGGGGGAAGAGGTCCGCGTAACGGGAGATCAAGCAGCGCACGTATCTCTGTCTAATTCGATTTGCTCCGTTCGTTCTTTGGTTTAATACTTATTTATTGGGAGTTCAACTTACGTACGACGCGATTATTAAATAATAAATTCAATCGCTATTTTTATATATACATAACCGAATAGGTGGTCCCTGGCAAGACAGATTTGGTAAAATGGTCCCTCATGACTTAAAGGTTGGGAACCACTGATCTAATCGAATATGATCGATATAATCGATCAAATCTTAAGAATAAGGTACACAAATAATATAAATTATTAATTACCACAATCGATTCATGTGAATGAATTTCAACAATTAATAATATGAAAATATACCACACGATTAATTCATTAAAATAATTAACGAAATACAATTTTAACTTCAAGAATTATTTTTAAAAAAGTAAAATAATTCTTAAAGTCACACTCATCTTTTTACAATCTGGACCCAAGAATATATTGTCACGAGTTAACGGAACTCGAATTAAAATACCGTCAGAATTATTATAGAGTTTATTAGAACTACACAAATACGTATAACACAGGTACAAATATAACCGAACACAACAAGTCCAAACGAAGAAGGTCGTAACTCGATAAAACGCGCTAAGTCCGTTATCATTAGATTCCCGAATTTATACACGTCACGCCTGTATCGTAGCCGTAGCTCAACTGCCCCCTCTCTCCATCAGACCGTCGTTTTATACTTCACAAATGCAAAAGAATCCGCAACACCTGGCTAATGATGCTAATGAACGAGAACAATAGGACAATAGGCTTTTTTCACAGTAATTAGAAACGTATGCCAATAAATAAGTGAACAAAAGAAGACGATCATAAAAGGGTAATCCTTTGATCCTTTGATCATAATTAGTTCAAATGCCTAACGAGGAGGTACTAAAATGTGCTTTTACAGATTTGTATTTGGAATTTGTCTTTGCTAGGGCCTAGGTTGTAACAATATGAAGCGTATCCGTCTCCTTTTTACACTTGGATATTAGAAGCCTAAAATTTTTTAACTCCATTAGAAGGTAAATATTTCTTAATATTAAAAGTCATAATTTAATTAAAGTCCTCACTTGGCTCGCCTAAACGTTACAGGGCGATACGCAAAAGTTTTGTTTTCAAAAGGCCACCAGTTCAAGAAGATCTCTCAATGTTGGACTTTCAGTTGAACGGACAAGGTTTCAAGATAAACTGGTCAATTATGAAGAGAGCACAGTTCATACACATTAGATGAAACGTTTAGCTTGGATAACATTTTTTCTACATAGGAAACTTATTCTTGTACCACATTCAGAAAAAGGTGGGACATGTTATAAACAAACTACAGAAAAGATTTTAAACAGATTATTAATTTTGTAAAAATATTAATTTAAAAAACTGCAAAAAGAATACATTAGTAAAACTTAAAATAAAAATTTAGTACTATTTATTTTAATTAATATATATATATATATATATATATATATATATATATATATATATATATATATATTAATTTATACGAATATTATATAAAAAGGTAAATTTTGTGAATTTGGATGTTCGGGGTAATCTCCGGTACTAGGGTTCCGATTTTGAAATTTTGAAAATTATTTCACCATTAGAAAGCTACATTGTATTGGCTATATTTGATTGTGATCAATAAATTATAAAAGTAAAAATGTTTTTCTCCCACCGAAGTGGGCACGGGTACGCCTGTCAAATATCTTACTGCAATAACGTTCCACGCAAGAATTGCGCACATCCTTGTGCGAGGCACTGCGAGTGCTTTCTACGTTTATGAATTTATTAAAGGTTACAAAGCTTAATTAAACCTTGATATGTGTTGAAAGGCACGTTATTAACACTGTAAGATACTATATTTTATTTAAAACAGTTATTTTAGGACCACCAAATAAAACCACACAATTCATCATTTGCCATTTCGCTGTATAACTTATAAGACTTTTCATTTTATTTTGACATTGACAGGTTCACAAAACAATGCGTTCCATTTTACAAAAATATGCATGCGTGCGTGTGTGCGTGTCTGTTCTATACGAAGTATATTATAATCTCTATGGTTTATCTATCTATGATTTAAGAGCTATACTCTGGTCGGTGGAGCCTCCTCCAGTCTTCTCTATTATGGCCAGCTGTTTTACTTCTATGTAAGACACGACACCCACTTTTTCGTGTTTGTGCGATCAATACAAAAATACGTCAACAAATTGTGCGTGAATGCATATACAGTGGTGGTCGTCTAATTAGAAACACTACCAACGGTCCTTGACATTATGTAAGATACTTCACCGCAATCGTTTTTATTTTCAAATTAAACAATAAATAGGACAACAGTATGTTCAACGGTTTATCATTTATTAGAAAAACATTATAAATCCCATTACACGAGTGCAGTTTTAATATTACATTACGGAAAAACATTTAAATCAGTTTTAAGGTATGAACAATAATGGTCAACTAATTAGAAACAACAACAAAAAAGTATAAAAAACAATATTTTTTTAAGTATTAGTAATTAGTATTGTTATTTACGAAATAGCTACTATCCACAGCCTCCCAATAGTTGTAATTAATATTTAGTGGCGTATCCCTTATTTTGAATAACAGCACTGCAACGACGTGGCATTGATTCAATCAATTTCATACATTTTTCTAGGGGGATTGAATTCCATGCTTCAATAAATGCTTCATATAGTTCGTTATGACTGGTGTTACGTTTGTTTGAGACTTTCTTTTTAACAATACACCAGAGATTTTTTATCGGGTTTAAATCCGGACTATTTGCTGGCCAGTCTTAAACGGATATACGCTGTTCGCTAAGGAAATATTTAACGCTATTGGCCGTGTGTTTAGGATCATTGTCATGCTGAAAGATCCAGGTTACAGGCAAATGATCGTCCGAGTAGGGAATCATTGTGTGCTCTAAGATATTTTTGTATTGCCATTGATCCATTGTACCTTCAATCTTCCGAACGGGTCCAACTCCACATCCGGAAAAACACCCCCAAACTTTAATGTTACCACCACCGTGCTTGACTTTACTCCTTGTGTATTTATAATTAAATGCACTGTTTACAGGACGTCTAACATAGCGCTTTCCATCGGAATTTACCATATTTATTTTTGTTTCATCTGAAAATAACACTTTTTTCCATTCTTGTACCGTCCAATTAACATATTTTTTAGCGAATAATAATCGCTTCTTTCGGTGTTGCTTGGTAAGAAGCGGTACCTTTCGAGAGATTCTTCCAAACAATTTAGCTTCCACTAATCTTCGGCGTATCAGTCTTGACGAGATGTTTCTCGGGTCGTCAGACGAAAAAACTTCATTTTTAATCTGGTTGGAGCTTTTACTAGGGTCTTTTTTTAGCAACACAAACGATTAGCGTATCTTCTCTGGGAGAACTTTTTCTTGGCCGAGCCTTTCTAAGAACATTTTCAACAGTTCCATGTGTTTTATAATGATCAATTGCATTAAAAACTTTCTTAACAGAACAATTTAAATGCTCAGCTATTCTTCTGTACGCCCTCTTATGGTCCATATGTAAATTAACAATTATTTGCCTAGTTGACGCGTCACAACTTTTATTTTTGCCCATTTTGAACAAAATAAAATTCAGATTAAATTTTTTACTGCCGCCAAAATAATAGAAAAAGCCAAGAAAGAAATGTTATTCTCCAATTTCAAAAAAAGAACGAGCTATGGATGCTTTTTGAAAATGTTTCTAATTAGGCGTCCAAGCGGCCACTAACAGAAAATAAACTCTTACTTGTGTAAAACTCGTTTTGTAATTAAAAGTAAGATATGTTTTATATTTTATGCATTTAATGAGTTTTTTATTTGAGTGGCTATATTATTGCAAGATTATTAATTATTGAATGTGTATATTTTTACGAACATTTGTACATTGAAGTTATACTTTCTTTATTCAAAAGAAGTGTTTCTAATTAGATAGATGTCCACCACTGTATGTGTGTGTTTTAATGACGCCCAGCGCTGTGAACACGGTTCTGCTAATAAATATAAGAAAATTTTAGAGGTCAAATTTCTGTACAATAAAAAAAACCTAAAAATCGAGTCAAGTGTAAGAAGTGAAATAGAACTAATTTATTTTTAATTTTTTGTCTGTCTGACTGTCTGTTCATACTGACTGGACCGATTTAAATGAAATTTTGCATGGTGGTAGTTTATATCACTGGTCAATATATAGGATTAAGGAGTTCCCGTGGGACAATAAAAAAACTTCAATTACTTAAACAGCTTATTATACAACTTATGCACCTAATTAAGAATTGATATTGGCGGTGTCATCATCATACAATAAAACAATTAGGCTATATATCACATGCTAAGACCAATGTTTTAAAATGGGGAGGTATTTTTAACTTACTTTTTTTAAACTATTCCACGCGGACGAAATCGCGGGCAGAAGCTAGTTATAAATAAGAAAATTACATGATAGAAAACCTGAAAATGATGCAAATGTCAAACTCGGCACGCTTCTTAATACTACCGAAGTATAGAGTAAAGTTGAACATTTTGCATTTTAATGTGTCGTTTTGTCGTCGGTCGGGTTATATCCGCCATTTTTACTATCGGTCAGCTTGTTTACGTGACAGTGTTTGTTTCCAGGACAATGTCGTGTATTTCTTGTTATTCCCTTGTTACTTTCTTGTTTTTGTTAATTTTCTCCTTGTGTTACGCTTTTCGTTATTTGTTTGTTTCCTTTTGTTATATAACAAATAAATAAGACATTAGGAGGCACTGTACATTTAATGAAATAAAAATAAAGCTTGAGAAACACTGTTTTCTTAATTTTTTACACTTTGTTTCGTGCTAAATTGAATATGATATAAGAAGAAATGGCTAATCATGTAACATTTCAAAGCTTTCCGAAGCTTTTAGTAGGTGTAGAAAACCATAGATATTCTAAAACGTATTGTCATTTTACTTACAATTACATAAATTACCAACGGCATCTAGTTTATAATAAATAAAACTCTTGCTCTAAAATAGAACAGAATCGCAATTCTGTCTAGAAAAGAACAAGGTTCTGTTATTTTCAAATACATAGATGGCACTGTTCATAGTTTTATAAACAATGTTAATTAGCTAGGTATTGAATTTGTTATAAAAACAAATTCTTACAACTGCACATTCACGGTCTTATTCATATTGAGTTAGAGTAAGTTTGTAGGCTTCTTTAAAAGTCTTAAATCTGTTATCAATTTATAAAACTTTGGTTTAAGATAAAGCTTACTTAGTGAGTATGTAGTTCCGCTATTCACAAATAGATGGTGCTGTTTTGCACTTTCTTTAAAGACTAATTTTGAATTCGGTAATCGATTAATTTTAAATTATTATCAACTGGCATATTTACCACGATAATAATGTAAAGTGTTATTTCCTTACAAATATAACTTACATGTTACGCGGAAGTTGTCCGTGTGAAAGTAAAATGGTATAAATAAGAAATTTAAGGAAAGTAAATCATTGACATTCCACGCGTGGAGTAAACATCGATGGAATATTAATCAATTTGGGGAATTATTCTAGTAAAGACAATGCAATGGAAAACACTGGAAATATAGTCTTTGTAAATTATTTAGGCACCAGCTCTACGCGTAATATTGTGTCACTTTTATTGAAGCAGTAAAGGCAGTTCACGTGGTTAGCGCACTCGTGTCCCAAACTCGAAGCATGCGGGTCCGTTTGGGAAGTAAGTGTTAAGTGTTACGTCCATTCTGATGGGAAACATACACCACTTAGGTAGGTAGTTATCTGACCTAATCTATATATTAATACGTGAAGCAAAAACACAGTAACAAAAATTGTACCCCTTTTTACGAAAATTGCACGGACGGAGGAGTATAAAATTTTGTACACTTACAGCCTTACTTATAATAATCTCGTTAAGAAACGATTAGGCATCTATTAAGTAAGAGGATCAGAATCAGTCCCTAATGAATATCTCTTTTGCCCACTTATAAACGTGTGTTACCCGTTGTGTACCTATGAGGAGGACAGATAAACGAAATTTGAATGATCAACGCAGGTTGTACCCAAAATATTCGACTAAAGAGGAGTTTATGGGTGAGATTTTCATTTGTCATCAGTTGCTGAGCAGTTTCTTTTAATTTAAGAAATGATTATAAGTAAGGCCCTTATAGTTTATATAGAACATAAGAGCAGGAAGCTATTTTTTTATTATGCATAAAAAAACATTGAATCAATAAAAAACATTTACACACTGCGATGTTTTTGATACACACGCATGCATACTCTTTTGTTTATTGTTAAACTTAATTTAACAATGTAGCCTTAGGGAAATCTGTGATTATAGTCTTTAGATTTGATTATTATTGCAAGACCAAAGGTGCTACAAATACGCTGCTGCTCTGCTAAGGGAGTCTGGAATCTGGTTACTAATGTCAGAACACAACTCAAGGTTGTTATGGCGGCATACTCTAGACCTGAGGTGGTAGACGAGCAATTATTCTACCACCTAGCTGTTGGTTGTTTTGTCGCGCTTTACGACAGGCCGCCAGGCCGAATTTTTAGTAAACATCCAAATGTAATAAATTATGAGTTTTTAAATGTCTGTTTTCGTTAATTGACTATGGAATCAAATACTAATTCAATCAAAAATATCAAAATTTCTTTCAATTGTTAGATCCCCCCTCATCTGCAAGAATGATTTGCTTAACCAAAATAATACAGATGTGGATGCAGTTTTATAATAACTAGTGATTGAACATTATTAAGGTTCTGTTGTCAAAGACTATACTTGTATAATCACAGATTTCGCCAAGACTTACACTGTTAATTTGACTTGAACAATAAACAAAAGAGTATATATGCGTGTGCGTGTCAAATACGTGTGTGTAATGTCTTTTTTATTGATTTAATGTATTTTTTATGCATAATTTAATAAAATATTAGCATTTTGCACTCCTTTTCTATATAAATTAACTTGATAAACTTGAGCGGCTTCAAAACTTTTGCATAAGTTTCATATTTGGGCTATGCAAACATGATCATATATCTGAATTTCGCATTAAACTCAAGTGGCTTCCCATCCGCCTTCGCCGGAATGCACATATACTGTCTCTTCTTCACAACATTTTGTTTAATTCTAAGTCCCCAGCTTATCTCAAGGAACGCTTTCAGTTTCTTAATTACAGTGATTCAAGATTCTTAAGATTGTCAGAGAATTTGAAACTGAAAACGCCTGTAAACAAAACAAGTTTTTACAACAAGTCTTTTACCATCCAGGCAGACACGATCATTACCTTCTTTTAACAGATTAGTTAAAGATTACTATCTCAAGCTATAGTGTTATTGTTTACTTTTGTATGTATTTAATATAATATGTGTATTTATTTTAGTATATATATCATCATATATATTACTATTTATTTTTATTTTTTTTTATTTTTTTTATTAATGAATGAAATTATTGTACGAGTGCTAGTTTAGCAACCACCGACTTTTGTTGTCCTTCCTATACTCCATCCAAAGGTTGTCTGGAAGAAATCGCCATGGGTGATAAGACCGCCGATCGTACTTTTATTTAATGTTCTTGAATTTATGTAGCATCTTTGTACAATAAAGTATACATACATAACTTCACGCCAGGTCCCTTGCGGGGTAGGCACGAACAACAGAGCGCCATTTAGGCTTATTCTTACACACCTCACTTGCTTCTTTGACATTCATAGTTCTTGTCATGCACGCTCGTCTGTCCTTAAGGCTCCTGACATCACCTTCTGCTAGTACACGATAAAGTATATTCTATTCTATTTTAAACTATATGTGTGCGAAATTTCATACTTCTCAGTCCGCGCAATTTTTGTAAAAGGGGCACAAAGTTTTTGCTGTGTTTTTTGCTTCACGTATTAATATATAGATAGGTTAACTCTAAGAAGCATAGCGAATTTTCGCTTATTTTAGCTTTATCTGGGGTAATGTTAGTATTAGTGACTGTGATCAAATGGGTCTTATCTATAGTGTTAAAAATAACGCCGTTAATTATTGCTACATAAGTGTATATACGTACGTTATCTGTCGATGTTTAACGATAACGTCATAACAATGTCGCATCACAAATAACCCATTAAACCATCGCGACGTCTGCATGAAATGGTCACGATCATTATCCCCGATGGAGCAAGTACTTAAAACCACTTTCATTACTTCAAAAGGGATTAAGAAAAACAATATGACATCGTGCATAAACATCTAAATAAAACGTTTTTCCTACACTTTTACCTTCAATGTATTAATCAAACTAGACACCACTTTATTCCATAAGCACTAAGGCTCAAAATCTTACAAGATGAAAAATCAACTAGTTAATTAATTAATCTACTTATTTAAAAATCGACTTTATATCATTAAAATACAGTTGAAATTTAAATTCAGAATAAATGAAAATTGTCCTATCAAATACTGAGGACATTAATTTTAAGATAAATTCGACATTAAACGCATGCCATAAAGTTTATAATCAAATAACGTGAGTTACGTCTTAGTAAAGTAAGCAGCATAGTGCAACAGGCATATTGCTCGATTACCCTGTGAGGGAAAGACGTGTTCCAAAAGAAAATCGTGAGTGCATTGTGTTCGTGCTAAAATACTCTTTTCTTCTATATTTGGGATAGTTTTTGAATATGTAAGTATTGATGCCGATTTATTTATTATAAAGCTTTCACTATGATTTCATATATAATAAATTGCGTATAATCGGTTTTATTGAACGATTTTTATTTAATTTTTAATTTGAATCGATTTTTCGGTTTTCTATTACATGTTATGAAAAAGAAGTTAGAAGTCATACGTAATTTAGTAATGTTAAATATATGTAGTCTATAAAAAAATTAGTTCAAATTAGTAAATTATAATACAACTAGCTGATGTCTGTGACTTCGTCCGCATAGTGCGGTTTTTTTAACTATCCCACGGAAACTTTAATTTTTCAGGATAAAAAGTATCCTATATGTTGACCAGGGATATAAGCTACCAGCATACAACATTTCATTTAAATCGGTACAGTCGTCTCGAAGATTATCCGGTACAAACGTACAGACAAACAGAAACAAAAAAAATGAAAATATCGAAATTAATTCTATTTCACTTCTTACATCCCCCTGACTAGGTTTTTAGCATTTTTTTATTGTACAGAAAATCGACCTCTACAATTTTATTATACGTATAGATAACTTAACTATGACTTTGTTACCTTATTCCCAGAATAATTCTGTTAAGATATGAATACATTCATGCCGATTTCATGAAAATTTATTCATTTTGAAGCTCCTAAAATATAGCGAAGAGGAATGTAAACAATATATTAAACGTTTTTACCATATCACTAAAACTTACTAATACGTTTAGGATAGGTACATAACAGACCCAGTATTTTTTGAGAAAGTTGACTGCTATATTTATGACTGCATGATCCAAGGGTTTTAACAGCAAACGGCAGAAACATATAAAACATATATGTGTTATACATTGATATCCATATATACGTGAAACAAATACACAGCAAAACTTTGTATCCCTTGTACGAAATTTGCGCGAACGGGGGAAATTTCGCACATTTATTTAGTATATTTTAGTTTATATAGAGAAGAAGTAACGAATTCTAATATTTTTATTTTAAATTATGCATAAAAAAACATTACACATACTACCATGTATTTGACAAACATACACGCATATATACTCTTTTGTTTATTGTTCAATTCAAATTAACAGTGTAGCCTTGGCGAAATCTGTGATTGTAGAAGACTATACTTCTATAATTTATTAATGATTATTTATGGTCGAATTTCGACCACGGACGAGCACTAGTATTGTATAAATGCTTTTACCTTACCCGAACGGAGAAAGAATACAAATTCCTGCGGCCGGGCGGCCTGTCGTAAGAGGCGACAAAACAACCCACAGCCAGGTGGTAGGGCATTTTTCCGACTGGATGGCTACCACCCCTGGTCTAAAGTATGTCGCCATAACAACCCTTAGTTGTGTTCCGGCATTAGTGACCAGGCTCCAGTCTCCTTCAAGAGAGCAGCAGCGCATTAGTAGTACCTTTGGTGTTACAAATGTCCATAGGCGATGGTAACCGCTATCCATCAAGTGGGCCGTTTGCCTGTCTGCTGAACTCCTGCAATAAAAAAATAAAATAAAAAAAAAACCATTGCAAGAAGATGGACATCACCTTTATGGAGTTTATGTTGAATTTAAACCAGTTCTAAGGTAAATGTTAGATATGGAAACCCGGCATTAGTTAACCGGGTCGACGGTCGTAAAAGATGCACAATCTGAGTAGTGGACTATTATGCGATCTTAATCAGATCCACGAGACGTGACAGCTGTCGCTCTTTGTAATTGCTATATTCTGTTCTAAAAGTACTGGTATATAGATAAACAAACTTGCTTCTTGTCATGTACCGAGATAGGAATTAATATTGTTCAACGTTTGAATGAATAAATTATTCAAAAATTAGATATGGCTCCCATTTCACTCGCTCGGGATTTGGTATTCATATTCATATCTTCATGTACTGATTCAAGACACCTGTTACTTTTTGACATTATAAATCTATATATTAATACGTAAAGCAAAATCACAGCAAAACTTTGTACCCGTTTTTACGAAAATGGCGTGGACGGAGTAGTATGAAATTTCGCACACATCTATACATATAATAAAACTGTAGAGGTCGAATTTCTGTACAATGAAAAAAATGCTAAAAACCGAGTCAGGGAGATGTAAGAAGTAACATAGAGCTAATTTAGATTTTTTCAATTTTTTTTGTTTCTATGTTTATCTGTTTGTACCGGCTAATCTCCGAAACGACTAGACCGATTTAAATGAAATCTTGTATGGTGGTAGCTTATACCCCTGGTCAACATATAGGATAC
Organism: Dendrolimus punctatus; assembly: GCA_012273795.1. Taxonomy (NCBI): domain Eukaryota; kingdom Metazoa; phylum Arthropoda; class Insecta; order Lepidoptera; family Lasiocampidae; genus Dendrolimus; species Dendrolimus punctatus. The sequence continues at coordinate 558,666 of CM022542.1, forward strand.
TTTTGATTCCGAAAAATTGAAGAGTTCCCGTGGGATCTTTAAAAAACCGCACCGCGCGGACGAAGTCGCGGTAGTATTAAAATATGATTATGTCACGATGTAGTTTTGTTCACGTGTTGGACGAGGTAGGTGGCGCTACAATCGGCATATCGATTGAAGCTTTTCCTGGCAGGACGACGTCTGTCGGGACAGCTAGTAGTTTATATAGAGAAAGAGTGCAGAATGCTAATATTTTTTTGTAATTATGCGTCAAAAAGACATTAAATCAATAAAAGAAACTTAAACGACTTTTGAATTTGAAAAAATGTTGAAGTTATTAATAATAATATTTTTTATTGGACCCCTATTACCACTAGCAGTTCATTCCAATAGCCCGGTACTTTTTATCTTCATTTCGCACAATAACCCTACACTGGTCGGGGCTTGTCCTTGGGTGCATTATTATATGGTGTAGACAGGGATAATCGCCGGTCAGCGTTACGCCACATTTACATTAAATTTGTCAAGGGGCATCTACGTGTTGGCCTTCCTTCCCATGGCCCACGCAAACCCTCCAAATGTCCAGGCCTCTTTTATGGCTCGTGGTCTTCAAAGACATACACTAAAAATAATTATTTATTAATTAAATACAACACAGTCTAATACACCACACAATAATTTTACTAATATTTTTCGTTATAGCTATCTTAGAAATTAATGCCTAAGACTGTTTTGATCCTCTTAATAAAGTACCAAATCAATTGTCAGTAAAATTCATCGGCTATTCCCTTCGTGATGCTGTTGTTGCCATTACACAAGCTCCTCAGTAACGAGGCGGTTTTTTAGGCCATTAAGCATCAAAGCCATCTGTCTGCACTTCATCGAACATAGACAAAGCACTGCAGAAGCGCGGTCGCCCCGACAGCATCCTGAGGGAGTATTTGATCCGTAGGGCACTATAAGCTCTTTGAGTGTATTTGAAGCACAGACTTGCTGGCTAGAGAGAGGTAGCTTACAGTAATCTTTAAAAAAACATTGTATAGAGCAAAACTGCGGGCCAACATGTTTGCCCCGAATGACAATATAATACTAATTAATGTTTACATGGATCACTTTGGTTGCTTTATCTAAATTGAAAGACAGAAGCGAAACGTCTAATATCAGCTTAAGATATAGACACTGAATGTTAATTAAAATAGTGACTTATGAGACATGTTTTCTAAATACCTCATCTAACATTGGCATTACATATGCAATATTTCATTGCGCATAGAAAGTAAATCATAATTTTATGAACTCCAGTGCAACCCATTGTTGTCCTTAGAAAGTGGCCAATAAACGGGACAATACACTTGCACTGTGCATAAAATTAACTGTATACCGGATTTCCCTTTCTTGCTAAATTAAGTTTTATGAAATACTGAATCGTTTACTTATCAGGAAGGAAGAATATTGGAACTACAATTGCCAATTAAAAACTATTCTTCGGGAAGTTCTGAAATTCTACATAACCATTATTTTCCTATTTATTGACGTTTGATAGATTGTGTTGCAGAGAAACGAGTTTTAAAATATATAACTTTAGTATCAGTGTCACAACAATTAGCTACAGAACTTTAAAACCTAGCAAATGCTTTCTAAGAAAATGTACTACAGACATATTATCCTTCAACTACTTGCCAGATAAAAATATTTGTTCTCTCTTTTCTTTCACCATATCCCAATTAATCGGGGTCGGCACAATGTGTTTCCTTCCATACTCCCCTATTCTGACATACATCTTCTGTCACACCAAAAATCATCATATCATCCTTCACGCAGTCCAACAATCTTTTTTTGTAGTTCAACATTATTTTTGTCACGTGACTTTCATCCCTCTTTATTATATGCCCATATCAACGTAGTCTTCTTCCTCTCAATTTTTTCACTCACGGGTGCAACTTTCAATGATCCCCTTATGTACTCACTTCTCACCTTATCCAATCTCGTAACACCACACATCCATCTCAAAATTCTCATCTCAGTTGAGTGGAGACGTTTATGGTGTTACAGTTGAAAATATTTATTATTATACAGTAAAGAAACAGAATGGACTAAACCTGTTTAATTATTTTAATTAATGATAGTTCTATTGTATTTTATCTACGGTCTTTTAAGAATATAAACTGGACCTACAGCTGACATTAGACGATTAAATTTGGATAAATCAACCACAGTGATCAATATAACATAAACTTTAATTTTACAACACTAAACATGCTACCAATATGCTGCCGGACTCGTACATAGGACTGGAACCTTGCCTCTAATCCCGGAACACAACTCAAGATTGTTATAGCGGCATATTCTAGACTAGGTGGTAGCCATCTAGACGAACCAATATCCTACCACCTCGCTGTCAGTTAATTTGTCGCCTCTTACGACAGGCAATCTGGCCGCAGGAATAAGTATTCTTCTTCCATTCCCGCACGGATAGAGAATACCTGAGTGTGCATTGAGTTCTGTCCATTTCAAACAAATTCATATAATTGGGATAATCCGTTTAACATCAGCATAAGTCATCTTCTACAGATAATATATTATAAAAACCTACTGGCTTTACGTCGCTGGATCGCCATACAAAAAGATTTCGAAAAAATACACACATTATGAAACATATTGATAAACGTATATAAAAACACTTAAAAATGTTTTCAATATCAATAAAAGCATAATTTCGGTGGTCGTTATGAACAAGTAAATGTAAAATCTGAAACAGATTACAGTTAAAAAAATATATTCTCACACCAACAATGGTGTTTGTACAGACAATCACCTTGATTTTATGGGAAAGTATGAGATTCCCATATAATTTAGCGCTCGATCTCAAAGGTTATCGATCACTGATTATATACCCGAATGAAAAGTATTCTGTAGAATCTTTTGTCTATTAGGATGATTTAAAAAAAGTTTTTCCGAATCAAGTTTAAAAGTCTTGTTTGTGTGTCACTTTTCGATTACCTATAAGAATAATACAGAGAAAATGATTGAAAAATCTAAAAGTCGATGGAGACCATCATAGTACTAAGAGTCACTGCTACTGCTAGTGCAAAATAAATTTTAAAAATTTCTAGTCATGAATTCTAAATCACAAAGTGATCTGCTCAATTAATTTATTATTTTTGATAAACAATCAAAAGCTATTCATATTCTTAATATATAGCGCAAATGTCTTACGCATTTATCTAAGTAGGAATCTGTTCATACTTTCCCTTCTCTTAAATGTCTCTATCAACTGTCGTTAGCAAAACAAAAAATAATTACATGCACCCTCATTTGTGTTAGGGAAGATTTCTAAGTAACATCTCATGCACGACTTGTTTCACATTCGGGTCAAGTTTAACGTTAAAGAAAATATTTTGCGAGTCACAATAATTGTGTTTAGCGTTAGCATGTGACCGTTTTATAAACGCAGTCAAGCCTGGAAAGCCGTATGAGCAGTTCATAAATCATTTTTATCCTCACATATTATTAGGCTTGATCAGGTTGCGGACCTGTTGGACATGTTTATAAATTCGGCTCTCTGTCATGTTGAAAACCTATTTTGCTGGAAAAGAATTATTCACTGCCATCGAACTCATGTTCTTCAGCAGAAAGGGAACTTAGAAGAATTATCAGAGTCGTTTCTAATAGGAGTAAGCCAAGAGAACCATTCTCTACTTGATAAAACTTATTTTTTATATCATTTATTTCCATTAATACACGTAAACATGAAGCAATTATTCTCAATCATTTGCTCAGAATGTCTATGATTTGATCATTATAACTTAGGTCCAGTGTATTCACACGTTCTCTATCATCTACACTGGTAAGTTACACTTATACGGTTTACTGTATCAGTCGTAAACAATTACCGTCTTCATCACTTTATATATGGTTAAATAGTTTTTTATCTTGTATTTCCAACTATTCAGATGTCTATATTCTTTAACGTTGGTGACTTTTTCCTTCCACATCTTCAAAAGCTTAAGAAGTCTTTTCTAAGCTAACATTAGAATAATCGAAAGCAAGCCCCATTAGATTATACACGATGTGGTTAGAAAACTCAAATTACGAGCATTACGCTCAAACCGTTTAAACATTATGATTTGCTATCCGTTCACGACATTTTTACGGTTAATCTAATGGAGCGTTTATTTTTTACTGTCAGATATTTTGTAATAAACATTAAATCAACGCGTAACATTTAAGTATAATATAGTGGAGACAATAAATAACTATCACACAGAAGAAATTAAATAAAACAACTTTTGTCAAAACTGAAGTAATTGGTGTTAATTTTTATAGTATATTCCAAGCGAAGCAAATTACCCATGTTTTATGGGTAATATACAACAGTCTACTCTAGGAATGATCCCAAACATCCAAACCATAGTAAAAATAAGGGAAGTTAAGTTTAGCATGTCCGAAATCGAAGCCAGAACCTCTGCGCTGTAGTGAGGTAGTTCGGCAAAACCCACTCAATCATAGAGGCTCTCACAAAACGAGCAACCAAGTGGTATTTGAAACTCCTAGTCAGTTATTTCTAGATGGTCAAAACGGGTTATTGACTTGGTAGAGGTTGAGAGGTTTGAGGGCTTAAAAAATATGATATAAGAAGAGATATGAAATAGATTGATGAAACAAGAACGGAGAGGATTTAGTCCTTTCTTTTCTTGTTTTCTTAACCTATTTACATTAGCGTAAAGGAAAGTGCTAAATGAATTTCTGAAACTTTGATTTGTCATACGAAAGACTATTTAGCTTATAGACAGCCTGCCGTCCTCTGTGAGAGGGGCTTGTAACTTAGATGAGACTCAACGTCCTGAGTCAATAAAGATTTAAAGCTAGAGTGGCTTTACTGCGGAAATGCACACTTAAAAAAACATGTGTTTAAAGAAAGTGTAAAAAACTAATCATATCTCAAACTTTTATTTTCAGATAGTCCCATACATCACCGGAGGTCGTTAGAAACAAAAAAGTGAATTGCCGTAGGAAATTGCATCTTTCATTATTTTTCAAGTGTACGACGTAATGACATATGATTCGGCAATTCATCGTTAGAGGCGGAACAATACATACGAATTTTGGGAAGTTGTTAAGTTTAACTCGTGGAAAGCGCAGCCCAGATGAAGGATTACGAAACTTTGCGCACGGGAGGATATGAGTAAAAAAAGGGAAATATTAAAGAAGAAGAGGCATAGCAAAAAGAAAATACAAAATAGGGTATATACAAGATTAGCTCACTAACAAACACTGAAAGCAGAACCGATTTACTGAATTAATCTATTACGATCAATCTTTGTTAATTTTCTTAATACGAAATAGAAATATGTAATTTATATTTCAAAGATTATTAGGAAGGACACCTATTAATAATTTTATGAGAGTTCTATACAGTTAACAATGTTTAATTGTTGACGAAATGTATGTATTTTCCTGGATATATAGAATCATCGTCTATTAAAGAAATGACTGTGTTCAGATCACTGAGCTCAATAAAAATAAAGACGTAACTATCAATTGTATTAGATTTGTATGATGTAACAGGAAGTAACAAAACAGTATCTGTATTGAGTAATCTGTAGTGAATCTATACAGTTGATCATTACAGTCATTGCAAAGAAAGCAACAGTGATATTTTAATCCGCAGAATTCGAACAAAGATAAATTTGCAGGCGACTTAGAAAAAACAACGACGGTTGCTTTCTGTTTCTTCATGAATAAGGTTAAATATTGTGGAGGAGTTATTCTTGGGACCAGCATAACAAACATTGCAAGAACAATAACCTTTGTAAAGGTTAGAAACGGATTCTGATATTGAGAATGCTTTTACGAATCAGTAATTCCGTGACAGTGTGATAAATTCAACGAAAGTGATACGAATTTCGAAGATGTTTAATGCAGATCAAGAGTTAATACATCTGTTTGCTGGTTCGAAGGCAGGATAAGCAGATGCGTTGGATAGGTAAGTGTTTTTGGAATAATTATGTGACTATGCATTCAATACAGGCAGACGATTAATAGAGTGGAGACGACTTCTTGATAAAAGATAACAGGTGGACCGGTGGCTTCTGCAAGTTTGTTGATAGGTGCTAGATGAAGAAAGCGGAATATTGGGATATTTAGTGCAAACTTAGTGAGGTCTGCGCCCAGTATTGAATTGCAATTAGCTAAGTAATGACTATACACCATTACCTATTATCATAAAATTTAGTATCATACACCTGTCACTAATATTGTGGTAGCATAATGGCTAGCGCATGCATCCCAGTCTCAAAGGGCGCAGGTTCGATCCTGGCCGGAACGCATGCACCACTTAGGCAGTTTTCTGACCTAATGAATTTTGTTACAATTATCAAGTGCTAACAACGGTGAAGCAAAACATGCTGATGCAACCTAGACATCGAAATACACGATGTGTCAAATCTGCTCAGCCGCCTTTGGCAAGCGTGGCGGGTATACTGTCCGTTCCCCTATAACAGGAGTTCCGAGTCCAGTAATGGGACACTTATGGGCTGTTATTATTATTATATACCTATCACAAATTATGTATTGGGTATAGAATACAGTTTTTAATTCCGAATACGGATTCCAAGTATTTACAAAGAACTGATGACCACGAAATTTTTTATATACCTACATAATATGTATATACTTTCGATACTGAGGATAAACATAGAATAATCCGTCTCGGAGATGAAGGTAGGTTCCACGTGATAGGAATACAAATGCAGCCGCATAGAAAGCTTTAGTAAAACATTTCTTAATGCTGATATTAGAAGAATCAACCAAATTCAATCCATTTGTATTAAAGGCTCAGAACTGAAAGAATACGACAACATTAAAAAATATTAAATGGTTCATATTTATGTCTATATGGATCACTTTGTTTTTTTTTTAATTGAAAGATAGAAATGGACCGCCAAATACTGGATTAGCGAAATCCGAAACTTACTCATGCGAGATGATTCGGATATGCATAAAATAAAATGATCTTGTCGATATTTATTTTTGTATGTTATGCATATTAAGTACATTATATTTATTACTCAAATGAAATTAATTGTATTAGGTATCGTCACCATTATAATCTCAATTCAATCCTGTGGTTGTCTGGAAGAGATCGCTTTTTAGCGATAAGACGATTAGGGACCGCCCTTTGTGCATAATTAGACATGATCTTAGTCTGTAAGTTCATATATAAAGAGTTATTAATTGACTGATTGATTAAAGCACTATCTAATGTTCGTCTCCATAAACAGACGAAAGAATGCTTGTTTAATTACGCTATCGGAGTTAATTTCATTGGAGCATAAACTTGGAATGATTTATACTATTTTTAATAACGCTCATTAAAAGTAAACAATCTATCCAATCAGCGAAAGAAATACTCAAAGTAATTACTCCAAATAAAGCTGGCAATCCACTTACTATAAAGGGTTCCGTTGAAATAACAAAGATTCTTTGTACTCTTTGTGACTGCGAAACAAATAAATAAACTTTTTTTAAAAGGTTTTTAAATACAAGCTTTTGACAATATCCAGGATATCATGTAGCAGCAGAGTGCTAGCTAAGACAAGTAAAATAAGCTCAAACCCGACGGGTCTATCTTGTTTAGTACAGGAGTTCCCATGGCCACCTTCCGACTCTATCATCAGATAAGCTCCGTGGTACCATATTATTGCATTGTCACGCGATTTACATATGTGTGCAAAATTACAGCTCAATCGGTAACCGGGAAGTTGGTCAAATTTCACTTGCAAGGTTCCTCCCGAACTCACATACATACATCCATTGTAAGTTGAATAAAAGTTTATAAAAAGCTATTCGCGAGCAACGGAGAAAGAATACAATTTCCTGCCGCCAGGTTGCTCGTTGTAAGAGGTAATACAACCCACAGCTATGTATCTGATACGCTACTATCCCTGGTGTAGAACATAACGACATTGAGTTATGTTCCGGCATCAATGATTGAGTGCCAATACTCCCCTCGAGGCCGCTAGCGCATTGGTGTTGCAAATGTCTATAGGCGACAATAGCTACCTTGATTATGTGGGCCGTTCGTTTATTTTGATATCCAAATAATAGCTACTATCCCTGCCGTATGTTGTTATGTAGAGCATAAGAACATGGAGTTGTGTTCCGGCATTGATGATCGAGTGCCAATACTCCCCTCGAGGCCGCTAGCGCATTGGTGTTGCAAATGTCTATAGGCGACGATAGCTACCTTGATTATGTGGGGCGTTCGTTTTCTGATATCCAAATAATAGCTACTATCCCTGCCGTATGTTGTTATGTAGAGCACAAGAACATGGAGTTGTGTTCCGGCATCAATGATCGAGTTCCAATACTCCCATCGAGGCCGCTAGCGCATTGGTGTTGCAAATGTCTATAGGCGACGATAGCTACCTTGATTATGTGGGGCGTTCGTTTTTCTGATATCCAAATAATAGCTACTATCCCTGCCGTATGTTGTTATGTAGAGCACAAGAACATGGAGTTGTGTTCCGGCATCAATGATTGAGTGCCAATACTCCCCTCGAGGCCGCTAGCGCATTGGTGTTGCAAATGTCTATAGGCGACGATAGCTACCTTGATTATGTGGGTCGTTCGTTTTTCTAATATCCAAATAATAGCTACTATCCCTGCCGTATGTTGTTATGTAGAGCATAAGAACATGGAGTTGTGTTCCGGCATCAATGATCGAGTGCCAATACTCCCCTCGAGGCCGCTAGCGCATTGGTGTTGCAAATGTCTATAGGCGACGATAGCTACCTTGATTATGTGGGCCGTTAGTTTTTTCTGATCTCCCTTCCATATAAAAAACAGTACACAGACAGAAGTATCAGGAAAAGAAATTTACATACATACATACAGAACTTCACGCCAGGTCCCTTGCGGGGTAGGCACGAACAACAGAAAAGAAATTTGATACACAAATACGTACTAGGTGACCAGGGGTGGTGAATATGCAACGGGCAAATACCCTATCACCTGGCTGACTCATTACGAAATTAAAAGTACCGTTGCCAAATTACATGTCACACGTGAATTTTAGAGCGAAAAGTAAACATGTCCCACAAGATTCTTTGTAATTTCACTACACCAGTAAATGACAGTAAATGTCTCGTTGTGTAAAAACGAAAGCTCGACTTCAATTCTTTTGGATACTGTGCGAAAGTTATTTTTATATAATTTAATTATTGTGGGTAGAAATATTTAAATAAGTGCACTTGTTACGACACACCTATAGTTATTTTTGTGCATTTATTTGTAGAGTTGAATTGAAAAAAATATTTATTTCAATATTGAAATCAATGTTTCTTTTTCGATGTACTAACACAATTAAGTCTTAATTTTAGAAAGAAAGAATATAGGTTTATATCTAGGACGAACATACGTAGGTAACATATAAAATGTAAATATAGGAAAAACAATCACAGACTATAAAGATGTAAATTCTAAAAATCCCAGCTCAATATTATTGTTGGTCTTTTGGACCAATGCTGATCTTCAGCTCGAGACTAACCTTTTACTTTTTTAAATTTATTTAAAATGTGACCACATTCTTATTGGGAGGCGAACTTTTCCAGCTTTCCAACCTGGCTTCAAACTTAAGTGACGAATGAAATCATTAAATCCAGCGAAACACTGACCCAGTGTATGTTATCGCTGGATCTGAAACTTTTGTTGCGATCTCACTGTACAGTAAACAAACTGGCAAACAACACGTGCTATTGATAGCATCTGTCACGATTACCACAATAGCCACAATAGCACAATGCAGGAGTCTCGAAACTACGGCCTACTGGCCAAATTTTCGCTATAATAAGTTGGATAAAAAAAAACCAGAATAATAATAACTCAGTTTATGTAGAACTAGCTGTGCCCTGCGCTCTCTTTCGCTTTTCCCGTATGGTGATTGAAAATCGTCATAATTCCAAAATAAAAGATTTTTTCTAAAATAAAAGTAGCCTAACAGACAAAAACACATAAAAATTGAAAATATCTGTTATTTTGGTGTATGTACCGTAGTATATATATTCATATGCGTATAGTAAAAAGTGGTTATTTCAATAGTACAAACAGACACTCCAATTTTGATTTATATGTATAGATATTTTTGAAAAAATACTACAAAATAGAGATTTATTATGAAAAATGTAATACAGAAGCTCAAAATAAATACAAATTTCATGCATTGAACTAAAAAAATAACAAATAAAACTAATTATAAATTAATATCAACTAAAATTAAACTACGACGATGTGCCGTGACGATGGCAAAAGACCAGATGGCATGTCGTTGGTGCCATGGAAGATGGGGCGCCCCTTAGTATGGGACGCAACTTGTGTGTGTCAACAATACTACTTCGTACTACTAGCCCGAAGCCGACCAAGTACGGCTTCCCATCTCCCAGTTACAGCCGGGGCTGCAAACCAGGAGGCCCTGAAATGCCACAAATATGTGTCCATTGGTAATGGGTACATATTTGTGACTTTCGGGGTTGAAACCCTGGGGCCGTGGGGGCCTGGAGCTCATTACCTCTATCGAGACCTCTCAACGCGTCTAATTGAGGTCTCGCGTGACCAAAAGGCTGGCTTGCACCTAGGGGCAACGAATCAACGTTGCTATCCAACGTGGAAATGCGGCCAGCATTTTGGACACTCTCCCCGCCGACAGAGATCTGGAGTCTATTTTTTACTTTTAGATTGTTATTTTCTAAGTCTAGTTATATTAATATTATTACATAATATGTAAATATACATTTATATATACATCATAAAATACTAAAAGTATAAATAAGTATGTATTATTACTACCCGTGGCGAGAACCTCATGATATCACGCGTCGATTGTCAAAGTAGGGTTGAAAAAAAAAGTTTACTTGCAATAAGTTTATTATTGAATATAGTTTACATAAGTAATACATAAATATAATATAGTTTACTTAAGTACATAAAATAATAAAAAGTAGTCATCCGCAAACCTTCGGCGTGCGGCTTTTATTATATACATACATACATACAAACTTAAATTCACGCCAGGTCCCCTGCGGGGTAGGCACGAACAACAGAGTGCCATACAGGCCCATTCTTACATACCTCACTTGCTTCTTTGACATTCATAGCTCTTGTCATGCACGCTCGTCTGTTCTCAAGGCTCCTGAGATCACCTTCTGCTAATACATGATCAATTTGATCGTGGAAGGTGTGTTCCTTCCGCGACTTCTGCATCCATTCGAATATTATTATATAGTAATTTTTTTTACTAGTGACTCGGAAAAATTTGTTGACAAACACCTTAAAAAATTGTCACCAAATATGAGCTCTTAATTTTAATAGGAAAATCCTCCGAATCGCATTTTTTTTATTTATTTTCTCAGTTCAATAAAAAAAACATACCTCATCATGGATTGATTGTACAGAAAAATGCTCTGAAAAATGTAGTAGGAATAGTAGGAAATTTAATGCTCTACAAAAAAGGTATCCTGTATTTTTCCCGTAAACCTCACAATTTGAATGATATTCAAGATTTAAGTTGGATTATTTTAAGACAAATTTCATTTTTGTTTATGAATTTTATAACTTGACCATAAATGACTATCATAAAATGCGCAATACAAATTTTTGTAGGATATTAATTGCTGTAAAAATGGTGTCTTATGTTTTGGCGATTAAATTAAGCGTTCAAAAGATATTCATAATATATTATTTCAAATAACAAATTGAAGTGCTTCATCTATACCATAAAAATGTATTCTTGTTGTAGGCGAATTTATCATACCTAGATTTTTCTTCAATAGTTTGAGCAAGATTGTCGAATTACCATATACCCATGTAATTTTATATAAGGGGACTAGGAATGAAAAATCGGAAAACAATTTCCAATTGCAAAAACCAGTGTAGACGTTGAAAGTGTTGCAATACGATTTCATTAGCTTTCTTATAGTTTGTAATGTATTGATTAATGTTAAACATGAACAGATTTAAACATCCAATTTGTAACGAGAGAATAATATAATATTTATTTTAAACTTCGCAAAACTATTATTGTGATATTTTACTGTCACGCATTTTGTATTGTATTGTAAAAACTGCCATCTACTGTACAATAGCAGTACTTCATGCTAGTTTAGAATGTAAATTGGTTTACTGTTTATTCGCAAGGTGGCATTGTTTTAACACTCAATTTGCAAAAGATTACATTGGAATAATTACAATATGGAGTAAAAAATTCACTATTAATTGAAGTAAATTATAACATTAAAAATTCCTGAACCGTACATTACTTGATAGCGACAGCCGCAGTTTAGGTTCAGTTTAGATTGAAAATTACGTAGTCTGTAAAATACCAATAAACACCACAATGTTTTTAATTCTCTTACAAAATAATTAAAGTGTCCTTTATTTACTCTATAATTATAATTAACTTGAATTGAAACTACTTGATCTTAGTTTTGGAAGAAATTCCTTAAGGCGTATTCTCTTTTACGTTTTAGTTAGTTGCGCTCTATTGCTATGATAAAAATATTAGGCGCTACGTATTTAAAAATATTCTACTTAAAGATTATACAATTGCGTTTCGTCAATAATAAATATTGAATCTAATAACTTCATAAATATTAAATAAAGAGAATAAAATATAATATATAAAATTGTAAAATTTAAATATAATCTAATAATATTTTATTTTCTTTGTTGGTAAGGCAGTTTAGCAAATTCACGACTTTAAGCAACTAATTATAACATTTTCTTAACAAGGTAATTCTAAACAAATATTGCGAATATCATCTTTATTATGCAAGAATAAGAGGGATCCCAAAATGATTCTCTTGTCAAAGGACAATAGCAATATTGCTCTGTCTGTGTGTCTTATTCTATACATTAATGAACTAATTTAATTAGTATATCTTTGTAAGTTGTCAAAGCACACCAGCTTAACCAACAAACAAACAGCAAGCGTAAATAGTTTTGTAATATCAACGAATTAACAGCTATTATACGTATTTTAAAATAAGTAAAACAATTTGATTAATTATATATTAAATACACATACATAAGAATATCAACAAAATATAATAAATCAGATATCAGAGGCAAAAATGTTAATATAATCATTTATCTAATAATATAATATAAAAACACTTTATGTTTTCGAATAGAACCTCAATGTTTGTACCATAGTGTTTAATATAATTATTACATATATATATTGTATAGGGTAATTGTATAGGGTAGCCTGGAGGAGATCGCCTTTGGCGACAAGACCGCCCATTGTACTTTAATTTTATCGGCAATAAAGTTATTCATTAATTAATTTCATTCATTATGACTGACCGACATGCTTATTTTCTTAGTCCCAAAATTTACAACCGAGTTAATAAGTTACTAAATATATACTCTCTTACTCATCGCGAATGTAAATTAAAATTATTCAACTGGCTAATAGAACTCCCTTATGACGACACCGAGAATTTACTAAACTGACTACACCAGTTTAATAGGTCTGTAACCATACACTCACTCATTTCACTTGTACACACATCACACACATACACACACAACACACACATTCACATCACAAACACATACACACCACATTCATATACACACCAAAAACAAATATTATTACGAAAATTTAAAATGTATAAACTTTAAGATTATTTTCGTTTGAATTGTATAACAAACGAGTTGTCTGGAAGTGGGCGCTAACAACTGCAACACAGTATTATACTACAGCAGTTGTTTGCGACACCAAATTGTTACTGTATACTTTGTTATTGGTTTCGAATAAATTCTTTAATTCTTTAATTCTTAATTCTTTAATTATATACTTTCATGTGCATTTGTTAAAAAGCTGTTATTTTGGACATTACAAAAAATACTTCAATTTTATTTATCTGTCTAGTTAAGTAGGTAGGTATTTGACCGACATTGAACCTGATGTCAGTTGTTATTCATAGGCTTATATTTAACTTATCACCAGATATAGTAAAATACTGCCAAAGATAGTAAATGATAGGTAAAAAGCTAGAGCAAGTGAAAGAATTTGTATATCAAGGTTCATGTTTCTAAGCGTATTTAGTGCAATGTTTTTTTTACCTAGCGGGATATTAATGATGAGATATAGGATTCGATTTCTCAAGCTGTACGTTTCTTTCTGGCCTGCCACCCGCCGGGGTTGCGAAAGGCTCGCGCTACATAGCGTGACCCCGGCACATAGGCAAGCAGAAGGCACCCAAGGGGTTTTAGTGAATGAATGAATGAAAAGGAAACACTTTATTGTTCACCAAAAATTAAAACTACGTTCTTAAAACTAAGTACAGTAAATGTTGAACAAATTTGGGCGGCCTTATCGCTTAAAGCGATCTCTTCCAGGCAACCCCCTAAACTAAGGAAAAAATTAAGACAACAGTGGCAGTGAAAACAATAAATAATAAGAAACATTCCAAGAGTAAGTAAGTAAATAAATAATAATATCTAATATATAAAATTCTCGTGTCACAGTTTTCGTTGCCATACTCCTCCGAAACGGCTTGACCGATTCTCATGAAATTTTGTATGCATATTGGGTAGGTCTGAGAATCGGCCAACATCTATTTTTCATCCCCCTAAATGTTAGGGGTAGTCCACCCCTAATTTTTTTATTTATTTTTTAGACAAAATTTTTAATTTCTATTTTTTATGATACAACATACAAAAATACATACAATCCTCAATTTTCACCCTTCTACGATAAGCCCCTATTTTTTACCGGGCAGGACGACGTCTGCCGGGACAGCTAGTAATTTATATACTATACAAAAATAAGATATATCATACTATAATCAGAAGCATGTTTTAGACTTGCGAGGACCAAAAATATTTAGTAACCATCAGTTTAAAAGACAATTTGTATTAAGTGGTTTATACCCGCGCCGGTCGTGCCAACGCACATCGGTAGAGATGGAGCCCACACACCAGCAGCAAGAACTCCCCGCACGGCTGATAGTGTAGCAAAATATTGCCCCCTGAAAAAAAGGGTTCATGTTTACAAGAGGTGGAAGGCATGAGAGTAATATTAAAAGGAGAGTAACAGTAGGCAATAAGGTGAATGAATCGCTAACTCTTTTATGCACAGCCGTAAGATATCCATAAAGACACGCCTGGCTGTCCACTAACGATAATGTATGGTAGTGAAAGTTGGGTATGGCAGAAGAAGCATGACGGTAGTATAAACGTAGTTGAAATGAGAGCTTTGAGAAGTATATTTAAGGATAATGTATGTGATATGATAAGAATCAGTGTGACAAGGGAGCGTTGTGAATTGGTAGAGGGTATAGTGACAAGTCGTGGTAGCGTAATGGCTAGCGCAGGCGTCCCAAATTTAAAGGACGCGGTTTCGAACCTGGCCGGAACGCATGCACCACTTAGTTTTCTGATCTAATGTGCATATTATTACATTTACCACATGCTAATAACGGTGAAGGAAAACATCGTGATGCAACCTGCACATCGAGATAACCGATGTGTCAAACCTGCTAAGCCACCTTGAACAAGCGCAGCGGGTATACTGTCCATTCCCCCTATAATGGGAGGCCCACATTTATGGGCTGATGTAAAATATAATATACATATATAGTGACAAGAGTTGAAAAAGGAATATGAAAGTGTTTTGGGCATGTAGAGAGAATAATGAAAGCAGTATCACAAAACAGGAATATGACAGCAGAGCAGAGTCGAGCAGGTAGAGTAGGTGCCGGTAGACCGCAACGTACTCACCATGATCAAATTGAAGATATTTTGAAGAAAGGTCATGTGCACTTTAAAGAATACAATCCATGCGGCCGGGCGGCTTTTTTTTGAAGCGGGGGAAATGCACTTCGCACACTATCGACTATCGGGTCCTTTACTAGGGATTAGACCAAAGCGAGGAAAGGTGACACCGCGAATGGGCATCAGAATCAAATCGCCGGCTTGTGTGGATACTCGAATACTCAATACTCCACTTAAACTACCCTCCTCCCATGTGCCCGCGCTTATGGCAGGCAGAGCGTGAGACTTGAACGTAGTTACGCCCACGCTGATCCTAGCGCATCAGTGCTTGAGAATGCCCCGGGAAAGGCAAACTCACTTTGTCAACAGGGCTGAAGACTCCTCGGCTCCCTAGATACTAGATGGCTCCTGCAGCGGCAATACGGGAGGAGATCTTGCGCATATCTGCGCCTCCGGAACTCCGACTGACGTGGGTACCCGCGAGGCACATACGCACCTCTCTCCCTTTCTCGTTCTGAAATGACCGAGCGGCCTGTCGTAGGAGGTGACAAGACAACCAACAGCCAGATGGTAGAGTATTTGCTGGTCTGGATGGTTACCACAGTCCTGGACTAGAGTATGCCGCCATACTACATACATAACAACCTTGAGTTTTGTTCCGGAATTAGTGGCTAGGTCCCACCCCCCCTTTAGCAAGCGGCAGCACATTAGTAGCACCTTTGGGGTTACGAATGTCCATAGGCGATGGTAACCGCTTCCGTCAGGTGCGGCGTCTGCCTGTCTACTGAATTCATGCAATAAAAAAAATTAAGTGTGTATATAGTTCACATGCAGTAGAAGTAAAACAAAGTGCGACAAGGGGTGTCAGGGTTCTAAATCTCGTGACGTTACATTTCATATATTATATCGTTATAATCACTAAAAAACCTATTTAAAAGAAGGTTCAAGTAAAAAGCACTTTAAATAAGCGTGTTTATATGAAGAGATTAATGAAAATTGATGAATCGAAGTGTTTAGCAAACTGTTTCAAAGTAAGAAAATAGGAGATTAGGACAATTTTGAAGGGTAGTGGGCACGCACGTACCTGATTAATGGGCATCAAATACATCTGTTCCTCTTCTCCACAGGGCACTTCACTGGTCACTATTGTACTTGATATATCGTTTAATAATGTAATATCTTTGATTATTAATTGATACGGCGAAGCGATGCGGCTTAAATTATTATTTATAATTTTTATTTTTTTATAATGTGTATTGTTTATATTAATGGATAGACATGTGATGCGGGTTATATTTATTTATAGTTTTGCGGACGTGGTATATTTTATGTTATATTATGTTATTTTATATAATTATATATTTGTATTCGCGGGGTGATCTAATTTAATTTAATTATGACATGACAATGAATGATAAACGTGACGTGCGAAAAGGGAACGAGCCGTCAAATTTGAAGGAAGAATTTAAATAATAAAATAAATGTTTGTATATGCAAAAGAAGGTTACCTAGTGATAGCACGAAGTGTTGTCAGGATCATAGCAGGCGGGGAACCATCGCCTCTGTCTAACCCAATGGAAAATAGGCGTAGCAATATGTATGTATTTCTTTACTGAAGTAAAACTTACATACCAGTCAATAAACGCCCTTACTGAACCAAAAATACAGTTCTCTTCCGCATTTAATACATTTCTGCCCATCGCTATAGGATAGCACCTTCATGTTATGTATGTATACAGAAAACCTGTTTAACCTTAGACGTTCCAAGTGGAACATATTCCCGTTAGAGTTGTGAGCCACTCAGTCGCACCTCGTCCGCGATAGCCACCACGCGTGGTCCATAACCGGTGTTGTGAAAGTGTGTTCCGTGCCTTAACGGTGAGTTGGGACTTTTTACTATGCTATTAAATTTAAATCTTTAATTTACAAACTAGGGGAATAATTGGCGCCATATTATTTTTGAAAACCGTAAGAGATCTCCCTTTTTATAATCTGTATCCATACAATGATAATAATGATATATTGTATGAATAAAAAATAAAAAATGTTAAGATTGTTTAATCTTAGACTAATATATTAAGCTGAAGAGTTTGTTTGTTTGAACGCGCTAATCTTAGGAACTACTAGTCTGATTTGAAAAATTATTTCAGTGTTAGGTAGCCTATTTATCGAGGAAGGCTACATGTTATAAATCATCACGCTAAGACCTATAGGAGCTGAGCACTAATGAATAATGTTTCAAAATTGGGAGGTTTTTTTAACTTTTTACTATTCCACGCGGACGAAGTTGCGGGAAGAAGCTAGTATATTGAATAAATTGACTGGGTGACAATTATTGAGTGGGGTGTGTCAATAATGATACAATGTACCCTAATTTTATATCAAGTATTTTATTTTATTAACAAACCAAATATTATTACTACACATAAACTAAATTAAAGAACAGTAATTAATGATAACAGTTAGCTAATAAAAAATAACCTGTATACTAAAAGTTAACTGTTGTTATAATTGCGTGTGCAGCGATTGTTACAAATCCATTTTTTTCGAAAATAATTGTATAACTTATTTATGTTGGTACTTAATAAAAGTGAGCCTCATATAAACAAATATGATGTAAAGATTTTTTAACTAGACGTGTTGCTGGGGAATTTCTTGTCGCGTCAAGAAAAAGAAGCATCAAGAAGGAGTTGCTAGTTTCTTGATGCTTCTTCTCCCTAAACATCGATAACAGGTTCCTATTCTATGTACACACACAAAGTTGAAAGTAAATTTTAATTTTGACTTATATGTATGACCTTCAAGAAGTGTTCTCCAGGGGAAATTGAGACGTAGATAATTAAGGTGATATAAGGATGTAATGAGACGAGATAAAATTCATGTTATACAAATACGGGAAGATGCTTATGAAAATAAAAGTAGACCAAAAAGATGGATAGATAGGAACAATAGAATAGCAACAAATGGGCCTATAGACAAAAGTGCAGTCTTACACAAGGAAGACCCTTCTTTCTAGGTACAACATGCACACCCGTAAGACTATCTAAATTGTAACATGCATAGTTAGTAGTAAACAACAACAAAAAAAAGCGTATACGCCTATATACTTAGTAGTAAACAACAACAAAAAAAAGCGTATACGCCTATATACTTAGTAGTAAACAACAACAAAAAAAGCGTATACGCCTATATAGTTAGTAGTAAACAACAACAAAAAAAAGCGTATACGCCTATATAGTTAGTAGTAAACAACAACAAAAAAAGCGTATACGCCTATATAGTTAGTAGTAAACAACAACAAAAAAAAGCGTATACGCCTATTGTTCGAAGTTAAACCTTATATTTTTGGGTTTGGAAGATGTTCTAAGTCGAAGTAGAACCTCCATGTTTTGTACCATAGTTTTTGATAAGTTGTTGTTTTTATTATTTGTCTATTATATTTAAATTTGAGATTCCAAATATATCAATGTAAAATAAAAGACGTATTTTTTATTCTCTTATAAATTATATCAAATTATTCATATTTAAAGCTTATAAATATATTGCCGAGTCAATTTTTTTAACATGGCGACCGAGGGATTAAATGCAAAAAAGAAAGAAAGATCCGTTATGCGGCGATTATTTACCAAGAATGCCAACTGTTTGGAAGAGCTTCTGGAAAGACCACAAACGGACTTCTTCGAAATAGAATCTGCAAAAAAGCAATTAAGGCAATACCACGAAGCTATAGAAATAATTGACGGAAAGATAAGAGATATGATTACATCTAACCTGGATTTTTCGGAAGACCAATTGGGGAAAGAATTGGAAGAAACTGGAAATTATACTTCAAGATGGCTACGCATTTTAACTAAGTGTGAGATGTTGGTGGAAAAACAGAAGGAGGAGAGGAACATTCCACAAAAGTGTGAGTCATTTCTTCATACTCAACCCCTAAAAATACGTTTACCAAAGCTAGTAATCACGAAATTTGATGGTAGCGTGAAAAATTGGCTTCCATTTTGGAATCAGTTTAAAAAGATCCATGAAAGTTCGATGTTAGAAGAAGACAAGTTCCAGTATTTGCTACAAGCTATCGTACCACACACCGAGGCTAGAACTCTAGTAGAAAGTTATCCAGTCTCGAATGAGAACTACATCAAGTGCATGGAACATCTCATGTCAAGGTACGCTAGAGAGGAACTTCTTACGCAACATTATGTGCGAGAACTCCTACAATTAATACTGAATAAAAATCAAGAGGAGTCTCTCGTATCATTATACGATAAATTGAGTGCACATTTAAGGGCCCTTGAAACATTGGGTATATCAAAAAATCATGCTGCGTTTATACTGCCAATGGTAGAGTCTGCGCTACCTCAGGAAATACTCAAGGCATGGGAACGTTCAGCTATACATAGCAATAAGATGGAAGAAGAGCTCAATAATTTATTGACGTTCCTTAGGAAGGAGGTAGAAAGTGAACAGCGTTTTAATATGGCAAGAAGCACATTCACCGCACATGAAGATACCAACACAACAAGGGAACATACGGCGGAGTGTCTCATTAGCACAAACAAAAAGGAAAAGAAAACTGCGTGTATTTGGTGTGATAAAGGAAATCACAGTTCAGCCGAATGTTTTAAAATAGGTAAAATGAGTGTCGACCAAAGAAAAGAACACATAAGGAGAAAACGAGCATGTGATTTATGCTTAAAAAGGGGACACATAGCAAAATTTTGCAAATTATATATAAAATGTTTCATATGTCAAAAAAGACACAATACTGCTCTTTGTCCTAAACAAAATATGTTAAACAAGGTTGTGCGTACAAAACAATCAATGGCGTCAGCTTCTTCGAAAGGTTCTACTGCAAATCAAAAAATTCAACAACAAGCAAAGATTAACACCAATACTACTTCATTTGAAAGGACGAGAAATTATAAATGTTTTAAAGAAAGGACATGTTTTTTAAATACAAATAGAAGAGAAGATATTAAAGGAACTTTTTGGTATAACAGAAACCTTGATAAAGGGAAAAGATGGAGCAATGGGAATGCTGTTTTTGATAACTTTCGCAGCTCCAAAACTGCGACCGGTTTGGCGGTTATAGAAGCTGGACGTATTAAATACTACAACAACAGGCAAAACACTGGAGATAGAATATAACGACAGTCGACGACTCGCAGTGTGGAGGACAGTTGAACTCCCGAACTGTTTGACTTCTACGCACATTTTATCTCTTTTAGAGTTGGGAGGATGTTCGAAGTTAAACCTTATATTTTTGGGTTTGGAAGATGTTCTAAGTCGAAGTAGAACCTCCATGTTTTGTACCATAGTTTTTGATAAGTTGTTGTTTTTATTATTTGTCTATTATATTTAAATTTGAGATTCCAAATATATCAATGTAAAATAAAAGACGTATTTTTTATTCTCTTATAATTATATCAAATTATTCATATTTAAAGCTTATATAGGTATTGCCAAGTCAATTTTTTTAACACCTATATAGTTAGTAGTAAACAACAACAAAAAAAGCGTATACGCCTATATACTTAGTAGTAAACAACAACAAAAAAAGCGTATACGCCTATATACTTAGTAGTAAACAACAACAAAAAAAAGCGTATACGCCTATATACTTAGTAGTAAACAACAACAAAAAAAGCGTATACGCCTATATAGTTAGTAGTAAACAACAACAAAAAAAAGCGTATACGCCTATATAGTTAGTAGTAAACAACAACAAAAAAGCGTATACGCCTATATAGTTAGTAGTAAACAACAACAAAAAAAAGCGTATACGCCTATATCTTAAGATGCCTTCGATATGGTTTATGGTGTGACAGATCATATACCAGAATAAATTGTATGGGAGAAAAAGATATTTTGCTGATCACTAATGATTGGAAGAAGATGAAAGAAAATAAGAAAGAAATAAATAAATATCAACTAAAAACTAGATAAACAAACTTCTATAACTATTTCTATTGCCGTCCTAAGTCACTGTAACGCCATAGGCCTATAGGCATAAGTTCGATACCTGGCAAGGTAAATTTCATAAGGAAACTTTTCAATATATACTAGGGTCTGGAGTCTAGGATAGGGGTCCCAGAGTTGTCCGTTGGTTATTACCCTTAGCACAAGTATAACTTCCTTAGCTTGGGGATATACGATGTGTGTGTTTGTCTGCGGACTATTATATTTTAAACTCATATTAGATCATTCGCTTTTGCCTACAATATTTGAAACGGTAAAATGATCAAGAAGATATCGTACAGTTAATAAAATAAAGAAATATCTCAAAATTTGCGTTTTTCGAGAATGAAAGTTTAAAGTTTTGGCCTCTTACAAATTGTTCTTTGTTTTTTAATAAGTTATAAATCAAAATTATTTCATGTTTTTGTATGTTCATTAACTGTAACTAAATGTGTTAGAATTTCTATTCAAGCAAAATAAATGAAGTTTATTTGTTGATAATGTTCATAAAGTAATTTGAAAATAAAAGTCGTGTTTATTCGTGCTTATTTAATTTTATGACTAAAAAAGTAAACAAATGCTCAAGATAATTCAATCTAAACTGCAATAAGTTGAAATACATAAGCAACTATGTTTTTCAACTTATTGCACTTTAGCAAGCAACAAGAAATAAGTAGCGAACAATTTCACTTTACAATTAAAATAATATTAATCTATGAGTGGGTCCGGGATGGTTTAGATTCACAATTGGACCCGGTAGGGGGCGCTGGAATCGGGTTCTGGATTTTTTTTCAGAGCAGGACAAGCTCTTTCGGAACTACTATTAGTTATACAAAGAAAACCTGATTGCGCTCAGAAGACTCACCCTATGGGTTATTAAGTTCAGCGCTAAATAGTGTGTTTATTGTTTGAATAACAGCAATGTTGTACAGCCGGTGAAAGTGTATGGACTCTGCCAGATTTTTGAGCTAGGGTTGTGAGTTCTCAATTTCT
This sequence comes from Dendrolimus punctatus, assembly GCA_012273795.1. Taxonomy (NCBI): domain Eukaryota; kingdom Metazoa; phylum Arthropoda; class Insecta; order Lepidoptera; family Lasiocampidae; genus Dendrolimus; species Dendrolimus punctatus. The sequence goes on from CM022542.1 coordinate 581,376, forward strand.
TATCTGTTTATCGGAGTATTACGCTCGTCTATGCTATGTTGACATTAGACGGTTCTAAAGAATTGAATGAATTTGGTTGAAGGATCAAAGGTTGTGCAAGATTATCGATAGGTACTGGATAAAGAAAGCGCAAGGATGGAATATGTGGTGCGACCTTAGGGAGGCCTTCGTCCAATATTGAATTGCAATTGGCTACGACTATACACTATTGCCTATTATCATAAAATTTGATATTATGTACTGTAAAGGTTAGCGGTTTCAGAGTTAACCGGGATCATCAATAAGAGATTGCTTCAGAGCATAAGTTTATGTTAGTAATGAAGAGACACTTTTACCTGTTGTGTTCAGGCATTAGTGACCAGGTTCCAGTTCCCCTTAAGAGAGCAGCAGCGCATTTCTTGCACCTTTGGTGTTGCAAATGTCCATAGGCGATGGTAACCGATTTCCATCAAGTGGGCCGTCTGCCTGCCTGCTGAACTCTCGCAATAAAAACAAATGTGTACTGCTCGCGGGCCGATACAATTCTGTCCTCTCTTGTTTTGGGAGGTATTCTTCAATTAAATTTAAATAAATTATGTTACTTAATATACCATAAAGAGTAAGGAGGTTAGCCGTTATAACCCGCAGGCCTGCGAGAAAATTTTCACCACGGCGAAATGAGGGAAATTTCCTCTAAATTAACCCATACTCAAGATAGGAAATATCATAATGTACCAGATGGCACTAACTATGTGCCCAACCAGGACAGTAGATTCATATATCCTGACTCCGACTGACAAAACCTATCTAAAAGTCAGACGATCTTGTCTACGAGTGAGCCCAATGAACAATACATAGATGTGTTCTGCTCGCGGCTCGATACAATTATTAGTACAGGATCCCTGGTACACTTTTCATCATTTATTACTAACAAGTTGATTTTTCGTGAGTAGCTTCCTTTTGACTAGACGCCCAACTTACAAACATACATATAGTACAGGGAACCTGTACTATATATATTTTCTTGTTTTGGAAGGCGTTCTATGATTTTATTTAAATAAATTGTATTTCTAAATATATCTGTAGAATATTTTCGTCCCGGAAAATAGACGATAGCTTTCACGTGATAGAAATAGGAATACAAACATACTTAGTAAAACATTTCCCAACGCTGATATTAGAAAAACCAACCAAGTTCAATTCATTTGTATGTAAAACACAACATTCAAAGGACAAGACAATATTCAATGATAGTTGAATGATAACATTTTAGTTTACATGGTTTGTTTTGGCTGCTTAATCCAAATTGACAGATGGAAATTAAACGTCTAATTACAGGCTTTAGGCTAACTTCAGACGCGTAATTAGCTAATTCCGACACAATTATCACTAAAACGATAGCTTACCTACATTCTTTTTTAATTGCAGCGGTACTTTGTATCACGGGAATACCACGGGAATTAAGTGTTAACAAAGGATATGTTATCCTAGTATAGGCTATATTATTGTAGTTTTGATGAAATCTTTGTACTTTCTTGCTTCTATCTAAAATTTCATAACTGTTTCTTGCCAATAAGGAAGAAAATGAACAACGTAAGGAAGAGAGAGAGAGAGTAAGGCCCGGCGTCATTTGTGTTATTCCTAGAATTCGTCTACCATGACATGTAGCGAAGTTCACCACAATGCTTATTCAAAAGGCCATTAAGAAGATATAAACAAACATACAAGATAAATGGAATGATATATAAATTCAACCCTAACATAATGTTAAATTTAACTTAGAATGTATTAGAATCATTATATTTTATTGCATAACATTAGAATTAAGTCAAAATTCGCCACTCACTTTCTTCTTACTTCTATCTCTGTCTTTGCCAAATGTCGAAAAGAGTTGGGTGATTAGCGTTGAAAACAGTTGTCAATTAAGACACAAAGTTATTGCGCATACAAAGTTATTATTACTAGTGGCCGCCCAGTGGTCGAAATTCGACCATAATTAATTTAAATCATAAGTTTGAACATATAAATTAAAAAAAAAAAAAAAAAAAAAAAAAAAAAAAAAAAAAAAAAAAAAAAAAAAAAAAAAAAAAAAAAAAAAAAAAAAAAAAAAAAAAAAAAAAAAAACATATTAAAGTTATGTTGTCAAAGACTATACTTCTATAATACTTTAACAAATAAACAAAAAAAAAAAAAAAAAAAAAAAAATAAACAATAAACAAAAGAGTATACATGCGTGTGTGTGTGTTAAATATATGGTAGTTTGTGTAATATTTATTTTTATTGATTTAATGTATTTAAAAAAATATTAGCATTCTACACTTTCTGTATATAAACTATTAGTGTGCGAAATTTCATGCTTCTCTGGACGCGCAATTTTCGTAAAAAGGGGTGCAAGGTTCTTGCTTATAATGATTTAAATTAATTAAATATATTATTACTGCCAGCCCTGTAACCTTCATATTGGGTTTCCCTGCCATCCGAAATCAGGTTACTTTCGCTGCAGTCCGTTGCATATAATATCTTCTAAGATAACTTTCCTTTGATACTAAATGCACTCAAGTATATAATAGCAAACAGCTAACATTCACATTTGTAGATTATTTATAAGAAAATTTATTAATTTACTAAAGCTTTCACCATATTCATTTATCGAAACAAAATATATATTAGGCCGATGAATGGAATGACACAGGAACCAGACGTCCTATGTATATATATATATAAATGAATTGAAATGCTATTTATCCATGCAGGAACGGAGAAAGAATACAATATCCTGTAGCAGGGCGGCTTGTCTTAAGAGGTGACAAAACAACCCAGGTGGTAGGGCATTTGACCGTCTGGATGACACCATCCCTGGTCTAGATATGCTGCCATAACAACCTTCAGTTGTGATCCGGTTTAAGTGGCCAGGTTCCAGTCTCCCTTAAGAGAGCGCGTTAGTACCTTTGTGGTATAACTGTTCATAGGCGATGGTAACCACTCTCTATCAGGTGGGCCATTGCCTGTCTGCTGATCTCATAAAAAAAGTTCATTTAAATCCATTAAAAATTCTGTGTTGGTAGACGATAATTTACAAAATACTTTCTTTACTAAGAGATTTATAAATATACTAAGTCAAAAATTAGTGGCCATTTATCATAATTGTACTAAAAGCTTTTAAAAAATTGCCAAAAAACTATGTCATGTTATTGTCTAGATCCATTAAAGTACCGTTGCATTACTTTCATGGTCGTGCGACATAGTTTGCCATAAATGAACGTCTCTGTTCTATGGAATAGAAAGCACTCGGGAGTTACGACTCTTCCGTTTCATCTTTACATAAGGGCCCACTTTTTAATCATGAAATAACTTTTGTTCTTTACAAAAATATAGGTTTCGGCACCAAAATGCGAACTTAGGGACGATGTTTATATAGAATTTAGATATATATATGAAAGTTCAAAATAAGTTATTAAATGACACGAATATATTTTTCCCGCGCTCTGTCCCGCTCCCGTGTTATATAGCGTCATGTTATGTAGCCTATGACACTCCCGGTTAACGTAGCTTTCGACCAGTAAAATATTTTTTTAAATCGGTTTAGTAGATCCAGAGATTACCCCCTACAAAGTCACAAACTCACAAACGTTACTTCTTAATACATCATACATAACAGTCTTACACGAAAAAGCCATAGTTATTCTTACACTCATTTTTTAATTCATAGTTTTATCACTCTTTTTAAGTCTGAATCAATAATACATAATATCTTAATAATATAATATCATAATAAAATCAAATCATATTTATTTTGCATTAGACACGGTTACAAGATGTTACAATACATATATATCAAAATGTTCTTTCTATATGACGTTACTTCCTGATATTAACGAAAGACCAGCGTTGGTTGTTAATCAACCAGCATTTTTATTATTTATTGCGGGACACACAGGCAGACGGTACACTTGATAAACACGGTTACCATAGCCTATGGACATTTCATACGGGGTAGCAGTGGACTTCCCCCCCCCCCCTGTGGCCCAATATTGCCGAGCGTTGGGGCGTCGCGGTGCAGTAACTCTGTTCTAAATCCCGTGACGCCCCGTAAAAGCGCGGATATAGGGGCGCAGGTTGAGGTTTGGTTTGGCGATCGGTTTCTCGCGACTGCTTCTGTTTGAAACTAGCGTGGAGAACCGGTCGCTGAGAGTCCCACACACCCTCATTGTATGCTTCTACGCTGCATTTGGACCTTCCCCCGAAGGACCCGAGGACGGTGTCCAAAGACATTCCCCCTGCGATATCAAAAAAAAAAGCCTATGGACATTTGCAACACCAAAAGTGCTACAAATGCGCTGCTGCTCTCTTAAGGAGACTGAAACCTGGTCATTAATGCCGGAACACTACTCAAGGTTCTTAAGGCGACATACTATATATTGATCAGGGGTGGTAGCTATCCAGTCGGGCAAATGCTCTACCACTTGGCTGTGGGTTGTTTTGTCGCCTCTTATGACAAACCGCCTGGCCGCAGGAAATTGTATTCCTTCTCCGTTCTTGCACGGATGAAATAAAACCCAGGCAGCAATTGAGGTTTAAATACTTTTAATTCATCTTGTGATAGTGATGTAATATCAAATCCATCTCTATCATTTACGTATAGAAATTTTTTGTTTAAATCTATACATACAGATTGATAAAATTGAATTGTTTGTTTAAAATAACAAAATAGCAGCTTTTTACTAAATGTATGTCAAAGTATATACGCACTTATACAGCGTGTTTCATTTCAAATGAAAATAAATCATAACTTAAGCGGTCGTACTCCATACAATTTTTTTGATACTATTAAATCAACCGTAATGTCAAAATTAAAATTTTGAAATTTCCGAACAAATTAATTACGATAAAAAGGGAATAAAAAACAGAACATTTGTAAATATTGGTTCGCGAGCGAGAGCGTAAGAATGAACAACTTCCGCGTATAATGATGAAGAGAAGAGCTGGCAACATGATACATTGGTCACTAACCTACCGATTTAGACACAATACATGTATGTATCAGATACATGTTGTTGTAATATTCTGAAATGAAAAATGAGGTCCTGTGGCTAAACCAAAGAAGTTACCTTGATTCATTTTTGTATTTGGGCAGAGTACGTCATGAAGAAAACGTGGTTTGATTTATTGTCGTAAGGTCTGAAACACTTTGTATAAAAAAAATATTTTTTAATGTTTTTGTCTGTCTGCCTGTAACGGCTGGACCGATTTCGGCGGGACTTTCATGGCAGATAGCTGATGTAGAGGAACTTAGCCTACTTTTTTTTAGGGTTCCTTGGTACAAAAATTCCACGCTGACGCAATCGTGGGCACAGCTAGTTTGAAATATTTTTCTTAAACTAGCTGTTAATATTTTCGTAATGTCAAAAATTAACATGTCAATGTGATTTTGTTAGCTATTAACACGTTTCGAAAGATTGACAGCTTACCAAAGGCTTACCTTTACTCTTTACTCTCACTTAACTTTAACCTTTTAGACATACTAGTACCTGCTTGTGTCTTCACTCGCTTAAAGATCGCTGTTAAGGTCTTACACTCAAACTTTTTCGTGTTCATAAACGGAACCAATTTAGAATTTCTTTGCATGCCTTTTTTCTTAATCTCATTTGTTAGTGAGATGTATCTCTTCGAGTTGCCACATGATATCCCTTGTTTAATTTCAGTCAAATAGTCGTACATCTATTAGATGGTTTCATTTCTAGTGTCTTCAAAGATGTTTGCAAGAAACTCTTTGATGCCACCCGTGATCAGAAGGCTGGCTCATATTTCGCCCAACAAATGAGCATCGCCATACAGCCCGGCAACGCAGCCAGCCTTTGGGCACGCTCCCATCTGGCAGCGATTTGTTACAGTCTATAATAGCTTGTACTATTTATAACTTAGTTTTTTTTTGTAATATATAAATACGTTTTTCAAAAATTAAAACAGTAATTATATTTTGCTAACCCGTAAATCGATGTTAATAATCTAGAAAGTAAATTACCCGGTTGATTTTAACTGGTGCCTGTTTTCTAGATTATTTTAAAACTTGACTTCTCTCACAAGTAGAAGAAGTACATACATACATAACTTCACGCCAGGTCCCTTGCGGGGTAGGCACGAAGAACAGAGCGCCATTCAGGCTTATTCTTACACACCTCACTTGCTTCTTCGACATTCATAGCTCTTGTCATGCACGCTCGTCTGTTCTTAAGGCTCCTGACATCACCTAGAAGAAGTAGGTGGAGTCAAATCTTTCGTCACGTTTGATATTCTTTTTTTATTGCTGAACCACAGCAGACAGGTTGACGGCTCATCTGTGACGGAAAGTGGATACCGTCGCCTATGGACATTAGCAACACCAGAGGTGCTGCTGGCGTTGAGAGAAATTGGAATCTGCCACTAACGCCGGAACACAATTCAAAGTATGGCAGCATACACTATATATCAACTAAGTACTTTAATTTTCTGCTAGATTTTGTACATTTTATTTGTGTATGGGAATATGTCTGCGACTAACAAAACCTTTTCATTCCTTACAACCTAATTTCATAATTTCATAATATTATTATAAATCACATATATTACTCACCTTGCATACTTCTAATACTGATATACAAAATAGCGCTATATAAAATATAAAACGTGTACATAAAATATATATCTGAAATCAACACAGACTTAATTTAATACATTGTTACGAGCTACACAGGACTCGAATTAAAATGCCGTTAGAATTACTATAGAGTTTATTAGAACTGTAAAAACACGTTTAAAACAGGCACAAATATGATTGAACACAGCCAGTAGAAACTGCACACTTCAATAACACGCGCAGAGTCCGTTACTATATCGCTAGTCGAAAGTACTACACACGTCTTACTCGTATCGTAGTCGTCGCTTGACTGCCCCACCCCTCCGTTCGGCATTGTTTTATACTAAACTGTATAATACCGACAAAAGGCCGCATTCTCTGAGTTATGCCGCACATTTGGCAAGCTTCGACGCAATGCAATAAAATCAGGGATCAGTTCGACACTAATGACAGCCATTAAACAAGTACGCTAACAATAGGATATTTTCTTTAATTGCTAATTTTAAATACGAAGTAAACAAAAGAACTCCAATTCAGGAAAGGTAATAAACTGTGTTTTACGACAGAGTGTACAAAGAAATGTATGCGCACACTGGTGCGCATTTCTTTGTCGGTATGTAACAATATTAACAAAACACTGAATCAGCGGTGGTAGCCATCCAGACGGGCAAGTACCCTACCACCTGGCTCGCAATTATTCTTCGCAAGCCTTTAAGGTCGTTACTCCATGTATTAAGTTCGACGTAGTTATTACATATATCACGCGTAAGCTCCATGAAGCATTAAACGACGTGGTGGAAAGTAGTTTCCTGTACCAACCCATCAACTAACGATACCGTTGCGTCGGCTTATTGAACAACACATGTCACCAAAGTATTCATTAGTGCAACCTGTCATCTGCGCATAAGCGTTTTTTGTTGCGCATATCTTACGTCACATTCGCTGTATTGAAGGTTCTAGACCATATAATTTTTTATGGTCTAAAAGTTAAATTGGTCGTATTTTATTTAAATAATAAACAGTTATTTAACAGTTTAATGGTAATTCGTCTTTTACGTATATTTTAATAAATATTTCTAATGGATTACATTATTGAAGTTTTAGTAGGGATACCTAGTCCCTAGTTTTTATATAGCCTATATTAATCAGGAATAATTTAGTATTCGAATGGTAAAAGAATTTTGAAATCGTTAAAGTAGTTTTTGAGTTTATTCATTACAAACAAACAAAAAATCAAATCTTTCCTCTTTATAATATTAGTATAGATAGAGGAATATAATACATAATTATTGACTATTTTTTTATTGGTCTGCAAAATTTCATGCATTGACCAAACAGTGTAATAGCTTAACACTATATTGTGTGAATATTCTATGTTAGCTTATATATAATTATTTATTTATAACATTTACACTAAAAAGGAAAATAATAATGACAAACTTAAAATTAAAATAAACAAATACATCCTATTCTAAAAATATATATACAACTTAATAACTAAAAAAAAATACAAACTACAAATAGTAAATAGGTCCCAAATCACCGTCAGTTGAGAACGTTCCCAAAACGCTTGCCGCATTACCACGTTGTATGGCAAGATGGTATGTTGTATGGTCAGCTTATGTAATATTATTTTTCAAAATTAACAAACTTTGAATGTACTGTGTATATATTTTTATTTTTAAGTATCTCTTATCTTTAAAGCAGCGACATTAAACTGTCAAGACTAAATACAAAAGCATAATTGCATTGCTGTTCGCGCCTACCCCGCAAGGGACCTGGCGTGAAGTATGTATGTATGTATAATGAGCATTTTCGAACTACCAAAACAGCTGCTTCGTTAAGCGCCAGTGAAAGACCTACAATTTACCTGAGGTTATTGTTACATGGGTCCAACTTTCGCCTATGCTTGAACATTATTTTATATTCATGAACACTTTTATGTAAGTAATTAAATTAAATTAGAATAACGTTTATGGACATTTTATTGTTACGACTTATATAAAATTGTTAAAACATCGTATAACCGTATTAGCTTCTGCTCGCGACTTCGTCCGCGTGGAATAGTAAAAAAAATATCCCCCCTATTTTGAAACATTCTTCATTGGTCCTCCGCTCCTATTGGACGAGTCTCTTTTACTAGTATTAGTTACATACATACATACATACATAACTTCACGCCAGGTCCCTTGCGGGGTAGGCACGAACAACAGAGCGCCATTTAGGCTTATTCTTACACACCTCACTTGCTTCTTTGACATTCATAGTTCTTGTCATGCACGCTCGTCTGTTCTTAAGGCTCCTGACATCACCTTCTGTTAGTACACGATCAATTTGATCATGGAAGGTGTGTCGTGGCCTTCCGCGACTTATGCATCCATCACTTTTGCATTGTATATCTGTTTAGTCATTCTTTCATCATACATTCTTTCCACATGCCCGAACCACCGGAGCATTCCTTTCCTTACCTTCACCCTAGTATTAGTTGTCTTAGAGAAATCGTTTCATACCTAGAATTTGGAAGGCTATTGAAATTAAATACACAAATTTTAATAGCGAAGATGGTTGGTAAGTACCACCTATTTAGGAACCAATCATCAAAATTATTAAGATCTGAACCCATCAAAAATAATTTTTAGACCTCAAGAAGAACACTGTGAGCTCTTTCTGTATATTATTATGTGTGTTGTATTGTCCTTCGTGACTTCACTGCTGGTCCCAGGCGGATGAACAGCGCTGGTCCTAATTGGTCAGCATATGCTGAGACTAGGTCCAATTTTAGGACTTAATCCGTTTCTTTTACTTATTGTTCGCTAATAATTTATGTTGTATTTGTCCTAAATAAAATGTCTTTCTTTCTTTCACTGGAACACACCCCAGCTTTATTGATAATTTTTTTTTTTTTACCTCATCCATTTTAATCTAATATATAAAATTCTCGTGTCACAGTTTTCGTTGCCATACTCCTCCGAAACGGCTTGACCGATTCTCATGAAATTTTGTATGCATATTGGGTAGGTCTGAGAATCGGCCAACATCTATTTTTCATCCCCCTAAATGTTAGGGGTAGTCCACCCCTAACATTTTTTATTTTATTTTTTAGACAAAATTTTTAATTTCTATTTTTTTATGATACAACATACAAAAAACATACAATCCTCAATTTTCACCCTTCTACAATAAACCCCTATTTTTTACCGGGCAAGACGACGTCTGCCGGGACAGCTAGTATTATATAAAATTATTAAAGCTAGTCATATTGCTAAGGAGTTGCTTCTGTACAAGTCACAACAGGTTGAGCATCAGTGGTAAATTAGATTAGGCTCCAATAAAGTAAATAATAACCATAAAGAAAAATTAAATGATAAAAATAAACAAGTTTTGGGTAGGCTACATAACACTGAAAAGTGGCCGAAACTTCGCAATTAAATTCGAAGAAAATGCTACGCTGGAAGTCGTTAAAACGTAGTTTTATTTATATGTTCTAGTCGGGAAAACTTAAGATATTAAATATTAATAATTATTTTGTTATCGTAGGATGTATTCAATTAATAGTTTCCTTTACAACAAGTTTGGAAAGTGACTGATATTGTAATGGTATGGTCAGTGAAACAAGAACGCGTTGAAACTAGGCCGCGTTCCGATGCGCAGTCTCCAGTTATATCATTAACATAATTGATGCGCGGGCGCAACACGGCGTTCGAGGAATATGATGGGAACGATTCTGTTATGGGTGGCTATTACCGCAAAAGGTCGTAAGCTTTTTTGATCGTATTACCGATCAATAATTAACCAAAAAAAACATATTTCTTCACGATATGAGATGTAACGTGGTTTTTTCGTAATTTTTCTATAGTTATTTAAAGTTTAGGAACAAAAATCAAGACATCGAATTGTTGACATGAAACCGTTTTACTACCTCAATCTTTATCAAAGCAAATTGATAAAGTATTTTCATTTTTATAAAGGACTAATGAATAATTTGATTTATAATTATTTCAAATATTTAAAAACTTTTTAAAATAGAATATTAAACATATTAAATATAAACACACATATTGTATATCCCCAAAAACAAGTTAATTGTGTCATGAGTAATATACAACGGACTACTCTGGGGCCGGCCTCAGACACCCAGACCATAGTAAATAACGGAGAAAATTCGGCTCCGAAATTTACCATACCAGAAATCGAACCGGAGCCTCTGCGTTGCAGTGAGGTAAACGGAAACGTTAGCCCGCTCAACCACAGAGGCCATCAAAAATGTTTGATTAATTTGATCATTTTCCACATATAATAAGAGACAGTGACAATCATTTTGTTCTGATATCCTGACCAGAGTCAACATGATGTCTTTATAATTTTATGCACTCATCAGATCTTCGTGATCTCTACCTTGTTTTACAAGTTTTTCACCCATTCTATTTCGTGGTTAAATGACGAAAATAATCCACATTTGCCACCCTTCATTCTGCGAGGATATCCACAGAAATTATTAGAAAATAAAAAATGGGAGCACGACATCACCCTGAAAAATTGCAGTATAACAAACTTACTAACTCCGTTGGCTAGCATCCAAAGCATGTTTTGGCATCCGAGACGAGAACACGACACCTGTTTCTGTCCTGTGCGATTTTTTGTCAGTTAGAGCTTGCAGCTCACACAGGTCAGCCTCTACTATATTCCTCCACCGGTACTTGGGGCGACAGACCGGACGTCGCCCATCCGATCGTCCCAATTATGTCCTCTTCACGCTTCAATCCATACATGCATAGTATATTAATTCATAAATTATGCATATTTTTTAAATAAATATATCTTTGTTTTTATGAAATGAAATGAAATATTTCTTCTCGCATAAATGTAGTTGTATACAGGTGTTATTCCTAGAAATACATGCTTCAGTACTTTTACCAGTTTCACTGGTGTGCAAGTAAGCAGGATCTTAATCGTCATTATTTAATTAGTTATTTCCTTTTATTTTATTAAGTAACTTTTATGAGACTTGAATAATATCCATTACCTTTATTTATTATTATTATAGATGTCTTTTTTATTATTATTTCAATCTGTGTTTGACAGTTATTGAATGTCTTTAATTAAAATATTATTATTTTAATTAATTTTAATTAATTACATATTGATATTATTTTTCAAATATGTCATTAAGGAATTCGTTTGTGGAATAATACGATTTGTCTATTATAATTTTTTAGTTTTTTTACATATTATTGTATTTTTACGTTTGTAGTTTTAAATATTGCAGTGCATTTATGTTGTATACGTTTAGCGTTTGCCAAAAAAACAAAAAAAACAAGTTTCAATCAAGCAATTTGATTGAAACTTAAATATTTAACCACTGTAGTTCCTTCGATGATCATTTTGATATATCACTATCACACATATGACTTTATTAATCAATTGCACTTTTTAATTATGTTTAAATGTCTTAGTCGAATTAAAGAATACCTTAAGTTAAATAATAAATGAGAAAATACTTTAAATTAACCATCTAAAGACACAGTTCAACTAAAATCTATATATTAATGAAGTAAAAACTTTGTACGAAAGCCCTTTTTACGAAAATTGCGCGGACGGGGGAGTACGAAATTTCGCGCACTTATAGTTTATATAAAGAAGAAGAGACGAAAGCTAATATTTTATTTTAATTATGCATAAATCATACTTTAAATAATTAAAAAAAGTAACATTACACACACTACTATGTATTTAACACACACACGCATATATACTCTTTTGTTTATTGTTCAAGTCAAACTAACAGTCTGCCCTTGGCGAAATCGGTGATTATAGAAAGTCTTTGACTTTAATTATTATCATCAAATTTCAGCCACGTACGACCACTAGTTTTATAAAAGTTAAGCACTAAAAACATAAATTCACGCAGAGACATATTTGAACAGTAGAACTATTGATAACTTATTCAAATATATTTTATACTAGCTGACCCGGCAAACTTTGTACTGCCTTAGAATCAATAAATAAAAACGCTTATTTCTGAACGACGACGGGACGACCATCAAACATTGACATTCAAAACCAAAAAAAAGAAAAAAACTGCCTTTATAAATCTAATTTGATTTCTGAACTACTTTACATTTGATTGACTTCTACACGACGGGATGAACGTCAAATTTTTGACAGGTAGAATAATTTCTACAGGAAAGCGAAATTGTTGTTTTAATATATTCCAAGCATTTTTTTCATATTTTAAACTTTAAAACCTTCCCTGGACTTCCACAAATAATTCAAATTCAAAATTAGCCAAATCAGTCCAGCCGCTCTCAAGTTTCAGCGACACTAACGAACAGCAATTGATTTTTATAAATAAAGATGAAAATCGGTATTATTACTCGTAACTTATTACTTGGGCAACGTCAACGCACCGTGCAAGTTGCGGTTAAGCTGGTGAATGTTACGGTCAAGTACTTGTTCAAGAACAGGTATTTTACACTAGCAAATAACATGCGAACTTTCCGGTACTAATTATGCACTAGTATTATAAGATTTTCTGCAATGATGACTGATTTTCCCTATTAACGTTAACTTGTTACATATATGGGGGGAAATTATAGGAAATAACTTCGAAGCATAATCCATTATTATTACAAGTATTAAGTATACAAATATGTATATCAACCAATCTTTATTTGCAAAAAAATAGAATACATGAATAAGTATTACGTAATATTGGTGAGCGAAAATTTCGCATCGGGATAAAAAAAACAATCCAGCCTTTAAATGTCTCCTAAGAAAATTCCCGTAGGATTCTTGGGATATAAATTACTGCAGAATTGAAGTCCGGGAATTTACTGTCGGCCCAGTAGTTTTTACGTGAATCCCGAACAAACAGACAAACGTAAAAAACGTAAGAATCAAAAGATTACGCTTACAATTTTTCGATATTACAAATCACCAGAATATTCTCGCGACTTCGTCCACGCTTGACTTGAAATTTCTGCGCGATTACCGGGACACAAAGTACTAAAGCATTCAAAAAGAATGTGATCTATTATTTTAGTGAAAACTGTGTCGGAATAATCTAATTTTTATACACCCGAACAACTTGGAACCGCTCCTAGGAAAAAAAAAAAAGTTATTTGCTGTCGAATAGCCAAATCTGCATTGAATTCGGCTCAGTAGTTTTTACGTGAATCCCGAACAAACAAACAAGAAATCTAAAAAGATTCATCATACCCTCTCTTATATAGTTTATTCCATTTGTTTTTTTAAATAGTTTATTTGTACAGACACGGCATGTTTAGAATTTTATAATATCATAGATAGACAGACATATGTCTTTAACTGTACTTATTTATGACTAAAATCCTTGGATTTTATGTGTGTGCATGTCTACGACAAGGTATCGCCTCATGACACTAAAACATTATTCAAATGGCAACACTAAAAGTTTGTGCAATTTATATTTTCTTAGAGTGGTAACACTAAATAAAACATCTTCTTAAAAACGTGTTGACATTTTCTAACAACATAAAATTCACCTAAATCAAATTAATCGCCGAAATAAGCTTCCTAAATAATGAAGCAAATATGGTGACCCCGAAGTGAGTTTATTTGCGATGATAAATATTTTTCTATATTTCTAACAAGGACGCTTCCTTGATAAAATTCTTAAAAATCGAATTTGTTCAAAATGCATGTCACAGATTATCATCAAATACGTCATTGTAACGGAGCGTAACCCAAAAAGCGTGTTCCAAACGAGGCCAGTAATGCCTCCTTGGTCATGGCCGCGAGGTCATCGACCGAGAATCTCATGAACGCGATCCAACGTTCGCAGTGTATGGAGAATCGATTTTGACGGATTAGGTAAAGCTTCAATGTATGCTGAAGTGAAAGTTTAGGCACTTTTGTTTTTAACACGGTTTTTCCCGGTGTTTTATTTTTAATTTTTGTTTATGTCCCGGTTTCGCACGGGTGTAATTTAGAAAAAAAATAGGTAAAATTTTATATTACTGTCTGTGATTGATTGTAAAGTTTATGTTTGGCCTTCGTAAGCCATGTAAATTTATTTTTCGGCAACTCCGGTGATTTCATTTGATATATATACATATATTTGTAGGAGTTAGCGGTATAAATGCAGACGAACACGGAAAGTAGCTGTATGTTATACTATGTAAAGATTAATTTGATTTAAGTCGTTTGGCAAAGTTACCCTGGTCGGCTCAATAATATATTTAAGTCCATATGCTAACTGTACCTTTCTATAACTCAATTAGATCCAGCGAGCAAACGAAGCCAGCCTTCTGACCACCTTACCCATAGAAGACGGTGATATAAGGCTGAGAATTTACTTATAGTTGTGAGGGACTATGGTAGAATATAATACAAATAAGTTTTCTTTCATTGTATTAGATTATTTATAAATTTCTTCATTGTACTATCTTATATTTATGTATATATTTAATAAACAAATAAAAACCAAACAAAAGAAACCACAAAACTGAATAAGTAAGTATTTATTGTTAAAAAATCTTGTAAAATACATTTTATTGTTCTTTGAAAATATATTCACCGCAATGGAAATCCCACAACATTAAAAATTTCACCATATCCATACCTTTGTGTGGTTAGAAAGTGTTTTCAATTAAGTATTTGCGCAGAGAATTGTTAATTGAATTGATGAATCAACAATTAATACTGCCATAAAATATAATGAAAGTTAATATTGTAGTTGACTACTATTTTAGAATGTTAAAAGGTTTTAAAGCGTCTTCACAAAAACTTTATTCACTACCAGGATATGAAGTGATTTGAAATTCCCGGTAAACAAAGTATCGCAGCATTCAACAAAGAATGTAAGCTACGGTTTTAGTGGAAAGTATCGGAGGAAGCTAATTTTAATCCGAACAGCTTCAAACCGCTCCCAGGTAAATTCCGGCGGCATTCCCGGGACTAAATGTATTACACATTTTATTACATAAAATTTGCTATCGTCCAGTGGAATTCGATTATTTGTTCAATCTGGCCACATAAATTATTCCTACAAAATATCCGCGGGACTCCGGTATTAAGAGTAGCGCAGATTTTAAGTCTAAAAATTAACTTTCGACTAGCGAATAACGCATCGAAATCGGCCCAGTAGTTTTACGTGAATTTAGAACAAACAGATAAACAGACATAAATTCAAAAAAAAATGGCGTCCTATTTCTTGTCGTTTATATTGTCTATTCAAGTTGTTTTTTCTAATAGCTTCTATGTATAGATACGGCTGTTTAACTAGTAATCTCATCTGACTTTTTAGACCACTAAGCTCATATGATGTTACGCAAACCATTACAAGTTGTCAACTGTGTTATATATTCGCAAATCTGCGAACGACTTATGTTAATTAATACGTATCTATATGTTAATACGTGAAACTTTGTACCCCTTTTTACGAAAATTTCTCGGGCAGAAGAGTATGAAATTTCGCACACTTTGTTTATATAGAGAAAAAACGACGAATGCTAATATTTTTAATATAAAATTACATTCAATCCATTAAAAAAAAACATTATACATACTAACATGTATTTCAAATAAACTCGCATATATACTCTTTTCTTTATTGTTCAAGTTAAATTAACAGTGTAGCCTTGGCGAAATATCTAATTACAAAATATGTTTTGACATCATATCATTATGGTCGAATTTATGCGACCACTAGTATTGTATTAATGTGTAAAATAAGATATAGGACATTTCTGTCTATTATAGTATCCTTTTCAATTAGATATTAGTATATCTTACCGTTAGCACGCTAATATTTATTTTTCTTCTTTGCAGGTATAAATCGTGTTAGACAAAATGACGAGGCGAAAAAGTGTGTGTACAAAGTGGACTTTAGTTTTAATAGTAGTCGTGTATTGCTCATTTGTTAATTGCCGACCACAGGACTCTTCATCTTCACCGATGATCACAACTTTAGGGACTACTGATGATAACTTAAGGTATAGACCTATTAATGTAACGTTAAGTAGTAAGTTACCTAGAGTTATTAGTTATTTAGATAATTTAAATAGTACTGTTAACAATAATTCTAACTATAGAAATATATATCTAGCTGATAAAAGTAAAATTATTTCAACAGAATTGTTTAACATTTCATCTAACTCCAGAATTGTTAATATTTCTAAAGCTCTAAGTAATGAAGTAAATGACAAAATCAATGCTATTAAACTAGCTAAAATTTCAAGTAAGGAAATAATAGCTGAACATCAAAACAGAACAGGTAAATTGATCACCACTAAAACGAAATTGCAAAATGTTAAGACTAAAATGAAACCCAAAAAAATTATACCAAAAGTAGTAAAACTCGATTTTGAAAGCATACCAATCAGAAAAGTAATTACTAAATGGACTGATCAAACTAAAGACTTAATACCCGATACTACAATATCACTTAAAAATCAAGATAAAACTCTCACTTTCACCAATTTCGATGAAAAGTCTAACGTTATAAAGGAACCCAAGAGAAAACCACAAAGCGAGATAAATTACAAGAAATACTATAAACCAAAACCACAAAATTCTGATGACAACAAAGTGTATTCTAACCATGTACACATATTAGAATATCCATTTCCAAATCAAAATTATTTCCATACAACCCAACCAACGCCTACTCCGATAATAACGAATGTTGGCTATCCAAAACCATGGCATCATAATCGTAAAACAACGCCAAAACCAAAACCTGTACAAGAGTACACGTATAATCATCCAAGTTACGAAGTAAATACATTTCCACCATCCAATGCTTATACTGAAAAAATCATAATAGACCTGATGAATATAGTGGAGCTTCAGAAGATTGTCCAACTATTTACTTAACATTAAATAACACTTTTCAAGGACAAGCTAAGGAGGCATGTCCAGATTTAAATATAGCTGTAAACACTAATGTTATCAATAAAAACGTTGTTGTAGAATCTGAGGAAGAATCACCTGAAAATATTTTCTCAGACGCCTTCGGATTAAATTTAGGAGATGATCTAACTACGGACGAAGATTCTGGTAATAATGAATATTTTGATTCTGATGAGACACCAGAACAAGAAAGTGCGTCAATTGAAAATGAATCGCTGAACTACAATGCAGCGAATACCGTACAAAGTGAATCCAGTGAGATAGGAGGTTACGGAGCGCCATCTCAAGTAACTTCAGCAGCTATCAGTAAGCCTCATCGTCCTTCGCATCACAAGGATGAAGATTTGTTTAATTTTAATTCATTATCCGATTTATTCAAGCCTGCCGCAAGTATATTAAGCTGGTTTTCCTCATTTAATCCTTTAAGTCTAGGCCTATTTCCACTAATACTTACGCCTTTAGCATTCTTATTCGCTGGGTCTGGACTAGCAGCGTTGTTCACACCTTGGCTTTTACCCTTAGGTCGTGAAGCTCCGAAAATTGTTCATGTTTACAAGCCACATTGGTATTGGGATAACAAGGCGAAAAGTTGGCATTCTAATACGTTTCCATCCAATCAAAGATGGCAACCAGAAGCTAGAAATAGCAAGGAGTTGGTTGAATCAATAAAACCTACAATCTTGTCTAATTTAAAAGAGCTGATTACTCTATTGTCGAAGAAAGTTAAGGAAAAACAAGAGGATAATGTGCCGAAAACATTAATACGTAAAAGTAAGAGGAGAAAGAGAGACAATTTGGATATTCACATAAAATGATTATATAAGAAGGAAGAGACTAGGTTGGGGGAGCGACTCGGAATGCTCCTCCCTCACAAAGGAAGATCTTCCACTGAGGCTATTGCTATGCCTCGCAGGCCTATTCTTTATATTTTTCGGGAACGGTTTGCGACCTTAATTATTGTACAGAACCATGTATTGGTTTGTTCCAATGAAAGCTCAATAGTATCGGTCTAATAATGTACCATCGAACCTAAATTTCCGTGTTTTATACACCTGTTATTTAGAGCCTTCATTCATTATCAGGTGGAAATTGTAAAACTCTGTAACCAGAAAAATAGTACTGTACTAACTGATCATAATATACTTATATCAAAATTCTTCTAGAAGTAGAGACTAAATGTCTTGAAATGCAACCAACAAAAATGCTTACAGTTGTGGGCAGGCAGTATTTCTCGAGAGAAGGCAGCGTAATTTGATGACAAAATAACCGCTGGTATTTATAAGATTTTCAAAGTATATAAGAAGTAGAAAACAAGCAAGATTATAAACAATAATGGAATAAACATAATTACTAAATATAAAAATAAAAAAGCTCGTCATTTTTGCTCAGCCTGTGTTTTATTTGGTTTTGCAGTACATGTAAATTTCAGTCAAAACATTCTATCTACTTTAATAATAAATTGCGCAGTGTATATACATTATTTTACTATAAAAAATAAAACATAATAAAACTAAAGTATAATGTATAAAAAAATGACCAAATGTATGTTAAATTCGTGTTATAATATTACAAAATAAAACGGGTAGGCGCTTGCCAATTCACGAACTATGAAGAGGTCCATGAATCTGAAAAACGTGCAGTATTCTCATAAATTGGCAACGAAGCTAGAAAATAATTTAATATGAAAAAGCCATATTTCACCAATGGTGATCTTAATTTGCTGCAGACCTTATTAGAGGACTGGAACCTGGCCATAGCACACAACTCAATGTTGTAATGACTTTTTGAAAACAGGGATCATAATTATCCAGAAGAGCAGATGTCCTATTTACTATCTGGCTGTGGATTGCTTTGTCATCTCTAGCGACAGCCGTTCAGCCGCATGAATTAGTATTCTTTATCTCTTTCTTCACGGATGAAATCAAACTAAAATACCTACCTCATATCACACAAACTTCTCAACTGATATTCGTCGAATCAATTTTTGGAAGTTTCATAAAATTTATTTTTTCAGAATTTTCCAGTACTAAATTCAAAGTTCAGAATGAGGTGCAACTTGTGCGAATTTGAAATTAAATTTATGGTCTATTAACGTAAATTAAAATTATAAATAATTTAGGAATATCATGATTTTTCCAGACCATACTAATGATTTTCCTAATGAACAATATTTTTTTTTAAATAAACAATCCTCAACTAGAGATATGTATAGGCGTCACTTCTAATTCCAAGATTTACTTTAACTTGCAATATTCGTTAATTAGTTAGTTGGTTTTTAGTTGTTTCGCGGTTTAAATGCATTGTAGCTGAAAAATGCTTTGACTTCACATTTGTCTATCTGAGTCTCTTATTTATTAATACAGAAGTATGGTATATCAAAATTTCTTTTCAAATAATTAATACAGAATTGCTATAGAACCCTAAAATACTTAATATAAAAAAATATACGAACAGTGTATAAAATTACCCAAGATTTGTAAATCATGTTGTAACGTTAAACTTAATGTACTGGTAATATTTCTTTTAGAATATACATTTTTATAAAACATTTGCATAAAATGTGACTCAAGATAATATTAATAATTAAGTGTGACATTCTGGGATGACGTTAGAATTATGAACTATTGTTGAATGAAACGAACAGTACATATTACGAGTTAAACAACCAACTTGACATGCACATGGCTCAAGAAAAAATAAACAATTAAGTGCGACTTTCTGGGATGACGTTAGAATTATGAACTATTGTTGTATTACATGAATAATACATATTTCACGTTGAAGAACTAATTTGGAATGCACATGACTCAAGAAAACATAAATAATTAAGTTCGATATTCTGGAACGACGTTAGAATCGTGATCCATGGTTGAATGAAATGAACAACACATATTTCACGTTGAAGAGCCAATTTGAAATGCACATGACTCAAGAGAACATAAATAGTTATGTTTGACATTCTGGAACGACGTTAGAATAATGATCCATTGTTGAATGAACTTAACAACACATATTTCGAGTTGAACAACCAACTTGAAATATACATGACTCAAGAGAACATAAATAGTTATGTTCGACATTCTGGAACGACGTAAGAATTATGAACCATTGTTGAATGAAATGAACAACACATATTCCAAGTTGAAATACCAACTTGAATATGTGTTTTATACTAGTTCTTGCTATTTATCAAGGCAAGCGGCATGATCCCTAGTAGACTGAAATTTGATAGTTTGAATAATTTCATGAATTAATTATGTCAGAAGTAGATCTAAATATTTACATTATATATAGTATGTGGCTGTCTAACATTCGACAGATATCTAGAAAAATATATAATACTAGCTGTCCCGGCAGACGTCGTCCTGCCCGGTAAAAATAGGGGTTTGTCGCAGAGGGTTAATAATTTAGGGTTGTATGTATTTTTGTATGTTGTATCATAAAAAAATAGAAATGAAAAATTTTGTCTAAAAAATAAATAAAAAAATTTAGGGGTGAACTGCCCCTAACATTTAGGGGGATGAAAAATAGATGTTGGCCGATTCTCATAGATACCGGATAAGCTCAAAAAAAATTCATCAAAATCGGTCAAGCCGTTTCGGAGGAGTATGGCAACGAAAACTGTGACACGAGAATTTTATATATTAGATATATTTTTCTATATCGAATCATAGACAGGCACAAAGCTTACAGGCTTGAAGTTCTTTTTCAGGCAACGGTGATGTAGTAAGGTTCTTGGTAAATATATACATAAAAAATCTAAATTGGTCATCTGTGTACTTTCAAAAGTTTCTCTTTGCAATGAAAAACTATAATTAAGTATTAGTTATCAGTATTTAATATGTGATATAGTTCTTTTAGGTTTATACATTTTTTATATAATTATTTTATTATGTAAATACTTAAATAATTTATTTGCATGCAATATACTATTTTTATATAAAGTAGCTAGTTGTTTATTTTTTTGTGTAATAACATTAAATAAAATAAAAACATATTTATTGTGTTTTATTTGTAGTAAGAAGAGGTATTTATGCATAATAAGATAAGATCATCTAGGTCGTTAAAAAGTATACTGTTTATTAGTTGCCATAAAATAATATTTCGTAAGTTTCTACATAACTCATCTAGGTTTTTCAAAACGTAGCAAGTGCTTCCAAGTAAGATTACAATATGGCCCAAAAATATAACAAAGAACTATTTACTAAGTTTTTTTGTTTTTATTGCATGAGCTCAGCAGAAAGATATACTATACAGCACATTTGATGGAAAGCGGTTACCACCGCCTATGGCTATTAAAATTTATAACACCAAAGGTACTACAATGTGCTACCGCTCTCGAAAGTGAGAGTAGAACTTGGTCACTAATGTCGGAACACAACTCAAGGTCGTCATGGAGGTATGTCCAACACCAGCGGTGGTAGCCGTCCAGATGGGCAAAGTCGGACAAAGACCCTACCACCTGGCTAAGGGTTGTTTTGTTGTCTCTTACGACGGGCCGCCAGGCCACAGAAAACTGTATTCTTCTTCCGTTCCTGCACGGATAAAAGTTAGTAGATTATTGGAAGCAAAACAATATTTTAATACAATTTTCTCATGTTTTAGCAAATACAATACTTGAGTAAACGTAAGGCAATGAATGCTCAAATAAATGGTAATGACCAGAAAGTAATCTGGTACATGTGGTGCCAACGATCTGGCCACATTTTCATCACCGCATCGCTCTCCATCGACGGGATGTTTACCCACATTTCTTTGAGCTACCATTTTAAACGAGGGGAATCCCGATTGACGACCATCAACTGCGCGTAGAGAGAAGATCGCGGCCGGTGTGTGAGGATTCACCGTGAGGTGCCACTAGTACCCCTAGACATATCTAGAAACTGCCACGAAACAGTTAGAGATACCCACTAAAACCCTCGGTATTATATCCTTCGGCCTTAATGACAGGGCCACGAGTATATGACCTAACTCCTCCGGTGACCTTGGGAAGCGGTGGCCCATCAGCCTCATCCACTGCCGGGGAACTACTTTTGTCCTCTGGCATCTTCATTCGCTCATTGCGCAGGGCGGTTTGTCATACGCTTCACGAGAGGAGAGATGAGCGCGCAATACGTCGCGTCTCCATCTTCACGGTATAACTGCGGATGGGGGAATCTTATCCCCAAGGGTCCTTGAGCAATCATGCTCACCTACGCAACGATCTGCCTACAATGACGACTTGGAGGGAACTTCCGGCTGCAGTTTTTCCTCTGCCCTATGGCATAGGGTCATTAAGAAAGAAAAAAAAAAGAAAGAAGAAAAAAGAAGAAAGAAAAAGAAAGAAGAAAGAAAGAAATGTTTACTGTCGCAAATGTATGTACACCCGGAAAGAAAAAAAAATATTTAATAACTATACACTGAACATTAAGGCATGAATACATAATAATTATAAGAAAAAACGTACACCACATTGACGGCAACGAGGCCAGATCTCAGCGTTATGCTGCGACAAGAGATGACGCAGCGCTGATTTTCAGTCTTTATTAACTTATGAATGATTGACCCAAGCACTTTCATTTAACTTCTTACAGAAATATATACAGTATACACCGATAAGTAATTAACTTTAAAGTGCATTACATATATACTTATATAATAAAAACCATATCATAAATATAAATCTCTTAATAAATGTGAAATAACTGAAGTCTACCTTTAGATAAAAGAGAAGATATCCACTATCCTACTACTTTAATATTATAAATATAAGTTTGTTTGTTACGTTTTCACGCGAAAACTACTCAACCGATCATCATGAAACTTTGTACACAATGAATATCCTTGGAGGTATTAGAAGTAACATTTTTTATTAAAAAAAAATCCACGCTGGTAAGTAGGGTGTTATAAACTTTCTTTAAGCAACGCGTTGCCAGCACTCCTAGTGTTGCAGACGTCCATAGGTGGCGGTGACCATTTTCCATCAGGGTCAGCCTTGTTTAAAATTGGGCCTTTAGGGCCAAAGCCTGGACTATACGAAATAGCGAAAAATACTCAAAGCAGACCCCAGACCGATTTTGACGAAAACTAAAGTGGTATAATAAGATTTTTGAAAAATCAGTTACTCTTAGCAGAAATCAAATCGGCTGATTTCGAAAAAAAGAATTATTATATCACATCAGTAGTAAAACTTGTAAGAAGCAATTTTTGTTAAAGAATATTAAACGATTATTACTGTAAAACCAAGGCAGAGGTTTTGTTTTTATAAAATGAACTATTTTCATACGTTAATTAAATTTCACTTAATTTATGCAATACGGAAATTATGAAAATTATTATATTTTCATAATTTCCAATTATATTCGAAGCAAACGTTATTTTACCCCAGTCGATCACATAAATCAATGGGCAAACACTGATTGTTTTCAAATGAAGTCAAATTATGATTGCGGCCAAATGACCGGCGCAATTTGATGTATAATTAACGTATGGAAAATAGAACATTTTGTTCAAAAACAACCTTGGTTTGACATTTCTTCACAGAAATCAATCCTTACAAGCAAAACTATGGATCGGTGTAATAATGCAGGATGTTCTTTTTTTTCCAAAATCAGCAGAATCGATTCCTGTAAATGGTAATTGATTTTTCAAATATCTAATAATACCACATTAGGTTTTGTCAAAATTGGCCTCGAGACTCCTTTGACTGGTTTTCGCTGTTAAGCATAATTTTGGATTTTGATCTGAAGGCCCACTAGAAAAAATCATTCTGTATATCGAGGGCTTAATAACAAATGAGCGTACAGACAAAAGTGAATAAAACAAAACTAGTTGATTGTATAAGGCTGAAATTTGGCATACCCTTCTTTTTAGGTACAACTTGCATACTGGTAAGACTTTCTAAAATGTAATGCATAGTTTTTAGTAAACAACAAAAAATTGCATTTTTGCGTATACGCCTATAGTTATGAAGCCCTAGATATGTAGTCGCAATTCCGTGAATGACGGATGACAGATTGAAATTATCCTTCTATGACTTGCATTTAAATAAAAATGTAATATAGAGCATTTGAATTTAATGCAATGTTAAATTACAAGATAGATGGGTAGAACTGCAAAGGTAGATCAAAAAAAGATGTATGGATTGTGTGAAGGATGCTGTGATATGTGGTGTGACAGAAGATTTATGTCAGAGTAGAGGACTGTGGAAGGAGAAGATATGTTGTTGCCGACCCCAAATAATTGGGATATAGTGAAAGAAAAGACAGATAAGAATTTAATGCAATGTCATAATAATATGCCTGAATAGTTGCTCTTAAATTAGACAAACTGCCTGCGGAAGGTTTGCCGATGATAGTCCGCAATACTTATTAGACGAATATAGGTTGGAAGTCATTGGAAGCTGAAGGATGCTCATTAGCAAATCTTCTGCATGAGACTTATAGAGGCTAAAGATATATCAATACTAGAAGTTTCTGTGCGAATTCACTCGTATGAAATTCGGACCCCTAAATTATCTTAATTAAAACACAATTTATAGCATAAATGAAAATTGGTTCATTCCATAACATAAAAGAGCTGGTAAACATACAGACGACCCACCTGATGGAAAGTGGTTACCGCCGCCTATGAATGTTTGCAACACCAGAGGCGTCGTCAACGTTGCCGGCCTCGAAGAAATATTATAACGCCCTTTTTAAATGACCCATGTAGTAGCGCAGACGGAAAACCGCGGCGGGAAGTTCCCTCCAAGTCGTTATTGTTCGCGGAATCATTCTAGAAAACTTTGGATAGCTAAGCTTGGTAGCTCAAGGAAATGGGGGTGAATATCGCGCCGATGGCGAGCGGTGCGGTGTTAGCATCAAATCGAACAGTTCCTCGGAATACTACCGATTATACAGACGGTAGGATATGCA
Organism: Dendrolimus punctatus; assembly: GCA_012273795.1. Classification (NCBI taxonomy): domain Eukaryota; kingdom Metazoa; phylum Arthropoda; class Insecta; order Lepidoptera; family Lasiocampidae; genus Dendrolimus; species Dendrolimus punctatus. The sequence goes on from CM022542.1 coordinate 606,756, forward strand.
GAGAGATGCATAATCTTTCCGAAGGCTAAGCGATTCTAAACGATCAGTCAGTATGGTATTGTTGACGTATAAACGTATTAACTAAATTTTATCCGTGCAGGAACGGAGAAAGAATACAATTTCCTGCGGCCGGGCGGCCTGTCGTAATAGGCGACAAACAACCCACAGCCAGGTGGTAGGGCTTTTGCCCGACTGGATGGCTACCACCCCTGGTCTTAAGTATGTCGCCAAAACAACCTTGAGTTGTGTTCCGGCATTAGTGACCAGGTTCCAGTCTCCCTTAACAGAGCAGCAGCGCATTTGTAACACTTGGTGTGTAAATGTTATAGCGATGGTACCTTCCATCAAGTGGCGTCTGCCTGTCTGCTGAACTCCTGCAATAAAAAAAAGAAAAAGAAAATAAACATTCTGTATTCTACCCTCTTTAGATGTTTACTTGAAACTCAACGCAATCGAGATGTGAGTCATTATCAATCATCGTATTTATTGTCCCTTCATGTCTGGCGCCCTGGACCGATCTCCATTATTGCTATTACTTAAGATGATAACCCATTCTAGCAGAAGAAGAAATGTTTTTGATTGTAAGATGTGTTAATCAAGTTAAGTCATTGCCGGCCGAAGTCGCTGGAACACAAAGGCTCGGAGATCGATTTCATGGCATGGTAAACGAACTTTCCCTTATTTACTATGGTCTGGATGTCTGGGATCGACCTCAGAGTGGTCCTTTGTATATTACCCATAGCACAAGCGAAACTTGCTTAGCTTAGGGGTATACAATGTGTGTGTTTGTCTGCCGTTTATAATTATATTAATTTTTAGTTTCTCTGTTGAATTTTTATTCAAATTTTGTTATATATATTTTGTATGGAATTAAACTTTTAAAAAACCCATTTATTTTGTTTAAGAAACCGGGATACAAAAATTATAATCTTGCTAACCTATATCTGCTGTAGCTATATCCCTATCATAATATAAAGAGATCATAACAATGCAATAAAAAAAATTGTAGTTATATTTACTCACCATTCAGAACAAAGTAACTCTTGCAACACTAATGATTTTTTTCTCTACATTTCAGTAAAAGCAGTACAAACCTCGAAGGCTCTCCACTGTCAGCAACAACCGTGTCTACATCAGCTAGAGATGTCAAAACCAAAGTACCTATTCGGGAGTCTATTAAGATGGTAGCCAACCAACTACTTGATGAACCATCCAACGAGTCAGCCAATGTACCAATGGTCACAGATTCAAAAACAGCAGTAAAACAAAAGCATCAAACCGCTAATAAACACAAAATTAAAACAAGAAACGAAGATGAAGTATCTTTGGAAAACACAAGACCTGGAATAGCTGTACCAATTACCTTAGATGAAATAGATAAAGAAAGTAAAATTTCCGATATAAATAATGAATCATCTACAACAAATGAAGGCATTTCTACTTGGGTCTTACTTAGTAATCCATCTGGTAAAGAAAATACGACTTCCACAGAAGCCACCAAAGTTGACGATAAGAAAAAGTCTAACACTACAAAGAACAAGCCTAAAAGACCCAACACTAATAAGATCACTGCTAAGAGGCCAATTATAGCCTCTAATAAAGCTGACTTAATCGCGGCAGGTTCAGCTATAAATGAAAATGTATATAACAAAATAAAAGATACAGTACTTAGTAATGTTCAAAAGAATAAAAGCACTACACAGAAACCCATGACGTCAAGCAGTACAGAAATAGTTGTAAAAGAATCAGAAACTACAAAAAGAGATACTACTAAAGCATCCTTATTAGATTCTCCGACTCCAGCAGTGAAAGTTACAAATAAATCAAAAAAGAAGAACAAGAATAAACATAGAACTAGTACGACTGAGTCAACTACAATAAATGAATCAGCTCTCTTACCAATGGAACCTAAGGAACAAGAAATCGAATTAGAAATCAGTACTCCACCTACAACTACTAAGAAACCTAAACGTAGTACAACGAGAAAGAAGACAAAGACGAAGAAACGAAAAACAAGCAAACCATCAGCTGATAGTGAAACTACTATAGTACAGAAAACAAGTAATAAAACAAAATCTGCTAAGCCTACAAAGAAACCCGCAGAAACTGGCGCTGTTGTCTCACAAATATACAATTACCTTTCAAGAGAGGTTATGCCGTCCGTGGGAGTTGGAATGATTGGACTTGCAAGTTTAGTTGGTATCGCTAGTTACTTCTTTTACCCATTCTCAACACCGGTTCGCCGAACCTTCGAAGTCGATAAAAAGGATGATTTATACAAGTATAATGGTGAAGAATATGCTAGCGAAGGAAATGGACAAGCCGAAGAGGAGATGTTAGGTACGGTACTAGCTGGAATGCCTGCACATGCTAAAAATAAGCTTAATCCTTACGCAGCTCAAACACCGCAATATAGCAATAGATATCCAGTAAAGAAAGAGCAAGATTTAAGATATCGACAAGTAACGAAATATGATCCCACTTACAGTAGATATCCTCAACAGAAAACTGGAATAGCTCATGCGGCTGTTTATCCTAAACCAGCTGCTTATGGCCCACAATACGAAACCAGACATGCTTATACAACAGAAGGAATATATAATTATGAGAAAACAAGCTCACAATATACACCTTATCCTGCCGTAGAACCAATTTATGCCGCTCCTCAGACTGGCCCTTCAGCATCATATGCTAGCGATAATTCTAACTCCGTTGTTTATGGTGTTAAACCTTCCGCTGAAACAGATTTCAAACCTGTATATCCGTACGAAGGTCAATTTTTAAGTGAATCAACTAGCAATCCTGAAAGTTATCAACCAACTTCAATGTACTTAGGTTCAAACGATGACCAAACAAATGAAAGTAAATTTAGCGAACATATAAATTCTAATGAAACCGACGAAAGCAAGTTCGTTGTAGGCAATGTACCTAAAGAGCTTGCAGAGTCTGTTACTCCAGCAGTTGTACCAGAACATGGTCCAAGAAATCTAAGAAGAAAGAGAAGTTTGAAGCGAAGTATTTCTAGCTCTCTTGAAGAAATATTGAGAGAGAAGGATAAAGATAATTTTATTAGCAATGAGATTGATGATGCTATGGAATATCCTATTAGAAACGTTGCTCCTGATATGGATCCTATGCCAATCAGTGACCCCAAAACTGAGGTTATTCCTGTATACGCAGTTTCAGTAGACAACGATCAAACAATAATAGAAAGTGTATCAACTGCTCCTGTAGATGAGAAACCGCAAAAAACCGAAATGAATACAGATAATCTAGAAACTACTACAAAAGAATTCAAAGTCTACGAAGTATTTACAAACAAACAAGATGCTACTGAACAAAGTCAAACTCCTACTGGTACTACATTTAAGAGTATTATGACTGAAACCACAACAGATTTAAAGTCAGAGACAACTTCAACCATGCCTCCTTCTCCCTCGCCAATTTTGGAAACTAAAATTCCTTCTACATCAGGCAGACCAAAAATAACTACAAACACTCCAGAAGTAATAACATATCCTCCATTAAACCAATCTGGTGGTTTTTTTTCATTTCTAAAAAGACTTGTAGAATTTAAATATAGGTTAGGGTTAAGCATTTTACAACAGACATCCGAGTCTTTGAATAGGTATTTGCGTAGTATGGAGTCATCAATTGAGACTTCAATGCGAAAGGTAGCTAATGCATCAAAAGCGTAGGTTTATATCTAACTAGATTAAGACACCAGAGTACGCGCAAAATTTAATTGCGTTTAGAGAATTCTTGCAGGTCCTGTAAAGTGTTGTATACGTAGAGAGCTCGCCGAACGAATGTCTCCATACTGGGAGATGCCGACACCTTATATTGAACTATTTTGGCTACTTAGTCCGTATGAATCCAGACAATATGGAGTAGCTTGTTGAAGTAGTTGAAGGCAAGAGACCTCACGGTAGATCTCCAAATAGGTGGACAGACCAGATTGCTGACCAGCTGGACATGTCAATAAATTCGGTCGTCCACCGTGCTCAAAACCAATCTCGGTGGAAAAGAGTAATTATTCACTGCCATCAAAGTTACGGTCTTTATCAGTGAGGGAACGACTTAGAAGAAGTATTGAAGTTTATTGCGCCTGACAATGTGTAGTGCGAAAGACATGCAACATACCGGTCTGATAGCGGTAGACCGAAAGCGAAACACTTCACTCAGCTGACTTTATAACTGGACTCTTATAATGCGCAATGATATGTGCGAGCTTCAGGGACGCAATTAAGTTTTGCTTATACTATACATATATGTATTTCCTATAATAATAAATATAACATATGTGTTATTTAATATAGTATCAAGTCTGAGTAAAGTAAACTAAATTTTAGAAAAAGATTTGAATATTTAAAATCAATAACAATTTAACTTATATAGGAATGGTCTTTTTTCAATGAAATATTTCAACGAAACACTCAGCGATACAAATAAAGGAAGTGTTGTAATGAATACTTAATATACTAGAATATGAAGTAAATATGTTTAATTGAGTTTACGATATAAAAATGTAACGGTTTTTGAAATATTTTGAAATTAGTTAATTAGGTGTTTCTCGATTAATGTTGAAAGAAAATCGAAGTTACATTGCAAGTGAAATTGGAACAAAAAATATATATTATTTGACCACTTGTTGGAATCTAATCGTAGTAATTTCTTAAAACGTTGATAATTTCTAAAACCGTTCATTTTAGCAGAAGTTATGTATAAACGGTAAATCGTTGAACTAAAAACCTAAATCATATGATACTAGAGTAATAAAATATAAACATTTATTTATATGTTTATAACTTCAGAATGTTATCCTCGGAAAAAAATATTGAGGGCAGCCTACTGAATTTATATTGTGATAACGAATTTATTATTTAGACGTATAAGATTTTTTTATATTATTTTCTTAATGTTTTATCACTAGAAGACATAAACCGCTTATTCTCATTCGAGTAGTATAAAGCTGGTGATAGACGCGCAAGCAAACATACGTGGACTTTTGGAACTTTATCGCCCATGAATCATTTTTTGCAAGCGGAGTTTATAGGTGCGACAGGTGGTGGAGATTAAGGCTCCTATTGCCGCAAAAGGCCGAAAGTGAAACAATTTTTCGTTGGTATTTACTGATTAATAATTTACCAAAAAAAAGTTTACAATAAATCGTCACGATATGCGACGGAACGTGATTTTTTCGTAATTTTCTACAGTTATTTTGAGTTAGGAAAAAATTCACCAAACCACCTCCAAATTGTTAACATGGTACCATTTTTATCATTAAATTTTTATCAATGCAGACAAAATAAATCTACATCTTTACAAAGGAGGAATAAATAATTTTATTTATTGTGTTTTTTTTAATACTACTTTATTTAATTCACAATAAAATAATAAACATAAAAATCATTACCGCAAAATGCTTCAAGAGGTTGGCGTTGCTACAAGTCTTAAGTGCAAGTATACATACATACTCGCACGTATATCACCAGCTTAAGGATCTACCTAAATAGGGTGACTATCCCGTCAGCATACTATTATCCCCGAAAATTTCTATTGCGCTGGAACCTTGTCAAATTAATATTCACGTGACGTCACCCGCAACTCGATATGTACGGGCACTCACCTGCCAGTGATGCAAACAGTACTGAGTGTTCGGCTACGTCACCAAAATGGCGGCCATGCTCAATAGCAATTTGCGGGATAATACCACATTTTTAAATATAATATTTCGTCAATTTTACATATGATAAATCCGTATTACACTAAACTTAACAAAACTATCATGAATTTTTCACAATAAAATAATTTTGATTTAGATAACATTTCATATAATAAAAATGTTTTTTTCACAAATATTATTTTTATATATAGAATCAGAAATGTATACGATATAAATATATCATAATGATATTTTTGTGAAACGTTCGTATTTTTTGGTAAGTTTTGTGTATTTTAAATCAAATATTTGTTTTGAAAAATGTGGTAATGCGTGAGCGAGATTACGAGCTCCTGTTAGGTAGGCCCTTAACACGTCCCCTTGCGATGAGGGGTGTTATAAAAAGCGGCTAGGTGGATTGCATACTTGCGACTAATGTTCCCATACCAGTGGTAAAGCTGAATCAGTCCATAGAAGTGCTTCTGAATGATGATCCTAGCCTAGGAAGGCTGTACGCTCTGCCCGGAGACGGGATACCCATCAAGTCAGTTACTGCTGTCAACAGCCATTTGGAGCTCCGGCAGTTAAGTAAAATTAGAAAAAAACCACAAGCCGAAAGCAAGTAGTACATCTTGGGAAGAAGTCATTGCCCAACAGTATACTTCAATTGACTAGATGACATAATAATATACGTTTTGGAATGGGGGTAGCAAGTTAAGACATTTTGACTTTAACGTGCAAATGATATTAATTTCTAAATATTAAACAATGATCTATACATTAAAGCTGTAAAGGTCTAATTTCTGTACAATGAAAGAAAATGCTAAACCGAGTCAGGGGGATGTAAGAAGTGAAATAGAACAAATTTAGATTTTTTTAAAATTTTTTTCAGTTTGTACGGGCTAATCTCCGAAACGACTGGACCGATTTAAATAAAATTTTGTATGGTGGTAGCTTATATCCCTGGTAAATACATAGGATACTTTTGATCCCGAAAAATCAAAGGGTTCCCGTGGGATTGTTAAAAAGAAGTCGCGGGCATCAGCTAGTTAAAAATATTTTTGACGGGTTATTTTGAAAGTATGATGATGGAATCGTAATTCAGCGTCCGCTTTTTTATATGTAAATTATTTTACAATTAACAACATAACATGTTTGACGTTAAGTTAATGACGTCACAACTTGCTACGCTCTTACAAAATGTAACAACTACCGTATTGTCTAACACTGATAAAATTACTGAAACTAGTTTAAACTAATTAATCTTATATTTAATTAGTTTTAATTTGAATTAAACAATATACAATAATGTCCCATAAAATATATATTTTTTTAATTGCATTTTTTTTATACGCACAATTTTCTACATGACTGAAGAAGTGAGTACGACAATTTATATTGACTGTCTAAAATAAAGTATTTTTGATGCATTTTTAATTCTTTTATGATTTTTTATTTCAATGCAAAAAGTTTGTAAATACTTAAATAAAAGTTTTTATACTAAAACTTGTTGTTTTTTTTTGTTTGAAGAGTAAAACGTACCTATTGTATATACACTGCTCCTGGTTACTGGAGCCATCTGGTAAGAAAACAAGTTTATTCACACAAGACATTACAGTTATCCATGCAGGAACGGAGAAAAATACAATTTCCTGCGCCGGCGCCCTGCCGTAAGAGGCGACAAAACAAGCCACAGCCAGGTGATAGGGCATTTGCCCGACTGGATGGCTGCTCCCCCTGGTTTAATTTATGTCGCCATAACAACCATGAGTTGTGTTCCGGCATTAGTGACCAGGTTCCAGTTTCCCTTAAGAGAGCAGCAGCGCATTTGTAGAACCTTACGTGTTGCAAATATCCATAGGCGATGGTAACCGCTGTCCATCAGGTGGACCGTCTGCCTGTCTGCTAAACTCCTGCAAAAAAAAAAAAAACTTGACGGCAAAATGAATCACTTTTGTTAGACTTTCAAATTTTTACGTACAGCGCCATCTAGTAAAATATAGAAGGTTTATTAACTTTGAAGTTACGAATTATAAGGTCATTCTTAGCATGTTTCTTCTATGAACGAACTTTTTAAAACTATGAATGCAGTACAATTTATTATGAGTATTTCAAATATCAGTACTATAATATATAGGTTACTACAAACATGACAGAATAGCACTATCCAATGTAATGTACATTAACAGCGCCATCTAGCAAACGCTTCTCAAATCACTTTAACTTATTTTTTTTTTTTTTTTTTTTTTTTTTTTTTTTTTTTTTTTTTTTTTTTTTTACATGGGGAAATGCGTTGCCGCACCGTCAGCCGCGCGGGGGATCATGCGCGGCCGGTGTGTGGGGCTCCCCGACGCCGGTTCAATACGACCGGCTGCCGGTATACCCACTAAAACCCCATGGGAGCCTTCCTTCCGCCTAGCGCCGGGGTCGCGGTACATGCGTGAGCTTAACCCGCAACCCCGGCAGCGGCCGGCCGCCTCGTAAACAGAGGCGGCCTCTCCTGTGTGCGGGCCGGGGGAGATGGTGGTCCCCGGCCCTGAGAGGGACGCGCGGCTACCTCTCGCGCCCTCTCGCGGCATTAGTGCGGGCGGAGGTCTATATTGATCCCCCAGACCTCGACGCCCGCTGCCGCCGGGAGGGGGAGGCTGCAAGGAATACTCCTGCGCCATCACCCCTCCCTCTCCTTCCTCCTCCCCCCGCCGCCTCGCGCACTCAGCAGCGTCAGCGGCGGGGGGGAGTGTCTTCGCGATGGGGGGGGAGGGGGAGGTTGCGGAGGATTTCTCCTGCGCCATCACCCCTCCCTCTCCTTTCTCCCCCTTCGCCGCCTCGCGCTCGTAGCAGCGTCAGCGGCGGGGGGGGGCTTCGCGGCGGGGGGAGGGGGAGGCTGCGAAGGATTGCTCCTGCGCCAACACCCCTCCCCCTCTTCTTCCACCCCGCCCCCCCCACCGCCTCGCGCAATCAGCAGCGTCAGCGGCGGGGGGGGCCTCGCGATAGGAGGGAGGGGGAGGCCGCGAAGGATTTCTCCTGCGCCATCACCCCTCCCTCTCCTTTCTCCCCCTCCGCCGCCTCGCGCTCTCAGCAGCGTCAGCGGCGGGGGGGGGGGCTTCGCGATGGGGGGAGGGGGAGGCTGCGAAGGATTGCTCCTGCGCCAACACCCCTCCCCCCTCTCCTTCCTCCCCTTTTCCCGTCGCCTCGCGCACACAGCAGCGTTGGCAGACGGGGTCGGGGAGGATAGGTCGCCTGTCAGGAGGGCGGTGGTGGGGTGGACATCACCACCGCCGTCCTTGACAGCCAGCGGAGAACACCTCGACGCTGGCGGTCGCATCGGAAAGGAGGGGTATTTGGGGAGGTGGTTTGGTAAGGAAGGGCAGGCATTAGGATTTGGAGGCGGAAAGGTGGGACACCACTATCACGGAGTGAAAAGGGGAATGTGACAGTGGCCGCTCGGGGCCCCGGGGACGCATCCCCTTGTGCCGCTACCTGGACGGGGGGGAGAAGTCCAGGGCGGCACCCCCTGGGGGAAAATCACTTTAACTTATTTTAAGGTACCAAATCTCGTTTAGGTAAAAGCAAGCAGTCAGTGTCTAATTTAGGTGTGCTAAAGTAAGCTAAGTTTTAGCCAAAATTAATTATGTTTCATTGAACTAATTTTATTTTGACAAATTGTGTCCTTTTCATAATGTAGTGACGATTGTGTATTTCAATATTATAATAGTTCAGCTATTAGACAATAGATGGCACTATTCTTACTACTATTCTTAGTGATTGAATGAATTTCTAAATTTCTCGTGTATTTTAAATCTACAAGAAACCATTAAATTTCGGTTAATTTGTATCAGAATTTGGATTAAAATATGTGTTATATTTTGGAGGTCTTCAAGTAGAAGTAAAACAATGTTGTGTGTTTGAATTGCAGTTCAGGAATGCATGATGTAGGCTCGCTCTGCGCTTACTAAGGTACTACAAAAATGCAGACGCTTAGCAGCTAACGGAGCGAGCTATGTCCCCGCGGTAGGCGGGGCGTGGTCGCACGGGCTTTACGGGGGTGACGTCAGAGGAGTGATTCTGTCCGCAACAGTTTGTGAGCGGCCGCCGTGGCAATCGGACGTCTGCGGCTACAGGGCTCCCCCTCAAGCGAAGCGTACCGGTGGTTTGACTCGACGTCCACTGCGGGTGTGAAAATTTTCTGTGCCAACTGCCTTTTTCAAGGCGTCCGTATGGTCGTCACACACTGCCTTTTTCAAGGCAACCATGTTTCCGCAACGATCTTTACTGCCAACTGCCTTTTTTAAGGCATCCTTCTGGTTTCCAACTGCAGGGTGAGTTGGCGTAGTGCACAGCTTCAGGACGTAGGCGGGCTTCAGACGGTCGATAGAGACGTTGGTTTCTCTTCCAGGCAGCTTAATTTTGAAGAATTTATCATTTCGTTCCAGGATTGGGTAGGGTCCTTCGTAGGGAGGCTGAAGTGGTTTCTTCACGGCGTCGACTCTGACGAATACGTTTTCACATGTTGCTAGGTCGTGATGTACGAATGTCTTCAGATTATTCTCGTGTGTAGTGTCTGTGGTTGGAGTTAGGCTTCTGATAGTTGCTTGAAGTTTATGAACGAAATCTTCGTGTAGTGGTATACTTTGTGGTTGGGTAGGCGTTATGAAGGTTCCGGGAACACGTAGGGCTGTGCCAAAAGTTAACTGCGCGGCGCTCGTTTTTGTGTCTTCACGCACAGCGTTTCGTAGGCCGAGTAGCACCGTTGCCAGTTCGTCCGTCCATTTTCCGCCGTTTTGCAAACGGGCGGTTAGTGCTGTTTTAAGCGTGCGGTGCCATCGTTCAACTATCCCGTTGCTTTGTGGGTGATAAGCGGTCGTTCTGGTTTTCTCTATTCCTAGTAGTCTAGTTAATGATTGAAATAGCTGGCTCTCAAATTGTCGACCCTGGTCCGAGGTAATAGTTGTAGGGCAACCAAAACGAGCTATCCATTGGTCGTAAACCGTCTTGGCAACTTGTTCCGCTGTTATCTCACTGAGTGGTATTGCTTCGGGCCAACGAGTCGCGCGGTCGATCATCGTGAGTAGGTATCTGTGTCCTTGCGCTGTTGTAGTAAGCGGTCCAACTATATCTATGTGTAGATGTTGAAAGCGTTCGGTTGGCGGGAACGATGCGGGTTCGCTGTGTGTGTGTCGTTGTATTTTGGCGCGCTGGCACGGTACGCATGTTTTTGCCCATGTTCCGATATCGGTGTTCATAGATGGCCAAAAGTATTGCTGTTGTATCATCTTGCGTGTAGTTCGTATTCCAGGGTGACTAATATTATGCAGCGCGTTGAATGCTATGCGACGATAGTCATCAGGTAGATAAGGACGGATGTATGCTGTTGATGTTTCGCAGTATATTGGTTTTGTCGAGCCGGGAATTACGATCTTTTTGATTTTTACGTTGGACGATTGGCTGTTGCAGATCTGGGGTAGGCAGGTGTCCTTTTCTTGTGCGCTAGCGAGTTCTTCAAAATTAATTAATGTAGGTACGTCGATTGTTTCAATGCGTGATAGTGCGTCGGCTATGGGGTTATTTTTGCCGCTTACGTGTCTTATGTCAGTTGTGAACTCGCTAATAAAAAGTAGCTGGCGGGCGCGTCGTTGGGTCTCGCTGTCGGATGGCGGTTTGTGAATGGCATATGTGAGTGGTTTGTGATCTGTGTAGATGATGAGTGTTCGTCCTTCGAATAGCTTCCTGAAGTGTTTAACGGCCATGTAGATTGAAAGTAGTTCGCGATCGAAAGTGCTGTATCGTTGTTGGGAGTCGGATAGTTTCTTCGAAAAATACCCTAGCGGTGTCCACTTGCCGTTAGTGCTCTGTTGAAGGACGGCGCCGGCACATGTATTGGATGCATCGCACATGAGCGTCATTGGTTCTGACATTGATGGTGATGGGTGAGCGAGTAAGGCTGCGGTCTGTATGCTGGCCTTACACGCTTCAAATGCTTCTTCGGCCTCTTTTGTCCACTCGATCTTCGTTTTGTCCCGCTTTTTGCAGTTATGTAGGTAAGTGTTGAGTGGTATTTGGAGTTCTGCGGCCTTCGGTATGGAGTCACGGTAAAAGTTAATCATACCGAGGAATCGACGGAGCTCTTCGATGTTTGCTGGCCGGGGGTAGTCAGTAATGGCTTGAACTTTTTCTTGTGGTGGTTTTATACCTTCGGTTGACACGTCATATCCCAGGAATGTCAAATTTTTCTTTCCAAATACGCATTTTGATGGATTGATGGTTATACCATAGGCGTCAAGTCTTTGTAGGACTGTTTTCAAATGGTGTTCATGTTGTTCTTCATTTTCTGATCCAATGATGACGTCATCGATGAACGGGAATGCAAAATCGAGTCCATTGAGAACTTGGTGGATAAATCGTTGGAAAGTTTGGCCTGCGTTTTTGAGCCCTGGTACCATTCTGGGAAATTCGAAAAGTCCGAATGGTGTTGTGATGGCAGTCTTTTGTATGTCAGCTTCTTGGACTGGTAGCTGATTGTAGGCTCTGTTTAGGTCGAGTGTGCTGAAGATTTTCTTCCCGTGTAATAAGTACGTGAAATCTTTAAGTCGTGGTACGGGGTATCGGTCGTCTATAGTAACTGTGTTGAGACGTCTGTAGTCGCTGCATACACGTAAATCCCCATTTTTCTTAGGTACCACGTGTAGTGGGCTTGACCATGGACTCTTGCTGGGACGACATAGGCCTTGCTGCATCATATCTTCAAATTCTTTTTTGACGGCCATGTAGCGGTGCGGTGCGAGTGGACGAGTGCGGCAGTGGAGTGGTGGGCCATTCGTTTCTATGTAGTGTTCAACATTGTGTTTTGGTGTTTCTTTGAAGCACGATGGGCGAGTAATGTTGGGGAAAGCGGCTAGTATGCGATGGCATTTTTGTTCCACGTCGATGCTGCGTATTGTGGGTTCCGTTGCGTTGACTATTGGTGCCTGTACTGAGAGGTTTGTCACCTTATCAATAAGGCATCGGCTTGCAACATCAACGAGTAGCTTGTGGTGCTTCAAAAAATCGGCTCCGATAATGGGCTTGCTCACTGCTGCGATGATAAATTTCCACTTGTAAGGCCGACGCAGTTTCAAATCCAGCTCCAATGTCTTTTCGCCATATGTTGGAATGACTGTGTTGTTGGCGGCATATAGTGAAAAGTTCGTAGGCTTGGCTTTGATGTTGCCGAACCGCGGTAGTACCGATACGTTTGCACCGGTATCGATGAGAAAAGATAGCCGTGATTTGCGGTCATAGACGAATAGGCGGTGAGAAGTAATGTGGGGGTCGGATTCCGCCGCATCCAACGCTGTGCTTAGTTTTCCGCCGGTTTCTGGTAATTGCAGGGATGTGTGCATTTTCTGGCTGCATTTCCAAATCTACGATGATAATAGCAGATAGTTTGGCTGGGATGGTTCTGATTGTATCGCTCTCGGGAACGTGATCTTGATGAGTTACGATAGAAAGGTCTCGTTCGGTGTTGATTAGTCTTCAGCTCAGCTATTTCTTGGGTGAGGCGGTCGATTTTTGAGTGAAGCTCGCTGAATGCATTTGTAGGTGATTGTGGCTGTGGCGGTGACGTCGCTCTTGTAGTGACTGCGAAGATCGGGTTTGTTGGTGTGGAGTTTTCGACGACTTTGTCGGCCACCAACGCAAGCTCACTAAGTTGAGACTGCTTGGCAATATTTTCACTGATGGCCAGTACTGCACGGGCTGCTGGTGGCAGGTGACTGATCCACATTAGGCGGAGCGCTGTTTCAGACACTTTGTTGCCAGCTAGATGTTGCATACGCCTTAGTAATTGTGATGGCTTCAATTCTCCAAGTTCCACTTCAGAGATTAGTCGCTGTAGTTGCCTCTGTTCAGATTCTTCGTATACGTTGAGGAGTCTCTTCTTGATGGTGTCGTATTTGTTGTCAGCGGGTGGGTTTAGTAAAATGTCACTTATTTCGTCGATATCCTGTCGTTCCAGTTGTCCAACGACGAGTTCATACATCGCCTTGTCGCCTTTTTTCTGTGCCGAGACGATGGCTTCAAACTGGACAAACCATAGCCTTAATCTGTCGCGCCAGAGTGGTGGAATTCTTGGTGTCAAAGCGAGGCCGGATACTTCCTTCAGTTCATGGCTGGCTGCTGCTGCTTTACTGCAATCTTCCATATTGTCTGAGCTTGATCGGCTAAACAGACGAGCAGAGTTTTCTATCCTGCAGGAATTTTGTTTCGAGATGATCCTTTCTTCAGAAGGTGGTTTTCTTGCGGGGTCACCACTTTGGAGGTCTTCAAGTAGAAGTAAAACAATGTTGTGTGTTTGAATTGCAGTTCAGGAATGCATGATGTAGGCTCGCTCTGCGCTTACTAAGGTACTACAAAAATGCAGACGCTTAGCAGCTAACGGAGCGAGCTATGTCCCCGCGGTAGGCGGGGCGTGGTCGCACGGGCTTTACGGGGGTGACGTCAGTGGAGTGATTCTGTCCGCAACAGTTTGTGAGCGGCCGCCGTGGCGATCGGACGTCTGCGGCTACAATATAATCTGTTAATACCTAAAACATGTAACTTTATTTCATAAGATAACTACTTATTTATTGTAACAAAGCGTAGGAAAAGTCACAAACTTAGGGATGTCCCGACTAGGTGGAGAAGTGACATGGAATGACCTTCGTCTCAAAGGAAAATCTTCCAACGAGGCTGTTGTTGAGGTTTTAAAGAATTTGAATTTCTAGCCCATAAAACTATTTATGAAAATACAACAGAATAAGTTGTATTATGATATCATTTCATAAATCGAAAATTCCATTCCATGATTTCTTTTTAAATTTTTCATAACACACAGTTGATATATTCCCAAAAATTGTATAAATCCATTCATTGCACTGAAACGAGAAAATCAAAACATCGAGCTTTCATTCAAAACTTTTCCGCCAGATTACTCACAACCAATTACCTTTATCTGTCCTTGTCACACACATCCTTAATCCTATCCTCCTCTCCGTCACACTAACAGATGATTCCCAGACCTTTCATTTACCCAAATCGAGTTGAGGCAACGAAAACAAGGCAAGTAGACTGTCCCATCAGTCAGGCTCGGCCACTTTCGTACACCAGTTTACTTTTTACTTCAATTATAGAATAACCAACCTTAAGTACTACAACATAAGATGGAAGTCAAACGCAACAATAGCACATCAAGTAACAAACTTAAGTTTGCGGTTTGCAGCAAAGGATGTTATGCGGAAAGATATACACAAAGACGGTAAATGTAAGTTGGTTTCGAATATGGAGTCACGTTTTGAGCGTTCGATAAGGAAGCAAGACAAACTGGTCCTTTCTTTAGAAAGTTAAGTGAGTAAGGGTTGTGTGGAGTTTAAATCACAGTGAGTGAGAATGTTCCACTATCAATTTACAGTCCGGAGAAGACATCTTAGTATTTTTTCTTCAGTAAACTTGTTTTAAACCAACATTTATTTAATTTTTTATTCTCCTTTTTTAGTCCTGGCGAACAACCTATGCCGGAGTCTACTACTATTTAATTATTGTTTATAGAAATTGACATATATTTATATACTTTTGTCAAACATTAACAATTATTATTTTTTTATAATTGTTACCGTAATTTTTATTACTAAAATAATATTTGTTTATTATTAAAACAAAAATAAACTAAATTATAAACAGATTAATTAATATAAAGAATGTAGCAAATCGCTGCCAGAGGGAAGCGTGCCCAGAAGGCTGGCTGCATTGCCACGTTGTATGGCAATGCTGATTCGTTGCGCGAAATACGAACCAGCCTTCTGATCATGGGTGGTATCAAAGAGTTTCTTACAAATTTCTTTGAAGAAACCCTTTGCCAATGTACCCCACGGACCTAAAGTTTCAACTCCAAACGGCACAAATATGTAACCTCTTCCTAGGGTTCCATATTTGCGTCGTTTGAGATCTTCAGCTGTTGAAGCAGCGTTGCCAGCCCCTAACTTAGTCACTTATTTATATATAATTCCTATTTAGTTATGGGTAAATAAATTTTTACTTCCAGGGAGTTTGAGTTAAAAGGGAGATTGAATGGATCAGTGGCTGGATATTTGGGTGATGGTTGGTGAATGAATGGATGGAGGGATTGAGGTCTGGTTATTTTCTTTTGATATTTTACAATATTCTTATGTATCTAAGTATTCTCATATAAATGTATTTTACAGTATTTTAACTTATTACTATTTAATTATTACACTAATTTGTTATATATGTGCATATGTCTACATATATATGCATGTGTTTATATCCGACTTAGAGCTATGGTCTCTTGAGCAAAATTTCTCAGATTCAACCATAGATTACGTTTTTGCTATACGCTTCATCAAAAAAATCGTTCCATACAATTTGACCCGCCCTAATATATATATATATATATATATATATATATATATATATATATATATATATATATATATATATATATATATATATATATATATATATATATATTATTTATGTGTGTTTAAGTTGTTTACGTAGTTTATATATATACTAGTTGGCCTGGCAGACGCACCTGCCGGGTCCAATTGTGAACCAACTCAGAAACCTTCATGCTCACGTTTCTTGCTTCCAGTCAACATAGACTTATTACTCCTATTGATAATACAAAGTTTTTCAATCATTCTTTCACGGTTAAGGCTGTACAACTTTGGAATACGTTGCCTGTTGCTCTCAGACAAGCAAAATCTCTAATAACATTTAAGAACGTGATCAAATTTACTATGTGCAATATCATCACTACATAGTATAAAACAAAGTCGCCTTTTCTGTCCCTATATCCTTATGTGCGCTTAAATCTTTAAAACTACCCAACGAACTTTGATGTGGTTTTTTCCAATAGATAGAGTGATTCAAGAGGAAGGTTTATATGTATAATACATGCATCATATACTAAGGCAACATTGCTAATTTTAGAGGTTTCTATGTAGTGATGCCCGTGCAAAGTCGGACCGGGCCGCTATGTTTTTATATAAAACGTTCATAGTTTTTCTGTAGTGTATTTAATTTTGTATCAGCATTGCACCCGTGCGAAGCCGGGGCGGGTCGCTAGTAATGTTATATAACTAGTATTATATTGCATATAGATATGTGTTTATTATGTTGTATGAAAGAGATCGCTTTTTAGCGATAAGACCGCCCTTTTTATACAATTAGAATAATACTAGTTCGTAAATTTTCTGTTATGATATTAAAGTGTTATCTATTTATCTAAATTAATCCTTATTTTTAACCGACTTCCAAAAGGAGGAGGTTCAGGCCGATATGTTGTTTTTATGTGTACATTATGTACACGGATTACTCGGTAAATTATCGGATTATCGGATCATAAATTGAGATTTATGATCCGATAATCCGATAATTTACCGACGATTTACGTGATTCTTATTTAGTTCGACGGGGGATAGTTGCCATTTGGTCCCCTAAAAATTTAACATAGTTTGGCCCAGTAGTTTTCATTTTATGAAAAAAAAACGTTTTATGAAAAAAAAATCATTCCGTTCCATATGTCCACCGAATACTCTGAGATTTATGATCCGATTTACGTGATTCTTTTTTAGTTCGATGCGGAGTAGTTGCCATTTGGTCCCCTACAAATTTAATATAGTTTGGCCCAGTAGTGTTCATTTTACGAAAATTTTTATCCAGTTTCTTGGGACCTATATTTTTTAAAGCGTGCGGTACCTTTCGTAGGCCTACCCATAGCTACACTAAAAAGTAATAATTTAAAAATCTTCGTTTAAAAAAACCGACTTCAAAAACTAAAAATTTAAAATAACTTATTTCTAAAGCTATTTTTAATCATAATATCATATTTTTAATATATATTATTTCATGTATCACAGCATTATAATGGTAATCAAATCGTATGCAGTATCATCCAACCCGAGCCATTATCGGAAACGTATCGCAAAATAATTAAATTATGACATCATCATTAAGTGCCATCGACAGCCTACCGGTAAACAATCTCGTATAAATTGAACCATAAACACATTTAGCTGTACCAAGTTAATATGTTTTAAATGGCTGGAGCACAGCAAACTTGTTGATAATCCACTTACAGATCTTATACTTCATTTATTAAGAAATTACCAGTCAAATTGGTTTGCGTTCCGTTGCACGCAGAAAGAGCTCACAGTGTTTTGAGGTTTGGCATTTGGGTCTTAATCTCAAACCACCTGTTTAGGATCCGATCATCAAAATGGCCTCAAGGCACTGAGCTGTTTCTGCGTGCAACGGAATGCAAACCAACTTGATTGATAATTTCTTTTATTTTTCCTTCCACCCATTTTAATATTATATAAAATTATTAAAGCTAGGCATGTTTGCTGAAGAATTTCATGCGCCGCTTTTTCTCTTCAAGCCACAACATGTTCCGAAGCGGTGGTAAATTAGATTAGGCTCGCATAGAGTAAATAATAACCACAAACAAAATTAAGAATAAATAATTAAAATGAACAAGTTGGCGGTAGGCTAAATAAAATTTTAACAATACTCGTTGACACTTTAGATCTTTGTCTTCCGTGATCACGGCCCCTGAAAAGTGGTCGAAACGTCGGAATACCAAAAATCAAATAAATTGCCGCGCTTAAAACCGTTGAAACGTAGTTTTATTAAGGGGAATTTATTTAAATAAAATCTCGGCATGTATGTAGCTGGCATTATATAAAACTAAGTGCCATTCAAAACGTATTTGTTACCTTTATTGGTCTTTAACTTAAATGTTTCTTAAGGCTTGCAGCAACGCCAACGTCCTTAAATATTTAATTTTGTCGGCGATACTGGGCATTCCATTAAGCGGTCGTTTTTCCGATGATTTTTATTTTATTAAGTGTAAAATAAAGTACAATTTAGAAATATAATAAAACCAAGTTATGTATCTGTCTTTTATAAATAGGTAGATATTATCGTATAGATCCTGTTTTAATAAAAACCAATGGGTGCGCAATGGTCGAAATTCGACAATAATTAATTCAAATTATAAGTTTGAACATTATTAAGATTCTGTTGTCAAAGACTTCTATGATCGCATATTGCGCCAAGGCAAATTTGACTTTAACAATAAACACACACACACACACCCACACATAACTTCACGCCAGGTCCCTTGCGGGGTAGGCACGAACAACAGAGTGCCATACAGGCTTATTCTTACATACCTCACTTGCTTCTTTGACATTCAGAACTCTTGTCATGCACGCTCGTCTATTCTTAAGGCTCCTGACATCACCTTCTGCTAATACATGATCAATTTGATCATGGAAGGTGTGTCGTGGCCTTCCGCGACTTCTGCATCCATCCACTTTTGCATTGTATATCTGTTTAGTCATTCTTTCATCATACATTCTTTCCACATGCCCGAACCACCGGAGCATTCCTTTCCTTACCTTTACCCCGACACTCTCTTTTAGACCAACTCTTAACAATAAACAAAAGAGTATATACGCGTGTATGTGTCAAATATATGGTAGTGTATTATGATGTTTTTTTTATTGATTTAATATATTTTTATGCATATTAAAAAAAATGTTATTCTGTTCTCCTTCTCTACATAAACTATAAGTGTGCAAAATTTCATACTCCCCCTTCCGCATAATTTTTGTAAATGATTAAAAGAGCAAAATGGTAGGCGATTTGATGAATTTGTTTCTTAACTTGTACTAAAGACAGAATAATTACGAAAAAACAGCGTTACGTCTCATATCGTGAAGATTTATGATATTTTTTTGGTAAGTTATTAATCAGTAAATACAAACGAAAAGTTGTTTCGTTTGCACCCCACATTGGATGGACATACAAACGTTTTGTTTGTGTTAAATTTTTAAGTTTTTTGTGCCACCAAAGACGTTACACTTGAAAATAATAGTATATCTTGTACCAAGGTAAACCTCTCGTTTATTTTTCAACCCCGACCTCTTACACTTTCGAAACTTTGGGGCAACAGGAGCCTTAAGATGTGTTACTGCAATAAATCACTATAAAGGTGTCCCAATATACTGGTTATGGTGAGTTATTGAATTAATTAGCCTGACAGAAAACTTTTACCCCCATATTGTTTATTTTGCAACGTTTGCCAGTACAAAAGAGCTTTCGTCATATTGTTTATTAATTTCGTATACAACGTTGGTAATTTATTAAAACCCATAATTCAATTAGACAACAACTGTCTATATTTGAACCGGAAATATAGGGAAAACCTTTTATATTAATTACCACGTTTTATATTTAATTCAGAAGAGCTTCATAAAATAAAGGATAATATTTATGAAAGCCGGGTATTTTTGTATACCATAAAACTTGGTCAAATATTTGAGGTTCTTATGGATATTTTAAGTCACTCATAATAGTCTGTAATGCTGATATTAGGTGAATGACTTTGAATGATTGTTGCGGACAGAAAGGAAGTCGGAGCACAGGTAGGTCGTACAGTTAGCAGCTAGGCGTCGGACGGAATGGGGGATAAAAGAAACAACCTTAGAGGTCGAAAATTGCTCACTTATCCACATTGCTCACGTACATATGGCATCAATACGCACTACTTTACTCTTTGACATTCATAATTTTCTGTATTTCTTCTATGTGTAATTTAATTGTAATTAACGCCAACAATAAATCATAAAGTCCATATTGACTTTTATTTGAAAGAAGCAACTGCCTATTTTGTATAGTTAAGGATTTGGTCCAGAAGGTCCAGTAAGCACAAGACAAACGGTCTAAGGAACATAATTATATTAATATAAATGGTTTCAGTTTTGTAAAAATGGCTGCTAATAAAAACGCTTCTTATAAACCCTTGAACATGTTCCAAAGATTTGTCTTCTCTCTTTATTTTGATAGACACGAGAGCAATGTTCGAACGTGACCATGTATTATTTGAAGCAACATTATCCTAAAAGCGGGTTGCGATATAATGACGGCAACAAGCGTACCGCTGCGAGTGGTAAGACCCTGTTCAAGGTCCCGGGGATTTTGCTCAGAAGGAGCTCCTTCAAACCCCTACCATTGTTATCACTTCTTCAAAAATTGATTTTCTTACACATATTATATTGATGGATTTTCACTTCCTACGATCTTGACATTCATTTTTTGCTTCATTTACTTTCATCAATCTCTGCATACAATACACGTTTAATATAAGCGCTTCTCACCTGGCCCGACGTCTGCGATTTGATCGTGGTATGTATAAGTCATGGCACCAACTCTACCATTGGTTTTGTCAGTCTCCTTTCATCCTTTCTCTACATGTCGAAATCACCTTAATGTTCCTTTTTTAATTTTTGTTCTTCTTCTCTCTTCTTCTTTCAATTCACGTTTCCTTATCGTTTGTTATGATATGATTCAACTTAGCTTAATACTTCTCAAAGCTTTTTTAACTGAGTTTATCCAATGAAAGTACTTCCATGCTTATTCTCCCTTCTGTTTTTCATATTATAAAAAGTTCTGTTGACTCTAAAACTTCACGTTCATTTTTACCTTATACTTGAGACAGTTTGGGAACTTTTGTCTGAAATTGAAAATCTAATTAGGAATTTTAATTTATGACTAATTTATGTTTTGAAATTATGTTAAAATAATTATTGTTTCGATTGAGATTTTATAAGTGAAGTATAACACGAAAACTATATTTTTTTGTTGTAGCATTATAGCATTTGTTATTACTATATCTTGGGAATCCTAACACCAATATCCGATTAAATTTATATGGGACCACATTGTAGCAATACTAATTTCAACGCAAACAAAAAGTTCAAAATCGGTTAAGAAATAAAAAAAGTTATGGCTGAATATATATAAAAAAGTTACTAGACAAGTTGAGAATTTCCATTTTTAATGTCGGTTAAAAGCAAGGAGGTCTTGTGATGCCAACGGTGATTATGGCTTGTGTTACATTTTTTTTAAAGGTGTTATCCTTCAATGTTATTTGGTTTCTATGATATCCATACTGGGCATGTTTACAACTACGTATTACAATAAATATTTACGTGAAATTTTTAAATTCTATTCGAGATCCGGTAGTATAAGACTTCCATCCATTGGCAGGGTAAGGACCCTTATCTCGACTGACATGTCCCTAAGTAGGCCCGTAAATTGGCCCTTTGAGAGTTGACCGATCACGTGTTACCATGTCAGTGTGACATCGAGATTGCGCATTACTCACGGACACCTTTCGAACCCAGTTTTTTTGAAACTTTTACGAATTGCAGGTCTTGGTGAGTATTCCGCATTATAGAGCCATTCTGGAACCACTATGGTTACAACTCTTAGGGCCAGCTCAATCGCTGTGTTACCACGCAAACACCGAGTATCACCATAAAACGGTTACGCCTTGAGCTAATCGTGATTCAAATATTGAATAAGAATTTCAATAGAAGAAGAAGATGGGCTTCTTCTTTCCTTATCCCGTCTCATTATTCTACTCCTCTTTATTCCATTTCTCTTTCCTGTTCTGACTAAAAACTACCTAACTCTTGCGGATCAACGACCCAAAATGAGTGCTGGCCTCCGAAATGAGAATATTCAGCTCATTCATGTTGAACGCTGTCTCCTGCCACTTCTAGGCATGAAACTCGCGCAGATCAGCGCACTACGTTACTCCAGGGATATCTGTGCCGACCTTTATACTTTGTTATGTTAGTACTATTTTGTTTTGCGTGGCGCTATTAAAATAAATAATAATAATAATAATGTTTTATTGACACCAAAGATACATAGTTTTACATTAAGATGAAAAATATATTTTTTCGTGTCTATTAATAATAAGTAAGTAACAATTTAGTCAACTAACACCTAAACTAGGCCGAGCCTGTTTTTTAGGTGTTAGTCCCTTCCAGTGTCTTAAACAGAATTATTTGAAAAGAAAATTGTAAAATTTAAATATTGTTTAAAAATAAAATAAAAATAATAATAATATAATAAGATTAAGACTAAGACTTGCTTTCGTAACTAGCTATGTTTAATTATATTTATTACTACTAAACTTTTTAAATTAACAGTACAAACAAATTTTCAATATCATCATAATTGCGTAGTTTTAGCCAATTTATTAAAACATCTTTACATTGATATTTGTTGAGGGGGTAAAGTGTAAGAATTTTATTAAGTTTGTTATATAGAGTGGGACCTAAATAACACTCAAATTTAGTAATGAAATTTGTTTTAAATAGATTAAGTAGACAAACTTTGTCTTTTCGTCGTGTACTTTTTTCGGTGCCGTAAACAAGTTTTTGGTGCTGAGATAGAATAGTGTTTAAAACAAATAATTTTCTAATTGATAATACATCACATTCAGTATAAAGGTCAATAGTGGGATATCTAAAAGGTTTAAAAGTCATTACTTTAAGTAGCGCACGCTGGGCTCTTTCCAATTTGATTAGATGAGTTATATTTAAATTGAAATATTTTTCTCTCTTTGTTCTTCTTTTAAAAACGTTTGATAATATGGGATTGCTATGGACTTTTGCACTTTCCAAGACCAGATCGTTCATCTAATGCTAAGTGGATTCTATAGACGCAGCAATATTTTTATGTAAGTCTACAAAATAAAATTTATGATATATCGAAGAAGCAACGTTTCGCCATCCTTTGACAAATAACATACGAGTACTATCGTCTTTGTAGTTCTTTGACTGCGTAGATTTTATATCAAAATGTAAATAGGGGCGGCCAAGGACAAAAGACTGATTACCAGGCCATCTGGATAGTGTATATGGAGCCAAATGGTATCTGCTCTGATCTTATAAAAGGCAAGCACCTTGCATATATTGTCTTTGTTATTTTTGTTGATTCTACAATTTCTGTTGAGTGGCCGGTACTTGAGCGACGCAGACAAGAGCTGAGTCACGTAGATGAATTTTGTGAAAGCAAAGATGTTATTAATGATCTGCTGGCTTTGAATGGGATACTGGAACCTTTTTTTTTTTTTTTTTTTATACAGGGGAAATCCGTTTGAGGATCGTAGGCCGCGCGAGGGGGTAAAGGTCGCGGCCCGTATGTGGGATTCGCCAGGTCGGGGTGGCACTAGCGCCCCACGATGGGATGTGGAGAGCTATTGCCACGCCACGGTTAGGGATACCCACTAAAACCCCTGTCCGATCCCGAGCGTCCTTTGTCCGGGCTGTGGGCTCGCTCGCGCATTCACCATCAGCCCGGACGGACGGCGGCCGGCCCCTTTGCGGGCTGGCCTCACCATTTGGTAGCCGGAGATCTGGGTCTCTCCGGCT
This sequence comes from Dendrolimus punctatus, assembly GCA_012273795.1. Lineage (NCBI taxonomy): Eukaryota > Metazoa > Arthropoda > Insecta > Lepidoptera > Lasiocampidae > Dendrolimus > Dendrolimus punctatus. Next base: position 630,690 of record CM022542.1, read on the forward strand.
CCTCTACCTCACCGCGAGGTGAGAGGGGGCGCGCGGATCGGCGCACGTCCCTCCTCTCCGGCCTTAATGTGCGGGCGGATCCGGTTTCCCCGCCGGTCGCCCGCACGGCCGTAGCCTACGGCGGCTGGAGATCGTTGTGGACGATTCTCCGATGCCGCCGCCGGCTCTGGCGGGAGGGGAGCGTGGTGGTCTGCTCCCTATCCCGCTCCGCCGCCTCCTTCGCGGATATGACGGTCTCGCAGAAGGAAGCGGCTGCGTCCCACGCGTCGGCGCTCCCAACCATGGCCCTTACCACGGCCGGGAGGGACAAATCCGCCCCGATGGCCGCGACGAGATCTCGGCGCTGCTCGTCCCAGGCTGGACACACCTGGAGGGTGTGCAGCGCCGTGTCTTCGTTGCCGCCGACGCAGTGGTGGCACCCTGACGATTGTTCGCGCCTTATTTGACACAGGTACCTCCCGAAGCATCCGTGCCCCGAGAGGACCTGCGTCAGGCGGAACGTTAGGGTGCCGTGACGCCTCTGCAGCCATTCTGGCATAATCGGCCTCACCGCTTGGATGACGGCGAGGCCGGCGCTGGGGTTTTGTAGGCGGTCCACCCACTCTGCCACCTGGATCTGGCGCAACTCGTCCCTGCGCCCCTCGGTCTCACGGGGCGCAGGTCGGCCCATACTGGCCTCCTTCTCCTTACGCCAAACGTACAAGGAGGCCAGTACGCTGGCCTCCAGGTCCCACGGCAGAGTGCCGGCTAGTAGGGAGGCCGCTTCGAAGGATATCGTGCGATACCCACGGACGGCCCTGACGGCCAGCATACGCTGAGTCTGTCGCAGAGTAGCGACGTTGCGAGCCGCCAGGGCGCCCGCCCACACCGGGGCCCCGTACAGGGCCATAGAACGCACGACTCCCTCGAAGAGTTTTCGGCACGTCACATTTGGACCCCCGACGTTGGGTAGCAGGCGCGACAGTGCACCCGCCGCCCTCTTGAGTCTGGGGGCCATTTGCTGAAAGTGTACCGAAAAGTCCCATCGGCTGTCCAGAACCAATCCCAGGTATTTCATACTGGGCTGGACGCCGATGCGGACGCCTCCCACTGTGATGCCAGATCCCGCCGGTGGCTTTCTCCGAGGCCCGTGAAAGACCACGGCCTCGGATTTGTGTAGGGCCACCTCGAGACCCAGCCGCCGGATCCGATGGACCACCTGAGCTACCCCAGCTGTTGCCAGAATGGCTGCCTCGGGGTACGTCCTCCCCCGCGCGACGACCAACGTGTCGTCGGCGTAGCATGTAATACTCACGCCGCGGAGGAGGACGCCCCGCAATGCCCAGTCGTAGCCGATGTTCCACAGGGTCGGCCCCAGTACCGATCCCTGTGGAACACCGCACGACATCTCTTGGCGTCCCCAGCCGTTTTGGCCCGGGAAGATGACGGCCCGGTCGCTGAGATACGCCCCGACTATGCGGCGGAGGTAGGTCGGCACCCCGTGATATTTGAGGGCCTCCCTAATGCAGCTCCAGGGCAGGGATACTGGAACCTGGTCACTAATGCCTGAACACAACTTAACCCGTTGAGCGACTTAAAATTTCTTAACCAATCTTGCCATCAGCGTTCACGTTTAGGCCGCGTTGGTCAGGATATGGAGGACGCATAACCGAAGACTTTCGTTATCATTAATTACGAGATGATCAACGAGAAGACTTAAAGAAGCTTACCAAAAATAAATTCATTATTAAATGTTAAATATTGAAATATTACCTTCAGTATAAATCTTTTAGTAGTATAGCCGTGGTAGCGTAATGGCTATCGCACGCGTCTTAAACTAAAAGGGTCCGGATTTGAATCCTGATCAAAACTCATGCACCACTTAGGCAGTTTACCGACCTAATGTGTTTACTAATTACCTCGTATTACGAGCGGTGAAAGAAAACATCGTGATGCAACCATGCATTGAGATTTGTCAAACCTTCCAATCCACGTTGGACAAGCGTGGCTAATATACTGTTTATTCCCCAATAGCGGGAAGCCTGAGCCCAGCAGCGGGACATTTATGTGCTGTTAATATTGTTGTGTAGGTAGGTACCATACCTGATAAAGAATACACTAGGATTTAATTGAAAAATTAAGCCTTAGTCACCTGTTAAGACAATTTTATTAACTTTTTAATTACGCCACCCCCGAACACCTTAATGCCCCCAATTAAGCCTGACCTTGCTACGGGCCCCTTTTGCGCGCCACCTTGTTAAGACCTCCGTCTTATTTTATTACTGTTAAACACTTTATCACAAGTTTATTTACTATATTATAAATAATACAATGAAGGAAACTTAATCTTAAATAAATCTAATTTATTACTATTAATAATAATAACAGCCCTTAAACATCCCACTGCTGAGCTCAGACCTTCTATTTCTGGAAGACAGTGTATTTTTTTTAAGGCGGGGGCAATGCATTTCGCACACTACCGGGTCCTTTGCTCGGGATTAGATCAAAGCAATGAGAGGTGAATCTACTGAAGATAGCGCAGCCACCAGAGTCAATCGCTGGCATGTGCGGAGACTCGGCAAGGTACTCCCTCTTTGTGGAGAGGTCACCCATAAGCAATACTCGACTAAAACCACCCTCCTCCTAAGTTCCCCGTGCTTATGGTAGGAAGAGCGTGAGACTTAGAGCGTAGTTACGCCCACGCTGATCCTAGCGCATTAGTGCTTGAGAATGCCCCGGGAAGTAGTGCAGACTTACTTCGTCAAAGAGGAGATGAATTTTCTGCTCCCTAGATGCTGGAGAGCCCTTGCTGGAGGGCAGTGTGTGCGCCAAGGTTGTTCAAGGAGGACTATCGTATTTGACATATCTCGATGTGTAGATTTCATCACGACGTTTTCCTTCACCGTAGGCAGGCTAATTGTAACAATATGCATATTAGACCAAAAAACTGCCGATCGACAGTGATTAGCAAAAACAACTTACTTAGGGATTTATGCTTTACAACCTTGAGTTGTGTTCCGATATTAGTGACCAGGCTCAAGAATCCGTTAAGAGAGCAGCAGCTCATTTGCAGCACCTATGATGCTGAATTTTCCATTGGTAACCGCTTTCCATCCACGTCTGCTTATCAACTCAAGTCATACAATAAAAAATATCTCATACACATAATTATAACTATTTTTAATTAACTCCATTGGCTGAGTGAACCAAAGTAAGTCTTAGCCTCCGGAACGAGAACAAGCCACTTTCCTCTGTCCTGTGCAGTGTATTGCCAGTTGTGGGCTTGTTGTAGTGTGGTCAGGTCAGCTTCCACTCTGTCCTTCCCTGGTCACCCAAGTACGCTCCCGGATCCTCCTTCATCCGTTCTACATGACCAAGCCAGTGGAGACGGTGAGATTGTATCTCCCCAATTATTTTGGGCTCGGTCCTGAGGCCTTTTTATCCGGAGTTCTTTCGGACCTTCCAGCTGCCATCTCTTTTTATTGTTGGACCCAAGATTTCACAGTTCATCGTCAACAGTTGGAGTAGTAGTTTGCCCGTCATTTTTATTTTTATTCCAAAGTTTCTGCCACTTTCTAGTATGTCAAGTGCCAATGAGTAAATTTAAGGATATTTGGTTATCTTTGATTAATACGAGTATTGTTTTCATTGAACCACCTATATTGATTTCGCGATTAGACGCGCACATAATGCAGTCATCAATATTGATAAATAATATAGAGCGGGGATTACGAATGGCCGGGATTATCGATGTATTATTGCTGAGTCCCGTTCTATGCTAGAGCTGGTTTTATTAAAAATTTGAATAAATTATTGTGCTTCAATGGACGGAGCTACAAGGGGCTTCATACACGTCGTAATAATTGTGCAAACTGCTAAATGTAGCCTTAAATAAAAAATTAAAAGCAACGACCTGTGCACAAGTAAGCACACTTAAGCTCGACGATATTTTTCGTCTGTGAAAGGTCGCGTAGATAAGGTGACACACGGGTAAAAAAAAGTCGTTGCGCCATAAGAAATGTATAATTGCTCACATATCTACCACTAAATCTACACGTGTAGATACAGCACACTTTTTGAACGTAGGAATAAAGAAAAGGCTCTCCGAAAAACTCTAAAGGCTCAGCGTTCAAGGCTCAGTGCTGGTTTTTAAAGACCAGTATTATGCAGAGTCTGATGCCCCTTTGAGGACAAGATTATGTTGTTAGTTTAAAAATTATTAACTATTATACCTTTTTTTTATAGCATGAAGCAGGCAAACAGGCAGACGGCCCACCTGATGGAAAGTGGTTACCGTCGCCTATGGACGTTTGCAACACCAGGGGTGTCGCAACGCGTTGCCGACCTCTAAGAAATTTTAAACGCCCTTCTCAAAGAACACCATGTCATAGCGCAAAGGGAAAACCGCGGCGGGAAGTTCCCTTCAGATCATTGTTGTACGCGGAATAAATGTTCTAGAGAACCGTTGCGTAGTTGAGCGTGGGAGCTCAAAGAAATGGGGGTGAATATCCCGTCGCTGGTGAATATACCTACACTATCAATGTAATTTGTTCTGAATAAAATGATTTTCTTTCTTTCTATTGGCGTAATACTAAAACTATCCGAATACTTTGTGAAATAAATTTAAAAACTATTTAATTTGTAAATAATAACATATACCTACATAGAATAAACAGTATATTCTGGTGATTAGATTGGTGTACATATAACATTCTGTCATGAAAGTCCGTGGTCTTTGACCCTTGCAGGGCGATATTATATTGGTTTGAACGCGGGCCTTTCGGAACACGAAAAAATTCATCTGCCGGTTAATGAGGTGATCGATAACCCGGTTTTAATGTACGGATGAATTTTTGATCAGTTCTACTTTCAGCACTGAATGAAGATAATAAATGCTCTATTTTTGTTCCTAAAAGCTTTTAGTGGAACAAATTTAATTGATTCAATATTAATATCTGCTTTTATATTGATCAATTTCTGGAATGTTAATTTTGCTTCTAAAATTTTTAATACTGAATGTTTATTAGTTATCATATATACTCAAGAATTTAAGTTTTATAAATCTTATACTAATATATAAAGCTGAGCAGTTTGTTTGTTTAAACGCGATAATCTCAGGAACTACTAGTGTAATTTGAAAAATTCTTTCAGTGTTGGATACCCATTTATCGAGGAAGGCTATAGGCTATATATCATCACAATATGACCATAGGCGCGGAGCACAATAAAGAATGTTTCAAAATCAGGGCTTATTTAAATTTACGTTTTGTTTTTTTAAACACTACAAAGCGGTAACATATATAAGGAAACATAAAATATTTTTAACTTATTTATCATCCTTATTAGTATGGCGCTCCAGTGAGGAATCGTGGCCAACCTTCTGAGCACCTTACCCATAGAAAACGGTGATCTGGGCTCAGTATTCTACTTATGGTCTTAAGGGACTATGGGTAGATTACAATGCAAATAAGTTAAGTACTTTTATTGTGTTAGATTATCTTCTATATATTAATATATAAAAATGAATCATAGAAATGTATGTACGCACATAACTTGAGAACGACTTTACTCATTTTGATGTTTTTGTTTTTGTAGGTTCCCGGATGGCTTAGATTCCCGATTGCAACCGGTAGGTGGCGCTGAGATTGGGTTCTAGAATCATCCTAATCACCTGGACCGATTTTGTTTTTGTGTATGAAACAAAGTCTTTTAGGAATTCAGAAAATATGGCGGCATGAAGTTCGCCGGGTCAATTAGTTATCATATAAAATTGAGATAAATAAATAAGTTATTTATCAACTTACTTATATTATCTTCAAATATAAACTGTTAAATTATTGTATTACATAGTAATGAAACGTATTCTGTACAAAGGTTTTTTATTATTCACAGTTCATATGCATTTCAACATTTTTATCTTATGGGTTTTCAAATATAATGACGAATTTTTTGGTTGACAGAACCCTTTGATCAACCGTATCTACGGAAATCCGAGGGGTGCTGCCGGTGGATATCATATTGATTACCTTACATGTATGTAGATGAAATATAATTATACACATAATATTTATATATGTAGACGAATAATGGAAATATAATTACCAAGAGCGATATGTTGTCAATGTTCGTTCTAGCGCAGCTTCGTGTTTATAAGAGAGGCGGCCGTATTAGGAAGAGAAACCACTTCTTCTTTGGAACTAGTAATATGTTCCTTGTTCGGAACGATAGCTAGCGCATCAACTTGTTGATGAATAAAATGTTCCTTGTTCGGAACGATAGCTAGCGCATCAACTTGTTGATGAATAAAATTTTCCTTGTTCGGAACGATATCTAGCGCATCAACTTGTTGATGAATAAAATGTTCCTTGTTCGGAACGAAAGCCAGCGCATCAACTTGTTGATGAATAAAATGTTCCTTGTTCGGAACGATAGCCAGCGCACAGTCGTCGATGAATCTCTATGCATTGCCTTGAAGTGAATTATAATGTAAATAGTATTAATGTCAAGAGTGATAATACTTATTTAAGCAATAGGAACATTCTTTTAATGGGTTTGGAAAGTAAAGTTATTGGAGTTCATAAAATACGTTAATTTCAATCAATCTATTCACACATTTAGGCCATGCCATTATGAATTATGATGAATAAAGCCTTCCTGAGCTTAAAACGCCTTGATGAGCTTATAAACATATAGATGAAACTTTGTTGTTCAACAAAATAGACCGTAACAAAAACATATTATATTTCAATATAATGCTACGACCTGAATGCCGCCAAAAGACAAATTCACACCTAAGTCTGTAGAAACACATTTTATTACCTTTTTGGTATTTGGACTTATTTTGTTTACTTTGTGTTTAAAATTTGTAATTAGAAAAACAGCCCATTGTGTATTGTAATCTTTTATGGTAGTCATTAGCTAGGTGTGAGTCTAAGAAATTCAGTCCACGCGGCCAAGAGACGTATTGTATTTGTGCAGTATAAAGCAATGCCCCAATGGAGAGATCGTCAGTTTAGCTAGCGATAGCCACAACCGAAGAAGACGTGAGTGACGGACTTTGTGGTGTAATTGACTCGTGCATAACGTTTGGTTTGGTGCATAACACTAGTTGTGTACAATTATATTTGTACCTGTTTTATACGTGTTTGTATAGTTCTAATAAATTCTATAATAATTCCAACGGCATTTTAATTCGAGTCCTGCAACTCGTAGCAATAAGGCACTAGCAGTCCCGACAGATGTCCTGTCTTGATAAAATAAATATTAGAACCCAATTCCAGCGCCAAGTATTTTATTAAGATTGACATTATTAAATTCGTAATATCATTTGAATAAAATGTCCGATTTGAATAATTCAAAAAGTAATCAACAGGTATTGAAACAGTCTTGAATACAAAATGATTTATTTGGGTAATAATTAATACAAAGGTATGGATAACATTGTCTGATTATGGTCGGCATGTTTATTAAAATTTTAAATGGGAAAAGTAGTTGTATTGACATAATATAACTAAAATATTTGGACATATTGTATCGATTTTTATATATATATTGATATGCTCTTTAATATTGTACACTATTTTTTAGTTTCATCATCAATAGTTTCCACAGTACATGCGAGGAAAGACATTTAATCGCTGATTTGTTTATACATTGGGTTACATTATTAAATTTTTAGCAGGGATCCCTATTTTTTCTAATAATAAATATAGCGTGTGTAAATACCTATATACTTAGGGATAATATAGCATACTAACGGGGAAAGAATTTTTGAAATCGGTTGAGTAGTTTTTGAGTATTTACGTTACAAACCTATAAAAATACAAATGTTACAGTTTTTTAGAAGCATAGTTCTCGTCATGTTTCAGTTTAAAGTTAATAATTAATTTTGTTATGTACCCTCTTATTTCTAAACGATTCAATCAGCCATTTCCTTGATTGAATAAGAATGTGTTTTTTTATAGAGTCAGAGAGAGGAAGTTGTGTATAATTTACCATAATTTTATGTAAGTGATCTAATATAATGAGGTCATTGTACAGATTACTAGCTGTCCCGGCAGACGTCGTCCTGCCCGGTAAAAAATAGGGGTTGATCGTAGAGGGTTGAAAATTTAGGGTTGTATGTATCTTTTAATGTTGTATCATAAAAAATAGAAATTAAAAATTTTGTCTAAAAAATAAAATAAAAAATTTAGGGGTGGACTACCCCTAACATTTAGGGGGATAAAAAAAAGACGTTGGCCGATTCTCATAGATACCGGATAAGCACAAAAAATTTCATGAGAATCGGTCAAGCCGTTTGGAGGAGTATGGCAACGAAAACTGTGACACGAGAATTTTATATATTAGATATTTAAAAATCTCTCAATTGTATACAGACTGTATTTATTAGATTTTATTTTTATGTTACAGACGTGATAGATTTATGCCGTGTTCGGTTTGATTTATTACATGTGAACTTTAAGTATAATTATATTTATATAATATCTTGTATAAAATATTATCTGAAATTTCTAAATAGTAATGTATTAAAATCTTTTCATTTATAACACTTTAATTAAAACAGTTTATCAATGACTTCAATCCGCTATCGGTTGTGCCAATATGCTAAGTTTCTTAAACTGTCAAATTGTTGGTGGAATGACGAGGTGTTGTAACTAACACTGCTCGTCTAGTATTGAGTGTTAGTGTACTTAATTGATGTGTTAAAATCGTAAGGTTCTCTGATTATAACTATGTGACCAGTTACCGTTCTTTTCTTTATGGGATAATTATGTCCGTCATAGTGTCCTATTTGAGATTTGATTACCATAAACCCTTCTGAGTTGTTTGCAAGTATTACACAAATCTTGCTTCTTTAAATATTAGTATAGAAGTATAGATAACAAGACGTCTTCTCTCCCAGGAAACTTAACCTATAGGACATATAGAATATTTGTCATGAGGTGTGTCTGCGATTTTAAAATTAATACCTAAATCATAGGGAAACTCTTATATATGATGGCATGCAGTAAGGGACAGCGCAATCACCATAGAAACCACACGCTACTTAGTATTCGCGAAACCAAAGGCGGCTCTCTGCCCGTTGTGGTTCTTAAATTCAAAATCCATTCTCTATTTTAAACCAGTGGTGGCTTTTTTAAGGCTGGTGCTTACCTCGGCCAACGGATCAGTATGTCGATCCAGACAGGAAACGTAGCCTCTGGGCACCTTGCCCATAGAAGACGGTGATCTAGGCTCGGTATTCTAATTATAGGCTTGAGGGACTATGAGTAGAACACAATACAAATAAGTTAAGTTTTCTTACATTGTATTCGATTATACGTAATTTTATAATTGTTTTTTCCTGAATTATATTAATAAACCTACTCAGTTTATTTGACAATATTTACCAAATATGTTGATAATGGTACAAGCAGTTAAGTTAATAAGAGGGGGGGGGGGGGGGGGGGGGGGGGGGGGGGGGGGGGGGGGGGGAGGGGGGGGGGGGGGGGGGGGGGGGGGGGGGGGGGGGGGGGAGGGGGGGGGGGGGAGAATAGGGGATGGGGTGACAGCAGTTATATTAATATAAGTTTAATACTTTGGTTTCTTTTTGAATTTTACTACAAAACACAGTAAATATTATGAAATATTTTCAACTATATCCCTTGGGTAACGTTAGAATCAGTGTTTTTTTTTATTGCAGGAGTTCAGCGGACAGGCAGACGGCCCACTTGATGGAAAGCGGTTACCATCGCCTATGGACATTTGCAACACCAAAGGTGCTACAAATGCGCTGCTGCTCTCTTAAGGGAGACTGGAACCTGGTCACTAATGCCCGAACACACCTTAAGGTGGTTATGGCGGCATACTCTAGACCAGGGTAGCCATCCAGTCGGGCAAATGCCCTGCCACCTGGCTGTGGGTTGTTTTGTCGCCTCTTACGACAGGCCGCTCGGCCGCAGGAAAGTGTATACTTTCTCCGTTCCTGCACGGATAATAAATATCAAAATATTGTAAATATCGGTAATAAATGCTGTATTCAATTAATCTACATATCTGACTGAACCTGGTATCGTACTAATATATTACATCTAAAAGAAAGTTTCTAAACGCAAAGAAACTCGACAATGTTGAGAAGTCGTTTCAATAATTCAACCCAGTTACGAGTCAGTATGTTATTCCAAAAGTGCACGAGACTTAGGACCGAATAATTTTCCTATTTCTTTGTGAATTTACCCCCGCCATTTGCAATTCTGATGGGACAGTGGCGTTTGTCCCACAAATTGGGTAAGGCCGTACATCTGGACACCCCGATTCGTTAGTGTTAGAATGTGCTCTTTAATAAGACCGAGTGGTTATTTAAATACGAGAAATTGTGGAGAAGTATAGTTTTAATGGTTTAAAGCGCTGGTTCTTCGAATAGGTAACGTGTACCTCTTAGGGTTGCTAGGTAACTACTGGGTATCTAGTAATAGCCGTACATACAGAAGTTATTGGGGTTTTTTTAAGGTGGGGGAAATCCATTTCGCATACTATCGGGTCGTTTACGAGGGATTGGACCAAAGCTACGAAAGGTGAAGCCACGAATAGCCACCAGAGTCAATCAGGTCAAAATAATCCGGGGACCCACACAAACACACAAAAAAATATAATCAAAATCGATAAAATCGTTCTCAAGTTATGAATATGAATCTTTACTAATCTTTTTTTGGGTTAAAATTATGGGGTAGGTACATAATTTAGTTTGTGGAATATAAAGATTAGAATGAAGTTTAGTACTTCATTTAATTTAATTTCCAAAAAAATACATATATATATATATATATATATATATATATATATATATATGGGTTTGTCTGGAAGAGATCGCTTTTAGCGATAAGACCGCCCTTTGTACATAAAAAATGTTATCAGACCTTTTTTGTAGAGCGTTCAATTCTCTATAAAGATTGGAACAGCGATTTATCAGTCAACCACTCGTTTGAACGGTACAAAAATCAGAAGAAGCAAAAATAAATTTTCCTGTGTTATTCTTATAGGAATTAAAAAAATGCGATCAGGACAATCTTAGTATTAATATTAAGGGCTCATCTTTTCACAGATTTTTTTTTACACCCAAAAGAAACTTTTGAGCTTGTTCGTTTGTTATATATATATATATATATACCTACTCTAATATAGACTTTTCTGCTATAATTCATTGATATACCTTTTGAAAAAATCAGTGACATACATAGACTGTAAACAGACAGACAAAACCTTTTGATAAAAGTTACTGTGACATAAATGTGCACACAGATTGTGGACAGATAGACTAAAACTGTCGATTTTGTAGTGTTTCTTACATTGCTAAAGTGGATCCATAAATTCAAATTTTTTAGACATTGTAAGAAAAGTCAAATAAAATAAATGTTCGGTTTTAAATTCCGTAGAGAAAACGTAAACACCAATCAATCAGAGAAGTAACTGAATCAATCAGATACAAAAAGTACAAATTAAAACACAAAGGAATTTGTAAAATAACGGCAACTCTACAAAGAGACAAAGATTGGCCTATCATCACTGGGGAGATTTCTAAAACATGGTTTGATTACCCAATAGGGGACAATGCTGATGTAAAGTGGAAAAGAGTAAGGAAATAGCGCATCTGCATTATATTTAAGAGGAATTGTTAAGGGTAGCTAAATATAAAAAAGATTTGCTAATTGGTTTAACTCGTAAAGGTCAGGATTATGTTTAAAAAAATAACAGCCTTCTGGCTTCAGGCTCTAAATTTTTAGGGAAATAGACAGAAATTGTACCACCCAAAATTAACCAAGGCAGCTTGGCGGGTTTTGATTGATCGGTTATTTCAATATGCCGGTTAGATCACTGTATCAATGTGCATATTCGTTCAGAAAAACTGCCTTAGAGGTGTATGCTCCTTCGAGTCAAGATTCGAGGTAGTTTCGTTTGGGTTTGGAGGATCACCTATGAATATTTGTAATACGAAATCTGCTGCCAGCCTCGAAATGTGCGCTGTAACCTGGCTACTACTACTGGAAACAACCCACAGTTGTTATGGCGGCATACCTAAATCAGTGGTTGGAAACAACCCAAAGTTGTTATGGCGACATACTCTAAATCAGTGGTAGGCAATTGACCAACCTCATTGTGGGTTGGTTTGTCACCTGTTACAACAGGACGACCGACCTTAGGAATTATTTAGCCGTGCAGGAAAATAATACATACAATCATGCGGACGGGCCTGTCGTAAGAGGTGACAAAACAACCCACTGCCAGGTGGTTGGGTATTTGCCCGACTGGACTACCACCTCTGGTCTAGAATATACCGCCATTACAACCTTGATTTGTGTTCCGGTATTAATGACCACGTTCCAGTCTCTCTTAAGAGAGCAGCAGCGCATTTGTAGCACCTTTGGTGCTGCTAATGTCTATAGGCGATGTAACCGCTTTTCATCAAGTGGTCTGTCTGCCTGTCTGCTGATTTCATACAATAAAAAAATGAATGAGCATTCGGTCTCCGTTACTGCATTGATAATTTGGAATATGCCGCAGGCGCAGCTGTAGTTACTCGTAAGGATTGTAGTGAAATTAGCATCTTTGTTCCTAATTGTGCTTCTGACATTGCTCAACCTTGACACGAGCAAACCCCTATAATTTGTACCCCAATTTTCCTGGTACAGTGGACACTCAATTACATTGCTTTCTTTTAACGCATTCCTGATGCCTAATGGAAGGAAAACCGATACGTTTTCTCACGATTTATTTCTGTTTGATAAAATTATCGCTCAATTCTTTGATTGTCGTGATGAAAGATGTTTTAAACATAATAACGTATCTGGTTATTCAGTTTGGATTCCGCTGATTTTCAACCCAACGACCTCCAGTTCTTGCCACCACCTGTCCAGTTAAAACCTATGTTTTAATAGACTGATATTGCCATCTTTTAGATTACAAAAGTATTGTCCTCTTTCTTGGGGGTATATGGATTATATGCTTCTTCAATAAATTCCGAGTGAAATATTATATCTTCCTTTCACTACATTAAAAACCAACCAAACTTCATTTACATAGCAGCCCACGCCAACCTCTATATTAGATTTGGAATATCGTTTTTATCTTGTCAAGCTTGTAAAGAATTTATGGAGATATTTTGCAGCAAAACAAACAAAAAAAATGTAGTACGTCGTGTTTATTATAACTATAGTAATATTTTTCCTTACTTTTATTGTGTCTATGTCTTATTGAATATTGCACTGTTTGCTACAATCCATTAATTCTTCAAAAGTCATTCTGTCACATACTTCTGCATAAAACTTATAAAAAAAGAACATGAGATATAATAGAACAAGAGAAATTTAGAAAAACAATTTTTGGTTACACGTGTTGCTAGGGAGTTTCTTGACGCTTCTTCTCTGTAACTTCTTAACAGCAATAACACGTCACGAAGCGGTGTGCATAGACTAGGAAGTAAAATTAAATTTTAACCTATATGTATGACCTTCAAAAAGTGTTCTCCAGTGATCTTATTTGAATAAAAACTTATGAATTTGAATTTGAACTTCTTTTCAAAGCACTGGCGACTTTTAGGCTGGTATGCACCGACTATTAACCGATGGTTAAAATAAAATAATCGCCAAAAATGTATGGAAAAACAGTGGTTATTTTTGTTAACCATTGGTCAAGAATTGGTGTACACCAGCTGCGGGCGCGATGCGATGGCCGGGAGAAGGCAAAGGGACGGGAAGAAGTAGCAAGGGAAACTCACCTCGCCACCAGTCCGCCGCCACGCTGCACTTGTCCCCCGGGGGTTCACACTCACTAGGATATGACTTTGCTAGTTAAATGTAGTACAACAGTTTATTTATTTATTTGTGTTCCGATATTTTATATATGTTACGCAGTTTATAGCGTTGACAGCCGTGACAGTTCTGTCTAATGTCTTGTTATGCGCATTCTTCATTCAAAGTTTTATTTTATTCTTGATGGCGAGGATGGGGAGGAAGAATTTACAAGGAGGTGTTCCTCGGCGCAACCACCAGCCTTAGAAAAGTATTTAAACATTCTATTAACTTTAACTTTTTTTATTCCTTCTGTCATCGTGTTAGCGAATACATACATTGCATCTGACTCAACGTAATCTATTATTTTTCTCCTAAATTAGTACAGCTTTATAAGCTTCAAATCTATGTGGGATTCAAATCCCACAAGTGCCAATCCATCTTCATTCATAAGAACAATATCATCTGCAAAGAGTATTTGTTGCGGAGTCATTAGTTTTAAAACTATTTTCGTATAGACTGTTATACCGTTATTGAATATGATTTTTATTTTTATGCCAAACTGTTTTTATCGAATGAAATTATTGAGAGAAATAGAAAACTATTCATCCATTGTTGTGTTTATTACTTTTAACCTATTGAAATCACACAAAGAAGGATATTTTTACTCAAAATAAATATATATTTTGTTCAGCGATAACAACAGCATTCATCTGGGCGTCTTATCATGTATCACTGTGATCAGCGCGTCCATAACCTGCAAAAATATTTAAGCAGTTAAAGGTCTCGCGTTTCCACGCACAGCGGAACTCTTAACGATTCTGGGAGAATGTTTGGTCCACCAGATTTGTCTGGCTCAATGGAAAATATTTTAGAATATTATACTTGATAATATATATAAAATTCAGCCTTCCTAAAATGATGTGAATTCCCACATTTTTTTAAAAGTGTCTATCATAAGTTATGTCCCATAGGAATGTCTGGCAACTGCATATCTTTGTGTCTAACAATATCATATATGACATATGTAAAAACTAGCCTTGTTACTTTGTTGTAAGTTAGTATGGTTTTTTCCACCTTTGATACCTGCTACCTGAAAAACGGCCCCGCTTTCAGCTTAGTGAGTATCATTCCTATCTAAGTTTATGTTAAACTACCGATCCTAAATATTTCATCTTTCCTATAATCACGTAAGTCTGTAGATTGGGATTTGGACTATATGATTAAATTAAGCTGACTTATCAAAGCATGCTCCTTGGTAAGTGTTCAAACTCATGTAAATGTGTCATTCATTTTTTTTATTAAAACACTAGCTTCTGCCCCCGACTTCGTCTGCGTGGATAGTTATGAAATAGGAAAAATACGTTTTTTTTTAATTGTAATATGATGATACCGGCAATACCAATACTTGATTAGTGCATAAGTTGTATAATAGGCTGTTTAAGTAATTAAAGTTTTTTTACCTATCCACGGGAACTTTTTAATTTTTCGGGATCAAAAGAATCCTATATGTTGACCAGGGATAAGCTACCACCATACAAAATTTAATTTAAATTGGTTCAGTCGTTTCGGAGATTAGCCGGTACAAACAGACAGACAAAAAGAGAAACAAAAAAAAAAAATCAAAAAGTTCTATTTCACTTCTTACATCCCCCTGACTCGGTTTCTTGCATTTTTTTTCAGTGTACAGAAATTTGACCTACAATTTTATTATATGTATAGATATAGATTGAAAGAATAGGTATTCACTTAGAAGGTCACCTTAACGGATTTAGATCCATTAGTCATTGGGGCTTAAACGTGATGCCCGCAATTTCGGAGATGAATAACCTAAATTGAAGGTGCAATGAACGTTTTGAAAGGAACATATTGGTTTAGGAGTCATGTGGGCTAGTTTGTTTGTTTCGTACATAATTGTTTTCCTTTCGTTATCATCTTCATAAACCAAACTTGTTAGATAATTTAGATATTGTTACACGCCGACAAAAGTGAATGCACACCTTTCGCCATAAAGCACATTGTTTACATCTTCGCATTTGAACTTCTTTTGTTACTTTGTGTTTAAAATTTGTAATTAGAAAAACAGGCCATTGTGTATTGTAATGTTTATGATAGTCACTTTCCAGGTGTGATTCTTGGAGATAATTATTAGCGGTCAAGTATTGTGTCGAGACATATTGTATTGGTGCAATATAAAACAATCCCGCAACTGAGGGATGAGGCAGTCAAGCGATAATCGCCAGCAAGGCAAGACATGTGTACATTCGAAAAGCTATATAGAGACGGACGTTCCGCGTGTTATTGAATCGTGCGGTTTGTACTGATTTTGTCCATTTATAGTCTATAGTAACTCCAACGGCATTTTAATTCGAGTCCCCTAACTCGTGACAATATTTTAGTTGAAAATATATACTCCTACTGGGTCACTACCCAGTGACAACTGGCGGGGATGGACTGGTTTTTTGTTAAGGTTTTTTTACATTGTATATATATTATTTAGGTAATTTTATTAAGATTTTATTATAAACTTGCTGTTGCACACGGCTTTGGCCGCGATTAACAATATTAATTATATTAGTGGTGTCAGTGAATGGACTAATAGCGAAGAGCCTTGACCGACACCAGAAGGAATTTTATCCGTGCAAGAACGGAGAAAGAATACAATTTCCTGCGGCCGGGCGGCCTGTCGTAAGAGGCGACAAAACAAGCCACAGCCAGGTGGTAGGGGATTTGCCCGACTGGATGGCTACCTCCCCTTGTCTAAAGTATGTCGCCATAACAACCTTGAGTTGTGTTCCGGCAGTAGTGACCAGGTTCTCCCTTAAGAGATCAGAAGCACATTGTAGCACCTTTGGTGTTACAAATGTCCATCGGCGATGGTAATCACTTTCCATCAAGTGGGCCGTCTGTCTGCTGACTCCTGCCCGTCTCGTGAGGAGGTTCCTGTCTCTGGAGCCTTAACTACAGGTAGCTTGGACCCTAGCTGTCGCCGGACATCGATTTTTTTTGAGTGTTTTTTTGTATATAGTATATATATAAAGAAAAATATAAAGAATTTGTTACCAAATAAATATGTGTAAATAATACATACATAACTTCACGCCAGTCCCTTGCGGGGTAGGCACGAACAACAGAGCGCCACACAGGGCCATTCTTACACACCTCACTTGCTTCTTTGACATTCATAGCTCTTGTCATGCACGTCGTCTGTTCTTAGGCTCCTGACATCACCTTCTGCTAGTACACGATCAATTTGATCATGGAAGGTGTGTCGTGGCCTTCCGCGACTTCTGCATCCATCCACTTTTGCATTGTATATCTGTTTAGTCATTCTTTCATCATACATTCTTTCCACATGCCCGAACCACCGGAGCATTCCTTTCCTTACCTTCACCCCGTCACTTTCTTTCAGACCCACTTTAAATATCATCAAATATCAGATAACAATAATAAATCTTAATTGCCAAAAAATCTGATACAATAACTTATAGAAGTCCCTAACTGCCGATCAATGAGCATTGAGCCTGTTTCGGGAATCAGTGCCCTCTCACATTAGTTTGTAGTTTTTAAACACAAAAAATAAAATTTCAACGGACAAGTGGCAAAACGAATCGCAATTTACTTCAAGTAGGTACTTGTCCAATTTGAAAGAAAACCAGCCCGTAAAACTTCAAGTAAAATTCTTGTTGCGATTCGTTTTGCCACTTGTCCGTTGAAGTTTCACCACTTCTACTATTTATCCCAGCACACATTTCGATTTTTCGCAGGTTTACTGCAAATAATGATTTAGTTAGGTATATTGTAATGAATGCATTTTTTATTTAATCATATTTATTTTATGAAACAAAAAAACTGAATTCGACCCCGAACCAAAAAACTCATAGGCTACTCTAAATTACGCCGCCTCTCGCCACGTGTAGTCTGAATTTTAACCGCTCTCCTCGCGGCCGTTACGCTTTTTCGTGACAGAAAAATCCTAAGAACCCGTCTATATAGAATTTTCACTTCATAAATCGGTAACAGAGTGTTTATGTCGAGTGAGTAAGCTTGTGGATGGGCGTAAGCACGTGTTATGTATGTGTGTGAAAAAATATGTTTCCTTTGGTTTTATAGATTTACAGTAAAAATATTTTCCGTTTGTACCATTATAGTTAAATGCACATAGACAACATAAATACTAAATCACGTCAATGTTAGACTATTCACGGACTGGACAAAAGAAACTTTTAGGATATATGGTCTGTACACCCAATAATTTTAAGGACCATTTATTCGGTTGTCGCCATAAATCCGGTGGTAGGTTAGGATATTTGCAATAAAAAATGCTAATCTAAACCAACGGTGACAGTAAATAAACCCGTTGTCGAGGCGTAATACAGTGTGCCACCATTAACTGGGGGGCCCGGATTATAAATTGTTTAAATACATAGGCGATTAATGTTTTCATGTAGCAATCAAAAATCAAATAAATTTTAACTCAAAATAATAATAGCGCATGTAATACATGTTCCGGCTTTATAGGTTACTAGCTGCGCCCCGCGGTTTCACCTGCGTGGTGATGGAAAATTAAGAAAATGATGACAGATCTTTATAAATTATAGCCTATGTGTTATTCTGATGTATAAGCTATATTATTGTAAAGTTTTATCAAAATCCATTTAGTAGTTTTAGCGTGAAAGAGTAACAAACATACATCCATACTCACAAACTTTCGCGTTTATAATATTAGTAGGATAGGAAGTAGGTTTCATATTGGAGTAAATTTCTAGGTTTCAACGTCGAGCCGTTCGCGTTGTTGATGATCCCATACTAACAGACGGTCTAGATACGCTTGGCCTTAGGAGAGATTTTGCTTCTCTCTGCGTATTCTACCGACTGTATAATGGGGAGTGTTCCGAAGAACTGTTTAGAATGGTGCCTTCGTCCTCTTTCTACCATCGCACCGCTCGCCATCGGTTGGGAGTTCACCCCCACTTCCTTGAGCCGCTTCGCTCATGTACGCAACGGTTCTGTAGAACGTTTCTCTTGCGTACCGTGGGGATTTGGAATGAGTTCCCAGCCGAGGTTTTCCCACAGCGCTACGATATGGAGTTTTTCAAAAAGGGTGTCATAAAATTTCTTCGAGGCCGGCAGCGCGTTGGTGCATCTCTGATGTTGCAAACGTCCATAGGCGACGGTAACCGCTTTCCATCAGGTGGGCCGTCAGCCTGTTTGCTGTACTCCAGCTATAAAAAAAAGGTTTCTTTAAGGTTCTTTAAGAGGCCAACAAACTCACTCTAACTGAATATGAATAAGCCTGTAAGTGACTTACTGTAATTATTTTAATGTACGCAGTTCACACTGTTTTGCCTGCAGACTCATTCAGTGAGCGGCCAATTAACAGCAAACGATGCGCGCGGCATTATAATTCGCTTCTTTGCTTCAATAATGTGTTATCTGAAAATTGAAACATTAGAACTTTTTTTAAAAGTTGAAAAAATAATTGTTCCGAAACAAACGCTTTGGCATCTGCGAAATTCATTTTAGATTGAAGAAAAAGTTAAGGATACGCTTGGATAAAATTACTTCTTATAGCCCTAAAATGCTGTTTTCTAAAATTTCTATTAACAAGATAACACATTATTGAAGCAAAGATGCGATATATACAAAGCATTTTTAGTTTCCATTCCAAAAGTTCGCAAGCCTTCGCGGTTAATATGCTAAAGTTAATTAATTTTCAATATAGATTAAGGACATTTTTGATAGTAAATCATATTACAATGTTAATGATTATTTTAATGTCACTTTTAATTACCAAGTAGTATATATTATGTATTATTTATTACTGACTAGTGGATTATTTATTTTTTATGACATTTATTATATATAATGACTTAGTTTAATTATACTCTAATTATTATTATTCTTAATTAATTTATTAATACCGAATAGATAATAATAATTAATTAAATTATTATAATAATAGATACAACCACTTGCACGCCCTAGAGGCAAAAACCATATGTTTTATATACCACTATTTATAATTTTATAATTTGCTGTGACCTCGACATTAAGTTAGCGACCGATACGCCGCTCGGAGTTACCCAGCGCACAGTCAGCCGCTCAGTGTTCGTCTAATAGGGACACGGGCTTAATGTCGTTACCGTGGGTATAAAACAAGTCAAGGCTGACCTCGTTTTTATAACTAATCATCAGAAACTTGATCAGGTGTTGTACCAAAAATAAACCTACAATAATTATTGTTTTAACACAAACATGCGATTTAATCCGTTAATTCTAACTTCAATAAAAAAATTGCGGTATTGTTTCACTCAAAAAAAGGACGAACCGCCCGCCCGCAGCTATTGTTTAGGAGTGAATGTATATAAAAATTATGGAATTAACGTAACCGTCAAAAAACGAATCTCTTTTGTTGTTCTACCCTCTTTTTTAAATTAGACGAAATATTTATTACGAGTTTTTTGGGGTACTCATGTAATTCCGGAAGAATAATACTTAAAAATACTAGTCTATATCGGATTTGTTTAACTCTCTTTACATGTGTTTTTAACCGACTTCAAAAAGGTGGAGGTTCCCAATTCGTCATTTATACGTATAGACATATTATATATGTTCTGTCACTTAAGTTTCAGTCTTCCGGACGAGTCTCGAGTACAAATTAGTATCATTTTCTAACTCATAATATTCTATATGCATCCCTCTCTAAGATGTTTCTATAACTTTAATTATTAAAGAGAGAGATAACACTTTATTGCACACCAATTATACAATGGCAATAACAGACCGTATTGAAAATATTTTCCAGGCAATATAATTGGCGGCCTTATCGCTCAGAGCGATCTCTTCCGGGCACCTAAATAAAAAACCAATTTGAATCAGGCGATGTAGGTAGTGCAGGTAAAAGGCAATATATACATAAATACTTAAACTAATTTATAACAAGTAAATAAATATACACCTGTCATAACCTACACGTATACGATAATATATTTCAAAATACAGAAGTTATTTTAACAAATGTGTTATGTTAGGCATGATTATATCGTGTTAATCAGACATTGCTATTATTATTAGCGACCATGGCAGATGTTGTCCTGCTCTGAAACAATAAAAATCTAGGACCCGATCCCAGCGCCGTCTACCGGTCCATTGGATTTAACCATCGGAACTCAAACCAAAATCACAAAATCAGATAGGAAGATCTAGACCCGATCTCAGCGCCACCTACCGGATCCAACGATAAAAGTATTTATGTCCGTTCTGATTCTAAGCTACCTCCCCACCAATTTTCAGCCAAATGGGTACATAGTTTAAATAAATAGTGTAACTAACACGACATTGTTTTGTATATATAGATTATAATAATACCATAAAATAATATAATATTATTATGAATTAGTATTCTTGTTGGTTATTCTTACCATGCGTTAAATTTTAAAAAAATTAATAAAATTAATTGAATAAAAAAAGGAAATATAAAAATATATGTAATTTACATTTATATTGATTCCCTAGAAATATCAGACATCATTATTGTTATCCAGTCTTTAGAACGGAGCCAGCGCTTGTAAATTGATGAGAATTGTACGAGTTAAATTGATCGCGTGATTTGCAATGCAATTATTATGATTGAATTGCTGTTTACTAAAAGTCAAGATTCTGTGAAATTAAATTAGTATTCTATAACAAATATATTATTGATTGAGACACTGCGTTGATTACTGAGTTTTTAGCGGATGTACATGTTTCATACAACATTTGTCGAAAAATGTCAAAATCAATGAAGTAAAAAAATACCAAAGCATGCAAACCATTCAAAAGTGAAGTACCTTACATTAAAGCAACACAATGCTAGCAACAAACTTCAAATTCACCCCATGATAAATCAGCGTTCACATATTCATCCCCTCACGCGGCAGATAAAAAATGACTTTAAACGTTCACACGTGACCCATTTCCTTAACACCGAGTGTATAGTTCATTAAATCAACAAATTATGTGTCAAAAACTGAAAACGGCATGAAAGGGAAGCCTGCTCCCGGAAACGAGTGGGGTGGCGCTTTAATAAAATAAAATGAGAATATTATCGAATCGTACCCGCTAGCGGGTAATGTGGCGTATGGAGGGTTAGACAATAAATGATTGGAGTAGTCATGGTTTGTTAATTTATTTAAAAAGAGTGTTGGCAGAACAATGACTAAATTCAAGTGCGATTAATTGTATATTATTTTTTAATGCAAATCTGGCAGGTAGACGCGACGTCCCAAATTTTGGAAGGTGGTTGTCATTGCTTACAGACGTCTCTAATACTGGCGGCTTCGCTAATGTGTTGGCAGCCTTTAGAATAGCATAAGTTATGATATAGACACATCCAACAGAAGGAATGGGATAGGGAGAGAGTAAAATGGGTCATCGGAACACTCACTTATCGAACGAAACACGGTTAGGAAGGCTAACCATTTCACGCCGACAGTGGAGTAATTATCAATAAACTGAGTAGGCTGGAGCTTAGGGCGTTAGATTATAGCAAATTTGGGGCGAAACTTATTTTGTTTTACAGGAATTAAAATAAATATATAGGTACCTAAATGTTCCTGACTAATCACATAAAATCACATCATAAAAAATGGTTTTGTTTTATCCTCTTTCTATTACTTATGCAACTCACAGTACCTGTTATTTTTTAACACGCTTTTATTAGTTTCACCTGTATGTATGTATGTATGTTTGTAACCGACCCCTTTGAGCTCGATTTTGTCCTACTTTGAACGATCAGATTTAATTCAAACTTTGCACACCTGTCAAAGGTCGATGACACTGCAATAATATAGTACCATGGAGCTGATCTGATGATGGAGTCGGAAGATGGCCATAGGAACTCCTGTATTAAACGAGATAGACCCGTCGTGTTTGGTCTCGTTTTCTTGTCTTGGCTAGCACTCTGCTGCTACATGATATGCAGGATCTCAAAAGCTTGTATTTAAAAACATTAAAAAAAATCAACTAAAAATGAAAAATAAATAATAGTTTTAAAAAAATTTAAAAAACACGCTTTCAAAAAAATCAACTAAAAAATAGAAAATAAAATTTAATTAATTTGTTTTCTGATGAATGGGGTTTTAAAATAAAGCGTGGGTGTATTCAAAGCGCTTTTTAAGATGCTAAAGAAGAAGAAAAAGCGCTTTGAATACACCCCACGCTTTTTTTAAGACCCTATTCATCAGAAACCAAATTTAATAAATTTTATTTTCTATTTTTAGTTGGATATTTTATGAAAGCGTGTTTTTTTTTATTTACCACGTGCTAACAACGGTGAAGCTAAACACCAAGTTAAAACCTGCACATCCAGATAAGTGATATGTTACAACTGCCAAGCAAGCGGCCTAGAATAAGTGTGGCACGTATATATGAGCTGATATTATTAATTATTTATAGATTGGCTAGTGTGTGAATAGTAAGATATAAGATCCGGCTATAAATGGACCATCTACCTGTTTGATATATATAGGTTATAATAAAATTAAAACTTTATTAAGATGTTCTACTCTACGCCATTTTTGTGTTCACGCACAAAAATCCTAATGTTTATCTCATAAATCTGGTGGCTTCGATACAGTGCAGTTCAATCGGCGCACGCGGTGTTTCGAACCACACGACACAGGAGGGATATGGCCCGTGGCCTAATCGGGTAAGTGTCGATATTTTTGGTCTTAATTAAACCAGTATATTGAAACCGCAATAATAGTTGATAGTTAAGTTAACTGCGACATTTTTTATTAACCGACTTTCAAAAGGAGGAGTTTCTCAATTAAACTGTATGGGTTTTAAAAATGTTTGTTACACGATTTTCCGTCAGTTGCGACGATGAGGTGGTTCCATTGTCACAGTCAGGATCTGACGAGTGGATCCTAGGGAAATCGAAAGCAACCCTCAAATGTTATAGACACATACAACGTGTTTCATATATATTTTTCTAAACCTATTCAAGTATTAGCGTAACTAAAAAGTAGATCATAATATATCATAACAAAATCAAAGCCGACTTCAAACTAATAAGCACAAAATATTTTTTTCTACATTTGAAATCCGTGCCAAGTAAAACAACAAATTTGCTAAATACAGTAATTTTTATGTTTTACCCGCGTGGTGATGGTAAATCGTTACATTTTAGATAATTCACACTATATCTTTATCAATCATAGTCTAAGTGTTACTCTGATGTGTAAGATATATTGTTAAATTTCATCAAAATTCATTCATTAGTTTTTGCGTGAAAGAGTAACAAACATACATTCTTACAAACTTTCGCTTTTGTAATATTTATAGGATTATAGGATTTCGCACCGACTTAACGACGTCGATATTTTTTTTTGCTTTTTAGCTTGAAGTTGGTTTTGAGTTTTGTTATAAAGTGTTTTATTACTAAACACCGAAGCCGCTTAGACTTTATATGACAATAGCAAGATATGACGTCATAGCTTCCAAATGACGTATTATTGTTTGTTATTCTCGTGCACATTTATATATATTTTTTTTTTTTTTTTTTTAATGTTTGCTAGTAGGCAAACTGGCTAACGGACCACCTGGTGATAGGTGGCTACCGTCGCCCATGGACATCTGCAACCCAAGGGGAGCCGATGCGTTGCCTACCTCGTTGAGACTTTAGGTATCTGTTCACGCCCTTTTTGAAGAGCCCCATATTGTAGCGCTCTGGGAAAACCGCGGGAGGGAGCTCATTCCATAATCCGGACACATATGGCATGAAGGAACGTCCGCCACGTACCGTGGAGGACTTTCAAGTGTCCAGGAAGTGTGGATGAACTCCCAATCGCCGGCGAGCAGTGCGATGGTAGAATGGCGACGTAGGCACCAAATCAAACAGCTCATCAGAGCACTCCCCGTTGTACAGACGGTAGAACACGCTTAGAGCGCCAACGTCTCTTCTGTGGCTGAGAGACTCTAGGCCGTCTGTAATTTTGGGATCGTCGACAATCCGAACCGCTCGGCGCTGCAAGGAGTCAAGTGGGAGCAGCTGGTACTGGGGTGCACCAACCCAAAGATGGGAGCAGTACTCCATATGGGGACGGACTTGAGCTTTATATAGTAAAAGCCTATGTCCCGGTGTGAAGTACCGCTTAGACCTATTGAGCACCCCGAGTTTTTTTGAAGCGATTTTCGCTTTGCTCTCCAAGTGACCCCTAAATTGCACCTCGCTCGAAATGTCGACGCCCAGGATCCCTATGGTGTTTGAGATCTTAAGGGGAGTGCCCTGAAACTGCGGCGCTAACAAAAGTGGGGCTTTCTTAGCGGTAAACGCGCAGACTTGCGTCTTCTTCTTATGAAGAACATAAACAAAATATTTAAAATGCTTAATAATCTGATGCCAACTTAATGGAAAACTACCACTAGAGAATAAATGGGAAAACTTTCATTAAGTTTATTTAGCAAGAATATTTTGAATTCGTGTTATATATACCTACAACACATTAATTACAACTTTTCAAACAGTCACACATAATACATACATACATGTGGGTAATAGTAGCGAATTGGTTGAACATTTCATTTTAAACTTTTAATGGTTTTGCTGTTTTAATAGAAGTCAAAGGATTCAGGGATTAATGGAAGAGAAAATTAACTAAAAATTATCAACAGATTAGAATAAAGAACTGGAACCCGGTTCCAGTTCTTTATTCCACGTTACGAGCAAACAGCTACCATCTTTGGTATTGCAAATGTCTATAGGCGAAGTTAGTCACTTTCCATCAGGTGGACGGTTATCTAAATTCCAATTAACTTTTCATCGATTCCTTCGTTTAGATAGAATTTCTGTTATCACACTAACCACTTTTCATGAGAACAGTAAACGAGCGAAACAATTTCGTGATTTAAAAAAATAATTATTGCGAAATAACTCGTAGAATAGTTATTACTCGTATATAAGTAAAAGACAATAAATGTTACTGTGGCTAGTTTAACCCTAAATAATGACCTTTTAACATAGGGGACACAAACCGTCACTAAGGGAAGTAAAGGGTTGATGTTTTTCAGCCCTTCGAGTACATAAACTGCGACATTTGTTTTCGCTAAGGCCTATTGCGTTGAATTTAGGTTTTAGGGCTTCTGTGGAGATGGAATTGTGTTATTGTGGAATTTCAGGCTGACAGTGAAAGTGAATCTCTAATGAAAGTGGTTATTTTAATAATAGTTTTTTATAAGCGAACATGGTGCAGAGAAGCAGTTCGCTGCGATATTGGTAAAAAAGGTAGTTAAAAAGGCGGTAAAAAGGAGGCTTTAACTTTGTGTATATTGCAATTTTGTTTTTGATTTTTATGTTATACTTGGCACTGACATCGAATGTTGAAGGAAATATTTTTTTTGCTTTTTAGTTTAAACTCGATTTTAGTATCAATAAAATGTACTTTTGAGTTGCTTGCATAGATATAGAAATCATATTTCAAGCGCCTGCAGAAATTGTATCACTGACACGCGTATACAAGTTTGCCTTTCAACCTAACTGTTGGCTTTTTTGATTAATATAAGCAATCAAAGCCGGGTGCAACAGTTGGTTAACTATATTATATTAGCTGACCAGCGCCCACTTCACTGGCTGTCATTAAAAAGTACACATACACCGACGCACGCATGCATGCACGCATATCAAGGTTTAATTAATTTTTTGTAACTTTTAATTAATTCATAAACGCAGAAAGCAATCGCAGTGCCTGTACAGGGATGTGCGCAATTCTTTTGTGGAGCGTTATTGCTGTAACATATTTGACAGGCGTAAAGCATTTTTAATGTATTCACAATCAAAAGTAGCCTATGTAGTATCTCACTTGGAAGTAATGTAACTTACTACTGGTGAAAGAATTTTCAAAATCCGATCAGTTGTACCGGAGATTATCCCACACATTCAAAATACCTCTTTATAATATTAGTATAGGTTACTTACGTATAACTATAATATACGATCTAGTCATAATGTCTGCGGTGTACCTGTGACTCAGTGCATAATAGATTTAGTGGGTAACCACTACATTATGGCTGTCGTATTAGTTTCATGTTTAGGCTAAAAGGTTTACGACATGTCGTTAACATGCGAATAAATTATGGACGGGTTATTACTGTTTTGAAGGATTATTGCATAAATGGATCAACTATATGGGAGTGCTTCATTAGAGAGACGCGTTTTACTGCCGTACGGTAGCACCTTATAACGTGGCTTTGTGTTTTGGAATATACTTCTAAGAACTTTTATCCTTTATTCATAACAGATATACGAGGTTTAGGGGTTCGTTAAAATTAAGTTAAAAACAACTTTATTTATATTTAGTTAATTGGGAATCTTGTAGCTTTTTGAAAGCGTTTTTCATAATATAGTCAGTAATTTTTCGTCAGAAGTTTCATAGTATTAGATAGATTGAATAATTAATTTTGGTGTACTGTAACTTATTGTAACTTATTTGTTTCTGTTCTTTTTCTAGATTATAAGTATCCACTTTTGGTTTAGATTTATAGTTATGTCTTGTTAGGCCTTAAATTTATGGATATATTGTTGGATACTTTTTAATAATAATAAAAATAATATACATACATACATAACTTCACGCCAGGTCCCTTGCGGGGTAAGCACGAACAACAGAGCGCCACACAGGCCCATTCATACACACCTCACTTGCTTCTTTGACATTCATATTTCTTGTCATGCACGCTCGTCTGTTCTTAAGGCTCCTGACATCACCTTCTGCTAGTACACGATCAATTTGATCATGGAAGGTGTGTCGTGGCCTTCCGCGACTTCTGCATCCATCCACTTTTGCGTTGTATATCTGTTTAGTCATTATTTCATCATACATTCTTTCCACATGCCCGAACCACCGGAGCATTCCTTTCCTTACCTTCACCCCGACACTCTCTTTCAGACCAACTCTCTTTCTTACATCGGTATTACGAACGCGGTCCGCGAGCGTCACTCCGCAGATTTTGCGCAATGCTCGCATCTCGACCGCGTTTACTTTACTTTCATGCTCTCTGTTCCATACCCAACTCTCGCTTCCATACGTGAGCGTAGGTACCAGCACAGCGTTGTGTATGGCAAGCTGGGCCTTCTGGCTGAGGTTCTTAGCGCCTAGAAGTTTACCTAACGCTCCATTCACACTATTCCCCAAATTCACTCTTCTTTCTATATCAGCGGCTTAATAATAATAATAAAAAATATATAGAGTAAATGGCGTTTCGGATCTTTCGACACTCGTTATTTTATAATTTATTATTTACTCTTCAGGTGATCAGAATCTTGTACCTACCTCGGACAATCAACGACAATGGATCAGTATGGCAATTCAGTGAAGTCAAAGTAATTTATTTTGTTTGAAACATGGACATTTTTGCAGATGTTATGCTAAGTCTCAAGTTACATGTTTCGCCTTGACAGGCATACAAACTTTTTGCAGTTTCGGTTACAAGCCGTTTGTGTTCCTTACGACTACACAGATTTTATGATTATATTATTGATTACGATGATTTTAGTTACAATGAAAACAAATGTTTAGTGTACAATTATGTTTCTTATAGTTAATATATATATTTATAGAAACAATTAAATTAAAATGATGTCATTAACAATTTTATATAATTTTGTCAATTGATTATTAAGTTCTTATTACTCGTCTGTTTAAAATTCAAATGTTCATCGGTGGTATAAATGCCATGCGTATCAGCCACTCTGCTACTTTTATTTTAAAATATTACATGGGTAGTGACTTAAAATTTTCTGGTAAATGAAAAAGCGTGCTAGCCTTCTGAGTACCTTACCTACAGAAGACGGTGGCCTAGGCTCCATATTATACATACTTTAGTCTTAAGGGATTGTAGGTAGAGTAGACTAAGTTAAGTTTTTTTAAAATATATTTATTCAACTAACTCTACAGGACGTGCCCGCATCCTTGCCGTTTCTCGCAAAGAGTCTGGTATTTGGCTCCAAGCTATCCCTCCCCAAACATAGGTACATTAATGGATAATACTTTCTTTTCTTTGGCTATAAACCTGCGCTTAGGTTCTCGCATATGTGCACCACACACATGTGTCTGTGGAATAGAGGTAATCGACCCGGGATACCACGGTCTTTCTTGCCGCCGCAGTGCCGGCAGATGGTCACGCCACGCCGCCCTGAATGATGTCTTACGGAGGGCGCTTGCCACCGCTAGCGTGCCGGCTCTATTGGAGCCGAACGGTATTGCACGTGATGATGGCAGGCGCCCTGACGGAATGACTCTAATTCCTTGGCAGCGTGGCAAGCCTTTGGTGTGGGATGCGACTTGCGTAGACACGTTGGCCGCATCCCATTTACCAAACCCGTCTAGATCGGCCGGTTTGGCGGCGGAAAACTCATCAATCAAGCGGCGGAAATATGCAACCCTCAGTGAGAGTTATATGTTTGTGCCGTTTGCTGTCGAGACGCTTGGACCGTGGAGTCCTGAGGCCATGAGCCTCTACCAAAATTTATCAAAACGACTCATCGACTCTTCAGGTGATCAGAGGGCTGGTGCCTACCTCAGCCAACGGATCAGTATGGCGATCCAGCGAGGAAACGTAGCCAGCCTTCTGGGCACCTCACCCATAGAAGACGGTGATCTGGGCTCAGTATTCTACTTATAGTCTTGAGGGACCATGGGTAGAATACAATACAAATAAGTTAAGTTTTCTTACATTGTATTCAATAGTATGTAATTTTATAATTGTGTTAGAATTATACTTAATGTATTTTTTCATTGTATTAGTTTATCTTTAGTTTAATAAATATTGTACAATATATAATAATAGCAAAATATTTTTTTAACAAAAATATTTTTTTTAAATATTATTTTATCCGTGCAAGAACGGAGAAAGAATACAATTTCCTATGGCCGGGTGGCCTGTCGTAGGAGGGGACAAAACAACCCACAGCCAGCTGGTAGGGAATGTGACGGACAGGGTGGCTACCACCCCTGGTCTAAAATATATCGCCATAACAACATTGCGTTGTGTTACGGCATTAGTGACCAGGTTCCAGTCTCCTTTAAGGGAGCAGCAGTTGTGGCACTTTTGGTGCTAAAAATGTCCATAGGCGACGGTAACCGCTTTTCATCGAGTGGGCCGTCTGCGCGGATAACAAAATCAATTGCCGGCTTGTGTGAAGTCGTAGCAAGGTACCTATTAATGAGGTAACCCATGTGCTACCCTTGGTCTAAAGCATGTCGCTGTAACAACCGTGAGTTCCGGCATTAGTGACCCGGTTTCAGTCCCCCTTAAGAGAGCAGCAGCGCGTTTGTAGCACCTTTGGAGTTGTACATGTTCTTAAGCGATGGTAGCCGCTTTCCATCAAGTGGGCCGCCTGCCTGTCTGCTGAACTCCTGCAATTAAAAAAAGATTTACAGAATATCTTAGTCCAAGTTATCCCTTCTGATTTTTTTCACTATTATGCGATTACAAACAGACAATTCAATTTTATTTATCTTTATAGATGGCGTAACTAGGATAACTATAATTTTATAAGAGATTAATGTATCAATTGGCTTGGCAAGAGCGTATTCAAGATTCATATTAATTTTCATTCAATGTTCTCGTAGAATTAAAGCCATTGGAATGGTTTTCTGGAGCGAAATGATCGTCTTAATTAGAGAATCAATATTGGCTTTAATCTTTGAAATGATTTCACTACGTTAATTAGAGTGAGTGTAACGGATGTTTTAGGGCTTGTTACAGGAATAATAATTGTCCAAATGCAAAAAAATACTTTATTAACCACGAACATTCACAAATTTGCCGTTAATAACATCACTTATTGGTTAATGGTCCGGAAAATAATACAGAAGACATTGTGGATACCAGCAGAGTAATTTTTTTTGGCAATCAATTAATTTAAAAAACTCGCTTTCACATCTGACGTTTCTTTATGCACTCCAGATGCCTTGAGGAACACCTTAAACAGCTTGTACCATCTCCGCCACGCATCCGCACGGTCCGCGGGTCCCCCTTGTAAACATAGTTCGGACGGAGGACGTGCGTGTTCCATGTTTACAAAACATATATTTACACTGCAATATCTTTTGATGTACACTTACACCATAAAAACGTACTAACTTGATAAATTTCAATAATTATTCGCGACCGCTGCCACCATGTTTTGAATAAAACACAAGTTCGACCAAGACTGCCTTTATTAGAAACTACCCTCATTACAATATATTAATATACTACAATACACTAAGACACTACTACATTATAATATCATTTAAATATAGAAGTCCCTGTTAAAAAGGTTCTTGTTGAAATGACGAGGTTTATTTCAACACTTCCCCTTAAACTGAAATCATTTCAACATAGTATGAACTAATCTCCAAATCAAAATATAATAATTATATTAACTATGTATAATTAATTATTATTATTTTTATTTTTTATTGCAGGAGTTCAGCAGACAGGCAGACGGCCCACTTAATGGAAAGTGGTTACCATTGCCTATGGACATTTGTAACACCAAAGGTACTACTAATGCGCTGCTGCTCTCTTGAAGGAGACTGGAGCCTGGTCACTAATGCCGGAACACAACTAAGGGTTGTTATGGCGACATACTTTAGACCAGGGGTGGTAGCCATCCAGTCGGGCAAATGCCCTACCACCTGGCTGTGGGTTGTTTTGTCGCCTCTTACGACAGGTCGCCCGGCCGCAGGAATTTGTATTCTTTCTCCGTTCCTGCACGGATAAAATATACATAATTCATTTTAGAACCCTACAATTACTTAGGTCATATAAACGTCTACACCAGAGATTTAAAACGAAACATATATTTCTATCTCTTTTACACTATAGCACACTGTATATAGGCTTCCTTAAATACCTTGCATTGTATGAAGTAAGATGATGTAAGATAATAAAACATTATTTAACTACCGTTCTTTCATATTTAAATTACATTAGAATTTATTGTAAACATGTGTCCGCATCTCTATTATAGTTCTTTGTATTCTTATTCATAATAATAGCAAACAAATTGCAACTCATAATATGTGAGTGAGAAATAAATGAAATAGTTCCCGTTAAAATGTTCAGTGGGATGTTAACAATTTAATTTACTGACCAGGGGTTAGAATTTGGAGTCTACGTAGGGGTCGTGTTGCATCGTTGCATCCGTAATTGAAACGTCATAAATGCGTAAATGTTTTGGATGGGTAATATTTCAAGTGATTTTTTGAATCAAAACATGTTTCTTGAGTATACCTGGTTATTATTATTTTTCTTACGAGATAAATTTTACTTAGTATGTAGATGATTAATATTGTTGAGGACAGAAGGTCAGGAAATATATGCATAAACATATATGTTTTATTTCTGGAATTCAGAAGACAGGCAGACGGCCCACTTGATGGAAAGCTGTTATCCTCGCCTATAGACAGTTGCAATCGGAAGGTGCTACAAATGCGCTTACTGCTCTCTTAAGGGAGACTGGAACCTGGTCACTAATGCCGGATCACAACACAAGATTTGCCAGGTGGTAGGGCATTTGCCGACTGGATGGCGACCCCCTGGTCTAGAGTATGCGCCATAATAACCTGTGTTGTGTTCCGGCATTAGTGACCAGGTTCCAGCTCCTAAAGAGAGCAGCAGCGCATTCGTAGCACCTTTGGTGTTGCAATGTCCATAGGCGATGTAACTGCTGTCCATCAAGTGGCGTCTGCCTGACTGCTGATCTCCGCATAAAAAAAAAAAAAAAAAAGATTGTTATGGCGGTATACTCTAGACCAGAGGTGGTAGCCATCCAGTCGAGCAAATACCGTAACACTTGGCTGTGGGTTGTTTTATCGCCTCTTACGACAGGCCGCTCGGCCGCAGGAATTTCTATTATTTGTCCGTTCCTGCACGGATCTTCTAAAAATTGGATCAAGCTCAGCAAAAATGTTGATCTGTAAGAGCAACTCTGATATACCGCTTGAAGCAAGAGCAACGTTACGGCACTCTATACATTATATTATTAATCAATTATTAAATTATAGTAACTAATACTCAAAAATCCATAAGTTTGAGCCGTTTAACACCTCTACGAACCCTGTCATCAAAAAATGTGTAAATTTTCACGCACTTGCCCGATATACTTACAAGCGAATTGTCTGATAAGTTGACCAAGCTGAAAGATTTAAAAAAAATCGAAACTTACTCCCATAAATCACAACCCCATTTTTTCTGAGTTGGTCAACGTTACGAACTGAACGTTTTCATACATCCAAAGCAAACACTCGGCTCAACCACTTTGTCACATATTAGTTCAAGAGTCCTTACCAAACGCTTTTCAAAGTTAAAACTTACTGCTTGTTTCCATATTTATTTGCCGTTACACATCATTTAATTGAAAGGAAAATCAACTCTCTCACTATCGAAATAAGGAGTATTGATAAAACTATCAACTACATTAATTAGCATGGTTCTCTAATTCGAATCCAAATTAAATTTGCAGCTGATATACGGCCAAGCTATTCAATTTTGAACCTTGTAGCTATAAGTGAAAAGGTATCTGTAATTGTCTAAGGAATGCATAAATAAGTATGTATAGCATTTACTATGGGCGCTCAGTTGAATCCGTTCGGAAACCCAATTTGCATGTAAATTCATCGAAGTCTGTTCAGATTAACTTTAGGTTAGGAGTTATTGAACGCACTTTATCGTATGACCTAATAATTTCCATTAATTAATTCACGCACATGTTGGCATCTTTTA
This sequence comes from Dendrolimus punctatus, assembly GCA_012273795.1. Taxonomy (NCBI): domain Eukaryota; kingdom Metazoa; phylum Arthropoda; class Insecta; order Lepidoptera; family Lasiocampidae; genus Dendrolimus; species Dendrolimus punctatus. The sequence continues at coordinate 664,190 of CM022542.1, forward strand.
AATTTACGTTTTGTAGTAATCCATACTAGCAAATAATCGTTATATTTATATTTTAGGGGTGACCCATATAGGGTGGGTGCAAGTGGAGGAGCGCAATAGTATGCTCCTCTGTCTCAAAGGAATTTCTTTCAGCGAGCATATTGTTGATTCACTTGCTCTCAATTTCTCTGGGATCCACTCATGAGACCCTAATTTGGTGACAAGGAGCACTTCAGGAATATACTCTTCCGAATAAAGAAAACAGGAAATAGCAAAAAAACACACAAAAACAACATACACTCGAATTGGGAACCTCTTCCTTTTGGTAGTCGTTAAAAAAGTTCAAAAGGAACTTAAAATTTTAGTATTTGACAGATTTGATCTCAACATTTGTTTTAATATCATACAGCCTAGTTCTTTTTGGTCCCGTTTTTAAATAGTCTCAAAATGATCAGGGCTGGTCTTTGGATGCTTTCCCATAGTGCATACTATGGTACCATCTAGTTAGAGTCATGCCTGATTAAATTGTCGGAAAAACCTTGCGCATTTGCCTTCCTATGGCTTCACGTAAGACTCTCAAAAGTCCGGGATATTTTTATAGTTTCAAAATACATAGATCAAGATAATTTTTACAAGACTTCGTAGACTAACGGCCTGACCACGACCTTGTCACTATGAGCGACAGCTAAGTACGACGCCACGACTTACAAAAATAGAAGTAATAAAATGTTTAAATAAACTTACTCCGAAAATATGTTCCAAATAAGAAAACATCAAAAATCAACAGAAAATGACTGTACCCGCTATTGAATCATGTACCCGCTTATACACTTCTTCTTCTTTTATGAGCTGATTAAGCTCATATAACTATTTCAGATTAAAGTCTTTAAGCTCTTAATATACATCTAAAAAATCCACGTTTCGATACATCGATGAGCTTTTTGTCGATGTTTTTAGGTATCGATATTTTTTAAAAACATATTTGTCTTTACTAACGATTACATCCCTGGGTAGAGTTTGAAGGCCTACGAGTTTGAACCCGCCATTGATGACGTACCTGTCTGAGAGATTGGGTGATATGGAAGTCGACTAACTTTATAACCCTTTATCAATTTGCGTTGTGATTTCGAGTAATTTCCTAACTTTATGCCCCAGCAGTGTTCTACCCTATGAAAGCGACGCGGGCACCGTTTCTGGAGTTTTGTTGCCAAACCGTTGTGTGAGACCGGAGTCACCAACAGCGTAAGTTTATTATTAGTGCTGGGTAGGACACGATTATAAAATAACATGACTTTTGTACTGAACAATGTATCACTTCAAATGAGTTTTAAGTTTGTCGTCAGTCAGTGCATTGCCTCATTTGTCTCGTTCTTCAAAATTTATACTTACGCGCGTGCGGTGCAATCAAAACTTCTTGTTCGGAAATGTTCGTTAAGAATCGGATTTGAACGGCTTCGATTTACCAGCAGTCGTACTATGACATGTCATGTTCTCCCTCTTTATCATCTGAATTTGCGGAGGCGTTATTGTGCTGTTGCAGCATAAGCTTCTTTCCGTCCTTCGTTTACATTTGGGGAGGGAGTACTAGCGCGACAAAAATGTAATTTTGAGGCGTATTAGTACAAATGTATTTTGTAGGGGACAAATGTACTGGGTTAACGTATCCTATTCAACAGTGAAGTCTATTATAACGTCATAAAGACAAGTTCCAAGAACTTTTTCTCTCAGCGGCTATCATTACAAATATCCCTCACCCGTACAATAATGATGACCAGATACTTAATCATTCATCAATCAAATTAATATTCACCGATTATACAAATAGAACTGGAAATTTTCCGCATAATTGATAGAATGCAAACAGTTGCTTGCTCACCAAACAATCGATGGGGTGGTCTACATCATGGTATTTGTTCGGGACATCAAACAAATGCAAACATTTGTTCCCCATCACAAATATTTGTTTTGACAGACGTACGCAACGATATTGACTCTATACTTGTTATGTAAATAAAGTAACTTCATATGTTTTAACCTTCAGTAAGAATAGTTTTTCTAAGAAAGAGGTAATTGGCTTATAAATATTTTCCCCTGCTATTTCAATATTATCGTTGCGAAGACAATCATAGTACAATTCCATTGCGATTGCGTAAAAAAATTATATTGTAATATTTTTTCTGTAATATTTTTCGATATAGTCGCGGCAGTATACAGTAGAATCTTGTTAACTCGAAAACAGTTTGTGATCCCTTCCCTTCATCCCCAAAACCTCGGTTGCTCGAAATCTGAACCTTCTATAAGTCGAAATAATTATTGGGTCCCTATAAGCAAATTCGTTAATTTTTTTCTTTCTGTAACTCGAAAGAGAAATTGGACCTCTGTATCTTAACATGGTAATATTTGAAAAATTTTCGCTGCAGGATTCTTGTTTATTTCGCCTTTTCCAATCGCACGGTTTCAAAAGTTGTGGTAGCGTAATGGCTAGCGCACGCGTCCCAGACTCAAAGGGCGCGGGTTCGATCCTGACCGGAACGCATGTACCACTTAGTCAGTTTTCTGATCTAATGTGCATATGGTTACAATTACCACGTGCTAACAACGGTGAAGGAAACATCGTGATGCAACCTACATCGAAATAACCGATGTGTCAAACCTGCCAAGCCGCTTTGGACAAGCATAGTAGGTATACTGTCCGTTCTCCCTATAATGAGAGGCCCGAGCCCAGCAGTAGGACATTTATGGGCTGATGTTATATTATATATACAGCGTGTTTCAGACCTTACGACAATAAATCAGACCACGTTTTCTTCATGACGTACTCTGCCCAAATACAAAAATGAATCAAGGTAACTTCTTTGGTTTAGCCACAGGACCTCATTTTTCATTTCAGAGTATTACAACAACGTGTATCAGTTATTGTGTCTAAATCGGTAGGTTAGTGACCATATCATGTTGCCAGCTCGTCTCTTCATCATTAAACGCGGAAGTTGTTCATTCTTCGCTCTCGCTCGCGAACCAATATTTACAAGATGTTCTGTTTTTTATTCCCTTTTTATCGTAATTAATTTGTTTGGACATTTCAAAATTTTAATTTTGACATTACGGTTGATTTAATAGTACCAAAAAATTTGTATGGAGTACGACCGCTAAAGTTATGATTTATTGTCATTTGAAATTAAACACGCTGTATAATTCTGAAAGTACGCCTGGAGTTGCCTAATCACAGAGATGAAAACAACACTTTTCATCTCTCGGAAATAATTCTCCGTGTTGTCAAAAAATTCAAAAGATATGTGAACCATAGATGATACAATCGAGTCGCGATAAATCGCGGCATAAGTTATATTAAAAATATTAAACATTCTTATATAATTAATTATAAACTACTTTTTACTAATTTTTTATTTAATTTATATAAATTTGACCTAACTACTTATTATCATCAAAGACAAAAAAATACTGGTTGGTAGAATGCCACAGAAAAAAAATACACTCGACAATTCATATGTGACTCACGTGATGACGTTTAGTCAGATTGAGAAATACATTTAACGCCTGATTTTATTAGAGAAGTAGTTGCTTGTTTAACTAATCAGTTTTAATTTATTTTCCTCATATTTAAAATGAAAATTATAGTTTTAATAGAGTGAAAGACCTATTTAGGCACACGGATTATTAGCGCCCTCCGTACGATCGCGCAAAAGCATCTAGTGCCTAAATAGGTCACTTTCACCTCTCGTGTAACAATCTACTATTTTTCGTCAAATCGTTGCTCTTAGTTGTTATGTTGAAATGTTAACCATCCTATTTTTGACGCTTTGAATAAGTCGCAATCGGCCACTGCAGCATAATTCGCATTTGCAGCTACCATTATTATTTGTAAACATTAGCCTTTCTGAAACACCAGCTGGTTCAACCCTAGAAAATAAACGAAATTCAAATTGTACTAGTAAATAATATGCAACACCCCATACGGGCGACGCCGGAGGCCAAAAAGGCACTGTCAATAGAAACAGCTTATACAATAAAGAGTAACGCCAACAAACAGAATTTATAACGTTTGGGATTTCACATTGTACCACAACAATGGTCCTTTCATAGACCGAGTGGCGTTTAAGATGTATCATGTTATTTGTAGTTGTTACGAGTTGCAGGATTCGAATTGAAATGCCGTTAGAATTACTATAGAGTTTATCAGAACTATTCAAATATGTATGACACAGGTACAAATATAACTAGAACAATTTTTAGGCTTTGTTAGATTATAAAATAAATGTAATGTAACTGTTAATTTAAGTTGAAATGTATATATCTGTTTGATGCCAAAATAAGTGAAAAAAAAAACTGAACACAACCAGTCCAAACGTAATGCACGATTCAATAACACGCGCAAAGTAGAAAAACAACGGATAAGTGGGAAAACGAATCGCAACGGACAAGTGGAAAAACGAATCGCAACGGACAAGTCGAAAATCTTCAACTGTAAAGTGACAAAATGAATCGCAACAAAATTTTAACTTGAAGTTTTACGGGCAGGTTTTTAAATTGGACAAGTACATTAACAAATATATTCAAGACTGCTTCAATACCTTTATACAACTTTTTGAATTATTCAATTCGGACATTCCATTCGAAAGATATGACGAGTTTAAAAATGTAAGAATTAGTGACGGTGACCACGTGACTGTGACACCTTTTCGTGAGCCAAAAATCCGTAAGACCCCTCTATATAGAAGTTTCACTTCAAAAAGTGGATCGATATTGCTGAACGAAAGAGACACTCCGCCAACAGTTGTACCTTCGCAAATGGATGAGATTCCTTAGTCGCCTCAGACAATATGGTACTCAAAGAAGAGCTATGTTTTACAAATATTCAGTCTAGAATATTGCTGTTCGGTAAATTTTCATTCGGTTTATCGCCGACCAAGACGATAAGAGAAAAACATTTCTAGTTTTCACGAACCAATCCGATTCATCAAACTTAATCCGTAAATCAGCGTTGTCATCTGATTCACGGATAGGTCCGTCCTAAACAAACCAAGTGCGAACTCTGGACAAGAGTACAAAACCAAATAACAAAAAGGATTTTGCCAGCAATTGTTTGGCTGTTTTCCCTTCGAGCTTGATTTCTCTGTTGGCAACGAGATATTTTCTATTTTATACGACATTGTCAATTCGTTAAATCAATACTTTATTGTTTCCAGATTAATGTACATACTTTCAACTTTACTGCTTCGTCTGGGATTATTTTAAGGTCACCAGCCCGATTCATGGAGATTTGACGATGGGTGTAATGCATTATTTGTGAAGAGATATTGTTATTTACATATATAACTTATTTTACATTTATTTTTTACATTATGAATTGGAATGCCGTTGGAATTAGAACTTACAAACATGCATAACACAGGTACAAATATAACTGAACACAACTAGTACAAACGTAATGCACGATTCACAATATCTTTCCTCGCGGCTAATTATCGCTCAACTGCCTCACTCCTTCGTTGGGGCATTGACTTATTCTGTACAAATACAATCTGCGGATGATGAGTACCATAAAGATTACAATACACAATGGGCTATTTTTCCAATCACGAATTTTAAACACAAAGTAAGCAAAATAAGACAGTCATAAAAGCGTTTCAATGTTATTAGCTCAAACACCGACGGTAATAAATTTGCTTTCTTTACAAATATGCAGGTGGCCCAAATTGTAACAATATGTACATTTATTAATAAAAAAAGATATAAAAAATCGAAATGTGTGCTGGGATACATATTAGAAGTGAAACTTCAACGGGCAAGTGGAAAAACGAATCGCAACGGACAAGTGGAAAAACGAATGGCAACGGATAAGTGGAAAAACGAATCGCAACGGACAAGTAGAAAAACGAATGGCAACGGATAAGCGAAAACACGAATCGCATCGGACAAGTGGAAAATTTTCAACTGACAAGTGACAAAATGAATCGCAACAAAATTTTAACTTGAAGTGTTATAGGCAGATTGTTAATATATTTGGCCAATTTGAAAACCTATTCACAACTTCACATTCAAGACTGCTTCAATACCTTTATATAACTTCTTGAATTATTCAATTCGGACATTCCATTCGGAAGATATCATGAGTTTTAAAATGCACGTATTAGAATACGCGGCCGTGACGCTTTTTCGTGAGCGAAAAATCGTAAGACCCTATCTATATACAAGTTTCACTTCAAAAAAGGTGAGGCCTCATCTGGGATACAATCCCAGAATAGGCCTCACCTTTTTTCTTCAGCGAATCTTAGTCCACTACTGGACGTAGGCCTCCCCAAGTACGCCTCACATTCAATCAAGTTTAATACTGACAGATAATAAGCAGACACATTTCACCTCCTTTCCTGTATAACTTATATGGGTAAGAACGGTACCTAATTCTTCAAAGGCAGATTGACTCACCACTTCCTTACATTATAATAAATCTTACTAAGAATATTTTAATTAAGTGTATAAATATAATCGTGGTCTAACCGCACCCTTATCTTTCAAGCGTATGCAGCGTATTAGTAGACAAATTTGGTTCTTATCGTATTAAATTAAGATTCATTTTTCAGTGATAATAAAGCACATAATGATTAATATTATAATAATGGTTGATTTTTTATTTTGACGTCAATTATAGTCTTGTCTGTTTTGAATTAAAGGCATGTGAGTATGGCTGTCAAAAATTAAATTTCTGAATTGTTCGCGTGCGTTACCGTACTGGTAACACACTCGAATTATATAAAATCTGTTATCCAACACATGCGAATTGTTTATATGAATAATTTCTATGACAGAAATATTCCTAATTCTGTATAGGTTATTTTGAGAGATCAATTCAGACGAGAAACCATCACTGTATGGTTAACTGTATAGCGTTTTGCTGACGCTGAGGCCTACTTTAGGCTACTTTAATATTCTAACATTAGTGTTGGCAACACAAACAAACAATTGATTTTTGAGTTTTGTCACATAAAGAGCAAATTTAATATATTAATCAAATATCTCTCGTAGTACAATTTCTACTCTTTTCTTTAATAGTTTGATTTAATAATATGTGATCCTTCGAGCCGGATATAATATTATTATATTATTATTATAAAAATGCTGACAAATACTTTGTAATTGAGTTGCTACCAAGTTTCCAATACATCAGGGTTGCCATTACTCATTACATACGATTTGAACAACCACTAAGTTGAACCCAGCATCCAAAAATTTATAGTACGAGAATAAATCCCTGAAAGCAACAAGGTGTATTTTCCTCACTGTACTATAACAAACCATCCTGTAGTAAACTGTTGTTACGACTCTACATTTATTGAAAATACTTCAGTTACCTTTTACGGTCACAAATAATGGTAACACTCGGGAAAGAAAAGTAAATGAAAAACCTTAATTGTATTTAAAAATACTAGTGGTCGCCCAGTGGTCGAAATTCTAATTTTAATTAGTTTTAATTATAAGTTTGAACATTATTAAGGTTCTGTTGTCAAAGACTATATACTTCATACTTCTATAATGACAGATTTCGCCAAGGCTACTCTGTTTATTTGACTTTAACCATAAACAAAAGATTATATATGCGTGTGTGTGTCAAATACATGGTAGTGTGTGTAATATTTCTTTTATTGATTTAATGTATTTTTTTATGACAATATGACAATACATTGTGTAATGTTTCACATATTTTTGCCTTTTCAGGCATGCAAATAGCTATTAAATTGAAAATCAACTAATTAACAAAAACAGTGTAGTCCACTCAATCTACAGACATTAATTTTACTTATTTTTCTAAAATTATATAGTAATAATAGATAGTATGTCCTATTTTTAATGCATAAACAAAAATTTGGCATTATTGGTTTTTTATCTATATCTGTACTATATATTTATATAAATAAAATTGAAGTGTCTGTTTGTATTATTGAAATAACCGCTTTTTTACTACATGCATATGAATATTTATCCAGCACATACACCAAAATAACATTTTTTAAAATTTTTGTCTGTCTGTCTGTTTGTTCCAGCTAATCTCTGAAATGGCTGGACCGTATTTGACGGGACTTTTATTGGCAGGTAGCTAATGTAATAAGGAGTAACTTAGGCTACTTTTATTTTAGAAAAAGCTTTTATTTTGGAATTATGACGATTTTTAATCACAACGCGGGAGAGGCCGCGGGGCGCAGCTAGTATAGTATAAGTGTGCGAAATTACATTCTTCTCCGTCGGCACAATTTTCGTAAAAAGGAGTACAAAGCTTTTGCTTCACGTGTAATGATGAAAGAAAACAAAAAATAAGAATTTATTCGTTGTATTCACAAGTGATGATAGTATCATTTTATTTATCAGCGTAGTATAAAATACCATTCATCGTTCGGAATCTCGTATAAAAACGTGTACACGATTGCTCATTGAGGCACTGCTGCTACAGGCGTCTCGTGTCAAACGGCACGGAAAAATAATTTCCTCTCCTTCTACAGGGAAGGATTGGATGTTCAATACATTTGATAGGTTATATCGGAGCTGGTTTTGGTTTCAAATGATATTATAACAGTCTGGTACCATCAGCATATTGACGAATACAGGCTGTGGATACTTTTGGAAAGTTGAGGCTTTGTAAAATAAATTCTTTATTGATATTTTAAGTTATTGCATAGATTTATCGCGGGTTTTGAGCGCGGCGACCGAATCAAAAAATTCCGTAACGAAAATAAAACCTAACGCCCCCCACTCCGCCTACCATGTAGCTCGGCCGAGCGTTCGCTTAACGTGTATGTATGTATATGGTACTACTGTATGAAGCTCGCACGGATCGAGACGAGCTGCTCCGAAATCGGACTAATACGTAGGCAGCTGTTTGTGAGAAAGTATATAGGTGTATAGATATCTATCATATCTTTATAATGCCACACTCACTGCATGTGCGCCCAGTGAGTATACATGTAGGTATATGTGTATACATAGGTGATTTGTTTTCTTATCGGTCACCACGCTCAAAAAGTGTAACTTGAATTAATATTAAAGAAAAAAATACAGAATAAATAAAAAATTAATAAATAATTTTGCACAAGTTGATAAAAAATATTTTTTCTCTCTATTTTTAAGTTTTATTTATGTATATGTAGTTATATTGCGTACCAGCCAGTCCATTTAAGGAGCTACCAAAATGAAGTTTGACATTTTGAAGACATACATTGACAGAACAAGAAATTCAACATTACCATACACTTAGGATAAAATAATCCAAAGTGTACAATATCATTCAATTTTATGGGCCTCTCTCCATATCACATCCTCTGTATCGGTTCCTGAAAAGGGACCTTCATGCGAGCTTGTCTGCGAAGACAAGCTGTAGTTAGATAACGGTATATGATGGTACAGTAGTGACCTTCAACCTGTAGTAGTAGAAACTTATAGAGTAACGTCGCAAGATACTATACAGCCTCTGCTACGGGAGGTAGGGATCATTGTTTTCTCTGCAATTGACTGCCGTTAAATTGAATAATATTGTACACTTTGGATTATTTTATCCTAATTGTATGGTAATGTTGAATTATAAAAAATTCTAACCATCACCAAGCATGTGAGCGTCGTGCACCTGATGAGTCTAAACACCTAGAGACGAAACGCGTACACATGGGGGTGTTAACGTGGGGGTTATCGGGGTCCTATATGGGCCGCTCTCCATATCACATCCTCTGTATCGGTTCCTGAAAAGGGACCTTCATGCGAGCTTGTCTGCGAAGACAAGCTGTAGTTAGATAACGGTATACGATGGTACAGTAGTGACCTTCAACCTGTAGTAGTAGAAACTTATAGAGTAACGTCGCAAGATACTATACAGCCTCTGCTACGGGAGGTAGGGATCATTGTTTTCAGAACAAGAAATATTAGTACTTAATTTCATTTCTGATATTTGTATAAAATAATTTTCTTAAGAGTAAAGATTATCTGTAAGGGCACACTTGGCTGTCGTTAAGAGGTGTTGATTGGTGCCAAAATGTACGGCAGTGAAAGTTGGTGTGGCAGAAGAAGCATGAATGTAGAATAAATGCATTTGAAATAAGAGCTTTGAGAAGTATCAGAGACAAGCATGAATGATATGATACGGAATAGTGTAATAAGGGAACGTTGTGGATTGAAAGAAGATGTAGGTATGTTAAGGTGGTTTGGGCATGTAGAGATGATGGATGAAAATAGAATCACAAAACAAGTATATGACAGTATTGTGAATGGTAGAGTTCGTGACGGTAGACTACTATGTACACACCATGATCAAATAACAGAAGTGTTAAAATGAGGTCTGGTAAAAAGTATATCAAATAAACGTGCATCTATGAAGAGGTTAATGGAAGTAGATGAAGCGAAATTGTTTGTCAAGATCGTAGCAAGTTGAGATCTATAGTCTCTGTCTACCCTCATGGGAAAAGCGTGATAATATTATGTATGTAATTTTCTTATTAATACATTCTGTTATTGCTCAACTGCGGAATGACGCTCGCGGACCGCGTTCGTAATACTGAAGTAAGAATAGAGTTGGTCTGAAAGAGAGTGTCGGGGTGAAGGTAAGGAAATTAATGCTCCGGTGGTTCGGGCATGTGGAAAGAATGTATGATGAAAGAATGACTAAACAGATATACAATGCAAAAGTGTATGGATGCAGAAGTCGTGGAAGGCCACGACAGACCTTCCATTATCAAATTGATCGTGTACTAGCAGAAAGTGATGTCAGGAGCCTTAAGAACAGACGAGCGTGCATGACAACAGCTATGAATGTCAAAGAAGCAAGTGAGGTGTGTAAGAATAAGCCTGAATGGCGCTCCGTTGTTCGTGCTTACCCCGCAAGGACCTGGCGTGAAATTATGTATTTATGTATGTAAGTTATTGTTTAAAAAATGTGGTGATATGCAAGTGAGAGAGTGATCTCAATTTATAAAGCCATGAAAGATTTATATTTGACTTGAAATATAATTTCTTAGTAAATTAAATACAAACTAGAGCTGAGATTGCATTGTGTCAAGTAACAGTTTCTCGTTTATGATATTACTGCTATTACACCGAGGGTCAACCACTAGTGTGTGCTTCTTATATAGATTTTCCATTAAATCAAAACAAACAGAGACAAATATATTTTTAACCAGGAACCTATCCCATTTTTCGGAATAAAAATCCTGTCCTATGTTCATCGTCGGCATAGAAAATATATATGTACTGAGTTTTAGCCGAATTTGTGTAGTAGTTTTTCCGTGAAAGCTGAACAGACAGGACAGACAGACAGAGTGACTTTTGCATTCATAATATTAGTTAGAATTATGTATTATAATATACATTTTATTAAACACCAATACTTTGTAAGATAACGTGATTTAAAACATTATACCATCTAGATTATCTCACTCAACTAAACATTTATACTGTAAAACTAGCCTATTTAATATTTCTTAAATATACACATATAATACCTGCATACTAATTAAAAAGATAACTAATAAAAGTATATACTCCAAGCTATCCTTTCCTGCTATAATATTAATATAATATCCGGAAGAAAAAGCAATTTCAATTAAGTGTACCAAGAACAAACCACGGAGAAAAAAACGTTATGTTTGAAGGTGTGCACTTATTTAATAAATTACCAGATGACCTACAAAAATGTAAAAATACAAACTTTTTCAAGATAAAACTAAAAAATACATACATACATAACTTCACGCCAGGTCCCTTGCGGGGTAAGCACGAACAACAGAGTGCCATACAGGCTTATTCTTACATACCTCACTTGCTTCTTTGAGATTCATAGCTCTTGTCATGCACGCTCGTCTATTCTTAAGGCTCCTGACATCACCTTCTGCTAATACATGATCAATCAACTAAAAAATCTTTTATTAAAACAAATATTAAACCATCATCCACAAGTCACAACATAATTATAGCGCAGACTGTATAGTATATTAGTGTTAAGAATTATACTGTATTACTTAATAATTATTATTAGCTACATGTTCTTATGAGAACCTAAATGAAAAGTACAAAATTTTTTATGTTTCTTCATAGTTCAAGACAATGTCCAAAAATTTACAAAAAATAAACTAAAAGATAAAACAAACTTAACATATGCATTTAAAGATTTTGATGTTTATTAAGCTAATTAAATACGAGATTAATGTAATAATTCTAGAATTACTATAATAAATTTGGATTAAACGTGTATATCTCGCCTAAAGTGTTCAACTGTTTTCCCTTCACTCCAAAAGGCAACACTATTAATAACATAATTGAATTAAAATCAAATTAAACCGTTTTCAAACACCTCAATTTTGCAAACAAAATAGTAGCAGGCTTAAGGGAAATTAAATTCTCAAGGTACCATTCACAAAGAGCCCTCAAGACAGGCCCTTTTGTAAGAATATTTAGGTTATTTTTGATCCGTGCCAGGTCAAGATACAATGGCCACTTGCACAAAAGATGAGTGTCCCTTATTTCACTGTGATTGACATTTTGTAACAGGAACGTAGATTATTCCAAGTAAGAAGGGCACGCAATTTATATTTTTATATATTAAATACGAGTAAAATGAAATAAATCTGTAGAATGTGGAAATCTTCTAATATATAAAATTCTCGTGTCACAGTTTTCGTTGCCATACTCCTCCGAAACGACTGGACCGATTCTCATGAAATTTTGTGTGCACATTGGGTAGGTCTGAGAATCGGCCAACATCTATTTTTCATCCCCCTAAATGTTAGGGGTAGTCCACCACAAAATTTTTTTTTTTTTTTTTACCGGTCAGGACGACGTCTGCCGGGACAGCTAGTAATTTATACATTTCATATTGTTACGACCTAAACGAAGACAAAGCCAAATTCACACCTGAAGCCCTGTAGAAATACATTTTATTACCATTTCGGCATTTGGACTACATTTGTTTAATTTGTGATTATCAAAACAGCCCATTGTGTATTGTAATCTTTTATGGCAGTCAATTAGCCAGGTGTGATTCTAGGAAATTCGGTCCACGTGGCCGTGCAACATATTGCATCCGTGCAGTATAAATCAATGCCTCGATTGATGGACGAAACAGTCAAGCGATAACCACGAGCGAAGCAAGTTTTATGTACATTCGGTAATCTATTTAGTGACGAACTTTGCGCGTGTTATTGAATTGTGCATTATGTTTGGACTGGTTGTGTTCAGTTATATTTGTACCTGTGTTATACTTGTTTGTATAGTTCTAATAAACTCTATAATAATTCCAACGGCACTTTAATTCGAGTCATGCGACTCATAACAATATGTTGTACACCGCATTTTCTACATTGAAGATGGCAATTCAGCATGAAGCTGTGCTGGAATATCCTCCAGCATAGCGCTGATTTTCACTGACAACCCCGCCTCGTTGACCCATCGCGGGTACTTAAAATAATAACTTATTCAAATAATGCCTACATACACATATTAACGCATCAAGTAGAGATTAACACAATACATTATAACATAAAACAGATATGAAAAGCAGCTACCAGATGAAATTAGAAAAGGTTTGAAAAGGCACTGAAAATAAAATAAAAAGTGAACAGAACTATAATAATAGTAGTTCGTGGACTGACAGCACTTGTCCGGCTTTCTTTGATCAAATCAATTTGTGGATGAACAAGCAATTAGTATCTATAATTAAACTGAGATAGGTACATTTGAAAATTGGTTTCGATTCCATTCGATTGTGAGCAGTCAAAAAAGAACACATCGTGATATCGCGAAACAGAGAGCTTTGTAGTGATTTTAGAACAATCAACAAATTTGGCGTGAAACACACGGGACAATTTTAGAGGCGTTCCCGCTTGAAAGCCATCCTTTTTATATCAGCTTTGTATGTCAGGTCTAAAGTTGTTGCCGAAAATCGATAATCACTATGTACATACATACATAACTTCACGCCAGGTCCCTTGCGGGGTAGGCACGAGCAACGGAGCGCCATTTAGGCCTATTCTTACACACCTCACTTGCTTCTTTGACATTCATAGCTCTTGTCATGCACGCTCGTCTGTTCTTAAGGCTCCTGACATCACCTTCTGCTAGTACACGATCAATTTGATCATGGAAGGTGTGTCGTGGCCTTCCGCGACTTCTGCATCTATCCACTTTTGCATTGTATATCTGTTTAGTCATTCTTTCATCATACATTCTTTCCACATGCCCGAACCACCGGAGCATTCCTTTCCTTACCTTCACCCCGACACTCTCTTTCTTACTTCGGTATTCGAACCGGTCCGCGAGCGTCACTCCGCGATTTTGCGCAGTGCTCGCATCTCGACCGCGTTTACTCTACTTTCGTGCTCTCTATTTCATACCCAACTCTCGCTTCCATACGTGAGCGTAGGTACCAGCACCGCGTTGTGTATGGCAAGCTGGGCCTTCTGGCTGAGGTTCTTAGCGCCTAAAAGTTTGTATGTATTTATTTCAAAATGCAGATTTGATATTTAATCGACCATTGGTTTACTTTCATACACTATCCGACCCTTACTAAGATTAGACCAAAGCAATGAGAGTTATCCACTCAAGATCCTTATCCGTTATTTTTATCCGTGCAGGAACGGAGAAAGAATACAATTTCCTGGGGCCGGGTGGCCTGTCGTAAGAGGCGATAAAACAACCCACAGCCAGGTGGTAGGGCATTTGCCCGACTGGATTGCTACCACCCCTGGTCTAAAATATATCGCCATAACAACATTGCGTTGTGTTACGGCATTAGTGACAGGTTCCAGTTCCTTTAAGGGAGCAGCAGTTGTGGCACTTTTGGTGCTAAAAATGTCCATAGGCGACGGTAACCGCTTTTCATGGAGTGGGCCGTCTGCCTGTCTGCTGAACTCCTGCAATAAAAAAAAAAAAAAGATGGCGCGGATAACAAAGTCAATGGCCGGCTTGTGTGGAGACGTAGCATGGTACCTATTAAAGAGGTAAACCATGTGCCTTCCGCTCATGGTAGGACGAGCATGAGACTTAGAAGTAGTTAAGCCTATGCTGATCCTGCGTATCAGTGCTTGAGAATGCCCCGGGAGAGGCAAACCCACTTCGTTAACATGGGCTTGATCCTCCGCTCCCCATATGCTGGAGGACCCCTGTAGCGAAATTACGGGAGAAGATCTTGCGCATGTCTGCATCACCGGGGCCCCGACTGACGTCGGTACCGGCGGGACGCATGCGCCCTCTCTCGCTCTGATACAATCCCGGCAGTTAATGAACGTAACGGTGTGAGATAATGTTCGTACAGTGTGTCAGTTTATTATGTTTTGAAGTGTAAATCAAATATGGTGGAAGTGCATGTATCCAGTAAATTATCCGTATTACTTTCTAAATTACTTTCTTTTACATGTTAGAAATTATATTTTCCACATAATTGAATACTTGTGATTACTAACACCACAGTAAGCAAAAATAGCCCATATGTAATAATAATATATCATAAACAATTTGGCGTATATTAATTAAATATAAATATTATGTACGTAGATTAATAAAGGTACAGCCCAAAGTCTGAAGTATTATAAATTACTTGCGATTGAAACGACCATGATGTTTTTATTATAATATTGGAAATAACAGCAGATTTTATGTAATGTTCATTTAGCTACAAGTTAAATTTCAAATTAATATAGTGTTACAACCTAGGCCCCGACAAACACAAATTCTACGTACAAATCCGTAAAAGCACATTTTATTACCTGACGGCATTTGAACTAATTGTAATCCTTTTATGATTGTCTTCTTTCGTTTATTTATTTACTGTCATATGTTTTTAGACAACAGTCTATTATTTTCGTTTACGGCCACTTGGGGCTGTAATCATTAGCCAGGTATTGCGAATTAGGTCGACTTCGATACGGGCTTATTTGTATCTGTGAGGTATAAAACAATGGCCTGATAGAGAGACGGTAGTTCAGCGACAACTACGATCAAGGCGTGACGTGTGTACAATCCAGATTCTAATATTGACGGACTTACCGAGTTTTATTAAATTACGATCTTCTGAATTACGTTTGGATTTGTTGTGTTCAATTATATTTGTACCTGTGTTATATGTGTTTGTATAGTTCTAATAACTTTATAATAATTCTAACGGCATTTTAAACCAATTACCGCTAATTCGTTACAATATATTTTTCTAACTTGGCGGTATTTCTATTCTTCACGACATGAGTGAGTAAAATAATTTAAACGTTCTAAATTTTGCTACGTATGCTCTCAATAAAGGCCTGAGGGCAACGCACTGTCCCCTTTCATGTGCCATCGAGTGGAAAAATGAATTATTCTTCCAATTTATCGAACAGCCTCCCTCCAAGCCCTGGATGAGTGGAGAGCCTATTTAGTTAACAACCTATTGTTGTGTTTTCTCCCATCTTCACTTTTGAATCATGATCAGCACTTTTTTCAATTTTATCTCGAAGTTTTTCCTGGTTCAATTCCACATATTTTTTGGGAACTAAGAGGGTTTCCTGATAATCCGTGTAGAAACGGAAAAAGAATAAAATTTCCTGAGACCAGGCGACCTGTCGTAAGAGGCGACTTAACAACCCAACCAACCTTTCCTGCACGGATAAAACTGTAGTATAGTTTTCGTACTTTAATTAAACTTAACGTAATGTATGACATACAAAACTGAAGTTTTTATACTAAGTGAAACAACTGAAAGTTTTTTTTCTGAGTCACAGAAATAAAATACAAACCGATATTGTAATGTTACGACCTGAGCGCCGACAAAAGGCAAATTCACACCTGCATACCTGTAGACGTTTATTATCAGCTCATTGTGTATTAATCTTTTATGGTAGTTATTAGCTAGGGGTGATTCTAGGAAATTCAGTCCACGCGGTCGAGCAAACATATTGTATTTGTACAGTATAAAGCAATGGAGCGATGAGGCAGTCTAGCGATAGCCACAAGGAAAGCTAGATGTTAGTGACGGACTTTGCGCGTGTGATTGAATCGTGTATTACTTTTGAACCGGTTGTGTACTGTTATATTTGTACCTGTTTATGCATGTTTTTTTTTTTTTTGATCGGTTTTTTTTTTCTTTTTTGATTTTTTTTGATTTCAGTTTTTTTTTGTATTTTTGAATCATGTGACTTGAGGGCTAACTTATTATATTAATTAAGTGTTATCTATCAGTACCATTCTACCATGATAATATGAAACGTTAAAGTGAAAATGTATATAAAAAAGCACTAGTAAACCTCACCTCTTAACCTGGAAACTAAATCACTGAGTGCTCATTATAAATTCATCTCCTCGCGAGAGCTTCCCGGAATACCCAAGGAACATTCTTTAACGGCAACGTCTATTGAATTAATTTTATTCTCTGTTGATTGTAAATTGAAAATGGACGAATCAGAATTGCAAATGCGTGGAGTGGAGGCCGAATTCCGTGGGGCTGCCCACTCGTCATACGAACCGAGCTGCGTTAATGCAGTTAGTTTAGGGTTGAACGGTTTCAGCATGGCACCAGTTTTGACTGGGCTAGTGCCACTCTCGATCTGGCAAATCCTACACTAAGGTCGCGAATTATCCCTCAGAAGCTCAGAAAACTCAATTGATTATCGTCGGTAGCCCTAAGATCTCTTACCTTATTGTACATTTTGGTGTGCATACTAACTATCATCTATCAATCTATCCGCCAAGGGTCTGCCCTTGTCACGGCTTAGTCCTCAAACAGATTTCCCCTGGATAAAAAAAGTGTTGAACGGTTTGGATCCCGTGCACTTTCCCCCCTGCTGGTGACGAGGATACCTTCCCCGGGGGAACCTTGACTGAGAGCCAAGCGTTGGGGTATGATGATGACAATGTGTACTTTTTCAGTATAATATGTGCTACAATAATCGTTTCATTACACAAACCGACAACCATAATATACACTACATTACACTATAAGGATTCATAGTTCTAGTAGTTATAGTTAGTGTCAAGCTCTACAAATAGGGTTAAAGTAAAACCGCATCATAATAAAATACAATTTAATACGGTCAAAAGAATTCTCGACTTATTTCAACGTCGAAGTTAAATGACGTATTCTGGATAAAGCCACGCGAAACGTGACAGCCCTAGTGTAAATCCGACGTTTAATTGTCGTATGATTATCGACGTGCTGTTTTAAGAGCAGTGACAGCATTTTCACAATATTTAAAATTTACGTAATGTTTGGTTAACAATCTGCAAATGCAAAAATATTTTCTTGCTTTCGAAAATAAAATGACAATAAATTTATTTTTATTTGCCGTTTTCTGAAAGCTGGTTGCGAGGCGGGTTTGTTCGAATTTGATATATGTATAACTTTGAAGACCATAAATGTCCTGCTGCTGGGCTCGAGCGTCCTATTATAGGGGAATGGACAGTATACCCGCCACGCTTGTCCAAGGAGGCTTGGTACGTTTGACACATCGCTTATCTCGATGTGCAGGTTGCATCACAATCTTTTCCTTCACCATTGTTAGCACGTGCTAATGGTAAGTATACGCATGTTAAGTCGAAAAACTACCTAAGTGATGCATGCGTTCTTTTTAATATTGTTTTATTGCAGAAGTTTATCAGAAAGGCAGACGGCCCACTTGATGGCAATCGGTTACCATCGCCTATGGATATTTGCAACACCAAAGGTGCTATAAATGCGCTGCTGTTCTCTTAAGGGAAACTGGAACCTGGTCACTAATGCCGGAACACAGCTCAAGGTTGTTATGGCGACATACTTTAGATCAGAGGTGGTAGCCATCCAGTCGGGCAAAGGCCCTACCACCTGGCTGGCGGTCGCAGAAAATTGTATTCTTTCTCCGTTCCTGCATGCATCCATGCACATGTACACATTATACGCCGACCCTAAAAAATTGGGAGAAGGTGTAAGAAAAAGACACATTACTATACCTACATGTATTTGCCTTCCTTCTCGTTAAAATCAGATATAAACCCTCACAAGTAATTTTTCGGCAAATGATAAGAAAAGCTTTATTTGCATAAAAAATAGCGACGTAATTACATTCCATATATACTGTTATAAACAGAGCATATCTTGAAAATTTTTATGCCGCATTTTCAGCAAAGAGTTTTTGCACTCAGCATATTGCTGCGCCGGAATTATGTCCGACACAACGCTGTGGTGGATGGTTGCCGGTTTGTGTAATGAAAGTTAGTTTTTGTAGCATAAAATATACTAAAAAGGGTATACAATATAAAACATTAATGCTGCGCGTACATATTCTCGGGCGTTCATAGTAACCGCGGCAAGACTACACCCGCGCGCTGAACGAAGCAGACTGTGTTGACTACCAGTATATATAAAGTACTCTGTGGTGTTGACAGCGTTTAGCTGTCTGAAGAAGAGGGGCGCGGTAATGGCGACGCGGGCGGCGAATAACGTAAAGGCGGCTTGCCACGGTTATGTCGCTTAGGCAGCCTGCTGGCCGCTACAACGCTGATTTTCAGTGCAAACCTTCCTTAAGAACCGTCTTTCAAATTTATATTACTTTACCTAAATCCATATCGAGATAAAAAAGGTATCTTAAGAACCATCTTCCAAATGTATATTTACTTTACCTAAATCCATAACTAAGTGAATTCCGGTTTGACTCATTCAATTTTATCTGTGACAAAATTCATAATAATTCAAATTGAAAGCAATCCTGGAACTCTTCCAATTTCTCACAAAATTATCATTCAAAAAACATTCATAACGAATTAATTTATTGAACTTATGAAACAGCGATGAATAAAGATACAGAAACACGTTGAATAGTCAATGGATGCCTAAATAAACTGATCTCTGTGGCCTTTGTAAAATAACAAGATCTTAAAACAAGCAGTAGCGTGTTATTTTTAACCGACTTCCAACAGGAGGAGGTTCTCAACTTGGCCGGTATGTATTTTTTTAATGTATGTACACCGATTACTCTGAGATGTATGATCTGATTTACGCGATTTTTTTTTAGTTCGATGCGGAATAATTGTCATTTTTTTTTTTTTTTTTTTTTTTTTTTTTTTTTTTTTTTTTTTTTTTTTTTTTTTTTTTTTTTTTTTTTTTTTTTTTTTTTTTTTTTTTTTTTTTTTTTTTTTTTTTTTTATGATTTTTTTTTAGTTCGATGCGGAATAATTGTCATTTGGTCCCCTAAAAATTTAACATAGTTTGGTCCAGTAGTATTCATTTTACGATTATTTTTTGTTCCCATTTTACAGTCTAGTCTACTGACTGGCAACTCTATTGTTACGAGTTGCAGGACTAGAACTTAATTATTTTAAAAATTTATTTGTTGATATAATTACCGTATATACTTCTTATGCATATAGTAAGAAGTTATTATTTTGACATTACAAAAAGACAATTATTGATTTCTATGCGGGACCAATTCCATACAAACGGACCCGAGTAATTTTCACAGCAGAAGTAATGGAAATTTCTTTGAATTTTACTATGCCACGAATCGGACGGGGCTGCGTGTCAGTGTGACAGGCAAGCTAAGGCCAACTCAACCACGAACGCCTTTTTATCTTAAAGAATTTAAATTAATATTATTTTAGAATATTATACAGATACACTATATAATTTATTATGAATAATATTAATTATTCAACTCTACCATTAGAGGTAAGTTGTAATAAAATAACAAAAGAAGATATTATAAAAGCTAGCACTCGAAATTTTGTAAAAACAATAACAAAGTAACTTAAATAAATAAAGAGACAGAACTTGAAATAAAGGTAGCAAACAATCCGAAATCAAACGCAATATTTACAATTGATAATAAGGAGCAAAATAAAAGAATGATAGCAAAATATTTGTACAAGATTCTTAAAATTTAATATTTGCCACCGTTGTAAAGACGTATTAAAATAGTAACTATGGTTAACATTTAAGCAACATGCATTTTGGATTATAATTATAAGATTTGCTTATCTGTACTAATTAAAAATGCAAACGTTTGGATATTTGTTACTTAATCTCGCCAGAATAGCTGAATGTATCTGGATAAAATTTAGCAAAGACATGGCCTAAAGTCTGAAACTGCACATAAGCTAATTTTTATCCCGGTAAATTGAACGGTTACCGTGGGAGTTATCTCACGATAATCTTTTTATTCCCACTAGACTCTTGCATCTCTAAGCGGTTCGGATTGGGATCATCATCCCGAATTTACAGACGGTTTAGATTTAGAACCTTATAGAAGAGGCGTTGGCGCTCTAAGCGCGTTTTGCCGTCTGTACAATGGGGAGTGTTCTGAGATGTTTGGTTTGGTACCTACGTCGCTAATTTACTACCGTACTGCTCGCCGGCGACTCGGAGTTCATCCATACTTCCTTGACACCTGGAAATTATCCACTGTAGGTGGCGCTCGCTCCTTTATGCCATACGTGAGCAAGCTGTAGAATGAGCTCCCTGAACGCTACAATATGGGACTCTTCAAAAACCTTTTTTTAAACAGATATTTAGTCTCAACGAGGTAGGCAACCTATCGGCTACCTTCGTATTGTAGATGTCCATGAAAGACGGTAGTCACACACCATCAAGTGGACCCGTCTGCCAGTTTGCCTATAGGCAATCATATCTCACTGTAATCGTACATTTCCCGTATATTATTATATATTTTGAACAGATAATTTGGATGAAGGCCTTTCTGTGCTTTAATCAACAAATAGACCTAGTTGAAGGATGATCACGAATGGAAAATAGAAAACATGCCTTCACCGTACTGGCCGAAAATTAAACCGTCAGCATAGTACACTGGTATTTTTACTGCCACCCTCTCCCACTCGAGCCTGGACAAGATTCGCAGTTGACGTTTGAATTGCAAATAGGCGTAGCCGCGCACAAAGAAAACAAGACAATTAATTCGGAGACACAGCTCGCAGCGGTGTTTAATCAACTAAGTAGACGTCCTGGCTGTCAGGGTGGCCGTGCACCTTGGAAAGTGTGCGCGTATGATGGGAATATGACCGTGGCACCATAGAAACAATATAATACGATAGCTATTAGGAATTACAATCATCACAATTACAAAGCTCCTAAGTCTGAAGTTTGCGACATTTTTCATTGTTCAACCTATACTAATATTATAAAGCTGAAGAGTTTGTTTGTTTATTTAAGGGCGCTAATCTCAGGAATCGCAGGTCCGATTTGAAAAATTCTTTCAGTGTTGGATAGTACATTTATCGAGGAAGGTATTTTCAACAAAAGGGATCCTTACTAAAAGTCCAATAATGTAACCCAACGTGTACAAAAATGACCCGAAAAAACCCTTACACGGCGTGCGCCTGGACCAATTTTATATTTGTTTGTTTGAGTGGGTTCCCGGATGTTTTTAATCCACAATGGGAACCGGTAGGTGGCGCTGGGATCGGGTCCGAGATTTCTATTTTTTTAGAGCAGGACCACGTCTACCGGGGCCACTAGTGTTAAATGTGTTGACAAATTTTTAAACATTTTTAAACCAGATCAGTCATATTATGTGCATAGATTGCGACCGGCCTGAAGAAAGAAAAAAAAGAAAAACTTTATTTCAAGAAATAGCGACATAATTTTATACATTATTATACACAGAGCACAATTTGGGAATTTGTATGCCGCATTTTCAGCAAACAAGGTTTGCACTCAGCGTATTGCTGTGCCGGAATCATATCCGACACAACGCTGATTTTCAGTGCAAACCTCCTTTTGGCGTAAGACCAAAACGACGCCATTTTGTTAATTAAATAATCGTAATAATTAATAAAAACTAATTATACTTCTGTAAATCACTGAAAGCCATGTCAGATGATGAGCGATGAGTAGTTAGTCCGTACGTCAGTCTTCATGTCAGTGACATAGCAGACAAACTGCAAGAGTACCGCTTACGCTGGTATGGTAACGTTTCACGAAGACCAGCTAATTATGTGGGGAACAAATGTCTAGCCATGCTGCCTCCGCCAGGCCCGGACGGAGGGGTAGGCCCAAGAAATGTTGGCTTGATGTTGTGAAGGATGACATGGGTATCAATGGTCTCAAAACGGGGGATGCTGAAGACCGCGCGAAGTGGAGTAGAATAAATAGGAAAGCGGACCCTTGGCATCGGAGTGACCGCTCTGAACGCAACCGGGATGTAACGCTCGGATGATGATGATGAATTGTGTGATTATTTTTATCCCAGGAATCCTTCTAGAATTGTCCCGGAGTGGTTTTTAGTTGTTTATATGCAAGAAAATTAGCTTATTCCGACACAGTTTTCACTCAAAATATGGTGTACATTCTTTTCTTTGTGGCCATATCCTAGTAAATAAATAATAAATAAGTGTTAGAGAAGAATTAAATGGAGATTTGGGAGTGTGACCTGGCAACCCAGTTTGTTTGATGGCGGTGGCCGACAAATCGTTGGTTTACTTTACTCCCTCGGCGACTGAATGTCGAGTGGATTAGGAGACTCGTCTTCTGGGACTTAGCAAGAATTTACTATAATGACATTTCCTCATAATCGGATAAGAACACATTAACACAGAAAATGCCTTACTTTTATGCTACGAATAATAGGACACTAATTTAACAAAATTTTATTTGACAACATCTTAATTTATCTTCAAGTATTATTTATGTATTTATATATTCTCAAAAATTTTATATTAAAAAAAATATATATAAAGACATTTTTTTATCAAAAAATAAATAACATTATTCTTTTACAAAAATACATCAAATAAAATTTAAAAACTTCGTTTAAAAAAACCGACTTCAAAAACTAATAAACTAAAATGTATAAAATAACTTATTTCTAAAGCTATTATTATTAATATATATTAAACGAAGTTTTTAAATTTTATTTGTTACTTTTTAGTGTCTAGCTATGTATGGGTGGACCTACGAATGGTGCCGCGCTTCTTAAAAAATATAGGTCCCAAGAACCGGGAACAAAAAAAGTTCGTAAAATGAAAACTACCGGGCCAAACTGTGTGAAATTTTTAGGGGACCAATTGGAAGTTATTTCGCGTCGAACAAAAAAAGAATCACGTAAATCGGATCATAAATCACAGAGTAATCGGCGAACATACATAAAAAAAGCAAAAAAAAAAAAAAAGATTCCGACGAATTGAGAACCTCCTCCTTTTTTCGAAGTCGGTTAAAAATAAAATACATATTCAATAAAAAAATTTTTTGCTGATCACCGCTAGCGGGGCCTCAGGTCCAAACTGCCGGTGGTTAGGGCTCCAGAGACAGAACCTCCTCACAATTCGTGCCGTGTCAAGAGTGCTGCTTCTGTATCTGGCCCTTACCCAGCTTCCCAGCGAAAGCCTCTCTAGATGACGGTCGAGGCTTTTCGCTATAAGAACATTGACGGTGACAACTATCGCACAATGCTCGTTGACTCCAGCCGCCACATAGCGGTAACCTCGTGAGCAAGATCTAAGTATTTACTTAGTTTTTCTTATTCTTTCTTTAAGAGGTTATCGTCAAGTATTATTATTATAATACTTGAAGTCGTAAAAGGCCACAGAACAACCCACAGCCAGGTGGTAGGGTATTTGCCCGACTGGATGGCTACCACTCCTGGTCTAGAGTATGTCGCCATAACAACCTTGTTGTTTCCGGCATTAGTGACCAGGTTCCAGTCTCCCTTAAGAGAGCAGCAGTGAATTTGCAGCTTTTGGTGTTGCAAATGTCCATAGGCGATGGTAACCCCTTTCCATAAAGCCTACCAGTCTGCTGTAGTCATGCTATAATTTTTTTTTATTAAAAATAAGTTCCACTGGAGAACACTGTTTGAAGATCATACTGGTACGAGTTGCGAGACTCGAATTTAAATTCCGTTGGAATTTTTATAGAGTTTAGTAGAATTATACAAACACGTATAGCACAGGTTCAAATATAACCTAACACAACAAGTTCAAACGTAATGTAGAAGGCCGTAATTCATAAACGTGCAAAGTCCGTTACTATTAGATACCCGATTGTAGTACACACGTCTCGCTTTGGTCGGGGTTCTTTTTGGTTCTTAGATCTCGGTCCGTCAGCAAAGAGAGAGAGGGAGAGAGATGACAAAAACGGATCGTATTTATAATATTTTCCAGGCAATACAATAGGCGGATTTATCGCTCAAAGCGATCTCTTCCAGGAAACATAAATGGAAGAGATTTGAATAAGGCGATATAGGTTGTGAAGAAAAAAAGGAATAGATACATGAGTACTCTAACTAATTTAAGAAATACACATACATACATACATAACTTCACGCCAGTCCTTGCGGGTAGGCACGAACAACAGAGCGCCACACAGGCCATTCTTACACACCTTACTTGCTTCTTTGACATTCATAGCTCTTGTCATGCACGCTCGTCTGTTTTAAAGCTCCTAACATCACTTCTGCTAACACATGATCAATTTGATCATGGAAGTGTGTCGTGGCCTTCCGCGACTTCTGCATCCATCCATTTTGCATTGTTTTTTTTTTTATTGCAGGAGATCAGCAGACAGGCAGACGGCCCACTTGATGGACAGCGGTTACCATCGCCTATGGACATTTGCAACACCAAAGGTGCTACGAATGCGCTGCTGCTCTCTTTAGGAGCCTGGACCTGTCACTAATGCCGGAACACAACACAAGGTTGTTATGGCGACATACTCTAGACCAGGGTGGTAGCCATCCAGTCGGCAATGCCTACACCTGGCTGTGGTTGTTTGTCGCCTCTACGACAGGCCACGGCCGCAGGAATGTATTCTTTTCCGTTCTGCACGGATAAATATATAAGTAAATATATAAGTATATCTGTTTAGTCATTCTTCAAGAAATAAATACATACATATACAATAATAGTACATTTCAGAATACATAAGTCTTAAAAGACATATAAAAGACACTCTTTAACACTACGCGAGATCATTAGGCTGGCTCATATTTCGCATAACAGGTATTACCATACAGCGTGGCAATTCAACCAGCCTCCTGGGCACGCTCCCGTTGGCAGTGATCTGCTACCTAATTTATTTTAGTTTCTTATCTTCATAAGTCCACTTTCCATTAGAGACTCACAACTACCTTGTTCACGACTGCTAGCCGGCGTTACAATCGTGAATCAAATTGGAACGGTTATTCGACCCACCTCTGACATGGTTCGTTGTGAGCGTTCAATAATGATGAGGTAATTAGTGACGTTTTCGCCATGACAACGACTGCGGTCGCCTTGTGGAACGGCTAACGGAGCATTTGAGGGGCGTTGTGAGCTACTAACAGAACGCGCTGTTTACCTATATATCGGCTACGCGAACGAATTGGAAGATTTCACATGTCAATAACAGGTTTAGAGTATATTGGGTAGTAATTTAGAAATATATAACTTACCTATATTCTTATTTCGTTACCTATTTAAATACCAAATTTTGTTATCCATAATATTATAACATTCTATATATGCCGTCTGCCCTTCACCTATACATTGAAGCTATGAAAAAACCCCGGCCGGAATACACTATACAAATCGCGGAGAATACGATGCGATTTGGTTTAGATTTCTTGCCTGTTTGTTCTGGATTTATGAAAAAACTATTGGGCAGATTTCTATGGTGTTTTCACTGAGCGACAGCAAATACTTATGTTTAAAATCGATACTACTTTTTAACCCTCCGCGATCTCATACGTTCCCCTCTTCAGAGTAATGTTACAAGGTCTCGAAGACTACACAGCGTTACAGGCTACCAGAAACCACAGATATAAAGATGGTAGTGTGAAATTCTTTAAAAGAATATGGAATATATAATTACAACAAAAACGCACCCACACACTCATTCTCTCTCTCTCGCTCTCTCTCTCTCTCATACACACACACATGTAACACCAAAGGTACTAGCAATGTTCTGTAGCTTCCTAAAGGGAGACAATAGACCGACCATCAATGCCTAAACACAACTCAAGTTTGTTATGGCGTATTGTTCTCGACCTTACCACCTGGCTGTGGGTTATTTTATCGCCTCTTAAGACAGGCCGACCGGCCGCAGAAAATTATATTCTTTCTCCGTACCTGAACGGATAAAACGGTGGTAGGAACACGTGTCAATCTATCACAAGAAACAAAAACCCAATAAACTGTCTTGAACGAACGTTGGCAGAAATGTATTGAATTCAAGAAAATTGTAGCTAAAATAATCTACGTCGTAAGCGTAACTCGGGTCTTTGATAAAACGAAACAAATAGACGTTCAAAAAATACCTTGGTTTCCTCATAAAAATGTTATTAAAGCGGCATAATCCCAACCAACTTATAATGTCACGAAAGTTGCTCTTTTACGTCATGTCACTTAAATTCTTATTTCACGTAATATTCCCCATAGAAAGTTGACGTGGCCTAAGGCAGACTATTTCATTTTTTTATTCATAAAGAAAGTTGATTTAAACATTTGCGATTGGTTGGTTTTAGAAATCGGACATAAAGAAAAATGTATGGGCTATATTGGTCCCAGTTGCTTCTTGATTTCGAAATTAAATACGATATTAATAGACTGTATGTTTATTATTTTTGAACTTTTTACATGAATCGAAATATACATAGAATAAGTACAGATTATGCCAGAGGGCGCAGGTGACGGCCTAGCGTCACCCGCTGCCACACTTACGGTGGCTGAAGGTCATCAAGAGTGGTCCGGCGCCGAATCCTACTGTTGCTCTCCCGCTCCGCCGCCTTCTTGGCGGAAATAACAGCCTTGCAAGTATCATGCATGTGCTACTAACAGTAAAACTAACTACATAAGAGAGCAGTAGGTTTTTATGTATTTTACTACTTATTATACAATATAAATTAGACATTGTGGTCAACAACGACAAGTGGTCGCCGCTGATGAATATTATAATAATAAGATTTTTTAAAAGTTATAATAATTTTATTATTATTATTAACAAATATAATGTAATAAGTCGCGGAAGGCCACGACGCACCTTCCATGATCAAATTGATCATGTATTAGCAGAAGGTGATGTCAGGAGCCTTAAGAACAGACGAGCGTGCATGACAAGAGCTATGAATGTCAAAGAAGCAAGTGAGGTGTGTATGAATGGGCCTGTGTGGCACGCGTTGTTCGTGCCTACCCCGCAAGGGACCTGGCGTGAAGTTATGTATGTATGTATGTATAATGTAATATAAACTTAATCAGTAGGCTCAAGTTTATTAGTAATGAGAGGGAGAGAGAGACAGACAGAGAAACACGCGCACGCCACACGTCTTACAACTATAGCAAAAAGTGACGTTACAAGTTTTGGTCTTAATTTTTTCCGTCTAGCCCCCTTTCGCGCGATAAAGAACTTCGTTACAAAAAAATAATGCTTAAAAAGGAAAATGATATTATTGTTACATACCGGTAAAGGTGACGACGTATCTGTCATAAAACGCAGTTTATATTACCTTTGTCGCTTTTGTACTTCTTTTGTTTACTTTGTGTTTAAACTTTGTAACTAAAAAAAACAGCCTATTGTATTGTACCCGCTTAAGGCAGTAACGGAGGCATAATTACGCAGGTGTGTGCATTATGTTCTCTGGGAAATTGCGTAGAAGCTTGCCAGGTATGGCATCGGTGCATTATAAAGCAATGGCCCAATGCGGAGAGCGGCAGTGTAGCGAGTACCACAATCAAAGTAAGACGTACATTCGATAAGCGATATAGTGACGGACTTTGCGCGTGTTATTGGATCGTGCAGTTTGTACTGGTTGTATCCAGTTATTTTTGTACCTATTTTATACGTGTTTTGTACAGCTCTAACAAATTCTATAGTAATTCTAACGGCATTTTAATTCCCGCACTCGTAACAATATACAAATAATCAAAAATATCAGACACCTAAAATAAACAGCAAATCAAAAATTGAGTAAAAAAATAATGCTTAAAAAATGATATGTGAAAGAAGTTAAATACGTCCCTCAGTAGACAGTTAGTTGACTATCAAGAAATTGACCCTAAGATGTAAATCAAATATTTATGTCCGTAAATAAAATGTATTTTTTGCACAAAATAAATATAATACTTAGAATTTCTCTTCGAACGTGTCATGTAAATTGACTGGCCGACGCGACGTTTGATGGGGGACCTATTAAAAGTTGTCGGCAAGTTGACTTCATTCGTAATAAGTCACACGTATAGGGAAAAAGAGGGTGGAAATGTCAAAGTTGGTAATTGTGTCATTTATTCTGACAGCCGGTTTATTTTGCTCCCAAAACAGTACAGTAGCCGGAAATAAAAGGTTTAGTTTTGTAACGTTACGGACGGAAAGTTTACCAAGCTGTCGTGCCTCGTAGTTTAATTTGGCCTGTTTTTGGGATTGTGTTTGGAATCCAGAACAGATTCTGTGCTTTAGTCGATTGGACAAGAGGTGCTTCAAAATGATTTCGAGAGACGCTAACATTGCTGTCTTTACAGAAGCGACAAGTATTTAAAAAATGTATTTTCTTGTTTTTGCGACTAAGGGCGCGTTCCCACTTTGTCGTGACGACAGATAATCGTATAGTTTTAAGTGTCGTGGCTTATATGTTTAAATGGAGGTGTTCACATATAGAACAACAAGGTTTACTGTCGTCTACGACATTTTTTGGAATGACGACAGATTGTCATGACAGTGGGAACGGCTAGCATGACAGTGGTAAAACGATAAAAAATTGTTACGACTAAATCGTGACGGCAAATCTATCTTAGCCACGATATAAATATCGTCTCGTTGTTTACACGTGTTTTCCCTTCCCCTTCGCTAATGATGTGTAAACGACAAAGCGACTGCCGCCGACGATGAAATGTCGTCGCGATCCAATTGGAACAGCTAGGTACGATAGTCGCTAAACGATAAAGTTTTTGACGACAATCAATTGTTATAATGTGAACAACTAGATACGACAGTCGTCCAACGATAAATTAATCGTTGCGACATAGTTGGAACGCGCCTTAACACGCATAAATAAAACTACATTTTAACGATTTAAAACGCGACATTTTATTCGATTTTTATTTCAAAAGATAAATTGTCAAGTGTCAATGAATATTGTTACAGTTATTATTGAATGGATTTTTATTTATAGTTATATTTACTCTATGGGAGCCAGTTTTGATCGTGATCACGGCTACTGAAAAATGGTCGAAATGTTGGAAATAGAAACCCGCGCTTAAAACGTTGTTTCCTTTTCAAACTCTACGGACTCTTGTTCTATACCTTGCTTAATCTCACATTTGATTTAGAATTCATATATCCCCTTGGTCCCTTTGTCACCATGTCAGAACCTGATGAGTGGATCTGAGGGAAATCCAGAGAAACCCTCGAAATTGTTAACCAACTTATTTGCTACACGATATATTCGTCAATTGTGCAGTGTTTTTCAATTTTACGTTACGGCACAGCAACATACTGAGTGTCAACCTCATTTTTGAAACTGCCCCGTACGATTTCTGTATGTTTTTTTTTCTTTTGTGTATATCGCATGTGGTATTAGTGGTGTCTGGTCGTGGACTGAGGTGGTTACAGTATTAAAACTACATTGTCTCGATGTGTATGATATCTTTATTCTGTTTCGTTTTAACAAAATGAAAACCTTATATACTACATGCATTGCTAAGTGTACAAATACTTATTTATTGTGCGCTGGTCCCCCTTACAATAAACAATACGAATGATTACATATTACACGCATTTTGGAATAAATATATCATTTAATTATAGATCATCAGAAACTTCATTTCCTATAGAATTCGCCAAATATTACGTAATAAAAGATATACCATACAAGAATTATGCACAAAGGATTCAACCTAACCGTTCCGTTATGAATAAATTTCAGCAAAATCAGCAATTACTAATCAAGTATTCGTTCAATCATGAACCAAGAGAGAACATCAATATAGGTTAGAGGCGGGACATAAATTCTATTAAACGAAACGATGCCGAACGAATAAATCCAAGTATGAACCGAAATATTGTATTATTATATATATTTTCATTCCACAACTTTATTGCTGTAAAATAATTTATCAATTATTTTTTTTATTTTTTTTGGAGCTGACTCAGCTGAATAGCCGCAGATGGCTGTTTCAGCGATACCGGGCTTTGGGGGCTTCCCACTTCTTCTTCTTCTTTGCACTTACATTCTTTCGCAAATGTTGCGATACTTTGTATCTCCCTGGGCCCCTGGGGAATATCAAGTCAAGTCGTAAGCATATCCTAGTATGAAATTAAAGCCGTCAAGCAATTTCTCTTCCTACGTGTGTGCAATACTACAACAATACAATACACCCACACCAATTGTTTTATTTCACGCCCTTATTGCTGTATCAATTTATAATGGACCACAAAAGATGTATAGCGTAAATGGAATTGAGTTGTTAAAAGATTACTGTGAATGGCTTCTAAATTCCGCTATTCTAATTTGAGGTTTCATTGTTTAAATAATTGGAAGTCTCAGTGGGTTTCTTCTTTTTTTATATATAACTCCCAACGCCTTCAGCATTAATTTTACCAACTTTAGAGTTATAAATACGGCTATTTATTGCAAATTAAATTATAAATAGCTATAAACCGTCGACCAAAATTTTACTCCACTCAAGACAAGCAAGTTTTACAATGGATCATTTCAGCTCATCATTCAGCTGTTCAATTGTCCTTACGATAGAAGTGAGGCAAGCCCAATCAGTACCCACCCTCCTTCAATACGCTTGTTAAGGATTATCATGTAGTAGTGTATGTTAGTATATAAGTTACTCTTTAGTCTGAATTAAACCGTTGTGCAACGAAGACGTGCATTATCATTTAATTCCCGAACCCCGCACACCGCATGGCGACCCTGCCAGGATCGCGCGAGTACCAAGCGTGTTTCGGGCGAGAGTGACCAGTCTAGTCGCATACTCATCAGTTTCTAAAGGGACAATAATTAATATAATGTTACGACGCGGTGCGAAATTTACAATTGTGTACTACAGGGTTGTATTTTAATTGGAAAACTAAAAATGGGAAAATCTTACTCGAAACAAGAGGAAAAGGAGGTTATAATTACCCAGAATGCAGTCGGAGATAACAGTGCCTCAGCGATTCGTGAAGATCATATACACACGAATAACATTCTTTTAAGCACTCTCATTGCCATCGTTGGATTAGTCATTCTCATTATTCTTTATAAATACTACAAGAAATGTATACAAGGATGGATGCGCAAGGAGCTGCGTGACGAGGTGTTCCAGAGAGTACAGGCGAGATGGACAAGACGTGAGCAGCACAAGAGGTCCGGAGAGGAGGAAACTGGCATCTAGACGAGTGAGTGTAGTGTAAAAAAGTAAAGTATAATGTATCCACAATATGTATATGATTTTTTTATAGCTTGAGTTCAGCAGACAGGCAGGTCCACCTGATGGAAAGCGGTTCCCATCGCCTATGGACATTTGTATATCGTTCAACTAAACCTTGCCCCAGCTTTTGTACCATTTTCTCTCTCCATCCCAAGGTTACCTGGAAGAGATCGCTGCCAGCGATAAGGCCGCCATTTGTACTTAATTATAAGCTGTTTTTGTGTATTACGTCATACATTTTATTGTAGAATAAAATATTTTCTATCCTATTCTAAAATTTACTTGACGATTTATAGCATTTTTTTGCTAGTGAACAAAAAACATTTTTAACTGATATGTTTTTTTAAGTTTTTTTGGGAAGTAAAATAATAACAACCCGTAATCGTTACTACTGCCGCGATATCTTGATGTGCAAGTTTCATGGGAATCTTCCCTTCACCAGGCATATGGTAATTATAACATATTCTCATTAAGTCAGAAAAATACCTAAGTGGGGTATGTATTCACATAACAAATAAGATACAACGGCTTTTAAGTAAATCAATCTCAAAAAGCGAGAGCGAACTGTGGCGTCATCTATTAAGATAATAAGTAGGTAGTTTTTTTCAAAGATATATTTTATAGACAACTAGCTCTCCTGGCAGACGTCGTCCTGCCAGGAAAAGCTTCAATCGATATACCGACAGCAGCGCCACCTACCGGGTCCAATTGTGAACAAACTCAGGAAGCTTCTTTGACGTGTACAACGACTTTGCTAAAGATCATCACATGATCAAATGTATAGTTTACGATTCTATATAGGACGTACAGACAAACATTCATTTTTATACAGAAAAAAAAAATCCTATGTAATTTTTTTTTGTTGGTTTAAATTTTTTTTTTGAGATGATTCGTGTTGACGACGGAATAGCATCATAGAAACTCGCCGACCCGTCTACACAGGTGATAAGAGCATAGGTGTAATTTGCTAAGCCTCGTAGATAACATGTATACGGCCGTTAAACGCAAGAAAGAGACGGGTCGGACAGAGATGCATATAGTCTTATAATATTTCATATAACCGTGTATATTGTTTTACTTTATTTAAACTTAACTTATTTAATTAGTGATTATAGTATAAATAAGTATTGTCATGATAGCCTTAAGCTTGCCGAAAAATAAATATTTAATGTTTTGCGTTTCATTAACGACCCAAATAGATCCTGGTAAATGAGACCAGGCTATGGGCGTGCAGAACGCCGCCTGTAGTCCTGCACTCAAAGTAAATAAGGGAACCGGGTTCCAGGCGTGCAGAACGCCGCCTGGAGCCCGGGACCCAAAGGGGTAGCGGAAACGGGGCTTCGGGAATGCAGAACGCAACCGGAGCCCCAGATCCGTGAGGTACTACTGCCTACTCCATAGCGAGTAGGCCATAATGTTAGTGCAGGCAGAGGTCCGCGCGCCACAGCGCATGGTTATGCAATGAGGTAATCGCTCGCGCGCTCGACGCTTTATATTTATAGTCATGAAGCGGGGGGCGAGGAAAGTGCCCGTAAGAATGTCCCGCGTTTCGAAACTATGGATCATATGTATGTAGGAACCCACAGGATAGGCTAGGATCTATGATGTTGTAAATATTGTAATAGCGATAAGGTAAAATAAGGCTTATGTAAAGTGCAATTAAATAAATAAAACAAAGGGGGTGTTACAACGAAGTGGGGGGTCGGCGGAGGTGGCATTGTATAAATATAGGGCGCCTTGCGAGGCCCGTTTGTAGTTCGTGACAAGCAGTAGTTCGTGATAAGCAGCAGTTCGCGCTAAGCAAAAGAAAGAAGCTCCCTCCCGCCGACCACGCAACCGTTGAAAGCCGCCCGTAGCAAATATTTCATCGTTTCATTTCGGCATCCTTCTCGCACCAGAACCAGCAACCAACCAACCAACAGTCCACTGCATCTCCAACATTGTCTGGTCAGCTTCGAGCCGAATTGGAAGAACTGAAGCATGCCGAGTACGAGAAGCATGATGAATGCTGCGCAGACGAGCAAGAAGAGTGCGACAGAGATAGCAACTTCTAGTGGTGTCATGACTGGGGCCAAAACAGAGACGGGTTCAGTAAAAGCAACTACAGTAAAAGCAACTACAGTAAAAGCAACGACTGTAAAAGCAACGACTGTAAAAGCAACGACAGTAAAAGCAACGACACAACACCCTCTCTCTGTTTCGGATACCCAGACCCAGGCACCACTGGGGTCGCAAATCTCTTGCAAAATGGAACGCACTCAAAAACCCTCAAGGTCACCATCACGTCATTCTACGACGTCACAAAAGCAGTTCGCCGAGTTAGAGGCGAAAGAAAACCTGGCCACCTTGAGAATAAAACTATTAGAGGCGGCTATTGAAAAGGAACAGGCCAGATTAAGTAAAATTCGTTTAGAATTAACGGATGACGTCATCGAAGAAAGCGAACTACCATCAAGAAGAATTGATATGTGGTTCGAGAGACTGCCAAAACAGCAAGAACCACATCTCACCCCGCAACCCCCCGCCTCACTTACGCATGCCAGCAAGCAGGAACAAATCGATGAACGTGGACAGGAAGCCCGCGTCGGGAATATGGCACGCGGACAACAGGTCTTAGAACAAGACCCGCCTGCACGTTCTAACGTCATGGATATGACGTCACTGGCAGAAGCGCTCGCCGAGGCGGTACGATCAAGCACAAGGCAGGCGCAACGATATATACAAGAACTCCCAATCTTCAACGGACAGAGCAGCCAATGGCTGTCTTTCCAGGGAGCGTTCCGGGAGTCGGAGGGGAGCTTCACATTTATGGAGAACGTCGTGCGCCTGCGGAGAAGCCTGAAAGGAGCCGCTTTAGAAGCCGTCAGCGCCCTGTTGATTTCGCAGACAGGGCCTGAAGAAATCATGAAAGCATTAGAAAGAAGATTTGGCCGTCCAGATGCCCTTGTGCTGGGGGAAATGGAAAAAATTAGAATGTTGCCACGAGTCACCGACAGCCCTCGAGACTTATGTGTATTTGCCAACAAGATGGCAAATGTCGTCGCAACAATTGAAGTGTTGAACAAGCCGCAGTATCTATATAGCCCAGAGATGCTTCGCCTTATTGTTGAAAAATTGTCTCCAATTCTGAAGAACAAGTGGTACGACTACGCTTCCACGAAGCTTGAAGGGGTTCCAGAATTGAAGAAACTCGCTATATTTTTAAATGAAGAGGCCGACAAATGTGCTGCGTACGCTCCAATCGAGTGTCAGAGCGAGACAGCACTAACGAAAAGAAGGACGGAACATGTGCACACAGTCAGTCATGCGAGTGAGCGAGACAGAAACAGCTATGCGTGCCCGGCCTGCAAGCGAAATCATCTACTTATTAATTGTCGCAAATTTATCAACGCCGATGTGAACGCACGCTGGGACATAGCAAAGAAAAATAAAATATGTTTCCAGTGCCTTCAAAGCAAGCACCGAAGATCATCGTGCCACGTTCCGGCTTGCGGTGTGGAAGGGTGCGAGTTACGTCACCACCGACTGCTGCACTACAAGAGTGACGTCACTACTCAGGTCAGTCCAAGTGCAGTGAGTGTGGCGTCAGAACCGGCCGCAGAGGTGCTAGCATCTGCAATTAACAGCGTGGCCAGTGACAGAAGAAGCCAACGATGTGCCTACTTGAAGGTGGCCCCGGTCGTTATAACCGGATCGAGGGGCAGTTGTCACACTTATGCACTGTTGGACGAAGGAAGCACCGTGACCATCATCGATGCGCAACTGGCCAAGCAACTGGGACTGAGCGGACCACGTGACCCTATGAAGATGCAAGGAGTCAATGGCGAGGAGTCATCGCATGACTACAGCATGCGAGTGTCCGCGAAGATAAGAGGCTCATATGAAACTGAAGAACATATGCTAAGGGACGCGCGCACCATAAATGACATGAGCTTCTTCAGCCAGTCTGTTCGTCGAAGCGATGTGCAGGGCTGTGCACATCTACAAGATATAGAAAATGTACTCATCTATGAAAAGGCGACGCCGAAGATACTGATTGGGCAAGACAATTGGGACCTAATTGTCTCCAACGACGTGCGGAAGGGAACTCGTAACCAACCGGTCGCCTCCCGTACGCAATTGGGTTGGGTGCTGCATGGCTGCCGCACTCCAACAGTACCGCCGGCTGTGGTATGCTCACAAGCGAGCATTGTTAATAGTGAACACAGCCCGCGAAGAAAGAAGAAGAAATTAGCAACGAAGAAACATGGCAGTGCGACATCATTGGGAAACACTGAGTATGTAACCGCTTCCCCCACCGGCGGGAGCAGTGGGAAGAGAAGGAGGCGTCGACGTCGCACTAAGAAGTTAAAGAAGAACAACATAACAAGCGACACCGGACCCCGGAGTCCGATGGCACAAGTGCCCAAGAAGTCCTGCGTCGTGCCAGAAGTCGTTACGTCACAGGGAACGACGTGCGTGTCCAACTGGGTCCATGTTCCCTTATCCCGAACATGGACCCCGAAGAAAAATGAAAATCTAGGCCGAGAAAAGGCAAAGAAAAAATGTGAACAAGTTGATACAAATTTGGAAGATAGAAATCACCGATTTCAATTACGTAAAACGCGCTTATCAGTGGACGAGCCGACTTCAAGCGCGGGCTTACGCAGCAAGCGCCCGCCGACGAATGCTCACGCGCCGTCGCATCGACTTATTATGTACTAATCGAAGCGACCCGCGCGCCCCGCACACTGATAAGCGAACGTTGCAAGTGAAGAATCAACGAGGCGCAAGATATAAGCTACGAGATGGCCAATCCTGCTATCTTACATGAGAAACTACACCATGGCGGCGTCGAGATGGTGGTCAACGAGCTACGGCAGCGGCTGTGGGTCATGAAGATACGGCCCTCAGTCAAAGCAGTGTTGAGGAATTGCCTCCATTGCCGGCTGAGGCGGGCCCAGCCAGCGAGTCCATCGACGGGAAGCCTGCCCGCAGTTCGCCTGGCACATCACTCGCGCCCATTTACCTTCACCGGCCTGGACTATTTTGGCCCATTGGAGGTGACCGTGGGCCGTCACCGGGAGAAGAGGTACGTGGCGCTGTTCACGTGTCTGACGTCACGGGCACTGCACCTCGAGGTCGTCGCGTCGCTGAGTACTGACTCAGCCATCAACGCGCTGCGCCGCTTCATAGCGCGGCGCGGCGTCCCCACCGAACTTTGGAGCGACAACGCTACGTGCTTCCGCTCGGCCGACCGCGAACTCGCGGAGGCTGGGCGCGCCATCGAAGAAGAGGCGTCGCGCCGGTAGATCGCCTGGCGGTTCCTACCGCCGGCGGCACCCTTCATGGCCGGCGCGTGGGAGCGCATGGTACGCACCGTCAAGGAGGCGCTGCGAATCACCCTGCGCGAGCAGCGCCCGAGCGACGAGACGCTCGCCACGCTGCTCGCCGAAGTCGAAGCCACCGTGAACTCGCGGCCGCTCACTCATGTGGCCGTGGGTGCCGACGAGCCCCCAGCCATCACGCCGAACATGCTGCTCCTGGGACCAAACTGCCACACGCCAGCCCCCGGGAACTTCGAGGCCAGCGACGTGACTGCGCGCGCGCACTGGAGACGCGCGCAGTACCTCGCCGATGTCTTCTGGCGACGGTGGGTGCAGGAGTACCTACCGCTACTACAACACCGGCGGGAGCCCTACGCGAGCGGTGACAGCCCTAAGGTAGGCGATTTGGTTATGATCTGTGACCCAAATCTGCCCCGCAACACGTGGCCCCGAGGACGAGTGACTGCAGTGCATCCCGGCAAGGACGGCGAGGTTCGAGTCCTGGACGTGACGACGGCCAGCGGACGAGTGCTGAGACGGCCTACCAAGAGAGTCGTCGTGCTGCCCATAGAAGAATCGCGGGACGCGACGGCGGGAGAATGTTGACGACGGAATAGCATCATAGAAACTCGCCGACCCGTCTACACAGGTGATAAGAGCATAGGTGTAATTTGCTAAGCCTCGTAGATAACATGTATACGGCCGTTAAACGCAAGAAAGAGACGGGTCGGACAGAGATGCATATAGTCTTATAATATTTCATATAACCGTGTATATTGTTTTACTTTATTTAAACTTAACTTATTTAATTAGTGATTATAGTATAAATAAGTATTGTCATGATAGCCTTAAGCTTGCCGAAAAATAAATATTTAATGTTTTGCGTTTCATTAACGACCCAAATAGATCCTGGTAAATGAGACCAGGCTATGGGCGTGCAGAACGCCGCCTGTAGTCCTGCACTCAAAGTAAATAAGGGAACCGGGTTCCAGGCGTGCAGAACGCCGCCTGGAGCCCAGGACCCAAAGGGGTAGCGGAAACGGGGCTTCGGGAATGCAGAACGCAACCGGAGCCCCAGATCCGTGAGGTACTACTGCCTACTCCATAGCGAGTAGGCCATAATGTTAGTGCAGGCAGAGGTCCGCGCGCCACAGCGCATGGTTATGCAATGAGGTAATCGCTCGCGCGCTCGACGCTTTATATTTATAGTCATGAAGCGGGGGGCGAGGAAAGTGCCCGTAAGAATGTCCCGCGTTTCGAAACTATGGATCATATGTATGTAGGAACCCACAGGATAGGCTAGGATCTATGATGTTGTAAATATTGTAATAGCGATAAGGTAAAATAAGGCTTATGTAAAGTGCAATTAAATAAATAAAACAAAGGGGGTGTTACAACGAAGTGGGGGGTCGGCGGAGGTGGCATTGTATAAATATAGGGCGCCTTGCGAGGCCCGTTTGTAGTTCGTGACAAGCAGTAGTTCGTGATAAGCAGCAGTTCGCGCTAAGCAAAAGAAAGAAGCTCCCTCCCGCCGACCACGCAACCGTTGAAAGCCGCCCGTAGCAAATATTTCATCGTTTCATTTCGGCATCCTTCTCGCACCAGAACCAGCAACCAACCAACCAACAGTCCACTGCATCTCCAACAATTCGGTTTCCCGTTCATTACACGTTACATCTCTAAAACGGATTTTTCCTTTTTTGTTAATATTCATTAATTTTTCCGTATAATCTTTGGCAAACAAAAATGCCGGTTGTAAAGTAAACCTTCGGGATCTCAGGCCGTCCATGATTGATTGGCTTAGACGAAACCGTTTAAAAAAACCTATTTTGTTAATGAAGTGATTAATAAGCTTGTCATGAGTTGGGCAATTTGTTTTTCAACTCTTCTTCAACTAGACGTCGAAGCTACGATATGGATATAACAAGTACCTCCATGTCTTGTTTTAGAAATAAACACAATTATATATTATATATATTGTACTTGTATGTATTTATTTGACCAGACCTGAGGTTTTGTACATCGAGGCCCCTATACCTACCATATATGGTACGGGGACTCACTAAGCTCAAAGTGGTGGACGCAACGAGCGCTGAGGTAAGAAAGTATCAATTTTTGACGATTTTTAAATCCATTTGATTTATGGTCAAATACAAACAGGTAGCCGATCACTGGCTGTTAAGCTATCATATTTCATCTATAACGCTGATTGCTTTGTGTCGAATATAATTCCGACAAGCCTAGTGCAAACCATGTTTATTGAAAATGCGGGGTATAAATGTATTGTTATTTTGTTAATTATATTTACATTATACAAACGTAACCAATGTGAGTGCGTCACTTTTTCGGGTAAAAGAACTTTATTTCTCATAAAAATAATTTACAATTCACTTAAACTATATAATATAATATCAGTCCATAAATGTCCCACTGCTGGGCTCGGGCCTCCCATTATAGGGGGGACGGACAGTATACCCGCCACGCTTGTCCAAGGCGGCTTGGCAGGTTTGACACATCGGTAATCTCGATGTGCAGGTTGCATTACGATGTTTTCCTTCACCGTTTTTAGCACGTGGTAATTGTAACAATATGCACATCAGATCAGAAAACTGACTAAGAGGTGCATGCGTTCCGGTCAGGATCGAACCCGCGCCCTTCGACTCATGGGCGCGTGCGCTAACCATTACGCT
The DNA here is from genome assembly GCA_012273795.1 of Dendrolimus punctatus. NCBI lineage: Eukaryota > Metazoa > Arthropoda > Insecta > Lepidoptera > Lasiocampidae > Dendrolimus > Dendrolimus punctatus. The sequence continues at coordinate 704,487 of CM022542.1, forward strand.
GCCACGACTTTCACTTAAACTATAATAACATTTATTAGTTATTGAAAATAAAGTTGTTATTCGGAATGAGATAGAAAGCCCAAATACAAATAGTTGCGATTTATATTTTGTATATGCAAGTTACAAGTCCCTTCGAACCAAAAGAAACAAGGATCTACATTTAGTAAGTGTCATTGTGTTACTTGTTAGTTATTTTTGTTTTAAAATTATTTTTATATGAGTAATATCTTATATATTAATATATAAAGATTTAAAGATAATAGTACAGTCCATACGTTTGTTTTATTACAAATTTATTGTTCTTTTGTGAAGGTGGTGTCAGGAGTCTGCATGAACTGACGAGCGTGCATGACAAGAGCTATGAATGTCAAAAAAGCAAGTGAGGTGTGTAAGAATAAGCTTGAATGGCGCTCTGTTGTTCGTGCCTACCCTACAAGGGACCTGGCGTAAAGTTATGTATGTATGTATTTATTTTTCTGCTTTGTCTATTGCTATATTTATAAGTATCAGTAGGATGTTTGAATTTATTATATATCTTTCATTCGTTCTTTAAACCAAAACACGGGCGTGTCTGCATATTATATATAAAATATAATGCCTGGGGATAGGGTTTAACAACTAAGATTCGTGCAGGTACTACCTATGGTGTAGCAAATTTAGTACTGAAATGTAATATAATACCCACATTACATGTTTGTAGGTATTTCTTGAGTTTATATAACATCTAGCTATCCCGGCAGACGTCGTCCTGCCCGGAAAACCTTCAATCGATATGCCGACAGCAGCGCCACCTACCGGGTCCAATTATGCACCGACTCAGAAACCTTCTTTTGCTCAAGCTCAACTACTTTGCTAAAGATCATCACACAATCAAATGTATAGTTTACAATTCTATAAAGGCCATACAGACAAATATTAAGAGAAGAAGAAGATGAGTAAATTAGCTACTATTTCATACATTACACTTATTGGAAATTAATAATAATAATCGGCAGACAAACACACACATTGTATATCCCCAAATTAAGCAAGTTACGCTTGTGTTATGGGTAATATACAACGGATAACTCTGGGGCCGATCCCAGACACCCAGACCATGGTAAATAACGGAGAAAATACGTTTCCGAAATTTACTATACCGGGAATCGAACCCGGAGCCTCCGCGTTGCAGTGAGGTAGGCCGGCAAAGGCTTAGCCCGCTCAACCACAGAGGCCGTCAAATTATATAAATTATACGCATATTACGCCTGTTTCCCATATTGTAGGCAGAAAGGAGGGATCTCCCATCCTATAAGCTTGGCATACTTTTTGCGTTTTGACCAATTTCATTGATACCTTCATACATGTGCATTTATTTCAAGTAGGTACTCTTGGTGTGAACTTGGATTGAAGTCTACTAATGTAATAAATAGGTAGCAAAAAAATTCGAATATCTCATAAATGATTCAAATATCAGAAGCTCCAGGAATATAAATACCTTGTGCTTGAGATGTTAAGTAACTGGTAATACTCCACACGTCTTTTCTTGTTTGTCTAACATCCTACAGGTAATCGAAGTAATAAGATTACAAGACAATCTTGTAAAAACACTACTCGATTCGTTTAATAGTCAATTAGTTTGAAAAGGTCTCATGGGGTGGATTCCTGATAGAGAGCCCCTAACGACCTTTGCGGATGCCTCATTAATTAATTCTTCAGCCAATCCCAATAAATAAGGGTCGGCCAAAGTACATTAGCATCTTTTAGTAGGTTCTACTTCACGTCGCCTCTGTGGTCGACCGATGTCCTACGGCTGTAATCAAAGGATCTCGCCTATACCTTTTTCAGTGTATAAGACTATTTCAAACCGCTTTCAGGGCCTATCGATTTCTTCTTATTTTAATGAATCTTCTTATTCAGCAGACGGTAGTTTCATTTGAGAGCTAGCTGCATGCTGCATGCTTTGTTGTTGTAATAGGTGCTAATCGCTCTTGGAAAACTGATTTGGTTTTAACCCGGAAACTATCGTATTTTTCGCGATATAAGATATTGTTTATATTAAGACTACTTAATATAAAGTGTGGTGAAGTAAAGTAAATAAGTTTGGGGATAGATTTATGTAAAGATTATCTTAGAATTTTATTTTGTGATTTGCCATTTTCGTCATTTTGTTTAATTTAGTCGACGTGTTCGATGTTGTCGGTGTGGTCGATTTGGTTGGTGTGGACTATGTGGTCAGTGTGGTTGGTGTGGCCGGTGTGTTCAAAGTGATCATTTTCGTGTACATATGTAGTTTTAATACCGAAAATTAACATAGATACTTTTCATCCAGGAGATAGGATAGTTTGACATATAAAATGAAGTGAATCTTCGTGCAAAATAGCAGAAACATAAAAATGTAATAAAATGTAACTTGTGTTGTAACCTCTTTGAACAAGAGTTACGCACTAAAGTTTGAACCACGGCTAGCCGCGCTAATTCTCGAAAGTTATAAGTCTATAATTTTTGTTTGCAGGCCTACACCAAAAAATGATTTATTTTTCATTTTCCAGTTTTTATGGCCATTTTTCGATATTTTCAAAATTTCCTTTAAGGACACTGCGTGCGCCCGCGTACCCTCTCAAAAGAAGCCCTATTTGTACATATCATTATCCCATACTGTTGCGCTTTAGCGCCTCCTTTACAGTGTGCATAACCACTCCAGATGCGGTCTCAAGTCTTTACCCGACATCAAATCAGAAATAGATTCCTCGGCGATCTTAGTTCTTGTACCAGCCTCGTGGTCGCAATTGGGCCGGTCGTATGCTGGGCAATCTACCAACAGGCGTTGGATAGTCTCGTCACCTTCGACTTATTCTATTGAAAGAAAAGACAAGAGATTTCCGATTTATATGACATTTAATACAGAACTAAGTTACATACAATAAATCAAATGAAAATATAATATACAAATAAAGTATATATATAATTAAAATTATCTTAAATTAAACAACTTCTATGCTATCTGTTCGTCTGTGGCCTATGTGGTCTTATCAGTGGAAAACCGTCAGCAGTTTGACGTTGTTATTTGGCTCAGTCCGGATTGCTACGTAATATAGAAAGAAAAGGAAGAAAAAACGCTTATGTGGTATTCACGTAGCGAGACATAGACATGGCAATGGAGTAAACTATGTAGGTATATACCAAAAAGAAGTCCGCGATGGTACCAAATAGGTGCTGTTCAGCATATGCTAGTCAACAGGTGCCTGACGCTAGTTTTCAACTGCAGCCTACGACGTATGGAAGCTGCAGTTATTTATATATACATACATTAGGGTGGCATAAAAAAAAACTAAATTTTTTTTGAGTCTCGAGTGAAAAAATGATATTTTTTGATGCTTTATAAAGTCCCTCCAAGGGACAGCTCAAAAATAATTAATAGATCGCTCCTTTCCAGAGATTTCCAGAGATTTTTAATTTTTTCTCGTTGCGTATAATTCGGCAGACAAAAAAAATATACAAGTAAAAAAATATAGTTTACAATTCTATAAACATACAGACAAATATTAAGAAAAGAAGATGAGTAAATTAGCTACTATTTCATACATTACACTTATGAAAAAAAATAATCGGCAGACAAACACATATTGTATATCCCAAATAAGCAAGTTACGCTTGGTATGGGTAATAAAGACACTCTGGGCCGATCCAGACACCCAGACATTGTAAAAAGAAAATACGTTCCGAAGTTTACTATACGGATCGAACCCGGAGCCTCCGCGTGCAGTGAGTAGCCAAGCTTAGCCTAAAGAGCGTCATGTATGTATGGTATGCACTAGTACTATGAAAAAAAATATGACCTTTTAATTTTTTTTGAGCTGTCTATTGGAGGGAGGTTCATAGAACTTCAAAAATAACATTTTTTCACTCGAGACTCAAAAAGATGTCGGTTTTTTGCGTCACCCTAATATATATAGTATGAATAATAATAAATTACATAGGTATGTATAGGTATAGATATACACATAATACATATAATTACTATAAACGTAATAATAATTAGTTCTGAGAAAATCAGAAACTAATATTGTGGGTTACAGATAAAATATTCAACAAAATGCTATAATTATATGTGAAATATATGAAATTCATAATACATTTTTATAAACAGAATTAGAATGTAGTAAAGTGGAAGAAAAAATCATAATACGAGTATATAAGAAAGATTGACATTGATGTTTTATAGTTTTCGTCGCTCTTATCACAGGTAGTTTTTAAAGTGCTTGCGAAAAGTGATAACTGAGAGAATAAATTATCTTATAGGTGGTGGTATATAAATCTATGGAGTTGACCGAGCGAAACATAACTAGGTACTCACCGAAATATTTGACTATTAAAAAGTTTTTACTTCCCACCTCAGCTAATGCACAAGTTTCTTGGCCACCAGATGGCGCAGGGCATTGAAGGGATGTTTCAGAATTTCCGTCGATATATAACGGGATTGTATGTGTTTTGGTCCGTCACGGCAGTTCCACGATAACCTCGGCGGGGTGAGGACGTTTCGCTACCCCTCGTCTCAGGTTTGCGGCAACGAAAGCTCGAACGGAGAATAGTTTTTTGTGTGTGATTGTACTTGAGAGAAAAGTTTTTCTGGAATGTTCCATTAATATTTTGGAGGCGGATCAAAGGTAAATATTTTTATATTTTGAGAAATGTTGTTCATAAGAAAAATATTAGAAATTTATTTTTTATATATATAAGCTTTCGCAATATATTATTACATACAAAACAAGTTATAAACAATTTTCGCTAAAAAAATACAAATGGTTTGTGACATTGTTTTTTCCTACATTTTATTATTTTAATATTGTTTTTGTGTTTTTTAGGCTGTATAAGTATTTTGGTATTAAAAATAATTTCCTAAACTACAAATATTCGAATTTAATTAGTTGATATTGCTAAAATACCTATTACTAAATTTTATTTTCATGTATTTTCATGGACAGTTTTAATATGCTTATTGTCCATTAAGGAATTGATAGTTTTATTTAAATCCGAAATCACTGACTGTGTGGAAGAAACACCAAAAAAATCGATGTTCGAAGACCTCTGTCGTTGAGCGGGCTAAGACTTTGCCGGCCTACCTCACTACAACCCTCTGCGTTGTTCCGGCTTCGATTCCTAGTATGGTAAATTTCAGAAACAGATTTTCTCCGTTATTTAGTATGGTCTGGGTGCTCTGATCGGCTCTAGCGTAGCCCGTTTTATGTTAACCATAACACAAGCGTAACTTGCTTAATTTAGGGATATACAATAAGTGTGTTTGTCTGCTGATTATTATTGTTGTTCTGTAGTTTCAAGGTCGAATTTGATGAAATCTAATCGTAAGCAGTGTCATTAGATTTTTGAAAAATCAATACATTAATCAGGGATTGAATTTGGTTGACTTTGAAATTTAAACAAATAAGTATATACTTATATTGTAGTTTATAAAGATCAGGTTTTGTGAAGAAATATCAAACGTCAAACTAATCGGAAGGGATTATTATTTTAATAAATCGGTATTTTTGAAGTATCTGTATTTTTATCCGTGCAGGAACGGAGAAAGAATACAATTTCCTGCGGCCCGGCGGCCTGTCGTAAGAGGCGACAAAACAACCCACAGCCAGGTGGTAGGGCATTTGCCCGACTGGATGGCTACCACCCCTGGTCTAGGGTATGTCGCCATAACAACCTTGTGTTGTGTTCCGGCATTAGTGACCAGGTTCCAGGCTCCCTAAAGAGAGCAGCAGCGCATTCGTAGCACCTTTGGTGTTGCAAATGTCCATAGGCGATGGTAACCGCTGTCCATCAAGTGGGCCGTCTGCCTGTCTGCTGATCTCCTGCAATAAAAAAAAAAAATCTGTAATCTGCGCCTTAGCTTATGAAATGATTCCAATTAATGTTAAGAATGTGAACTGTCGTTTTAATGAAAACTGTGTCGGAATACTACTCCCGGGAAAATTCCCGCGGGTTCCCGAGATAAAAAAATATCACACATTTTGTAACATAAAATTATCACATATTTTTTAAGAAAAATCGCATTTGTTAAATGTAACACAGTCTATAATCGCTTGTGTTTTATAACTTTGTAACTGAGAATAAAATGTATTTTATCATCACTACATAGTATAAAACAAATTCGCCTTTTCTGTCCCTATATCCCTATGTGCGCTTAAATCTTTAAAACTACCCAACGAATTTTGATGTGGTTTTTTCCAATAGATAGAGTGATTCAAGAGGAAGGTTTATATGTATAATACATGCATCATATACTAAGGCAACATTGCTAATTTTAGAGGTTTCTATGTAGTGATGCCCGTGCAAAGTCGGAGCGGGCCGCTATGTTTTTATATACAACGTTCATAGTTTTTCTGTAGTGTATTTAATTTTGTATCAGCATTGCACCCGTGCGAAGCCGGGGCGGGTCGCTAGTAATCAATAAAAGACGAATGAACCGTATAATATTCGCATTTGAGTTTTTTTTTCTTGTTTAGCCATTTTAAATAATTCCCAGATAAAGAGTAGCGCAGATTTTAAGTTTAAGAATTTCATGTCAATCTGAGTTAACGGCATCGAAATGGAGTCAATAGTTTTTACGTGAATCCGGAATAAATGGCTAAAAAATAAAATAAAATATGCGTCATGTTTCCATCGTTTATATAGTGTATTCCAGTTGTTTTTATAAATAGCTTCAATGTACAGACACGGCATTTTTAGATTTTTATAATGTTATAGATGAAAAAAAAACATTTTTTTAAACTAGTATAAATGCGTATGTGTACATACGATAGTACGGAATCTATATACATATAATAAAATTGTAGAGGTCGAATTTCTGTACAATGAAAAAAATGCTAAAAACCGAGTCAGGGGGATGTAAGAAGTGAAATAAAAGTAATTTAGATTTTTTTAGAATTTTTTGTTTCTCTGTTTGTCTGTCTGTTTGTACCGGCTAATCTCCGAAACGACTGGGCCGATTTACATGAAATTTTGTATGGTGATAGCTTATATCCCCTGGTCAACATATAGGATACTTTTGATCCCGAAAAATTAAAGAGTTCCCGTGGGATAGTTAAAAAGCTTTAATTACTTAAACAGCTTATAACAGACTGAAAGTAATTTCTCTGAAACGTAACATAATAGAAGCGGATATTTTGACAGGGTGTGGTGTCGGTGAGAGAGTTTTATTATATACATACATACATACATAACTTCACGCCAGGTCCCTTGCGGGGTAGGCACGAACAACAGAGTGCCATACAGGCTTATTCTTACACACCTCACTTGCTTCTTTAACATTCATAGCTCTTGTCATGCACGCTCGTCTGTTCTTAAGGCTCCTGACATCACCTTCTGCTAATACATGATCAATTTGATCATGGAAGGTGTGTCGTGGCCTTCCGCGACTTCTGCATCCATCCACTTTTGCATTGTATATCTGTTTAGTCATTCTTTCATCATACATTCTTTCCACATGCCCGAACCACCGGAGCATTCCTTTCCTTTATCATATATATATACGTATACGTACGATACGTTTGTTTCTTTGTTTGTTTGCTTGAACGCGGTAATTTCAGGAACTACCGGTCTGATTTGATTTTTTTTGTCAGTGTTAGAGAGCCAAACTATAGAGGAAGGTTATAGGCTATAAACCATCACGCTGAGAGCAATAGGAGCGGAGCAACAATGAAGAATGTTTCAAAACCGCGGGTTTTTTATAAGTTACTTTTTTAACTTTTCCAAGCGAACGAAGTCGCAGGCCGAAGCTAGTGACATCATATGAAATTTTGTATTGGTTCAAGTTATTCCTCGTACTTCTTTAAATGTACAACGCTCTTATATATAAAACATGATATTCAATATATAAAGTGAATTTTCGCATATAATTCGTGGAACTCTTTACCGTCATCTGTTTTTTCTGAAGAATAAAATCTAGGCGCCTTCAAGTCTCGCGTGAACAGGTATCTTCTAGGTAAGCGTGCTCCACCGTAGACTGCATTTCCGCCTGACACCAGGCGCAATGTCAGTCAAACGCGAACCTATTCATTATTAAAAAAACATTACCTTAGTTTACCATAAAACTAGCTTCTGCCTGCGACTTCGTCCGCGTGGAATTTTTTTTCATAAAAAGTATCCTACGTTACTTCTAATAGCTCCTAAATATGTAAAGTTTCATGATGATTGGTTGAGCAGTTTTCGCGTGAAAGCGTAACAAACAAACTTACATTCACATTCATAATATTAGTAGGATATTCATAAATGACAGCGCAAGTATTTTTCTCAGTAGTTCTATACAATTCCAATATGTTTCGTACAAAAGTAAAAATATAATATTTTATTGCCCATATACTGGCAGGTATGTTTTATTGCTATGAATTATATCAATTTTCTTCGCTAGATATTATTTACCTATTCATGGATAAAAACAGGTAGAGTACAAAAGGCTTTTTATGTTGTACTTGATAGTCTTCGTATAAGTCTTTACTAATATTAGAAATATGAGAGTTTGGATGGATATATTTGTTACTCATTCACGCATTCACAGAGATATAGTTACAGGACTCGGATTAAAATGCCGTTGGAATTTATTAGAGCTCTAACTATACAAACGCATAACACAGCTACAAATATAACTGAACACAATCAGTTCAAACGTAATGCGCGAGTTAATAACAGGCGCAAAGTCCGTCACAATATAGGTTATCGAATGTAAACAATTCTCGTCTTGATCGTGGTGATCGCTAGACTGACTTACCCCTTCTTCCGGGCATTTCTTTTATCCTATACAAATAGAATATGTCTCGACTGCGTAACAATAATTTCCATGAATCACACCTGGTTAATGATATCGTAAACGATTACAATACACAATAGGAAGTTTTTCTTATTACAACGTTTAAACACAAAGTACACAAAAGAAGTCCAAATGCCGAAAGGTAATAAACTGCAGGTGTGCATTTACTTTTGTCGGCGTGTAGCAATAGGCTAGAATATAATAAAATATAATAATGTCAGCCCATAAATGTCCCACTGCTGGGCTCGGGCCTCCCATTATAGGGGATCGGACAGTATACCCGCCACGCTTGTCCAAGGCGGCTTGGCAGGTTTGACACATCGGTTATCTCGATGTGCAGGTTGCATCACGATGTTTTCCTTCACCGTTTTTTTTTAGCACGTGGTAATTGTAAGAATATGCACATTAGATCAGAAAACTGACTAAGAGGTGCATGCGTTCCGGTCAGGATCGAACCCGCGCCCTTCAATTTAGGAGCGCGTGCGCTAACCATTACGCTACCACGACTTCAGACTACAGACAGGCTAGAATAGGTACCTTTTATTCCGAACAAACCTGTCAATCCTCCTTGGAGAATCGTGGGGAGTATACTTTGTCCTTTCCATAAAAACAGGGAGAGCCGAGCCCAGCAGTGGGACGTTTATGGGCTGTTATTAACTGTCTATCTCTTATATATAAAGTGAATGTTTGTCTGTGTGTCCTTTATAGAATCGTAAACTATACATTCGATCATGTGATGACCTTTGGCAAAGTTGTTGTGCATGAGCCAAATAAGGTTTCTGAGTTGCTTCACAATTGGGCCCGGTAGGTGGCGCTACTGTTAAAAACAGCTGGAATAGACCAAAACTAAACGATGGAGAAAAGAAGTAATTTGTATAGATTTTTTGTCTGTTTGTTCGGGATTCATATAAAAACTATTGGACCGATTTCCATTCAGTTTTCACTGATCGGCAACTAGATCTTAAAAATTAACTTTATATCCTGGGAATCTACTGGAATTTTTCAAAATGGCCAGATTAAAGAAAATCGAATTCCAATGTGTTTTCTTTTACTGATCGATAGCAGAAATGCAATAAAGTGTATGATATTTTTTATCCCGGGAATCCGCCAAAATTTTCCCGGGAGCTGTAGTTGTTCGGGTGCGTAAAAATTAGTTTAATCCGACATAGTTTTCACTAAAACCATAGCTTAAATTTTTTATCAAATGCGGTATTTTGTGTCCCGGGAATCTCGCGGGACTTCGAAGTCAAGCGTACTCGAAGTGGCGGGCATATCCTAGTATATTATGTAAGTTTTCTTTTATTGCGACTTAATGGGTGCCTGCGTTATCCGGTTAATATGGAAAATGCATTCTTGCAATAATTGAGTTCCCAGATTCAATAATATTGCTGCGTTGATGCGTAAAATATGCTCCCGTCATACAAAGCTGTAATGGAAAAATAAATTGCAATATATCGGCTATCAGCACACCTAATATTCAATTTTCTTGTCATTCACTATTTTTTGATTTTGACTCACATCTCTATTATAGCAAGCACGTAGCTGTGGTTGATGTTGAAAAAAATGAACTATACAGAAACCAAATTATACTTTTAAATATGACAATACAACTGTGGAATGAAGTTCTAAATCGGTCCTACCTCAGCATGATGCTGGTTGACTCAACCAGCGCTGGTCTTCCACACTGAAAAGTAAGCTATAATCCTGTCCTCTCATATCACATCACAATAATAAGTACACTATTGAAAGACATACATTTAAATAGTATACTATAATAATTGGATATTTTCGATGGAAGGAAGATGTAATAACAAGAGTTTAGAAAGGAATATTAAGATTTAAGATGTGTAGAGATATTGATGATAGCAGAATCATTGGTGCTGATAGACCGCGATGTACATAGCCTGTTCAATAATAGCCTAAGTATATAAGCAGCAAGCCTTGATCAAAAATCGTGCATGTAAGAAAAGATTATTCATTTACTTTCAGTAGAGTGAATGAAGCGATAGTTAGATAGATAACACTCTATTGTTCACTAAAATAAACAAATAAAAAATCTCAATGCAGCGAAACAAAAGGCCGCCATATCGCTTAAACCGACCTCTTCCATACAACCTGACTTACTACATGCTTCTTTAAACGTCTTCTTTATGTTGGCAAACGTGTCCACTTGATGGTAAGTGGCTACCGTCGCCCATGGACATATGCAACACTAAGGGAGTCGATGCGTTTTCTACCTCGTTGAGCCTTAAAAAATCTGTTTACACCCTTCTTGAAGAGCCCCACATTGTAGCGCTCTGGAAAACCGCCTGATCCAGCCCGATGGACCGACGACCTAAGCAAGGTCGCCGGTAGGCGCTGGATGAGGAAATCAGAGGATAGGGATGAGTGGCGCCGTCTTGGGGAGGCCCACGTCCAGCAGTGGACTACAAATGGCTGACGATGATCAAAGCTGATTTTAGTAGTTACTTGAACAATGATGATACTGTTACATACCGACAAAGAGATGTGCACACCTGCCTGTCGTAAAGCGCAGTTTATTACCTCCCCGCATTTAGGCATTATTTTGTTTACTTTGTTTTTAGAATTTGTAATAAAGAAAACATCCTATTGTTATCGTGTTTTTTATAGCCGACATAAGTATCGAACTAATCCCTGTTGTTATTGCATTGTGTCGAAGCTTGAAGGTACACACCTGGAATTAACTCGGCGAACGCCATTCTTTGTTATATTATACAGTTTAATATAAAACAATGCCCGACTAGATATCTATAGTAATTCCAACGGCACTTTAATTCGAGTCCTGTGTAGCTCGTAACAATACGATAAATATTGGCATCGATATACGAAGTTACACATATTTAAGAAAAAAATGTTATCACATATAACAATGGCATGTGTTACGTTCCTATAAAAATAGGTTAGTTATGATGTTTTGATTTGAAATAAATTACTCTGGTAATGTTAAAAAGTTAGTTCGTCAGTATTTATATGAACTTCAAATGGGGCTTATTAAAACGGCGCAACTTTTGAAAGATCCTTTAAATATGGCAAGTGATTTAGCATTTCTGATACCAACAGGAAAATAAATCCTAAGGCCAATAGCCTGCAAAGCGAAGGATTTGGAGTAATATATTGATGTTGAAAGTTATTCGCAGGATCGTCGTAATGAAGATGTATTTGCCTGCCCTCTTGGGAAAGAGGCTAGATAATATGTATGTACAACACTAATATCGAATTTTCTGACTCAAAATGCATTTCGAAACGAATAGTGTGGGGAACATGAGACCCTCGTTAATAAAATAAAAGGGATTCACGCTGTCGCGACCCTTCACATTCCTTTTAAGGGTAGATTAGTGCAAGTTGTCGCGTGCGTGTGACGTAAATTCCTTCCTCTTTAACATCTGGAGCGCTTTTCCAAATTCGATTTGTCTGATAAATGCGTTTTTGTGGTAATTGACTTCGTTTAGTTTAGACTTCCCTGTTCTGTTAGTCGAGGGATACTAGCGTTCAACAGATTTGTCGCTGTACTTACTGTTGGATGCGAATTTTATATGTAGTGCTATTCATGCTATAATGTTAGGTATTAAATGAATGATTGAAAACACTTTATTGTTCACCAAAACAAGACAATAGTTACTTGGTAAAACAAAAGGCGGCCTGCAATGTATTACACTTTTTTATTTTTTTATTGCAGAAGTTCAGCAGACAAGCAGACGGCCCACTTGATCGAAAGCGGTTACCATCGCCTACGGACATTTGCAACACCAAAGCGCTACAAATGCGCTGCTGCTCTCTTAAGGGAGATTGAAACCTGGTCACCAATGTCGGAACACAACTCAAGGTTGTTGTGGCGACATACTTTAGACCAGGAGTGGTAGCCAAAGTCATCTAGTCCGGAAAATCCCCTACCACGTAGCTGTGGGTTGTTTTGTCGCCTCTTACGACAGGCCGCCCGGCTGCAGGAAATTTTATTTTTCTCCTTTCCTGCACGGATCCTTCCTTCCTACACTATTACTACTAGTGCTACTAATACTACTACACTATTTAGACATAGACAGGCCTGAATAGTGTAATTCATTGCAAAAATCCTGTTTGTTATGTACGAAGATCATTTAAGAATAAACAGTGTATATCTATGTACATTGCAGGTCTTGCTATTACATTTTCCCGGTAAACCCAATAAGTATTAAGTTTTTACAAGCTTGTAAACTACATTGTATTACGTGTGATTGGGGAATATACAAGCGTAGTGTAAGACATTTTCCAAAATCACAACGTCTTATGAACTTAGTGCTATGTTCGCTTTGTTAATATAATATTCTGGACAGGTATAATAAGGTCCCGTAACCTTCGTCCGTATGTCTTTTTATGTATATCACAGATTTTTATCCGTGCAGGAACGGAGAAAAAATACAATTTTCTGCGGCCGGGCGGCCTGTCGTAAGAGGCGACAAAACAACCCACAGCCAGGTGGTAGGGCATTTGCCCGACTGGATAGCTACCAACCCTGTCTAAAGTATGTCGCTATAACAACCTTGAGTTGTGTTCGGCATTGGTGACCAGGTTACAGTCTCCCTTAAGAGGGCGCTGCGTATTTGTAGCATCTTAGATGTTGCAAATGTCCATAGCGATGGTAACAGCTTTCCATCAAGTGGGTCGTCTACCTATCTGCTGAACTCCTTCCTGTAATAAAAAAATAAAAAGAAACATTTTCTTCAACAATCTTGCTAGCTTTGTAGTTGCTAAAAAAATTTGCACAACACAAAAATTTCAAAACTTTACTGAGCTTATTGGGAGCGATATCACCTTTACATAACATATTTCTGCATGTGAAATACATCGGGAAACGTTTAGCAAAATAATAAATGCACAAACATTTAAGAAAAAAGTGCGCTTCTGGGACGCCCGACAGAAGTGATAACTTAAACTAATCTAATTAAACTATTTAATATTGAAATTGTTTAACTTATGAAAAGCTAGGTTATTACTTAAATTGTATATATATTAATATGATAATGTAAAAAGATATTTATTAATAAAATCTTTTATTGATTATACAATATATTTATTCTTAGTTACAATTTTTGAATATGTACATCAGAATTTTGTGTATGAACATTATTAGTATCATTCAATCTTATTACCGACATACGGCTCACGATAGGTTAGATGAGAGAGGAGGAGCCTGCCTACCGCTGCTGTATGTGTGAGAGAAAGGGAAGCCAGATAGACTGGCGCCGTAACGTGTTACGTAACGAAGCGGTTTACCCCCCAATAAGAAGTTATCACATCAAAAACTAATCGAGTTAAAACTAAAAAGCAAAAATATAAATAACGTACATTTAACCGTCTTCTTTCTACAATACCTGAAGTCTGTGTTAAGTAAAACATAAAAAACTACAACAAAATGTTTTTTATGTTGGACTAGCTGACCCGTGCCGACTTGTTGGGCATCAGAAAAAATAAAAATACTTATAATTAATCACATTTAAATATACCCTATGTCACTCAAGAATAATGGAGCTTTCCATTGGTTTAAAGAATCAAATCGGTTCAGTAGATCCAGAGATTACCCCCTACAACTTCACAGACCCACAAACTTTACCTCTTTGTAATATTAGTATAGAAAAACATTGATTTCATTTTTTATTATATTTTCCATTATTATATTTGTCGGAGGGAAGCTTAATTGAACGTATTGTTGCTGGATGTATAACGCACAATATCATTTGTTTACATTTTAATTACTTCTTAATGTAATTTAATTAGATTTGTTAAATATTTCTATAACTTAAAGATCGTTCTAACCTAGTAAAAGTTATGAATATTGTAATTTAATAAACGACCAATCAGAGCAGAGCATGTCTTGAGCGGGGTCAGACGCGCCCACTATACTTTGAGTATCTACTTCGATAGACTGAGGAGTTTTTGTGACACATTGGGTTGATGGCAGCAGGTCGAGTTGGACCTTAGAGTATTTTTAAAGAATGTGTTGTAAGTTAGACGTATGAGCGGGAGCCCTGAACCCGCTGCTCGGTCTAAACTATGTTAAAATGTCTCTTAAATCTAAATTAAAAGTGTATAAACCGTTGGCCTTGTGTTTTATGCTCGCATTTTATCCTGATGACGCCCACTAAACCTGCAATAACTAAAGGAGATGTCGTGAGAATGAGGCCGTTCTGCGAGATATTTAATAATTTTGACTCTTTAGGATCGACACCACCGATATTATGTGAAAGCATGTTTACCATTTTCATTAAATTTAATGTCCTTTTCATCTCCTTACAATTCCTTACAATTTTTAAGAAAGGCAATTGAAATAACCGCTGCGACAAAATTTAGTCATCAACACAGTCATACAATTTTAATCGCAAAGTTGACAATTACCTGACAAAATTAAAAAATAACGAAACCACCGCCTTTCCAGTCTTGTGGTTTTTTAATATCAACCCAAGGCTAATCTCCTTTACTCTATTACAAAGTATGAAAAAAATAACTAATTAACGCAATAAATTAAATACTGTCACAGGCGTATCTTCTTAGGGATCTTTTATCCGTGCAGGAACGGAGAAAGAATACAATTTCCTGCGGCCCGGCGGCCTGTCGTAAGAGGCGACAAAACAACCCACAGCCAGGTGGTAGGGCATTTGCCCGACTGGATGGCTACCACCCCTGGTCTAGAGTATGTCGCCATAACAACCTTGTGTTGTGTTCCGGCATTAGTGACCAGGTTCCAGGCTCCCTAAAGAGAGTAGCAGCGCATTCGTAGCACCTTTGGTGTTACAAATGTCCATAGGCGATGGTAACCGCTGTCCATCAAGTGGGCCGTCTGCCTGTCTGCTGATCTCCTGCAATAAAAAAAAAAAAAAAAAGGGAAGAGGGGTATAAAACGTTTAAAAATAATTAAAAATTATTTGACACTTTCCTCGTGTTTACAACTACAGTTTTCGCGATTCAAATTTCGTTTATCTTGAAGAGTGTGCTATGATATTATTATTGTGATGTAGGTTCTTGAATAAACATAACTTCAATCTTAAACTGGCTTTTTATTTTCACTTTTTGTAAGATCTTTTTTGTCGTACAAAATGGTCTCTTCCTAACTCAATTCAAAAAACGGTGTCCTCTTTTTATTTTTGAATTCCACCGATGGTCGCCTTATGGTCACTTCACCTTATGGTCAAAATAAAGACAAAATAAATAATTTCAAGATTTTTCGTCTTCCAGCTAGGCTTTCAGGCTGATTTTCTATTACAAAATGTTTCCCATTTTGTAAAATAAAAATATAGTGCTTTTTTTAAACCATATCTTAACTCATTACAATCCTTGGGCCCAAAAGCGCCGTCTCCTTTGTCACATATATTTGAACGTTTACAAGCCCCTTTACTATCTGACAGGTAGATCAGTTACGAGCGTGCCTTCCAATAATACCCTCTTTTATCTCATACACGAGTTTACTACAACTAAAGCTCGCCGCCTTCGTGAATTGCAAGAACCAATCATTTCAAAGCCATTTTTCCTAAAAAGGAAACATCATTACAGGAAAGTTGCTTATAATATAATAAATAATCCGTGATGTCACTATGAGTCGGCGTAAGCCGCTTATTGGTATAATGTGACGCAGTTAGTCCTAATGCAGACGGATGGACGTGTTTGACAGAATCTATTTTAGCCAGGCCTTTTTAAGTGACATCAAGGTTTTTAAGATAAGTCCTTTTACTGTTCAAATGTAAATGGACTTACGCAGTGCTCTAATGTAGGCTTAATTTCCCCTAATCTAGTTTCTGTAGTCGCTTCATAGTAAAAAGACTTTGTATAAAGATGAAATTTAGGAGATGTTTTTCTTCAGTTTTTGCGACTAGTAAACGATTATTTTCATTTTTAGCACTTTTAGAAATGATTCTCATAAAGACAATTTTTTAGGCACTGTTAGATTATGAGAACGAATTTAATGTAACTCATAATTAATGTTGAAATGTATATATTATATCTGGTTGATGTTAAAATAGAGAAAATAAACAAACATAATTCGACGTACGTTCCATGGGTTTTATTCTGAAGTTTTCGCCAATTTTTAGCCGTGTTCACGGAGGACAAATATGTGAATGAGTAATGTAAAAGATATTATTTAGTCTACCCATAACTTGTTCGTTTTAATAATTTAATTTTTATTTGTGATTTTTTACCCACCCCTTTTAATATTATATAATATTTCTTGAGCTAGACATGTTGCTGAAGAGTTTGTCGCACCACTTCTGCTTTTAAGCTACTATATATTGTGAAATAGTATTAAGCTCCCATAGAGTAAATATTATAATCATAAACAATATGTGGGTAGGCTATACAATAACTCGTTTGATACCTTTGTCCTCCGTGAAAACGGTGAAAAGTGGCAAAAACTTCAGAATAAAACCGTTGGAACGTACGTAGAATTTCTTTTTTTTAGATATAATATATCATTTCAGCATTAATTAAGAGTTATATTAATTTATTTTTATAATCTAACAGTGCCTAAAAATTTTTTTTATGAGAATAATTTCTAAAAGTGCACTGAAAAGTAGCCGAAAAGTCGAAATAAAAATAAAATAAAATACAACGTTTTAAACCGTTACAACGTTGTTCTCTTTATTTCTAGGATATGCCCGCGATTTGGCCACATTTGACTTGAAATACCGGGAACCTTTCACCGGGACCGGGAGCATTGTAGTAGTAGAAACTATGTCATATAACTTGTTTTTATGCATCCAAACAACCTTAAACCGCTCCCGGGTAAATTCCCGGAATAAAAATTATCACACATTTTGCAACATTAAAATTACTATCGATGAAAAAATCAAATTGGTATTCGATATTTTTGGCAATGGCCATTTTAAATCATTCCCAGAATAGTTGCCGCGGATTCCCCGGATACAAAGTAGCGCAAATTTTAAGTTTAAAATTAGCTGTTGCTCAACGAAAACCGTACCGAAATCGATCTAGTAGTTTTTACGTGTATCCCGAACAAACAGACAAACCCAAAAACAGACAAGAAATCTAAAAACATACATCGTGTCCATCGTTTATATAGTCTATTCCAATTGGGTTGTTTTAATAGCTTGTACGTACAGACACAGCATGTTTAGAATGTTATAGTGACGGACTTTGCGCGTGTTATTGAATCGTGTAGTTTGATTATATTGTACCTATATTATACGTGTTTGTATAGTTCTAACTTTTTATTTATTAAATTCTATAATCATTCTAACGGCATTTTAATTCGAGTCCTGTAGCTCGTAACAATATATATAAGAAATTAGTTAAATCCTTGCTAATCGAAGTCAAAGCACTGTAACAATGTCAAATTTGAAGCTTCATTTTAATTACCACCAGCTATAAGGATATTAAGCACACATCCCGTAATGTAAATGAGACCCTAAAAGTTTATTGCACAAAGATTTTAAGACCGCAAAATGAGTCATAAAGATTTTGCGCTTAGATATATGGCTTTATGATATACGTTACGTGAACAAATTATTTAGATGTTTCATAATATATATATTAAAGTAAAATTTGGTTGCATGAGTGCGTAATACAGATATGAAGTAATAGCTTCTTAACACTTTTGTTTATAAGAGCTGACAATAATCTTATCTATAAAATTTTTAAACGCGAACTTTTGAATGACTGTAAGGTTGTTACTCTCTCGCGCAAAAGTAACCGAATTCTTTCTTTCCTTCTTTACAAATATTAATAGCACGTATTTCTTAATTACAAATTTTAAACACAAAGTAAACAAAATAAGTATTTGCACTTCTTCTACGGGAGAGGTAATAAACGTGATTTATGACAGGTAGATGTGCATTCACTTTTTGTCGGCATGTAATAATAAAATAGCTTACACATCAGAATAACATATAGGCTATATAATTTATAAATATAGTGTGAATTATCCAAAATATAAATAAATATAATATAAATTATATGAATTAAGTACCATAACGTATCTATATGTACAAGACATTTTAAGAAACTTTTATTTTAATTGACATGCATTTAATACACAGGGTTTTTATTTTATTAGACAAATAAATATTTAGATAAATATGTTATACCATAATTAGTCAGCAGGATACTTGTACATATGCATGAGAACTGTACTACGTTAAACCTTCTGTATGCCCATTTACGCATTAAACAAATTGAATTGACTCGATCGTTAAAGTAAGCAAGAACGCTTGTTGTAAAATTAAAAAGTCTAATCAAGTGCGAAAAACCCAGCGATCGAGTGTTTTACTAAACACCAGTATCGCCACACGAAAAATTCCAACTCGCGCCGAAAAAACCGACAACCGCAAAAACAATCAGACGCCGAACTCCAAACGCCAAACAGTTTGAAAAACAAAGGGGCTAATTTGTTCGTTTTCAACAAAAAAAGGCCCGGGAAGCCTTGACGAGGGAAACTTATTATTCCAACGAAACAACTGGAATCTTTCCATTCTTCATTTGAGAAGTGACAAATGCCCACAGCCCTGGTGGCAAATGGTGCGAAATTAAAAACTTATTCTTAAAAGTGGGGCGTGATTAGGCTAAAAATAAAATATGCTTTCAACAATTATTATTATTTATTATTCAGAAATTTTTATAAATCTATATCTTAATATATATAAATCTCCTGTCACGATGTTTGTCCGCGATGGACTCCTAAACTACTCAACCGATTTTAATCAAATTTGCACACCGTGTGCAGTTTGGTCCAACTTGAAAGATAGGATAGTTTTTATACCGTTGGAACCGGTAGGTGGCGTTGGGATCGGGTCATATTTTTTCAGAGCAGGACAACGTCTGCTGGGGCCGCTAATATTAATATATGGATTAATAAGGATATGATGATATGTGGTGTTGACAGAAGATGTATGTCAGAATACAGGAGTGTGGAAAGAAAAGACATATTGTGCCGACCCCAAGTAGTTGGGACATGGTGAAAGAAAAGCGCCATTGGATGTGTCTTTGGTTCCCAAGGTCCTGAAATAGGGCGTCGAGATGGACTAAAGAGGTGGTTTAGTTGGTAGGTCCGAGCATGCCATCGGGAGTCCAACACTACCCTACTATTGTCCCCGAGCGGTAGGGTGTCCATGATGGTTTACACCTCGTAAAAAAAAATGGTGAAAGAAAAGCGATTGAGAAGCAAAAATTTTGTACCCTTTTTAGAAAATTGCGCGGACGGAGGAGTATGAAATTCGCACACTCACAGTTTACATAGAGAAGAAGCAACGAATGCTAATATTTTTTTCAAATAATGCAATACATCAAATCAGTAAAAAAATCATTAAACACACTACCCATATTTTTGACACACACATATTATACTCTTTTCTTTATTGTGAAAGTCAAAATAACAGTCTAGTCTTGGCGAAATCTGTGATGATAGAAATGTAGTCTTTGACATTAATTATTATGGTCGAATTTCGACCATGGTCGACCACCAGTTTTATAAATCTTGCTTTATTTTTCGTTAAATGTTGTTTATTATCAATATATTTTTGTTTTAAAACAACTTGAAATAATTTATCATTTGAGAAGTGACAAATGTCCACAGATGATGGTGGTGATGGCAAATGACGCAAAATTATACACTAATTCATAAGATTGGTTACTTTTATCTTTTATTTAAAAATAACTGGAATCATTTAATTCGTCATTTGCTTAATTACACCTGCCTTTGGTAGAAATTAAACATTCAGCCCGTTATTTATTATACTAGTCATACCAAGTGAACTGGCTACTCCAAAAGTAAAAAAAATCGTTTTCATAGTCAAATGATGCCATTATAGCTGTCCAGATAGGAAAATGTCCAACCACATCTCTGGAATATTTAAAAAAATATAAGACAATTCGTCAGAAAGTTTTGGAATCTTAGAAAATAATAAACGAGTTTTGTTGCTCTGAAAAAACAAAGAATTTATTTAGCACAAGTTTACACTTTAACAACAAAAACAATACGATCCAGATATACAATCCTACCTGAAAAAACAAAGAAAGGACATTTAAAGTTTATTAATTAGCTTGTCGATTCCTCTTCCAATTAATTATTTTTAATTATTAGGTTTATTTGGCACATTATCGTCATATTGAAATTCTCCCGTATTTTATCTACTATACCGCAATGCCACTTGTAATGTCACTGGTGACATGTATTAATAATTAAGAATAAACCTGAACTGTTTTTATCCATGAACAAATAACTTAAAGAAATCTAATTTCTTTACATAAATACAAATAAGAATACAACATCATGGAAGTGAAATTTATTATTGTTTCAGAAGATTTTTCACCTTACCAAGTTATATTAAAGATTTACAAGTAAAAGTTGAAGGAATGGTTTGGATATATAAAGACGGATTTCCAATGCTAACCCGCGGTGTTCCTATCTTTGTTTTATCTGAGATTTTCTATCCGTAAAAGTTAAAGTGAATTTAAACTTTAACGTCGATATTCGCTGAACATCGGTTCGTAAGATACCATAATGAATCGGTTTTGTTATACAATACAATACTCTTTATTGTACACCAACATTACATAGAATAAATTCAAATACACAAAAACTTACTTACTAAAAGCTAGTACAATAGACGGCCTTATTGCTAAAGCAATCTCTTCCAGGCAACCTTTGGATGGACAAGATCTTATTACATAAATAGCGTTAGCGTGCAGTTGAAGTATATATATAGTTTATTATACTATTTAGATTTATTTAATTCATATTCGATGTCATCAGCTAATTGCAATCCCATGCTGGTCGTAGACCTCTCAAATTTTCCCCACATTTCATAATCCTTCGCTTTTTTAGGAAATGAAATTTAATAAAATGTAACGGATATAAGATGCATAAAATATTCACCAATACAAGTAGTAGTTTGTAAATGATGCACCAAGAGTTAAATAAGTGCATAATAAAGGGTATTTCAACTTTATCAACACTCAAGAAATCATATTAAATAGTTGTAGAGTACATTTGGTTCTTGCTTTTTTAGTGTTAAGATACTATTGTATTTTTGGTTTTAATTGGGATTGTTCACTTTTTTCAATTTAGCTATTTGAAAAACCATTTCGAGGAATAGTGTCCCTAATCATTACTGTCTAGTTAAAATTCAAAAAACGTACGATCTTCTTGTATTTTGTAAGAAATGCGTTTGACCTTTATTTGACCTTACTAAATCCAATCAGGTGGGCCGTCTGCATGTTTGCTTGTTTCAGGTATAAAAAACATTCTAGCTGTACATTAATTGATTTAAGTTCTGTAACATGGATTTTCCCTAAAGACCACTTTAAAAAAATTAACGATAACTATAGAAAATAATAATGGTTGAACACGAAAAATTATAAGTCTAGCGACAAAAAACACTAAAATGATTACGATACGTAATGAGAGTGTGAGACAGTGACATTTAAATAATAGCACAGATAACTATGATTATATATAGATAAAACTTACATTTATTATTTTTGTTTTCTAGGCAAAGTAAACCAATGTAAACTTGTACCTTATGACGTCATCGGAGTAATAATTTAAAACTCCAATTATAAAAAAAAAACTAACGCTTAAAATATAAAAATATTCAAATTAGTATCTTAAAATACCCTATTTTACGTAATAAAAATATAAAATTAGAGGGTAATTTTTTGTGAAAAATCCCCATTGAGGATTTTTTTTTTGTAGGTATTTTTACTATACCGTTATAAACGATCAATATAATACTGTTTTTTGTCAAATTTAATGCAGATACACTCAGCAGTTTTCAGACAGATCCATGCTCATATACGACGATATAAGTGTTTATTTTTTCGAAAACGAGTTAATGCAATTTTTTTTATGTAGGTAATAGTAAATTGTGCAATTAGTAAGAAGCTGATAGTTTACTATACCTACATATTGTTACGAGCTAAAGGACTTGAATTAAAATGCCGTTGGAATTACTATAAAATTTATTAAAACTATACCAACACGCATAATATAGGTACAAATATAACTAGATGCAATAAGTCCCAATGCAATGCACAATTCAATAACACGCGTAAAGTCCGTCACTAAAATGTACATACGTCTTGCCACACTTGTGTTATCGCTTTGACTGCCCCAGCCATCCGTTCGGGAATTGTTTTATACTAAACTATAATACCGACAAAGGCCGCATTTACTGAGTTAATCACACCGCACATCTGGCATACTTCGACGCAATGCAATAACAACAAGGATTATTCGACATTAATGACGGCCATAAAACAAATACGATAACAATAGGATGTTTTCCTTAATCGCAAATTTTAAACACGAAGTAAACAAAAGAACTCCGAATGCGTTTTACGACAGCCAGATGTGCGCATTTCTTTGTCGATATGTAACAATATATTGCCTTTGTAGTCTTAGTTACTTAGTAGTTCTTAGTCCACGTGGAAGTCTATCTAGTCCTTAACAGTGCGAGATTTTACAATACTACCGATTCGGATTAAACTTGAATTTTAATTAAAACAACCGCTTGACTTAGTAATATCGAGTGAATGGAGAAACTAAGTGAAAAAGTTTAATCGAAAAAAAAAGACGAGATACTACCCTACCTCGAGTTTTATACTACGATATTACTCAGTTAAATGAAGGTAGTTTTAATTTAAGACTTATATTAAAAATTGGTATATGAAAAGAAATGAGATTCTTTATAAGAATATAACAAAAGCTGTAGTTTTTTAACAACATTTTATACTAGCTTAAAGGCACGTTATCTCAGACCTTATAATATAATAAATATCATCTGAATCCTAATAACCACAATATTACTAGATTTGTATCTTTATGAAAACAAACTAGCTATTAATAAGCTAGCTAAACAGACTTCGCTATCTCACCCGTGCATTATTACAATTTTGAAGACATAAATTGACAGAATGTACTCATTATCGTAACATTCAAAATAAAAGTGTAGTTGCTGTGTGCTGAACGTTTTCAAAGAACCCATGAACAAAGTGTCTCCTCCTTAATAGATACAATAAGAAACCTGTTATTGGAGATATTAGAATAATATTTCTAAAGCTATCAAATCAAATCAAATCAAATCATTTATTTGCTTAAAAATATGTTAGTATTATATAATATTAGATATATTGTGTAATTTTCACATTTTTGCTTTTCAGCATGCAAATAGCTATTCAATTGAAAATCAATAATTAACAAAACAGTGTAGTCACTCATCTACAGACATTAATTTACTTATTTTCTAAATTATATATAGTCATAGATAGTATGTCGAGTTCAGAGTTAATAAATGGTTATGTAAATACAATGTCAAAAATTTCATAATTATCTCTCATTCAATATTTTGTACGCTAAATAGATTTTTTGTCAACTCGAATAATTTTTTTAAAATATTAATATTATTTTTGCATTATATTGCATGTAATTATTATATTCTTGTGCATCCAAATACGATTTATCATATAATGCAGTGTATCGAGCATATAATTTATTAAATGTCGGACTTTTTTTTTAATTTTTTTTTTGATTTTTCAAGACTAGTATACATAATTAAACTACGTTTTAACGGTTTTTAGCGCGGTACTATATTTGATTTTTATACACAGTTATATTATTGAAGATTAAAGGCTATTGTGGATAGATTTGACTGCCCCTTCCAAGAACGACAGATAGGGGTAGTCATCGGCTTGAAATAAGTGGCTATAGGGTTAATAATTTGTTTTAAATGATCGTATACCATTATAATACTAATACTACTATCATTAATTTGCAAGATAATTGTAACTAACACACTAACCAAATGTGAACCCGGTCTGAAACAAAGTTTATGTTATTATTATGTATTAGTTTATTTCCTATACTGACTGAATGGGGATTGTTCACAAAAAATTACCCTCTGATTTTATATTTTTATTACGTAAAATAGGGTATTTTAAGATACTAATTTGAATATTTTTGTATTTAGAGCGTTAGTTTTTTTATAATCAATTTTAAAATTATTTCTTCGATGACGTCATAAGGGACAAGTTTACATTAATTTCTTTGCCTAGAAAACAAAAAATAATAAAAGTAAGTTTTATCTATTTATAATCACAGTAATCTGTGCTACTATTTAAATGTCGTTGTAATGAGTAACATATCGTGATCATTTTAGTGTTTTATGTCGCTAGGCTTTTCGTGTTCGACCATTATTATTTTCTATAGTTATCGTTAATTTTTTTTAAATGGTCTTTAGAGAAAATCCATGTTACAAGAACTTAAATCAAATAATGTACAGCTAGATTTTTTTACACCTGAAGCAGGAAAACAGGCAAACGGCCCAACTGATTGGATTTAGTAAGGTCACATAAAGGTCAAACGCATTTCTTACTAAATACAAGAAGATCGTACGTTTTTTGGAAATTTAACTAGACAGAAATGATTAGGGACACTATTCCTCGAAATGGTTTTTCAAAAAGCTAAATTAAAAAAGTGAACAATCCCAATTGTAATTTTAGTGTTGTATGTCTAAGGTACATCATTTATGGAAAAAAAACTTATCTAAACAATGATGTAATGAATTTTTGGGGGTCCAATTTACAATGCCGTTGGAATTAGAAGTACACACATGTAATTCACAGTTATTATAAACACAACCAAATACAGCAAGTCCAAACAGAAGAGCAAGAAATCGTAATAACATTAAACGCGCAAAGTCCATCAATGTGAGATCCCATTCCGAGTGTATGTACATTCAATAACGTTTCGGTTGTAGCTGAAAGTCGACTAACTCTGTCTTAGCGGGTCAGCCTTATCTATTCACAAAATAAACATAGACCAATTTAAAATAAAAGAAGTAATAAAACACGTGTCAGCAGATGATTATTAACGGTTTTTAACAATAATATAATATTACGAATATTTCACAGATTTTTTTTTAACAACGATGAAGAAAAACATCGTGATGAAACTAAAATACTTTGGACTCACGTGACGGATATACAGTCCGTTTCCCTATAAATGAGAGGACCAGCACTGGGACTTGTATGGGCTGTATGTCTTTCAAGACCACGGGCAATAAAATGGATTTTTGGAGGGCTTGCGTGGGGCCATGGGAAGGCCAACACGTAGAGGCCCCTTGACAAATTTAATATAATTGTGGCGTGACTCTGATTGGCGATTATTCCAGTCTACATCATATAAAATGAACCCAAGAACAACCCCGGTCAGTGTAGGACTATTGTAGGAAATAGGAACAAAATGTACCGGGCTATTAGGGTGAAGTGCTAGCGGAACTAGAAATCCGGGTTATGGGGACTATGGCGGCTGGCCGTCACGATGTTTGGGGAACATTGAAAAATGGGCGGTGATCTCGAGGTTCACCGAAGCCACTTCTGGCCTTATATCATTTATCACTTCCACCCGTAGAGCAGAAGTCTGAGCTTTAGCAATCTCTACTCTGTAGCGGCTGGCAAGGGCAAGGACGGAGGTGTGGACCTTGCCTTG
Source organism: Dendrolimus punctatus (assembly GCA_012273795.1). NCBI lineage: Eukaryota > Metazoa > Arthropoda > Insecta > Lepidoptera > Lasiocampidae > Dendrolimus > Dendrolimus punctatus. Next base: position 730,769 of record CM022542.1, read on the forward strand.
GCCCCCCGAGTCAGGGCCGAGGTGTCGCTACTCACCTAAAGCTTCGCCACAGAGCGATAGCGTTTATTAGTATTATAAAAGTGAATACTTTGGGAATTATCAATTATTTGCACCTAACCTACCTTTATTCACAAAACCACATTTCATCTAAAAGCAAAATTGCATAATAAACTTTGTAAAAAGCGGTTAAATGGCCCAAACTTTTCGACCCTTTGGGGGTTTTATAGGTGTTACGGAACTCTCAACTTATTTACGGAGTTAATTTATTTAGCCAAGTGTATATATTAAAGGGACTGGACATTAGACTAAACGATAGGGAGGCGGTTACAATATTGGTTTAACTTTTTAATCGAATTATATGTTACAGTCTCATTTTTCTAGGATTTCTAAACATTGAATCAAAAAATAATAGTAAATAAGTTGTAACTTAATAATTATAAGTTAAAAAAAAATGTTCGTGCCTACCCCGCAAGGGACCTGGCGTGAAGGTATGTATGTATGTAAAAAAATATAAATATACTTGAACGTTATAATCACAATAACATATAATCTAATTTCTCAATTTAGAGTAAGACATTTTATTCATTATTTTTTAGTAAACACTAATGTTTAGTCCGCTTTTGATTAAAACGTTTATTATAAGTTTTTAGTGGATTAAAAAAGTAAAAAAATGATACCTTTATTAATAAAAAAATTATAAGAGCTGAATAAAAATTTTGGTACTAGCATCTTTATACGAGTCAAATCTGATTACTTTTATGTTGTATGGTTAATACTGAAGGTCGTGGTAGTAGTAGTAGAATCCAAGCTAATAAATGGGATGGTTAGTTTCCCAAGAGATAGAAAACCCGAATTTATGCTTGCATTTCTAAAAAAGCCATGCAGTAGCTGTGGAAAATACCATATATTAATGCTTGAGTAAAGATATGTATAAATGTAAATAACTTTATTTAAAAGACCACCATAAGATTGCGACATACGCCACTAGATGGCGTTGTTCATTATTGAGGCACACAATGGTTTAACGATCGCCACTTATATAGAGTTGGGATCCGTTTCACAAAACTGGTTCGCTTTTTGTGGCCACGGCGGTGGCAATAAATGTGTCATACAAGTGTGTGTGTGCGTTTTATTTCTGTACGTAAGTGAAATTAACATCTGGTGCCGAAACCCGGGAACGGTAGTGGTGAGTTTTAGTGCAATATTGAACTTTAAAAACACTGGTAAATTAACTTTGACTTTTTTAATGAACATAGAATAATTGTGAGAATATTGGACTTGTAAAAATTTTAGTTTAGCTTAGGGACTTAGTATATTTTGTGTTAAATTTGGACTTGTAAAATTTTCAAGCTTAGCTAGGGACTTAGAATAGTTTAGGCAAAAGTGTTCAGACGGGGAACCTACGCCCGTTGAAATTTTATAAGTGTTAAAATTTCAAACACTTAGAAAAATTTTGAAATTTTTTCGTGGAACATAGAAACATTTTGTGAAGTTTCCAATCACTTCCATACACATTTGAGTTAACTGATCCTATCTTTTGAAACAATAAATCGATAAAATGGAAGGCTATTTAAATGTTCAAGATGATCGATTTAAATCACTGCTTAAGGCAGAAACTAATTATAGAAAGAGTCCAAAGGAAAGAATCACTCAAGGATACATTGAAATTCGTTTGGAGACACTGGAAGAATTATGGAAAGAGTTCAAAGATACTCACAGGAAACTAATCTCAGGCGTAAAGGCAGATCAGCATGAATCAATCAACTATTTTAAAAACGATATGTACGAAAAGTTTGAGGAAAACTACACGGCATACAAATGCTTATTGAAAGATGCTCTACGAGCGAAGGGATCATCTACAAAAGTACATCATGAGTCTGAATCTGAGACTTGCTCGCCATCGTTATTCAAGTTACCACGCATACAATTACCAAATTTTAGTGGTAATTACGCGGAATGGCAAACATATTATGACATGTTTATGTCGATGATCCACGAGAATGTATCTTTATCTGGAGTCCAAAAACTGCACTACCTTAAGAGTACACTAGCGGGTGAAGCGGAGGCATTAATCCGAAACTTACCAACGACGGACTTAAATTACCAAGCTGCATGGGAGAAGCTCACTAAGAGATACAATAATAAACGCTACAATTGTAACACAATTTTGAAGACTCTGTTTTCTCAGAAACAAATTACACAAGAGTCTGCTAAGGCCATAAAACAGTTACTGGATGTAACATCATCATGCTTAGTCAGTTTGGATAACTTAGGCATACCTACGTCATCGTGGGATGCTTTCATCAATTTCTATGTCACTTCAAAGCTAGATAAAGAATCGCACAGGCTGTGGGAGATGCACATTAATAATGTAAACGCAGACAGTCTGCCAACGTGGATTGAACTTACACAGTTCCTTGAGTCACGATTCCGAACTTTGGAGATGATTGATGGAGGAAGTACCATGCGACATACCCCATCACAACAAAAGATTATCACTAAGCCTAAGGTGTATCATACAGCTATGCATGAAACTAAAACTGACACAGGCATAGTATCTCAGGCTACTAGTAAGCAATGTCCTATGTGTGGATCCAGCCATTTATTATTTAACTGTACACAATTTGGTAAGCAAACTCAAAGGGAACGAAACGATTTTGTACAATCTAAACGACTGTGTTATAACTGTTTGGCTCCAACACATAGTGTGAATCAATGCAGGCAAAGTACAAGTTGTCGTAGATGTGGAAGACGACATCACTCACTACTACATTTTGATAAGGAGAAGAGCCAAGGGACTACAATCAATTTGGAGAGCAAACACACACTATTAGGCGAACCCACATCATCAACAAAATTAACTTCTGAAATAGACGAAATTGATGTCATGGCAAATTTTGCTAACAAGAAGGAGATCGGGAACGTACTACTCGCAACGGCTGTAGTTCAGTCTCAATCACAAACCGGACAAAACTATTTCTTAAGAGCCTTAATCGACCAAGGCTCTCAAGCTTCTTTTGTAACCGAAGAAGTAGTTCAATTGTTAGGTTTAAAGCGTAAAGCAATAAGTGGTTGTGTGTCAGGTTTGGGAAAGGGTCAGTTACAGCTTAAGCATATGGTTTCATTGCAAGTAGAGTCGCGGAATAATCCGCAATATTCAATCAACGTTACCGCGTTTGTATTAAAATCACTCACTTCACGTATTCCATCAAATCAAGTACAATCACCTGATTGGTTAGAAATTGAGAAGCTTCCACTAGCCGATGCAAGATATACATCACCAGGCAAAATAGACGTTTTGCTTGGAGCTGAAGTGTATGCTGAGATATTATTAAGTGACATTATTAAACACCCCCAAGGATATCTTATAGCTCAGAATACAATCTTTGGTTGGGTCATTTCTGGGAAGGTGTCACAATCAGCTTCAGCAAGTGAAAGAATGTTAAGCTTACATGTACAAGTAAGGGAAGACAATGTACTAAAGAAGTTCTGGGAATTAGAGAACGAACCAAATATCATTCAGAAGAAGTTGACAAGAACGGAAGAGAAATGTGAAGAATTCTATGATTTAACCACTACTAGAAATAAGGAAGGTAGATTCGTCGTGAAATTGCCTTTTACTAATGAAGATCCAGAATGTCAATATGGAAGATCAAAAGATATAGCACAAAAGAGATTCTATTTATTAGAAAGAAAGTTCAAGAAAAATCCTAAATTTCACGAAGAGTATGCAAGGGTCATGCAAGAATACATTGATTTAAATCATATGACTCGCATCACCAATGAGGTTCCGTACGAACTCATTGATCATCCCAAAGCAGTTTACATCCCCCATCATGCCGTGGTGAGGGAAGACAAGGAGACAAGTAAGCTACGTGTTGTTTATGACGCCTCTTGTAAAGGAGTAAATGGTGTATCACTCAACGACAACCTGCTTGTGGGACCGAAATTACAACAAGACCTGCGACACATCTTAATGAGATGGCGAAAACACCCTATCTGCATAGTTGCTGACATCGTCAAAATGTATCGCCAGGTGCGAGTTCATAATGAAGACACTCGTTTCCAGAGAATCTTGTGGAGAGACAATCTTAATGAGCCTGTGGGCCATTATGAATTGCAAACCGTGACATTTGGTACAGCATGTGCCCCATATTTGGCTGTAAAATCACTGCAAAGATTGGCAGAAGAGGAGCAGGATAAGTTTCCTATAGCGGCTAAGATTACGAAACAGGATTTTTATGTCGATGATATGATGACCACTTGTGAAACGTATAATGAGGCTATAGAAATCTACAAGCAAATAACCAATTACTGAACTCAGGCGGCTTTCAACTGCAAAAATGGAATAGCAATAGTGATGAATTTATGAATTTTATCAATAAAAAGTCTAAGAGTGGTGAGAAAACTTTAGATATAAAATCCGACAACACTGTAAAGGTTCTGGGTATCCGCTGGAATCGGGATACAGATAATTTTGAATACACTGTGAATCTACCTGAGTTGTCTTCACCAATAACAAAAAGAAAGGTTCTTCTGACATAGCCAAGCAATATGATCCCATGGGGTGGATAGCCCCTGTCATAGTAACAGCAAAAATATTCATGCAAAAATTGTGGAAGTCAGGCTTGCCATGGGACAGTGAGTTGACTGGAGAGTTACTAAACGAATGGACAAAATATAGAGAGGATTTAGTTAATCTAAAGAAGATCATGGTACCACGCTGGTTGCGGTATACCAAAGGCTCGCAATCAGAACTGCTTGCCTTTGCTGACGCTTCTCAGTCCGCCTACGGAGCAGTTGTTTATTTAAGAGTTGTTGATGTCCAGGGCAAGGTTCATGTGTATTTAATCACATCCAAGACAAAAGTAGCTCCAATAGAAAGGAGTTAACGATTCCTAGATTAGAACTTTGCGGTGCTCTCTTGGCTGCAAAGTTATTATTCGAAACATCTCAAATTATGCATATACAGAAGGAGAACTTATTTGCTTGGTCCGACTCTACTGTGGTTTTGGCCTGGTTACGTGGCTTGCCATCTAGATGGACCACATTTGTGAGCAACCGTGTCTCTGAAATTCTCAATATTTTGGACTGTGATCAATTCCGGCACGTTGCTACAAAAGATAATCCTGCAGATTATGCATCTAGAGGCATGCAACCATCAAACTTAAAGATCAGTCCTGTGGTGGCATGGCCACACTGGTTGCGTCATGACGTTATTCCTTCGACAAAAACGAATTTATAACTCATGAAGAAGAAAATCTAGCAAAGTTATGAAATCAAGTCTTTAGTTGCAGTGAGAGAAGACAGAGATAAAAGATGTTAGAGAAGAAAAGAAATGTATTTGGGCTAAGTATTCATGTTTAAAGAAAATGCTAATAGTTATTTCATATGTAAGAAGATTTATAAACATAAGGGGCCTAGAAGTGGAAGAAAGAAACAAACCAAAATTCATTACAGTGAAAGAAACTTGGGAAGCCGGAGTTTGGTCTGCGAAACTGCATCTCATAAAAACAATCGGTGAGAGTACTTTGACTTTCGAAGAACTAGTTACTTTACTGATTCAAGTGGAGGCATATTTGAATTCACGTCCAATGAGTCACATTAGTGACAACCCTGACGATCCTCTCCCCCTGACACCCGGCCACTTTTTGGTAGGTGAAGTACTTACGTCTGTGGCCGATGATACCAATCTACAGCAAGCAATAATGTAAATTATTTAGATAGGTGGCGAGCAATTAAAAAAATAACAAATCAATTTTGGAAAAGGTGGTCAAAAGAGTATTTATTAAATTTAAATAAACGTTCAAAATGGACTACTACCATTTGGGAACCGGACATAGATGACGATGTAATCATTCGCGAAGAAAATTTACCCCTACTAAGTGGATTTTAGGGAGAATAGTTAAAAACCTTACAGGCAAAGACAATGTAACTCGTGTCATTACTCTAAAATGTACAGACAAGTGCATCAAACCGCCGGTAAATAAGATTTGTATTTTGCCCAAAGAGTAGTAATCTTTGTTTATATTTTTTGCATTTGCTCGGTTATTTTGTTTATATCAATATTTCTAAAACCTTTTTTTGATAGTGGGCGGCGATTTATTGAAGGACATTGTGATTTGTGAAATAAATCCCAAGTCCTTAGTGGGCGGTATGTGGAAAATACCATATATTAATGCTTGAGTAAAGATATGTATAAATGTAAATAACTTTATTTAAAAGACCACCATAAGATTGCGACATACGCCACTAGATGGCGTTGTTCATTATTGAGGCACACAATGGTTTAACGATCGCCACTTATATAGAGTTGGGATCCGTTTCACAAAACTGGTTCGCTTTTTGTGGCCACGGCGGTGGCAATAAATGTGTCATACAAGTGTGTGTGTGCGTTTTATTTCTGTACGTAAGTGAAATTAACAGTAGCACTCAAAAAGAATAAAGTTATTCTATTAAATGTACGTATTCCATGAAAAATTTACCGAAATGTCTGAAGCACAATGATAAAAATTCCTAATTAAAAAAAAAACAGTTATATTATTTATAGGTCATACTGGTCATACCTGTTTCCAAGAATAGTTGTAAAAAATCCACTCCACATTGATTTGCTCTATGTAATAAAGGGCCTAAAGAATATTAATGTACCGAGTTTAAGATGAAGTAAACCCTCTTTGTATTTAACTAGAAGTTTTTATTTTTCATTTTGTAAGAACAAACTGCCGTTAAGTTATTAGTGAAGCTAATTTAGAAACCATATTTCAGTTTCAAAAAATGTAAGGAAAGCAACTTTTTTTTAAAAGGTTGTATAAAGTTAGCGTGCAAAATGAGTTTTGTTTTTTCACAGCTTTGTTGATGCTTAATTTGTATCAAAGTAGGTAGTGATATACTACGGTATATTGATATATATATATATATATATATACAACGTGTTTCATTTCAAATGACAATAAATCATAATTTTAGCTGTCTTACTCCATACAAAGTTTTTGGTACTATTAAATCAACCGTAATGTCTAAATTTAAAAAAGCAATTTCCGAACAAATTAAAAACAGAACATCTTGTAAATATTGGTTCACTGACCTTGGTAAGAATGAACATCTTCCGCGTTTAATGATGAAGAGACGAGCTGGCAACATGATACATTTGGTCACTAACCTACCGATTTAGTCACAATAACAGATACATGTTGTTGTAAAATTCTGAAATGAAAAATGAGGTCCTGTGGCTAAACCAAAGAAGCTACCTTGATTAGTTTTTGTATTTGGGTAGAGTACGTCATGACGAAAACGTGGTCTGATTTATTGTCGTAAGGTCTGAAACACGCTGTATATATATAAAATATAATGTGAATTTTTCAAGTGGGATTTCAGGACCAAATCCAAAACTATACGAAATAGCGAAAGAAGACTCAAAGGAGTCTCGATGCTGATTTTGACGAAAACTAAAGTGGTATAATTATTATATTGTTGAAAAATTCAATTACCTTAGTCAGGAATCGAAATGGTAGATTTTGAAAAAAAGACCCCATCTGTATTACATATTATACACCTACACCAGTAAATAGAGTAACTTAAAAGGAACAATTTTTGTGAAGGAACGTCAGTTCAGTTGTGAATTAGTCGAGCTCCCAGAATTTAAAAGGGGTTTACGCTTTGCTTCAATTTTAATAAACAAAATTTTTATAACAATTAGTGTATCTAAATCGGAAGGACACTCAAGAAACTCACCGGTTCTTCTTCAAATGCTTACTAATGCTAGTGACTGGAAGATGGGACGCTGCCAAAGTATCGACGCAAGACGCGTCCCAACGCACCAATGACATACCATCTTGTCCCTTGCCATCGTCGCGGCACAAGCCGTCGATAACTTATTTGTGAACTTATTTTTAGGATTTCTCGTCTTCTGGATAAAATTATGGGCAGATATTTTCCATTTTGTAACAGGAAAATAGAACGTATTTGTTAAGCCACATCTCAACTCATTACATTAGCTGGGCCCAAAGTTGCCGTCTCCTTTCTTTACTATACGATACATGAACTCCTTGATATGTCTATTATTTAGCTCCACGGCTCTCACCGGTGCATTAGTAAAGCTATTCAATTAGAGCCTGGCCTGTGCTGGACCCTGGGTCGCATGTCCGGAATACCGCAACCGCAGTAGTCCCACCGGGTCTCGGGATTTCGTGAGCATTCCCCAGTTTAACACTATTTGAGAATTAAAGCTCACAGTTTAATTTTGATTATATTTAATGAAGACTTAGTCTTATCGTAGCTTAATTTAAATTAATGCGACTAAAATCTATCTTATACTAATATATAAAGGTGATGAGTTTGAACTACTTGGTCTGATTTGAAAAATTATTTCAGTATTAGATAAGCCTATTTATCGAGGATGTCTATAGATTATATATCATCACGCTAGGACCAAAAGGATCGGAACACCAATGAAGAATATTTCAAAGTCGGGGTTTATTTTTCACTAATTTTTTAAACTATTTTTAACTATTGTGACTATAATATGTATGTAAGGTTTTTAAAAAACAAAGCAATAAATAAATTAAAATTACTTTTTCTATCAGGGTTAACTTTCAAAATCATATAAAAAATTTCATCAAAATCTTCTAGGAAGAGTTCAGTGACGTATACACATATAAAATAATTATATATGTATAAAAGAACTAGTGGGCTCGGTAAAAATTATCCTGTCCTGAAAAAATAAAAAAATAAAATTAACATCATTGCAACGGCATCTACCAGGTCCAATTGTAAGTCTTAGCCCTCCAGAGAAACCACTCAAACATACACAAAAAAATCATCAAAATCTTGGAAACTGATTTCAGTGCCACCTATCGGATCCAATTGTGAATTTACACCAACTAAGAACCCATTTAAAAACCACACAAAAAACGGCCCGTTAAGTTAAATAGATACGTATAGAAGAATTAAACATATAAAGGCATAGATTAATTCCGCAAAGGACTATTTTGTTGGGTTTTAGAAACCACTAATGTTACCTAACACCAGCAATGGTACTAAACCTGACAACGTCCCAATAAACAGGCTGTATTCCAGACACGTGTGGCATTCACCGCAGAATGCCTAAGCTGCGGTCAAACAATAAAATTCCCGCCGCCACCGAAATATTCCCAAAAATAACAGTTTTATTGCAACAACTAAATAAACAGACGCCCCGCTTACAGTAACGGCCCGCCTTAATTAATTTAATGGATACTGCCGTTGCCTTCGCGGACAGTCGTGATAATATCAATTTAAGGGCGCACTGCGAGCTAAGCCCTGGCGGTGTGGTGCCAATACAAGCGACTAGCGATTCTTTTTTTTTATATGAATTTCAATAGGTATTGTTTATACTTAAAATTATATGAGTATATTCTTCTATTCCCATATCACAATTTATTTTAATAAACATCATATAAGTAGCAAACTCATATAACCAAATGGGTACGTATGTATATAAAAAAATATGTTTTTTATTTTTTTATTGCAGGAGGTCAGCCAGGCAGATGGCCCGCTTGATGGAAAGCGGTTACCAACGCCTATGGTATGGCAACAACAAAGGTGTTACAAATGCGCTGCTGCTCTCTTAAGGGAGACTGCAACCTGATCACTAATGCGGGAACACTCAAAGTTGTTACGGCGGCATACTTTAGACCAGGGGTGGTAGCCATCCAGTCGGGCAAATGCCCTACCACCTGGCTGTGGGTTGTTTTGTCGCCTCTTACGACAGGCCGCCGGCCGCAGGAAATTGTATTCTTTCTCCGTTCCTGCACGGATAACTTTACTTATAGGTGATTCATATTAGTAATTTAAGCTTTTTGTAGAAAATCCTACATTACACACAAACGATGTATATAGCTCATCACGTTATATTACATCTTATAGTTACATACTTATCTCGTCCGTGACGCCCCGGTGAGGCGCGTGTATATGGGCGTGATTTACGCTATTTGAATTACGAATTTACAGGCTGATAGCAACGTTCGCTTGATATTGGACCCAACACTTTTTAGAATGTGGTTTCCGAGCAATATCCAGCTCCAAATGTTCTCTAATGCAGAAATTTAGATAGTGAGCGGGTCAAGTACAGCGACCTTAATATTTGTAATAGTTTCTATGTTGTTAAACGTTTCATTATATACACGACGAATAGGCGTATAATTATATATAATTACATAAAAAAAGCCTGTAAATTTATTGAGACTACATGTACCTATCTAATGTATTAATTTTAAAAGTATTTGTTCCAACCGAATTTTCAATCAATCAATAACTCTTTATTGTACACCAATACAAAAAAGAACTTACAGACTAAAACTATGTCTCATTATGCACAAAGGGCGGTCTTATCACTAAAAAGCGATCTCTTCCAGACAACCCCGGGAATGAATTGAGATTATAATTACGATGGTGGAATACATAATATAAACTTTAACAATACTCGTGGACAATTGTCATCTTTGTCTTCAGTGATCACGGCCACTGAAAAGTGACCGAAACGTCGGAATAATCAAAATCAAATAAATTACTGCGCTTAAAATCGTTAAAACGTAGTTTTATTATGTACACAAGTCGCGAAAACTTAAGAAAATATTATATGAGTATATTCTCTGAAGTTCCACTTCTTCTGAGTCTGAACTGCACATACACATCTTTCTTCTACAACATACATGTTATAACGCCCATGATAGGGTACGCAGAGACTATACTCCACTTGCGACGATCCTGACAAACAACTTTTGCTACATATTTTTTCATTAACTTTTTCATGCATGCCCGTTTATTTGATATGCTTTTTACTTGACCTCGTTTAAACACTTCTGCTATTTGATGAAGGTGTGTACGTCGGAGTCTAGCAGTACCAACTCTACCATTCACAATACTGTCATACGCATGTCTTGAGATTCTATTTTCATCCATCCTCTCTACATATTGTGGCGACCGAGGGTGGAACTGCCCAGCAGCGTAAATCGGTTTTAGAACGTTTTAGAAAGAACTAGAAATTTCTGGAAGGAAAAGAGAAGGACGGATATATTTAGAAAAGGATAGACGATAAACGAAAGAAAGAGATAGATAGATGTTAGAAAGAGATAGACGACGAAAGAAAGGAATAGATAGATATATGTTAGAAAGGGATAGATGTATAAACGAAAGTTCCCGAACAGAAGGTTCGGGAAAAAAAGACAGAGATAGATAGATGGATTCTAGAAAATTCTTCCGGGTATATAAACAGCGTAAGGCGCGCCTACCGGGCAGTTTAGAGTTGAAGTTTAAAGTTGAGTACATTCCAAGACGGTGAAGCGATAAGTGCGATACTAAAGAGTTGGAAGAGAAGGTTAATAGAAGACAGAGACGAATTAAGTGGTGAATTTAGTGACAAGTTTGGTGAACGGATACGTGAAGTAGGTGTGTAGCGTAGTTCGAGAGAGGAACCAGAGGCGAGCTACACGCGATAATATCGGAGGTGGTTTACGCAATATCGGCGACGGTATTGAAGGTGTGTTAACTTATCGCCGGGACTGTGCATTGGTCGTGTGTTCAGGGACGACCCTGCAGGGAGGTACTGCGCGTGGCTGTGTAAGTCAATAAAAGTTTTAAAATTAAAAACTGGTGTTTTCTTCCAATCCGTAAGTGCGTAACCCCGCTCGCATGTAACAATATTTCTATCTGTATTTTATTGGCATTTTCAAAAAGTATGTTACTAAAGTTGTTTTCGAAAATTCATTAGTAATTTAATTCCTTCCCTACATTTTATTTTTAAGGGCTGATGCGAAATGCTCTTGACAGAGAGGAAATAAATCACTTACCAGAACGGTGTCCCATTATCCTGTTCCCCATACATTTGATCCCTTCCTAAGACAACACATTTGCCTGTCCCAACCCTAATTTTGCTCTTCACGACATCTTTGATAAAACTTATTAGGGAGCAAAGCTTTATTTGGTTAATTTAATCTGACAGCTAATAAATATTAAAAAAATGCATTTTCCTTATTTGTGATTGAATTGGTATTGTAGGGTTTAGAATACGTAATTTGGAAAACGACAAATATACAACCACTTACCTTGTTTGCATAAGACCTGCCTCCGCTCGAGGTTCACCTGTGTGGTTCAGCGTGGTTGATATTCCACGCTGAAGTCGCATAGATGACCTATGGTTGCATATTTGCGATCCAGAAAGGCTTTTTATTGATCTGCAGCAGAGCCGGCCATGGTTCGCTTATTGAATATGGGACCTTCGTCAGAGTGTTCACAGAAGGAGCATCCTACATCAATTATTTCAATATAGTGTTACATGCCGACAAAGTGAATGCCACCTGGTTACCTTTGCCGCATTTGTATGCTTTGTGTTTAAAATGTGTAATTAATAAAAACATTATATTGTTACTGTACTTGTTTTATGGCAGTCATTAGGCAGATGTGTCAAACTAATTCTTGGAAAATATTGTTTTGCATTGAGGCATATTGTATTTTTACAGGATAAAAGGAATGCCTGAACGGAGGCGTAAAGCAGTCAAGCGACAATTTCGATACAAGCAAGAAGTGTACATCGATAAGCTATATAGTAACGGACTTTGCGCGTGTTATTGAATCGTGCATCACGTATGGATTTATTGCGTCCAGTTATATTTGTACCTGTGTTATTCATGTTTGTATAGTTCTAATAAATTCTATAATCATTCCAAGGCATATTAATTCGAGTCCCTTACTCGTTACAATATTTATGGTTACTTTATGTGAAACATTTACAGAAATTCAGTGTTAATACCGTAATTGGCATCAAATGCCAAAATTAGTGTCATTACTTTATGATTTTAGCTATAAGTTGAGCCGTTCTAAGAAGTCCTATTTGAAGTTTCAATGAACATAAATACTGACGAAATAACTTTGTAACAGCATCAAAATAATTTATATCAAATTCCGCGCCAAACTCAAGTGGCTTCCAATACGTTTTCGCCGAAATGCTCATATATTGTATCTTCTGTATAATACATTATTTATTAACCTGCATACCTCAAGGAACAATTTCATTACCTTTATTCCGGTAACTTAAAGTCTCTCAGATCCTCGGAAAATTTATTACTTAAAACTCCTCTGTATACAACTAGCTCTTATGGCAAATCCTTCACAGTTAAAGCAGTTCGTCTTTGGAACGCGCTGCCTGTTAATATAAAGCTAGCCAAGTCACTGCCCATTATCATTAAACTTGTGATGGATTATTATAGCTCAAATTAAAGATGCAGCAGTCATTCGCATATTTTTCTTGTCTTATATTTATTTAAGTAAGTGTATTTTATAATATATTATTTACATATATCGTATTAGTATAATATTTGTATTTTTATTAATGTATGTATATTATATCATGTATGTATATATAAGATGTTCGTATAAAATTTTTTGTCCATCCAAAGGTTGTCTGGAAGTGTTAAAATGAGTCGTGTAACTTGGCACTGCACTCAGAAGTCATGTTACATTTGAATGTTTGACACCATGTTTTTTATACATTCTTCTGTCCTCTTATGTCGATATTTTTTCTGTCGTGTATTACTTACATTATAGTATATTATATCCTTGTGTGCTTATTTATAACAATAACAGACCACTACCGATCTAATTATCTACAGGAAGAAATCGCTAATAGCTATAAGACCGCCTATTGATATGTAAAATTTTGATCTGTTAACTGTATATTCAAAACACAATAATATTCATTCATTCATTCATTCAAATTAAATCACTATAATTAACTTATTTCTTTAGAATCGTAACAAATGCGAATGTTGTTTGTCAACAATTTTTTTAATAATATTTATGGCTTGGCAACTTATTCTTTAAGCCAGGTCTTAATTACTAACGTGCATAGTAAAGTAAAATTTCACTTTCTTATTGTTTGTTTAATATTATAGTTTACCGACAGTGTTTTTTATGTATTTAAATAATGGCTTATAACAGTCTTGTATTTTTAAAATGTCATGTAAGCGGCGGGGTTTCACAGGCTTTGCACGGCAATTATTCCCAGTCTAGCCAAATGAGCAGGTGCAGAGGAGTGTCCAAAATTTTGCCTATTAATAGTTGTTATAAAATCCCTGTCTCTGTTGGCTTCAGTCAGTTTCTGGTACCTTTTTTTTTACCAGGGGAAATCCGACTGAGGACTAAGCCGCGACAAGGGCAGAACCTGGGGGGATAATTCGCGACCTAGTGTGGGATTCGCCAGATCGGGGGTGGCACTAGCATGTCCAGTCAGAACTGGTGCCATGCTATTGCCACTCCCCGGTTAGGGATACCCACTAAAACCCCTGGGTGTTCCGTCCTTCGCCTTATGCCAGGACTACGGGTATATTACCTAGCCTCTCCGCAGCCCTGGTAGGCGTGGGCCCCCCTCACGAGGGCTCATTCATTGCCGGGGGACTCATCCCCCGCATCGTCATGCTCCCTTTGGCGTGGGGCGGTATGTAACGCGCCCCACGGAATGAGAGATGAGCGCGCGCGGTACACTCGCGCTCTCAACTCGACGGCATATGCGGGTGAGTGAGAACCCCTATACCCCAAGGGGCCCACCCGCGCCGCCCGCTTACGGTGGCCGAGGTCGAAATCCTCCCTCCGGCGTCGGCGGTCCTCCTTTGGCGGGAGCGGAGCAAGGACGTCCGCTCACGCTCCCGCTCCGCCTCCTCCTTCGCAACATAACGCGCTCGCAGAAGAGGAGACGGCATCCCATCTGGTTGAGTTTCTGGTACCAAGGCTTACGAGATAAGTTTTCTTGTATACTTGCATACTATTTGCCTTTATTTTTTACATTTTGGTCAGCTTTCCAAAAGCTTTCCCATAATATTAAACCTACACTGTTTATGTGTGCGTATATGTCAGTAAAAGGTATACCAACAGAGAATGTTACATCAAGTAATTAATACCCAACTTAGCACCTTTATCAGCTATTTTTGCCTGTTATTCCTTCATGTGAGGAATCCACATAAAACATACTGAAACCTTCTGAGTGGTTTGTCAACATATTTTTTTCCTAAATATTAGTGACGTGACCTAGAGATCGATGTATAATCGAAAAGTACAAACATAAATCGTATTTAAGTATAGCATATTTCCTATATTTAAAAGACAAAAAAGGCAACGAAACGTAAAATATAATGTTAATATAATAAATCGTTTTATTTTAATCGATTCGATAATGTGTATCTTGGTATATCGATTCCAATTGGTAATCGTATCATCATTGATTGTTTACGTAACTTAAAATCATTTTGATAGATGACAATGTGGTTTTGTAGAACGGCCTAATTGTAATTATAAGTTCAAGCGTCAATACAATCCTAAATGCTTATGGACGCGTTCCTTTAGTGTCTCACAACACCCGAAATGCTCTGTCAGCCATTCCACAAGGCGACCGCTGTCGTTATGGTCGTGGCGAAAATCTTCTATATCGATCACGTAGCGCTCACAACAACCTATGTGAAGAGGTGGTTTGAAGTAGGCGTTGACCGCAGAACATTAATTCTCTCTATCTCTTGACATTGAAAAAACCGACTTCAAAAACTAAAAAGTCAAAAACAACTTATTTCTAAAGCTATTATTATTAATATATATTATTTAAACATCTTAAAGTCGGTGCTTAGTAATTTTTGAAATATAGTTAGTAAGTAATTTTTATGTTTTATTTTGCACCGACTTCAAGAGTTTTAGATAATATATATTAATAATAATAGCTTTAGAGATAAGTTATTTTAGAGTCTTTGGATTTTTAGTTTTTGAAGGCGGTTTTTTAAAACGAAGTTTTTTTAATTTTATTTATTACTTTTTAGTGTCTAGCTAGGTATGGGTAGACCTACGAAAAGTGCCATGCCCCTTAAAAAATATAGGTCCCAAGAAACGGGAATAAAACATTTTTCGCAAAATAAACTACTGGGCTAAACTATGTTCAATTTTTAGAGGACTAAATGGCAACTATTCCGCGTCGAACGAAAAAAGAATCACGTAAATCGGGTCATAAATCTCAGAGTAATCGGTGAACATACATAAAAAAAAGATCCTGACGAATTAAGAACCTCCTTTTTTTGAAGTCGGTTAAAAAGGGTGCGATTTTCAAAGCAGCCAATGATATTTCTGTATTTCTTTATATATGGCAGTAACGCCACATAACCCTTTCCACTAGAGTTTCTGACTGTAGCGTCCACAAGCAAGTGGATCGGGAAAAAATAGCATATATACCTCAAAGTTAGTAAAGAAGCGCTGGAGAACTCCTTAACCTCAAATTGTATTACTGTCAAGTAACAAACGCTGAAATTTGCTCAAATGTAACCGAGGGTACTTGAGCACAAAGCGTTTCTTCAAGAATGTATAACTTATTCCAAACGTATAACCGAGTGGACTCTGCTAAATGGTAAGTGGTTTCTGTCCTTGATTGCCCTTTACTCTCCCCTCCTTGAAGAATAAGGGGGTCCTCATAAGGAGTGTAACGTAACGATCTTATGGCGGTGTTCGAATACTTTTTGTTGCTGGGGATTTGGTTTCGTAGATGCATCTCCAAAGGCTTATTGTTTTCTGTATTGACAGATTTAGCTAATAAATTAACAATAAATTCCATGTTCTTTACGTAATAATTATAATTATTAAACATTCATTATATTGTTACGAGCTACAAGACTCGAATCGAAATGCCGTTGGAATTACTATAGAATTTATTAGAACTATACAAACACGTATATTACAGGTACAAAGTATATAACTGGATATAACCAGTACAAACTGCGCGATCCAATAACACGCGCAAAGTCCGTCACTATATCGCTTATCGACTGTCTATACACGTCTTACTAGTATCGTAATCGTCGCTTGACTGCCTCACTCGTCCCGTCCCGTCCCGTCTGTTCGGCTTTCCTTTATTCTATCCATATACGATATGCCTCGACGCATAACAATGACAACAGGAATTAGTTCGACACAGCGACTAACGACTGCCATAAAACGAGTACAATAAAAATAGGTTATTGTATAATTGCAAATTTTAAACACAATGTAAACGAAATAATTCCAAATGCGGGAAAGGTTATAACTGCGCTTTTTACAGGCAGGTGTGCATCTACTTTGTCGGCATGTAATAATATTATTTTAAGGTAGATAGATAATACTTATATAGATAGATACACCAACACAAAAATTAACTTAAAGCTAAAAAGTGATCTCCCAGACAACCCCAGGAACGAATTGAGATGATAATGGCGATGGTGGTATACGTAACATATATTACGAACTATTTACATTTTAACTATATATATATATGTAACCCTATGTACATATATTTGTATACAAATATGTATGTGTATTTATTTATTTTTCACTTATAATATATGTTTGTATATATATTCTAAATTATGCGCACGAAATACCGACTCATTATTAAAAATGTAAAATTATCTCCAGAAGGTTGTCTGGAAGAAATCGCTGTTAGCGATAAGACCGCCGATTGTACTAGTTATAAGATTCTTAATTCATGTATTATTGTTTTCTTGTGTGCAATAAAGAATATTCTATTCTATATATGCAGAAATTTTATATATTACATAGATATATACTCAATATACACAACATAAATATCTAATATCTACAAAATAAATATTTTTTATAAATGAATTGTAATATCATTATTTTAAATACATTTAGAAAGCTAAACCATATTAGTGTTGTATAATATGATATAATTTCAACAGTTTCGTAGGCAATTACCATTTCCAGAGCCATTGAACATTCAAAATATAATTTGCGTTTGGATAAATGTTTCGATGTTATTTTAATGTTAACAACGTTAGTATTACTAGCATTTGCTTTGAATTGAAATACGCCTAAAATTAAAGCAAATAATAATAGTAAACCTAGAGATTGCCACTCGTTGGCAGTCATCATCATCATCCGGGCGTTAAAGCCCGGTTGCGTACGGAGTGATCACTTGACGCCCAGAGTCCGCTTTCCTACTTTTTCTTCTTCACTTCGCGTAATCTTCGGCATCCCTTGTATTGAGACCGTTGGTACGCATGTCATCCCTCACAACGTCAAGCCAGCATTTCTTGGGCCTGACCCTTCGATCGGGACCTGGCGGAGGGGACATGGCTACTCGTTGTAGTGTAGTGGCTAACAGACCTGCATTTCATTCCCATGACCTGCGTTTCATTCCCATGACTGTGTTGAAATCCTATCTAGGAGAAACATACCACAGAAGTATTATATTTCTTTTTTTCACTTAATGTGCATATTGTTATAATTACCACGTGCTGAAGGTTAAAGTATATTGTGATAAATACGTCAAGATAACAGACTTGTGAAATCCTTTTTTTGAAATTTGTAATTAATCAGTGTTCTGCTGTCTATATAGAACATGAACTGCTATGCAGATGACATTACAGGTGACGCCAGGTATACCAGCGGAGCTAATGTCCCTTGGTCGCTAGTGGAAGAAAGTCGGGTCAGATTTGTGTCTAAAGTAGACAACTCCCTGGAGCAAGTCTCTGAATGGACGACAAAATCTTGTCCTAATTTAACCTCACGAAAACACAGGTCTGCGCATTCTCTGCAAAAAAGACCTCATTTGTCCCTGCGCCACAGTTCCAAGGAACTTCCCTTACCGGTTTAAACAGTATCGGGATTCTAGGCGTTGATATTACGAACGACGTGCAGTTTCGAGGTCATCTGGAAGGTAAGGCTAAACTTGCCTCAAAGAAGCTTGGTGTGCTAAACCGGTAACGGCGGCCAAGACTTTACAAAGCACAAGTTAGGCTGCATATGGAATACTGCTCACACTTATGGCTGGAGCACACGCTGGACTCCAGCGTCGCGCTGTTCGTATAGTCGACCATACTAACAGGCGGTTTAGAATCGCTTAGCCTTCCGAGACTTAGCGTCCCTCTGCGAATTCTGCCGGGATGGTCACCTCTATTTCCTAAAGCTTCCACGCTCAACTATGCAACGGTTCTCTTGAACGTTTATTCCGTATACAACAATGGTCTGGAGAGAACTTCTCGCCGAAGTTTTTCCTCTGCGCTACGACATGGGGTCGTTTAAGAAGGGCGTTATAAAATTTCTTAGAGGCCGGCAACGCGTTAGCAACGCACCGGTGTTGCAAACGTCCATAGGCGACGGTCGCCGACGGTAACGACCTTGCATCAAGTGGGCCTGCTTCAGGCAATAAAAAAACCCGCTAATTCGCGGTAGATTCAAGAGGACGCAGAAGTATTGTCTGTTTCCTAAAAAAAGGGAGGCCCTAACCCAACCGTTGAACCTTTATAGACAGATCAATTACAGGCTACTCCTAGCTCATGCATATATCTAATATATAAAATTCTCGTGTCACAGTTTTGTTGCCATACTCCTCCGAAACGGCTTGACCGATTCTCATGAAATTTTTTGTGCTTATCCGGTATCTATGAGAATCGGCCAACATCTATTTTTCATCCCCCTAAATGTTAGGGGTAGTCCACCCCTAAATTTTTATTTTTATTTTTACCGGGCAGGACGTCGTCTGCCGGGACAGCTAGTATAATATATATATATATATATATATATACATAAATCTAGTTAGGCATAAACAAGAGTTATGTTACTATAATATTGAGCCTAAGACTGTTCAAGCGGTGTAAACTATTAGAAAAAATGAAAACCCAAAATATTCAATCACATAACTGACAATTAATTAATTAATAAAAGACCCAAAATTGGGACCATATCGTGTCATGTTTCAAAAATACAACGCACAAATAACATTTTCAGAATCCCTGTATTGCATTACAGGAAATACCGCGAAGGCGAGATCGGGCCTTTAAAATGGAGATAAAACATAAATTGGTTTTAAGTGGAAAAATACACTTAATATCTATGAAATCTAATATATTATTATATGCATTTGTATGATTTCTACAATTGTAGGTACTAATAAATTACAATTAACTTATTATTTGGTAAGTTATCGAGAAGACTACATCTCTAGCTCGGGTAAGCCGGATCTGAGTTTTCTCAACATCATTTATATGTATGAATTTACACCTGCTTTCGGTTTTAATATTCGGAAAGTAACCGAAGTGGGCAAAACGATTATACGACTGCTATCTGATTCCGTCATACAGTAAAATACTGAATACTGTTGAGTGGCAATAGCATTTTAACATATTGTTCTCGTGAGCGAAGGTTAAAGTTCAGTTCAAGGCAAGTCGGGTGGTTGTGCGCACGCGGTAGTGCGGTGAAGTACTTTCAAATGATAGTGAGATATAAAGCGTTTTCCAGCAAAACCCGAATTCCATATTCACACGGTAACGCACCATTCGGTTTTTGCGGAAAGGCTAACCTGAATGTCGTGTGAACAGGGCTGTTGCGGACAGAGAGCAAGCACCCCCTTGACCTGCCCGCCGGAGCATCTCTCCGCGCCCCGCATGCCGTCGACGCCTATAGCTCGCACAATTAGCAGCTAGGCCTCGGAAGGGACGTGAGATATATAAGCGGTCTTGGAGGCCGGGAAAAAGGCACTAAACCACTCTCATTCGATTCTCTCGCGAACTTACTAACTAATCGTTCATAGTAACACCAATATGTACTTCTTCTACATATAATTTAATTGTAAATAGTTTAATAAGAATAATACAGTCCAGTCTACAACATGTTTCAATTTTAAAAGACGCAACTGCCACCGATAATACCCTTACATTTCCAGCGTATTTTATAGCCCAACCAATATGTATCGGGAAGCTGAGATTCTCACGTACGATAGCGTATCAACTGCACTAGTTAAGCGTGTACTGTACACGTGTCGAGTGTGCTTATACATTTCAACACGTGTTTTCAACTTGATGAGGTAATTGCGAGTACCCGAGGCCTGACCCTTCGGTCACGTGATACGTGATCCACCAAGTTATGATAGGCAAACGGTTGCGGTTCTTCCCCAACGGTTTTGATACGGTAACCGCAAATATTCGACCGAAATAGAACTTTGAAGGGATTTAAATTAATTTAGATTAGTTCCGTTATATATTTGCAAATGTAACAGATAAATAACTACATTCATATTGTTACGTGCTACGGGGTAACACTTATGGATTGGCAGAAAGCGCCAATTTTTAACTAAACGCTTTTATTGACTTACACAGCCGCACGTAATACCTCTCTGCAGGGTTGCCCCTTTTCGATTCGAACCCACGCCCACAAATTTACTACTTAACTCGTCACTGTCTTCTATTAACCTTCTCTTTGAACTCTTTAGCACTCGTCGCTTCACCGTCTTGAACTGAAACTCAACTCTTAACTGTCCGGTAGGCGCACTTTACGCTGCGGAAGGTGCCCGGAAGAATTTCCTGGAACCCATAATTTTGTTATTCTTTTATTTACTATCTGTGCCTTTCTTAACATCTATCTATCTCTTTCTTTTCCTTCCCGAACTCTCTATTGTAGTATGTAAGCGTTTGTATTGTTTATTGTAAGGGACCCAGCGCACAATAATTAAGTATTTGCACACTTAGCAATCATTTAGTATATAAAGTTTTCATTTTGTTAAAACGACAGAATAGACAGAATAAAGACTCCATACACATCGGGACAATGTAGTTTTACTACTGCAACCACCTCAGTCCGCGAGCCACCGCGCATACCACATGGCGACCGTGACAGGATTAAGTTGCTAAGTGTGCAAATACTTAATTTTTGTGCGCTGGCCCCCTTACAATAAACAATAGAAACGCTAACATACTACACTATTCTAGACCATTCGTTCATCGTTTATCCCTTTCTGAAATATATCCATCCTTGTCTTTTCCTTCCAGAATCTTCTTCTTCGTCGTTAAAAATTAAATTTCTTGCGACGCCCCCTAAAAGCTTCCTTTTAATGAAAAAACACTGGGATTTTTTTATAATTTTTTCAAGTCAAGACAACACGTGCCTCAAGACGATTCAAGTTAATTTTTGGGTAATATCATGTTTTTTCAGGAAACTTCTTCATACTTAGAAGTAATAATTATTTTAAGATTGGAAAAGTTATAACAATGAAATACCTTCCGTATTATCATTCTCAGTGATGAATTTCAAATTATAGTTTCAGAAAAAGTTTAAAATTCTTCGTGATTCAAGCTTATCTTTCAATTTTTCTTATATTTTTAGTTTTAACTTGAATCGTCTTGAGGCACGTGATGTCTTGACTTGAAAAAAATCCCAGTGTTTTTTCATGAAAAGGAAGCTTTTTAGGGGCGTCGCAAGAAGTTTAATTTTTAACGACCACCCTAATGTATATGTAACAAGTAATTGGGTATGTAGGGTATGCATAGCTAGTTGCATCAAACATTTACTCTCCTTTCTTACATGTTTCACAAAAGTTGTATGGCTATACAAATGGCACCTACCAAAGTAAACGACTTGCCTTCCACACGAGCTGATTAATCATATTACACGATATAAAAGAAAGAAATCCCAAACTTCCTTGGCGTTCAATCTAATCAATTCGACATTTTCGTCTGCACGCTACTGTTTTTGGGGTCTACTAAAAGCCACTCGCAACAAATTCGATTGAAATGAGATTATGTGAGTATATTTGAATGTGTCTGAATATTTATGTAGGTAATGCGAAAAAATAACACTGAGAAACTCTTTAAGGAATTTGTTAATGTTATGTCCTATCTAATACTATGCTACACTATATAGCCAGATCAGTTTAGATTGCTCTTTAAGGTAAGATACCTGGAACAAATTGCTTTAAATGATAAGGCTGCCTATAGTTTTTACCAAGACAATAATAATATTGTAATCGTGCAATTTTGTATTTTTATATGGAAAAAAATACAATGTTATCTATCTATCTATAAATTGTCTTTTGGTATAATTATTGAATACAAGTGGTCGCCCGTGCGCGAAATTCGACCATAATAATTAATGTCATAGACTATACTTCTATAACAGAGTTCGCCAAGGCTAGACTGTTAATATGACTTGAACAATAAACAAAAGAGTATGTATGCTTGTGTGTGTGTGTCAAATGCCCGGTAGTGGTGTAATGTTTTTTATTGATTTAATATATTTTTTACGCATGATTAATTTATATATATAATAAGGTCAAAAATATAAAAAACTGATATTTTATTCATTAAAGGATTTAATCGTGAACAAGTAGTAGGTGCCCGAGTTTTACAACCTGAAACGGAGGAAATCGCTTCCGGTCCATCTCACGTTGTTTTCTTCACGATTTCCATTCACTCTAACATCCGGTGCATGTTAGATTTAGATTTCTACGGATCTTACGGGTCTTATAAGATTTTGTATCTAGAAACTTCGGTCCAAAGCAAGAAAGAAAAGTTAGTACTTTTCTTTTATGCTTTAGTAGACATTACAATCGCACAGTAAAAAAAACTATATCTTTTAAGACACTGCGATCATTAGTAGGTGACACCAGTCTTCTCTTCTATAATATTTAAAATGTTAACAATGTCGTGTCTGGAATACCTGGAACACGGTGGATTTTTTATGTGTCTTGACTATTTGCTCGGGTTTTACGTAAAAACTACTGTTCCGATTTCGATACGGTTTTAGATGATAGACAGCAAACTCTAAGACTTAAAATCTGGGCTGCTTTTTATTTTGGGAATTGTGCGACAATAAAAAAATCAAAGTCCAATGTTTCACTAATTAATAGCAAATTTTATGTAATAAATATGTGATATAAATATAATCTCGCTAGCTTTGTGGCTAGACCACAAATTAGATGAATGGATTGTATGAAGGATGACATGAGTAGGTGAGTATGGAAGGAAAAATCATATTGTGTCGAACCAAAATTATTGGGAGAAGGTGAAAATAAATAAGATACAGATCTCAGTATAATTCATTATATTCTAGAAAGCAATTCTATACTGGCCAGAAATACGTGTAAAACTTTCCCCGATAAACAATACCACGACGTATATTCACGTAATTACACGAAACCAGGAAACTAGGGCAATGATACTGTACAAGTATGAACAAAAAGTGAGACACTGAACAAAGTTTTATAATCTGATACTTTTAGATGCAAATACTTTGTACTTTCATGAGAACTCTATTAGTTTCATTTTCCGCTTCTTACTTTAAACTAGTGGTGCCAACATAACATAGTTCACATGCTTTTACTTACTTTTTTGTTTTTGAATGCAATGGTGTAACCAAAAAACGCGAATGTAGTGATTTGTCATTCGTCATGGAACGCTGTCATTTAAGGCTTTTACTAACGCCAAAGTCCGTGAGGATTTCTTGGCGCTAATTTTTCGGGCGACAGGGAGATTCCATTAGACGTATTCGTTTATCAGATACGCTATTATTTTATTTTAAATAAAATAGAACAAATTTAAAAAAATGTATCTTTTATAATAAACAAGTAAACACTTTTTTATCCTTTTGGGTAATAATTAAAGGATTAAAATGGTTTGACGCCAGTAATTTAGGGGTGATATTTGAATTTTTTTCTTAACTTAAAAAAATAATAGATAAATTACGAAAAAAACACGTTACGTCTTATTATCGTGAATATTGCCATATTTGTTTCGGTAAGTTAATAATCAGTAATTGCCAACGAAAAGTCATTTCGTTTGCACCCCATTTTGAGCTTGCGGCAATAGGAGCCTTAACAGGTATAAAAAGTATTCTAAGTGTTGACGAGGGATATAAGCTAGCTAAGTGTCAAGTTACATTTAAATACATTCAGCAGTCTTTACATGATGCTCCGACAGACAGACAAAAATTCTAAAACTAAATTTTTAAAATCTCCTAAACAGAATTAGCTTCCTGATATTTGATTTTGCTGAGCATACCCAATATACCGCCAGCTACAATAAAATCAGTTTATTATGACTGCCTATATGTTGACCAACTGCTAATTACAATGCTTAGTTTGGTTTTAATATATATTTTTTTATAACCAAGTCGCATAATGGCCTTAAGTGAAAAGTCTCTTATTATAACCCATTTTTATAAATTATGTCCGGTTATAGTACCAATCAGGGCTTTTTTGTGGGGGCACACAATGCCCTCAAAGGAAATTTCGAAAATATCGAAAAATTGTCCTAAAAACTGAAAAATGAAAAATATCATTTCTGGTAACCTTTACAAAACAAAAATGATTTTGAATAGGTCTTTTTGGAGTGGACCTACAAATAAAAAATTATACACTTACAACTTTCCAGAATTAGCGTGTCCCTAAAAAAGGAATGAGAAAAAAGGCCTGGTGACAATGATAACAATTTTAGAAAGAATCTTGAGCTTAAAAGATTCCTGATCAATCAATCCTTGATTCTAATAACAACAACTCTTCTACAATAATAACATTGCAGATTAAATACTTATGGTCAATAATAATTGTATTAATTAAGTCTATAATAATATTTTTTAACTATGTGTATGCTTTGTGCTTTGTATGACATATTTCTCACTTATTTTCGATGTCAATATAAACGGATTCTACTATATTGACTTAAACAAAAAAAAAACAATATTAAAAAAATCCTCATGATTTTTGGAAGGATCCCTTTGTATCAAAATTACTACAGAACCTAAAGAAGGTAGATCAACATCCCAAAGTAACTCGAGAAAGAAAACGTTGCTACCTTCACTTAATAATAAAAGTAAGTTACTAACAAACATTATTTGTAACAATACTTTCTAAATGCAACGGAACACACGCTACACCTTTGCAACTTTCTAGAAAACAAAGTAAATTTAAAGTTGAAACTTTGTACGCGACTACGAGAAAAGAAGTATTGAATAAAATAGTTAACAGTGTTTAGCTAACTTTGTAAGACTTGAAAATTAAGTTTTGTTTCTTTAAAAAAATAATTCTGAAATGTGTATTCACATGCTTGCTAGAATGTTTCACACGAATAGATCATTTACATGGAGAGAGTTTATCGCACGTTTTGAGGCGAGAAATCGTATATTATTTTCGTAGGCGATACTCGCATCACATCGCAATCGCATTGGCATGGTTTCATTCAACTAAAAAACAGCTCTCCTACGAGTATGTCATACGATAATCGTAAGGTAATTATCTCCAATAGTTTTGTTTACACTGATACACAAATCCCATTGAGATATTTGCCTTAATTTCTCAGCTTTTTTTTATTAGACAGAAAATACTTTATTACATACTATTGAATACAATGTAAGAAACTTAACTTATTTGTATTGTATTCTACATATCCTCAAGACTATAAGTAGAATACTGAGCCAGATCACGTCTTCTATGGTAAGGTGCCTGAAGCTGCTACGTTTCCTCGCTGCATCGCCATACTGTCGTTGCCGAGGTAGCATTTCTCAGCTTGTCTAAACTACAACTCGTATAACTTTTTCAAGTTCATGCGAGTATCGTACGACGTCAATATTCAACGACCAGGCGACTTTCACCCTTTCACGTACGTGTATCGTATATTTAGTTTCAATGATTCTTTCTTGCTTTTAGACAATCGTATCTTCGAGGCAAGAAACTCTTATCATATAAATGAGCCTTAACTTCTTTGCTTTTTTGCTTCTTTGCTTTGCCTACCAGAAGTTTTTTTCGTGCAAGAACGGTGAAAGAATACAATATGCTATGGCCAGGCGGCCTGTTGTAAGAGACGACATAACAACCCACAGCCAGGCGGTATATAGTATTTGCCCAATTGGATGGCTACCACCCCTGGTTTAGAGTATGCCGTCATAATAACCTTGAGTTGTGTTGTGTATTGATCAGGTTTAACAAAGCAACCGCCAAATAGTGTAAAACAAAACAAATCTGTGAAACCGCTGACCAACATAAACAAGTTCAATAAACAGAAAACAATACAACAAACAAGATTATACCGGTCGTTCGCACAAAGAAACCGCGTTACGTCTGTTACCTCCTTCCGGCGGAAATGTACGTATTGTAGCCCTGAAAGCCTTTCGCACGTCTTTTCATGGATCGGGATTTCTTCCTCCTTAAATGCGTAATATAAAATAAATATTCACGGTTCTATTTTTAACAGACTTCGGAACGAACGAGGTTCTTATCTCGACTGTATATTTATTAAGCGGTTTTTTCGTCAATTGTGGACCGATGAATATTATTGTGAAGGCAAACCTTTTTAGAATCATGATTTTTCTCCGATCAGGAATGGAGAAAGAATACAATTTCCTGCATCCGGGCGGCCTGTCGTAAGAGGCGACAGAACAACCCACAGCCAGATGGTAGGGTGACTGGATGGCTACCACCGCTGATCTAAAATATGCCGCCATAACAACCTTAAGTTGCGTTCCGGCATTAGTGACCAGGACCCAGTGTCCCTTAAGAGAGCAGCATCGTATTTGTAGCACCTTTGGTGATGTAAATGTCTATAGACGATGGTAACCGCTTTCTATCAAGTGGATCGTCTGCCTGTCTGCTGAATTCCTGCAATAATATGTATATATATATATATATATATTATATATTATTTATTTCTGCTATTTATCTACTTGTATAAATATACATATACTAAGATTGCTAAGATGCTAAGATTAGTCAATAATATACACAAATAACAAATATGTGGACTTTACAGATAAAATTACAAAAGCACATTATTAAGATACATCATAAGCAGAAAAATACTATATTTTTTGTACTATTCATCTGCTCATATAAGTGTAAATATATCGGTATGTTTAAAAAATAACGTAAAAATCCGGTATATGGCCTTGATAAGTATTCCATTTAAAGTAAAAATGTACAAAACAGATTATTCGACGCGTTCCTTTTACAGGAAAGTGTATAAAATAAAACAAAAACATTAAACATGTACACTCGAACCTTTTTGATGAAATCCAGTTCTTGGTGCGGTTGCGGGAAGCTGAAACTCTCTCTATATGCTAATAAATAAATGTACCGAGCAGAATTGATTCAGTGGTCGGAGTGTTGACTAAAAAGTCTATAAACCCCGTTGCGCACTTGGTAACAGGTCGCCGGCAATTAAGTCGAGTCGCTCAATATACAAGCGAGTTGCCTACCGATTTTAACAGTGTATAGGTTATGATCGACAACGTAATAATAATATTTATTTGCTTAGATATATAAAACAGCGTACAAGATAAATTATCTAGTCCTGAAAAATTTCCATTATAGAGGGATGGACAATATTCCCGCCACGATTGTCCAAGGCGGCTTGGAGGGTTTGACACATCGGTCATCTCAATGTACAGGTTCCATCGCGATGTCTTCCTTCATCTTCCTCCATTATTAGCCCGTGGTAATAATATGCAGATCAGAAAACTGTTTAAACGGTGCATGCAAATTCGGCAGAATCGAACCGCGCCCTTTGAGTTTGGGACGAGTGCGCTACCCATTACGCTATCACGACTAACTTGTACATATAGGTATATTATATTTTACTGTTATTGAAATACAAAGAATTTAGATATATAAAATAGCAATAAAGTTACTTTTAGTTTAAACCATGTTGTATTCACTTCTGAATAACATAATTTTGACTTTTGATGAGCAGTGAAATCTTTTCGTTTATTGATATTGTCCTAATCACTATAAAACGAAATTACTCATAGATATAATAAAAAGTCAGTTTACCACCGTAGAGCTTTTTCTATTGCCTGACGCAGGCAGACGGCTTGTTGAAAAGTGGTTACTGTCGCTTTGAACTGTATTTTAAGACAGGTTTTAAATTAATATTTATGTTCATGTTATATAAGAAAATGTATTTAAGGGCTATGTTTTTTTTAAGAATTTAATTCTTAATATAGTCTTCTATTACAATATAACGTGATATAATATTAAATTACAATCCCAACACACACTTTTACCAATAAATGCGTAGACACAAACACAGAAACGGGTATGGGGGGGTTCATTTTTGTTGCCTATTTGGCTATGGAACCTAAATAGGCCTAATAAAGCAATTTTCTTCATAGACAATAGATAAAACTTTCAATTGAAAGCCACTGCTGTTGTTAGCGAATCTATATTTAATCTAAAAAAAAATACATTGTGTTTGAATTGACGAGTCGCCCAGTGCGCGATTACTCTAAAAAGCCTCTCAGAAGCCAATTATCGACTGTTCCTTACGCCGTCGTAGTCAATAAACGCATTTGCCTATTAATAAACCGGCAAGTCTCAATTTGTGTATTTTGAATTCGAGAAGACTTTTCAAATTGAGATTTTGTAATTTAATTTTGTTCGGTTGCTCGTTGAATGGATTAATTTATTTCCTCATGTAATAGAAACCTTATTTTTTGTTAATTTATTAAGGCATCAAGAGCCTTTGATGATTGCATTAAATTTTGTTTTATAGTTTTGGTTTAGAAATATCATATCGATCAAGCGAGCCCCAAGAACAGAAATTATTGTGATGATTCCAACATACTTCTACCAGGTCATGATCCTTCTTCTTCTTTGTTCAATAATTGCTTGGCACAGTTTGTGCATTAATCCAGAGTCATATGTAAATCATGATTCTTAAGTGT
This sequence comes from Dendrolimus punctatus, assembly GCA_012273795.1. NCBI lineage: Eukaryota > Metazoa > Arthropoda > Insecta > Lepidoptera > Lasiocampidae > Dendrolimus > Dendrolimus punctatus. The sequence continues at coordinate 760,250 of CM022542.1, forward strand.
AGTAAATAACAAAAGTCTCTCCATAGCACGTTGAACAAATTCAAATTTGTGAAGTAGTTTCACTGTCAGTGCCTGCGTTTTGGTAGGTATCTTATGTGATAGGTATTCAAGAATCATAAATTTTTTATGGTACTTAGCATCAGTGTCCCCAAAAGTGTGTTAGCAAAAATTCCTATGCTGTATTCCACAATTTCTATATAACATATTTTAGAATAATTGCTGGGACAACAGGAACAGGGCATTAGATTTGTCTTTATTTATTGAGGCAGAAAATCAAGAAAAACTGAAATCGCCTTCTGCTATAGATGTTTGATAAGCTTACCGAAAAAAGGCGACAAAAGTGTATCTTTATCTGAATTGTTTGTCTAACTTATTACCTAGGAGCATTAGGCATTAGTAATAACTTATAATCAATATATAATTATTTTCATTCAATTCGAGTATTTTTTGTTTCTTTTATAAAACACTTTTTGAGCGTGGTGACCGATAAGAAAACAAATCACCTATGTATACTTACGGAGCGCACACGCGGTGAGTGTGGCATTAGAAAGATATGATAGATACCTATACACCTATATACTTTGTCACAAACAGCTGCTTACATATTCGTTCGATTTTGGAGCAGCTCGTCGTGCATAATTTACAATACCTGATATACCTCGAACCGCTACGAGAGCTCGCGGCTCACTATGGCCACCGCACGCCTCCACTCGCCGCGCCCGCCTCAGGCCCCCGGCATCGCGCATTCAGTGTGGATGCACACATGCTAGGCGAACGCTCATGGTAGGCGGGTGGGACGTGTTAGGTTTATATTCGTTACGGAATTTCTTGATTCGGTCACCGCGCCGAAAGCCCGCGATAAAAGCTATGCAATAGCGTAAAAACTTTACCCTTCCTTTGGGACTCCCAACACGTTTTGATACAGGGTCCGTCTAATGCAAGCTACGCCACTGCTTACCATGGAAATTTTACGAGTCTTGAGTATAGACCTTTAGATAGAAGAATTTATTTGTTTACCGTTTGTTACTTAACAAACGGTAAACAAGTAAATTCCTTTTGGTAATGGTCTATCGTCATTACTAATAGGATAATATATTAAATTATAAGACATGCCTTGAACTTAATCTGGAAGAGAAGAAAATGTATTGTCTCAAAGTAAAGCGTTTGTTTCAAGTGATGAAGAGGAAAGCAAAAAAGTTGGTAGTCGAAAAAATGTGTATGATGAGATTTTATCCAAATGTTTTGATTAATGACCTACCTTTTATGTCTTTAAAAATATTCACTCACAGCGGGAAGCTTCGAGGCTACGCTTAGTTGAAGATATGCTCCTTAATTGTGTTCAGACAAAGTTTTTAAAAGGTCCTTTTTGAGACAATTTTGAACTCGCCTTTGAATTATTTAAGAATGGTTCTGCGGCTCTGAATGTTTAAGTGCTGCGGATTTTACTTCGCGTTTAAAGGAGTGAGAGGAATTTAGAGCAAAACTCATTTCTTATGTTTAGCATAATGTTTCTAGATGTTGTAGACCAGGCAAATAGTAAAGTACCTACAATCTGGGTGTTTTTAAATCCTGGTTAATAGATATTATCTAGGTTCTCCACATAATCGACTAATATTAGGCATGATAGTGAAGAAACTCTTACAAAGGATATCTGGGACAGTTTATAAAGCATATTATATATATATATATATATATATATATATATACATATATATATATATATATATATATATATATATATATATATATATATATATATATATATATATATTATAGTAAGTTTTATTATGTAAGTTTTAAAATCTTTGTTTGCACCATTTATAATAAACTAGCTTCTGCCCGTGACTTCGTCCGCGTGGAATAATTAAGATAATATTAGTTAAATATCCCCCCAATTTCGAAACATTCTTCATTGGTGCACCCCTCCTATTGGTTATAGCATGACGATATATAGCCTATAACCTTCCTTGATAAATGGGCTTTCTAACACTGAAATAATTTTACAAATCAGACCCGCACTTCCTGAGAGTAGCGCGTTCTATAAAACAAACAAACTCTTCAGCTTTATATATCAGTTATATTACACTATCCTCTTCTAAATGTATTATATCATTATGAATAAATTTAAAGTGCCGATCGTGCGCCCCGAAAATTATACCCAAAATTTAATTACGCACGCACCAATTATATGTATATTGTAACACAGTGAAATACAAGTTGCCTATTTCCGAATATGCGATTATGGTTAATTAATGTAATTATGTAATTAATGCTCTGCTTTATTAAAGGATTGAAGACGTATATTGATCACGTAAACAACAGTATATCTTAATTTGCTTATGTAGAAGGTCGTAAAGAATATTATTACGAACTATAGGACTCGAATTAAAATGCCGTTGGAATTAATAAATAATTTATTAGAACTATACAAACACGTATGACACAGGTATAAATATAACTGGACGCAACCAGTACAAACTGCACAATTCAATAACACGCACAAAGTTCGTCACTATATCGCTTATCGAAGGTAAGTTTTACTCGTATCGTAATCATCGCTTGACTGTTTTACCCCTCCGTTCAAGCATTCCTTTTATACTATACAAATACGATATGCCTCGAGTCAAAACAATAACAACAAGAATTTGTTCGATACAGCTGTCTAATTACTGCCATACAACAAGCACAATAACAATATAATGTTTTTCTTAATTACAAATTTTAAACACAAAGTAAACAAAAGAAGTTCAAATGCGAGAAGGGTAATAAACCAGGTTTATGGCAGGCATATTTGCGTTCACTTTTTGTCGGTATGTAACAATATGTTGAGTTTTGATAAAATTTGTTCTTGAGAAGGGTTCGTAAGCAAGCAAGCAACTAATCGTACAATAATTATGTATACCACCACCGCCACTCCTAATTAGGAATATACTTGCCACGGGTTGTCTGGAAGAGATCGCTTTTTAGCGATAAGACCGCCCTTTGTACACAATGAGAATGATACTAGTTCGTAAGTTTTTTGTAATGGTGTACAATAAAGTGTTATCTATCTATCTAGCATTTTAGTGTGAAGTGGTTGTTATACTACACATATTTAGGGCTATATATCTCATTAGGATCCCATGGCAGCGACGCCAGCAGTGCTCCGTAGCTACTAAGTTGAGAACCTCCTCCTTTTTGAAGTCGGTAAATAATTTTTTTTTTATTAATTCAATACAATTTTGTTTAAAAAAAAATTCCAAGAAAAAACTATCAAAAAAAAATTATAAAGAAAATATTAAATTAAAAATGTATTTCACGAAAATTTTTACAGGAATGTATTTCCAAAAAAAATAATATAATTCAATAAAATTTTGTTTAAAAAAATATTTCGAGAAATACATTCCGAAAAAATATTCAGTATATTTAAAAAACAAAAAGACATATGTTGCTCTCTCTACGCCGGTGCCACCTATTACCACGCGATATACCTTCCACCCCCTCCACGCGGCCGTAACACTTTTTCGTGACAGAAATAATCTTAATACCCTCTGTCTATACAGAAGTTTCACTTCAATAAAAGAAACATATCCATTTCTTGACGTGATCTTGTTTGTGTCGCTCAAGTACAGACCACGCTTCACTGCCATGTAAAAGGTAAAAATAACAAAAGAAATAACAGCCCTTAAAGAACAAGTGCTTGAATTTTTCGCTTACGGACAAACCTGTATACACCGTTTCGATCACCAAAGAAAGAGCTCATAACGCTTTGATGTTTTAATAGCAAAGCAAACTGAATTCGAGGACGCCTCGTTAGGTGTGCGCTGAGGCGAGAAATGCGTATTGGGAAATCCTTGATACTGTAAGGGTCAAACTCCACAGAGTATCCTTTTATAACGAGAGTTCTGATATCGGTTTAAGTGATCCGAATTCTCTGTCAAAACGTCTAACTGATATTTTAACTTCCTCGTAATTAAAGTAGAAAGTTCCAAGCGGTACAATTGCTTTAGAATTGATCCTATAAACGATATCCCTTTTTATGGGAGAAACATATACTATATTCATTCGAGTTACCAGTTTTAGATAATTTTATAATTATGTATGGACGGAAAATACTGAAAATGAAATCTAGTTATCATTATACGTAAAGCAAAAACTTTGTAGCCCTTTTTACGAAAATTATCCGGACGGATACGATTCGAGGTGCAGCGTAAAGCTGACCTTGATACTAAACGCGACCATTTAAAGGCTCGGCCACCTGCTGCCATTAAATATAACTATGACAGCGGCGTACTCACGTGCCCTCTGTGTGCACGGACTTTCGCCGCCAAGATAGGCTATACGCCATCTTCGCGCGCGCCAGCGCCAATTATCAGACTAGGGGTCAAAGTGGTCGCCATGGCAGAAAACGGTCGGAACAATCATCATCGTCATCCGGACGGAGGAGTATGAAATTTTGAACATTTATGGTTTATATAGAGAAGGAGTCTACTTTCTTCTTCGGCCAATCTCAGTCCACTACTGGACGTAGGCCTCCCCAAATACTAAATATCTCGATTTCCCGTCTTCGTCATCCGGAAAGATTTTTTTAAATTATGCATATAAATACATTACACACACCATGTATTTGAATTCTTTTATTTATTGTTAAAGTCAAAATTAAATAAACAGTGTAGCTTTGGTGAAATCTGTGATTATAGAATTATAGTCTTTGACAACAGAACCTTAATAATGTGCAAACTTATAATTTAAATTAATTATGGTCGATTTTCGACCACTTGGCGACCACTACTGCTATTAAATACATAAAAAAGATTTCGTAGTAGATTGCGAGGACGCTAATAGTTTGAGTGCCTAAATAGGTCTTTCATCCCAGATTATCACTCTGTTTTTCATTTCGAATATGACGAAAGTAGATGAAAGCTGATTAGTTAAACAAACAACTACTTCTTTAATGAAATGAGGCGTTAAATCCATATCTAAATCTGATGAACTTATTTAATACGTCACGTATGAAATGTCAAGTAAATTTCTTTTTCTATGGCATTCTACCAGCCGGTATTTTTTGTCACTGATAATGTGTTTATGTTTATTAAATAATAATTTAGTGAAAAGTAATTAAAAAGGAAAAGGAATGCTCCGGTGGTTCGGGCATGTGGAAAGAATGTATGATGAAAGAATGACTAAACAGATATACAATGCAAAAGTGGATGGATGCAGAAGTGCGGAAGGCCACGACACACCTTCCATGATCAAATTGATCGTGTACTAGCAGAAGGTGATGTCAGGAGCCTTAAGAACAGACGAGCGTGCATGACAAGAACTATGAATGTCAAAGAAGCAAGTGAGGTGTGTAAGAATAAGCTAAATGGCGCTCTGTTGTTCGTGCCTACCCGCAAGGACTGGCGTGAAGTTATGTATGTATGTAGTAATTTATAAGTATAAAATATAGTAACAAAATTGACGATATTTTCTATCACAATTTATGCCGTGATTTAACAATGGCTGTAAAAAAGTTTGGACAAGGGTGCTATTTATGGTTCGTATGGTGTTTTAATTTTTCAGATAGCAGGGAAAATCGTTTGTCGGGACGAAAAGTATTGTTTTCATCCCTGTGATCAGGCAACGCCAAACGTACTTTCAGAACATGAGAAATGAAAAACTTTTGAAAATTTTTGGAAATATTTATAACATCTTCTGTATATATTATAAAACCTAGAGATTGAATAGTAGTGAATGCCAAAGGTTTATAAAAAATATTGATTTAGTGTTAGATATCTGTTGGACTAAATCTCCAATAAATTATTTTCGATCGTTTGCGTATACTTAAACTAGATTTTCTGCCTAATTTGTGTATCTTCGACTGGCTACTAATACCATGAATATACAAAATTTAGTTGGAATGATTTTCAGGCTAAAGTTTTAACCACATTCAAGAGTTTTTTTTAGTGCTCAAATAGTCATTTTTCACTAAACGTTTTAGATTTTTAACATACGTTAGAAATAGTATCATACAACTATTGAACAATTTCTCTCATAATTGTATTGAAAATAAAACCGCACAGCAAAATATCGCTCTTTGAGTTCCATCCAAAAGTTCAAACTATACGCAAAAGTGGTCCAAAACGTAGAACTGTGGTCCTTTGATGTTGGGATGGCTTCAGTAATTTAACATATGTCAGTATATTTTGGTTGGCGGACCGAACCTGTGATGTAAATTAGGCTGTCATAGAACAAACTTACGGGGTGAATAATTAAACATGTATATGTGCGTAGTTTGTTTAAAATAGTAAGCATAGTAAAGCGTAATAGACACCAAAGCCACCGACTCGCCAACGCAATCACGTGGTGTCTACATGAAAAGAATAATATCACCAAGTGTCAGCAACATGCGCCCGCGTGTGCTGCCCGCCGACATGTGCATGTTGGCATGTCGTTGCGCGAAATACGAACCAGCCTGATCACGGGTAATATCAAAGAGTTTCTTACAAATTTCTTTGAAGAAATCCTTTAAAGATGGATACCCCGGGCTTAAAGTATCAGCTCCAAACGGTACAAAAACCACTTCCTATGGTTCCATACATTGCGATATGAATGAATAAATGAAAACTCTTTGTTGTTCACCATAACTGAAACCTAGAAGTTTAATATAAATATATTTCCATTAGAACAATGGGCGGCCTTATCATTTATGTCGATCTCGTCCAGGCAACCCGGTGTCCAAGGAGACATTACTAGAAAAATTAAATAATCTTTGGTGGTTTAACTCAATTAAAACTAATTAAATCGTAATTAAAGATAAAAAACAAAATAATAACATTAATAAACTGATATAGATATATATTACATAACTAGCTGTCCCGGCAGACGTCGTCCTGCCCGGAAAAGCTTCAGTCGATATTTAACAAATAAAAAATAGGGGTTGTTTGTAGAGGGTAGAAAATTATTGTTGTAGGTATTTTTAATGCTTATAAAAAATATCAAAAAATTTAAAAATAAATAGAGGTGGACTACCCTTAACATTTAAGGGGATGAAAAATAGATGTTGTCCGATTCTCAGATCTACCCAATATGGACACAAAATTTCATGAGAATCGGTCAAGCCGTTTCGGAGGAGTATGGTAACTAACATTGTGACACGAGAATTGTGTATATAAGATTAAACAGATTATAAAATAAATTAGATATACAATTCCATGTACTGCAACAAATTTTATTTCATGGAGAAATAATGGTCAGTGATCAAGTGTTTGAATATAGAAATGGATGTAGCTTGTCTCATTTTCAAGGGGAGGGAGTTCCACAGGCGAACAGCCTGTACGGAGAGTTTCCTACAAAGGACGAATTGATATATATGGTCTAGGGTTCCATAATTGCGCTGTTTGAGAACTTCAACTGTTGAAGCAGCGTTGCCAGACCCTGATTTAATCACTGGAAGATGTGATGCCGCCACAGTGTCAACGCATGTCGCGTTCTACACGAGCGGCTTTCCCATTCTCCAAGGAATAAGTGACATTTCATCCGGCCTCTTGCCATAGTCGCGCACCAAGCCATTTGGCTCTAGGATAGGATAGAACACATGTAAATATTGTGTTTTAAATTGTTGACTTATAAGTATATATCGACGGCCTCTGTGGTTGAGCGGACTAAGCCTTTGCGGGCCTAACTCACTGCAACGCAGAGGCTCCAGATTCGATTTCTGCTATAGTAAATTTCGGAGACGTATTTTCTCCGTTATTTACTATGGTCTGGGATCAGCCCCAGAGTAGTTCGTTGTATATTACCCATAACGTAAGCGTAACTTGCTTAATTTGGGGATATACAATATGTGTGTTTGTCTGCCGATTTATTTATTTATTATTTTGTTATATATGTACATATTAGGGTGGGTCAAAGTTTTTTTTTTACAAGTGACACGGAAAAATCGGTTGCTAGACAACATAAAAAATTCTCACCAAGCATGAGCTCTTTATTTTGATAGGAAGATCCTCCGCATCGCAGTTTTGTATTTTTTTCTCAGTCCAATAGAAAAAAATTCATACCTCATCATTTATCGATTGAACAGAAAAATGTTCCAAGAGAATTTTTTAGGAAATTTAATGTTCTACAAAAAAGGTATCTTATATTTTTTCCGTAAACCTCACCATTTGAAAGATATTAAGGATTTAATTTTGATTATTTTAAGACAAATTTCATTTTTGTTTATGAATTTTATAACTCGACAATAAATGACTTTTACAAAATGCGCAATAGAAATTTTTGTTGGAAATTAACTGCTCTATAAAAATGGTTTCTTATGTAGTTTGTTTATTTATGATAAGGCCGCCTATTGTTTCTACCATGACAATGTTGTAGTTGGGTATTTTTAAAATTGTATATTTGGTGAGCAATAAAGTATTATCTATCTACCTAGATTAAAAATGTAAACATAAATTGCAAATAAAGATTTTTATGGATGTATTAAATAATATTTATGTTATCTTTGTATTTATCGAGTCTAAAAGAACCTTTCAGATGCAAGACTGATTTACAAGAGGCTACTATTTCATTTCACAGAATTACGACAAATACACGCCATACGAACGTCTTGACATATTACACGTGTTCTCAATCATTGACCTGGGTTGGTGACATAATGTAACCCCAATTCATACCACGAAAAATTATATCTATATATATCTTTATTCATACATCAAAAGCGAAAAACATTTCAGCTAAATGAATCTTTTGAATTGCCACTGAATGGGGACCTCTTGAAGTTGGCTGACCACAAAGTATTAGAGGTCAACCTGCCATCGTAATTTATTAACTTTCGCCAAAACATGTTTTCGAAGTATTCTACCTAAATAACATCATTAAGAAGTTTGTACGTGAATTTTGTTTTTTGGTAAATTAAAGAAATTTTTTGCTATTAACCTTCTTTCCTTTGGGACGGACCAACAGCGAATGCTATTACAATGTTAAAATGTTTTAGCGGATTTTACAAAAATGAAGAGTTAATGTTGAATACATTAACTCTTCATTTAAGATTTATTTATTAGGTTTGTTAACAGATAGTATACAGGTAAAACAATAAGTAAACACCCGAACTGTCGACCTGATGTAAAGTGGTTTTAAACACATTTTAAGTGACTTAGGGCCGATTTTTTAATCACCAACTAATAGCAATTATAAGCGTGACTTCGTATGTGACGAGACTCTCCATCATCTCGTACTGTTGCGTTTCACAGCCTCCTTTACGAAACACATACAGAAACGCTTCAGATGTAGTCTATCAAATTAAAAAAAAACGAAATGTGTGCTGGGATATATAGTAGAAGTGGAACTTCAATGGACAAGAGGAAAAACGAATCGTAACGGACAAGTGGTAAAACGAATCGCAACGGACACATGAAAAAGTAATGGCAACGGACAAGTGGAAAAACGAATCGCAACGGACAAGCGGAAAAACGAATCGCAACGGACAAGTGGAAAAACGAATCGCAACGGACAAGTGGAAAAACGAATGGCAACGGACAAGTGGAAAAACGAATCGCAAGAAAATTTGAACTTGAAGTTTTATGGGTAGGTTTTCAAATTGGGCAAGTACATTAACAACCTGTCCGTAAAATTTTGTTGCAATTCGTTTTGCCACTTGTCCGTTGCAGTTTCACTTCTACTATGGTGTCACAGTACACATTTCACTTTTTCGCAAGTTTACTGCAAATTATGATTTGATGGGTGAGGTACATTTTATTGCATTTTATCTAAACATACGTATTTTATTTTGTCAAACAAAAAAAGTGAATTCTATCTGTAACAAAAAAAACATAATCTACTCTAAAGTTGTACCGCCAGTCCACGCGGCCGTAACGCTTTTTCGTGACAGACAAAATCCTAATACCTAGTCTATATACTAGTAGAAGTTTCATTTCAATAGTAATCTCTATGATCATGGTTTTTGTAGCGGTCTCGAGGTTGCCTGAGCCGATGGAATTAGTTATAAGTTATGAAAGTAATTCGTCACCCTAGAGCGATTAACATGTGCATCGGACTAAAGCTGGAGTAAGAAAAGTTTTTCCTTTTCATAGACACTTGACAATATGCTGTTGGTCAATGACTTCAGTTTCGCTTCACTGGGGTTGTGTCCCTAAACCAGTTTTAATATATTATGTTAAGGGTGAAAATTGAGAAAACCTCGTAGAGCTTTTTCACGCACGTAATTATTAGAAAAGGCGTAACAGATAAAACTTCTGTAGCAGTAAATATAATTCAGTTTGTTACAGAAAACTTTCGATTCGTGTAGATTCACACGATTAACACCATTCATTCATTACAGCGGTACAATAATAAGATTCCAACCAAAACTTCTACAACCCAATTATCTACATACATCTATTGTTTTGCGCAATAGTTTCAACGGCTTAACATATTACATACATAAAACAATTCGCTAACGTTTAATTCGTAGAAAAGGGACACACTGTCCATTAGTTTGGTGAATAAGTATATTTTGTTTAAATTACCTTAATTGCATCAGTGCAGCAGATAGGCAGACAGCTCACCTCCTGGAAAGCAGTTACCATCGCCCATGGATACTTGTAAAACCAACTGGGCCACCAATGTGCTGCTGCTCTGTAAAGAGTGATTGGAACCTGTCCACTAATACCGGAATACAACTCAAGGATATGGCAGCATGCTCTAGACCAGGGATCTAATTCTGTTATTTTAATATCTTAGTGTTGTGAAGTTATTCAAAGAACAATTCCATCGCGATAGTGTTAAGAAACAGTATCCTACTACATCCGCAATATCTTCTTGATATCTTTGCACGGAGTAACAGTAGAAAAAAATGTTATTAGCAGTAGCAGAAATAGCTTCAGCAATAATGAACATTGTTAAGTTACAAATACTTTAAGCTTTTATTTCGCGATTTTCTATTATCTTATATTAATATAATATAATGTCGAAGAGTTTGTTTGATTGCTTGAACGCGCTAATCTCAAAAACTACTAGTCTGATTTGAAAAATTATTTCAGTTTTAGATAGATCATTTATTGAGGAAGGCTATAGGCTAAGGATGGTAACAGCAGGAGCGAAGTACCAATAAAAATGGTTTCAAAATTGGGGATTTTTTTAACTTACTTTTATTTCTAACTATTCCACACGGATGAATTCGCGGGCAGAAGTTAGTTGATTTTATAAAGATAGAATGGTTGCCACGGGCACATCACTGCAATTAACAGGATACCGACATCAGGCAAACTTATGATTGAGACGATAGTTATAGCGGAATTGGGACCTTGGGAAGGTAGCCATACAGAGGGGTAAATACCTTATCACCTACCTACACCTACTGGCTGTGGACTGTTTTGTCGTCTCTTACGACAGGTCGCCCGGCCGAAGGAAATTGTATTCTTTCTCTGTTCCTGTACGAATAAACATATACTAACTTTTGGCCGCGTCTTCGTTCACGTGGAATAGTTAAAAAAAGTTTGTTCCTTGCATGATACTATGCCTTTCCTTTCCTATGCCTTTCTCGATAAATGGGCTGTCTAACAATAAAATAATTTTTCAAATCAGACCAGTAGTTCCTGAGATTAGCGCGTTCAGGCAACCAAACAAAACAAACTCTTCCACTTTATATACAAGTATAAGATTCTTCTTCGTCATTAACATCGGAGTAAACATTCGTCAAACTCTGTAGCCGTGCATACGAAACTTTGAAATTACGTTACACGCTTGACTTCGCATACTGGGTACATGTGTGCACATTTAAATAAACGGCACTCGGTGCCTCGAATTACTTATAATATACACGAGTAGTTCGAACCGTAGTACGGTTCAATGCAGAAGCTGGCATTTAAAGTACTCTGCCTGACTGTACCGAATGCAAAATGCATGTACTACTATTTGCAAAAAAGTTCGAGTATGTTTCCAGAGTAATTTTGTATTATATCTGTCGGCGCAAATACAACAATTAACGTATTACAAAAACGATAATAATTTATTTAATTACTATGAGTTTATTGTAATGTGATATTAACGTAAAACAAGATTTTATTCTAATTTCAAGACTCAACCTAAAAGTTTGTGACCACGTACACGTGCACCAAGCCCTATAAATACGTCCGCACTGACGACTCTCAATCATTAGGGAAGTTTCTTTCGCCGTTTCTTCTCTCCCAGCCATAACACGTTGCGAAACGGCAGTAAGATAGTGTAGGCCGCCGCGAACCGCCGATCCCGGTCCGCCGGGATCCTTCTTCTCGGGCTTTGTATTACCCGTCGCCCGTTCTCAATTAGCTTATTGTGTCGCCCATTGGTGGACATCATCAGATTCATCTCCCTCTCATGGCAACAGTCCTGCCGAGGTAAAACTCCCTAGGGAGCTCCCTCAAGCAAGTTGCCCCCGGGCTCGAGCGCCTTCGCCCTGCGAAGGCGCTCGCCCCAAAAATCCCGGTAAAGTTGTGAGGTCTTCCGACCAACAACATAAAGTCAAGTCAAATAAAATAAAAAAATCTCAATCATTATTGCTCGAGTCGCCGAACGGGGCGGACCTCTCTGGCATGTCGTTATACTCTTGGAATAAACGATACCGAGTAGTCTGGAAAATCTATTGCGAGGACTTAAATATGGGTCGACACCAAGAAGCCAACAATCGTGACGTCGGCATTGCTGACGTCAGACCTTTTATAAATACTACAGAGGTTCCTTCTCCATGTTAGAAACACCAACATAGAATTTTGTTTGATTTTAATAACTTGCAACATTGTTGTCCATAGGTCGCTGGTTCATATCCGGCTCGAAGGACCAACATGTGCGTAGCTCCTCGCACATATATAATAAATATTTGTCAGCACGCTGATGTGGTCGGCCAGGATACCCAGATCGATGTAGTGGCGGAAGATAAAACACTCTTTTAGAAAAATAAATGCAACAACAATGTTGCAAGTAATTGAAATCAAACAAAATTCTATGTTGGTGTTGCCAACACTCCATCATATCTAATTTGTTTTTTTTATTATTGCAAATCTGATCAGGCTGTCGGTCCAAAGATGGAATGGAGAGGATAGGATAAAAGGCCATAGATGAATTACGTCACAGGTTAAGAGGAAAAGTGTGTTGATGAAATGTGACAATATGTGACAAGGAGTGGGAGGGGTCATAAATGTCGTGACGTTATATTTGAAAAACTAATATATTGTTATGAGTTGCGGGACTCGAATTAAAAATGCCGTTGGAATTATTATAGAGTTTATTAGAACTATACAAACACGTATAACACAGGTACAAATATAACCGAACACAATAAGTCCAAACGTAATACAGAAGGCCTGTATTCAAGAAAACGCGCAAAGTTCGTCACTAATAGATTCCCGATTGTAGGACACACGTCTCGCTTCGTTCGTGGTTCTCGCTCGACTGACTCCTCCCTCAATCGTGCCATTGTTTTATACTGCACAAATGCAATGTCCGCCCGGCAACGTGGACCGAATTTCCTAGAATTAGTTTTTACTTTAAAATCCGTAACACTGGGCTAGAGATTATAATACAACAATTGACGTATGTCAATAAGTAAACAAAAGAAGACGACCATAAAAGAATTTCAACACCTTCAAAATATTTGCAAACGAGCGAACTAAATTTTTGTACAAATTCAATAAATATATACATTAGTATACATACATACGCATACATACCAATAACAACTACATATGCTTACAGAGATATCTAAATAAAATACATTGATAGATACATGTCAAAATATACATATTATACAATAACATTTCAATATAAAAAATATTACTTGTCAGAATAGAGGAGTGTAAAAGGAAAAGACATATTGTGCCGACCATAATTAATTGGGATATGGTGAAAGAAAAGCGAGAGAGAGAGAGAGAGAGAGAGAGAGAAAAATATTATTAATAAAACATATCTTGCATAATATTCTTATTTTTTATATGATGTGCTGTCTGTTTCAATAAATAATTTGAAGGTGAAACTTTTGAACACAGGTTTAGAGTAACGAAGTTACATTTCATGCGCATATTATTTAGATACCTAAAAAATGTGTTTACCACGTTTTTCTCGAAACCATTTTCAACTACATTTTGCTATAAGGAAGGCAGAGCTCTACCACGTGGAAATGTTCGTTCGCCTCCCTAAATTAAGGAACAATTTGCATACCAATTTTCATTTTCTCTTTTACCCTCATCAAGATTATTATTCGAGGAAAACGCATTTTTGCCAGTTTCCGATCTATTTTCTTATCAAATTTCATTATAATCTATTCAGCCATTTATAACTAGAACTTAAACTAATCTAAGATGAACTATTTAATATTGTGTTTAACTTGTGCAAAGCTTAGGTTATTACTTAAATTTGATTTATATTGCGCGTGGATTAAAGTGAGGGAGGAGTAGCCTGCCTACCGCTGCCATATGCGTGAGCGAAAGGGAAGCCGAACAGACTAGCGCCGTAACGTATTAAGTAACGAAGCTGTTCACCCTCCCTTAAGAAGTTATCACTTCAAAAAGAGTTATATAGAAGTTTTTTATATTTTTTATTGTAGTATAGGTTCGCGTTTGACCACAATCTAGCCCTATGTGGAGCAAAGATGTGGTCTAAGATATAGCACGCTTACCTAGAAGGTACCTATTTACATGGGACTTGAAGACACCCAGGTTATAAGTATCGGGAAAGACAGACTCCAGCAATGAGTTCCATTCTTTTGCGGTGCGTATGATGAAGCTGGATTCGAAGCGCTTCGTTCTTATAGGTGGAATATCCACCATATATCGATGCCGCATGGCGGTGCGTCTGGTTGTCCGATGATGGAAGGGAGATGGCGGGACCAGATCGAAGAGCTCAGCTGCACACTTTCTGAAGTGAATCCGATAGAAGACCGACAGACAAAGATAGAGTAACAAACAAAGAGAATTTATTACATAGAAATTTTAGTGTATCGCATCTTGTAAATTCAATAGGATAGCTTGCTTACCTTGGCATAAATTATAATGTTAATACCTTAAGCATATTACCTTACACGAGAGACTTTCCTCTAAGGATTTGACTAAAATATCACATAACCTAGTACTGTAATATGTTTAAGAACACGTCTGAGTTGGTAGATTTTACAAAACTTTGTCTTAGTCTGTAAGCATAAAAAAAGGAATATTTTAACTAACTTAATACTATATTATACTAATAATCTATAATATTATGAAATTCAAAATACTTTAAACCTATTTGTTTTATTGCAGTTAGAGGTTGCTTCAAACATGCTGCCACGAAATGCTGGAACGATATTCCTCCACCCATTAGAGACGTAAAATATTTTTCACATTTAAATTTCATTTTAAAAGATATTTACTACAATCACAGAAAGAGGACCTTAGATACGTTTAAAAAATTTAGATGTGGTGTTTTTGACTTCTTTTGGTATGATGAGTATACTTTTCTGTAAAACTCATTTGTAAGAAGGGCAACTCAAACTTCCTAAGGATTTTAAGGATTTGATTTCTTTCTGTTTTTATTTAATTATTTGTTACAAGTTATAGTAACAAGATTATTAATTATAGTTTACCGTACTAGTTGGCATTCAATTATTGTAGTTCTGTTAACGTTTACATTTTCTATTCTTTTTATTTTAATTTCTTTTATTTTTATTTTTTATTACTATAATGGATAATGATTTTTTTTTATTCTGTGTGCACGTGTTTGTCTTATGTTTTTTTTATGTCTTATGTTTTTTTTTTATGTTTCATATACTGTGGTGTTGGGTCAAATATTTTTAAATAAATGAGGCGGGGTCGGCACTGAAAATCAGCGCTGTGGTGGAGAGGAAACTCCAACACAGCATGAAGCTGAGTTGCCGACCTCATTTGTAGGAAATGCGGTGTAAAATAAATATAATGTCATAAAAAATGTATGTATAATATTTCTGTATTGTATCGCTTTCCTAGCAAATAAATAAATAAATAAATATTTTATGTAAACTGCATCTCACCATCACTACCCCACCACATTTCAGAGAGTGCGCGGTTGGACTGTTCGACCTGTTTCCCCCTACACCATTCCATCTTCGGACTATAAGGCGCTCTGTTGTGTCACGGTGGAAACGCTGCCAGTGCGTACTAAACGTTTCGCCTCCACCTTCCTTCTTCGTACGGTAGAATAATGGAATGCACTACCAGACCTTAGTCCGTATTTCCCGAAAAGTACAATCCGGGTATCTTCAAGTCTCGTGTGAATAGGTACTATCTAGGTAAGCTTGCTCCATCTTTGACCGCATCATTTTCCTGCATTGGTCGTGATCATGGTCAAACACAAACCTATTTAATATAAAAAAAACATATCCAGTCGTTGTTACTCCACTAAGGTTTGATGACGTAGCTGATATCAAAATCAATCTTAGCCCATATTATTCTTATCAAATACAAAAGTAATGCTCACTTATACAAGGTGTACGAACAAAGCCTAAACTCTTTTCACGGGCGAAAGGATCAAAGATTAAAACAATCCGGGATCGGTCCAAATTTCCTCCGCTTCCCGCAATACCAAGGGAGTTGCTATACACACAAAAGTTCCTCGTGTCCCGGATATTTTATACAGTAAAAACGTATAAAATTATTATCGTGAAAGGGCTTATATCTAGGACTTATCCGGGACTTATTCTCGTACTGTTATGTTATGGAAATAATGTTTATTGTTTGCCCAACTTTTGTTTTTATTCAATAAAGTATTAACAGATTACGGGTACAGTTTTTGAGTAGCAGATGTTAGAGGGTTAAATATTTTTATAATAATATTGTAAATAACGAGGAGGGTTGAAAGTCGCTATATATTAAGTGTGTTAAACTGCACGATTGATGGGTATAGGTAGAACAAAAAGGACATGGGTTTATTGTGTAAAGCATGACATGATGATTTGTAATGTAACAGAGGTCGTATGCAGAATAAAGGGGTACGGTGTGAAAATATATATTGTGTCAACTCCAAAGTAATTGAGAGAAGATGCAAGAAAGGAAAACAAATCGGTAGACAAATACATACGTTGTATATCTCCAAATTAAACAAGTAACGCTCGGGTTAAGATCCCATACACCCAGACCATAGTAAATGATGGAGAAAATTCGTTCCTGAAATTTACCATACCAGAAATCGAACCCTCGAAGCCTCGGCGTTGCAGTTAGGTAGGCCGGCAAAGGCTTAGCCCGCTAAACCCCAGAGGCCGCCAAAGAAAGAAACAAGAAATAATTGTCAGTCTCTATATACATGTTTCACTGTTAGGGCTATGTAAATATTTGGGGAATAGGCGATATACTCGCCATTCTTCGGTGCTCGTCAGTACGTGTCGCCCTTTCTTCATTTTTTAACCCTCTAAGACGGAACCACCACGAATTTGTGGTTGAACTGTCATACATGCTAATTGGGAATCACCACATATGTGTGGTCAAATACGGATAATTGAAATCAACGTTGAATTAATGCTTTCTCCCTCTAACTACATATAATTTGATAAGAGTAAAAGAGACGACGTCGAGACTCTTGGTTTTGGCGCGGCAATTTTGATGGCAGCTGGCCGATTCTGGACAAAATTTTTAAATTTGGCCCCCTTTAAGGGTTTAATAATCATCGGCAGTGCATGTTTTCTGGATAGGATTCCAACACACTTTTTTTTTATTTAGTTGCAGAAATGGCGACGTAATTATATTCCTTGTACATTATTATACGCAGAGCATATTTTGAAAATTTGTACGCCGCATTTTCAGCAAACAATGTTTAGACTCAGCATATTGCTGTGCCGGAATTATATCCGACACAACGCTGATTATCAGTGCAAACCTTCCTTTGGCGCAAGAACAAAACGATAAAGACAGCACGTCATTAGAATGAGACGCAAATACATTAGCGAATAAGCTATTTGAGTTCTAGCACTGTGTAATAGTCGTATGAAGAAGGTATTAGGATGAAATCATAATTTATTTGCAAGCAACACAATACCTCGGGGTTTTCCCAGAACACGACATACGGACGGGATTGGGAACTAAGCCCCGGATCCTCTTTGTTACTTTGAAAACTTGAGAAGATTACGTTCTTAAAAGCATTTTAGCGTGTTCCGCGCTCAACGGCTCCCTCTTCCTGATAATACCCAGATACAATTTTAGAATTTATATTTGCCCCAATGTATGTACCGAAGTTCTATTTATTAAAATTATTCTTATTTCTTTTATTAAATCGAAGGTACTCAACATAAACATGGTATATATACTGTCCAACTTTGTAAGGTAATTGTTTTTATAGTGTAAATAATACGATTATGCTATTGGCACCCCACTCAGTGACGCCCAGTCAATTTATTCAAGATATTAAGAAAACGAATGTCATGTTTAACAAACATGTCCAGGAAGACCGGTAAACATTGATGGTTCTCCTTTTAAGGTTGTGTAAGAACATTTCTATCTTGCACAAAAGGTCAGGAGGTAGATACGGCTTCGAAGAGGAAGCCAATAGGAGGATCCAGTTAGGTCGGACAGCATTCAGTAAACTGCGACAGGTCTTTTTGTCGACCATTGTGCAATGCTTGAAGACGAAAGTCTTCGAGCACTGCGTCCTACCCATCATAACATACGGTGCCGAGAAATATGTCCACTGAAAGTGAGACTAGTCCACAAAATCAAAGTTGCTCGTAAGCTTTGGAGCGAGCTATGTTAGGTGTTTATGGATAAAATTAGAAATGAGGATATACGTAAGAGAACGATGGTAACCGACTTAGGGAGTTGAAGTGGCAGTAGGCAGGCCACGTCTGTCGCAGGACGGACGGCTGATGGAGCAAACGAGTCCGGGGTAGAGACCACGTCTCAGCAAACGTAGCGTAGGATACCCGCCACCCCGGTAGACTGACGACCTGCACAAGGCAGGGACTGGATGGTAATCAAAATCAAAAAATATAATTTCAATTTTTTAGTTGCTTGAATAGCTTTAAAAATAAAATTTTAAGCGCCTGTAGAAATTTTACTACTGGCACACATATACAAGTCTGCTTTTCGAAGAGTGTAGACATGCGTCGCTCTTCAACAGGGTATGTTCTCGATTTTCCTAGGATTCACGTATCAGATCCTGACTTGACAACTGAACCATTTCAGGGGTATACTCTATGCGATGGCCTTCCGGTTGTTGACGCAATGTGATTTCTGCCCAGTGCTCTGAATATCAACGCCAAGAATTCAAGCAAGCCCGGGTAAACGGCGGTAGTAACTATGACACTCTAAGGTAGTCAAATGCTTCGTCATCTAATTAGTGACGCGCATGAATGGGTTAACCAGATTCCCACTGATGCTATCTACTATCTAGGAGTATACTTTTTCTAATAAAGAAGAAAAAATGAAAATCGGCCCACAACTGACGGAGAAATCGAGTAACAAACATAAAAATAACATGCAATCAACTTGAATATCTCTTTTTGGAAGTGGGTTAAAAATATTCCTTAATGCTTTGAATGAATTAATATCATCAATCAAACATTTGGAGGTGCTAACAACGATAAACTTTCCATTACAATTATGTTTTTTGTTCCGCTTTCTTTGTTAAAGCAATAAAATCGAATCGATAAACAATTGTACAGTCTAAGCACATAGAGGCTTATCGGCTAATGGGGTTTAAGTGAGATAGCATAGTTTACAACTTGACCGTAGTATCGGCCAAGTTGTGTTTGATACGTGCCCGGACCGGGTAATAAAATGTACAGAATGTTGCACTATAAGGCGGTAATGGGCTAGCCGTTATGTTTATCACGATGTGCCATTCATTCACGCACAATGATGGAGTAATACAAACGAGTTTGCGGGTTGTAGTATTATATTCATTGTCGGTCTGTATACTAGTTGCAAATCCATGAATAGGGTTTTTATCTGTGCTGGAGCGGAGAAACAATACGATTGTTGGGCGACCTGTCGTAAGAGGTGAGAAAACAACCCACAGTGGGTATTTTCCCCACTGGATGGCAACCACCCCTGGTCTAGAGTATGCTGCCATAACAATCTTGAGTTGTGTTCCGGCATTAGTGACCAGGTTCCAGTCACCCTTAAGAGAGCTGCAGCGTATACCTTTTTTTATACTGATTGAGTTAAGCAAACGGGCAGACGGTACACTTTATGGAAAGCGGTTACCATCGCCTATGGACATTTGCAACACCAAAGGTGCTACAAATGCGCTGCTGCTCTCTTATGGGAGACTGAAATCTGGTCATTATTACCGGAACACAACTCAAGGTTGTTATGGCGGCATACTTTATACCAGAGGTGTTAGCCATCCAGTCGGGCAAATGCCCTACCACCTGGCTGTGGGTTGTTTTGTCGCCTCTTACGACAGACCGCCTGGCCGTAGGAAATTGTATTCTTTCTCCGTTCCTGCACGGATGAAAATAAATAATTTGTATTTGAATTTGGTTGTGTATTTAAAAACACTTACGTCATCCAAATCGGGAATTCAATATATAAATTTTCTATTCTGTCATACAAATACTTTGATCCTAATTAAATCAAACGCTTCAAACGTCACGAATTTTACCCTATTAGTAATCGACTTAACTCTGAGATATTCCGGCTCTGGGTCTAGGAATGCGTCGATATATCCTTGGAATTTGAGCTATTTGACGCTATTATTTAATACTAACCCTTGCCATGGCCCAACACAACATCAACGCCTATATCGCATGTATATCACATGAACTAGTCACATTATATATATTTTTTGAAGTGAAACTCCTATGTAGAGATCTTACGATTTTTCGCTCGAAAAAGCGTCACGGTTACGTGGTCTAATTCTTACATTTTTAAACTCGCGATATCTTTCAAATGGAATGTCCGAATTGAATAATTCAAAAGTGATATAAAGGTACCTATTGAAGCAGTCTTGAATATGAAGTAATTTATTTTGATAAGGATTAATAACAAGATATAAATAAAGGGCCTTTTCTAGGGGTGGAATTTTAATTAAATTTTCAAATAAAAGAACGCTTATTGTGGCATAACTATAATCGTTAGATACACAGTGTCACGACGCTTTTTGTAAATAATGATGTGTTCTGCAAAGTCGTAGTGCATTATTTTATTCTCTCATCAATTTTTTTTACATTTTTTAACATTGCCTTGGCAAGTAGTCACATCTATACATATAATAAAACTGTAGAGGTCGAATTTCAGTACATCGAAAAAAATGCTAAAAACCGAGTCAGGGGGATGTAAGAAGTGAAATAGAATTTAGATATTTTCCATTTTTTTGTTTCTCTGTTCGTACGGGCTAATCTCCGAAACGACTGGATCGATTTAAATGAAATTTTGTATGGTGGTAGCTTATATCCCTGGTCAGCATATAGGATACTTTTGATCCCGAAAAATAAAAAGTCCCCGTGGGATAGCTGAAAACTTTCCACGCGGTCGATGTCGTGGGCAGAAGCTAGTCTTATGTATATACCTAATAATCTTCACCACCTAATCGCCAGATTAGATTAAACTATTCCTGAAGTTAGGTTTCTTGGAAGAGGTTGCGTTAAACCGATAAGGCCGCCTATTGTTTCTACCATGACAATATTGTAATTCTGCATTTTTAAGTGTATATTTGGTGAGCAGTAAAGTATTATCTATCTATCATCTTTATATATAAAATTCTTCTATGCTGTGTATGTGACTGAACTCTTCTAAGCGGCTGGATCGATTTTGATGATATTTTTATATGTTCAAGCGGATTCGAAAATGGTTTAGATTCAGAATCGGATCCGGTAGTGGCACTGGAATCGGGTTCTAAATTTTATTTCTTCAGGGTAGGACAATGACTGCCGGAACAGCTAGTAATATGATGAAATTCTAAAGATGCCGTGTCTGTATATTGAAGATATTTATAAAAAATACAACTGGAATAGACTATACAAACGATGCAAATATTTTATATTTTGTTTTCGTTTATCTGTTTGTTCAGGATTTATGTAAAACCTACTAGGCTGATTTGTTGCGGTATTCACTGATCCAGGGCTAATTCTTAGATTAAGCTCTGCGCTACTTATTATGTTGGAAATCCCGCGGGAAATTTTCCGGAAATGATTTGAAATGGCCAGATCAAAAAAAAACAAATTCCAATGTGATTTTTTTATTGATGCTCTTCCAACTTTAGTTATTAAATCCATTCGCAGCTTCCTTATGGAACAGACGTTATGTTTTTAAGTAACTAAGACAGAAGAAAGAAATAAATAAAAATACTTTATTTGAAAAAATGTGACAAACTTACGTTGCTCATATAGTTTAAGGTATAAAAATATCAAAAACTAAAAAAATGTTGATAGTGAAATGCTATTACGCTTTAATTAAAACTAGTAGTCGCCCGTGGTCGAAATTCGACCATAATAATTAATGTCAAAGGCTTTATTTCTATAATTAGTTAATTTGACTTGAACAATAAACAAAAAAGTAGATATAGTATATGCGTGTGTGTGTCAAATACATGGTAGTGTGTGTGTATAGTGAGGTGCGTAATATTTTTTAAATGATTTAATGTATTTTTTTTAAAATGGGTACTAAGTTTTTGCTTCACGTATTAATACTGTTACGACCGAGGTGTCGATAAAGGCAAATTCACACCTGCAGCCCTGTAGAAACGCATTTTATTATCTTTTTGTTTAAAATTTGTGTTTAGAAAAACAGCCTATTGTGTACTGTACTCCTTTATGGCAGTCATTAGCCAAGTGTGATTCTAGGAAATTCGGTCACAGGGCCAAGCAAAAATAATTCATCAGTGCAGTATAAAGCAATGCCTCGATTGACTTGTGTACATTCAACAATGTATTTAGTGACGGACTTTGCGCGAGTTATTGAATCGTGGATCACGTTTGGACTGGTTGTGTTCAGTTATATTTGTATCTATGTTATACGGTTTGTATAGTTTTATAAAATCTATTATAATTCCAACGGTATTTAAATTTGAGTTCTGCCACTCGTAACAATTATAGACAACATGAAAGATAGAACACAGTTGAAATCTTTTCATAAAATAATTTTCGACAATTTTTCAGTATTCAACCATAATTTCAATTTACTTTCTCGAAAGATACGTAGTAAACTTTTTAAGTGTGGAAAGAACCAACTAAGTACGAGATGCGAACAGTTTGACAGTTAAAGTACCTACTCGCCTTCAAAGATAAGCTGAAGGCCATGGAGATAGCGTCTGAAATATGAGGGGACTGACCGGAGTGAACTGCTCGGTATTATGGGATAATAGATACCTATAAGCAAACTAGAATATACCCGTGACTTTCTCCACGCTTGGCTTGAAATTCCCGGGACACTTAACACCGCAGCATTTAAAAAAGAATGTTAACTATCGCTTTAATGAAAACTGTGTCTGTACAAGCTCATTTTCATGCACTCGAACTACTAAAAACCGCTGGATTCCTGGTTAAAAAGTCACAAATTTATTTATAATATTTGCTGTTGATCACTGAAAAATCACTAGCCATTTTAAATAATTCCCGGAAAAATTACTGACCATAAGACTGGATAAAAGAACCGTCAAGTAATACAATAGACAATTAATAAATGTAAAAGTCTATAACTCGGTCTCAAAAGCGTTTGATATGAATTTTTCATTTGAAATTGAGCAGTCATACGCCCGTATTTCGCAACTCCAAGTTAAACTTTTGACACTGCATAGAAGCTGTGAAAATTTTACGCACTGCGTTCTTGAAAGCGCGCGTTTACATTTTAACTTTGCTTGTTTTAGGTCATATTAATGCGATTTACGATACTATAAATTACTTGGATATTAATAAGCAAAGTATTTTATAGTATTTGTTTCATACTACATACATACATACATAAATCACGCTGTTTCCATGGGGTAGCAGACTATGATTCCATTGCGACGATCTGACAAAATTTTTCTTTTCATTACCTTTATATGGCGTTTTTGAATATTTTTACTGACTTTTTTAATTTATATTTTTATGTTGTTCGTTCGTCTACGCACAGCTCTACATTGACATACTCTCATTACTTTTTGTGATTTTTTATCCTCTCTACTGCCACCTTAATATTTTTTCAACTCTTGTTATTACATTTCTTTCAACATTTTCCTTACATTTTTTTTATTCAGCTAACATATATTTCAGCTCTATTTCAACTGTTTTCCTTTTCATGCTTTTCTACTTTCACTATACATAGTCGCCCACTTTTTCAGCAGCGTCTTTACAGACTTTCTGCTATTCATAAGATTTGCGCTCATTACCTATTACTCATACTCTCTTTCATATCCTTTTTTTTTTTCTTTTTATTTTTTTGTTTCATCCTATTTTTATTATTATTAACGTAAGATGGAAAATATTGCCATAAAATACACAAGTTAATAACATAAATATATTAAATGAATTTAAATTAAAAAATAAAGACAAATTTGACCTATTCGATCTTATATAATATATGTTTAGCATCGTACACGATTAACAGTTCAGTTGATATTCAGTTTTTTTTTCATCAAAATAAAATAAAATTTCTTCGCGATTTCATATTACATGTGTCGTAACTCTTTGTCTCCCATCCAACAGGTCCATCAGCCTGGAGTAGTACACAGACAAAGATTAACTTCTTTTACATAGATTTTATGTCACTAGTGACAAGTGATATAACTAAAGCCTGAGACATATTTGCAGCTTTTGGTGTCGAAACACTCGGACCATGGCGTCTAAAGTCCATCGACTTTATTGAGACCTATCAAAACGGTTGATAGATGTCTCACGAAACGAAAACGCTGACCTGTATTTTAGGCAACGCATAGGCGTTGCCATACAACGTGTAATGCGGCCAGCGTTTTGGGAACGTTCCTTCTTCTTCTTCTATCTTTTATAAATTAAGTTGTATATAATATTATTAGAAAAAGTAAATGATGGAAAATAAATTCATGTATATACATGAACAACACAACACATACATCGTATAAAGTATGAATAAATCTGGTGGCCTTACGCTTCACAGTATAATACTCAACGCAATCAGGATTAACATGCGTTTTTTTAAAGATATAAGTATAACCGCTTCAACACGGTCGTATATTTTTGCAATCAAACGCTCTATAAAAAATCTATGTGCGTAGTCCTAAAGGTGTGAAAAGTACGCAACCCTTTTTAATAAGTGAAACGCGAGGGCTGGGTTTATTCGGCGATAACCGTAAACTTGTGGCTGGTACATAATTAATTGGCGGTCTCATAAATTGCAAGGTTAACTTTGAATTAAAAATGAAACGGGTCAAGAAATTGCTCGCGTTGTTGGAAACCTTTTGAGCCTTTGTTGTATTTATTTATTTTATATTATTGCTATTTAGCAAATTTGGGTCGTTTTGGTCTTACGCCAAAAGGAAGATTTGCACTGGAAATCAGCGTTGTGTCCGATATCATTTCGGTACAGCAATTTGCTGAGTTCAAACCTTGTTTTCTGAAAATCAGCCGTACAACACATTTGCACATTGTTTTTAAAAATGTGAAAAAATCAGGTGAGATCATTCGAACCAGGAGATTCCGAAGAAGCAATTTTTAGAAATTTTATCTATCTGTCTGTCTGTTAGAGCATCACGTGAAAACTACTGAACGGATCTACATGAAACTCTATATGGAGGTAGCATATATCCTGAGGCATATCTTAGGATACTCTTTATCCCGATAAATGACATGGTTCGTGGATAGATGAAAATGGCGAAAACGATGGCGCTGCGATCGCATCTGTTGACCATGCTTTTGAATTTCGTGAAAAGCTCCGTAAGTGGCTCCCTATTCGCTTTCGCCGGAATACTCACATTCTCACATTACTTTATAACACATTATTTACTCCTAGTAGTCCTCCCTACCTTAAGGAACGTTTTGGATTCCTTCGCCTCTCTACTTCCTACAATTTGCGCATTGATACGTATCGTAAACTCACTACACCTGCACACACTTCATCCTTTTATGATAACTCTATTTCAGTGCAGGCTCTCAAACTTTGGAATTCACTGCTTCTTACTGTAAGATAAAACATCGCCTACATTTAAGGACGCACTCAGAAAACATTACTTTTCCTTAAATAATTATGCCTAATTCTTATGTTATAGATTATTTAATATATATGTATGTATGTATTTAATTTATAAATAGTTTATATATGTGTATTTAATTTATAAAATACTAGCTGTCCCGGCAGACGTCGTCCTGCCCGGTAAAATAGGGGTTTGTCGCAGAGGGTTAATAATTTAGGGTTGTATGTATTTTTGTATGTTATATCATAAAAAAATAGAAATTAAAAATTTTGTCTAAAAAATAAAATAAAAAATTTAGGGGTGGACTACCCCTAACATTTAGGGGGATGAAAAATAGATGTTGGCCGATTCTCATAGATACCGGATAAGCACAAAAAAATTCATCAAAATCGGTCAAGCCGTTTCGGAGGAGTATGGCAACGAAAACTGTGACACGAGAATTTTATATATTAGATAGAGATGTAGTTTAAGTATGTTCCTACTACCTACATCGCCAGATTAGGTTAAATTATTTCTTTAAGTTCGGTTGCCTGGAAGAGATTGTTTTCAGCAATAAGGCCGCCTAATGTTTCTACTATGACAATATTGTAATTGTGTATTTTGAAATTGTTTATTTGGTGAGCAATAAAGTGTTATCTATCTATCTATCGTTTTTGAAACTAAAAGATATATGAATAACAGAATGCCTTATATGCCGAATCAATACTTAGTCTCCTTTTTAACCCAATAAATGATGTCGTTTCCATAGAATAGACGGATTTCAATTTACTAAGAAATACCTACGTTCTCATAAACATGTAATTCTTTGTATTACTTCAAATGAGGTTGGCTGACGACTCATCTTTATGTTTTGTTGGGCAGTTTCTAGACTATATGGACTTATTTCTTTGTTATTTTGTAAAAACCGAATTAAGTTTTTGTGTAAGTGCAACAAAGCTATCTGTTAAGCTTTCATGGAAAAACTACTGAAGTATCGGATCGGTTTTACTATAAATTCGTTTAAATATAGTTATAATACCGAAAATGAATTACTTCTCATGCCGGGAGATGCCGGAGACTGCACCTATTTGGTACTATCCCGGGAATTTTAGAATATATATCAATCACCGTACAATCCATTGCCATATGTCTCTCTCGTATGTGATGACCAAATAAACGTTTTCTCTTTCTTTCTTTAGATAGGATAGTTTGCTATATAAAATGATGTGAATCTTCCGGGCAAATAGAAGTAACATAAAAATGTAGTACAATGAAACCTGTATTAGCACTTGTTTATTAAATAAGAGGCACTTGGTTCTTAACCTTTAAGTCATGGGGATCATTTTACCAAACTTCCGTCTTGCCAGAGACCATCTAGTCGGTTATGTATGTAAAAATAGCGATTTTATTTACTATTTAATAATTCACTCGTACGTAGGTTGAACTCCCAATAAATAAATATTAAAACAAAGAACGAAAAGAGGAAATCGAATCAGAGATACCGCTGTGTTGCTCGATCTGCCGTCACGTGACCTCTGCCCTCGCACTTGTGCATTGCGTCTTGCCTTCGGAGTTGTGCTGCGGCTCGGTTTGCTTTGCGATGACTGGACACAAAACGTCACGTCACTTGTTTATTACGATGGCTTTGCGGACCAGTTAGAATACTTCTAGAGACCACCAGTGGTCCGTAGACTACCGGTTAAGTACCACTGCTCTAGTACAATATAAACCTTAACACTAGTGTGGTAGGTAAATGTTGCGGTTTATTATATTATACTTATTTTAATAAAAGGTTATTTAGTTTAATTTTAATGAAGTTTATATTTTTTACATTTTTGTAAGTAGTTTTGCAATTTATTTAATAACTGCACACATTTTATATACGTATACTTATATAGTTATTACTAAAATGTAAATAATCGTACAATAATGATGTATACCACCATCGCCACTCCTACATACATACATATACATATTGTCACGCCTGTTTCCCATTGGGGTAGGCAGAGACAATGGATCTCTACTTGTTACGATCTTGACAAACACTTTTCGCTTCATCAACTTTCATTAATCTTCTCATACATACACGCTTATTTAAACTACTTTTTATCTGACCTTTCTTCAAAATATCTTTAATTTGATCATGGTGAGTACGTCTTGGTCTACCGGCACGACTCTTCCAGTCACATTGCTATCATATCGCCACTCCTAATAAGCAATATTCTTGCTACGGGTTGTCTGGAAGAGATCGCTTTTTAGCGTTAAGACCACCCTTCGCACTCATTGAGAACAATAATAATTTGTAAGTCTTCTGTAATGGTGTCTAAATGTACATATTTTACATTTCATTTAAATAAATATCAATTTATGACAGATTATTCATTTTAAACAATACCAAAATTACAAGCTACGGCAGAAATTCAATGTGAAATTGTGAGGCAGCTGTGTTTTATTTGATTACAGGACGCTTTTCCCGGACATTTCCAATACAAAATATATTTTCATATACATTTGTTTGTTAGTTGTTGAATACGCGTATAATATTATTCAGATTGTGAATTGTATTTTGATTTTTAGTGTTTCTATAACTGTTGGTAAAAGGAAATCCTTATTTTATTTTAGGTCTTAATAGTCTTATTATTTATGGTTTCAATTCAAAGTCTATCTGTCTGTGTCTTACAGGTGATTATCCAATTAATTATAATAACCCATAAGCGTCCCACTGCAGGTCATGGGCCACGCTTATCTAAAGTGAGTTGATGAGTTTGACACATAGGTTATCTTGATGTTCAGGTTTCTTCGCGATGTTTTCTTTCACCATTAGCACGTGGTAATTGTTAATAATTGCATATTAGGTTAGAAAACTGCCCGTGTGGTAGATACTATTACGAGTTTCGGGACTCGAGTTAAAATACCGCTAGAATTATTATAGAGTTTATTAGAACAATACAAACACGTATAACACAGGTACAAATATAACCGAACATAACAAATCCAAACCTAATGCAGAAGGTCGTAATTCAATAAAACGCGCAAAGTTTGTCACTACTAGATTCCTGCATGTACACACGTCACGCCACTATCGTAATCGTAGCTAGACTGGCCCCTCTCTCCATCAGCCCATCGCTTCATACTCAACAAATGCAAAATAATCCGCAACACCTGACTAATGATGCTAATGAGCGAGCACAATAGGACTATAGGCTATTCTCCACAATAATTAGAAACGTATGCCAGTAAGTGAACAAAAGAAGACGATCATAAAATGATAACAATTAGTTCAAATGCCGACAGGTAATAAAATGTGCTTCTACAGATCTGAACGTGGAAAATGTCTTTGACGGGGCCTAGGTTGTAACAATACTGTTTATGTAAAAATATTTATATTAAAGTATATATATGTTACAGTCATAGTGATTAAATAGCTATTATATATTATGACTGGTCATTATATATAATAGCAAAATTGACTAGACAATGTGATAAATTAATCACTTTATCCGGATATTATTCATAGTAGCGGGTCAAAGTTAGCCAAAGTATTAAATCAAATATTTTATTATTGTAGGCTTTAAAGAGTGATACCAAATACTTGTATTGATCTCTGTGTTTTTTTAAAATTTTGTTTTATTTTAAATTTACTTTATAAATTAAAGTTAAATAACTTTATAACAATGTTAATTAACGTAGAATTATTATCTCAATGTTATTTTAATTCTTAGGCAAATTGAAATATAATTTTGGGTGCGGATTTATTACTTGAGATTTAAAATTAATTTCGGATGCTTATAAAAAAAATAACCACGAAGGCTAAGCTTTATAAAACGGTTCGGATTTGTGTGCCGTGTATCTATACCCACAATTTTATAATCTTTACATATACCTACTTGTTTTATCACATTGTCCAAATCTTCGAAGATATTATACAAAATTGCTGGTTAATGTGATTAATTATGTGTCAAATATCACTTTATCTAAATTGAGTAGACATTATACATAATGGCTAGATAATATATATAATATCCAGATTTATTACTTTGGCTGTAACATACGCAGCATAAAGCTGAGTTATTTTTTATTTACTCTAACGACAATGTTGGAGTACTAAACATTCACTGACCGGAAGATTTCTTCGGGCACTACACCTTGTCTTTATCCACTACAAGTACTTTTAAGGCCGACCCTTCTCACTTTGCCCGGCGAAGATGGCCGTTTACTCAGCGATACTTTAAGCTTGACTGGCCAGTAATAGGGTATTAAGATATAATCTTAATCCCGCGACCTTGCTGTTATGTCATCAGCTGGGCGGATGCCCAATAAAAGTATCTGCACGTCACACGCGGCTGGATGACGCGATTGATTGAAGGCGAACAGTTGTCTAAATGACGTAGCTTGTAAAATTAACAAGTTGTAGTGGCTGTGGGCCGGTCACATCTGGCGCAGGACCGATGGCCGATGGACTGACGCCCGGCGTAAGGTCGCCTATAGGTACTGGACGAAGAAGGCGGAGGACTGGGATGAGTAGCGCTGACTTGGGGAGTTCTACGTACAGCAGTGGACTGTGATTGGCTGAAGACGAATATTTTTTATGAATAATGGTAACAAAAAAACACTCAAGCGTTCTATGTGACCTTACATGCTGGTTACTTGGATTTATATTTGTGTGCATGCTTTCGTTTGTGCATGGGACGTATTTTATGGTACATAGTGAGTACTTCTGTTTCAAGTGTGTTAGCACAGTATTGGTGACACTTGATGTCTAGTGGGCGCACGAGCTCCTGTGAAATTTGTTAGTCATTCAAACTGTTTTTTGAAAGGACCAAGAGAAAGGTATCTAGAATACAATTGGAGCGCGGTAGTTAATGTATTTTGACATTACATTTAAACACTTTACATTATTACGGTAAATTTAAAGACTTTTACCATCGACCTTAGTGGATAGATTATTCGCTTTTCCAAACGAGGAGTCCCAAGCCCAGCTGTAAGAAATGTATGGGTTAACAATGTTATTATATGTTTACTTGTGTTCAATTACCATTGTTTTTAAAAACAGCAAAAAAAGTATTTTTATAAATATCGTAGCAGTGTGGTGCTATAGCGTGCCGTTACGTGACAGTGCGCACGCGCGCTTTCCCCGCCGTATGCTATTGGCGTGAAAACACCAGCGATCAAAAAGCAACGGAGGAAGTTCAGGACAGTTCGACACACGCATTCATCGCGGATACACCAAATTCATGGTAGACTAAAACACAGTCCTCTCGGCTTCTGCTTGTGCCAATCTCCACAGCATCCTTCCGAATAACTATTGTAAATAATGTATCTAGTGTGTGATCAGTGATGAAAAGTGTATAAGACATAACTACTGTTTTGTTCCTTGTCTATGCTAAAGAGTGACATACACGCTTATCAATGACACAACAACAGACCAACCAGTAGCTAGCAACGTACTAGCATTGCCCCTGATATTTCAAACTCTGTCTATAGCTGACAGTCCATTTTCCCTAAAGACCTTTCAAGGATATGAACCATCTCTGTTTCCCTGTTTTAAGCTATAAAAATGAAATTAATGTATTCTATATAAAATAAAATATTATCTGAAACTACATAATATTTCGAAAAGAAGATGATATCCCTCGATGGTGAATGCTGTATTTGTGAGATTGGGTCGTTATTACTAAATCAAAGAATTCTTCAGACCACTCCCCATTTTATAAACGGTAGAAGACGCAGGACGAAAAATTGCTCTGGTATGATTTACATAAAGTAATAAAAATCTCCATATTCTTCTTGTAGGCAATAAATATCAAAGACTATTTATTACACCAGTGATGACGCCTCAAATAACACCGAATGTTCGCATTAAGTCACATTTTGCCCTGTGGGTAATAACACGGCCTCTCCATGTATGACATTAAATGAATTCATTTGCGTTTCTCCACGTCGGTGAAATCTCATAAAATATTATATTCTACATTTATTGCTGTCCTTTACTCCTTGCTTTGCAACAAGATTAATTTATGAAATATATACAAGATACTGACGACTGGCGAGATTAAATTTATTTTATTGAAATTGTTTTGCCAACACAAGGAGGGTTACATAAATGCCTAAAGCCTTATACCTAAAATGCGGCGTACAAATTCCCAAAATATGCTCTGTGTATAATAATGTATAAGTAATTTCATTATGTCCTTAGTCGTAGTTTTGTCTTTCTTTATTTATTGTTTACCTTAGACACATTTTTGTTCAACTTTTTTAGATCAAAATTCTCTCGGTTGTATCATCACCATCATCGTCATCCGAGTGGTAAATCCCGGTTGCCTTCCGAGCGGTCACTCCGACACCCATGGTCCGCTTTCCTATTTTTTCTACTCCACTTCGCACGGTCTCCAGGATCCCTCGTTTTGAGACCATTGGTACGCATGTCATCCTTCACAACGTCTAGCCAAGATTTCTTAGCCCTTAGACCGGGACCTGGCGGAGTCGGCATGGCTAGACATTCTCTCAGTTATATATGACAGTGAAAAGCGCAACAAAAGCTGCCAACTCGCTGACCTTGTCGGCAACTTGCTGTCGGCGGTGTTACGGGGCTTCGCTCATAGCAAGACGAAAAACTTTGTCGGTGGCTTGAGATGAGGAACAAAAATAAAGCACGTGCCTACTGTTTGAGTGACGCTGTGACTGAGCGCTTGCGTACGCATGTCGGCATTTTTACCGCCGACATTCCAACATGTCGGCGGGAATCAGCCGCGGGCACATGTTGCCGCCACAAATCTTTTCATATAAGCCACTGGATTATTTCCACGGGTCGGCGGCTTCGGTGTGCACTGCGCTAAAGGTTAGGTATTGACGGCGAATATTCATTGTTTTAGCTGTTTGACCACAGAACCGCAACCCAAGTGGCCGCGAGCAAGTCGGTCTCACACATGGAGAATTTACAAAACTCCTTCTCTTTTCTTTCCTATTATTTGTGACGGTTTTTCAACGAAATTTAATTTACAAATTATGAAATCACCTGTTGTCACTAGGCATCTATGAATAAAGATTAATTCTAATAATAAATACAGTTTCTTCTACACGTTCATTAAGTTGAGACTCATCATTATCTTCTCAGTCTCAAAGTCTACATCTAGAATACGAATGGACATACTACATACGAATATTGACATTTTCAAATAGTAGTAAAATACAAGATTTGTCACTAGCATTATGAATTAGAAGAAAAGGTCATTCTAGTACTAGTGTTTTTTTACGGTATGAGTTCAGACAGGCAAACGACTATCATCGCCTATGGCCATTAGTAACACCAAAGGTGCTACCACAGTGCTGCTGCTCTCTTATGGGAGATTGAAACCTGGGCACTAAGGTCGAAACATAACTCAAGGTTGTTATGGCGGTATCATTTAGACCAGAAGTGGTAGCCATCCAGGCCAGCAAATACCCTACCACCTGGCTGTTTAGTCGCCTCTTACAATAGTTATATTCTTTCTTCGTTCCTGCACCGATAAAAACTATATATGAACATATATATTTTTTAAATACCATTAATTCATTCGACAACTCGTAAAATGTGTAAATGTAAGAAAGTTAAGTAGGTACTGTAAATAAGCCTATTTAGTACAATATAATCATTAATCATATTTATGCAATTTTCTATCATACAATTTTTACTTCTAGTGGTCACTCGTGGTCGAAGTTCGACCATAATAATTAATGTCAAAGACACTTCTATTATCACAGATTTCGCCAGGGCTACACTGTTAATTTGACTTTAACAATAAACAAAAGAAGATAGAAGCGTGTGTTTCAAATACATGGTAGCGTGTGGAATGTTTTTTTATTGATTTTATGTATTATTTATGCATAATTTAAAAGAAATATTTGCATTATGCACTCCTTCTCTATATAAATTATAAATGTGCGAAATTTCATACTCCTCCGTCCGCGCAGTTTTTGTAAAAATGGGTACAAGGTTTTTTTCCCCGTATTAATATAATGATATAACACTAATCAATATCTAAGTTGTATAATTATACAGTGCTTATACATATATAAAGTCTATTCGCCGAGAAAACATTTTAAATAAAAAATTTAAAGTGGTCCTACTCGGTTCCCGAGTGCACCTAATTACTGTGCGTGGGTGCTTTTTTCGCTGAATGGAAAACCGTTTCGGGTTAATCGCACTTTAGTTAAAATTCACTGTATTTGTACAACGGTTCGAATACGCTTTTCGTGGCGTAGTCACGTTTGCAAGCTTATGGCAAGAAATGTTTGCTTACATTAGTATATATTGTTACAACTTAGGATTTATACAAAGATAAAATCTACCTGCCTATCTCAATCAACGTACATTTACGACCCGTCGGCATTTAAACTAATAACACTAAGATTCTTTTATGGTCGTCTTCTTTTCTTAACTTTGTGTTTAATATTTGTGATTAGAAAACAGCTCATTGTTGTATTGTAATCTTTCATGGCTGTCATTGGCCAGGTGTGTCGGATTAAGCTGACTTGATATTGCAGTTGCGCAGTATAAAACTATGACCTAATGGAGGGGGAGTCAGTCAAGCGAGAACCACGAGCGAAGCGAGACGTGTGTACTATAATCGGGAATCTAATAAGTGAGGGACTTTGCGCGTTTCATTAAGTTTCGACCTTCTGCATTACGTTTGGACTTGTTCTGTTCGGTTATATTTGTACCTGTGTTATACGTGTTTGTATACTTCTAATAAACTCTATAATAATTCCAATGATATTTTAATTCGAGTCTCGTACTCGTAACAATATCACTAATAGTATGCGCCATGAATGGTATATGCATGGTTAAATGAAACTAACATAACATAACATAATTCTTTATTTCCTATTTAAGTACACAATGAAACTTAAATCTAGTAACAACATTAACTAAGAGGCTGGTGCCTGAATTAGGTTAAAAAAAACCTGTGGTACAGGTCACCAGGATCAACCCGTTGGCTATTTAAGAGAAAAAAGAACATAATTATATTACATACATACATAACTTCACGCCAGGTCCCTTGCCGGGTAGGCATGAACAACAGAGCGCCACACAGGCCCATTCTTACACACCTCACTTACTTCTTTGACATTCATAGCTCTTGTCATGCACGATGTATGATTTTGTGTCATGTCATAATTATATTAATATAGCTATTCTAAGTAATCGTGTTAGAGTGAGCCCTTTAAGAGCAAAGGTGTGATGTAGTGTTAGTGTGTGTGTAATTTCGTATATAGGTGATGTAAGAGGAAGTATGTGTGATTGAGTGAGAGTGAATGAATCAGAGAATGTTAAGATCACATGATGTATATGAACTAACTTTTTTTTTTATTGCAGGAGGTCAGCAAATAGGCAGACGGCCCACTTGATGGACAGCGGTTACCATCGCCTATGGACATTTGGAACACCAAAGGTGCTACGAATGCGCTGCTGCTCTCTTTAGGGAGCCTGGAACCTGGTCACTAATGCCGGAACACAACACAAGGTTGTTATGGCGGCATACTCTAGACCAGGGGTGGTCGTCATTTAGTCAAGTAAATACCTTACCACCTGGCTGTGGGTTGTTTTGTCGCCTCTTACGACAGGCCACCGGGCCGCAGCAAATTGTATTCTTTCTCCGTTCCTGCACGGATAACTAAACTTAACATACATACAAACTTTAGAAAATTAAACTGTATGTATACAAGTTGCAAGCTGATAGCAAGAGAACCCACAACTAACCCCCAAGACACAGGCGCAAACCTAGTTTGGGGGTTAGGGAATTGACACGTGAACTAGTTAGATTTAAATCAACTTGTAATTCTATGTCATTGTATCTGGTTTTTGTAATAAATGAATTATTATTATTTTAAAAAAATATGCCTAAATAATTTTTATATCATTTTTTAAAATAAAATAAATATAATGTATAAATTACATGTATTATATAATACAAGAGCTATGAATGTCAAAGAAGCAAGTGAGGTGTGTAAGAATAAGCCTGTATGACGCTCTGTTGTTCGTGCCTACCCCGCAAGGGACCTGGCGTGAAGTTATGTATGTATGTATGTACATTAGGGTGGTCGTTAAAAATTAAATTTCTTGCGACGCCTCCTAAAAAGCTTCCTTTTAATGAAAAAACACTGGGATTTTTTTAAAATAATTTTTCCAAGTCAAGACAACACGTGCCTCAAGACGATTCAAGTTAATTTTTGGGTAATATCATGTTTTTTCAGGAAACTTCTTCATACTTAGAAGTAATAATTATTTTAAGATTGGAAAAGTTTTAACAATGAAATACCTTCTGTATTATCATTCTCAGTGATGAATTTTAAATTATAGTTTCAGAAAAAGTTTAAAATTCTTCGTGATTCAAGCTTATCTTTCAATTTTTCTTATATTTTTAGTTTTAACTTGAATCGTTTTTCATTAAAAGGAAGCTTTTTAGGGGGCGTCGCAAGAAATTTAATTTTTAACGACCACCCTAATGTACATTTATTACACCCCAAAATGCTTTAGATTTTTTTAATCTCCTTTGATACCGGGGTGCATGGATGAGATCTCTATAAATGATAAGACCGTCCATTGTTCTATTGCAAATGTATTATAATATTATTTTTCAAGATTTAAGTTAATGTTAAACAATTAAGAGATAGATAGAAAACGCATTGTTGTTCACCAAATACACATTAAATTAACAATTTACAGAAGTCTAACGTTTTATCTCACTACTGTAAATTGTTGACTACTGTAAAGTCTAATCGCTTTAGAAAGATCCCTTCCAGACAATACAGGCTATGTATTCAACAGACGGAATTGCTAGTTCATGACGGTGGTGTGAATATTAAATACATTTAGATTTAAGCTCAAATAGATTTTCATTCATTAAAATACACATCAAACAACTTTCATTTTAATTTCAAATAAATCAAAGACCTAAATTTCACTTGACGGATGGTTTAGTAAGAAAAAAAATCAGCTTAAGCGTCCAAAAAAGAAATCCCTTTGAAACAAACTTAAATTTTCGCTATTATTCAACCTAAACAATACACGAAATTCTTTTGTTTCTCAAATATTAATTGAAGCATGAAGTGGAAAAGTTGAAGAGTCTGTCGAGCCACCAACATTTTATTAAAGAGGAATGCTAATAAAAAATTATAAAGCTCAGCTTGTATATTAAAAACGAAATTATTTAGACACTAGATTCGGTTTAGTGCTTGCTTGCAGACAAATTGGAAAACAGTCCATGATGCTAGTCGTTTCACGGGACTTTGACCTTATGTTCATATTTTATACAGCCTGTAAGATATCAACGTAACCTACATGTCCATTATAGATAAAATTGCTATGCCGGCCATCTAGGCCTCAGATTTTCAAAATCTGAGGCCTAGATGGCCGGCCTCTGTGGTTGATCGGGTTAAGCCTTAGTCGGCCTCACTGCAACGCAGAGGCTCCGGGTTCGATTCCTAGTATACCTAGTAAATTTCGGAAATGTCTTTTCTCCGTTATTTACTATGGTCTGGGTGTCTGGGATCGGCTCCAGAGTGGTCCGTTGTATATTACCCATAACACAAGCGTAACTTGCTTAATTTGGGGATATACAATATGTGTGTTTGTCTGCCGATATTTATTTGTTTATTTATAATCATATATATCCATACCGCATATCACATCATATCATATCACATTCATATGATTTTTGTTTGTGCCTTCACAAAATGACTGTAAATGATTTACTTTATGTGTGAGTGGTGAACAATAAAGTATTTTATATCTATCTATCTAAATTGGTTACCGTCCCCTATAAACGTCTGCAACACAAGGGGCGAATCTAAGACCTTGCGGTCCTTTGACAATGCATAGACGGGTTGGATATGAGGGAGGAGATTAAGGGCATAGGATAGGAATATGATATGAAGATAGGAACTACAGCTCCCCAGGAGGACTACATTAGGGAGAGGTAAATTGTGCCTTCGGAACTTTTAGGCCTAGACCGCACTACGGTTTTTTCCCGGGAGCGGTTAACCGCTATAACCGCGAAACCACTCGAGACGTACACACTACGATTATGAACCGCCGAACCGGCCGTGATTCTTTTCACAGTTTGAAGATGGATTTCAAAAGAGCAGTAAGTGTTTTGGTGCTCTGATACTAAGAAATAGGAAAAAAAGTCTACGAAAATTTCGCAAATATTGGGTCCATCCACTCTCTACCCGCAGGTTTAAGAAAGGTTTCTTTCAGAAAAAACATACAATTTTAAGAGAACATCCAGAGGAAATTTCCAACTACTTTCGAATGTCACTAGCCAGCTTCGATAAAATTTTATTTAATTCTAACTGGACGACAACACAACTATTCCTCGCGGCGGTCGGCCGAACACTAGCCAAAAAACCGCCCGCGGTTATCGCATAGTGCGTGTGCGCCCACTAAGCTCTATGGATTACAAATTTTGCTACGGTTTCTTACCGCTACATTTTTGTAACATTTCACGGTTTTAAAATCATTCGCTGGTAAAAACCGCATGTGCGGCCGCTTGTATTCGTTTTCGTGTTTCATAAACTCACACTGTTAATAACCGCTGGGGTTTCACCGTAGTGCGGCCTAGGCCTTACTCATACTAAGAAACAGGATTTCACACGAACACCGGCTCACAAAAAATGTGGTTTGTACTTTTTCAATCAGTTTGATCAATCAAAAGTACACACCAATTTTTTGTTCATACTCAACTAACTCGTTTGTTTAGCGACTCAAAATGTGTCTTAGCCTCCGAGATGAGAAAATGCCACCTGTTTCTGTCCTGTGCAATTTCTTCCCAGATATGGTCTTGAAGCTCACACAGTTCAGCCTCTACTATGTCCCTCCATGTGTGCTTGAGGCAACCGACCTTCACGCTTCGATCCTCTCCCACGGACCGAGCCGGCGGTGAGATTTTATATCTCCTATAATGTTAGGCTCACCACGAGAGTCTCAATTTCGACGTTAATCGGACCCTCCCAACTGCCATCGTCTCTCTTTGTTTTACCCAAATCTTACGGAGAACCTTTCTTTCAGCCACTAACAGCTGATTCTCTTCATTTAGGGTAAGGGCCGTATGATGGTTCCATAAATTCTGATTTTGATTTTCCTGCTTAGAAGCCGGGACACCATTACCTTATGTAAGGCTGCACAGCACCTCAGGGCTATTTGAACACGTCCATGTATTTCATCTTCGGGTGTTCTTATCGGTAACTGTGCAGCCGAGATATTTACTATATTTCAGATATTTAATAATCATCGTAATTCCGGTGTGTAGTATCAAGATCATCGTCGTCAGCCTTTCGCAGTCCACTGCTGGACGTAGGGCTCTCTAACTCGGGGCTACTCATCTCTGTCCTCTGATTTCCTCATCCAGCGCCTACCGACGAAGTTGCACGGGTCGTCGGTAGGTGACAGGACCTTTACCGAGATGCGGTCTCCACTCCAGAACTCGTCTGCTCCATTGTTGTTATGGGTGTTGTATTGTCTACCGTGACTTCACTTTATGGTCCCAGATGCAAGAACAGCGCTGGTCTTGGTTGGCTAGCATTATGCTGAGACTGGCTCCAATTTCGGATTTATTCTGTTTCTCTTGTCTTTATTTCGGTTTACTTACTTTCTGTGCTAAATAAATATTTTCTTTCTTTCAAATGCTCTAGAATAGGTGGATCTGGTCAAGAGTACAAGCTTCTTTATTTTGTTCGACTTCGTTTACGGTTTGATTTTTCTAAAATTTTAGCATTTAAATTGAAAACACACACTCATTTAAATTCAGAAGCCTTCTGAAATTCATGTCTAGTGAAAAAAGCGAAAAACACCGAACTGTATGGAAACGCCTAGAATTCTCACAGTCCGTTGAAAATGTATGAAACACTCGAATGAAGTACTTTTATGCAGCACGGCCTTCCAGCTCCCACCACTTAAATATAAAAGTTCGCATAAATACAGCCATTAAATTCGTCGTGTTGAGCCTTTTGTACGTGTTAAGGTACGAGGAGTGAATTATTTTAAAGTGTTACCCTTTTTAGGGTCCTGATGTTTTTAGCAAAAACGAAACCTGTATCATAATCGGGACTCATAATTATAATTAAAACACGTTTTAACGGTTTTAAGCGCGGTTCTCTATTTCAATTTTATTCCAATCTTTCGGCTGCTATTTAGTGCGAAGCGGTGGTAAATTATTTATTTATTTACAAAAATAAATTCAAAAACTATTGAACCGATTTCAAAAATTCCATTAGAATGGTACATTATCCCTTAGTAATATAGGCTATATATAATTCAAATAATCGGCTTACGATTTTTTTCAAGGCAGGACAACGTCTGCCAGAGCCGTCAGTTATTTATATATCTCAGTCGTTGATTATGAATGCATGTTGTACAAATATAACTAGACACTACAAGTAAAAACTGCACGATTCAATAACACGCGCAAAGACCGTCGCTATATCGCTCATCGAATGTTCGTCTTGCTCGTATCGTAATCCCCGCTTGACTGCCTCGATGCAAATTAAAAACAATAAAATTAGTACGACACACCTGTCTAATGACGGCCATAAAACAAGTACAATAACAATGTGATGTTTTTTTATTACAAATTTTAAACACAAAGTAAACAAAATACTTCCAAATGCGGGAAAGGTAATAAACAAATAAAATAAATAACCGGCAGATAAACACACACATTGTATATCCCAAATTAAAGAAGTTACGCTTGTGTTATGGGTAATATACAACGGACCACTCTGGGGCCGATCCCCGACACCCAGACCATAGTAAATAACGGAGATAATCCGTTTCCGAAATTTACTATACCAGGAATTAGGAGCCTCTGCGTTGCAGTGAGGTAGGCCGGCAAAGGCTTAGCTCGCTCAACCAGAGGGGCCGTCAAACCATAATAAACCAGGTGTGCATCCACTTTTGTCGGCATGTAACAGTATGTTTGTCTACGACTTTTTTTCATGACCATAGCAATAAAACCTTCCTCTTAAACATTAAAGTACACAGGAGTGTTACCATTAAATTTATCACGTCAAGCACTTTGCATATATTAATTTGTCGACGTAAAAACTCCAATGGCCGCTTGCGTTTTACCCGAATGCTGTTGTTGCTCGGGCGTTTTATGTTATTTCAACATGATTTTTTTATATTTCTGTATTATTTTACACGTTTTTTAAACAACCCAATTTGTTTAGGAACTTTTTTGAATTCACAACTCAAATGTGAAAGTGGATTTTGGACGTTGGTTTGTCGCTTTTTCGACTTTAGAAAATTGTCTGTCTACGGGGTGGAAGTTCGGCTAAGGAAAGCCGGTTCCTCGGAGCTGGGAATCTCATTTGACGGCCTCTGCGGTTGAGCGGGCTAAGCCTTTGCTGGCCTACCTCATTGCAACGCAGAGGCTCCGGGTTCGATTCCTGGTATAGTAAATTTCGGAAACGTTTTTTCTCCTTTATTTACTACTGTCTGGGTGTCTAGGATCAGCCCCAGTGTAGTCCGTTGTATATTACCCATAACACAAGCGTAACTTGCTTAATTTGGAGATATACAATATGTGTGTATGTCTACCGATATTTATTTATTTCATTTACCCGCAGCCCTGGCATGAGGTGCAGGACAGAACCCAGGGGTTTTAGTGGGTATCTCTAACTGGGCAGTGGCAATAGCGTGGCACCAGTTCTGACTGAGAATGCTAGTGCCGCCGGTTTAAAGTATGTCGCCATAGCAACTTTGAGTTGTGTTCCGGCATTAGTGCATTAGTGCATTAGCACCTTCGGCTTTGCACATGTCCATAGGCGATGGTAACCCCTTTCAATGAAGTGGACCGTCTGCTTGTCTGCTAACTCCTGCAATTAAAAAAAGGAAACATACACTTTCGGGTAGTCAATGACGGCGTCAGATATTCGCGTCGGTAACAACTATAGTCTCTGCACTTAAAATAGTCACAAAAAGTCCTAAAGCAAATAGTATACTACAAGGTAGCAGCTGAACGGTAAAAATCCAATACAAATATATTCGTGGAAACGCTTTAAGCGTCGCTCGTTAGTTTTTACAACAGTCTCGCCCCGCGGTGTTGTTCGCTTTATTCCTTACATTTGGAACGATTGTTATTGTACCGTTACTTTTGTTATGCCCTTGGGAACTGTGTTACAGTTTAGCCGGATGCGATGTCGCCCTCTTACGGTTTAGTTCGTTCATATTTTTATTATATATTTAACTCA
Source organism: Dendrolimus punctatus (assembly GCA_012273795.1). Classification (NCBI taxonomy): domain Eukaryota; kingdom Metazoa; phylum Arthropoda; class Insecta; order Lepidoptera; family Lasiocampidae; genus Dendrolimus; species Dendrolimus punctatus. The sequence goes on from CM022542.1 coordinate 802,472, forward strand.
TTGCAAAAAGGAAGAGATTTTCAATTCGTCGTGTAACTTTTTTGTGCATATTCATCTATAACTATTTTTGAACAGATAACTTCTTATAAGAGGGTAAACCGCTTTGTTACGTAACGCGTTACGGCGCCAGTCTGTTTGGCTTCCCTTTTCTCACGCAAGCTATTACTTCGGTCGGGCGTCCCGACACGCACACGTTTATTTTTTTTAATTCTTCGAAACAAATATTCAAGTCATCAATAGTTACTCCACTTATTAATAAGATTCGAAAGTAATGTAATGTTTGTATTTAGATATAATCATTTAAATGTGTTTAGTTTACGCGATAAAATGTCACGGTATTAGATAGATTGAATAATTAATTTTAGTGTAGTGTAACTTACTATTTGTTTCTGTTCTTCTTCGAGATTGTACTCATAAGTATTCAGTTTTGGTTTGGAGTTATTTTATGTATTGTTAGGCTTTAAATTTTTGGATATACTGTTGGATACTTTTTAAAATAGACAGGGTTGAAAAACGAATTGCAACGGATAAGTGCAGTGCATAGCACGTGGTAATTGTGACAATATGTACATTAGGTCAGGAAACTGACTAAGCGGTGCATTTAAGCATGGGCCCTTTGAGTTTGGACGCGTGCCCTAGACATTACGCACCCCGGCTACGCAATTACCTAATATTGAGCTAAATCACTTGGTAAGCTGAAATACTAAATAATTGGTAAATTTCGAGTCCTGAAACACTGCTTACGTAATACACTTTGAAGCATGAAACCCCTTAAACTGCATACAAAATTCCAAATTATGTTCAAGCAAACACGCCAAGACAAGCATCCTATCAGTACCTGACAAAGGCTGGCATTCCCTTGTAAGTATACTTTGCACGTCGTGGTTTTGCAACGTTGCAGTAGGTTATATAAAGCTATTAGCCAAACTGATACTATGACGTAATTGTTGAATGAAAATGATAAGCTTGTACAAGTAGAATAAAATATAGAATATCGTGTTACGAGTCGCGACACTCGAATTAACATGCCGCTAGAATTGGTATTGTTCACTTATTTCAATCTAGCTATTTGAAAAACCATTTCGAGGAATAGTGTCCCTAATCTTTTCTGTCTAGTTAAAATTCCAAAAAACTTACGATCTTCTTGTATTTTGTAAGAAACGCGTTTGACCTTTATTTGACCTTACTCAATCCAATCAGGTGGGCCTGTCTGTTTGCCTGCTTCAGGTGTAAAAAAAATTCTAGCTGTACATTATTTGATTTAAGTTCTGTAACACAGATTTTCCCTGAAGACCACATTAAAAAATTTAACGATAGCTATAGAAAATAATAATGGTTGAACACGAAAAATTATAAGCCTAACGACAAAAAACACTAAAATGATCACGATACGTAATGAGTAATGACAGTGACATTTAAATAGTAGCATAGATTACTATAATTATATATAGATAAAACTTACTTTTATTATTTTTGTTTTCTAGGCAAAGAAATAAATGTAAACTTGTCCCTTATGACGTCATCGGAGAAATAATTTTAAAGTCGAATTATAAAAAAACTAACGCCTAAAATACAAAAATATTCAAATTAGTATCTTAAAATACCCTATTTTACGTAATAAAAATATCAAATCAGAGGGTAATTTTTTGTGAACAATCCCCATTGCTATAGAGTTTATTAGAACTATATAAACACGTATAACACAGATACAAATATAACTGGATGCAACCAGTTCACCCTGCACGATTCAATATAATTCAACACGTGCAAAGTCCGTCACTATGTCGCTAATTGAAAGTACTTCACGTCTTAATCGTATCGTAGTCGTCGATTGACTGCCTCACCCCTTCGGGCATTGTTTTATAGTAAACTATATAATACCAACAAAGGGTTCACGCACATCAAGCTTCGACGCAATGCAATAAAAACAAGGATTTAGTCGTTCAACACTAATTACAGCCATAAAATAAGTACGATAAAAATAGATGTTTTCTTTTAAATTAACTAATCTACGGACTCTAGTTCCGTACCCTTTTTACAACTTAATTATTTTTAGAGTTTTTTTAATTCATACACGCTTATTGTTTATGTGTTATTATGTGTGACATTAATTTTGTGATTTTTATGTTGTATTGTGTACCTTAAGAATAAATTATATATATTTTTTTTCTAATTTTAATACTCAACTTATACTAATGTAGAGTGTATCTTTTACATGCTGGTGTTGTGAGAGAGTGCATGTGCAGTGTGTGCCTTATGTACCTATATATATATTATCTTAACTAGTGCCATGTATGTTGTTTTTTCTTTCTGTGCCTAGGTTATTAATTTTTAGGCTTTTGTGTGTCTTGGTTTGTTTGTGAATTGTGCGTGTAATGCAATGCAGTGGTATTGCGCGTTGGTGTGAGTAAGTGTATAAGTTTTGTTGTTTTTGATTGCGTGTTTGTGACTTTGTGTGGTGTTATAATTTATTTATACAATATACAATAGATGTTTTTCAAGTTTAAAGACGAAGTAAATAAAAGAATTAGTTTTTACAACATACCAGATGTGCGGTCTTTGTCGGTATGTAATAATAATATAAACATACATATTTATCTAAATATAGAAGTTGTGAATCGTCAAACAACACCATCCCAAGCATAGAACTAAATAACATTATTATTCAGTTACAAATTTAAGATAGTGTTGTTTCAAGAGAAAATAATACAAATATACAATCTTAATTTTTTTTAAATTATATTTTTTATTATTGCTTGAATCAGGTAAACAGGTAAACGGCCCATCTGATGGAAAATGGTTACCGTCGCCTATTGACTTTGTAACACCAGGGTTGACTCAACACTTTGCTGACATGTAATAAATGTTATAACGCCTTTCTTAAAGAACCCTATGTCATAGCACAAAGGGAAAACCGCGGCGGGAAGTTCCCTCCGGGTCATTGTTACGAACGTACGGTCACGTTATGCTACATTAAAGCACGAGATTGCAGTTATTCCTCTATATAAATATAATAAGTAATACAATAATTTGCTTGTAACATTTACCTTGGACTTTTATCAAATTTTGTATATGAAAAGAAAGGTAGTCAACGTAAACGTGTCACTAAATAAAGTAAAAAATATAATTTCGAAAATAATTTAAAATTATAATAAACTGGAAGAGAAACCTTAAACTAGTTACGACGATAATAAGTTCTAGGCTCATACTTGTATATTTATAATTTATAATATATATAAAACAACAATTTATAATATTCTTCCACTTTTTTAGCCTCCTCTTCGGTCAAGATTTAGAGCAGAGAGTTTTCTTTGTCATTTTTTTATTTATTTCTTTTTTTCTCTTGTCTTTTTTTCAGAACTCTAATATCTTATTACTGCTCATTATCTACATAACTATGTATGTCAAATTTCTTATTTAATATGCTTTCATTTGTTTCAGGTAAGCAAGTCGCAGCAACGTATTTTACTGCAAAATCAAGCAGCAAGCTATAATAACTTGAGTTATGAGTACTTAGAATTCTTTATTACTATTTAACTAGCGTTGAGCTATCTATTTTTTTTGCTTGTAGGCAAATTGGCGAGTAAGTGATACGTCTGAAGGTTAGATTTAAAAAAAATCTTATTGAGCAGCTGCCCTATGCCAGTTATACTCAACCTGCGGCCCGCGGGCCACATGTGACCCACCAAGTTCTTGTAAGTGGATCTCTGGCATGCAATATGTCTACAATGACATTGCGAAGATATTCGTTGTCAAAGCACGATTACGTTACGAGTTTTAAAAATTCACAGTCACAATATCTTCTCGATAGCGGCGGAATAATGGTAGAAAATATGGGTTTATTGCCATCAGCATAAATGAAGTTAGCCGAAATGAATATTGGACATTTACCAAAGTTTTAAACATTTACTTCGCGATAGTAAAACTGCGTTTTTTATTTGATTTTGGTTTATCCGACATTTCCGACCAAAATCAAATAAATTACCGCGCTTAAAATTTAACGTATAGTTTTATTATGTATACAAGTCACGAAAATTTAAGAAAATATTATTTATTTCGCGAATTTGAGTTTATACAATACTAGCTGTCCGGCAGACGTCGTCCTGCCGGTAAAAATAGGGTTGATCGTAGAGGGTTGAAATTTAGGTTGTATGTATTTTTGTATGTTGTATCATAAAAAATAGAAATTAAAAATTTGTCTAAAAATAAAATAAAAAAATTAGGGTGGACTACCCTAACATTTAGGGGATGAAAATAGATGTTGGCGATTCTCATAGATACCGGATAAGCACAAAAAATTCATCAAAATCGGTCAAGCGTTTCGGAGGAGTATGCAACGAAAACTGTGACACGAGAATTTATATATTAGATTCACAAAGATGAAGTGGCGTGCCAAGGGCACGCCATTACACTCAACAGGATACTGAAATCAGACTTTGAGGAGACAGTAATAGCTGAATTGGGTCCCTGATGTTGCAAAAGTCCATAGATGACGGTAAGTACTTTCCTTTAAGTGGACCGCAAAACTCTTTGTTATAAATATGTACTCTAGGAATAAAACATCGAAACAAAATGTTGTGGAGCACAGCACCTTATCTAGTACGTCTATCTGGACCTTATATGAAAAAGGTTGAGTATGGCTGGCTCTTTATACATTGTACATTTTTTTTTTTATCTTCATGAAACCGTTTCATAGCTTAAACTATATTATGTTTATGCTAACACGGCATGCCTAATATAATTGATTATCTACGGACTTGTATGATGTATCATTTTACAGTAAACTTATATAAACAAAACATAAGTAGGTGTGACAAAGTTAAAGAGGGGATTGAAACAAAACATTGAGTCATTTTTATTAGCAGGAGAGAGAGGAGATGGATATTAAAAAAAATAGTGGGGTACATGGCAGTCCACGGGCTGTGTGAAGTTTCACAGAGGTAATAAATGTCAACTGTTTATGTAATATGGCCAATTGCATTTGAAATAATATTATTACGAGCTACAGGACTTGAGTTAAAAATGCCGTTGGAATTACTATAGAATTTATTAAAACTATACAAACACGTATAACACAGGTGCAAATATAACTAGACACTACTAGTCCCAACTGCAAGATTCAATAACACGCGCAAAGTCCGTCACTATATCGCTCATCGAATGTACGTCTTGCTCGCATCGTAATCCACGCTTGAATGTCTCACCCCTTCGTTCGGGCATTGTTTTATACTATATAAAAATCCACCGTATGGACCTGGGTTTCCGAGAAACCGTAATCTGCACACCTGGTTAATTATTCCTGCGAACGGCCAACAAAGTCGAACAAAAGAACTACGAATTCGGGAAGGTAAATAAACCAGGTGCGCATTTCTTTGCCGGTATGTAACAAAATAAAATGAACATATAAAAATTAGCATTTAGGTTATTTTTATCTATATTAAAAAAATGTATTAAAGTCTTATCTGACCACACATCCTAACCCTTAACCATGCAACAATCCACTCCAAGTTCTATGTGAATAATAATCGTTAATCGATTTATAGGTATAATACCTCATGCCTACTGACAGTTGTAAACATTATCGTTCTTAATTTGACAGTGCGTAGTCCTTGTTTACAAAAGTTCGCCATGAATTTCACAGGCTCGAATAAACCAAGAATTAAATAAAGTCACTTTTATTATTATTTAATTATATAACGTAAACACGCCCTTAGCCGTCTCTTTGTACCAAACGCTCCACCAAACAAATCACGTTATACTCAAAATTAGATCGGGATCCAAACCCTCGGGACCCTAATCCAAATAAACCTGACTGCCAGACCATAAGTGAGTCACACTGTTTATAAATTGCTTCAAGGCTTTAACAATTCGAAATCACTGGGAGTAAAAATTTAATTTTAAATATAATAGAGATTTTTGAAAACTCATGCAGTTATTTTATTAACTTATAATGGCTGTAATCGATTTTCCTCGAAAAGTTATGCAAGTATATCTTATTAATACTGTTACAACTTAGGTGCCGGTTCCGACACAAACAAATTCCACCTGCATATCTGTAAAAACATTTTATCGCCTGTTGGCATTTCAACTAATTGTAATTGTTTTATGATCGTCTTATTTTGTTTACTTATTTGTTGGCATACGTTTCTAGAGAACAGCCCATTGTTTTATTGTACTCGTTTGTAGCCGCTTGCGGCGAAACCGTTAGCCAGGTGTTGCAGATTATGTCGACTACGAGATGGGCATATTTGTGAGGTATAAAACGACAGCCTGGTGGGGAGAGGGAGCAGTTGAGCGAGAACCACGATTAAGGCGAGACGTGTCTGCAATCGGCAATCTAGTAGTGACGGACTTTGCACGTTTTATTGAATTACGACTTTCTACATTACGATTAGATTTTATGTGTTCGATAATATTTGTACCTTTGTTATATGTGTTTGTATAGTTGGCACGTATGGCATTTTAATTGAGTCCTTCTAAACTCGTAACAGTATAATTAGAACCCTATAAATCTTATGTAAAGATGTATAATGAAGTGTTATCTTTTATCCTGCATAAATTTCTGAATCCCACATAAATCTAAACAAAATCTGTTAACATTTTTGCAATCATAATCGGGTTGACACAACGTTAATGAGATTTCTAACTCAAGGATAATGTATCGCCAATGACGTGCAAAGTACCAAATTATTCAGACCTCCCGCACCTTCAACATTACAGAGCTTTATAATTTCCACGGCGGTGTTGGGAGTTCTTAGTTAATTGGGTATGAAGGAATGTGTTTAATGTTACGTCGGTATACTAAATTGCCTTCTTGTTTATACCCTGTCCCTACAATTTATGTGTTCCGCTTGGCGATGCGGTGCAAATTATGTTTGGGAACATTGACTTAATATCAAGTTTTAAAGGAACAGATTTGCTCGTAATTAGTAGGTGTCTCGTAACCCATGTGGTTACCTTGAAACGTGATGCCTTTGACGTGATTTTGCATACATTGTTCCATATAGAATTAAAGCCGTGGTGGCTTAAGGCACATATGTCATTATAGTGATGCAGTTTCTTACTCTGGCTGTAGAATTTGTACTCAGGCTGTTTATATCAATCTTTCACAGCCTTGATTTCGAACGAATTAATTTTTAAAAAGTTAGAATTTTATGTTGAACATAGATATTTTACTATACATATTTTATGGCATTTGACGTGATTTTGGACACTTTGTTCTATGTAGAGTTTAAGCCATGGTGGCTTAAGGCACATCTGTCATTACAGCGATACAAATTCTTAGTCTGGCTGTAGAATTTGTACTCAGGATTAGGGTTGCCAGATTTGTGTTCAGATTATAAGGGGCAAATGCTTAAACAGGCAAAAAAATACGGGAATTTAGTGTTTTTACCGGGACAAAATAAAAAACAAATTTATATAGCGACATTCTTTATTTATTTTTTGATAAAATGTTCATTGCTACAATTGAAAGTAGTGTGGACATTTTGAAAATATGTTATCGATAATTTTTTTAAATTGTTAACAATTAAAGTGTATAATTAAACCATAAATTCTCTCGAACTTTCTTAATCAGAGTTGATGTGTATGCAAAGTTGTGAACGTTGCGTGCGTGAGTATTTTTGTCTCGCGTAGATCGATCGATTTAATAATAGAAAACGAAGCACGGTTCGAATACGGGACAGAGTCAGTCCCGCCGGGACATTTTAAACTAAGCCTAAAATACGGGACGTCCCGGGAAATACGGGACGTCTGGCAACCCTACTCAGGATGTTTATATCGATTCTCCACAGCTTTATTTTGAATTAATTTAAACGAAAATTAATTGAAATATGACAGAATCTGAAGTCAAACCTAGCATATTTAACATGATTTTGGATACATTGTACTATGTGTTTAAAGCATGACTTACACCTGTGTCATTATAGTTACTTACTTTCTTATTCTGGCAATAGAATAAATGTGCTTAGATAGTTTATCTTGAGTCTTCACAGCCTTGGCTACTAATTGGTTTCAAAAAATCAGATTAATATTCAAATTTAATATTTAGATAAATTAAAATTTCAAGATTAGCATTCCACATTTTATAGTCGCGTAATAACGATGGTGTACGAGAATATTGTTTATAATCATTCCTTGATAAGTCATGGAGTAGAAGAAGAGTAATATGTATTAGGGTGGTCGTTAAAATTAAATTTCTTGCGACGCCCCCTAAAAAGCTTCCTTTTAATGAAAAAACACTGGGAATTTTTTTATAATTTTTTCAAGTCAAGACATCACGTGCCTCAAGACGATTCAAGTTAATTTTTGGGTAATATCATGTTTTTCAGGAAACTTCTTCATACTTAGAAGTAATAATTATTTTAAGATTGGAAAAGTTTTAAAAATGAAATACCTTCCGTATTATCATTCTCAGTGATGAATTTCAAATTATAGTTTCAGAAAATTTTTAAAATTCTTCGTGATTCAAGCATATCTTTAAATTTTTCTTATATTTTTAGTTTTAACTTGAATCGTCTTGAGGCACGTGATGTCTTGACTTGAAAAAATTATAAAAAAAATCCCAGTGTTTTTTCATTAAAAGGAAGCTTTTTAGGGGCGTCGCAAGAAATTTAATTTTTAACGACCACCCTAATATGTATATAGAATGCAGAAAACAATTATTTTTAATTATGCACAAGAAATAAATTCACTGTACACACTACCATGTATTTGACACACACACGCATGTATACTCTTTTGTTTATTGTTCAAGTCAAATTAAATGCGTAGCCTTGGCATGATTATAGAAGTATAGTCTTTGACAACAGAACCTTTATAATGTTTAAACTTATAATTTAAATTAATTATTATGGTCGATGTGAAAAGTAATGAATTATGAAAGAATGTATGATGAAAGAATGACTAAACAGATATACAATGCAAAAGTGATGGATGCAGAAGTCCGGAAGGCACGAACACTTCCATGATCAAATGATCAGTGTTAGCAGAAGGATGTTAGGAGCTAAGAACAGACGACGTGCATGACAAGAGCATGAATGTCAAAGAAGCAAGTGATGTAAGAATGCCTGTTGGCTCTGTTGTCGTGCCTACCCGCAAGGACTGCGTGAAGTTATGTATGTATGTATTATGGTCGAATTTGACGACAGGTGACCGCTAGTTTCTAGAAACAAAACAATTGTTTTGATGTATAAGCCAACCATGTCAATTTGTTAACAATTCACATCTGGATTCGTTGCCCCATTGTTTGAGATTGTTAAGTTCAGCTTATTTGGAACAATGTTCGATGCGGTTTCCGTCTGCGCCTCAAAATGGGATTGTTTTAGAAGTGCGTGATTAAGCCTCTTCTAAGCTTGCAACGTATTGGAAACTTCCATGGTGTTACAGCTTTCATAGATATAACAAATTTGTATCATACAGACCGTCTGCGTGTTTACGCGCTTTGTGCTATTTATTATAATATTAGAGCTATTTGGGCCATCGCCTATGGACATTTGCAACACCAAAGGTGCTACACATGCGCTACTGCCCTCTCAAGGGAGACTGCAATCTGGTCACTAATGCCGGAACACAACTCAAGGATGTTATGGCGACATACTTTACACCAGGCGTGGTAGCCATCCAGTCGGAAAAATGCCCTACCACCCGGCAAATTTTATCTGATTTCGACACATGTAGAATTTTGCAAATTTTATAACGAAGACATTGCATAAGCATAGCTTTACGATCTCTTTAATAAAAAAGTTTGTATATTGATTAGTTACCTTATGGAGGAAGTTTAAAAATTCAATCGCACCTAGTTCTTTGCTGGAGTCTATTTTATTGTACGATTACTATATAATATTGTAATAATCATGTGAACCAACTGCCCAAGTGCCTTGTTCAAAGAAAATAAAAACTTCGTTTAATATCAGACGATATCATAGTCAAACTTAACATTCCTCAACAAGGTTTATCGAACTAATTTAGATGAAATACTTGCTTCTAAATGTTTAATATAAGTCAAGATATCTTTAAGAAAGTATTATAAAATATATAAACAGTTTTGAGCTCGTTGCAAAATGAAATACTTAGAATATAACTCCTAAGTTAATTAGGCTTCACTCGAATAGATAAAATTGGGTTTTATTTTCAAACTATTTCGTTGAATGCTACAAAGTCAAAAGAAACGCACTAAATTAAATACCGCAGATATAAATAAGTCTCTTATTAAGGCGTATTCGCTTCTCGCAAATTAAAATCAGCAAACTTGGGAGTTTGTGGTATTTACCTGTAGTAGGGTTGTCCCTATAATATAGTTCTTATTCGAATCTTATTTATCTCCACAGTATTATTTAAGTTTCTTACTTTATTCATCTTTGTACTAGCTTTGCCCGCGATTTCATTGTGTGGATTTTTTTCAAAGGAACCCTAATTTTGAAACTTGCCTCATATTCTCAGAGACCCGTTAAAATCGTTTAGAGATTAGCTGGAACAAACAGACAGACAAAAAAATAAAAAAATATTTTTTTGATATAAGTACCGTATATCTTTTCATATTGTATATCATATTACATTACAAACAGATACTACATTTTTATTTATTTATAAAGATAATCATTTATACTTTATAAAATAAATTAAAAGTAATAAATAAAAATTATCTTACATTAGATATAATTTCATTTAGATACCGTAAGCACAAATTCATAAATCTACGTTAATATGAAGAAACTGACACAAATAATAATAATCTAATACTTATAGGCAAGAACCCAGAACAAATTCAATTTCCTGCGACCCGGCAGCCAGTCGTGAGAGCCGACAAAACCACCAACAGCTAGGTGGTAGGGTATTTGCCAGTCTAGATGGGTACCACCCTGAATTAGAATATTACATATAGACCTGTTTGGTCATCGCCTCTATTATTTCTTTTCGTTATATCTGTCATGTTAATGTGATATGTGATTGAACGCTGATCATGCTGCATCTTCTGCGAAAATATTTTTTAGTTTATGTGTTGCACCACATTCTATACCCGCTTTTAAATCCCGTGCTGGGAAATACGCCCTGTGCCGTACCAAATGGTTCACGTATAGAAGGTACCGCAAAACGCGAATAAAGGATCACGAGGAAGACTTGTAAATCCGGAGCGTGTCTGGTGTGGCAACCTATCCTGCAATTCCTTTCCTTCTTTCTTTTTTCTCATCAGCTTTCTTGCACTCAATGATTATGCGAAGACGTCATTAATGATTTGTAGTGATTCGATGGACGTGTTCCCGTCGTAGCTCACAACGCCTAAATGCTTCGTCAACCATTGCACATGGCGACCACGGTCGTTATGGTCGTGGCGAAAAAGTCACTAATGACGTTTCGATCGCACAGTGCTCACAACGACCCATATTAAGAGATATGTCGAAGTGGTTGTTTTTTTATTGCAGGAGTTCAGCAGACAGGCAGACGGCCTACTTGATGGTAAGCAGTTACCATCGCCTATGGACATTTGGAACATCAAAGGTGCTACATATTCGCTACTGCTCTCTTAAGGGAGACTGGAACCTGGTCACTAATGCCGGAACACAACTCAAGGTTGTTTTGACGACATACTTTATAGATACTGGGGGTGATAGCCATCCAGTCGGGAAAATGCTATGCCTACCACCTAGCTGTGGTTTGTTTTATCGCCTCTTTCGACAGGCCGCCCTGCCGCAGGAAATTGCATTCTTTCTCCGTTTCTGCACGGATAAAACGACCACGGTTGTTGACCGTCTTTATGACATCAACGCCCCATAATCCGTTCCACTAGAGTGACTAGGAAAAGGAAAAGTTGCGGTCGTGAACGTGGTCGTTGTGACGATTTTATGCCAGAATATAGAACCCTGCATAGTTGTGCCAACACACAGTTGACACATTGTGCCAACCACAAATGAATGGCAGAAGGTGAAAAAACGAGCAAAACGGAGGCACTTTTTATATATTTACAGCGTGACAACCCTAATCAAAGAGAGACCGCATTTATTTAGCAAAACTCTTGGCACATACAAAATTCATTTCGGCTGTTGGGTCTTAGGAGTTCGTTTGAAACGTCAAAACGATGTCACATCGATGTCAAGTTTCTGTGGATAATTGGCTAACGTTTACTTTTCTTGTTGTCTCCAATTCACAGCTACTTTAGTTTTTATTGTAAACCAAAATCATATTTAGGTTATTTTAGATATTTTTTGTCTAAATCATCGCAGAAGAATACGGGTAACAACAAACGCGCAGTAAAAAACATTACTTATAACACACTTACGTACAGACTATAGATTCCAAGCATTTTTATTTTTGTGACGTTTGCACGTCTGTCAAGTTACATATTTCTGACAGTAAAGCCCACATAAAACGAATGACATGATTGTCGTACTTTGTTATGGTAGGTGAGGTAATAGTGACGTTCTGTGAGTCATGTAACGCACAGACTATCAAACCATCAACACTATACGTAAATAAATCGAAAGTATCGATTTGAAAAAAAATTATGTTCCTCTCTTAATAAAAATAATACCGCAATTATTATAAGTGCCGTTTAAATGACTTATTTAAATAAATTCATTAAAATGTGATTATATTATAGTATTTTAAAGAAAAATATGCAAATTTTTAGATAAGTTAAATTGATAAAACTTATTGATAAATGAAGTAGATTTTTAATAACAAATCGAGTCGGTAACGCATTAGGACATTACTAATTGATCCGTGTTTGCTTCATTTAGGAGCTTGATTCGGCAATTAATTTGACTTCAATGGATTTTTAGGTTGTTAGAAACTGTCAACACTGATGCGTTTTTCAAGATGACCTTTTTGTGTTACCATTCTATGAAAATAATTATTTCAAATGTTTTTAAAGTGTTGCCATTTGTACATAATTCAAAATGTATAATGGTTTAGTGCCATCTAGCGACACATAGTCGTAGACAATCCGTCATCGAACTGTCAAAGTAAAATATATGTTTGGAAAAGGTATATAATTCTTGTTTTCAAAATGAATTAAAACTTCCAATCAACCTTTTAACATTTAAAACATTTATTTTTAGAAGTTTTTTAAAGCGCCTTATAATATTGTGAGCTGACAGAAGTCGTCACATAAGGAAAAAACTTTATGCTTGCTCCAGGCGATCTTAATGTGAGAACATCTTTGTTGCCGGGGGTCCTCCAACCGCACATTGTATTTTTAAATTAAATTACGTTAGCTTTCATTTCCAAACATCAAAAACTGGAACTGAAAAATATTTTAAACCATAAATTATATCCGTAATCATTCGAACAACGTGCAAATGTTACTATAATTTCTTAATCCTATTCTATGAATTTACGATATCGAATTTGGACCGAAACTACGGAATAATCGTACATTTGTAAACAAAAATAGCAATTTCGTTGCCAAAACGAATAATAGTGGAGTCTCTCATAATTAAGAGAAGTTTAACGATGTTGGCAATGGACGATAAGCCGAGGAAAAATGTTTAAATTGCTATATGCAAATCGGTTATGTTGCGTGCCTTTACGACGCGGCTTAGGGACGAACACTCTTTTATAATATAATTTTGGATTTTGAAATTTATTGTCGTTGTTATTATTAATGCTATTGGATTCTGAAAAGCTTCTAACTGCAATACGCACAGATAACCCTTAAAGTAAATTATAATTAACTTTATGTGTACTTGATGATCAATATAGAATTATCTATCTGTCTATATATCTATTTTGCCTATTTATCTATTTATTTTACCTATCTATCTGTCCTTGCCTTTAGATGAAATGACTAAATAATTATTCACCACATACACACAAAGTAAATTAAAATTTACGTCATGTGTATGCGATAAACAATACAGAATTTTCTATCTATCTGTCTATTTATTTTACCTTTCTATCTATCCGTGCCTTTACATGAAATAACTGTAAATAATTAATAATTTATTTCTAACAAAAACCAGATACAATGACATAGAATTAAGTGTTACGCGATGTCCATCACAGCAGTCATAGAGTATATTACTATCACATAGACAATCGTCATATATAATAATATGATCCTGGCAACACTATGATGTAATTGCTATTTTTAGCAATGTTGTAATATTATTATTTTGTAGGGTACTTTCGTAGTATTTTCGTATAAAAAGGCGTTGTGGCGTGTAGACGGGGTTTATTGCTTAATGTGCGGTGTGAATAGTCACACCAAAGGCTGAACAATAAAGGGAAAACGCTGCCGAAATAGTTAATATCAATTGGTATAATTGGTACTTTGTTACCCAAATCTGCAAGGCTGTTTACATAAGTAAATAGTACATTATTATTTACTTTATGTGTATGTGATGAGGAATAAAGAATCTTATCTATCTATCCAGCCTATGTATCTACCTGTTCCTGCCTTTACATGAAATGATTGTAAACAATTAATCACCGCAAATACATAAAATAAATTATAATTTGCCTTGTGTGCATGTGGTGAACAATAAAAAAACTTTCCATACGATTTTGTATAAAAATCGTTGACCATAGGGAACGTTCCCCAAACGCTGCCCATATGATAAATATATGGATGTTAATGATATTCAGGACGTTGGAAGAACTTGCCGACATGCTGAACAGCCTGAATGAATCCTCCCGACGGGTCGGTCTCGGCATGAATTTGGACAAGACGAAAGTCATGTTGAACGAACATGTCGTGCCGAGACTGGTTACGGTCGATGGTTCCCCTCTTGAGGTTGTGCAGAAATATGTCTACCTTGGACAAAATATCCAGGTAGGCAAACACGGCTTCGAGAGGGAAGCCAATAGGAGGATCCAGTTAGGCTGGGCAGCATTGGGCAGCTTCGACAGATCTTCTCGTCGAGCATTCCTCAATGCTTGAAGACGACAGTCTTCGAGCAGTGCGTCCTACCTATCATGACATACGGTGCAGAGACATGGACACTGACAGCGGGACTGGTCCATAAATTCAAAGTTGCTCAACGGGCTTTTGAGCGAGCTATGTTAGGTGTTTCTCTTACGGATAAGATCAGAAATGAGGACATCCGTAAGAAAACTCAAGTACTCAACGGACATAGCTCGCAAAATTAGCAGGTTGAAGTGGCAGTGGGCCTATCACGTCTGTCGCAGGACTGACGGCCGATGGAGTAAAGGAGTCCTGGAGTGGAGACCACGTCTGGGAAAACGTAGCGTAGGACGCCCCCCAGCCCGGTGGACAGACGACCTGCGCAAGATCGCCGGCAGGGGCTGGATAAGGAAGACGGGAGACCGGGATATGTGGCGCGTACTTGGGGAAGCCTACGTCCAGCAGTGGACCAAAATTGGCTGAAGAACAAGAAGAATGATATTCAAATTCATCTTAAACATACATATCATCGTTTTTAACTTTCCTTCAACGTTTTGTATTAAATGCAGAAGATTTCCACGTTCGTATTCAGAAGGCGAAAACAAAGCTTTCCTCAAACTCAAAGACTGTTTCAGGAAAATGCACGTTTTCCTGAAACACATACGTATTTTACGTACCATGTGTCACTATCACATAAATTCTTAAGCAGATAGCAGGTTTATTTTGTTTATACGCCTTTCATGTTATAAGATAGGCAAAATAGGGTATATAAATTATCCAAGATCAAATAACGGGAAACGTAATCTGAAGCAGGCTGGGACATTTTCTCTGAGGGAAACTAAACGCTTTAGGAAAATGTTGCCGTGTGTTATTTGACGATGGGGACTGTGGGCTTTGAAGGTTTGTTGGTATAAGATCCCCAGTTCAGTTACAAGTACGATGAATCTTGTTTAAACATTTTTCTATGTAGTCAGAGTTATGAGGACTTTAGCCTGGCTTTAGTAGTTTCGGTTGTTAACATTATTTGATACTAGCTGACCCGACAAACTTCGTACCGCCTCACAATCGATAAATAAAAAACGTTGACTTCTGAACGAGACGGGATGAACATCAAACGTTTGAAATTCAAAACCAAAAACATAAAAAAACTTCACTTTTAAATTTAATTCGATTTCTGAACGACGTTTAAATTTAATTGATTTCTGAACGACTTTTAAATTTAATTGATTTCTAAACGACGGGACGAACTTCAAATATTTGACAGACAGGAATAGTTTGTAAAGGTACGTGAAATTGTTGTTTTTACTATACTCCAAGCATTTTTTCATATTTACTAACCTTTTAAACCTTCCCTGGACTTCCACAAATAATTCAAAACTAAAATTAGCCGAATCAGTCCAGCCGTTCTCGCGTTTTAACGAAACTAACGAACAGCAATTGATTTTTATATAAGTATGTAGGGAACATGTAAGCGTGCTAGGTAAGCAAAATGCATCGTGCAAGGAGATGTATGAAAGGCGGGCGGCCACTGCGAGCCGACCCGAGCGTGAGTGAGGTTGTCGCTTTGGGGTAATAAAATAAGTTGAAAATATTCAACTTTTAAATTATCCCAAACCGCATCGCGGACCGCAGCATCACATCGCGAAAAGTATATCTAAAAATATTAAAAGCAAGGCTACGCATGTAATAGTTATTATTTAAAACATTTGCTCAAAAATGCATTTAAGAAACCTGTTTAAATTATTGGAATGTTCAAAATTAGCATCATACAACAGAGCGTGCGGTAAAATAGGTACTTGGTGATAAAATAAAGCTATTGCTTAGCATTTTTTATCAACTTATGTCATTATAATTATTTATTTATTTTTTATTTATACAGTATATTTTCTTTCTTTGATATTAATTCAAGTTACACTTTTTGAGCGTGATGACCGATAAGAAAACAAATCACCTATATCATCACTACATAGTATAAAACAAAGTCGCCTTTTCTGTCCCTATATCCCTATGTGCGCTTAAATCTTTAAAACTACCCAACGAATTTTGATGTGGTTTTTTCCAATAGATAGAGTGATTCAAGAGGAAGGTTTATATGTATAATACATGCATCATATACTAAGGCAACATTGCTAATTTTAGAGGTTTCTATGTAGTGATGCCCGTGCAAAGTCGGAGCGGGCCGCTATGTTTTTATATACAACGTTCATAGTTTTTCTGTAGTGTATTTAATTTTGTATCAGCATTGCACCCGTGCGAAGCCGGGGCGGGTCGCTAGTATACATATATACTTACATGTATACTTACGGGGCGCACATGCAGTGAGTGCGGCATTATAAAGATATGATAGATATCTATACATCTATATACTTTCTTACAAACAGCTGCTTACGTATTAGTCCGATTTCGGAGCAGCTCGTCTCGATCCGTGCGAGCTTCGTACAGTCGTACCATATACATACATGTTAAGCGAACGCTCGGCCGAGCTGCATGGTAGGGGGGGTGTCAGGTTTTATTTTCGTTACGGAATTTCTTGATACGGTCGTCGCGCTCAAAACCCGCGATAAAAAATTTTACTCTTTGGAAGCATTTTTGATCAATATAATAAGTATGTCTAATTTTGGTACTATAGAGAAAATGATACAAAGAATGTAGTTATAATTTTCACCTCGTGCATCTGACGCTATTTACAATTGTGACAACTTTCCGACTGATATTTATAATTATTTCATTACTTACTGCACTGTTCTCCGCAAGTGTGTTGATAAACGTTGTATGATACACGTGCTGTATAGTATGACATGTTGTATGACACATGACACGCGTTGTTTGAAACGCATAACTTTTCACTATTTTATAAAAACCAACTTAAGCACGTGTGTCATACAACGTTTATCAACACACTATTTCACCATAGAGCAAGCCCTCGTCATGTTCTCGGGCTTATATCTGTTCACTCGTTTGTAAAAAAACAATCTACCGCACTGGTATCGTAATGGTATTTGTATTAATGGCGCGGTAAGTTGATATTGATTAAGTAGGTTTGGTACGTAATTTTTAACTTTTGAACTATATATACAGTCTTCGAAAATGCCTTTATTAAGCAAAGGTGTTGACAAAGTTCTTTTTGTTATTAATAAATAAGTACAACGTAACCATAATTTAGGAAAGCTCTGATTGTTTGTAATACGTTAAAAAAATTTGCATATGTATTTTACTTAGACCATTTAAAATATTTTTTAATACATACATACATGAAGTTATGTACTTCACGCCAGGTCCCTTGCGGGGTAGGCACGAACAACAGAGCGCCATACAGGCTTATTATTACACACCTCATTTGCTTCTTTGACATTCATAGCTCTTGTCATGCACGCTCGTCTGTTCTTAAGGCTCCTGACATCACCTTCTGCTAATACATGATCAATTTGATCATGGAAGGTGTGTCGTGGCCTTCCGCGACTTCTGATTCCATCCACTTTTGCATTGTATATCGGTTTAGTCATTCTTTCATCATACATTCTTTCCACATGTCCGAACCACCGGAGCATTCCTTTCCTTACCTTCTACCTACATTTTTTAAATACTTCAAGTTATAACATTAACTAAGCTGCCATAAAGACTCTCTTCAATCTTTATTTCAAATGCCAATTTTTTAGGCCAATAATTCTGCTTGAAAATTATTCTAAAACTTGAATATTAATGAATATTTGACACTAACCATATACATAAATCGTGTACAGTCGTATTTATAAATGCGAAGAAAAATTACGCGTGGCACGGTATCCTCTTTTTTATACGTTCTTACACTCTAACACAACTACCTCAATATATAATTAATATCATACTGAGCTATACCGAAGCGTTGGTAGGTTTAGTTAAATAATTAACTAACTTTGTTGGACAGACACTGTCCAGGACAGACCTCTGTCCTGGACAGTGTCTTTCTAATTATGGACTTGTAAAGCAGTCAGGTGTGCTTCCACTCTATCCTTCTAGCGAAACTTAGGACGACGAACCGGTTGCCAACCGGCTGATCGCTCCAAGTATGTGTAACAGCCTTGCAGAGATTTGGGTAAGAAAGTACCATATATACCAAATATTAACTATTTGGGCAAGGTTCCCCTTTATTGTTCAGCCTTTGGTGTGACTATTCACACCGCACAGTAAGCAATGAACACCGTCTATACGCCACACCACCTTTTATATGAAAATGCTACCCTACAAAATAATAATATTGCATCATTGCTAAAAATAGCAATTACATCATAGTGATGCCAGGATCATAAAAACAATTATAATAAGTAGTTACTGATGCACTAAATTATATACGATAATTTAGTGGGTTTATAAAATTAACTAGCCGGTGGAAATAGTAATTTCATTATAAATTGAACTATCTGATAAATCGACTAAAAATATTATCATCTATGACGATTGTCTATGTGATATTAATATACTATATGGTTCCAATGACTGCTTTGATGGATATGGCGTAACATGTGCTTTATTCACTTCAAAAGTTTAGCTAATTTTTATCTATATTTTTTTAAAATCTATATGTTCAAAAATAACTTTCTCTGTCCGTTTGTTACGCTTTTCGGGAAAACTCACGAGATCGTTTTTGATAAAATTTTAATATGTATTATGTAATCGCTATACCGCGGGTGGACGTAGGATATATCGTTTCCCGGAAAACGGGGTAGTTATTGGGATAACATAAAGTAAATTGTCCGCGGGTTAATAGCGCCTAGATAAAAGTTTAATGCAATGCAACCTGTGTGAATAATTGCTGTCTGAACTCGCAGCAGGGGACCCCTAGTATTATATATTGTAAAGTGTAGCAATACCACACTTACACAAGAGTCTATTGTACAATACTCCTACAAGTGCGCACATAAGTGGGTCAGCGCTCACTATATTTTGTGTTAAATGGAAAGTAACTCCAGGTTCTACCCAACTGGCATCTGGGACAGAATCAAGCGTTGAAAACACATTTTCAACACTTGATTCTATTTTCAAATGTCTTTTTGAAAGGGGACATAATGTTTACTACGAAAGGCTGGGTTTTAAATCAGTAGATCCCTAGGGGTTCTGAAAGAGCGCTACAGACACGCTGGTAAGTTACAAAGGCCAAAAGCCGTCTGGCGTGACGTACGCGATTAATGAATGCTTATTATGATAATGCACTGGAATGGTCCCTCTCATGCGTGTGACGCGGCGTCCATACATACAGTCCATACAGTCATTCTTGAGTAATTTAAATTCCTGATTAAGAGTACAGACCTACTTACATATTTATTGCATAACAATATATATAATATCAGCCCATTAATATATCATTGCTGCGCTCGGGCCGCCGACACAAAAAATCAGATATAGACTTTAAAAATAATGTCTATGGGGGTTTGAGGTATCAGTTCATTTTGGAAAAGGAGTCTCTTGCCCAAAATAGTTTGGGAATCCCTGGTTTAGATTCACAATTGGACCCGGTATATGACGCTGCAATCGGGTTCTAGATTTTTATTTTTAAAGGCAGGACAATGCCTGCCGGGTCCAGTTAGTTATTTCGCTTCTATGCTTCAATAACGTGACATATCCCAATACTCACTTATTTCACTCACTATATTTTGATAAATGTATCATATTATCACAACTTTCTCATATATTTCAAAAAGCTTAGTAAATAGACACTAAATTTACAAAAACAAATATACAAAAAAAGTGTAAAATATGTTTGGGTAAAATATTTTTTTGAAATTTTAAAAGTGGCGTACTGTAAATTTGGGTTTTTTAAGATACCACGTTATTGAAGCAAAGAAGCGATTTATAAATACAAGATTTAACAAATTAATTTCTTTGAATAATAACTAAAAAAGCCTAGTAACGATCGCGTTATTATCAGAGATGCGGTCAGGGGCGTAGCTACCGATGTACCACTGATGCAGCGCCCCCAGGCTACAGGGGCTCCGTATCAAATGTTCCCAAAGTGTTTAACACAATATTTTATTATAGATTAATAATATTTTTGAGAATAACTGCCGGGTCAACAGCAACGGCTATCGGACTTGTCATTACTGTCTATAGAAGTAGAAAATCTAGACAAACTGAAATCTTTCACGTCTTCAGCTATGGATGATTTCATGAATAAGCTTGCCGAAAAAAGGCGAGAAAAGTTATAAAGCGGAAGATCAGCGCTGGTTAAGTTAACCAGCAACATGCTGAGCTAGGACCAATTTAGAGCTACACTTTGTTTGTTTTTTTTTTTCTATTGCATTATTTTATATTGTACATTTATTTATTTATGCTTGTATATTGTATTTTAATTTATGTTGTAGTTCTAAATAAACGTTTTTTCTTTCTTTCTTTCTATAAATAGTTAATCTAACTTAGCTCAAGCTTAAGTATTATAAGTATATAGCTTATAATAAATATATATTTATTTCAATTAAATTCGAGCATTTTTTGTTTCTTTCATGAACTTTACCTTTCCTTTAGGTCACCTAACACATTTCAATACAGGGCACGTCTAAGGCAAACTACGCCACTGGGTGCAGTCATCTAGAAATCTTTCGTCTTATAATAATCAGACTGGTACAAACGTTAAAACTTAACAACCTAGTTAACTAATGCAATGTAAATCAGGCTTAAGAATATTTTGTAAATTAACTTACACTGCTTAAATTTCATCCGTGTCAATAACATTCACAAGTCTACCAGCCCTTTATTTTTCGTCACATTTATCCGCATCAAGGAGACGGCATCCGAAAGTGGGTCGACCCAAGAATTCCTTGCCACATAGAATTTGAATATTTTCCCCTTAAGAAGGGATTATTCAAAGACACGCTCGAAGAGATGCCATGAAAAGAGACGAGAATGTATCCTGTCTGTTATTATTTACAAATTATGAAAAGTATTTCACTCGTTGGTATTATGCTTAGCCGCATACCGTCTACACGGGAATATCTTTGAGATCAAATCACGTGTACCGCGCTGTTTTACTTTAAGGGTTTGGTGTTTTATTATGACAATAACTGAACCACTGAAGTGAAATTTGCGGAGTAACACTCGCGGACCTCGTTCGTAATACCGAAGTAAGAAAGACAGTTGGTCTGAAAGAAAGTGTCGGGGTGAAGGTAAGGAAAGGACTGCTCCGGTGGTTGGGGCTTGTGGAAAGCATGTATGATGAAAGAATGACTAAACGGATATACAATGCAAAAGTGGATGGATGCAGAAGTCGCGGAAGGCCACGACCCACCTTCCATGATCAAATTGATCGTGTTTTAGCAGAAGGTGATGTCAGGAGCCTTAAGAACAGACGAGCGTGCATGTCAAAGAAGCAAGTGAGGTGTGTAATAATAAGCCTGAATGGCGCTCTGTTGTTCGTGCCTACCCCGCAAGGGAACTGGCGTGAAGTTATATATGTATGTACCTGTATGTAATAACTGAACCCTGCTAAAGGCGTCACGTTCGTCTTTTATAAACGGACTTAAAACAAGCCTTTTTTTAAAGCTTTTAAATACAAGCTTTTGAGATCCTGTATATCATGTAGAGTGCTAGCCAAGTCAAGTAAAACGAGCTCAAACACGAAGGGTTTATCTTGTTTAGTACAGGAGTTTCTATGGCCACCATCCTACTCCATCATCAGATCAACTCCATGGTACCATATCATTGCATTGAAACCGGGAAGTTGGTCAAATTTAACTTGCAAGATTTCGTTACATACATACATACTGACATACATACATACGAACATACGTATGAAGCTAATAAAAGCGTATTAAAAATTAAGACGAATTGAGAATTATTTTTGAGTTGGTTAAAAATGAGTAAAACATACTTAACGAAATCGTTGATCATTATCGTCTCAATTGAAGGTTTGCCTGATTTTGGTATTATGTTAATCCCAATGGCGTGCCGAGGGTACGCGTGGTATGCCAACATTTTAAAATTAAATGTTTAAAATATAGTACTTGCTCGCCTTTCTGTGACTTATAACAAAAAAATTTACGAAGTAGATATTTTCTTTCACTCAAATCTAATTTTTAAATCAAAGATATTACAGAGATTAGGATTTACCTGTTCATTAGGAACCATAAATATACACGCATTTCAAACGCCTCTGTCGGCGCGATGCGATGGCCGGGAGAAGGCAAAGGGACGTGAAAGGAGAAGCTAAGAAAGACTTACCTCGCCGCCAGTCCGCACTCTTCCCCCGGGGGTTTACAACACACTAGGATTATGGTTTAACGTGCATTAAATTCAGTTCCAACAATTTATTTTCTTTATTGTGTTCCAACAATTTCCTGATAAGTATTTATATTGCGGTGACAGCAACTGAATGTTTGTTTGTTTTGCGCATTCTTCATTTAAAAGTATGTTCTATTATTTATGGCAAGGAGAGGAATAATTTACAATGAGTGTTCCTCGGCGCAACCAGCCTCTATG
This sequence comes from Dendrolimus punctatus, assembly GCA_012273795.1. Taxonomy (NCBI): domain Eukaryota; kingdom Metazoa; phylum Arthropoda; class Insecta; order Lepidoptera; family Lasiocampidae; genus Dendrolimus; species Dendrolimus punctatus. The sequence continues at coordinate 825,759 of CM022542.1, forward strand.
GTTTTTATGTATGTATAATATTATGTATTTGTGCATAATACTTGTATATGTGATTATTATAAATATATATGATACTAGCTGTCCCGGCAGACGTCGTCCTGCCCGGTAAAAAATAGGGGTTGATCGTAGAGGGTTGAAAATCTAGGGTTGTATGTATTTTTGTATGTTGTATCATAAAAAAATAGAAATTAAAAATTTTGTCTAAAAAATAAAATAAAAAATTTAGGGGTGGACTACCCCTAACATTTAGGGGGATGAAAAATAGATGTTGGCCGATTCTCATATATACCGGGTAAGCACAAAAAATTTCATCAAAATCGGTCAAGACGTTTCGGAGGAGTATGGCAACGAAAACTGTGACACGAGAATTTTATATATTAGATGTAGATCTGTCTATTATTCTTTTTTAGTTACTAATTTACTATATACAATACGCGAAGCCGTCCGCGTGAAATTTGTTTTCCAAGCCCAGCATTTTGAAACACTTTTAGTTACTACTCCGCTCCTATTGGTCTTAGCGTCATGATATATAGCCTTATAACCTTCCTCGATAAATGGGCTATCCAACACTGAAAGAATTTTTCAAATCAGACCAGTAGTTCCTGAGATTAGCGCCTTTAAACAAACAAACAAACTGTTCAGTTTATATATTAGTATAAGATATGCTATATAGGGGACTCTTTAGCAGGCATTATTTTATTAAATAAATTACATTTGTATCATGAACTCTTTATAGCGTTCATACTTTTATACAAAACTAGCTGTCCCGGCAGACGTAGTCCTGCCCGGTAAAAATAGGGGTTTGTCGCAGAGGGTTGATAAATTAGGGTTGTATGTATTTTTGTATGTTGTATCATAAAAAAATAGAAATTAAAAATTTTGTCTAAAAAATAAATAAAAAAATTTAGGGGTGGACTACCCTTAACATTTAGGGGGATGAAAAATAGATATTGGCCGATTCTCAGACCTACCCGATATGCATACAAAATTTCATGAGAATCAGTCAAGCCGTTTCGGAGGAGTATGGCAACGAAAACTGTGACACGAGAATTTTATATATTAGACATTGTAAAGCATAAAGTATTCAATAATTCGCGAAAATCGTATTAAACAAGTTTATTGTTCAAGTTATAAATATTGTAAGCTGTTGGATTTGTAATAAATAAAATCGACGGAAAGAAATAAGAAAAGAAAGAACGAAAAAAAGTTTATTTGGTCAGCACACAACAAGACAGATTATTATATGGAATGAATTGGACGGTGATGGATATGTAGAAAAAATCTCGCTGTGGTACCAAATAGGTGCAGCATGTAACAGGGAGCAGGTGCCTGACGCTGGTTTTCAACTTCATCCTAGGACGAACGAGTGTTGCACTGTTATTTATATACATGTAGGCTAGGTGGCTTTTCAACATTTATTTCTGATAACGCCACTTCTGATGATGGTAATACCAAATATTTTTTCTACTATTATTCCACCGCGAAGATATAAAGGAGATATTATGGATTTACGATTTTTTGACACATTTGTCAATTTTGACAATTGTTTGCTATTTAGTTCAATTCGTGTCGAATATGAAAAATAAAATTATTTATGTAATATTTCCAACATAATGAATAAGCATATAAATGGAAACGTTGGACAATTACGTAAATTCATTAATCCATCATATAGGATTAAGTCTAGGCTTTAAAGTGGGTTATAACTAATCTTTCACTCAGTTGTGTGAAATACAAAAATATTTAAAATTAGCTGTGCCCGCGACTTAGTCTGCATTGAATTTTTTTTCGCGGAACTCAAAAAATATAACCTAAGTTGCTTCCTATAACATCAGTTTTTTTTTGCGTTCCGTCCGCTATGGACTACACAGAGTAGTGTGGAGACTCCGAGTGATGCCGCACGGGCGAGCAACCTCAATACCCACTAAAAACCCCCTCCTCCCTGACGACCCTGCGCTTTTGTGTGTTGGAAGGACTGAGATATAGAACATAGTTACGTAACAGTCGATCCAGTGCAATAAAGTGCTTGAAGTGTGCCCTGGGAGAACACACTCCACTTCGAGACGGGGGTAGTTGTTAAATCCCTTGCTTTACCTAGTATCTAAGGGCCCCCTCGTTCCGAAACCTAACTCAGGGAGGGAAGTAATGCGCGTACCTGCCTCTCCGGGTACCAGCTGAAGGCCGGCGACCTCGAGAAGAGACCGTAGTACGCGCCGAAGGACTTCGCTCCCTATCCCTTTCTGCGGCCTCTTTCAGAGACATTACTGCCTCACAAAAAGAAACCGCAGCATCCCAGCGGTCGTCGCTCTGCAACATGGCCGTTACCAAGTCGCCGAGCGATCCGACGGCTCCTACTTTTGTCTCGAGCTTGAAACGCTGCGGCGCCCAGGCAGCGCACTCGACAAGCGTATGAAATGCCGTATCGGGTGCGCCACACTGTCGGCAATCCGGAGAAGGCAAGCATCCCACAATGCGAAACAGATACTGATCGAAACAGCCGTGTCCGGTCAGTATCTGTGTCGTCCTGAAGGTGAGGGTACCGCTAGTGCGGTTGACCCATTCCTCCAGCTGTGGCCTGATTGCATCCACCGTAAAGCCGCCGGCCGCAGGGTGTTCGAGGTCACGAGACCAGTCGACGAGGCAGCAAGCGGTTTCCCGCTTCCTGACCGTCTCTATCTCGACTTGACAGAAGGTCAGTCCTCTAGCTAGGGCATCCTGCTGGGTACGACGAACCCTGGACAGGACGTCTGCCTGGAGAGGCCAGGGCAGCTCGCCTGCCAAGAGTGTCGCCGCCGTCCAAGACACTGTACGATACCCCCGTATGGTTCTCACGGCCAGAACCCGCTGCGCCCGGTGCAGCAGGGTTCGGTTGTGGCGGTGAAGCGCATCGAACCAGATGGGGGCACCGTAAAGGGTCATACTCCTCAGGATGCCAGAATAAAGTTTCCGCGTCGCACCCCCCGGCGCCCCCACGTTGGGAAGAAGCCTCGAGAGTGCGCCCGCGGAATTCACCAGTTTGGGAACTAGCTGCTCAAAGTGCGCTTTGAACAGCCATTTCCCGTCTAAAACTAGCCCAAGATATTTCATCTTGGGCCCTACTCTAATTGCCACCCCCTGAACCGTAACGGACAGGTCCGGGGGGGTATTCCGGAATTTCCTATGGAACATGATGGTCTCCGTTTTCGCGGGGGAGACCCTCAAGCCCAGCCTAGCTATTCGATCTACGACTATCGCCAACCCGTCGTTGGCGACGTCCACGGACTCCACGAATGACGCGGCGCGTGCCGTGAGTAGGGTGTCGTCCGCAAAGCAGATCAACCCTACCCCGGGCCGGACCGTCACCCGAAGGATCCAGTTATAGCCTACGTTCCAAAGAATCAGCCCGAGGACCGACCCCTGTGAAACACCGCACGCGACACGTCGCCAACCTAACTCGTGATTGACAGACTCACCGCCCTCCCAAAGGATGTGTCGATCTCGCAGGTACTCGCCCAACAGCACATCAGAATAGTGTAAGTCCAGTCAACATAGGTTCAGCCGTTTCAGAGATTAACAGGAACATCCAGACAAAAAAATGTTTTTTTCAGGTACCGTGTAGACTTTCATATGCATTTAGTATTCTTGTCCGTGCGGGAACGGAGAAAGAATAAAATTTCCTGCGACCGGGTGACCGGTCGTAAAAGGCGAAAAAACACCACACAGCCAGTTGGAAGAAGAAGAATACAAAAGAATAATAACTACTAAAGAACATTTCTATTTATGCAGGAACGGCGAAAGAATACAATTTCCTGCGGCTGGGCAGCCAGTCGTAAGAGGTGACTAAACAACCCACAGCCATGTGGTAGGGCATTTGCCTGCCCTGCCCTGCCCTGGTGGCTACCAGGGGTGGTAGCCACCCCTGGTCTAAAGTATGTTGCCATAACAACTTGAGTTGTGTTCCCGCATTAGTGATCAAGTCCCAGTCTCCCTTAAGAGAGCAGCACCTTTTTTTTTGCTTTGTAGCACGTTTGTTGTTGCAAATGTCCATAGGCGATGGTACCCGCTTTCCATCAAATGGGCCGTCTGCCTGTCTGCTGAACTCCTGCGATTAAAAAAAGAAATATGATCGTCCAGGAAACCGCGTAACTCCCATTACAGGTGCTACAATCATGACAGATATCCATATACAAGAGGACTATATACTGCGTAATTATAATTTGTGCTAACATTTTCACTCTCGTAGTTCTAACACGTGGATGTGTAACTAATTTAATCTAATGAGCGCGGTTCAATTATCGCATACTTGTAACGTGATTAGTGAAATACTCGATGAACTTGTAGTTCAGTTTGTAGCTGTATACCAAATTTGTAATGTAGAAGACGGAGCATGGTTTCTTGTGCTTTGGTGCAGAGTAATTAGATAATGATTTTATATGTCGCCAACTAGCTAGATGTATCTAAATCTATTGGCTAAGCGACCCAGTGATTCTTGAATTTTGAAACTACATTATGTACTTTTCCCAACCCTCCGCGGTTTCTTGCGAGTCTATAACCTGGAGCTTACATAGTTCAGCCTCCTCTTTGCCGTCCAGTTATATTTTCGACAGCCAATCGATCGCTTAATTATGCTTTCTTCACGTTGCATTAATCTCTCGTCATTATACGTTCTAAAAGATCGAAACGGTGGTGGAGGGTAGCTGTTATTTCTCGTATCATATAAGTTCAACTACGAATTTTCAATTTCGAGGTCAGTTCAGATACTTTATCTACCATCTCCTCTCCTTTAGCCCTAAATCCTTACAGAGAACTTTTCTCGTCGCTACTAAAATTTAAATCTTTCTTTTGAGGATGACCGTCCAGGTTTCGTGCCCTAACCGTTAAATCTTATATGGGTACTCAATTAATGGATAGCTGGGTACTGGAAGAACTGGAACTCGGCTAGTAAAAATATTGGTTGTTGGGCCTAGATTTGACAGGCATACCAATTCTCCTGATAAGCGAGTCGAGCATCGAACGAAATGCTAATTTAATTAAATAAAATAGTCTCAAAATATCAAAAACTTCCGTTCATTTTTAATTAGAAACGCTTTCTTTCTATTATCTTTGGGGGTAGTATTAATTAAAATCTATTTGCAATTTTCTTATTCCTTCAGACGTTATGTATTAAACTACGGTTGACAAGTTTCTATAATGATAAATCTTGCCATCTTTATTTTAATTTAAGAGCAAATTCAATTGTAGTTACTTGTTCATTATATATTATATATCATTATATATCTTTAGACACAGCTACTTTCCAAGTTTATACCGTCACTATAACAATGTTCTGACTCCTGATTCGTCTTGATATTGACAATCTACAGTGTTAACATAATAACAGCTGTCCAATCACTCGCAAGCAATCAACGACTAAGTTATCAAGGAGGATCTGAAATCATTTGTACATAAGCACTGACCTGACTAATCTCTCCTATATGAGGCTTAGTCTTACTCCTACCAGCAAATACCTTGAGACTGTAGTTCTTATGTCTATGGGCGTAAGGTCTATGGTCCCGTTTAATATATTTCAGATTTGTAGTTATGAAATGCCTTGTGCTATTTTGCTTCGCAGTGGAGGCAACGGATTAAATTCTTGTTCAGTATAAGTTACGAGCGGTTAGGTTTGTGTTAACAATTGGCGACAATACGATATTCTACTTCATTTGCCATATTAGAATCGATTTACGTATTTCACTCATTTTGGACAAAGTTATGAAATAGTCCAGGGAGCCGAAAGCGTGCCCCACTTGATCAGAGCAGCGTCGTGGAATTATCGCCATAACCAGACTTGACCGCGCGCTACCGGCTGTAGTCCGACTGATCGGTCATAGATGGGAACAAAACTGGATGAGACGCCGCCTACTCCTTCTGCGACCGAAAAAGGAAGTGATGCGGGAGCGTGACTGTACGAGCTTACTCTTGTAGGGACAAAGGGGGACGGCGTTGGAGGGTGGACTTCGACTTTCAGCCGCCATGAGCAGACGGTGCGGTTGAGTGGTAATGTCGAGATAGGGACGTGCCGATGTTTCCTGTGTGCTCACGTCTCCTCCTACAGGGCATGTTACATACCGTTCCACGCCAAGGAGAATGAAAACACCAAGAGCTTGGTACACCCGGCAGGAGATGCGGCCAACAGTTTGCCGCCAGTCAGGGCCTACGAACGGTACGGCCGTCTACCTGTATTTCTGACAGAACGGCGAAGGACGGAACACTGAAACTGAACACTGACTTTAGTCGGTATTCCCGAGTCGGGTGGCAATAGTTGCTCCCTTCGTGGCCCACCATCAAACTTCCCCTCGTTAATAAAAAAAACCCTAAAGCTGGCGTTTATGCAGATTCCTATTACAAATATGACACATAGCAAAAAAAGTTGAAATTTATGCTATGTCCTATACTACCAGTATATCTAAAAGCGTATCTATCTCTTTACTTAAGTGTGTATAATCTTAAGTTGCATGGTTAATTAATTAATATATAATAATACCTCTCTCACATTTCTTCCATCATCTCCCAATTAATTGGGGTCGGCATAATTTGTTTTTTCCTTGCACACTCTTCTGTTTAGACATACATAGTCGTCACATCACGAAACATTACTTATTTTGTCCCCCCCGCACTCTCGATCCTACGTAGCAATTGAACCATGGGCCCTCGTCAGTGGTGCGTCAAACGCAACTAACAGAATAATCAACACTAACGCATTACATACCTTCCCCTACAATAAATTTTTGTATTTATAAGCTTAACACGTTTTGAGCCACTTAAATATTGAATGGTCTGTACCGTAATCGCTAAGCGTGAAGGTTAACAATAAAAGTCAACCCCATTTGACCGCTTAAATAGGTTAACTATTTGCCGGCTTGTATTCCAGAACGCCATACTTGGCGGGCGAGCAGTTGTTGACCTCACTCAAAACAGTTTATTTTTGGTATATGGTTTGGCTTATCACAAAAATTAAACTAAGTCTACTTTACAAAATATTTCATAATATTAAGGATGACGAACGGGGAGTCGTCAGTATTATCCACAAAATATTATTCAAATCAAATCAAATTTATTTATTTGATTTAATGTCATTCAATATCTACTTTCATACTTTTTAGCCTTGAATTCGTTCAGCTTCAATACGTGTATTTTATCCGTATAGTAAAGGAGAAAGAATACTTAATTTTTGGGGATAGGTAGGTGGGTCGTTTTCCCGCCTGGATAGCCACTATCCCTGATTTAAAGTATACCGCGAAAACAACCTAGATTTAAATTCAGGAATTATTTGCCAGATTCCAGTTCCTCGTTTGAGGCTGGCAGCACCTTTGGTGTTGCAAATTTCTAAAGCTGACGGTAACCAATTTCTATTGGGTGAGTCGTTATACTATCTGTTGTACTCTACCCTTAGACCACTATTGGAAATACGGAGTCTCCGTCTCTCAAAGTAAAGCTGGCTAAATGCCGCAAGATCTGGCATCCTATTCTAAACATTACAAGAACCTAGTATTAAATTGATCGATTGATTTGATCGATTTGTCAGCCATTTGGTTGAGCGGGCTAGCTTTTACCAGCCTACCTCACTGCAACGCCGAGGCTCCATGTTCGATTCCTGGAATGGTAAATTTCAGAAATGAATTTTCCCTATTATTAACTATGGTCTGAGTATCTCGGATCAGACCAGTACTCCGTTGTGCCCGTAACACAAGCGTAACTTGCTTAATTTCGGGATATTTACAAAATGTCTGTGTTTTGTCTGCCGATTTACTATGGGTAAAGGTGGAATAGTTTCCAATAGATAGTCATTAATAAAATCGCACAGATGCAAACTACGTGTGTTCTACATAAGTTAACGTACATAACTTTAAAAAGAATCATTACTTCATTTGACGCTTTTGTTTACGTAAGCTCCGTCTAAGCTTTTATTTCTTTTTTTTATTGCAGGAGTTCAGCAAACAGGCAGACGGGCCACTTAATGAAAAGCGGTTACCACCGCCTATGGGCATTTGCAACACCACAGGTGCTACAAATGCGCTGCTGCTCTCTTAAGAAAGACTGGAACCCGGTCATTAATGCCGGAACACAACTCAAGGTTATTATGGCGACATACTCTAGACCAGGGGTGGTAGCCATCCATCTTCAGTCGGACAAATGCCCTACCACCTGGTAATTTCGTCTCTCTCTCTCTTTTTTCTTTCACCATATCCCAATTAATTGGGGTCTGCACAATTTGTCTTTTCCTTCCACACTCCTCTATTCTGACATACATCTTCTGCCACACCACAAATCAACCTATCATCCTTCACACAATCCATCCATCTTGTAGTTTAACATTTCGTCTGAGACTAATAATACAAAAAGCCTTTTTTGATAGGAAATGTTGGTTTTTCTTTTTAAATCTTGCACCAAACAAGATGAGTCGCCATGCTAAGCTGTGCCGTTTCACAGATTACCGTTGTTTTGGTACGAGACGGCCGTATTTGTTTGATTCAGTAGGCTCGCTCAAATTAAACGTTCCGTGAAAGATTTCACATTTTTTGTTTGTTTTCTTTAAGCTCTTTTCAATGTTACTTCATTTCATTGTTATCTTTCTTACAACAGTTTCTTCTACTTACAGATTTAAGATAACCTAAGTGGTCTGGAGACTATGAATTTATGATAAAAAGTTCTTTCTGAATAACTGAAATCAGTTCAGAAATAAAAAAAACTGATTTCAGGGATTTTTGTGCTATATTTTCGGAACCTAAACTCCGATAGAAATACAATTTATGTAATACCATTTTGAAGCTTTGTGAAATCCAACGCAAAAAGAATCATCAAAATCGGTCCAGAAACAACAAAGTTGCCCTGAATATGGCGACGACAGCTAGATTTCACCCCAGAACAACTTAATAAACTTGAGCATCTCCAAAACTTCTGCATAAGGTTCATACAGAAATTTAAGTAAGGTTTCATTTGGCTTACGGAATTATGACCACGTTTCTGAATTCCGTAAAAAATTCAAGTGGTTCCCAATTCGTGTTCGCCGGTATACTCATATTCTTTGTCTTCTGTACAGTATCTTATTTATCCCGAATACTCCTCATTATCTTAAAGAACGCTTGGACTTTATTTTGTGCTCCCATAGTTAACGGTCTTCCACTTAACTGAAACTAAACACCCTTGCGTATAGTTCAAATTTCTACAACAATTATTTTAACGTCAATCTTATATCGCTTTGGAACGCGCTGCCAGATGCTATTAGACAAGCAAAATGAAAATATTACATGTCCTTGGAATATAATGATATTTAAATGTATGTACAGAATTATATATTTCTCTATAAACATTTATATATTTTTGTAGATATGTATTTATTACTAGAATGTAAGAAATTGTACTCTGTATAATGTATACCACCATCATCATTATGATCTCAATTCATTCCCGGGGTTTTCTGGAAGCGATCACTTTTTAGCAATAAGACTGCCCTTTGGGCATAATGAGACATAGTTCTAGTCTATATTTTCTATTTTTGTATTGATGTAACAATAGAGAGGTATTGATTGATAGTTATGGCTGAACATACATAAAAAGTTAAAATATAAATAGTTACACGACTTACCAATAACCTCCTCCTTTTTAAAGTCGGTTAAACAGCGAAGACGGCCGGTCCAAAACCTCTTCACAAAGGCCAAGCGTGCACTGAAATTACATCTTATGCACACACTATTTTAAATACTATTTTAAAATCGCGCATTGGTATCGCGTATTTACCTAAAACATTGGATTGGGGAAGATAATGCATACACCAAGCTTTTTCTCAAAGCCCTTTAATGATATGGAAATGGAAATCCATTTCATATATAAACAAATATCAAACGCAGAAGTAACAAAATAAGAAACATCCACATAATAAGGTTATAATATTAACATAATCTTACTTAGCGATAAGTTGTTGGTGAGTTATCTCGCGAAAATCTGAACGGGAGATGATATATCGCGAAACTTTTGGAAAACACATCCCGCCACTTGGAAATATACCAATCTAAATAAAAATATTCTTTTGAGAGAGTTTAGAATGTTGCCAGCCTCTTAAAGTTGAGTAAAAAGACATTCACGTTTAAGAGAAAAAGTTTGCTTCGTGTCGTTATGCAGCGTTTGTGCTATTTGTAGAGTTACGTAAGACTATATTCAAAAAATAATATAAAATAATTAAATATTCTCCCTATTCAATCACATTAAGAGTATGTGAAATTATTTGGGATTGGCACAATAGAATGGAATGGGACGGAATAGAATAAAACGAACCGGAACAGCATGGAACGGAATAGAATATTTTTTTATTGTCTAATTCATGTATACGGTTGTTACAGTATCAATGCGTTCTACACATAACACGATGTGAAAAATGTATTTTACTATGTTGACTTATATTAAAAATTATAATTAATCATTAAATAATCCGATATAGAAACCAATATCTAATTAATATAATGTTTATCAATACAGCATTTTAAATATATGTATAAGCTCGCCGGAGCCGTATAAGCTCAGAAAGGCTTTATTCATCAGAATTCATCAGGGAATAGCACTTTGAATGTGGGTATATTTATGAAATTAACATCTTTTGTGATCATAACAATCATCTCTCGTGATATTAACACTGATAACGTTATAATTTACTTTGATTTAGGAAATGGATCGCGGTTCGTCCAACACTTGGTGCGCTGGCGACCATTTTCTAGAAGAGATTTATCTTCTTTTGTACGGCCACCTCGCTTCCTGAGTGACATTGACAACATATCACTGTTGACAGTGTGACAGTGACGTTTCAATGAACGTTCCACATATGTATTTAAGGTTTAATGGTCCATTAATCTGTTTGTATTATAATAACATTTAGTAGTGAGTAGATTATTTATTTTTTGGGCAATATTAATTTTCAGTCTCTAAAAGACTTTAGAAACTTGTTGTATACTAAAAAGCTCATGCTATAATATGTCTTTCGTTCTAGAGTCTCCTATACTAGCATACGTTCGCTGGCACACCACCAATCGTCATATCATTTTTCTTACAAGACATTAGATATCTCTTTATAATATATAAGTTTTTGTTTTAATTCCCGAAATTTCTATTAAAGTCACTTGAACTATATCGTGGCCGGTTCGATACAAACGTTTAGACCGATTTCACATTTTGGCACTTATTTTCAACTTTCAACGTTCAACTCACAGATATAATATTGTTTTTTATACGGAACTATTTTCACGAAAGTCGATTCACGCTTGACCAATTCTTTGTTTCTTAAAACTAGTTGCGACTGCTCACGTAGCATTTGATACAGTTAATGTTTTTTAAACAATATTATTCCTTAAACAACTCTTTAAAATTTTCTGCTTTGAGAGGTTTAGTTATTTCTATAGTCTCTTTCATGTCGTTTTATATGACAATTTTACTATACCCTGTTTTTTCTTAACGATAATATTTTTAGTACATTTTCGAGTTAAAGAACTTTATTTCTGATAAAAGAATTTTTACGATTCACTTAAACTGTGAGAACATTTATAAGTTATTGAAAAATAAGTTGTAATTTGTGACGAGACAGAAAGCACAAATATCAAAGTTGCATGTAGTTTTCATTTATTGTTTGTACACGCATGTTAAAAATTCCTTCGAACCAACAAGGATCTAGATTTCGTGGAAGTGTCATTGTGTACCTTTTTTTAATAATGTATTATTACATGCCATCAAAGAAAGGCGCACACATGCCTGCCATAAAACGTAGTTTATTACCTTTCCTGCATTCGGAATGCTTTTGTTTACTTCGTGTTTAAAATTCGCAATTGAGAAAATCATCCTATTTTTATCTTACTTGTTTCCTGACACTAATCCTTATTATTATTGCATTGCGTCGAACTCATGCTCATGCCTGAACGGGGGGGGGGGGCAGTCAAGCGACGACTACGATACGAGTATGACGTACATTCGATGAGCGATATAGTGACGGACTTTGCGCGTATTATTGAATCGTGCAGTTTGTACTGGCTGTGTCCAGTCATATTTGTGCCTGTTTTTTACGTATTTGTACAGTTCTACTAAACTCTATAGGAATTCCAACGGCATTTTCATTCGAATCCTGTGGAGCTCGTAATTTATTTTTATATGAGTACCTACTTTAGTTATCCAAATTTTGCTCAGCTGGTTGATTGAAAACTTTAAACAACAAAATGCTTTGTACAAAAGACCTAGAGCATAAACTAGTCTGCGGGCGATGTTATAGTATACTGTTTTTATGGTATGTATGTTTCATCCGATTAAAAAATCCGAATAATAGGTCGCCAGTCTGCTATTAGAATAGTGTCAGAATGGTCACTCCTTGGTGATGGCACGTTGAGTCTGAATCCGCTTTTAAAAAGCCAGCGTACCATAAAACTACCCACAACAGTACAAAATATAAGAATTCAACAAAATAAACCCGTGTTTGTAAAAAAGTGTTTACATAACACAATAATGTTTCATTTGCAATGAGATTCTACTTTATTAAGTAATTCATTTTCACAAGAAATGGGATAATTCCGTGAGAAAATTACGTTTTGGTGTATGTTAAATGTAAATAAGCTTTATTCTTGGTTACTTTTTACGTTTCTTACTTATTTTAACTTTTTTTTACACTTTGAAGGTCTTCAGGTAGAAGTGAAACAATGTTGTGTGTTTGAATTGCAGTTCAGGAATGCATGATGTAGGCTCGCTCCGCGCTTACTAAAGTACTACAAAAATGCAGACGCTTAGCAGCTAACGGAGCGAGCTATATCCCCGCGGTAGGCGGGGCGTGGTCGCACGGGCTTTACGGGGGTGAGGTCAGCGGGGTGATTCTGTCCGCAACAATTTGTGAGCGGCCGCCGTGGTGATCGGACGTCTGCGGCTATCACACTTTCTTAAGCTGAACTGTCGTGTTGCTTATTTCAACATACTTCAGAAATATGTCTACAACCCAACTGGCTTGTAGATAGGTTCGTTTTGTACAAAATTGAAAAAAAAAACAGCGTTCTGTTTTTTCGATGGAGCAGCGAAATCCGGATGCTACAATTGCCACGTGCTAACGTGAAGGAAAACCTGATGAAACCTGCACATCGAGATAATCGATGTGTCAAACCCACGAAACCATCTTAGATAACGTTTAACCCCTATGTTTCTTCTGCGTCCAGCAGAGTTGTGGAATGCACTACCTTAGTTCTTGTTTCTCGTAAAGTACAATTGGGGTATCGTCTAGTCTCGTGTGAATAGGTATCATGAAGGTAAGCGTGCTTCATTTTCGACCGCAACATCGTCTAACATTAGACGTGATCGTGGTCAAACGTCAAACTGGCGGATCGAAGAACTAGTGAATGAGCCCAGTATAATAGGCAAAAGCAAGGCACATCGCTTGCCCTGGCTTGGCCAGAATGAGGGAGGATCGCGCGGTGGAAAGAGCCTATCTCGGCAGATTAAAGGGACGGCGACCAATTGGTAGGCCCAGGAGGGACGTAGTGAAGGCTGATCTGAGCGGACTTCATGCCGATGACTAGCAGGAGACAGCGCTAAACAGGAAGTAGTGTAGTATTCTCATTTCGGTGACCAAGACTCATATTGGGTCGGTGAGCGTCAGTTAGTTAGTTAGTCGTCAAACGTGAACCTTTCTACCATTAAAAAAAGACAAGCGTGGTGGGTATACTGACCAGTTCCCCTAAAAACTGGGAGGCTCAAGTCCAGCGGCACGTTTAAGGGCTTCTATTATACAATTATATGACGATCCAGCGAGGAAGGCGGAAGGCGACCTGGACTCTGTGTTTTACTCAAAATCTTAAGGATTAGGTAGAATATACTTGAGTAATATATATTTCATTCCCTTGTCTCTACATCCAACTTCTTCTTCTTTTGTCTCGAGTTTGTCTCTTGCTATATTTTTATTATTTTTCCGCAGTTTCTTTAAGTATATACGACTAGTAGTAGTAGAAGTGACACTTCCTTCTCTCTATATCATGGGTAAAGCAATGTTTGTCAAATAACCCTAATATAATAACCCCAAAGACTAACAAAGGTAGTAATCCACGTAATCACATAGGTTAAAACAAACTTAATCTAGAAGTATAAAAAGTAGAACTCATTATTAAAAGCATATTTTTTACGACTGCAATAATTTACTAAGTTATCTAAATTAGTAATTAAAGTTCCTTTAAGGTTAAGTTTTCTTCGTATTTAACCTTCACTCATTAAATAATAACTGAAAAAAATCGCTACAAAACTATTAATTATTAAGGTTTCTATAGTATAATAAATAATAAGTCGTGATAGCATAATAGCTAGTGCGTCCCAAACTAAAAGGGCGCGGGTTCGAACCCGGCCGGAACGCATGCACCATTTAAGCGGTTTTCTGACCTAATGTGCATATTGTTACAATAACCACGTGCTAACACGAGATAACCGATGTGTCAAATCTGTCAATCCGCCTTAGACAAGCATGCCGGGTATACTGTACGTTCCCTCTATAATGGGAGGCCCGAGCCCAGCAGTGGGCATTTATGGGCTTTTATTATATTTATCATAGAATTAAGGTTAAGTTTCTTCAGGTTTAACCTTTACTCAGTATCTTATCTTATAGTAATATATAGCTTTGTTTTGTTAAGTTTATTAGTTTGCTTAATTGAACGCGCTAATCTCATGAAGTATTTATTTGATTTGAAAAATTCTGTCAGTGTTAGATAACCCATTTATCTGGAAAGGCTATGGGATATATATTATCACGCTAAGACCGATAGGAGCTCAATGAAAAGTGTTTCAAAATCTTGGGCATCTTTTAACTTATTATTTTTAACTATTCCACGCGGATGAAGTCGCGGGCATAAGCTAGTATATAATAACGGGACGAAATCGCCACTGAATACGGCTACTCCTTACCAAGTTACCTAATGTTACTGATAAATGGAATGGGGATTTACCTTGAGGGTAAGGAGTGTTACATTTTTATTACGGACTTTTATAATGAAAACAGCGACTTAGAAAAGCAAGTATTTATTACGTTGAAATATTAAATTATTATGTTTTTTTTCTGGAATGTCTTTGACGTTGGTGTAGTTTAATTCGTTACAATGATAGGCAAAGGAAATAAGTTGAAACATCGTAGTCAGAGGTATCAGCAGGTCTCTTTTAAAATATCAAGATTTTTTTGAATCATTCTTAAACATATGACATGTATACTTGTTACGCGCGTACGAAATCTAGGAAACTATTTGTTAGTGTACGATGATAAATACAAAATAAATACGACTAAGAATTGGCATTATTAAGCTTCTAAGAATAACAAGATACAAAATACAAAAATAAACACATGTTCGAGGCTAAAACACTACAAAGTATTGAGTTGTCTGTGACTCTCAAACTACAAACTGTAATATGAGTCTATCAGACGTTCCCCACGCCGATTGCCAGTGTTATAATTAAATGATTTATATATAGTGTGTATGTGGTCACTGAAAAAATGAAAAGTGTATTAGTTTATTTGACTGAAAACTATTTTATCCTTGCGCTTTACAACTCAAAACAAAGAAATGTCATAAACTTCAACAAAATATAATTTCTAAATTATTTAATAAAATTATTATATTATATATTGGGAGCTATACTATATTTTTTTGTCTTCACATGTTTTGTCTAGAATAAAGCATCAGCGAATTCCCAGCCAGACTATAAAGCATCAACATTCCTTCAAAAAAAATGTCACTTGCTAGATTTAGAGAGCGTTGCTGTAAGTCTCCTGTGAGGGCTGTTAGGAATGTACATCAAACTTTTACCACTGAACTCCTTGAACTAATATAATATTAGTTTAGCTGTTCTAATACTTTTATATGAAGCCATAAAAGATCCAGGTCGTAAAAAACTTTGAAAACTAATATCCTTATTTCCAAACTTTTTATTTACGTGATTTACTTAAGTTATTATGTTTGCCTGCTCATAAAACAAAATGTAATAATAAATATACTTATATAATTTCAAATGTCGTCAGCCATTTGCAGTCCACTGCTGGACGTAGGCCTCCCCAAGACGGCGCCACACATCCCTGTCCGCCGATTTCCTCACCAAGCGCTTACCGACGACCATAAGTAGTCGGTCCATCGGGCTGGAAGGCGTCCGACACTACGTTTAGCCACACGTGGTCTCCACTCCAGGACTCGTTTGCTCCATTGACCATCGGTCCTGCGGCAGACGTGACCGGCCTACTGCCATTTCAAGTTGCTAATTTAGCGAGCTATGTAGGTTACCTTGGTTCTCCTACGGATATATTATATACTTTCAAATGTATAAGTGAATAGTCGTGATTGATTTGAGGCTATGACATTCATGTGTGATTCCAACGACGTGAGTTCAAATCCTGGTTGAGAAGGATGGCATCCATTAAGGAGTTCTCATGACCGAATATGCATAAAATCAACACGTGATAAAGGAAAACGTCATGATGAAATCTGTGGATCGATATGTGTAAAATTCGCCTTAAATAAGTGTGGCGGGTACACTATTTTTTTCTTCGAAAAATGGGGATGCTCAGTCTATAATTATTTTAAATTAGGCATTACTTATAATAGTCTCGTTAAGAAAAGATTAGCCATCTCGTAAATAAGAGACTCTTAAGCCCCTAATCAATGGCTGTTTCAAATAAAACTTACCATCTTGCCTCTTAGCAGTCAACCTCTTATCCTTAAGAGCAGTTTACGGGTAAGATTTTCGTGAATCAGTTGCTGAGCACTTTCTTAAAATTTAACAAACGATTGTATGTAAGGCCATTAATGTTTAAAACTTAATATTAATATGGCTACTAAATAATTTAAAAAAAAAGTTTAAATAAACGATTACAATGTGAAGTTAGCTACAACTTAAAGTTAATGAACCATTATATGAGTCTGCGTGCGGAATGGGCCCATATGTGAGCGAAAAGCAGAGCTATAAGCACCTAGAACACAGTTCACACGTCATCTCTTTACACTTTTGTACCAATTTTAATGAGAAACAATTTATATTTCCTAGAAATGAAAAATGTTTTTTCTTTATTACTATTGTTACGAGCTGCAGGACTCGAATTAAAATTAAAGCCGTGGATTACTATAGAGTTTATTATAACTGTATATAACACATATAAAATAAGTAAAAATAAAACTGGATGCAACCAGTGCACACTGCAAGATTCAATGCAATTAAACACGTGCAAAGTCCGTCACTATACCACTAATTGAAAGTACTACACACGTCTTACTCGTCCTAGTCGTCACTTGACTGTCCCACCACTCCGTTCGGGCATTGTTTATACTAAACTGTATAATAGAACAAAGGATCGCGTTCAACTGAGTAAGATTCTAATTAAGTAATTCTATTCTATACATAGGCAATATTTTAAGCTGTTGCACAGCTATTATCGCGGGCTTTGAGCACGGTGACCGATTCAAGAAATTCCGTAACGTAACCTAACACAATTTGCGTATGAAGTGTTTTAAATGTGAATAAACAAAGTGCATTTATTAATGAAGAAAGTGATGAAAAAATAGTGAAGGAAATGAGCGATGGCTTAAAAATAATGCATAAATAAATAATAAAAAATAATTATAATTGCATAAGTTGATAAAAAATGCAATGCCATAGCTTTACCGCGGCAGTCCCCGAGTGCCAAAAGAAGTTTTTTTAATGACAGAATTAATTTATTACATCTCCTTTCAAATACATTAACTTAAGTTTGTCAAACTATCAATAATACTAAGTTGGAGCAATTGATATTTTTTTCCATCTATTACCCGCCCCGCTGCCCGCTCACACTCTGACCTGACCCTAACTATCTGACATTCAGATACTGATCCCGTCCCCAAGTCATGAATATTATATAAGACTTAGCAAACAGAGGAATCTGCATTATATATGATGTTAAAATTAGCTTGTGGGTGGCCTCTTGTGGTATCATTTATATTATAATGTTAGATTTGTAGAATATTTATTATATAATTATTGTAAGGACCGAAAAAGATCAATTCACACCTGCAGTTTATTATGAAAGATAATTAGGCATTTGGACTTCTTTTGTTTACTTTGTGTTAAAAAATTATAATTAAAAAATAGCCCACTGTGTTTTGTAATCTTTTAGGGCCTATTGTTGTATTGTCATCACTGCCAGGTGTGTCGTATTTAAAAAACAAGCTGATTCTAAGAAATTCCCCACGCGGCTGGGCAGATATATTGCATCGGTACAATATAAAGCAATCCCCCCCCCCCCTGAGAGATGAGACAGTCGAGCGATAAGCACAAGTGAAGCAAGACGTGTTAACTACATTCGGTAATCTATTCAGTGACGGACTTTGCGCGTGTTATTATATTTGTACCTGTGTTATACGTGTTTGTGTAGTTCTAATAAACTCTATAATAATTCTAACGGCATTTTAATTCCGTCCCGCAACTCGTAACAATAATAAAAAAATGTTTTTTTTATAATAATCAGCAGATAAACATGCATACTGTATATCCCGAAATTAAGAAAGTTACACTTGTGGTAAACAACGGAATACTTTGGGACCGATCCAAGGTACCCAGACTATAGTAAATAACGCAGATATATCACTTCCGAAATTGTCCATGCCAAGAATCAAACCTAGAGCCTCTGCGTTGCAATGAGGTCGGCCGGCAAAGGTTTAACCCGCTCAACCACAAGAGCCGTCGATTAATCTGCACCATTAAATCATCAATTTGAAAATATGACAAAAATTATCTGATAGTGCTATAATACACCTACACACCAAGATAGCTTCAGGTCGAATAAATCTGGAAGATCTCCGCATGCGTTGCACTTTTATGTCCTGAGTTATTATGACTGCACTAAGTAGTACTACTAGATGCTACGTTTAAATACACAGCTGTGTAAAAAGATTCAGTCGAAAATATACCAAAGTTTCTTGGACTCGTAATATCCTAATAACCACTCCTTAACAATACCTGGTCCAGCCTGAATCTAAACCAGTTTATCTCATAACTGTCATAACAAAGCGCTCAACTGTGGAACAGTGTAATCAATGGGTGCTTTGAGGTGCTCTCTGTAGAGACAGATACTTCGCCTCAACTGTAGTTTTGATCGTCCTTACACTTGCCACAAACTTTATCTATTAGAGGTCAAAATCTTATCTACATTTTTAAAAGCGTTATATTATTGTTTAAAAGTCGTTACAGTTTAATTTTGAATGCAGCTTATGATTTAAATAGGCACGTGGTGTCGATCAGCAAACTTTCTTTAAAGACATACATACAGACATAACTTCACGCCAGGTCCCTTGCGGGGTAGGCACGAACAACAGAGCACCACACAGGCTCATTCTTACACACCTCACTTGTTTCTTTGACATTCATAGCTCTTGTCATGCACGCTCGTCTGTTCTTAAGGCACCTAACATCACCTTCTGCTAATACATGATCAATTTGATCATGGAAGATGTGTCGTGGCCTTCCGCGACTTCTGCATCCATCCACTTTTGCATTGTATATCTGTTTAGTCATTCTTTCATCATACATTCTTTCCACATGCCCGAACCACCGGAGCATTCCTTTCCTTACCTTCACCCCGACACTCTCTTTCAGACCAACTCTGTTTCTTTCTTCGGTATTACGAACGCAGTCCGCGAGTGTCACTCTGCAGATTTTGCTCAGTGCTCGCATCTCGACCGCGTTTACTCTATTTTCATGCTCTCTATTCTTTAAAGACATCTGTAAGAAATCTTTGACACTACCTGAGATCAAGAGGTTTGCTCATATTTTGCCCAAAAAATAATTACCATACATCGTGGCGTCGCAGCCAGCCTTCTGGGCGTACTTCCCGCTACCAATGATCTGCTACATAATCCACTTTACATTTAACTATTTAGTAAACTAAATAGTTAAATCCCTAGTTTGTTTGTTACGCTTTCACGCAAAAACTACTCAACCCATCATCATGAAACTTTGTACACATATTCTTGGAGGTATTTGATGGAGGTATTGGAGGGATTAGGATACTATTTATGAAAAAAAAAATCCACGCGGACGAAGTCACGAGCAGAAGCTAGTAATAAATAAATAAACGTCTGTCTCTCCTGCTTGTAGATTATACTTATGAAACTTATGAAAGAAAATAAACTTGTAAGGACAAAGCGCTTAAAATCCAAAGTAATGAAAAAGAAAATTGTTGTTGAAAAAATCTTAAAAAATATTCACATATACCCAGAAATTCAAAGATTAATTTCCGTCAATCAATTTTTCCAATTAAAATTTTCTAAGAACGATCTCTAATCAATAAGTAGCTTTATTTATAAGAGCGAAGAACTTTTTGACTTATAGCTTTTAAGATAAATTAATTGGTTCTTTTTTAAACTTTGAATTGAACTTATTTGATATAACTTTTTAAAAGCGTTGAGAGCTTCTTAACAGACTTAATATGTTTCAATGATAAACTTTTGGACGGTTTTTGTTATATCATCTAGTAAAGTAAGAAAATAAGCACTAAAATCTTTAGTAATACTTTGCTACGATTTTCTACACGCTACGACACATTCGCTACAAATTGTGTAGCAACTACGACCGGCGGCAAACATTTCATCATGTACAAACAGTTGTATTGGTTTTTTTACGAATTTAGACAGATGACACTTTATTGTTCATAAAATATACAATTTCAAATATACACAATTACAATATTGTCATGGTAGAAAGAAACAACAGGCGGCCTTGTCGCTTAAAACAATCTCTTCCAGGCAACCTGACTTAAGAAATAATTTAACCTAATCTGGCGATGTAGGTAGTGCAGATCATTAGGCATATCATAAATAAAAATACCACGAATTTAGTACTTATTCTTTATGTATATTAAGTCTTCTATCATATTATGAATATATTAATGATTATTATAATTTACCGCGATTTGAGTAAATTGGAAGTTTTCTATTAATTTAAAGTAATTAAAGTTACAATTTGTAGATCACTTTATGCTTCTTCGTAGCTCATGTCTGTCTATAATTGACCCATTTAAAAAATGATATAATAATATGTAAAAACAAATTATAATTATTTGAAAGACTGGTGGGTATAGTCTTTTAATTATAAGAAAACGCCGGATCTCACAATTTGCTAATATAATTATATTTGGATGTCATTTTATTGACTGACTTATGAGTGCCTTTCTTTTATGTTAATAAGGTACGGCGCATATAATCAGTATTAAATTTAAATATCTACTTTAGATCATCTTTATTAAATATTTAGGTACTTTTGACAGAGTTTTTACTTACACTATTCATATCTACGCAAAATATTAATGTCCATTCAATATATTTCGATATATTGTTTTTCATCTCGTCAGTAATGACAATATTAAATAGTATCTAAGTAAAGAAATCAATAATGCTGTCTACAGATTTGTAAAAAGTCTGTAATAGCGTCTACGTGTTTGTAGAACGAAGTATAATAATATTTATATAGATTTGAAAAAAATCTATAACGAGGTCTACATACTTTTGAATATGTCTATGAAAATTTTAGTAGGATATTATGATATGAGAAGACACCAAACACGATCCATACGTAAAATAGATATGTAGGTTTCATCAAAATGTTTACATATGCACCCCGGGGCAAGTTGAGAGCTTGCTGCTTTTAGTCTCGAATGCTCCTACTATAAGATATTCAGATAATAGTGGAGTATAATATCGAAGGCTTTCACGTTTGGATGCAGGTATGATTAGCGATCTCAGGTAAGGTATTTCCAGAACAAAAATCTACATGAGTATTTGTGTGTCATCAGCTATATATATAATTTTTCATATTATAAATAGGAAAAATTTATATTTTTATATTTGTGTGATTGTAACGAGTAAACTCAAAAACATGAACCGACTTCAAAATGTATTTCACCATTAGAATGGTCCTGTTACATGCCGAAAAAGGTAAACGCACACCGGCCAGTCATAAAGCGCAGCTTATTACCTCCCTGCATTTAGGATTTGTTTACTTTGTTTTTGTGAATTTGTAATTAGAAAAACATTCTATTGTTTATATACTTGTATTATGGCCGTCATTAGTGTCAAACTAATTCTTTTTGTTATTGTATTGCGTCGAAGATTGCCAGGTATGGCATCGATGCATTATAAAGGAATGGCCCAATACAGGGAAAGGCAGTCAAGCGAGGGTTACGATACGAGTCAAGCGAAGATTCGATGAGCGATGTAGTGACGGACTTTTCGCGTGTTATTGAATCATGCAATCTTGTCTGTTCTTCTTTAGAGAACATTAAAAATATTTACTTTGAGCCTAACCACTGTTTTATAACAAAATTATTGAAAAAAAATTGAAAAAGAATTTAGATATAACACCATATTATTTACAAATTTAACTATAAAATCTAGCACCAGACTGCAGTTAGTTGGAAACGTGCCCAGAAGACTGGCCACATTACCTCACTGAATGGCAACGCTAATGCGTTGTACCAGGTATAGAGCAGTCTTTTGGTCACGTGAGACATCTACCAGGCGTTTGATTAAGTTTTTGTGCCTCAGGCCCCCATGGTCCCAGGGTCTCAATCCCAAGAGCCGCAAGTATGTAGCCATTTCCGATGGCGAAACATCTAAAATGTCAGTAATGTTGTGTGATGTAATAATTCTACGAAATTAACAATATGAGTATGAATGTAGGTAAGTGTTTTTATCCACTATTTATTTATTTATATGATACTAGCGGCATCGGCAGACGTTATCCTGCTCTGAAAAAAAAAATCTAGGGCCCGATCCCAGCGCCACCTGCCGGTTCTAATTGCGAATCTAAACCATCCGGGAACCCCCTCAAACACACAAATACAAAAGTACCAAAATCGCTCCAGGCGATGAGGATGATGCTCGAACTCGATCTCAGAGCCATCTACCGGTTCCAACGGGCCTATGTCCGACTCCTGGTTCTAAGCTACCCCCCCACCACTTTTCAGCCAAATCAGTACAGCCGTTCTTTAGTTATAGTGTAACTAACACGACTTTCGTTTATATCTATAAATTTAAATAGTAAAAGTGCTTAAATGTATACTGCAATTTTAAACCGAGGTTTATCTACCATTAAAGTCAAATGTTCAACTCGTTTAACATGACTTTCAAAAGATTTTCTCCGGCAACTGGCTTTAAATCCAAATATTTGCTCGACGGTAGGAAAATATTTTCAAGATTTCGGCTCTTCGCGAAGTTTTACATGCTTTCAGTCCTCGTCATGGCCCAGTTATTTACACAGAAATATTTGGAGCTTAAAATATTTCGAAGTAGTATAGTCATGGATGAAAAATACTGTTACGTGCGAGCGGGGGTACGCACTTGGGATTGAAAGTAAACAGTAGTTTTGTCAACTAAATTCTTTTATTGACTTACAAAGCCGTACGTGATTTTTCTCTGCAAGCTTGCCCATTCACATACAACTAACGACGCTTTGCGTCAACGATGAGATTATCTCACTTACAATACCGTCGCCGATATTTCGTAGACCACCTCCTACTACTGCATTGCTCACCTCCGAATTTACTGCGCGTAGCTCGCTTCTGCACTGCCCGATAAACTCACCTCTAAACTCGTCACTGTCTTCTACTTAACTCTTCTTCCAACTCTCTCGGATCGCACTTTTCACTTGCTATCTTCAAGTGAAGTCCCCGGTTGGCGCGCCTTACGCTGCTTATATACCCGGAAGAATCTTCTGAAATACATAATTTAGATTTACGGTTTGTCTGGAAGAGATCGCTTCTTAGCGATAAGACCGCCCATTGTGCACATATAGAAAATTTTTAGGCTATAAGTTCATCTGTGTTTTCTGTAATGGTGTATAATAAAGTGTTATCTATCTGTCTGTCTATCTATCATTTCGATCTACTTTTCGTTATTCTTTTATTTACTGTCTATCCCTTTCTAAACATCTATCTATCTTTGTTTTTCCTTCCTGGATCTTCTATTCTAGAATTTATTTAATTTCGATCTTAATTTTGTTATCATTTTGTTATCCCTTTCTAAAATGTATCTGTCCTTATCTTTTCTTTCCAGAATCTTACCTTATTCTAAAAGTCTTGAGACTGGCTTACGCTGCCAGAATGTTCTACCCTCGGTAGCCACACTACTAAAGAATGACAACTAACGAATAATAAACAATTAAATTTTTGATGAACGTCTTTTTATTAAAAATATATCTTCTAAACTTTTTGAAGTGAAACTTCTTTAGAATCGTTGTGATTTGAAACTTTATGAAACGAAAAAAGCCACATCAAGATGAGGTATTTAATAATTTACTACGCTCATAAAGATAGAGGTGGAGATATTCTGAAGTTTATAAATGAAATTGAAACTAGAGCATTTATTTAAATATTTATTTCGAGAGTTTCTCCTATAAATGTTTAAAAAGGAGTGCAGTGCCACTGGCATCCCTGGAATTTACAGAATACCGATATCAGGCCAACCTACGATCAATAGTGCCTGGTGATTTTGACGACATAAAAATAGCAAAAATGGGCCCTGGATTTTTGTTCATCAATATAATGTAGGTATAAGGCTTTACACAGCTAAAGACATAATTTATGCTATTATTAGAATTTATGCTAGTATCAGCCACTGGGTGTTAACTTAAGGGAATACCTTCACGGATAAGATTTGTAGCAGTGCGGTTCTATGTATTTAATATTAATTAACAATGTTGAAAGTTCTCAAAATGATCCAAACGGGCTAACTTTATATAATTCTAGATTATTGCACCACCGCTTGGCAGTTCTAACAACACACTTAAAATATGACTTATAACACTTATTATTTGCCTGTTGTTTTTAAAATAACAATTCTAATACTTTCAGTCGAGACAATATTCTACCTTAGGGTGCTTACACTTTTAAGAGTTTTATCTATTTTAAAGCAGGAACTTCAATATAGAATTATTATTATTTATTACTATATCATAGAATTGAAAATAATAAAACAAAACGTGTCGTTCGTAGGTAGTTGTACATCGCTCAGCTGAGCCATGACAATCCCAAATTAACTAACGTGTATTCGCTGATAAGTCTGCCTGGGCCGCCGTGTCGGGCAATAGCGTATTTTTATTTTTCCATTCAATATCTGTTTCAAGCGAGTTGTTTTGTTAGGTTTTTATTCCGACATTTCTGTCACTATTCAGAACCGTAAAAATGTAGTTTTATTATGATTACTAGTCCCGAAAACTTAGGAAAATAACAATTAAAAATCTTTAAATTTTAATGTATTGTATCTCCAGTTTTATATTAAACGTCCTATACTTCGCTCATTTTCTTGTGTTTTCACTGAGTCATAGTAGTTTCCTTCGCTCTAAATTTGATTAGCTGTAACCTGTATTGCATACATACATACATATTGTCACGCCTGTTTCCCATTGGGGTAGGCAGAGACAATGGATCTCCACTTGTTACGATCTTGACAAACACTTTTCGCTTCATCAACTTTCATTAATCTTCTCATACATACACGCTTATTTAAACTACTTTTTTGTTTTTGTTTACTAAAAGTTTATTTTGGGTGTAAAAAAATTTCTGTGAAAAGATGAGCCCATAATATTAATATTATCCTCATCGCATTTTTTTAATTCCCATAAGAATAACACAGGAACTTTTTTTTTTGCTTCTGATTTTTGTACCGTTCAAACGACTGGTTGACTGATAAATCGCTGTTCCAATCTTTATAGAGAATTGAACGCTCTACAAAAAAGGTCTGATAACATTTTTTTATTTGTCCATGCGTTTAAAAGTTATTCAAGATCAAAGTTCAATTGTTCAAAATTTGATCGAATTTTATAAATTACACCGAAACTGTTGGTTTCAGTGTCAAAATAAGGATCAATTTTTTTGTCAAATATAATACAGTTCAGAAGGATTTATTTGAAGGCAAGCAGCGAGCGCGAAAACTAGCGTTTGTACACGAGCACGTATGTCGTGCGTTCGTGTTGAAGGCGTGAGTCGGACTGTAGCCGAAAATCAAAAATCGACAAATCAAAAAATGTTATCAGACCTTTTTTGTAGAGCGTTCAATTCTCTATAAAAATTGGAACAGCGATTTATCAGTCAACCAGTCGTTTGAACGGTACAAAAATCAGAAGAAGCAAAAAAAAATTTCCTATGTTATTTTTATGGGAATTAAAAAAATGCGATGAGGACAATCTTAATATTAATTTTAAGGGCTCATCTTTTCACAGAATTTTTTTTACACCAAAAAGAAACTTTTGAGCCTGTTTGGAAAAAAATTTTTTTTTTTTTGGATCACCCTACTATATATATATATATATATATATATATATATATATATATATATGTGTGTGTGTGTGTGTGTGTGTGTTTGTGTATACATACATACTACTGCAAGCATTGGTATGTTTGGCAGTAAAACTGTATAAGAACCAAAGACAGTCTGTAAATAGCCAGGTAGTGGAATTTGAATGGCAGTAATAAGAAATTTCTATAAAATAACACTGTATTACAAATAATACAAATACCGAAGTAAGAAAGAGAGTTGGTCTGAAAGAGAGTGTCGGGGTGAAGCCAAGGAAAAGAATCCTCCGGTGGTTCGGGCATGTGGAAATAATGTATGATGAAAGAATGACTAAACAGATATACAATGCAAAAGTGGATGGATGCAGAACTCGCGGAAGGCCTCGACACACTTTCCATGATCAAATTGATCGTGTATTAGCAGAAGGTGATGTTAGGAGCCTTAAGAACAGACGAACGTGCATGACAACAGCTATGAATCTCAAAGAAGCAAGTGAGGTGTGTAAGAATGGACCTGTGTGGCGCTCTGTTGTTCGTGCCTACCCCGCAAGGGACCTGACGTGAAGTTATGTATGTATGTATTACAAATAAGAATATACATTATATTAGAAATACATTGTATAAGAAAATAGAAAACCCTCTGTCATGTCACAAGACGGAGGATAAGAGCGATAAAAATATATAGCAAAAATGTAAACGTCGTTTTAGTGTAGGCATTACCTTAGAGCCGCGATCACAAAATTATTATGACTCGTTGTCTTGCGAGGTGATTTATGTTAATGAGAACCACCAGCGCCACCTTGCGGAACAGATTAGGTATTAATAATGCATCGGCTATGTAATGGATATTTTACTGGATGAGCCGTGTGGGAACACAAGCGTTTCGCTCTGATTAGATCGCCCGACGAAGCTTGTTGAAGACGCTTAAGTCGCTTTCACATCATACCTGCAATAATTTTGTTCCAACCTTATTTCAGATAGTAGGGCTGGTACTATAAATCTGAATGCTGCAAGTTAATGTAAGAAAGCATAGATACACGTAATTTCGAGATAAAATTCCTGTTTTAATTCCTAAATTATTCGGATAGAGATGTTTTTAATATTATCTTGACTTCATATTAGGAAAGTTATCTTTTCAATTCCCATAAACTAAAAAGTAGGTATTATCGGATTATGCTTGTACACTATATCTTATAACCTGACTTTAAAAGCATTAATGATCATCTTGTAGCTGGTGGGTTTTTTAAAATATGAAGCTAGAAAGCTGTTCTGATTATACGAGTTACTTATTTGAAAGATGCACATCGTTGCACACATTTGGCGCAGCACTCTCATGTTAATGACATGCAGTTCTTTGAAGATCTTGATAAGACGATGTTTCAATTGTTACATTTAAAGTAAGAATATAATTCAAAGTCATGATGGCTTAGTTGCTAAATCAGATCTCTGACATAGACAATAGCGGTTTCTGGAACCGATATTTATTTAGATGCAACTTTTTAAATGACTTTCAAAAGAAAGAGCTTATTATTTAGACTGCACGGTTTTTCCTATTTTTGTTATGTGATTCCTCCGTCAATTGTGCAACCATATTTTGACTAGTGCTATAAACAAAACTAAATTGAAGTATATTGTGCTAACTTATTAAAGAACGCATGAACCAAGTGTCTTTCCCTTAATAGAGACAATAAGAAAAGTGCTAATGGACACTTTTGTCAGTTATAATACTTTTAGTTAGTTTAGGTTATATTTAAATTACTTATTAGTATTTTTAGATTAGATTGGAATATTAATGTGGTGTTTATTAAATACAACATTTGTGAAAAAGAAATTGTGGACCAATTTTCAATTTTATGTTAGTCGAAGGACTATACTATCCTGAGGTGGTCCCATCCCATGAGTAGATCCCTGGGAAGTTGAGAGAAACCCTCGTTTAAGAGCGCCTACACTTGCCAAACTTGTATACGCATGCCAGTGGTACAATTTCTACAGGCGCGATTATCAACGATGTAGGCAACGCATCGGCTCCCTTAGGCGCCGTCCTATTGTCATTGCTCGCGCGATTGGTGCGATGCGATCAAAAAATGATCGTGCGACCGTGCGTTCAAACATGCTGATCACTACTGAATGTCCTATTGACGATCGCGCGATCATGCGATGCGATCAAATTATCTAAATTTCATCGCGCGACCATCGACGCATCGCAAACATACTGATCAGTACTGAATGTCCTATCCTATACCGCTCGCCGCTTGCGGGATCAAATGTTTCTGTTGACATAGACAAATATTCGTAAAAATCTTCTTTTTTCCGTACGTCGAAATATTGATTGTGAAATTCACCGCGCTGATTTCTGTTTTTATAAAGTGGATATATTGTGTCTTCCACGTTTTCTTTTTTAATGTTTTTTACGATTAAAGAAATATTACCCCATAGCGGAAACTGTGAATCTCTGTTAAGAGCCATTTCGAGTGTGATCGCATCGCTCCAAAACACGATTCTAAACCGGTTTCATCGTACAATAAGTACGTAAATGTTTCTGTTGACATAGACAAATATTCATAAAATTCACCGCGTTGATTTCTGTTTTTAACCAACTTCAAAAAAGGAGGAGGTTCTTAATTCGTCGAAATCTCCTGTTTTTTTATTTATTTTTTGTTCACCGATTACTCCGAGATTTATGATCCGATTTACGTGATTATTTTTTGTTCGACGCGGAATAGCTGCCATTTGGTTCCCTAAAAATTTGACATAGTTTGGCCCAATAGTTTTCATTTTATGAAAAAATTTCCATTCCGTTCCATATGTACACCGATTACGCTGAGATTTATGATCCGATTTACTTGATTTGTCTTTCGTTTGATGCATAATAGTTGCCATTTGGATCCCTAAATATTTAACATGATTTGGCCCTGTAGTTTTCATTTTACGAACATTGTTTTGTTCCCGTTTCTTGGGACCTATATTTTTTAAGGAGCGCGGCACCTTTCGTGGGTCTACCCATACATAGATGTACACTAAAAAGTAACAAATAAAATAAAAAAACTTCGTTTAAGAAAACCGACTTCAAAAACTTAAAAACTAAAATGTAAAAAAAATAACTTATTTCTAAAGCTATTGTTAATATATATTATCAAAAACATCTTAAAGTTGGTGCTTTTTAAACGAAGTTTTTTTATTTTTCATAAAGTATATATTATGTCGTCCACGTTTTCTTTTTCTAATGTTATTTACCATTAAAGAAATGTTACCCGACAGCGGAAACTGTGAATCTCTGTTAAGAGCCATTTCGAGTGTGATCGCATCGCTCCAAAACACGATTCTAAACCGGTTTCATCGTACGAAGACAATAGGACAGCGCCTTCTAATCGCGCGACCGGTTTCATCGTACGATGAAGTCGCATCGTAACCATCGCGCGAGCGATGTCAATAGGACGGCGCTTTGTGTTGCAGATGTCCATGGGCGACGCTAGCCACTTGCCATCAAAAGGACCCGTTTGCAAGGCAAACATATAAAAGGCGCAAAATATATATTCAAGTATTTGTGCATCTAGAAAGTAGTTTTTATTATAAAATTGACTTAGTCTAAAAAGCATATAAATATTTTCAAAACATCTTGAAGTAAAATATTTAAAAAAAACATTCGTGTGTGTCTCAGGACGCCCGACAGAAGTAATAACTTAAACTAATCTAAGTTGAACTATTTAATATTGAAATTGTTTAACTTGAGAAAAGCTTAGGTTATTACTTTAATTTTACGCATATTAATATGATAATGTAAGGAAAGGTTATTTCTTTAAAGGTTAAGGTTATTAATAAAATCTTTTATTGATTATAAAATATATTTTATTCCTATTAGCCATTCTTGAATATGTAGATTAGAATTTTATGTATGTACATTATTAGTATCATTATTTGATTTAATTACCGAAAAACGGCTAGCGCTGTGGGTTAGAGTGAGAGAAGGAAGGAAGGAGCCTGTCTACTGCTGCCATATTATTATGCGTGATAGAAAGGGTAGCCAGACACTGGCCAGAGACTGGCGCCGTAACGCGTTACTACTCCCATAAGAAATTAATAACACTTCAAAAACAACAATAAAATTGCAAAATATTGCAGAAGATATTGCAAATGCATATGACATATGCAAAAAATAATTTTTATTATTTGCATTTCGGTTTGATGTCAGTTTTGTATCAGTATTTTTTTTTTGTTAAAAAATTGTAAAATATTTTGCATATACAGACTTCTGATTAGACTTCAATATTTCAATAGACAGGAAAGTCTGACGTATTTATTAAAAATAAACACACGTAATATACACTTCTTAAAAAAACACAATCTACAAAAAGCATGTCAAAATTCCATGCTAGAAGATCGTAATACTATAAACCCTGTTGATATGAGATTCTCGTCCCGAATGAACATTAATCTAATACAATATCTCCTCGCATCGCAGTTTGGAATGCAACTGACCGCGACTCACCGAACCTATGTAAAATCGATAACTAACTAAACCCAACGTTTTTAGAAATATATTAAACTTCTACAAAAGACTTCGTCCACGTGGAATAGTTGAAAAAAAATAAGTTAAGAAAACCCCCGATTTCGGAACATTCTTCATTGGTGCTCCGCTCTTACTGGTCTTAACGTGATGATATATAGCCTATAGCCTTCCTCGATAAATGGGCTATCTAACACTGAAAGAATTTTTCAAATCAGACTCGTAGTTCCTGAGATTAGCGCATGCAAGCAAACAGACAAACTCTAATAAGGCAAAGATTGTTTCAATGTTCTTACCCAAATATTAGCTTGATTTCATTTTATAAGATAGCTTTTTATAAAATAATTTAAATCAAATAATAATAAATAAAAACATATTTAAATAAATAAACATTTAAATATGTTATAACGTATGCTACTTATCTGAGAAGTATTTTATACAATACCCATATACTGAGTTTGGTATACAATAAAATTAATATAATATTAAAGTTTATACATTTGTAAAATTTCGTGTTAATATTTGTAATGTCACATACATTGAAACGTATAGATGTGTGAATGGATGTATATAAACATACAACATGTATGTGCATATGTATATGGTGTGTATGTGTGTGATGGGTGTACAAGTGAAGGAGTGAGTGCGTGGTTTAAAATAAAAACAATATCGCATTACAAATAATACAAATAATGCATTACACCCATCGCCACATTTGGGTGAAATTGTCTATAACTGTAACATTCTCCCAGATAGGGATGATTATCAACACCTTAATGGATATTACGAATTTTCATAACCCTTGTCAAAACATGAATCTTCAAATTCTAAATAAAACTACGTTTTGACGGTTTTAATCGCGGTAATTTATTTATTTAATTTATTTCAAGACACTTTGAGCTCTTTCTGCGTGCAACGGAACACACCCAACTTAAGTGATAATTTCATTTATTTTTCCTTCCACCCATTATCTTATATATAAAATTCTCGTGTCACAGTTTTCGTTGCCATACTCCTCCGAAACGGCTTGACCGATTTTGATGAATTTTTTTGTGCTTATCCGGTATCTATGAGAATCGGCCAACATCTATTTTTCATCCCCCTAAATGTTAGGGGTAGTCCACCCCTAAATTTTTATTTTTTTATTTTTACCGGGCAGGACGTCGTCTGTCGGGACAGCTAGTGTTATATAAAATTATAAGAGCTAGGCATGTTTACTGAAGAGTTTCTTGTTCTTGTTTCTTTCTTCTTTCTCTCTTCAAGCCATAACATGTTGCGAAGCGGTGGTAAATTAGATAAGGATCCCATAGAGTAAATAATAACTATAAACAAAACTTAAACTAAATAATTAAAACGAATAATTTAGTGGCAGGCTAAATATAACTTTAACAATATAATTTAACACTTCACACTTTACTTTATCTTCCGTGATTGCGGCTACTGAAAAGTGGCCGAAACGTCGGAATAAAAAAAAACAAATAAATTACCGTGCTTAAAACGGTTAAAACATAGTTTTATTATGTATACAAGTCGCGAATACTTAAGAAAATATTATTTTAAAATCTTACCAAAATTGTACTACGTCATCTTAAAGATCCTACTGTCTCATATAGCATCGCTAGCATCGCTAAATTCTATTCCGCTGATAACAGAACAAAATGTAACGTGATATATAATAAAGGGGGATGAAAAATAGGTTAGTTAGCGAAATGTCAGGAACTGCTAGGGTGTTATGAGTTCAGTATCATATTATGTTATATTTTGTAGTATTTTTAAGGATTCCATGGACTTTTTGTAAGAAACGAGACTTATAAAGTTGTCGTGACTGTTTGTCTGTCCATCTGTATGTCTCTTCATATGTTTTTGTTTATCATCGTAAATGTTTTCAGAGATTACTGTGTATGGATTGGAATAGAACAGCATATACTTTATAGTACATAATGTTAAAAAATAAATTACTCATAATAACTACAACAGGCGATTTTATCGCTTGGACCGATTTCTTCCAGACAACCTTTGGAAGGACAGAAAGTCGGTAAGGATAGGGTTAGGTATGCAATAGATAAAATGTTATAATATATACGAATATATATATATATATATATATATATATATATATATATATATACTATTTGTCCTGGCAGACGTTGTCCTGCCCTGAAGAAATAAAATTTAGAACCCGATCTCAGTGCCACCTACCGGTTCCAACGGTATAAAAACTATCCTATCTTTCAAGTTGGATCAAACTGCACACGGTGTGCAAATTTGATTAAAATCGGTTGAGTAGTTTAGGAGTCCATCGTGGACAAACATCGTGACAGGAGATTTATATATATAAGATATATATATATATATACATATATACATTTAATATGAATAATCCGACACGCACTTGTCGATTTTAGTTTTATATAAATTTAATTCACAGATTTTTATTATTTCTTCACATAGTATAAATCAAAGTCTCTATCCGTATCTGTCCGTCTGTCTGTATATCCGCTAAATCCGCCTAAAGCGCGCAATAGATTTTGAAGCCGTTTTCACCATCACTTAAGTAATTTTTCACTGAAGGAATACATATTAGAGTGGCGCAAAAAAAAACTGACTATTTTTTGGGTCTTGAGTGAAAAATGTTAGTTTTGGATGTTTCAGGAACACCCTCCTAAGGACAGTTCAAAAAAATATTGTTATATTAAGACGTCGCCCCAAATTTTTTTCTCAGTCATTTGTTTTTTCTCGTTCCGGTATAATTTCATAAACCAAAAAATAATAAGTTTCTGAAAGTTTCAGTTCAAAATTTGAATTTTAAAAGGTCGCTCATAATTTTTTCAATTTACTAATGCAATACTCGCTCGAAAAAATCTAAAGTAGTGCATTAGTACACACACACACACATATATATTACTAAGTTGAGTTGTTTATGTAATAGACCTACTTCTTTAAGTGCGAACTGTACCATAGCCGCGGGGCTAAGCACTAGTCCACACGGCGCGTTGCGTCGACGCAGCGCTGCCACTGCGTCGTTACATACTAATAATCATAGTGTACACACGGTGCGCTGCGTTAACGCAACAGCCCCCGAGACCAAGCGGGCGGGGGTGTACTCATTTTAACGACGGAACGGTACCGCTCAGTTGCTTTTGCGTTAATAGGGAGGATACATGCAAGCCCATATCATCTTTTACGTATTTTAGTATTTATTTATCCGTGCAGGAACGGAGAAAGAATATAATTTCCTGCGGCCGGGCGGCCTGTCGTAAAAGGCGACAAAACAACCCACAGCCAGGTGGGAGGGCATTGGCCCGACTGGATAGCGACCACCCCTGGTCTAGAGTATGCCGCCATAACAACCTTGAGTTGTGTTACGGCATTAGTGACCAAATTCCAGTCTCCTTTAGAATAGCAGCATCGCATTTGTAGCACCTTTGAGGTTGCAAATGTCCATAGGCGATGGTAACCACTTTCCATCAAGTGGGCCGTCTGCCTGTCTGCTGAACTCATGCAATAAAAAAAAATAAAAAAAAATAGTATTCAGTTTCAGAAGAAATTAATGTGATTGATGCGACGTTTTTATAAAATGCTTGCCGCAACTGAGCGTTGCCGCTGCGACTTCGAACGTCATTACTGCGTCGTAGTAACGCTGACATGTCGCAGCGCATGCGTGGCTGGCTATGCGTCGACGCAACGCGCCATGTAGACTGCCTGTAACTCTACTTATAAATAATTTGTAATAATATTTTGCATTTTTTTTCACTTTATTATAATACATAAAATATAATAATTTATAAATCAAGTCATAAACAAAATGTACACATTAAGACTACAGATAACTAAATATTTAAATTCAAAATGTTTTATGTCTAAATATTATGAAAATACGTTTCACAAGTCATACAAAGTTAAACTGTATTTCAACTTGTTACTTTTCTAACAACCCTCGTAATGTTAGTTTGTATTTTGTCTAAGAAACTCATTCCACCGTTATTTAGATATACTTTGTTAACTTATTCAAATTACTAAGAATTTGAACTTAATTATTAGTTAAAATATTAGTCATTTAAATATCTTCAACAGACAAATAACTTGCTTAAATTTTACGCTCTAGTTCATATAGTGAATATAATATCTTCGTAAATTTTTGCAACTAGTATACATAATAAAACTACGTCTTAGCGGTTTTCAGCGCAGTAATTAATTTGATTTTTATTATTCCGACATTTCGGCCACTTTTCAGTAACCCTGATCACGGAAGACATCAAGTGTCAATGAGTATTGTTAAAGTTTTATTTAGCCCACCGCCAACTTATTCATTTTAATTATTTTGTTTTAATTTTGTTTATTATTAATTCTATGAGAGCCTAATTTCGTTTTAAAATTGGCGGCTTTAGAACGAGTATATTAAGGGCCGGTAGACATTGTGCTTTACAAAGTCCAGGTGTATGTATGTTTTTTCCAACATTTTTTCATCAGTCCCCCACTTTGCCGGTCTACAGATTTTGGAAGTTTGATTTTTTGTTAAAATTTTTATGAATGTTTTGTACTATTTAAATATGAATAAAAAAACTTATAAAAGTGTATAGTAAAAATATCTGTTGTTTTTTAAACCACTACCGAAAAAAGACCTAAAATTCGGGCTTTTTATCCAGAATACCCCCTTAAAAAGATTAATAATAACAAAACTTGACAGATGTCAAGGGAAACCCGGATGGAACGAAGTTCCTTTTTTTATTATTTATTATGTACAAAAAACCTGTATACACTCAACAAAAATAATCGTCGCGACACGACACTGTTCAATGCGAAATAGAAAGATGTAACGGATATAACTGTCTTGCTTTCTATGAGAGAGAGACAGACAGAGAAACGCGCACGCCGCACGGCTTACAACTATAGCAAAAAGTGTCGTTACAACTTTTGGTCTTAATTTTTTCCGTCTAGCCCCCTTTCGTAACGCGCGATACGGAACTACGTTCCAATTATTACCTAAATCAAGTTATAATGTAGGACATTTTGACATTGTATTAATCTCTGACTGTAGGCGTTAGTTTCAAGTGTTCCTCAAACTCAGCCGGGTAATATATCATAGGAACAGCAGTCAATACGCCAAATTAATTAACTGAGTGTTACATTGGATATGGATTGGATTAGTTGTCTGTTTGTCAGTGTCATGCACAGAGTTTCAGCGCTTCATGATCATATTGTATCATCATTAACGATAATACAATATCAAATCATTCCTTTTTAGCTAACCCCTTGTCTGTAAAAACAAAGATAATTTTTAGAATTTATTGTTAAAAGCATAAAATAATGGTGTTTTGCATGTTAATACAAAATCGCGATTTATTTATTATTATTATTTCATGTGCATGTAAGGTTTTGTCTTCACGGACTGATATGGCAGCTTGTCCAAAAGTCCTTAAAATAAATTAAAAGAAAAAACTTCATTCTTCATCACATTTTACTTCACTGTTAGCACATAATTTTAACATGCTCATTACGTTAGAATACTGCCTAAGTGGTGCTTGCTTTTCCGGTCAGGATTTGATCTCCCGTCCTTTGAGTTTAAACGGCGAACGCTTTAACTAGGTACTAAGATTCCGCAGAAAATTTACAACATCAGAAATCGAATCCGGGACCTCTGCGTTGCAGTGATCAGGCGGGCAACAGTTTATACAACTCAACAACAGAGCCAGCAATTTTTTTACAGCAGACAAACAGACGACCCGCCTGATGGAAAGTGGTTACCGTCGCCTATGAAAGTTTGCAACACCAGAGATGTCACCAACGAACGATGTGCCAGATTCGAAGAAATTTTATAACACAATTTTTAAAGAACCCCATATTGTAGCGCTCTGGGAAAACCACGGCTGGGAATTCATTCCAAATACCTACGGTGCACAAGAGAAATGTTCTAGAGAACCGTTGGGTACATAAGCGAAGCGGCTCTAGGAAATGGGGTTGAACGCCCAGCCGATGGCGCGCGGTGCGGTGGTGAAAGGAAGACGAAGGCACCTGAACAGTCCCTCGTAACACTCCTGATTATACAATCTGTAGAATACGCAGAGAGGCGCGAAGTCTCTTCGAAGAAATTTATATATAATATGAAAAAAAAAAAATTGAAAAAGATTTTAAATACAAGCTTTTGAGGTCCTGGATATCATGTAGCAGCAGAGTGTTAGCCAAGACCAGTAAAATAAGCCCAAACATGACGGGTCTATCTTGTTTAGTACAGGAGTTCCTATGGCCAACTTCCGACTCCATCATCAGATCAGCTCCATCGAAAACCGGAAAGTTGGTCAAATTTAACTTGCAAGATTCCACTCGGACTTACTTACATAGGTAAATCCACTCAAAGTTAAATAAAAGCTTATAAACAAGCTATTACCTATACAAATAAGACAAAACTAATATATTTTAATTACAGTATTTATAAACATTCTATTATCAAGATAGAACTTCGCAAGTAAGATAATATGCTAACACAAAGTCAATATGTAAAATTAATTAGGTGAGTTTGGCCTATCCGAGGGATTACTACAGTAGTTTGTCAACGTCAAATGCAAGTCCTTAACTCTGGGGCCGCCGTTCGGCACTTCAGATTGCTTATGTAAATGTTTGCCAGAGTAATAGTTGGGGCAAGATTGCTTTGTATAACAATGACAGTTACTCAGGCTTTTTGACATATTATAGGAAACGTGGCGATGTTGGTTTTGTATAACAAGAAAGAGGACATGGAGTTGAATCACGTAACATTATACCAATACCTGTAGGTATACCTAGAGGCATACTGTTAATAATACATCTAACTATCTATATTGTAATAAATCTGTACATGTGTCGATACGTTGGCGGCTTCCCACCTTCCAAATACAGCCGTCACTGCCGGGGGCGCTGCCACACTTCAAGAAACCCTGAACCGCCGCAAATATGCATCCATCGGTGTCGGATACATATTTGTGGCTTTCGGGGTTGAGACTTTGGGGCCATGGGGACGTGAGGCTTATCAACTTTATTGAGACCTTTCAAGACGATTGAAAGAAGTCTCGCGTGACCAATGGCCTATATTTTGGGCAACAAATAAGCGTTGCCATACAACGAGGGAATGCGGCCAGCGTTTTGGGATCGCTCCCCACGGACAGCGATTTGGACTACATCTTTTACTTGTAAATATGTTTATAGTAGTATTTAATTTCTAAGTTTTTGCTTGTAGTGTAATTTATGAATAGTTGTTTTCTTTTACCTATAATTAAATAATTAAAAATATTAATAAAAATATAAAATATTTTGAGTTGTAATAATCCTTCACAAATCTGTTAAAAATAGACAGTGATTTGGTGTTTACGTGTTGGTAAAGATTAGGACCATTATGTTGTATGTAATCGTTTTTCAAATAAAATAATATTAAGAAATGTTTCAGTGAATGAAGAGGTCTTAAAAGTCCTTTTAAAAGTATAACATAATAAAATCTTAATCACAAATAAAATGTATTTTAAAACCTGCGGTAAATCTGTAAATGGTTCGAATTTGTACATCGCGTTTAAAAATGTGAATGAAATCAGAGGGGCTAATTCGGACGAAGAGATTCTAAAATGCAATTTTTATAATTTTTGTCTGTCTGTAAGAGCATCACGTGAAAACTACTGAACGGATTTAAATGAAACTCGACATGGCGCTAGTTTTTATCCTAGTGCGTAACTTAGGATATTTTTTATCCCGATAAATAACGTCGTTACCGTGGGATTTTGAAACATTACTGAATCCAGTGCAAAAAGAATCATTAAAATCTGTTCACAAAAAAGTTATAGTTGTTTTCTTAAGTTTTCGCGACTTGTACACATAATAAAACTACGTTTTAACGGTTTTAAGCGCGGTAATTTATTTTATTTAGGTTTATCCGACGTTTCGGCCGCTTTTCAGTTGCCGTGGTCACGGAAGACAAAGATGACATTTGTCAAACGTGGGAATTGTCAAAGGATGATTTTTTCCTTCCACTCATTTTAATATTATATAAAAAAAATTTTTAGAACTAGGCATGTTTGCTGAAGAGTTTCTTGCGCCGCTTCTTCTCTTCAAGCCACAACATGTTGTGAAGCGGTGGTAAATTAGATTAGGCTCCCATAGAGTAAATAATATCCATAAACAAAATTAACACTAAATAATTAAAATGAACAAGTTGGCGGTAGGCTGAATAAAAACTTTGACAATACACGTTTGACAAATTTCATCTTTGTCTTCCGTGACCACGGCAACTGAAAAGCGGCCGAAACGTCGGATAAATCTAAATAAAATAAATTACCGCGCTTAAAACCGTTAAAACGTAGTTTTGTTTAATTATAGTTGAACATAATATATACAAAAATAAAATCATTTGCACGAAGACTTGAGAAGCTACTTTATAGCGTAATAAGAAAATAACCAAAAATTAATATAATATATTTAACCAACTTGAAAGAGTCACTTAAAATATGTATATTTGTAGTTTTGCGCTTAACATCAGCGTAATGTCGAATATAATTCCGGCACAGTAATAAACTGAATGCAAACACATTTTGTTGAAAATGCAATGCGTACATTCTCAAAACAGGCTATTTTTTATCGCTGTCTAGCTGTACACGAGAAGACGTAGTCTTGCCCTTAAAAAAATAAAATCCAGAGAGCAAATGCAGCGCCACCAACCGGGACCAATTGTTAATCTAAACCATTCTCGAATCTACTTAAAAAAGCACAGAAAAATTCATCATAATCGGTCCCTGAACACCTCTTTAACGGTTATAGTGGTGTTCAGCGGTGCCACCATCCCGGGATCACCTTGAACACACGCAAAAATAATTAAACTAAATCAGACAAATGAAAATGAGTTTAAACGCAGTCGCCATTGCCGAAATCAGCCGATAAATATAACAAATGAATGGCTTGACCGATTTTTTAATGATAACTTTTTTTATTGATCAATATGAGTTTTTAAAACTTATAACAATTCTAAACATACAAAAGTCGCAAAAATTGGGCCACCCGTTCTTGAATTATAAATGTTGTAACTAACACGACTTTGCTTTTTATATAGACTAGCTTCTATGATAAAAATAACCCCGATTTTGAAACATTAGTACTCCGCTCCTATTGGTCCTAGCGCGATGATATATAACCTATAACCTTGCTCGATAAATGGGCTATCTAACACTGACATAATTTTTTAAATCAGATCAGTGCTTTCTGAGATTAGCGCGTTCAAGTAAGCAATCAAACTCTTCTGCTTTATATATTAGTATAAGATAAGCAATATAAGTACGTAAATATTTCTTCAAATAAAATTTTTCTTTTTTCTTTACCTCTCGTTTAGCAGGTGGGTCGCCTACTAGGCTGCTGTACTCATACAATGAAAACATCTCAAATTAAGATAAAGTATCAAGTCAAATAGTACATCTATATTAAAAATATTGTACCATCCGATTACGGTTTACAAAATTAGACAACACTTTAGAACCATTGCGTGATCTGCGAAACTTCAGACAACCATTCGTGGAATACGAAATGGCACAATGGGTATACGAATTGGGATATCCATACCTTTGCAAATTACGGTATGAAAGGACTTTTCGTTTCAGATCTTAGGGTTGGCTAGTATTCGGTATTTTATTAAATTACTAACTAGCGTTTACCTCGCGTCTGCGACGCGCGTCAATGCTTCTTGTTTAAAGAGCAGGCGTTAATACAGGCTACATTGTACGACATTTTTATGCTCGTGCTATTTGCACCCGCAAGATTAATTTCATTTTAAATCTCAAACTATCCCGTCTTCCGGCACTAACTGTATTTATGTCCATTTTCGGTATTAAAACTACATTTAAACCAAATTACAGCAGAACCGATCCAATATTCCTATTAGTTTACTGTGAAAACTTAACAGAAAGACATATCGAGTTACTATCATACTTTTTATAAACGATAAATTTTTACATCTATAAACTTGAGAAATTAATGGTCTCACGCAGAAAGAGAGAGAGTTGGGTAGGACATGATTTTATAATGAATTTGTAAGCGTAACATGACATTTTGTACTGAACCAGTACAATGTACCACTTCAAATGAGGCGAGGAAATTTGTATGGTTTGTGCCGCGGCAGTATATTTGAAGCGATGAGGCTAGTGAAGCGGTGAGCGTCATGCCCTCATTTGTCCCGTACAAAACTTATAGTTCGGAAATATTCGTTAAGAATCGGATGTGATCGGTCCCAATCACCTCATTTTACTAGCAGTCGTTGTCATATTGTCCCTCTTTTTTATCTGAATATCCGTAGAGGCGTTATTGTACTGTTGTCCTCGTTCCGTCCTTTCTCTTACATTTGACCCGTAATTAGTCGCGGGACAACATTTTTGAAGCACTACAAGTTAAAAATTTTAGCCATATCAGTAGAAATCTTCTTTGTACGGGTAAATGTACTGTCTCATACGTGTACTACTCAGCACTAGCGTCGAGCCACGCTCGCACATTGACGCCCGGTCGGAGTTCTGCGTCGCGTTGGGAAATAATCACGTGTAAATTTAAATCGTGGGGCAAGCCCACAGGCCGGTTTACCAGCCCTACAAAATAGCACTACACAAAACTCATTAATGGCCCATAAACAAAATCCCTTTGTTTCCGGTAAGACCTTAAATGGTTCTTAATAAAACGAAAATCTAGTAAATTGTTTGTACGTTTCGATCGTTTTCGGGCTTATAAAATTAATATTCTGAACGGTTCGTTTGTATTGCTAACAAAAATGTTGTTTACCGGCAAATATTGTTTTCATATCTCTACTTTGAATAAAAAATTAAATTTTGTATCAAAAAATGATAAGAACTTTAGGGTATGGCTGTTATGGCAAA
Organism: Dendrolimus punctatus; assembly: GCA_012273795.1. Lineage (NCBI taxonomy): Eukaryota > Metazoa > Arthropoda > Insecta > Lepidoptera > Lasiocampidae > Dendrolimus > Dendrolimus punctatus. Next base: position 867,436 of record CM022542.1, read on the forward strand.
AAATAAATCTTTCTGAAATCATCTTTATAAGTTAAAGCCATATCTGACTACTTGGTCTATATCAGTAGGCTGTCTTTGTAGACCAAGCTAACTATAGCACAGTGACTCTAAGTCTAGATTCACTAGATTGTTGTTAATATTAGGGTCATTAGTGCTTCGCTCGAATATTTACATTGCAAAGACAAAATTTTGTATCTTTTATAAAAAAATCTATGTACAATATTTTTTTCGAAAAATAAAACAACCCAATCTCAAGACCCTGGTATTGAAAAGTAGTTGGTCAAACCTATTGACCTCTAACAAAGTTATATATATCACTATATATAAGTACATTACCCATCAAATTGATTCAACTCCAACAAAACTTGGGCTAATAACATTATGAAGTGCTCGCGATGTCGATCCATCCATCATGGCGTCTTGGTGCTGACAGCGGGGCGATTCAGAAATCACTGCATCATTCCTCCGTTTAATTTAGATGTTACAGTTTTTTTGAAGTTTTGCGTTTATTATAAGTGGTATTGAATACTGCCTCATAAATATTCTGAACTAAGCATAGGCGGTGTCATGGTTTAGTCGTCAAACCCACTCTTATAACAGCTACATCGTGACAACTTCTACAGAAAAAGTCTTCAGATGAGTCTGAGTTTTTCCATCCCCTATTGATGGAATCATTTAATCCCCTTTGAGGAACCAATATTAATATCATTTCTTTCCACAAGCTGCCGCCAGCTGCCATGAAAATTGCCCTGCCAAAATCAAGGGAATTATATCGTCTCTTTCGTTCTATTGAAAATTCTATATAGTTAGAAGTAGAAAGCATCAGTTCAACGTGCATTACAATAATCTGTATTGTCCTACAAATTTGTGGCACTTCCTAATCAGTCGTGTGTTCGGTCAACAAATCTGTGATGGTTTCGTCTTAAGACTTATTTGACGTCTTTGAAGTTTTCGTACCCTGTCAGTAATACGAAGACTATGTACGATATCTTGCTTAATTTTATAGAATAATTCTCTTTAAATGCCTTCATACCCGTAATATGGATATGAACGCATTCAGATATTGTTAAACTATGTCGCTTGCCTAAATTCAAAAGTAAGGCGCAAGTGAAATTTAAAAAAAGGATGAGCATCCAAGCCAAACTACTACAAGAATAAATCCCTGAAAGCGATAAGGTGTATTTTCTTCACCCTACTACAAGAAAAAAGCACCAGCACTCCACCACAACTGCCAGCATCCACCACCATAAGCAAGAACAAGTGTAGAAACTGTACACGAGTACTATTGAGTACCATACTAGATTATTTGGGCATTCACGGCCATTTCATCGTAAGCGACGTGTATGTTAAGTTGCAACAAAAAACATACTTAGTCTTACATGTCAGAACATGGCAATAAGGGCTGGACCTTATCCCAGAATTACAATTAAGATAAAAATAGGTCTATAAAACGCGGTGCTAGTACCTACGCTCACGTATGGAAGCGATAGTTGGGTATGGAATAGAGAGCACGAAAGTAGAGTAAACGCGATCGAGATGCGAGCACTGCGCAAAATCTGCGGAGTGACGCTCGCGTACCGCGTTCGTAATACCGAAGTAAGAAAGAGAGTTGGTATGAAAGAGAGTGTCGGGGTGAAAGTAAGGAAAGGAATGCTCCGGTGGTTCGGGCATGTGGAAAGAATGTATGATGAAAGAATGACTAAACAGATATACAATGCAAAAGTGGTTGGATGCAGAAGTCGCGGAAGGCCACGACACACCTTCCATGATCAAATTGATCGTGTACTAGCAGAAGGTGATGTCAGGAGCCTTAGGAACAGACGAGCGTTTATGACAAGAACTATGAATGTCAAAGAAGCAAGTGAGGTGTGTAAGAATAAGCCTAAATGGCGCTTTTCTGTTCGTGCCTACCCCGCAAGAGACCTGGCGTGAAGTTATGTATGTATGTATGCATAAAACAGTCTTATCCGTCCGTTGTTTTTATGTTTGTTTGCAAGCAGTCCACTTAATGGTAAGTGATTACCTCTGCCCTTGAACATCTGCTACACATAGGAAGCTGATGTGTTGTCTACCTTGTTAAGACTTTAAATATCCGTTTACACCCTTTTTGACGAGCCTCGTATAGCACTCGAGGAAAACCACGCAAGGGGATTTATTCCACAGCTTGCACACGTATGGCATAAACGAACGCGCGCCACAATAAATGAGTACCAAGTGTCGAGGAAGTGTGGATCAACTCTCAATCTTTTACACCTTTTATATGGCAGTAAAAAGTGGCTCCAGCGGCATCAACAAGAGCCCGGAAATGAATATACTGAGGTAGGCCTCTGTGGTTGAGCGGGCTAAGCCTTTGACAGCCTATCTCACTGCAACCCAGAGGTTCCGGGTTCGATTCCCGGGATAGTAAATTTCGGAAACGTATTTTCTCCGTTATTTACCATGGTCTGGGTGTCTGGGATCGGCCCCAGAGTGGTCCGTTGTATATTACCCATAACACAAGCGTAACTTGCTTAATTTGGGGATATGCAGTGTGTGTGTATGTCTGCCGATTATTATTATTATTTTCACATATTTATTTATTTTCAAATTATTTACATTTTTCTTTATACATACATAAAAAAACATATATTTAAAAAAAAATGTAAAAAACCGATGTCCGCCGGCAGCAGGGCCTAGGGTCCAAGCTACCGGAGGTTAAGGTTCCAGAGATAGGAACCTCCTCACGATACGGGTCGTGTCCAGCAGGGCTGCCTTCTGCATCCGACCCTTCATCCAGGTACCAAGCGAGAGCCTTTCAAGGTGTCGGTCAAGGCTCTTCGCTATTAATCCATTCACTGACACAACTATCGGTACTATGATTGTAGAGTCCAAGTTCCACATGGCAGTAACCTCGTGAGCGAGATCAATATATTATAGATATTATTATTATTATTATAGATGTGTCACGCAAAAGAAACGCTTTAGTAAGACGCTAGTCTCCATATTAGACAAACTTCTAAAATATTGCGTTCTCCGGTACAGAACGTTTTACAAAAACCATCTAGTTGTACGGGTAACAAACGTCTGGATCTGTTGCGTCTATCATACCCTTCTAGTATAAGCCTAAGGCTTGCTCGACTTTATGAGCTATAAGCATATTCATAGTATTAAAATAAAGAATCAGAAAGTAGACAATCCCCAAATACCAGATTTATTTTTATTTTATTGCTTGAGTTCAGCTGAAAGACGGTACACGTGATGAAAATCGGTTGCTATCGCCTACGGATATTTAATTTTGTAACACTAGAGGTGCTGACATTGTTATTTCGCTGTCTAAAGGTGGATTGGAACCTGGCCACTAATGCCGGACCACATCTCAAGGTTGTTTTGGCAACATACTATCAAACAGGGATGGCACAATTTGTCCGTCTGGATGACAGAAAATACCGGCCCGGCGTAAACAGCCCGGCCGCAAGAAATTCGTTCCTGTACGGAAAATTTAAGGCTAGGATGATGAAGAAAGAGAATAATTATCCTTTTCTTGACCTGACGTGTACCAAGGAATAATTATAATAAAACAGTCTATATGTTAGATTGCCTGAGAGATTGCTTTAGGCGATAAGGCCGCCCATTGTTTCTACCGTGACAAAATTGTGATCCTGCATTCTTGTAATTGTATATTTGCAGAGCATTAAAATGTTATCTATGTATAATTTATAAAAAATGTAGTTCAAATATGTCTGTTTACATCCAGCATAATAATCTGAATTACCTACACCGCTACATAAGGTACTACTAGAAGAGGTTGCTTTAAGCGATAAGGTTCTTTATCTATCTATCTATCCAGCTACAATCAGGTGAATCGTTCTTTGGCCTATTTCCATAATGCAGTAAAAAAATCTTCGCATAAAAAGTGAAAGGTTATTATTGTTTTTCCATTAGCTAAGTTTGAGTCGTCGTCGAGGTTCCAATTTGTATTATTACAGAAATCACCGTCGAAACGTTGTTATTGGGTCTCAAGTTATTGATGATCAAACTTCTAAGGAATAAATAAAACAAAAGTTTGCAAGGAAGTCGCTAAGAGACAATTTTTGAAGTGATTTGTGAAATTGGAATAATGTCTTGAGGAAGAACAATTGATTGGAATAATATCTCAGAGATGGAAGTTTCCATGATATTCATATGTTTCGTAGAATATATGTATAACATGCTCTCATCAAATCTGATGACTTACAATAGACTAACACAAACAACCCATTAATGTCCCACTGCTGGGTTTGGGACTGCCACTATAAGGTAACGGACAGTATACCCGCCACACTTGTTAAGTCAACTTGGTTTAACACATCGGTTAACTCGAGTGCAGGTTTCATCACTATGTTTCCTTCACCGTTCTTAGCACCTGCTGATTGCAAGAGTATGCACATTAGGCCGTTAAACTGCTTAAGAGGTGCATTCGTTTCTACCAGGATTCGAACCCGCGCTTTGAGCTTGGGATGCATGCACTAGCTTTTACGCTATCGTGACGATTATTTGTATAATAATTTACATGGATCCGTTCGGTAACGGAGAAAGAGTTCTAATTCCTTTCCTACGGCTGAAAGACCTTCGGTAAAAGGCGATAAATTAGCACGTAGTCAGGTGGTATCGCATTTATACTTCTGGATACCATGGTCTAGAGTAGCGGTCGGCAACACGCGGCCCGATATACCTCAATGTGACCCATGAATGTTTTATAGTTAAAACTGTTGGGGAGTCCACCAAAATAAATAACTAATATCATCATAATCAGTTTGTATTTTAAATACGACACACCTGGCAAATGACTGCCATAAGAGATTACAATACACAATGAGCTGTTTTCTAATCAAAATTTTTAAACATAAAGTAAACAAAAGAAGTTCAAATGCCGAAAGGTAATATGTTTTTACAAGGATGCAAATATGATTTTTTTTTGTCGGCGTTTAGAACGTAACATTATAAATTAATTTCTGTCTGTTTAAATGTGCGCACGTTTTTTTTAAAGGTTTCCATGACTTGCAAGGTATGGATATGAATATAAATATTTGTAAGATAAGTCGCAGGCACAGCTAGTGGTATAATATTATTAGGTACAAGGAAGCACGGATAAGTAACGAGGTCAAAATTAAAAAAATATCTTTTGTCAAACATTTTTCATACAAATCCCCCCTTAATCCTTCATCGCTTTTGAGATTACACTTTGAATAAAACACTAAGTGAAATAAATTATCTTAAATCCCTGTAAAAGTATTAAAGTACATCATCTGCACTCCAATTTTTAAGTGTCACTCAGAATGATTAACAGGATGTTGTTTTTTTAGGGTGTTGTAATTTGTTAAGAGTTGGGATTTTTTTTGTACTACTCTTCATTGATAATTAAAATAAACGTCTTCTCTTCTTCTCCGTCGTCACACTCTTGGCAGATGGTCGTGGTCCTCATGACAGGAGTGGTGGCAAGCTTCACAATTCGTCGCCATTCCTCTCGTACTGTAGCTTGTCTCGTGCATTTGTGGAGTGGACCATTTATTGCGGTTTTGACTTGGTCGGTTCATGGTGATCTGCCGCGCGCCCTCGTGCTCTCCATTTTGCCCTGGACTACTAAAACGTATAAACGTATTTATATGAAAATGGAATCTTAGACATTACTTATTGAAATTCATGAGTACCATCATATTATGGAGCAAAAAATAACAAAGCGGAGCGATGGAGCGGTCTCTTAAATTTTTTTGAGCTGTCCTTTGGAGGGAGTTCTTAAAACAACAAAAACTAATATTTCTTTACTCGAGAGTATAAAAAATACTATAGAGTTTTAAGTTGGAAGATATAGACTTAGACCTAAACCGTTGTTAAATTTTAAGAAACTGCTCAACAACTGATTAACGAAAATCTTACCCACAATCTCCTCTTAAGGATAAGAGGAGGTGGTCAAGTAACTCATAAATAACTGTTAAAAATAACCGACATCGAGAGGTAGTTTAAGTGACTGCTAAGAGGCAAGATGACAAGTTTTATTTGTAACAGCCATTGATTAAGGGCTTAAGAGTCTCTTATTTAAGAGATGGCTAATCCTTTCTTAACGAGATTATTATAAGTAAGGCCCTAATAGTGTTGCATTTTTAGCGCATAGTTGGTTAAGTTTTATTCAAACTGGGATGTGATTTGATGATCAGTTTAAGTACCATATCTATGTATATTTCTTTTTTGTTTTTATAACTCTGTTATTTTTGGAGATTTATTAATAGCTTCTCTTGATCTAGTTTATTTCTAGTAATTATTATTGTAGCTGTTAGCCCCACAAAATAAAACAATGTAACGAGTGCGACACTCGAATTAAAATGCCGTTGGAATTATTATACAGTTTGTTAGAACTTCACAAACACGTATAACACAGGTACAAATATAACCGAACCCTACAAGTCCAATCGTAAAGCAGAAGGTCGTAATTCAATAACACGCGCAAAGTCCGTCACTTATTAGATTCCCGATTGTAGTACACATGCCTCAATTCGCTCGTGGCTCTCGCTCGACTGCCTCCCCCTCCATCAGGTCATCGTTTTATCCTGCACAAATGCAATACCCCGTATCTAAGTCGGCTTAATCTGCCAAACCTGGTTAATGACTCGGCCGCAAACTGCCATAAAAGAACACAATAAAAAACGGTCTGTTTTCTAATCATAAATTTTAAACACAAAGTAAACATAAAGAGACGATCAGAAATAGTTAAAATTAGTTTAAATGCTGGCAGGTGTGTTTTGTTTCAGATATGCAGGTGGGTAATGTTTTTGTCGGGACCTGAGTTGTAACACTATCTCCCTCTTAGTTATGCTCGTCCCGAGCATCGTTGCTCCCTTGGCAGCGGGCGAGTCAACCTACATGTACAATTTTCCGTTTTCCCCTTACTCCTTGCTCTATCCGATGTCTGAGGTCGTTGATCCTCGTTATGACAGGCGTATAAAAGTCTGGCGACGTGTCGCGTGCGGCGTTCCACAGGGGTCGGTCCTCGGGCCGATTCTTTGGAACGTAGGCTATGACTGGATCCTTCGGGTGACGGTCCGGCCCGGGGTAGGGCTGATCTGCTTTGCGGACGACACCCTACTCACGGCACGCGCCGCGTCATTCGCGGAGTCCGTGGACGTCGCCAACGACGGGTTGGCGATAGTCGTAGATCGAATAGCTAGGCTGGGCTTGAAGGTCTCCCCCGCGAAAACGGAGGCCGTCATGTTCCATAGGAAGTTCCGTAATCCTCCCCCGGACCTGTCCGTTACGGTTCAGGGGGTGGCGATTAGAGTAGGGCCCAAGATGAAATATCTTGGGCTAGTCTTAGACGGGAAATGGCTGTTCAAAGCGCACTTTGAGCAGTTAGTTCCCAAACTGGTGAGTTCCGCGGGCGCACTCTCAAGGCTTCTTCCCAACGTGGGGGGGCCGGGGGGTGCGATGCGGAAACTTTATTCTGGCATCCTGAGGAGTATGGCCCTTTACGGTGCCCCCATCTGGTTCGATGCGCTTCACCGCCACAACCGAACCCTGCTGCACCGGGCGCAGCGGGTTCTGGCCGTGAGAACCATACGGGGGTATCGTACAGTGTCTTGGACGGCGGCGACACTCTTGGCAGGCGAGCTGCCCTGGCCTCTCCAGGCAGACGTCCTGTCCAGGGTTCGTCGTACCCAGCAGGATGCCCTAACTAGAGGACTGACCTTCTGTCAAGTCAAGATAGAGACGGTCAGGAAGCGGGAAACCGCTTGCTGCCTCGTCGACTGGTCTCGTGACCTCGAACACCCTGCGGCCGGCGGCTTTACGGTGGATGCAATCAGGCCACAACTGGAGGAATGGGTCAACCGCACTAGCGGTACCCTCACCTTCAGGACGACGCAGATACTGACCGGACACGGTTGTTTCGATCAGTATCTGTTTCGCATTGTGGGCTGCTTGCCTTCTCCGGATTGCCGACAGTATGGCGCACCCGATACAGCGTTTCATACGCTTGTCGAGTGCGCTGCCTGGGCGTCGCAGCGTTTCGAGCTCGAGACAAAAGTAGGAGCCGTCGGATCGCTCGGCGACTTGGTAACGGCCATGTTGCAGAGCGACGACCGCTGGGATGCTGCGGTTTCTTTTTGTGAGGCAGTAATGTCTCTGAAAGAGGCCGCAGAAAGGGATAGGGAGCGAAGTCCTTCGGCGCGTGCTACGGTCTCTTCTCGAGGTCGCCGGCCTTCAGCCGGCACCCGGAGAGGCAGGTACGCGCATTACTTCCCTCCCTGAGTTAGGATCCGGAACGATGGGGGCCCTTAGCTACTAGGTAAAGCAAGGGATTTAACATCTACCCCCGTTCCGTAGTGGAGTGTGTTCTCCCAGGGCACACTTCAAGCACTTTATTGCGCTGGATCGACTGTTGCGTAACTATGTTCTATATCTCAGTCCTTCCAACACACAAAAGCGCAGGGCCGCGAAGGGAGGAGGGGGTTTTTAGTGGGTATTGAGGTTGCTCGCCCGTGCGGCATCACTCGGAGTTTCCACACTCCTCTGCGTAGTCCATAGCGGACGGAGCGCAAAATAAAGCATACAATTGCTAGCGTTACCGCCCCCCGTGGATTCGTGCCGTTTCCTAGTGACGGCCCAGAGAGTGCGTAAATCGGTTAGTCATTTTCCCTCGCCTCAAAAAAAAAAAAAAGGCGTATAAAAGTCTGTCTTCCGGTGAGTGTAGACCCTCTTCAACACGGGTTGCTCTCGATTACCATGGGATCCACTCATCAGATCCTGATTTAGTGACAATGGGAGCAACTCAGGAGTATGCTCTTTCGAATGAAAAAAATTGAAAATCGGTCCCAAATTAACGGAGAAATCGCAACAACAGAAAAACACCATAAAGTCAAATTAAGAACCATCCCTTTTTTGAAGTCAGTTAAATAAACTGCTTTTTATCAGCTGGGCCGTTAACCTGTTCATTGTACTACCGCTATAAAAATATAACTCATCCATAATAGAAACATCGTCATATCAGCCGCTTAATAGAACGCAATAAGCTATAAACGGCTAAACTTGGCTAAAATCTGTCTAAACTTCCCCCGAATGACGTCAACGAGTAGTCTTTGTCACTGTGATTGATTGAGAACGGCACAAGGAAACTGTCAACAGATTAGTATGAAGCTCCAAGTTGTAGGTGCCAGCGAGATTTATTCTTTCATAATACAGTGAAACTTGGTTAAGTGGGACCTGGATAAGTGAGAAACCTCCATAACTGGAAGTCATGCTGAGGTCCCAAAACTTTAGCATTGAATTACCCCTGTTATTGGGACGAAGCAAACCCCTATATCTGGGATTCGTTCTTTCGATTTAGCATCACAGTTACCTCTATAACTGAGACAGCGAGTGCATTTTATTGCCCTTATTTATAAACGTTGGTTAAATTTTAAGCAACTGTTCAGCAGCTGATTAGTGAAAATCTAACCCACAAACTCCTTTTAAGGATAAAAGCTGGTAAAGCAACTAAAAAATAACTGTCAAAATTAACCAACCTCGAAAGGTAGTTTAAGTGTATATGCATATACCTCTGTAACTGAGATGACATCGTTTTGTTTGTTTACTTACTTATTCTTATTCTACCCGCAAATTCTGCATTTAACTACGTAAGTAATTTGAAGCCTCAATGACCTCCATTTGTATGATTAGCTTTTTTTCTATAATTATACAAGCTGTCCTGGCAGACGTCGTCCTGCCCGGTAAAAAATAGGGGTTTATCGTAGAAGGGTGAAAATTGAGGATTGTATGTATTTTTGTATGTTGTATCATAAAAAAATAGAAATTAAAAATTTTGTCTAAAAAATAAAAAATAAAAATTAGGGGTGGACTACCCCTAACATTTAGGGGGTCAAAAATAGATGTTGGCCGATTCTCAGACCTACCCAATATGCATACAAAATTTCACGAGAATCGGTCAAGCCGTTTCGGAGCAGTATGGCAACGAAAACTGTGACACGAGAATTTTATATTATTAGATTATTACATTTATAATGTTTATATAACACGTTATTTTATTTAAAAATCACACCTCTATAACTGAAATAACCTGTATTCTGACCTCTATTAATGGAACCCTCTGTAAATGAGACATATTTATTTGTACCTGGATATTTGAGACACTGGGTAAGTGGAATACCTCTACAAGTGAAACCAAATTGCAGGTCCCTTGATGTCTCACTTATCCCGGTTTCACTGTAAATACATCCATTGGTTTTGAAGTAAAAACTTATTTAGGTGCGCTGGTCACTTTATTATATGGGTAATAAATGAGTAATAGTGCCCACACATGGGACTTGTCCGAACAATGTGCATACTTCAATGGACTCTATTCGTGCAGGAACGGAGAATGAGTACAATTTCCTGCGGCCGGGCGGCCTGTCGTAAGAGGTAAAAAAACAACCCACAGCCAAGTGGTAGGGTATTTGCTGGACTGGATGGCGACCACCGCTGGTTAAGAGTATGCCGCCATAAGAAGCTTGTGTTGTGTTCCGGCGTTAGGGACCAGGTTCCAGTTTGATTTACATACGTCAGTTTGATCACGGAAGACAAAGATGTCGAGTGTACTATTAATCTTTCTTTTCCTAGCGATAATTTTTTCTTTTTAATTATTTAGTTTTAATTTTGTTTATGTTTATTTTTTACGCTATGGGAGCCTAATCTAATTTACCAACGCTTCGCAACATGTTATGGCTTGAAGAGAAGAAGCGGTGCAAGAAACTTTTTATTATGTATACAAGTCGTAAAAACTTAAGTAAATATTATTTTTAAAATTAATGGCCAATTATCCGACCTTGAGTGTGACAATAACATACCTTCTAAAGCTCTCCGCTCGTACATATACCACGCCAACCCTTTCGCAATATCGTTGGCCGAAGTAAACAAGTTGTTAAAGAAATTGAAAGTAACTTAAAAGGGGGGTTATAATAAAATTACTCCCCGTCGACCTTTCCGTTTGATTTATTAACGGTGACAGTCGTGACCTTGTTTGGCATAAACAGAGGTCGTAAAAACAATACCCTTGGTCTTATAGACTCTTTGATGAGTTCCGGATTTTTATGTTCATTGATTCATCGCTTTGTTGAAACTCTTGTTTGTTTTTTGATCGTTGTTTTGTTTTAGTCTTTTAGTATTTTCGATATTTTTTCTGTAATATTTTTGTAGTCGAGTTTGTACGATTAATTTAAAAATAGGACTATTAATTTTTTTAAGTTTTCGCGACTTGTATACATAATATAACTACGTTGTAACGGTTTTAAGCGCGGCAATTTAATTGATTTTTGTAATTAAAACGTCTGAATAATTTTATGTAAAATAAAATTTTAACTATAATTCATACTCTATTCGCCACGTTTAGCTTGCACCTATGACATCATAATTAAGTACACTCGTACAAAATTTATGCAGCATTCTGTATGCCTAAAAAAATATATATATAAATTGATTTAGCTCTCAATTACCCTATTATATAGCTAGAGAGTGGGGTAATTAAGCACCACAAGGATGATACCAGGGCTTCATAATAAATAGGCGTATACGCAAAAATGCATTTATTTTTGATGTTACGAAAATCTATAAATGTAAAAATTTTAAAAGACTGACCAGTAAGCAAGTGTACCTAAATAGAAAGGTATTCCAAATTTAAGCCTTACACAATCAACTAGTTTTGTTTTATTCACAATGTTGTCCCTTGTGTAAAATTGAAAGAAAGAAAAGTAAGAAAAACATAATTTATTAATTGCACTTTTGTTTGTATGTCCATTTGTTACGAAGCCCTCAATATGATGTGTGTCAGAATAGAAGAGTATGGAAGGAAAAAAAATCGTGGCGACCAATAATTGTGAGAAAGTGAAAGAGGGTTTTTTTTACTGCATGAGTTCAGCAGACAGGCCGACGGGTCACTTAATGGAAAGCGGTTACCATTGCCTATAGACATTTGCAACACCAAAGGTGCTACAAATGCGCTGCTGCTCTCTTAAGAGACACTGAAACCTGGTCCCTAATGTTGAAACACAAGGTTGTTATAGCGGCATACTCTAGACCAGGGGTGGTAGCCAACTAGTCGGGCAAATACCACCTGGCTGTGGGTTGTTTTATTTCCTCTTACGACAGCCGCCTGGCCACAGCAAATTGTATTTATTCTTTCTCCGTTCCTATACGGAGGGTAATGCAGTCATGCCAGTTTAAATGTGTTAGAAATTTTTTTTTGGTATACTTTTAGGAGCATTTACATCACTATTTTCAATTTCTTAGTCACGATACACTTACAGACCGAGCCTGTACAAGTGAACGTTTGATATCGTTAATTACGGCGATGTCTTCGTGTGAATTCACGCCGCTAGATGGCGCTGCCTTGGCCGTAATGTTCGCCATTCCTCAAGCGGGCCCAAGCTCTAATCCACAACAGCTGTATCACTGAACTTGGTTTAGCAAGTTTTCATTCTAATTGCCCAATTTAGACTACGAAATTTGCTTTGGGACGTAAAGTTTTTATGCTACTTGGAAGGTGTTGAAGTGATTTACGTTTCTTTTGCAAGTAATTAACATAAACAATTTAAAATATAACAATTAAAAGTAGTCTTAATTATTTAATAATAAACTTTGAATTTCTATTATGAATTATCTTTTGAGTATATGATTTATTTGGTCCACAAGTTCAACAGGCCAGAGCGAGCTATGTTGGGTGTCTGTCTTATGGATAAATTAGAAATGAGGATATCCGTAAGAGAACTAAGGTAACCAACATAGCTTGCAAAATTAGCAAGTTGAAGTGGCAGTGGGTTGGTCACATATGCCACAGGATCGATTGGATGGAGCAGAGGAATCCTGAAGTGGAGGCCACGTCTCGGTAAATGTAGTGTCGGATGCCCTCCAGCCCGATGGGCCAACGAACTTTGCAAGGTCGCCAGTAGAAGCTGGATGAGGAATTCAGAAGACAAGAATGAGTGGCGCCGACTTGGGGAAGCCTAGATCCAGCAGTGGACTGCGAATGGCTGACAACGATTACATGATTGGAAGAAGCCTCATGCGGCCATAATGCTGACCTGTGTTTTACTCATCAATCTACAGTAATTAATTGACGTACATGATTATTCGCAGCACTCATTTCAAGAATCGAGTTTTGTTCACGAGACGTATATCAGTGAGCGTTCCGAGGAATCATTTAATTTGGTATCAGCGTCTCACTATTATAACCGCACCGCTCGCCAGTGACGGGATGATCCTCCCCATTTCCTTGATATCCCACGCTCAACTATCAACGGGTCTCTAGAACATTTATTCCGCGTACAACAATGATTTTCTCGCCATTCTCGCAATGATTTTCTCTTTGCGCTATGGTATGAGGGTTTTTTAAGGAAGGAAGTTATAGATTTTTTTAGAGGTAAGCAACGCGTTAGCGACAACCCTGGTGTTACAAACGCCCATAGGTGACGTGAACCACTTTTAATCAGGTGAGCCATCTGCCTCTTTGTATGCTTCAGGCGATAATAAAAAAAGTTCGAAACACCAAATTTATAAAGCAAAACATTGCCTTATTATTTATTAACGTTTTCATCAAATGCATCAACCTAAATATCCAATAAACCTTTACAAATAACTACAGGGGGAACTGAAATGGATAACGTTACTCCCAAATTGAAAATGGAGATTTGTGACTGTTTGACTTTTGGAATATTATATTAAGAAAGTTGTATCCCGGGAACGGAGCTCGTTTCATTATATTAGCATAAAAGGAAAGTTAACGGTCACATCATTAGGCCGGCGCGGTGAGTTGCTGGCTCTGTGAATAGCCACGGCTAAGTTTGCTTCATACGGAATGGGTTCACCGTCTCGTATCTGGTGAATTACGGTTACCGGGTGATATGGTTCATTACTGTTTTTATGTGATAAACGTGAGTAACAAGCCGTGTCATTCATCACCTCCAGTGGACATCTCATTTGTATTTTAGGCTTTTTTTCACATAGGTTGTCCTGTTTTAATTGGTTGGCCTGCCCTAAGGTTTTATCATACTGTTATCTTAAGACACTCTCGGCTCGTCAGACAAGCTTTGAGACGTCACTAATGCAGTACCTATTGGTCTAGTGCAATTAGAGGCGAGTAAAAGCATGTGAGGTAGGCGCAGGTTTAGGTTTAGTGGGTAGTTTGACAGCCGACATCTTCGTTGGCTTCCAATCGGAGTTTACGTTGAGTATACGGCCGTTCAAGACTTCCACACATCCGTCGATGTAAAGCCTTCTCCCAGGCCCAAGGATGGTGTCACAAGTAAAGACATTCTCCTGCATCACCAAAGAAAAGGAAGGTTATGATAAGAGGGACGGGATAGAGAGATGGGATAGGGAAGTGAAGATATAGAGAGAAGGATGGAGGTCATCGGAATGGAATCGGTTGTCAACTTTGAGCCACGAGTTATTGAGTCTCGGTGCCAATAATTCCCTACATATACTTATTTTATGTTTAGCTTATAAGTACATAGCTATACGGTCCATTTAAAGTGGTTTGCGTCGCTCATCGTCATCTGCAGCAGCAACGGAGCCGGATTGTCTACCTCGTTGAGACTTTAAATATCAATTTATGCCCCTTTTGAGGAGCTCCATCTTGTAGTGCTCTGAGAAAACCGCGGAGGAAGTTTATCCACAGTTTGCACATGTAATAAAAAGTACCTATACTTTTTTTGGGACCCAAGCAAAATTCTTTCCCGGAAAAAATAAACGGAACGGTACGGCTGCAGACGGGCTTTCACATGGTCTTATCACCAGTAAAAATGTGTTTTAAATTTATTAAACGGGCTAACTGCTTAAAGGTGGAATCACAATATTAATGCTAATGCAGCCTCGTAATAGCTTTTTCGTTATTCTCTTTATTCTACAAAAATGACGTATTTTAACGAGATAAAAAGTATTCTAAGTGTTTTGTTGACCCAGGATTTAAGTTAGTTTTGCCTTAAGTTTTTTTTTATCTATTCAGAAATGTTCAATTTATACTCTAATAGACAGACTGAAAAAGTTCTAAAAGTTGCGGTTTTAGTATCAACTGTTCTGAATTTGGCCCCTCTCCCTGATTTGTTCACATTTTTAAACGTATTGCACAAACTCAAATCAACAAAAAGTTCCATTCAACAGAATTATATTATTATTCGCATATGTAATTTATATTATAATAACAATTATAATAATTTCATTAGGTAGCTTATTGTTATATTTTCTTTTATTTCATTTCATTACGTTTTAATTAGACTTAATTTATTTAAAAGACCAAACATTATTTAATTGTTCTTTTAATGTTTTAGATACTGGGTTGCCTACAAGAGATCGCTATAAGCGATAAGGTTGCCCATTGTTCTTATGGAAATGTGTTAGATATGGTGAACAATAAAGCGTATTAATTCATTTAATATAAACCTTTAATATTGTAGAACTGAATAAAGAAAACTTTATTATATATAAATAAATTCCGGAGTTTTAAGCAAGACGAATGGATCTTTATCAAAAGTTTCGGCCATCCCGAACCCATTTACAAGTGAAGATGGATATGATTCCTGTCATTTAAGATGAATATCTTGGTATAGCCCAAGTAATTAGTTTGTTACTTCCGCTGTTGTTGAACAAGGCCGTTGCCCGGTAGGACATCAATCAAATTAGTTTGTTCACCATTAACTCTCGAAGTATACAGCTTGTGTACTATTTATAACTGCGTAATGGTTGCTAGGAAAACTTAACAAAAATTCATTATGTCTTAGACGCTTACGCGAAAGGAAGAGAACCAGCTGTTAGTTGCTGAACGAAAGGTTCTCTCTTAAAAAGAAATCTAACAGTTACCTAACCTATTACACATTGTTACTAAACGTGTTAAGAAACTAAAGTAAAACTTTGTTGTTACAGGTATAATCATCTCAGCAATTCAGCACCAAGGTAATCCATGTAAACATTTAAGTAAATTCGCAGACAGTTTCTTGTGGCAGTTTGAAGTGTTTATTGTATTAGAATCTGTATGTAATCTGTATTTTAATACGTGAAGCAAAAACTTTTTACCCCTTTTTACAAAAATTGCGCGAACGGAGGAGTAAGAAATTTCGAACACTCACAGTTTACACAGAGAAGAAGCAACGAATGCTATATATATTTAATTATGCATCCAAAATACAGTCTATATATATAAAATAAAGTCTACTACGAAAGTAACTAACACAGTTACACTATTTATAACTCAAGAACGGCTGTACCGATTTGGATGAAATCGGTACAGCCGTTCAGTGGGGAGGTAACTTAGAACCATGAAACGGACATAAGATACTTTTTATCCCGGTGGAACCGGCAAATGGCGCTGAGATCGGGTTCTAGAATCCTCCTCATCATCTGGAGCGATTTTGGTGATTTTGTTTTTGTGTTTGAGTGGGTTCTCGGATGGTTTAGATTCGCGATTAGAACCGGTAGACGGCTCTGAGATCGGGTTCTAGAATCCTCCTAATCACCTGGACTGATGAGAACGAATGCAAGGATAATGGTCGATGATGTTATGCTGGAACAAGTGAATGAGATTGTATATCTCGGATGTGGTTTTAGCAGGGATGGAAGGTACACCGCTGATATAGAAAGAAGAGTGAATTTAGGGAATAGTGTGAATGGAGTGTTAGGTAAACTTCTAGGTGCTAAGAACCTCAGCCAGAAGGCCCAGCTTGCCATACACAACGCGGTGCTGGTACCTACGCTCACGTATGGAAGCGAGAGTTGGATATGGAACAGAGAGCATGAAAGTAGAGTAAACGCGGTCGAGATGCGAGCACTGCGCAAAATCTGCGGAGTGACGATCGCGGACCGCGTTCGTAATACCGAAGTAAGAAAGAGAGTTGGTCTGAAAGAGAGTGTCGGGGTGAAGGTAAGGAAAGGAATGCTCCAGTGGTTCGGGCATGTGGAAAGAATGTATGATGAAAGAATGACTAAACAGATATACAATGCAAAAGTGGATGGATGCAGAAGTCGCGGAAGGCCACCACACACCTTCCATTATCAAATTGATCGTGTATTAGCAGAAGGTGATGTCAGGAGCCTTAAGAATAGACGAGCGTGCATTACAAGAGCTATGAATGTCAAAGAAGCAAGTGAGGTATGTAAGAATAAGCCTGTATGGCACTCTGTGGTTCGTGCCTACCCCGCAAGGGACCTGGCGTGAAGTTATGTATGTATGTATGTACCTGGACTGATTTTGGTGATTTTGTTTTTGTGTGTTTGAGTGAGTTCTCGGATGGTTTAGATTCGCAATTAGAACCGGTAGGTGGCGCTGAGATCGGGTTCTAGAATCCTCCTAATCACCTGGACCGATTTTGGTGGTTTTGTTTTTGTGTGTTTGAGTGGGTCCCGGGATGGTTTAAATCCACAAATGAAACCGGTAAGTGGCGCTGGGATCGGGTCCTAGATTTTTATTTTTTCAGAGCAGGACAACCTTCTGCCGGGGCCGCTAGTGGGTACTTTATACAATTGATATTTTAAATGCAAAAGTAACTCTGTATGTCTGTCAAGCCTTCAAGGAAAACTGCTGGAACTTTTTTCTCAATGAAATAAATTTGCCTGGGGTCAATAATCTTTGTAAAAAGGTTAATACAATGTAAGCTGTCTAAATGCTTGCTCTCTTAAAAAACTAGTGCCATTTACTAGGGTTTCACTATTGTTTATATTTTATAAAAAAAATTAATGTAGGAGTTCAGCAGACAGGCAGAAGGCCCACTTGATTGAAAGTGGTTACCATCGCCTATGGACATTTGCAATACCAAAGGTGCTACAAATGTGCTGCTGCTCTCTTAAGGGAGACTGGAACCTGGTCACTGATGCCGGAGCACAACTTAAGGTTGTTATGGCGACATACTTTAGACCAGGGGTGGTAGCCAACCAGTTGGGCAAATGCCCTACCACCTGGCTGTGCCTTGTTTTGTCGCCTCTTACGACAGACCGCCCGGCCGCAGGAAATTGTATTCTTTATAATATAAATATAATAACAGAGTCCTGTTTAAGGAGCCCTAGCAGCAATATAAAATCCAACTTCAAGCTAGTGAAATTCTAGATACAGTTTTGAATAAAACAGCATCAATTAAAATAAACAAATATATTTCGAAAGTCGTAACTCACCGGTTACAACGACACGGCTCTCAACTCAATTAGCGATATTGGCGGTCGCCAGAGTTGCCAACTGCCGTTCGACTGCGCTTAACTCAGCTTCAAAACTAGTTAGTTAATAGCTTACAGAGAAATGAATGTACGCTCTACCACTTCGTATTCAGTTTTATTAGTGGTTTTTGCTTTATCACACCGTTAAAGCACTTTAAAGTGGAATATATTAACAAAACTACGTTTTAACGGTTTTAAGCGCGATGATTTATTTGATTTTATTATTCCGAAGTTTCGGCCACTTTTCAATAGCCGTGATCACGGAAGACAAAGATGTCAAGTGATAATGAGTATTACTATATCAATATGTTTGTATTATTACGAGTTTAGCGGGGCTCGAATTAAAATGCCGATAGAATTACTAAAGAATTTATTATAACTATACAAACACGTATAACACAGGTACAAACATAACCGAACACAAAAAATCCAAACGTAATGCAGATGGTCATAATTCAATAAAACGCACAAAGTCCGTCATTATTAGATTCCCGAATGTACACACGTCACGCCCATATCGTAATTGTAGCTCGACGGCGCTGTAAGCTGGATTAGTAGTGCACTTCTTCTTCAGCCAATCTCAGTCAACTGCTGGAAGTAGGCCAACCCAAGCACGCGCCACATATCTCGGGCTCACGTCTTCCTCATCCAGCCCGTGTCGGCGTCAGTCCACCGGGCTGGCGGGCGTCCTACGCTACATTTGCCGAGACGTCTTCACTCCAGGATTCGTTTTCACTTAATCGATGTGACGGACTCGAACGAGACAAAATTATATACATATCGAAGGCTTCATAACAGATGGGCGTACAGACAAAAGTTTTACACAAGGGCCAAAATTGTGAATAAAACAAAACTAGTTGATTGTATAAGGGTGAAATTTGAAATACCCTTCTTTTTAGGTACACTTGCATACTGGACTTTCTAAATTGTAACATCTATGTATGTTGTAATGTAAACAACAAAAATTGCATATTTGTTATGAAGCCCTCGATATA
This sequence comes from Dendrolimus punctatus, assembly GCA_012273795.1. Lineage (NCBI taxonomy): Eukaryota > Metazoa > Arthropoda > Insecta > Lepidoptera > Lasiocampidae > Dendrolimus > Dendrolimus punctatus. The sequence continues at coordinate 886,599 of CM022542.1, forward strand.
TTTAAATTAAATTGGGACTATAGAAAATAAAACGCTATTTTTCCTCACGTTCAAATCACAACAAACTCGATTTTCTTTTTTATAAAAACGTCAAACACCGAGCTGCCAGAATTATAATATTTATAAACAAAAAGTATTTATTCCGCAACACTTCGAACTTCGCACATGAGTAGCGCTGAAGAGTGGAACTCTTTACCGTCGTCTGTTTTTCCTGAAGAATATAATCTAGGTGTCTTTTAGTCTCGCGTGAACAGGTATCTTCTGGGTAAGCGTGTTCCACCTTAGACCGCATTTCCGCCTGACATCAGGAGCAATTTATCTATTAATTATAAAAAAAACCCACATTTTATTTTTATTCAATTAGTATATTATTTTAGAGTTTATTGTAAGATATATCAATTATTCAATTGATAAAATTACCGCTATGGCATATATACTTCCGCATATTAAAAATATTCTCTCCTTACTCAAGAAAACAAATAAATAAATAATAAATCAGCGCCCAAGTGCACATCGGGGCTGAAACCCGCAGCCACAATCACGATGAGTTACAGAAACGTCAAAACAAACATTTCTCTAAACAGATTAGTATAGGAAAGAGAGAGAAATGAAATAAACAGAAAAACGGTCTTGTTTACGAATACTCACTCAAATTGAGTTATTGGGCGTAAATAACTCGCGACGGGGATTGTACTTTTCTCTTTTATATGTCGCGTATCAAATGAAAGTGGGATGTACAGGATTTTTTAAGTATCATTAGACTAGAAAAATAATCAAAAAGTCTTATATACTCTCATTTGCCTGGTGGTAGGGTATTTGCTCGACTGGATGGTGACCACCCCTGGTCTAGAGTATGTTGCCATAACAACCTTGTGTTGTGTTTCCGGCATTAGAGACCATGTTCCAGTGTCCCATAAGAGAGCAGCAGCACATTTGTATGTAGCACCTTTGGTGTTGCAAATGTCTATAGGCGATGGTAACCGCTTTCCATCAATCGGGCCATACTGTCTGTCTGCTGAACTCCTGCAATAAAAAAAAATCGTTAAATTATATTTAATTATATTACGATCTCTTTGACTAGGCCTATTAATTGTTTTAACCATAAATGTCTGCATTACGCTTATACTTTACATATTGTTACGATCTACACAGGACTCGAATTAAAATGCCGTTAGAATTACTATAGAGGTTATTAGAATTGTACAAACACGTATAAAACGGGTACAAATTTAACTGGATACAAGCAGTACACACTGCACGATTCAATAACACGCGCAAAGTCAGTCACTATATCGCTCATCGAATCTTCACTTGACTCGTATCGTAATCCTCGCTTGACTGCCCCTCTCCGCATTCGGCCATTGCTTTATAATGCACCGATACCATACCTGGCAAGCTTCGACGCTATGCAATAACAACAAGAATTAGTTTGATACTAATGACGGCCATAAAACAAGTACAATAACAATAGAATGTTTTCTTAATTACAAATTCTAATCTCAAATTAAACAAAAGTATTCCTAAATGCGGCACGGTAATAAACTGCGCTTTATGACAGGCAGGTGTGCGTTTACCTTTTTCAGCATGTAACAATATCATAAATGTATGTATTAAAAAGGTCTTGCCTTCGACAGTAGCATACTAAGTCAGGTGTGCACCAAAATTTAACCGACGGTTAACCAAAAATAATCACTGTTTTTCCATACATTTTTGGCGATTATCTTATTGTAACCATCGGTTAAAAGTCGGTGCACACCAGCCTAATAAGTTTTTACTGATTAGTAATTTTATTTAACATCGGAAATTGATTTTGAATTTCGTCATAATTTTATACTCTGTACAGCGCGACATCCGTACAAATGGTGATGGTGACTAGAGGATGATGATGATGGAATGTGACGATAAATGATATTAACTTGGTTGGCAATAATGTTGTATATTGAATAAAATGATAAATGCCATTGATAAATATATGAAGCTAATGATAAATGGTAATGATATAACATTATAGAATGATTAGTGTGCTGTACGCGACACGTGAGAGCGACCAAGCGTGTTCGATACTTGATTCAAACTCTTCCTGTGTTCGGTTAACACGATCACTTATAAGTATGGGTTTTTATGTAAAACCCATACGTAAGGCCACATAGACAGTTTAATAACACTTTTTTTCAGTTATACTTCTTAATAAAGGGTAAGAATTTTCTTAAGTATTCTCAACTAGTATACGAAAAAGAATCCTTATACCTAGAATGATGCGTGATGGAATTGAAATAAAAAAATATCCAAATTTCAATAGAGAAGATGGTTGGCAAGTACCACCTGCTTGGGACCCGATCATCAATAATATTAAGACCCAAACCCAGCAAGCACCAACTGCTAGATACTCTGACCTCTTTCTACGTGCACCAGAAGACAAACAAATTTAATTCATAATTTATTTTATTTTTCCTTCCATCCATTTTAATCTTATATATAAAATTCTCGTGTCACAGTGTCAGTTACCAAACTCCTCCGAAACGGCTTGACCGATTCTCATGAAACTTTGTGTGCATATTGGGTAGGTCCAAGAATAGGACAACATCTATTTTTCAGCCCCCCAAATGTTAAGGGTAGTCCACCTCTAAATTGTTAGTTTTTTTTATGATACAGCATTTAAAAATACATACAACCCTAAATTTTCAACCCTCCACGATCAACCCCTATTATTTAATAGCGATATTAGTATTTTTATAATTTTCTACTGGGATAATTTAGATTTTAATTTGAACCAGGTAGATGGCGCTGCAATCGGGTATGTGTTGAAGTTTGTCCTGGAATGGTGTAAATAAACGATTGGACCCAGTAGGTGGCGCCACGATACTCCTCCTAAACGCTGGGCCTGATTTTGATGAAATTTTTTGTTTGTTCAAGTGGATTTAAGATAAGTTTAGATTAACATTTAGATTAACCGGTAGATGACGCTGGAATCGGGTTCTAGATTTTTATTTTTTAAAGGCAGGACAACGTCTGCCGGGTACAGCTAGTTATATATAAAATTAATAGACTATACATGTTTGCTGAAGAGTTTCTTGCTCTGCTTCTTCTTTTCAAGCCACAACAAGTTGCACAGGGGTGCCAAAATAAATTAGGCTCCCATAGAGTAAATAATAACCATAAACAAAACTTATTAATAATTAAATGAACAAGTTGGCGGTAGGCTAAACAATAATCGGAATTGAAGTGTGTGTGTTCTAAACACTTAAGGCCTTACTTATAGTAATCTCGTTAAGAAAGGATTAGCCATCTCTTAAATAAGAGACTCTTAAACACCTAATCAATCGCTGTTTAAAATAAAACTTGCCATCTTGCCTCTTAGCAGTCACTTAAACTACCTCTCGTTGTTGGTTATTTGTGACAGTTATTTATGAGTTACTTTACCACCACCTCTTATCCTTAAGAAGAGTTTATGGGTAAGATTTTCGTTAATCAGTTGCTGAGCAGTTTCTTAAAATTTAACAAACGATTATAAGTAAGGCCATTACTATTTAGGAGTCTGGACATGAACGCGTAATGAAAGATGGTATTCGACTGAGAAATTTTATTTATGAAATTTATATTTTAATTATACAATACTAATGGCTCGCGCTAATCGATTGTCTGCGCGCGAGTAGGCCGGCTCAGATTAAAATGGTCGCCTAACTGAGACAAAGGGCACTGCGTCGGCCATGATGCGCGTCGTAGCGCTGCAACGAGTTCATTGGCCGCTTATCGCCGGAGGCGTAGCTTGCGAACTTCGTCGGCGCATGGGCAGCGATGACTCATCCCATCGTATGATGAGTGACGTAGAAGTGGCGTGATCTTGTGCTTCGTTGTAACGGACTTTCGTTACTCGACCGTTTACTCGCCACAGAATAATAAAAGTTAAATAAATTACCGCACTTAAAACCATTAAAACGTAATTTTATTTTGTTAAGTTAAAAAGCGGGGCCTAGATAAAATTAGAAATCTGAATTAGATCTGAAATTAGATGATAAAATATAAATAATATTACGAAAGTACTTACCACGAATAACAAAAACTAATACAAACAAGACGAGAGTTGGATAAAACAAATAATATTGTCTTCGCTAAACGTATATAATCGGTTTTCGTGAATCCAACAAGTTAAGGGCCAGACGCTCGTGCCCAAGTTGATTGTTGGGCTGTCTTTGAAACCTTGTTTTCTGAAGGTGAAATCCGTTTTGGGCGCTTAACTCTTAAGGGACGGATTTGAGGCAATATGGATTCTTGGACAGTTTAATTTTTGTATCTCTGCTAACATTTATACATATATAGCATATTATATAATATGGATATGGATGGATATACATTTACACATCTACAATCATGACTATGCCTACGTTACGCTGTGCATAATAGTATAGTGAAAGTGTAACTTGTGGTATATATGTGAATGTAAATATGTATGTATGTGTAACTTTTTAAATTAAACATATTAGGGTGGTCGTTAAAAATTAAATTTCTTGCGATGCCCCCTAAAAAGCTTCCTTTTAATGAAAAAACACTGGGATTTTTTTAAATAATTTTTTCAAGTCAAGACAACACGTGCCTCAAGACGGTTCAAGTAAATTTTTTGGGTAATATCATGTTTTTTCAGGAAACTTCTTATTAAGTATGAAACAATAATTATTTTAAGATTGGAAAAGTTTTAACAATGAAATACCTTCCGTATTATCATTCTCAGTGATGAATTTCAAATTATAGTTTCAGAAAAAGTTTAAAATTCTTCGTGATTCAAGCTTATCTTTCAATTTTTCTTATATTCTTAGTTTTAACTTGAATCGTCTTGAGGCACGTGATGTCTTGACTTGAAGAAATTATAAAAAAAATCCCAGTGTTTTTTCATTAAAAGGAAGCTTTTAGGGGGCGTCGCAAGAAATTTAATTTTTAATGACCACCCTAATATATATATATATATATATATATATATATATATATATATGTGTGTGTAATATAAAGTAATAATGATTAAAGAATATTTGCTCCTGTCTTCTATGGCATTTTTGGGGCCATGCAGGGAGTGGCGACTCACCGTTTGTCCATTTTTCCATGTTACCGGGACATTGCAACGGGCAGACGCCATAGTTCCCATATTCCCAGACCGCTAGTACCACTAGGAGTTTACCTCAATAGTGCGTTACTTTTTGTTCTCATTTCCCACAACAGTCTTACACTGGCCGGGGCTTGTCCTTGGGTGCATAATTATCTGGAATAATCGCCGGTCGTGACGCTAAATTTACATTAAATTTGTGAAGGGGCTTCTACGTGTTGGCCTTCCCATGGCCCCAAGCAAGTCCTCCAAAAGACCGGGTCACTTTATGTCCCGTGGTTTTTAAAGATATAAATTACTAGCTAGTAATGGTCAGCTGACCCGTGTCCACTTTGCTGGGCAACAGGAAAAATATCACAATCAAATATCACATTATTCTTGAGTGACATAGGGTATATCCCTATGTCACTCAAGAATAATGTAGCTTTCCACTGCTGAAATGGAATGTAATGTTACGACCTAAACGCCGTTAAAAAAACAAAACAAAAAATCACACCTGGATCCCTGTCTAAACACATTTTATTACCTTTCAGCATTTGGACTTCTTTTGCTTACTTTGTATTTAAAATTTGTGATTAGAAAACAGCCCATTGTGTATTGTAATCTTTTATGTGAGCCATTAGCCAGGTATGTCGGATTTAAAGTACAAACGGATTCTAGGAAATTCGGTCCACGCGACCGGACAGACATACATATGTGCAGTATAAAGCAATGCCTGGATTGAGGGAAGAGGCAGTCGAGCAATAACCACGATCGAGACGAGACTTGTGTTCTATAATCGGGAACCCTGGTGACGGATTTTGCCTGTTTATTGAATTACGACCTTCTGCATTATGTTTGGACTTGTTGGATTAGGTTATATTTGTACCTGTGTTATACTTGTTTATATAAAACTTAAAAAAAAAATTCAAATATAAATAGATCAAGAAATATTTTCTTAAGTTTTCGCGACTTGTATACATAATAAAACGACGTTTTAACGGTTTTAAGCGCGGTTATTTATCTGATTCCATTATTTTTTGATGATTTATTGACGTCGTCCGTGACCACGGCCACTGAAAGGCGGCCGAAACGTCGGATAAACCAAAATCAGATAAATTGCCACGCTTAAAACCGTTAAAACGTAGTTTTATTAGAACAAGAAATATAAAGAAAAACAATTTTTAGCTAGTTGCTGGGGAGTTTCTTGCCGCTTCTTCTCCTTAAGAGCAATAACACGTGGCGAAGCGGTGTACATAGACTAGGAAGAAAAATTAAATTTTAACCCATACTATGTATGACCTTCAAAAAGTGTTCTCCAGTGGAACTTATTTTGAATAAAAACTTTCGAAATTGAATTTGAATATAGTTCTAATAAACTTTATAGTAATTCTAACGGCATTTTGATTCGAGTCTCGCGACTCGTAACAATATTCTGAGTTATGCATAAAGACGATCACTATAAAATAATGAATTCCCTTATCACTTTACGAGGCCGTCGCTGAATTTTAATTCTGAATTAACCATAATGATTTTACCAAGTTAAAGGTACATTTCAAGTTCTATCATATCGCTTCCCAAAGCATCAACGCACAAACGACATAACGTCATTACAGTATTATTTACATAATCGGATATTATTTTCCCCTTTACCTATAACATGTTTCTAAAATTAAGCTTTTGGTGAATAAAAATAGGGTTTATTTTTCATTACAAGTTAATAAGTATGAAGATCACGGTTTGAAATGACACTCGTTAAGGAATGCTTCTGTGTTGGGACGCTTTACATTTTAAATGAAACTCTTTGTCTTAAGCGTTACTTGCTCTATATTTTTTTTAAATATACACAGTATCATTTTGTTATTTAATTTGGTAGAGCCATGCTGACATAATAACCTCGATTACAGCTTTTAAGGCCACCTTGATACATGTAACGCTACGCTGACATAATATCGTTGTAAAACCGATAGCCTTTTTTCTAACGTCTGAGTTACCATGGCCTATGCACATTTGCAACACCAAAGATTCTAGCAATGTGCTGCCGCTCTCTTAAGGGAAACTGGCACCTGGCCACTAATGCCAGAACACAACTCAAGGTTGTTAGGATGGCATACTCTGGATCACTTGACTGTGGGTTGTGTTTATCGTCTTTTACGACATACCGCCTGGCCGGAGGAAATTGTGTTCTTTCTCCGTTTCTGCACGGATAGAAAACCTTGAGCCATTTTTGAGAGAGAGTTCCGGTGCCTTTCTTATCACATTCTCCTACCCTAATCTCATATTTCATCCCCTCTATATTATCTATCTCCTCTAACCCATCCCTACATCCCATTTCTCATACCTACACTCGTTGTCCCATCTAACAGGTCAACACGTTGTCTTCGCACCTGGTGTTGCAAACACCTATAAGCGACGGTAATTGTACAGTGTTGATGGTGTACTCAATGAAACAACCCTTAAATATGGACTGTATTTAATATGGGCGCTTGAATATACGAATAATAATAATAATAATAATAATAATAATAATAGATGGATGGATTAATAGCGAAGAGCCTTGACCGCCACCTTGAAAGGCTCTCGCTTGGTACCTGGTTGAAGGGTTGGATGCAGAAGGCAGCTTTGTTGGACACGGCCCGTATTGTGAGGAGATTCCTGTGTCTGGAGCTTTAACCACCGGTAGTCTGGACCCTAGGCCCCACTGCCGGCGATAGTCAGTTTTTTATATTTTTTTATAAATAAATGTATATATATATATATTTTATAAGATATTTATAAAAAAAATGTAAAAGATTTGGATATTAAATATATATGTAAATAATAATAATATCGGCAGACAAACACACACATTGTATATCCCAAATTAAGCAAGTTACGCTTGTGTTATGGGTAATACACAACGGATCACTCTGGGGCCGATCCCAGACACCCAGACCATGGTAAATAACGGAGAAAATACGTTTCCGAAATTTACTATACCAGGAATCGAACCCGGAGCCTCCGCGTTGCAGTGAGGTAGGCCGGCAAAGGCTTAGTCCGTTCACCCACAGAGGCCGTCAATATAATGTACATAACATAAATTAGCACGTAAGACAGATTAGGATAAGTCAAAAACATAAAAAACCAAAAAGATAAAAAATATACATAGCGAATAAGTTATTAAAACAGGAACTAGAGGCAACAGTAACATATAAGAATAGAATTATATAAACTTGAAGTAGCAAATACAATAATAAAATAGATAACATAGATAGTAAGAGCCTGTTTTGTAAGAACTATCACAGACTGTGTGAGGTCTGATAGTCTCTATCGATTATATCCCTATTAATATTATAAATGCGAAAGTAACTCTGCCTGTCTGTCTGTTCCGTTTTCACGTAAAAACTACTGGACCGATTTGGCTGAAACTCAGTATATATATATATATATATATATATATATATATATATTTCGATACCGAGGATGAACATAGGATACTTTTTATCCCGAAAAATGGGATAGTTTCCGGGATAACATGATATTTGTCTGTTTGTTTGTTATGCTTTTACTGAAATTCGGCATGTATGTAAATTAAATACTGAGGATGGACAAGGGATAATTTTCATTTTGGCCTTTTTGGTAATTTTGGCCTATTTGGTCATTTTGGCCTTTTTGATCATTTTGACCTTTTTGGTCATTTTGGCCTATTTGGTCATTTTGGCCTATTTGGTCATTTTGGCTTATTTGGTCATTTTGACCATTTTGATTATTTTGGCCTTTTTGTCGTTTTTGCCTATTCCGTCATTTTAGTCACTATGGTCTTTTGGTCATTTAGACCATTTTGGCCTTTTTGGTCAAGTTTTGAAATTTATTTTGTTGACATTCATTCATTCGTTTTGTACACCACTATGTAGTAGAATGTAGTGTGCATCTACAATGTGTAACACCTGTATAAACTACATTCTTGCAAATAAAGATATTGATTGATATTGATATTGACAGATAGACGGGGGATAGTATATATAATTAGCGATATAAAATGAAGTGAATCTTCCGTGGGCAAATACATAAAAATGTAATATAATATAACCTGTAGCACTTGCTCTTTAAACAAGAGATACGCACTAGGGGTTAAACTCTAGTAGTAGAATATATTGTAAAATTAGTATAAAAATGTATCAGGTATTGAAACAACTTGTAAGAAAGAAAACAAAAAAATATGGGCGCTTACAACAACAATACTGTTACGAGCTACAGGACTCCTGGTGGAATCCTCGAATCCACTTGAACGCACACAAAAAGAATCATTCAAGTCGGTCCAGCCGTTTAGGAGCAGTTCACTGTCAACACACGTACAGAAAAATTTATAAATTACTCAGAATATCTTTATATAATTATTATATAAAGATATTCTGAGCAACCGAAAAAACAGAATCAGATGAAATCATTTTTACTCCATCGACCTTTATCGGCGACGAAAGTAAGCTTTAGTAAAAGCCTGAATAAAACGCGAAATCCTATTCGTCTATATGGATTTTATCTACATATAATCCAATGATCCAAATGGTACATATAATCGCATTATACAAACGACAAATCCCTACACTGGTGTGATTTAAGTTTACTTGTACTTTACTATTATTAGGTGTTGCTTTCGTAAATTTGTGTTTTTTAGTGATTAAAGCCCTCGCTGATGTTTTTTAGAAGTGAAACTTCTATATAGACGGGGGGTATTAGGATTTTATCGGTCACGAAAAAGCGATACGACCGTGGTGAAAGGCGGCATAAGTTTCGAGTAGACGTGGTGAGAGCACACATGCATATTAACTCTTTTATTGTGCAAGTGAAATTAACAGTGTAGCTTTGGCGAATTCTGTGATTATAGAAGTATAGTCTTTGACAACAAATTATTATGGTCGAATTTAGACCACGGGCGACCACTAGTTAGTATAATTATTTTACCATATTTTCCATGGTATTTTAGTACAGATTTGCAAAGAGACAATGGAATACGGTTATCTAAATTAGAAGTTCACAAGGGATTTAAAGACACTTGGAATTTATAAGATTTATTTTGAAATCACCGATATCTCAATTATACAGTGTTCGCTCCTGGTCGATCTTCGACCCTAATAATTTATTGTCAAAGTCTTCTCTAATCACAGATTTTGCCAGGGCTACACTGTTAATTTGACTTGAACAATAAATAAAAGAGTATAAATATATACGTGTATGTGTCAAATACATGGTAGCCTGTAATTTTTTTTTATTGATTTAATGTATTTTTATGCATAATTAAAAAAAAATATATTAGCATTCATCGCTTCTTCTCTATATAAACTATAAGTGCGCGAAATTTCATACTCCTCCGCCTGCGCATTTTTTGTAAAAGGGGTGTTTGCTTCACACATTAATATATAGGTTAGAATGAATAATTCGAATTCTATTTAATTTGCAAAGACAAAGAGCGTCAGTCGTCTATGGTATTCAACAGAACGGATCCTAAATTGATTTCATCAGGGGATTGTTAATCTGCACGTCAGAGATATGTCTCACATCATGAGACAGATCTACCTAATAGAATTATGGCGGATTGAATTACAATTCTTGCAATCCTCGAAGGTGAGTGGATTCTGGATAATTAGACAATTCTTTATTCTATATCAAGAGATACAACGTACAACGGGCGGACCGCGAAGTCTTAAGACGACGTGAAAGATTTCCACACTTCAGCGGTCCATATGATAAAAGTGGAAGCATGCTTTTCCTCCGCTTTGTTAGTATTCCTACCATATATCGATGGCGTGAGTTTACCGTCTACTTGTCTGGTGGTAAAATAGTGAAGGAGGAATTAATTTAATCGATTCCATGGCACACTCGCCTAAGTCTCTCTCTCTGAAGCCTCTCGTCGAATAGTCGGCAAGTAATAACTAAATTATCTCATGTTTCCAAAAGGACTTCCAAGTTATCTTTAGTACAACATGAATGACTGTTCTAGGCCCCAACAACAAGTTTTCACCTAATTCAAACATTTCTCCAGTCTATTTGAACATTATAACCAATTGCTTCGATACGAAAATAGATTTATTGACTGAATTCATTGATATTTTATTATAATGTGGTAGGCAATAAATTGTATTTTGATTAGTTTTATGACGAAAATAATGATTCCATTCAAATTCTCTGAAATAAACGATATTGAACAATAGAGTTATTTCTTATTCTCTAAGAAAGAAGTACTTGTTTCGATTGGTTTCTTGAGCGATATAACAATGAAAAATTTTACCTAAACTAATTTCAATCGGTTCGAGAGGTATTAAAAGCTGGTTGGTAATGAAATCTTATTATATTTTATGACTAGCCACAGACGTGCTTGCTTTTCGACGTCTTTTATTAGAAAGAAATTATTGCTGTCAGTTGCTTATTGTTTGGAAATTAAATTCGATGTAATGGACTGTATTATTATTATTGAACTGTTTACAAGGCTGGTGCCTACCTCGGCCAACGGATCAGTATGGCGATCCAGCGAGGAAACGTAGCCAGCCTTCTGGGCACCTTACCCATAGAAGACGGTGATCTGGGTTCAGTATTCTACTTATAGTCTGACTATGGGTAGAAGACAATACAAATAAGTTAAGTTTTCTTACATTGTATTCTTTTCTATTTTTATTATTATTTTATTTATTTTTCTATTATATTTCTTACATAAAATAGTATGTAATTTTATAATTGTGTTAATAAACTTTTTACATGAATCGAAACAGACATAGAATTAGTACAGATTATGCGAGAGAGTCTTTGAGAATTATAGTAGAATGGTGAATTGTGAATGAAGAATAGTAAATAAACATTTTTTGCCTCCAAGGATGCTCCTATATTCCGCATCCAGTCCGACGCCTAGTTGCTAATTGTGCCAGCTATGGGCGTCAGTGGTATGCGGGGAGCGGAAAGTACGTGTGATCCGGTGGGCGGGTCAGGGGGGTGCTCTCTGTCCACAACAGAAAAACTTTATTCGAAGAAATAGCACCATTATTACATTCCTTATAAATTATTATACACAAAGCATATTTTGAGAATTTGTATGCCGCGTCTTCAGCAAACAAGGTTTGCACTTGTTAGCAGAAAGAATAATAATTTCTGAAACATTATAATCAAAAGTTTATTACACAATAATTATTACAATATTAATACAGCACAATAATACACAGAAATATTAAGACAACTCCAAGAGCTTGTCTCAACCCTTTGTCAGGTGTCGAGCATCAATTTGCCCTTAAAGAATACTGCAATTATCGAACAGTAATTATCGTCCACAATATACTATGGGCCTCTTGCCCAACAGAGCTTTCGCTCTGTTCAACCAATGACCGTAGACTATCGTTGTAGACTAGCTGAATATCGTTTGCAGACTAGGTGTAGACTGATTGAAGACTTTATTTATAAGATCCTCGTAGTGCGTCTGCAGCGACACCATCCTGTAATACTTTGGCGCCACTTCACTTCCGTCGTAACACCAACTTCCGCCATCCGTATAACTTCTAAATTCCGGTTACTCCATTTTAGATATCCGTTGGCTTGATAATAAATGCTTCTATGTTGACATCCGGTTATAGGACTTCCGATTACTACATTAATGAATATTCTATCCGGTTATTGACGACTTCCGTCATATGGTTACTTTACAATAATAAATACGATTCTAACACACTCAGCATCAGTATGCTGCCTTTGTATACAATTATAGAAAGGCGATTATTTTATTTTTTCAAAACTAATAGCTGTTAAAATTGTTCTTATATTAGATAAATAGATAATTCTTTATTGTACATCAAAGCATAAACAAACAGAAGTAGAAAAAGGTAAAAGATCGCACAACGGGCGGCCTTGTCTCTAAGAAGCGATCTCTTCTAGGCAGCCCTTGGCAGGAATTGATGGATTTATAATACTGACGGTGGAGCAGTTATAGATAGATAATATTTTTTTTTGTTTTGTATAAATATAGTAGCAATCTAGATCAATAGTATTCCCTTTCTTAACACATGAAAGGGGTTATGTGTGCTGAATATTAATAAAAAAACGAACAAACTAAGCCTAGCGACACACCTACAGAACATTCCGCGCGGAAGTTCGGCGACGGAAGGATCGGTGCAAATCTATACGCGGCGAAAATTCCGCTGATGTGTTATTAAAACTCATTGCGAGCGTATTTAGTCGAATTCTACGCTGGCGAGCATTCCACAGGCGTCGTTAGGCTAACAGTCCAGACGGAGTCTTGCCGATACGTTTCACAAGCTGAAAATCTATTGCTTCAGAAAAATGTTTAAAAAAAATGTGTTTTTTTTCATCTCAATTAAAAAGACGAATTGTTGATGTCAGTGGTTAAAAAGCGCTTTTACCCTAAAAAGGGAGGGAAGAGTAACATAATACATTTTTCGTTAACCTTGTACGGGTTATAAATTACCTTTTGTATTAAGTTTCAAGCGAATTAATGTTCTATGAAACTAATTACGCTTTATAAAAACAAAGCTCTCTTCTTAACGAAGATTGATTGTTTCGTGTTATAAATTGATTTTTAATTATCCATTTTTGGTTAAGATGAGGATCGTTTTCGTTGAGGTATTGTTTAAGAGAATAGAGCAAAGGTTAATTTCTTATAAATCATTTATCTTAAGGTTAAACGCTGGCGTCGTTTTTGGGGCTCTGTAACTATTTCGGTTATATATTGAGGTTTTGTCTGTATGTCACAACTATGATTCTAAACAGTTTATTAACCGCTTCTCTAAATAAAAACTAAAAAAAAACTGCACCTGCGTATGTCGTTCTTAGTGGAGGGAAAAAATACAGATAAAATATAATAAAAGAACAATGAATTAATAAATAGCCTACCGCCAACTTGTTCATTTTAATTATTTATTTTTTATTTTGTTTGTAGTTATTATATACTCTATGGGAGCCTAATCTAGTTGACGTTAGGCTAAATAAAACTTTAACAATACTGCCGAAACGTCAGAATAATCAAAATCAAATAATTTACCGCGTTTAAAACCGTTAAAACGTAGTTTTATTATGTATACAACTCGCGCAAAACTCAATAAAAACCCTGTATAATAATATGTTTTGAATTAAGACACTAATAAAAATCACGTTGTATGTCTGTGAACGTATTAAACGTGGCAGCGAATAACCATTAACGCCACCCATTACATTACAACCATACAATTATGTCCAACACCATAAGATTAATGAATATGGGATGTCGTCAAAGAATTACCATGATTATAACGCCATGGCTAATACAAAATTGAACAATAAACCGTAACATGGGCGACGGAAAAGCTATTTTATTTATGGCCACCATTAATCATGGCCCATGGATCATTGTTCCGGTGCCTTTGGCGATATTTTTTTGAATAATTTAATACTATGCTTGGGTATTTATTAATACTAGTGGTCGCTTATTGGTCAATTTCGACCATAACTATAAATTTGACCTTTTTGTAAGGTTCTGTTGTCAAACACTAATCACAGATTTTGCCCAGGCCACACTGTTAATTTGACTTTAACAATAAAGAAAAGAGTATATATGCGTGTTTCAAATACATGGTAAGTGTGTGTTTATGCATAATTAAAAAATAAATGCATACTGCACTCCTTCTCTATATAAACAACAAGGGTGCGAAATTTCACACTCCTTTGTCGGCGCAATTTTCGTAAAAATGGGTACAAAGTTGTTGTGCTTCACGTATTAACATACATACATAACTTCACGCCAGGTCCCTTGCGGGGTAGGCACGACCAACAGAGCGCCATTTAGGCTTATTCTTACACACCTCACTTTCTTCTTTGACAGTATTAACATTATGATTATAATAATTACGCGTATTCATTGTTTGTGTTTGTGTTCGCGAAATATTCGCGAATAATCAATAAACGAAATTGGCGTGTTTGTACATTCGTTTGATTTCTATTTAAGCGAAAACTATTATTTACTGGCTTCTTCTGGAATGGTTATTTTGGGCTAACGCTAACTTTAACCCGTGACTTTGTTTACGTAGAAGGCGAAACGCACGCAGCGGAAGCTCTCAAAAGGGAATAAACCCGATTTTGAAACATTATTCGTTGGTAGTTCGCTAGGTCTTAGCATGATGATATATAGCCTATAACCTTCCTCGATAAATGAGCTATCTAGCACTGACAGAATTTTTAAAATTCTTAGATAAGCACGTTTAAGCAAACAAACAAACAAACTCTTCAGCTTTATATATTAGTACAGACACGACTGCCATGTTATTTCCATAAATAACTGCTTTTTTGTCAGTTTAAAATTTGTTGTAAATACAATTTAAAACAGCTTGACAGATTTCAATGAAATTTATAGAGATCGGGAACAGTAATATTTGGTTTAAATATTCGTCTGTTTCATACAGATATCATATAAATAGGATTCAGAAGTAATGAAAGTTAAGGCCAATATGGGGCCGATCCCATACACCTAAACCGTAATAAATAACTGCAAATTCGATTAAGAAATTTATCATGCCAAGTATCGAACCTGGAGCTTCTACATTGCAGTGAGTTTGGCCAGCAAAGACTTGGCCAATCAACTATAGAGATCGACATGAATGATATTTTTTTTTTGTTATGAAGCTGGAATGAGGCAGATGATCCAGCTCATGGAAAGTGATTACCGTCGCCACGTGCAACACTAGGGCGAAACGCGTTGCCCGCCTTTAGGGCGCCTTTCTACCAAAGATGTACTATGCAACTAATCTACGAAATTGTGTGAACGTTTCCACTGATGCAGAGCTATGTAGCGGAGCGAGTAAGGTGTGCTGTGAAAATGCACTCGAAGGAGATGCGCAGCTCGAGCTATGCGAAGTGTCGACAATAGGAAAGGCACGCATCCATAGCAAGCATCAATAGCACGCATTCATAGCTATACATCCTTCCATATAAAAAACGTAGCTTAGTTGAACCATGGAGACGCAATCAGGCAAACTTCGCGGGTGGGGTTATGTGTTCAATGTATGGCATCCCTTATTAGTTATTTCCCAATTAAGAACAGGTGCCCGGAGAGTATAGAACTTTGTACTTACCTTGCAGTCAGTCACCAGGCCACGACAGCGCTGGTTCAGGGTTCTGCCGTTGTTTGTCACGTGGCGATAAAGGTGGCAAAGTCCTTCTACATGAGCCCCGGGGCGCAAGGGACACAGATACACCGACACTAAAGTTTTAAAGGGTTCAGGTGAATGCCCTAGTACTTGACTGGACGTGGAAATCTTCGATAGCGAATATGTGAAAAGGAGGGTGCGATAGAAATTACGTGCTGTTACAACCCTATTCGGTATGCACTTATTGCTGAGTCAAACATTTCAATTGACATAGATCTCCAATATGTCGATCAGCAATAATTGCCTATAAATACCAAATCTTTTTCGTAATTCACAGAGTTCTCTTGGTTATTAGCCACAGCTCTACAGCAACGGACCTGGTTTATGCCTGCCAGCTGGATTGCTCGACTAATACCACATCGGTCCGGTAGACCTTTGAGGTTCCGCATATTGAGACTCCAAGTCCCTTATTATTCAAAATAGCCAAATAAAAGGGATCCTGATAGCCAAAAGTGTTTTTTTAAACATATAAGTGCTGAGGACTAACAGTGCGTCGCGGTAGCGTGGCGTTTGTCACGCGCCGAGTGAGCGGCGGTAACATACGGGGTTGCAAGACGCTATAAACCCAAGACACAATTGGTTATTGGGAAATAAGTGGCGCCAACAAACCAGTTTCCACCAGTGCTATACTATGTGGATTAATGACATCAAACGCATCCAAAGCAACGTTGAAGAGCACATGTCTAATGGAAAGGCGCTCTTAAGATGGGACAAAGAGGATGTGACAGAGGAATCAGAAAGGATGAATGGAATAGAGCGGATGAGACTGGAATAAATGTATTTATTATTTCTGAAGTTGAACGAGGCCGAAACATTAGAAACTTAATTCTTGTTAAACAAAGGGCCCCGTTTAGTTTAATGACACAACCATTACTGTATCGCGATGATCTTTTGAATAGACTGGAGTATTTAACTTCTATAAAACCAAGATTATCAAACTTATTTAAGGATATAACTTAATATAACGAAGCTTTTAAGGGAATAATAATTAACCTTAAACAGTGATCTGAGATTGGACGAAATGATATACCAAAATTTATTAAACCTCGAGAAGATTTTCGAGTTTAATTGGATTAAGAAAAATCGGGCAAGTGTCTAGCAATTTTGTAAAGTGAAAAT
Organism: Dendrolimus punctatus; assembly: GCA_012273795.1. Lineage (NCBI taxonomy): Eukaryota > Metazoa > Arthropoda > Insecta > Lepidoptera > Lasiocampidae > Dendrolimus > Dendrolimus punctatus. The sequence goes on from CM022542.1 coordinate 903,939, forward strand.
TGACATTTTTAACCGACTTAAAAAGAGAACATGTTCTATTGTTTTTTTTTGTAAGTTTGACACGGGCTTTCTTCGTCAATTGTGGACCGATTTTCATTTCATCACCATTTTTTCATTCTGAGAGCATATTATTGAGTTGGACGTATTGTCGCCAACGCAGGATCTGATGGACTTTACAGAGAGCAGCTTTTGTTGAAGAGCGTCTATTGCCTACACTCTTCGAAAAGCAAACTTATATACGCTTGCCTCTCGTACAATTTCTACAGACGTTTTATATATAATGGTTTAGAACCTATTCAAGTATATCTGCGAACAGAAATAGAAAATATTTTGAACAAAAACAAAACTGGCTTCGAACTAAAAAGCAAAAAATAAATATTTTCTAAAACATCTTGATGTTGGTGCCAAGTATTTATATATGTACTAACGGCCCCAGCAGACGTTGTCCTGCTCTGAAAAAATAAAAATCTATGACCCAATCCCAGCGCCACCTACCGGTTCCAATTGTGGATTTAAACCATCCGGCGACCCACTCAAACACACAAAAACAAAATCGCTCCCCGTTGTTAAGAGGATTCTAGAACCCGATCTCAGCGCCACCTACCGGTTCCAACGGTATAAAAACTATCCTATCTTTCAAGCTGGATCAAACTGCACACGGTGTGCAAATTTGATTAAAATCGGTTGAGTAGTTTAGGAGTCCATCGCGGACAAACATCGTGACAGGAGATTTATATATATAAGATTTATTTTTTTACTGCAGGTGTTCAGCAGACAGGCAGACGGCCCACTTGACGAAAAGCAGTTAACATCACCTATGGACATTTGCAACATCAAAGGTGCGCTGCTGCTCTCTTAAGCGAGACTGTCAAGTTGCAGTGTATGTGCGTCGTGGTAGCGTAATGGTTAGCGCACGCGCCCCTAAATTGAAGGGCGCGGGTTCGATCCTGACCGGAACGCATGCACCTCTTAGTCAGTTTTGTGATCTGATGTGCATATTGTTACAATTACCACGTGCTAAAAACGGTGAAGGAAAACATCGTGATGCAACTTGCACATCGAGATTACCGATGTGTCAAACCTGCTAAGCCGCCTTGGACAAGCGTGGCGGAAATACTGTCCATCCCTCTATAATGGGAGCCCCAGGCATACGCACTTTACTCGGCATAGGAATGACATGAGTAACATAAAACACAGACTTGAGAAATCGGGGAGATTGACGCATGTCATGGGACCGCTAATATACAATAAACTACCGAGTAGAATAAAGGAGTCACCATCCGTCGGCTTATTTAAAACACTGTTCAGAAAATGGTTAGTCGAGCACCTTCTATAATCACGAGGAGTTTATATCCCATAATATAATTATAATTTTATTTATGACCTATGAACTGATGTAGAAATTGACGTGTAACTTTATTATGAATAAATGATTTCTGATTTCTGATATGACAATCTGCTCCCCTATTGGTTTGAATGTAAGCTATTCTATTTCGAAATGTAAACTTCCTCTAATCTCTGCCTTTCCGCCGTGATTACAACTCATAAACATGTCTGAATGGGGGAGTAATCGCTCACATTTTGCACTGGGGATAAGGGACGCGTAACAAAAGTTTCACGTCGTAAACGGGACAAACGTTACAAAGAATGAAGTATGAATACAAAGGAATATCACACACAATGAAAGAAGCGAAGCAACGTATCAAACAACTTAGTTTAACTTAACAAAAAGTACTTATTTCTATCTTAATATACTAGAACGACGGGCTAGAACTATGAGTGTGGTGATGCGTTATAGGAGAGATAAAAGGAGAAAGGAACACTGACTTTGCTTGCTGGGGTTGTTGGTTCTCTTCTTTAAACTTGTATTATTGTATATCTTTTCTCACGTTAACGTATATACAGCGGTTGCACAGCAATACTGAATTGTCACTTGACATCTTGACCATATGCGGAAGCGCAGCGTCATAGATCGTTTCCTCGCATTGTCCGTCTCGTTCACTCGTGTGGTGTAGCGGATAGGGAAAAGAGGGAAAGGACAATGGGAGGATATTTACTTTATTTTTATTTTTTATTTTCGGGGTGTTAATGGCGCCAACAATGAGGATGAACATTTTTGAAATAAACGGATGTAGAGTTTCAAATAAAGAAAAAAGAGATAAAATATAAAGCTGAAGAAAATTAAGTAAAGAATATTAAAATATTGCTACAAGTTGGGCCACCTGCATCCTTATTGTTACACACCGACAAAGAAATGGTTTATTGCCCCTCCCCGCATTCGTAGTTCTTTTGTTTTCTTCGTATTAAAAATTTGTAATTAGACAATAGCCTATTGTTTTTGAATTTGTTGGCCGTTCACAGGAATAATCAGCCAGGTGTGCAAATTACTATTTCTCGGAAATTCACTGGTGTTTCCGAGTGCTGAGCGGCGCACCGGTACGCGGTAGTTTTATTGTACTGTGTAGTTAGTATAAAACAATACCTGAATGGAGGGGTGAGGCAGTCAAGCGCCGACTACGATACTAGTAAGACGTTTGTAGTACTCTCGATTAGCGATATAGTGACGGACTTTGCACGTGTTGAATTGCATTGAATCTTGCAGTGTGAACTGGTTGCATCCAGTTTTATTTTTATTTGTTTTATACGTGTTTGTACAGTTCTTATAAAGTCTATTGTAATTCCAACGGCATTTATTGCAATTCGAGTCTTGTAGCTCGTAACAATATTTAGAATTGTCGTGTGGCGTGTCTTCAACGAACTCTCTACAAAAAAAAACACAATAAACATAGATATATTTAATGCAAAACCTTTAGCTTTTAAAAAATTGATAATTTCTATGCTGAGAGATCACACCTCCTCACTTGTTTGGTAATTTGTTTAATGCTTACTTTTTCTTAATCTATTAAGCTTATAATGCATCACTAAAACTAATGTCCTAGTTTTAAGTATTTATTGAGTCATTATTACTGACATTATTTTGTTATTAATATTTTTGTTTGCGAAAATATAATTTTAACACGCTTGGACCTCTCAATCTAGATGTAATAATTTACAAACTATATTACTTAAATAAATAACTGATGTTAGCTGTTGTGTTTTTCAAATGAATAAATAAATAAAAAAGTTTCCAAAAATATTAGATGGTTAGAATAAAACAAAATTATTTTATTAAGGGCTGATTTTTCAAGCATTGTTCGTCTCTTTTTTATAAAAAAAACTAGCTGTCCCGGCAGACGTCGTCCTGCCCGGTAAAAAATAGGGGTTGATCGTAGAGGGTTGAAAATCTAGGGTTTTATGTATTTTTGTATGTTGTATCATAAAAAAATAGAAATTAAAAATTTTGTCTAAAAAATAAATAAAAAATTTAGGGGTGGACTACCCCTAACATTTAGGGGGATGAAAAATAGATGTTGGCCGATTCTCATAGATACCGGATAAGCACAAAAAATTTCATCAAAATCGGTCAAGCCGTTTCGGAGGAGTATGGCAACGAAAACTGTGACACGAGAATTTTATATATTAGATATTTTTTACTGTCGTTTTTTAAAAGACTTTTTTTAATTTTATAGAAATACTTGTATAATAATGAAAAAAAATATACAAGAATTTTTTTGTAACCAATGTGTTTCTTTATTGGTAATTGGTAAAAAATATATAATAAAATATATAAATACACGAATATAAATCAAAACTGTTCTTAATAACAATGACCGGTACAATTGAAACTTGTGGCATCACCGTAAAATGTACCATCTTTACTTTGTATAGAAGTGACAAAAGTTGCACATAATAAGCCAGACAAAGGTAACAATGGGCGAAGTGCTAGTCACAAAGGGGTTGAGCGGAATGAAAGAAACTGAATGATATAACTAAGTTTATTTCTACTGGGGAATTACTCCTGTATCCACTTCGGGCGTGTTCATATGGACAACTATTTTTTCAACTGAAACTTCTATGGAATCATTGTGATTTGAAAATAGATGAAATTTAAAAAACAAATATTCTTAATAACACAATTCTCTTTGCCCGTTAGTATTAATTTAATCTTATAAAACTCAAAAGATTTGAAATGAATTTTAGTTCTATCTGTAAATTATTAAGGCAGATATTCTTTATATGTAGATCAAAGAAGAGCTATGAATGTCAAAGAAGCAAGTGAGGTGTGTAATAATGTGCCTGTGTGGCGCTCTGTTGTTCGTGCCTACCCCGCAAGAGACCTGGCGTGAAGTTATGTATGTATGTATGTAGATCAAAGAAACTTGTTCGTTTATTGAATTTTGAACTTTAGGCTAGTGTTTTTAGATTGAACTATAATATATAGACGGATGTAGGCTAACTGTATTATATTTATGTTAATAATAAAAGTTAGAATTATCTGTGAGTATATAATGACTTCTACTGTGTGTGAACTGCATACACACACACATTTTTTTTAAACATATTTTAGCAACAATATTTTATTTCTGAATATAAATAAATACATACATAGACAAATCTCACAATAATGATTTAAAATGCCCAAATTAATCATTTTTTACAAAATGACAAAAAAAAATTACTAAAATAATATATATCAATAATAAATATAATAATAAATACGACATTATCACATAATTATTAAATTGCTTGTTTAAGAAGCAATGCTTTTACGCTACGCTTAAAATAATGCTTCTTGTATCTATTCATTTTGAGATCAATGGGTGACGGTTGTTTAAAAATATCTGGTAGGTTTGACATCACTTGGCTTGAAAAAAATAATTTAAACTTCTTTCATCTCTTTTGAAACGACTTTTACAATACACCTGTAAGATATTTAGAAACATCTTAATTAGATGAGCCACGTCAATTTATTAATTTAGTTTTTAAAATTTCGTATACCAAAACTACCAGTGTAGATGAACCCTAACAACGTGACTTAGTTGAATACAAGCCGTTGTCGGTTTCATTTGGTTGTTTTGAAAGGGTTTACGATTGTTGTTTTGTGACATAGTTATGTTTGTTTATCACGCCATGTATTGTATTACCGTGACTAATGTGATCTTGCGGAGCCAGTGTACATATTGGCATGATTGGATTGGATTGAGGAATGATTGGTACAAATGTAAAGTTAGACCAAAAAAGCGATGGGATGATTGGTAACGCCACCTGGCGGTATAACGTCATCCTCCCTCAATCCTTCCTCACCCCCGCGCGTATACGCCGCTTGCCGCGCTCGCCTCGCTGGCATCTTCGAGTGTAAATCGATCCCGCTACGAACGCACGCGTGTGAAGTGATATTCATTGTAAACTAAGGGTGATCAGACCACAGCCGGCCGGCTAGGAAGCCTACAGCAGCTGTCGAGTCCAGGTAACCTAGATTTCATTTCCCAAAGACGTTTGCCGCCTAATACAGTCCATTGCCGCCGCACCAATGATTGTATGAAGGATGATATGATGATTTGTGGTGTATCAGAAGACGTATGTCAGTATAGAGCAGCATGGAAGGAAAAGACATCGTTGGGCGATGGTGAAAGAAAAGGGAGACTTTCAATGGTTTTCAGAGATTTAAAATAGATTTTAAATTACTAAAATAGTATATACAATGTATTATTATAAAGACTAGTGAATTATTTTGATTTTTATGAAATTTATTTTAAAGAATGACTTAATTTAATTATTATTGTTATTATTCTGAATTAATTTATTCTTTTATCATTGACATTATTTTAATTGTAAATAGATAAGAATTATCTCTATAAATATAATAAACACGAAAGTTTGTAAGAACATAATGGATGTATGTTTGTAAGTCTTTCACGCAAACATTACTGAATGGTTTTTGATGAAACTTTACAATAATATAGCTTACACATCAGAATAACAATATAATTTGTAAAGATATAGTGTGAATTATCCAAAATATAACGGTTTCCCATCACCACGCGCGTGAAACCGCGGGCGCTGAATAATTATAATAATAGGCACAATTTACATATACACCCACAATCTACAAATAAAATAACAGGCTTTAAAACAATGGCTTGTCTTCAAAATATAAATATAGAAATTATTTTAATTAATATTGGAACGATAGCTAATGAGCTATTTGACTTCTTTAATTACAACTTAGGTTCTGACAAAAACAAATTCCACCTGCATATCAGTAAAAACACATTTTATTACCTGTCGGCATTTGAGCTAATTGTATTTCTTTTATGATCGTCATTTTTGTTTACTTATTTATTAGTATACGTTTCTAGAAAAAAGCCTATTGTTCTATTGTAATCGGTTACGGCCTGCGGCCGAATCATTAGCCAGGTGTTGCAGATTACGTTGACTACGACACGGGCAGGTTTGTATTTGTGAGGTATAAAATGACAGCTTGATGGAGAGAGGGGACAGTTCAACGACAACTACGATCATTGCGTGACGTGTGTACAATCGGGATTCTAATAGTGACGGAATTTGCGCGTTTTATTGAATTATGACCTTCTGCATTACGTTTGGATTTGTTATACTTGTTTGTATAGTTCTAATAAACTCTATAGTAATTCTAACGTCATTTTAATTCGAGTCCCGCTAAACTCGTAACAATACTTATGACGTCATTAATTTGTACACTACTACAAAATCTATGACGATGTGTCTAGGCAGTCGGTTTGACTGCTGTTATCTTATGGTTAACCATGAATATACATTTTGGTTGCTATGAAGATATACATAGTGAACGCAGAGGCTGATTAACTCCTGTACAGCCGGCAACATTGATTAATGAAACGAGACTACGCGTTGAAGGACGTACGCGTTAATTAGATTAACACATCTCAGTGCCACGTCACTGCGGAAGATTTGTGCCGACCGTTACGTAAGAGGATTGTTGATTTTTTTGCACAAGCGTCACCACGATAGAACTGTTACGCAATCGCTAGAAACAGATCTACTTTGCTCTGCAAGGTTCCGGCTAGCTTCAACAAAAGCGTGAGAGTTCTAGCGGACAGATTTGACAAGTCAGCACTCAGTAGCGGATTGTGAAATCAAATGAGATAGATCCTTTTTATAAAGGTACAGAATGTCGTAACCTCATAGATTTTATACGACTGTACCTAATGATGATGTCATAAGTAGGTACATGAAAAACGAGTGAAATAGCACATTGATTGAAAATATTAAAACATTTTTTTTTATTGAAGGACAGGCAGACCGCCCAATTGATAGAAAGCGGTTTCTGTCGCCGATGGATATTTGCAACATCAAAGGTGCTACAAATGCGCTGCTGCTCTCTGAGACTGGATCCTGGTCACTAATGCCGTAACACAACCCAAGGTTATTATGGCGACATACGTTAGACCAGGGGTGATAGCCATCCAGTCGGGCAGATGCCCCACCACCTGACTGTGGGCTGTTATATAGCGGCTTACGACAGCCGCCCGGCCTAAGGAAATTGTATTCTTTCTTCGTTCCTGCACGGATAAAGTTTCACAATGTTTCTGATAATCTTTAATAATTATTAAATAGGTACACACATATGGTCATGCCTGTATCCCATGGGGATAGGCAGATACCATACATGTCCATTTGCGACGATCCTGACAAATGACTTTCGCTTCATCTACTTTTATTAACCTCTTCATACATGCACATAGACCAGGTTCCAGTCTTCCTTAAGAGAGCAGCAGAGCATTTATAGCACATTTGGTGTTGTAATTATTCATAGGCGATGGTAACCGCTTTGGATCAAGTGTGCCGTCTGCCTGTTTGCTGAACTCCTAGCAATAAAAAATCTTTTATCTAAAATATACTACTATACTATAAACTGCTTTTGATTCTGCTGGTCTTCAACCTAAAAGATACAGTAAAATAGCCAGAGTACTATCTCCAGCCATTCCCACAAGCAATAGATGGCCACAATCCGTGAGCACAAAAGGCGAGATTTAAGAATCTTAATAAAATGAACGCTGATTTTATTGCTCTTGCCGTTTCTATAGAAAGCCGTTAAGACTCACTAATAGCCTCTAATTCCTTTAAATGTCCAACGGAATAGGTGACTTTGCGTTTCTGAGACATTATCAGTCACATTTAAGTAAATATGTAGTATCCAGGTAGAAAAGGGTAGTTGTGAAAAATTTTAAACTTAGTCTCCAAGTTTGAATCCGAAAATCATTAATGTTTATTGTTGGTGCATTTTTTTGTTGCTGGAGTATAGAAGACAGATACCAAAGACACTACTGATTTACTGTTGGCTTTCAATGGGGGACTGGAATCTGCTCACGGATGCCGGAAACCAATTCAAGCCTGTTGTGGCGGCATCCTTTTCTTCGAGCGGGCGGTTTCCGCAACTCGACGGCATAGCGCCCATTTTGCGTGCGAAGGTGGATGACGGCTTATTCCATCCAGTCCAGCTCCTCCAGAAAGTCCACCAGTTTCTTGGCGTTACTGAAGACTTGTCGGAGACTACCTGGTGCGACCAGAGACCTCGCCATGTATTGGGCCACTTCACCGCATTTAAGCAAAACATGGGCGGCTGTTTCTTCTGCCTCCAGGCATACTCTGCACAGAGAGCTGTCGGTGATACATATCTTGAAAGATGTCTAGTAAAATTCTCATGTCCAGGGGCTGCACTAACAACTATTCTCAGCCGGGACAGACTGAGCTTTAAGATATTCCTGGAGAAACGCAAGTTTACTCGAGGTATTGCCAGCTTGGTTTGCCTGCAATCCTCCAGGTTGTTCCAATGTTGTTGATGTTCTGTGCTTGACCTTTGACGTTCCTTGTGGCAGCAAACGATAGACGTGGGATGGTGGGCAAGCAGATGGTAAAATACCTTTAGTTGGTTTGTCGCCTTATACGATAGGCCGCTGTGGTATGTGCGGGGACTGCTCGTCGTTCTGGTGGTTGCAGTATTAAAACTACATTGTCCCAATGTGTTCTCGTAGCCCTTTATTCTCTCACATTTGACAAAACGAAAGTCTTATATACTACATTATTGCTACGTATGCAAATACTTAACTATTGTGCGCTGGCCCCCCTTACAATAAACAATACGAATGCTTGCATATTACGCCGCCCGGCGGCAGGGATATGTATTATTTATCTGTTCCTGCAAAGACACAGAATTTATTTAATAAAAACCACGGTAAACATAGCAATAAATATATATTATTAATTATGGTATGATATATCAGTAAAATTACACTGGGTTGTAAAATTATTAATTATACAGCGTGAAGTTTCTATTCAATAAAAACTTAAAAGACTTACATACAATGTAAAATAAAACTCCATTAATGGTGTTGCAGATACACAATTTTAATGTCTTACTTCCATATCTATCATACTTGCCATGTCAAAATCGTAATATACTTTTTCTTCTATTTATATGGCAAAACCCACATGTTACACATTTTTTCTGTAATTCATCCTAAGGTTGTCTGGAGGCAATTGCTATTAGTGATAAGACCGCCTTTTGTCTTCTGAACTCAAACTTCTTGAATTGTATCCTAATTTTATGCAATAAAAAATATTCTATTATTTTATACCTCAAAATTAATGCAATTAAATGAAACATCAAAAGATGACATGACGCACGATCTGAAAACGTAATTTCATTATAAAGCCTTTACGCCCATTCATCTTCCAGTGAAATTATTTTATATCAGCAGAAATATAATGCGGGCTAAGAACCTCAATTTTGTCTAAATCTCCAGTTACCTAGAATCCATTTAGCTAATTGAATTTTCTTGCGATATTCACAAATAGAAACGTGTGCGATTTAATTCCATAAAAGACTTTCAAATCTATTACCGTTCGTATAATAATGTTAGATTTACGTCAGCTTTCATTGATAAAATAAATAAATCGGTCAATGGCTTGTCTAACTAGAAAAGTACCAGTAAGATTTTAAAAAAAACGACCGAGAGTCATTGTTTTTAGCGAAATACTTTGATATTCACAGGGAATCAGTAATGATCGGTTCATTATACCAATAGTAAAATAACAAAACGGTTGTTGCTTCCCAAAGTGCTCTTTATCGACCCACCGGGGTCAACTACAAAAGACCTGCTGCGTCAGTGAAAAAAAATGGGGGTCTATGAGATGTAAATAGAGTTTGCGTATTATATTGAATCCAATTTATCAGATTGAGTAAAAGTAAAAGGTATCATCACTACATAGTATAAAACAAAGTCGCCTTTTCTGTCCCTATATCCCTATGTGCGCTTAAATCTTTAAAACTATCCAACGAATTTTGATGTGGTTTTTTTCCAATAGATAGAGTGATTCAAGAGGAAGGTTTATATGTATAATACATGCATTTTCTGTAGTGTATTTAATTTTGTATCAGCATTGCACCCGTGCGAAGCCGGGGAGGGTCGCTAGTAATCTATATTAAAATAAATTGTACTCTTGTAAAAAAGTATTTTTTCAAAAATAATTTTTCAAAACTGTACCGCTTTTCGCTTGTTTTAATCTTAATACCATATCCCTTAAAGATATGTCCTATATCTAACACTATATACCTGTTATTTTAGAATAATGCTATTTTTCTTTATTTTAGAATAATGGGTTAATTTAGCACTGCTCGTCTAAATTCAATGTTAAGTAGGCTTGGGTCTGCGCGAATTTGAATAATCGGTAAGTTTGAGGACCTTTGGAATGGATAGTAGAAACCCACCTGTCATATTCAAAACACGCAGTAAGCATTTCATGTAAATTACAATTCAATTACCAACACTTATATTAGATTATTTTTATTATTTAACAAGTCTTTATAATAATCGGCAGACAAGCACACACATTGTATATTCCCAAATTAAGCAAGTGACACTTGTGTTATAGCTCAACCGCCTACTCTAGTGTCGATTCCAAACATCCACCCACACCATCCCAGAAATCGAATCAGAATTTATTAAATAATATAACAAAACTATAATGTATAAACATTTTACGAAACACTTTGCGTTTAGATATTTCCTACGGAGCAAATCAAATTTATTTTAATTGCGAAGCTGATAACCAGGCAGATGGCGAGAGAGGCGATGCCAACCCATTGCCAGCCTTTAGAATGGGGTGGGAGATGAGATATAAGGATCAGATAGCAAGCATGAGATAGAGACAGGTCAGCCTCCACTCTGTCTTTCCAGCGATATTTGGGACGGCCGACCGGACGCCAACCTACCGGTCGTCCTAAAAATGTATCCCAAATTCCCAACAAGAGAAAATATTGTACAAGCAGAAGGTGATGTCAGGAGCCTTAAGAACAGAAGAGCGTGCATGACAAGAGCTATGAATCTAAAAGAAGCAAGTGACGTGTGTAAGAATAAGCCTAAATGGCGCTCTGTTGTTCATGCCTACCCCGCAAGGGACCTGGCGTGAAGTTATGTATGTATGTATGTAGAAAATATTGAGAAATTTGCGGTGAAACAAATAACATTATCCGGAAAGAGTGTAAGATTACAAAACCAGTGATATATCAATACCGTATTTCCTTACAAAAATACATGTTACAAGTGTCCATAACAGGACATTTCCTTAACGCTTGCTTCCTTAGATCAATAAAAAATACATAATTTCATTAATTTTGCCTTAACGTTAGCACAGTGGTCGTAAATACAAACAAACGGCGGCACTCAGTCGAGCGGCCCGTTTAATCCAGTGAAGACGTCCCAAATCGTATTAGATGCGAGACAAATTCTGTACACATGTAAAATATGGTTATAGCGTTTTTAGTGAGGTCCCAATGTCAGCGGGGAATAACAGATAAATCTTATTTTTTTGTGACCTACATATCTGGATGGTAATCGCTAAAATCTAAGTTATGTGATACGCTTAGATCATTACAGAAGTGATTTCGATGTGAACTAGATATTTGTAGAACAAGATAATGTTAAGATTATAGCTTTGTGTTGGTAGAAAAATAAAAAAAATTAAAAATACATTTTGGTTTATACTATAAAAGTAGTAGGCCACTACACACCTTCCATGATCAAATTGATCGTGTATTAGCAGAAGGTGATGTCAGGAGCCTTAAGAATAGACGAGCGTGCATGACAAGAGCTATGAATGTCAAAGAAGCAAGTGAGGTGTGTAAGAATAAGCCTGTATGGCACTCTGTTGTTCGTGTCTACCCCGCAAGGGACCTGGCGTGAAGTTATGTATGTATGTATAAAAGTAGTGTAATGTCCACGTTTTTAAACCCTGGAACGCCATTGAAATTTTTTTTTTTAAATAAAAACACTTCATAACAAAACTACGTTTTATCGGTTTTAACAGCGATCACTTATTTGATTTTTATGATTCTGAAGTTTCGGCCATTTTTCATCAGTAGTCGTTATCACAGGAGACAAATACCTCAATTGTTAATGAGTGTTGTGAAATTTTTATTTAGCCTACTGTCAACTTGTTCATTTCAGTTCATTATATTTCACAAGAAACGTAACCAGTGGCAAAAATCAGGATTTCATCATTACGCAATAGTGGGCACGCAAAACGAGAGTAGCTAAGAAGTTCACGACACAAAAGGTTACGTCGCTGGCATTAAAGGTTTTCATAAATACTTTATTACATATATATAATATATATTCCTAGAGATAGTAAAATCTATTATTTATTATTTTTGGGTTTGTAATTCAGAAAGATAAATATGAAGTCGACAATTAAAAAATGATAATTTCTATTCTGGAAGATCACACTTCTTCACTTGTTTAGTAATTTGTTTAATGCTTTCTTTTTCTTAATCTATTAACTTGTAATGTATCACTAAAACTAATGTCTGGGACATTAACTATACGTTTATTGAATCATTATTATTGACATTATTCACATAATTTTGTTTGCAAAAAACAATTTTAACACGGATGTGTCAGCATCCTTGGATCTTAATCTAGATTTAATAATTTACAAACTAGGTATATCATATAAATAAATTATTGATTGTTATCTGTTGAGTTGTCCAAATAAATAAATAAAATACTTTATATTTAAAAACTGCTTTACGTATTTTTTACGCTGATTTACGTTTGGTAATTTTAGTTTTGTTTGTTAGCTATCACCACCGTTTTAATAATTTAATGCTCAGAATCTTTTATGTAGAATTTATTATTTCGTAAAATGTAAAGCCAATTATTGAATAATACAGAGATTTTCTGTGTCCGTTAATATTAAAATATTTTAATTAAATTAATCATCATTAAACCTGAGTGCCTTTGTATTCCTAATTCCTAGCTGATTTAAGAGTGATTTCACTATCACAATTCGGTAAAGAATCGATTAAGTAAAGAATATTACTATTCAAAGTAATATTATTATTTCTAGTAATATATATAATTCCAATCAATCTGGCAGACTTATTTTCCCATTAATCAAAACTGAAAATGTAACATTTCCGCTAGCATTGGCCTGGACCACGACAATATGAGCGAGATTGCTCACAGCGCCTGAAACTTGGAATTGAGACAGATTTCAAGGAGAAAAATCATTTAAAGCCCGGGAGGAGAGGAAATCCGTCATACAGCGCAGCTTACAAAAGTATAATTACATTTGGAAGGTCACCCCCGTTTTCACTTTGAAATTTATTAATGTTACTTCTGTTTAATATTCCCAGCTTGAATGTTATAGAATAAGCCAAGTGGGCTTAGCGAGCGAAATCAAATGTGTATATATTTTAATTATATTTCTAACTAATCTTTATATATAAAATTTCTGCTTTAATATAGTTGTATCTTAACTTGATAAAAATTCTAAACTAATCATTTGAATTAAATGACATTAAAAAAAATTAATTAACATGTTAAGTTACTTTTCATTCCTAGTATTGTTCTGCTATGAATTGAAAAAGAAGAGCACCATAATATCGTCCTATGATGTATGTCCGTGAATAATTTAGGTACGCACGTGTTTGCAAGTATGATAAAACATCTTCTTCTTCATCAGCTAATCTCTGTCCACTGTGGGACGTTGGCTTTCCTAAGCACGCGCCACATATTCCGGTCTCCCGTCATCCTTATCCAGCTCCTGCCTGTGTTCCTGCGCAGGTCATCAGTCCTCCAGGCTAGCGAGCATCCTACATGAGACCATGGTCTTCACTCCAGGACTCGTTTGCTCCATCAGCCATTGGTCCTGCGACAGACATGACCGGCCCTCTGCCACTCCAACTTGCTAATTTTGCAACCTATGTCGGTTACCTTAGTTCCGTATGTTAAAGTATATCGATAAAGCATTGAATATGAAGCAAAATTATACCCTTTCCACTAGGAAAGGGTATAATTTTGCTTTATAAAATATAAATAGCTGATGAAGGAAACCATTCCTTCATCAGCTATTTATATTTTATTGCTAAATATCTCTGTAGGAACAGAGAAATTAATTATTCCCATCAGCTGGCGGCTTAATGTAAGAGGAGAAAAAACAACCCACATCTGGCTCCCACCATAGATCTAAAGCATGCTGCCATAACAACAATGTGCTGTGTCATGGCATCAGTAGCCAGGTTCTAGTGTTCTCTTCAAGCCAGCAGCACACTGGTAGCACCGTTAATTGTGCAAACGTTCTTAAACGATAGTAACCATCTTCCAGTAAGGTCGCTGGCCTATGTATTATACTCCAGCAATAAAAAAGACAGCACTAACTGCTGCGGCACAACGATTCAAAATGAATCCTGGCCTCCGAAGTGGGAGTACTCCACTCCTATTGGATCAGCGCTGTCACCTGTCAGTTATATGCTTCAAGCCCGCCCAGATCAGCTTCCATTACGTCAGTCCATCGATATCTGGGGCGCCCAACCAGTAGCCGTCTCGTTGGCCCTGATAGCCTCTTTTCACCGCGCGATCCTCCTTCATTCTTACGTATGTGGCTAAATCACCGCAAGTGATGTGCCTTGCTAACTCTTCCATTTCGGCATTTTTTCGAATCCACGGCGTGCTAACAACTCCCCTACATAAATAAAACCGAAAAACGACATACGACCTGAATTTGTCCGCCACATATCCCGGTCTTCCGCTTTCCTCATTCAACCCTTACCAGGAACTTCGACCGTCCACTGGGCTTCAAAGACGTCCACTACGTTTACCCAGACTTTAATAGATTGAAATCTAAGCACGAAAAATATTAGTTCACACACACTTTTCCTTAACATCCGCAATCATGCCTTACGGTCTAAGTATCAGTTAGTTTGCGAGCCAGTGTTGTCAGAGACATCAATGCATGCGACTTATCACGATTTTCAGAAGTCTAAAGAGATTTCAAATATTTATAGTGACTCAAATATTCATAATTATAATCTATTTTCTAGTAATATTCCTATTGTATTTAAATAACGACTTAAATTGTCTAACATTTTATTTCATCGATGATAATTTTTATTATTAGATACGTTTCGAAAGCAAAATTTATAATGCAAGTTTAAATTCTAGAGGAAGCATTCCCGCCTATTGGCAATTTGGGTCGGGATATTATTTCTATTTTTTCCCTTGTAAACATATGATACTGTACTTATTGTTAGTATAATTCAAAATCAAGTAATATTTTTTATGTCTGTAAATTTTATTTGTAAATATTTGAAGTTTAAATAAAAATATGCTAAATATGCTTTCATAATTTTGATGAAAATGTTCTTCAAGTAATACAAACGCTGGGAAGGATTTTTTTTTATGGACAGATTAAATATAATTTAGACAGAACGGTTGATATACAGTTCAAAAGTCCTTACATTGGACTGTTTATTGGTTCGATCGTACTTTGAAAAAAAATCTTGGTATGATATGCATGCAACTCTATATTGGTGAATGTTTGTATATTATCTGTAATAATACTGACGCGAATTATATTTAAAATTTTCAGAAAAACTTAGAAACAATTGGTATTTTTTTATATAACGAAATGATCATATTCGTAGAAACATTATTTTTGAGCTGGCAATACATTAATGAGCGGCAAATCCACTAGCTTTTTATTTATGACCCGCCATTTTCCTGGCTATATCTTTTTTCACGTTGGAGGGCCCTCTACTCTAATGTTAGGAGGAAATTAGGAGCTGCGAATTGGTGAGATTTAGCAACTCTCTGTTTTTATTGTTATTTTTTTGGGGTGAATGTGTTATTTGGGAAGGATTATATAGGTTAATGGCAAGTTCCAAGTTTTGTTAGTAAAAATATTTTATTTGAACGCAACTTTTTTTGTTTGAGCCTTTTCTATTGCATGAGGTCCACAGACGAGCAGAAAGACCACCTAATGGAAAGTGGTTTTTTTATTGCAGAAGTTCAGCAGACGGGCAGATGGCCCATTTGATGGAAAGCGCTTACCAGTGCCTATCGACATTTGCAACACCAAAGCTACAAATGCGCTGCTGCTCTCTTTAGGGAGACTGGAACCTGATCACTAATGCCAGAACACAACTCAAGTTTGTTATGGCGACATACTTTAGACCAAGGGTGGTAGCCATCCAGTCGGGCAAATGCCCTACCACCTGGCTGTGGGTTGTTTATGGCCAGGTTTCTGTCTGCCTTAAAAGAGCAGCAGCGCATTTGTAGCACCTTTGGTGTTGCAAATGTCATTAGGCGATGGTAGCCGCTTTCCATCAAGCGTGTCTTCTGCCTGTCTGCTGAACTCCTATAAAGAAAATATATACCTATTTTAGTTAAATATATGTTTATTTTACTTCAATAAAGCAACTTTCTTCGATATACTGCGTATATTTTAATAATTTACAATTTTATAACAAAATCTTGGTTGCGCGTACAAAAAGGTTATTTCGTTCAGTAATAGATTTCGAATATTTGCGGTTGGCCGTAGACTACGTGTGTTTCTCAGACAATGTGGGCCTCTGTGGTTGAGCGGTGTAAGCCTTTGAAGACCTGCCTCGCTGCAACCCAGAGATTCCGAGTTCTATTCCCGGTATAGTAAATTTTGGAAACGTATTTTCTCCGTTATTTACTGTAGTCTGGGTGTCTGAAATTGGCCACAGAGTGGTCCGTTGTATATTACCCATAACACAAGCGTAACTTGCGTAATTTGGGGATATACAATTATGTGTTTGTCTGCCGATTATAAATTACTAGCTGACCCGGCGAACTTCGTACCGCCATATTTTCTGAATTCCTAAAAGACTTTGTTTCATGACACAAAAACAAAATCACCATAATCGCTCCCGGTGATTAGGAGGATTCTAGAACCCGATCTCAGCGCCACCTACCGGTTCTAATTGCGAATCTAAACCATTCGGGAACCCACTCAAACACACAAAAACAAAATCACCAGAATCGCTCCCGGTGAGAGGATTCTAGACCCGATCTCAGCGCCACCTACCGGTTCTAATTACAAATCTAAACCATCCAGGAACCCACTCAAACACACGCACAAAATTTCATCAAAATCGGTAAAGTCGTTCTTGAGCTATAAAATTACAACGAAAAGTGGCATTGATTTTTATATATATTAATAATTATCCGTGCAGGAACGGAGAAAGAATACAATTTCCTGCGGCCCGGCGGCCTGTCGTAAGAGGCGACAAAACAACCCACAGCCAGGTGGTAGGGCATTTGCCCGACTGGATGGCTACCACCCCTGGTCTAGAGTATGTCGCCATAACAACCTTGTGTTGTGTTCCGGCATTAGTGACCAGGTTCCAGGCTCCCTAAAGAGAGCAGCAGCGCATTCGTAGCACCTTTGGTGTTGCAAATGTCCATAGGCGATGGTAACCGCTGTCCATCAAGTGGGCCGTCTGCCTGTCTGCTAATCTCGTGCAATAAAAAAAAAATAAAAAAATATATAGGTTCATGTAAATATTGAGTCTACACACCGGCGCGAGGTAATTGTATCAACCCGGCTGAACGAGTGTGTACCTATCCAGACAAATTGTGCGCCGGCAGTACTATTTATTATTTTATTTTAATTAAACAAAACATCAATAATAATTTTATAGTATACATTTTATACAATGGTAAATCGTTTGAACTTTTTATGTGCAAAAAGAACTTATTTACGACACATTTTTATTACAGCCATAACTCGTTTAACATCACATAACCATTCTTACACATACATAAATATGAAGAATGAACACACAAAAAACAACATTTATATGACTTCTTTGTCACTTATCCCTTCAATACTTCAAACAAATAATATTATCATAAACTCAGCTCGATATAAATGAAAGGGTGTTTTAGAAAACAAACAACGAATACTGGATTCATTATTTGTTTACGTTATCTTATTTTCACTATAAACAGAGTGTGTTTTGCTCCCAATCTAAGATATAGTTTATAGCAATAAATGTTGAAGGGTTGTATGACAAACCAATATTTATAGCACTGTCTGTTTCTGATATTTGTAAAAACAAGACCATTATACAATCGTCCTGTTCGTTCTGTATGCTGCTTTTTTCTCTCAAGTTTTTTTTTTAAATTTATCATTTTGAATAAAATTTTTGTTAAGATGGTTGATTTGGAAAAATTTCTACTTTAATATAAGGCAAAGGGACATGGAAGAAGAAGCCAGGGAAGAGTGACTTACCTCACCACCAGTCCACGGCAACACTCTACTCGTCAACCACCATATTTAAATTAAATAATAATGGTTTAATTTTGTATTGTGTTTCAACTATCATTTTACTACATGTAAATGATGATACATGCTGTCAACGCAAGGGCACTGACAGAAAATAAAAACGTTTGTCTTGTTTTTCGCATTTTTAATTTGAAAGCTTTTCTTGATAGCGAGGAAGAATTTATAATGAGTACTAACCTCAGTTGTTGCTTGAGTAGAAATACTTAAACAATATTAAATAGTTAATAGTAAGGATACGGAGTAATATAAACATATTCTAATATTATAAAAATAACAAGTGATACTTATTAATGTGCTTCTTTTATTTTTATCTAAGGATGTTATGAATCATACACGCTCTTATTATAGAAACATCATCTGTCGTTAAATAACACAAGTTAGGGATGCAACTACAGTTCTTTCTTTACTAGATTTTTTCTTTTTATTAAAACAAGTGTGTAATGGATTATATTTATATCTTTTTCTATTTTTAGAGTTGCAGGAATCGAATTAAAATGCCGTTAGAATTACTATAAAAATTATTAGAACTATACAAACACGTATAACACAGATACAAATATAACTGAACACAACCAGTCCAAACGTAATGCACAATTCAATAACACGCGCAAAGTCAGTCTAAATAGATTACCGAATATACACAAGTCTTGCCTCGCAGCTGGTTATCGCTCGACCCCCTCTCTCAATTATTATTGGGGATTGCTTCATACTGCACAGATATCATATCTCTTTCCGACCGCGTGGACTGAATTGCTTAGAATCACACCTGGCTAATGACTACCATAAAATATTACTAATGAAGTCCAAATGAAAAAAGGTAATAAAATGTCTACAGGTACCCAGGTGTGAATTTGTCTTTTGTAGGCATTCAGGTCGTAACACTATTTATTATATTGTAGTGGATGCACTTACCACGTTTAATCGTAGCTAATTTTATATTATATTTGCTCGAAATGTACCACGATCCTGGTTACCACAAGCTCAGGCTTTCAACTCAATTATTTGCTTACATTTATAGTATTTCAATTTATTTCTATTGGAAGCATTTGTAACAAATAAAACTTGTATTTTAACCTAATTCTCATTCGTAAACAAAAGCCGGTCAAGTTCAAGGTCAGCCTTTTGGCATTTGACTTTTGACGTTTGACAAGTGCTAGCGTATAAAATACATAGCAAAAACTTTATTTTAATCTACGGTATGTTTTGTAAATAATAATTTCTAATCATAAAACAAATTACATATAAATATCTATTTCAATTTCCTTATTTATTTAATACTTTAATTTATCAGCTACATCATATTCTATTTTGTTACTCAATGCCTATATGCCTCTGTTAGCCAGGACGTAAAGATTTGACCAACCAATGAGAGACGAGTATAAAAGTCGCTCTCATTGGTGGGAATTCAAAAATGAAAGTAGACACCGTTTTTGAATAGAGTTAAGCAGAGACCATTTTGTACGACAAAAGATACTTACAAAAGTGAAAATAAAAAGCCAGTTTAAGATCAAGGTTATATTTATTCAAGAACCTTACATCACAATAATAATATCATAGTTCACTCTTCATTGGTGACCACCGACTTAAAGAGCTAGGCAAACAAATACAATGGATGGTAAAGTTGCAACTACGCGCGCCCCAAGAACGTCCGCAGAAGCAGATGAAACAGTGTGCAGGATTGGGGTAAGATTGCCACCTTTTTGGCCAGAAGAGCCAGCTTTATGGTTCGCCCAAGTGGAGGCACAATTTGTATTATCCGGTATAACGGCGGATGCTACCAAATTTTACCATGTTATATCTCAGCTCGAGCAAAGGTATGCAGCAGAAATTAAGGATATTATTACATCCCCTCCAGCAGAGAACAAGTTTGGGAAATTAAAAACCGAACTTGTTAAGCGTCTCTCCGCCTCACAAGGGAAGAGAGTGCAACAACTCCTTATGCTTGAGGAATTGGGTGACCGTAAACCGTCCCAGTTTCTTCGCCACTTACAAGCGTTGGCAGGACAGAGTCTACCCGAGTCATTCATGGCCACACTATGGTCAAGCCGCCTCCCGGTAAACATTCAGACTGCGATAGCATCACAACCAAACTTATCACTCGAATCTGTTGCAGATTTAGCAGACAGGGTCCACGAAATAGCCCCACCCTCACCTATGGTGGCTAGCACTAGTTCCAGCAACGAAATAAGCGAGCTCACCCGACAAATGGCAGAGCTGTCGCGACAGGTAGCTTCCCTCCAGAGTCAGGTACGCTCAAGGTCTCGATCTCGCTCATCTGAGAGATATCAGCGAAAGCCGACTGCACGTAGACGGTCATCAGATTGGTTCAATAAGAATTATTGCTATTTCCACAATCGTTTTGGGAGTAAAGCTCGCAGATGCCAATCTCCCTGTACTTACTCGGGAAACGCCTACGGCAGCCGAAATTAGCGGCTAACGACTGCCTTACAAGCCCCCGCCGCCTCTTCGTGACAGATCACAACACTAAATTGCAATTCCTTGTGGATACAGGCTCTGACGTTTGCGTGTTCCCTCGATCTGCCATCAAGCAGCAACGCAGCAGGACAGAGTACCAGCTCTTCGCAGCCAACGGGAGTATAATACACACCTATGGTTGGATGGAGCTGAAACTCAATCTAGGCCTGCGACGTGCTTATACATGGAAGTTCGTCGTTGCCGATGTCAGTAAGCCAATAATCGGAGCAGATTTCTTAAGTTTTTATAATTTATTAATAGATCTTAAGAATTATCGACTTATTGATGGTCTTACTCAGCTTTCCACAATAGCGACATCTGCCGCGAAGACTTCGGCCATTGCTTCCATTAAGGCAGTAGGTGGAGGTTCAGTGTACCATAAGCTGTTGCGTGAGTACCCAGACATAACTAGACCTGCAGGTACAAAAAGGCATAGTAACCATAACACGGTACACCACATCCGCACTACTCCAGGTCCACCTATATCTGGTCGCCCACGCCGTCTACCACCAGATAGGCTCCAAATTGCAAAAAAGGAGTTCGAAGCAATGCTGGCAGACGGTACAGCACGCCCATCAGAAAGCCCTTGGGCATCTCCCCTCCATCTTGCTCCAAAGAAGGATAATGGTTGGCGTCCTTGTGGTGATTACCGAGCACTGAATGCCAGGACTATACCCGACCGTTACCCAATCCGACATATACAGGATTTTGCCCATCAACTGGCCGGCAGTAGGATATATAGTAAGGTAGACTTGGTTAAGGCATACAACCAAATCCCTGTACACCCAGACGACATACAGAAGACAGCGATTACAACCCCATTTGGGTTATTCGAATTCCCATACATGACCTTTGGGCTCAGGAATGCTGCACAAACCTTTCAAAGGTTCATGGACGAAGTGCTCAGAGGCCTGCCATTTTGCTACGGCTACCTCGACGACATCCTTTGTTTTTCACAATCTGAAGACCAGCATGTTGACCACTTAAATAAATTGTTCCAGAGGCTGTCTAAATATGGCATACTAATTAATTCAGCGAAGTGCGAGTTTGGCCAGTCGAAAATTAACTTCTTGGGGCATGAAGTCTCGGCAGAAGGTGTACGTCCCCTACAGGAGAAGGTGCATGCAATTAAAGAGTACCCACCACCCAAAACTGTCAAGGGCATGCGTCGGTTCTTAGGTATGTTCAATTTCTACCGCCGTTTCATACCTAACGCAGCTAAAATACAGGAACCCCTAAATGCTGCACTGTCAGGTCCGAAACGTAAAGGGTCTAAAGACCTGCTAATGACATCTGAGATGATAGCAGCCTTCAACCTCTGTAAAACTAGCTTATCGAGGGCAGCTCTGCTAGCACATCCGAACCCAGAAGCTGAATTAGCCATTCACACCGATGCTTCAGACTCAGCGATGGAGGCAGTACTTCAACAGAAGACTTCAGGCAACACCTGGAGGCCATTAGCCTTCTTTTCCCGCCGATTGTCCGCAGCGCAAAGGAAATACAGTCCTTATGATCGGGAATTGCTCTCCATCTACAAAGCTATCCGCTACTTCAGGCACATGGTCGAAGGTAAACACTTCACAATATTCACAGACCACAAACCCTTATCATATGCTTTCCAACAAAATAAAGATAAGTGTTCACCCAGACAATTTAGATATTTGGACTTCATCGGCCAGTTTACAACAGATGTCCGTTATGTACGCGGAAAAGACAACATAGTGGCTGATTGTCTGTCACGAGTGGAACTATTAACAGAGAATATTGATTTTAATGCACTTGCACATTCCCAGAGTGAAGATTCTGAACTGCAAGAGCTCCTTGGCTCTTCCAGCCTCAAATTAAGAAGAGTGAAAGTGGAAGGCACACAGAACACACTATTTTGTGATGTATCCATGCCAAACCCTCGGCCTTATATTACAGCACCATTTAGAAGACATGTGTTTAACACACTTCACAACTTGAGCCACCCAGGGTCGAGGGCAACTGTCAAGTTAATCACTCAGCGCTTTGTATGGCATGGGATAAAGAAAGACTGTAGAAACTGGACTAGAGAATGTATTGAATGTCAGAAAAATAAAATTTCCAGGCACACTGTTTCACCAATACCCTCTTTCCCGGTTCCGACTGAACGCTTCGCACATGTCCACATGGACATAGTAGGACCATTACCTGTTTCATCTGATTACAGATACTGCCTTACAGTCATCGACAGGTTTACACGTTGGCCTGAGGCATATCCTTTATCAGATATTTCAGCTGAGACATGTGCCCGCAGCTTCATAGCAGGCTGGGTATCTCGCTTTGGTTGTCCGCAGCGCATCACTACAGACAGAGGCAAACAGTTTGAGAGTAGCCTTTTCCACTCCTTGGCTGCCATGCTCGGCAGTCAGCACCGTCCGACGACTGCATATCACCCCACTTGCAACGGTATAGTTGAACGCCTACACCGTCAGCTAAAAGCGGCTATCAGGTGTCATACTGACACCAACTGGAGTGAAGCCCTTCCTCTAGTGCTCCTGGGCATACGCAGCGCTTGGAAGGAGGACATAAAGTCTTCGGCAGCAGAGCTTGTATATGGAGAACCGCTTCGTCTACCTGGTGAATTTTTCAACCCATCTGCCTGTCAATCAATGGATTACTCCAACTTCACCCTACGCCTACGGCGACATATGGCGAGACTGGCTCCAACACCAACCAGTCGTCATGGGGAGAAGACCTTTTATATCCCAAACACCTTGGCTACTTGCAATTTTGTATTCCTCCGCCATGACGGTGTGAGACACCCACTCGATCCACCATATACTGGGCCATATAAAGTCTTGGAGCGCGGCAAGAAGATCTTCAAAATCCAGGTCAAAGGCAAAGAAACCACAGTCTCCATTGACAGAGTGAAACCAGCCTATATGACCAAGGATGACATCAGCACGCCGTCGAATGACACACAGGATGCTAGCACAACCTTGCCCGATTCTTGGACGCAACCGAGCGTAGAAAAACGAACCAGATCTGGAAGAAGAGTAAAGTTTACGGATCACTATCGACCTTAGCTTGCAGCATTAGTCTCAGGGGGGGAATAGTGTAGTGGATGCACTTACCACGTTTAATCGTAGCTAATTTTATATTATATTTGCTCGAAATGTACCACGATCCTGGTTACCACAAGCTCAGGCTTTCAACTCAATTATTTGCTTACATTTATAGTATTTCAATTTATTTCTATTGGAAGCATTTGTAATAAATAAAACTTGTATTTTAACCTAATTCTCATTCGTAAACAAAAGCCGGTCAAGTTCAAGGTCAGCCTTTTGGCATTTGACTTTTGACGTTTGACAAGTGCTAGCGTATAAAATACATAGCAAAAACTTTATTTTAATCTACGGTATGTTTTGTAAATAATAATTTCTAATCATAAAACAAATTACATTATAAATATCTATTTCAATTTCCTTATTTATTTAATACTTTAATTTATCAGCTACATCATATTCTATTTTGTTACTCAATGCCTATATGCCTCTGTTAGCCAGGACGTAAAGATTTGACCAATCAATGAGAGACGAGTATAAAAGTCGCTCTCATTGGTGGGAATTCAAAAATGAAAGTAGACACCGTTTTTGAATAGAGTTAAGCAGAGACCATTTTGTACGACAAAAGATACTTACAAAAGTGAAAATAAAAAGCCAGTTTAAGATCAAGGTTATATTTATTCAAGAACCTTACATCACAATAATAATATCATAGTTCACTCTTCAATATTTATAAAATAATTATGTATCTATTTTATAGTTTATGTATTTATTCTAATTCACATTTGCGATGTGGATCGAGTTATTTATAAAGTATACACATTTATAGTGTGTTGCGGGCGCGATATATTTTATATTATACTAGCTGACCCGACGAACTTAGTACCGCCATATTTTTTGAATTCCTAAAAGACTTTGTTTCATGACACAAATACAAAACCATAATACACAAAATTAACATTAACATTAAATCACCATAATCGGTCCAGGTGTATAGGAGGATTCTAGAACCCGATGTCAACGCCACCTACCGGTTCTAATTGCGAATCTAAACCATCCGGAAACCCACTCAAACACACAAAAACAAAATCACCAAAATCGCTCCCGGTGATTAGGAGGATTCTAGAACCCGATCTCAGCGCCACCTACCGGTTCTAATTGCGAATCTAAACCATCCGGGAACGCACTCAAACACACAAAAACAAAATCACCAAAATCGCTAACGGTGATTAGGAGGATTCTAGAACCCGATCTCAGCGCCACCTACCGGTTCCAACGGTATAAAAAGTATCCTATCTTTTAAGTTGGATCAAACTGCACACGGTGTGCAAATTTGATTGAAATCGGTTCAGTAGTTTTGGAGTTTATTGGCAACATTATCGTGACACAAGATTTTTATATATATAAGATATTGTTATGGATGTTTAAAAGGCGGAGAGATTTAATTTAATTTATTTTATTTTGATGACATGAGATGAATGACAGTGACGTGCGTGCGAAAAAGGGAAGTGCCGTCAAATTTAAAGAAAGAATTTAAATTAATAACAGAAAACTTAATAATATATGCCGAAAGAAGGTTACTTGGCGATACCATCGATATATACATGTAAAATCGATAGGACTGTTTCACCGACAAAGGCGCTGCAATCAACACAGTGGCTCTCCCAGAGTCTGACTATGACACATTTTAATTTTGCTTTCTTTTTTCGACACGTTTCAGCATTGAAAACAGCCTGGCGATTTGTTTCTATTTTTTACCAGACTGCTGGGGCTGTTTGTGTTTTATTTGGGATCTGTTCTTTTTAAATTAAAACTGTAAAAGAAACCCAAGTTTCGTACAGGTTGGACCAGTAGCATTATTGAAATGATATAGTGCTTTTCAAGATATTATCAAAATAACCCTTCTACTCATATCTGTTCATAAAATATTTTTAACTATTGATACCATACACCCCACGCTTTTTTATTACAATAACATTATTTTTTCTTACACTATTTTTAATTCAAATTTATTAAAATTTATTTTCTATTTTTAGTTGGATTTTCTACAAAAGCGTTTTTAGGTTTTTTTTAAAACTATTATTTATTTATACTATACATAATTATTAGCTCGGAGCATGATGTGACGATTTATACTGTAACAGAAGACGTATGTCAGAATAGAACAGAGTAGAAGGAAAATACATATTTTGCCGACCCCACATAACTGGAAGAAGGTGAAAGAAAATAGAGAATTTGTGTATTTGAGCGTTAATTTTGTATTTCCGCTAGATCCATATATGAGATTTAAGTAAACAACCCCGCATGAAAAACCCATGCCCGTATCATATATGATTATAAATCAAATTATGAAACCATGATAAATTATTGTCGACGCTTTTGTTTTTACAAAAAATACCAGGATTTTAGACATTTGTTTTCATAGTAAATAATTTATGTATTCAACCCGCAGTATCTTTTGTATATCTCGATCATCTGAGAATTTTATTATTGTATACTTACAGAACGCCATGACCTTTCATCTATATTATTTCCTGGAAAGTATTAGTAAAATATTCTTGTTGGCATCAAACAGGAGGGTATTATGAAAAAAGTTGAGTGGCCAGTAATCTTAAGGCTGTATACGCACTAAGCGGATAAGCACTGCGGTCAGAATCTAGCTATCAGGCGGTTTTTAGCGACCGATATAGCGGCGAAACATTTAGTAGGTAAATTTTACAACAAATTTTAAAATAATGTTTGTATAAAATGAAAGGTTTGGGCAAAAATATGTTTGAAGACAAGCTCTTCACAATTATTTTTTCCCAAACCCTTTAGATTTAAGTGGGTTTTATTTTCAAACTCCGAAACGAGCACAATTACATAAAGATATGAAGAACAAAAAAAAGGCAGAGTTGCTAGTTATTCAATAGTCAAAACATTGCATTTGTCACGACTTTTAATGTTATTTTAAATTTATTTAACATTCAAAGCTAAAGCATTAACAGGAAATGAGTTTTAAATACCTTTTTTTCGTCTTATTCTTTAAATATTATTATAAAAATAATCTCAATTAAGCTTACACAATTATTAATGCTCAATTTGACCCGCCGTATAACTTGCTATGCTCGTACAAAATCTAGAGGCTTCGGAATTTTGTAAGACGATAAAAAGTATTCGCTTGATTTAACTTTATTTTTCAATTTCAGAAGTTTAGCAGACGGGCTAAATGCCCACTCGATAGAAAGCGGTTACCATCACCTATGGACATTTGCAAAACCAAAGGTGCTACAAATGCACTGCTACTCTCTTAAGGAGGACTGGAACCTGTTCACTAAATATATTAATAAGGCCACCTTTAGTTAAAATTACTATAATTATTCATTATGTAATTGTTTATTTTGGTGAACAATAAAGTGTTTTCTAATATATTTGAGTTTACCGGAGTCTGTTTTTCCTGACAAACAATTCTGAAGTCTTCAAGTCACGATTAAATATTTATCTTTTAGGTTAGCGCGCTCCGTCCTAGACCGTCATCAGGTGAGACAATGGCCAAACACAAAATCAAAATTTATCCATAAAAAGTAACTTGACCGAGCTAGGTTGTATTCCGGGTTAAAATTTAGGATAATTTTTATCCCGATGGAATATGTTTTCCCTGGGCTATCCATGTCGAATATAGCCAAAAAGTAAGCGCCGCAGTCGCGTTTTTTTTGGTGCCGCCATTACAATCACTAACATATATGTTAATTTGGCAACACAAACGAAATATCGCTGGCGCTGCTAGTATAAAAAGAGATAACTTAAACTAATCTAAGTTGGACTATTTAATATTGAATTTGGTTAACTTGAGAAAAGCTTAGGTTATTACTTAAATTGTATGTATATAGCGCGTGGGTTAGAGTGAGAGGAGGAGCTTGCCTACCGCTGACATATGAGTGAGAGAAAAGGTAGCTGACAGATTGGCGCCGTAACGCGCTACGTCACGAAGTGGTTTACCACCCCATGAGAAGTTATCACTTTAAAATACTTATAATAAGCTCCCGCAGGGGGGCTTTGTGGCGAAGCCTTAGGTGAGTGGAGACACCTCGTACCTGACTCCGGGGGCCAAGACAAGGTCCCGCAGGGGGGCTTTGTGGCGAAGCCTTAGGTGAGTGGCGACACCTCGTACCTGACTCCGGGGGCCAAGACAAGGCCCCCGCCTCCGTGCTTGCCTTAGCCAGCCGGCACGGAGTGGAGATCGCTAGAGCTAAGACTCAAGCTCCAGGGGTGGAAGTGATAAACGGCCTAATGTCGGAAGTAGCTTCGGTGAACCTGCAGCCCACCTCTCTACACCCCTTAGCCACTCATACCTATGTTGCCCCTGCCTTTTATGGCATTTTTTGGGGCCCATGCAGGGAGTGGCGAGTCACCGTCTGCCCATTTTTCCATGTTCCCCGAACATTGCGACGGGCAGACGCCATAGTCCCCATATTCCCAAACCGCTAGTACCACTAATAGTTCAGCACAATAACCCGGTACTTTTTGTCCTCATTTCCCACAATAGTCCTACACTGGCCGGGGCTTGTTCTTGGGTGCATTATTGTATGGTGTAGACAGGGATAAACGCCGGTCAGTGTCACGCCACATATTTACATTAAATTTGTCAAGGGGCCTCTACGTGTTGGCCTCCCCATGGCTCCACGCAAGCCTTCCAAAAGTCCGGGCCATTCTTATGGCCCGTGGTCTTGAAAGGCATACATTATAATAATAATTATATCTCACCGAGCGCTGCCATGTAAACGCCGGACTTGCCCGCTTAGTGCGTTTGTTGACTAATAAGGTAACGGTCGGCAGGACAAACAAGCTTTCAATCAAAGCAATTGGACTTACTAGTAATAGCATTTTATTAAAGTAATTTCTATGATGAAAATATTATTTTTGGATACCAATGAATTGGCTTGGAAATGGAATTGAATTTTTACGAAATTAATAATATTGTTTCATCATCATTTTCACAGACACGTTTCTTGCAAATTTTATGTTAGTTTGATGTAAGCTATAATAAATTAAGAAAAGGTATGATAGGGCTGACATAACCAAAAAGGTTAAAGCCTCTTTATACACAAAAAAAATGTTAAGTAACTATTTTGTTGAAAAATAGTGCGACCCAGTAGAGTCTATTAGAGTAGATATGACAAAAATCGAACATAGTCAATGTACCATGTTCTTCCATCCATATGGCGTTTATCTGTACATCACAGCCATTCTTATACGTACGAACTGCTATGACAATAATATGTTTCTCGCCATAGCAGCTAACCGCGATATAACTAACTTGACTAATGGCCGGTTTCTCTATCTTATTATTCATCCCTGACCTTACCATCGGTTAAATTCTGACATTAAAGTATATGGAGTTGATGTCAAATTTTTTAACTAACAGTAAAGCAAATGACCGGTTGGTATAATGTAGGAAACGGCTAAAAGACAGTACATAAAAGCAAATAGCGGCTAGCCGCGGCCTTCCGTTCGACCGTTGTAGTTGAAATTTTGTGATGTTTACATGCGTAAAATAATAAGCTGTTGCATATTAAGGCTCCAAACAACATATTCTAATGAGTAAATTACCACTTCTCGATATGACACGTAACATGCTATTTTAAGTTAAGAAAAAATAATTTATTAATAAATTTTACTACTTCAATGACTTCTTAAAAACGACGGCATCCATGGCATCTCCTCTATCACTCGAAAAATCTCCAAAGACATTGGGGTTACTACAACCCTTAACGTTTCAAGACGGAACCACTACAAATTTGTTGCCGTAACTGTCTCACACGGCAAATTGGGAAGCACCACAAATTTGTGGCCCAATACAGATAATTAAAACGAACGTTGACTTATGCTTTCTCTCTCTAACTACATAGAATTTGTATTAGGGTAAAAGGGACGATATCGATCTTGTGGTTTTGGCGCGGCAATTTTGATTGGGTGCTGGCCGATTACGGAAAAAAATAATGTTAAATACCAACTAAGAAACGCGCACCTGGTTTATTGCCCCTCCCGCATTCGGTGTTCTTTTGTTTACTTCTTATTTAAAATTTGCAATTAGACAATAGCCCATTGTTATTGTTTTCGACTTTGTTGGCCGTTCGCAGGAATAATTTAGCCAGGTGTGCAAATTACTGTTTCTCGGAAACCTCAGTGAACACGGTCGATTTTTTTTGTACTGTATAGTTAGTATAAAACAATGCCCGAACGGAGGGGTGGGGCAGTCAAGCGAGCATTACGATACGAGCAAGACGTAGATTCGATGAACGATATAGTGACGGACTGTGCGCGTGTTATTGAATCGTGCAGTTTGTACCGGCCGTGTCCAATTACATTTGTACCTATTTTATACGTGTATGTACAGTTCTAATAACTCTATAGTAATTCCAACGGCATTTTAATTCAAGCCCTATGAAGCTCGTAACAATAATAACAAATTTGGCCCTTTTAAAGGGTTATTTACTTTGATATTTTTTTGATGAAAAAGCGGCTTGCCGCTAGTGTGTATGAGGCCTTAGTGACCTCTTATATGGAGAGCTGGTATACGGTGGAAGATGATATACAAGGCTTTGTAGTCTGCCTCTTAATATGCATACTACATAATGAGACGGATTCATATGGCGGATATATTTCATCCGTTTTTCTAAGTAATGGTACTTCACACTAAACACTCTTACAAAATCATAATGTTCATGGCTCCTTATTAGGAAGGTTACATCATAATTGATTAAAGTAAATTCAGGCTCTTATAACAACTTAATATCTTATAATTACATTAGCTTCATTTTCCTTAAAATATTGAATTATGTTTCTTAATACCTTTGATTAAAATTTGTTATGAATAGGTAATTTAATTAGATATTTAGTTTATCTTATTTTCAATCATGTATCAAGCAGTATTAGAAAGTTTTAAAGTAAATATCGGACTTTTGAAGGGACTTTTTTATGCAGTTTGCGTAATAGTCTTGCTTCTGGTGCCGGTGTTTACTTATGTTCCACTGTTTAAAAACAAAATGTTTTTTATTTAATAATTTTAGCATTGAGTAAAATGCTGCCTGCTTTAAATTTCATAATGGAAGAAGATGCCAATAAAAATTCGCTAAAATATCTACATAATATAGACATAGTTACAAGGAGGCCTCGAATTATTTAAGAGCGTCGAATTTTTTTTTGAAGGATATGATGAAGTATCGTTCGTAACGAGAATTGAATGCATGCATGCATCCGTTTGTTTTCAATAACTTGTTTATATTTCATAACCTGAACGGACAAAAATTTGATTTTCACTGTTACAGAAATACGCTGTACGCTTTTTCTGTTCTTCCATTTTGTAATCTTTTTAATCAGTTTGTAATACTACATTGTTTAATTTCTTTAAATTTTGATACGTTAACCGACATCCACTAGGTTACATAAGTACTGCGAAGCGAATGACATAAATTGACATATTGCATATAACTCGTCAAATCGAATTAGGCGCCTTTGTCATAAAACACCATACCAACCCAGTAACTTCTAAATTTTGTACTATTACTTTTTAAGCAACAAATTCGTAATGTCAGTTAGCTTTGATGGATCTTGCAGATGTCAATTAACTTTTTCATTTAGTCTAGTTATATCATCCCTCTATTCATTTGCCCTTCATTCAAAAACGCTCGTTTACCTAACCGAAAAGCAAAAGATGTTGGTGAACACTAAAAAAAACGCTGCTCAATTATGTCGACTGTTAAGTTCTGATCACCTGTTTAGTTGGTTCAACGTTTTTCTCCAGTCTATGAACTTCACTCTTAGTGTTTATATAGAGAAGGAGAGACGAAGCCTTTTTTTTTTCAATATGCATAAAAATACATTAATTCAATAAAAAAACATAACACACACTACCATATATTTGACACACACACACACACACACACACACACACACACACACACACACACACACACACACACACACACACACACACACACACACACACACACACACACACTCACACACTCAGTCACACACACACACACACACACACACACACACACACACACACACACACACACACACACACACACACACACACACACACACACACATATATATATATATATATATATATATATATATATATATATTATCTACCCTTAACACTGGGGTATGTTAGTAAGTGTAGGAGTGTCAAAAATGTAAAAAACCTCAAAAGAAAACAAAATAGAAAAAAGTAAAATAAATTAATGTAAATATATAAAGTTGTTAAGAAAATAAATAAAAAAAAGATTGATAAGTATAAATAAACAAACGTACAATAGACTAAATAGATATGTAACTAAAATTTTGAAGAGAAATTTGTTAGAAAATCAGGGTTGTATAAAAGTCTATTAGAATTAGCTAAATAAAACAAGACAAGAAGAGAAATGACTCTGTCCTGCACTATGAGTGAGAAGAAGGCGATTAATAAACAAACTGGGATAAACGTCTTTAGGCGACGATAACTACTGACTACGAAATGTGCCGTGTGCCATTTATCAAGATGCGCAATAAAAATAATGGGTGTTACATATGTATAAAGACTAAAAGATACATAAGAAATATCACAAAGTTTTCAAAGTTCCACTAACAAATCGACATTACTATAACCTTATAGGCTATAAACCACATATCAATTGTACCGGTTTTTGAAACTCAATACCTACGTTTGTGAATACACCAGTACCTGTTATTCTTTTAGCAGACACAAAATAAACACCATCGAGTATCAAAACGCAATAGTGTTGGGCGAAAAACCCGGAAAATGTCAACTCATGAATGTTGCCGGGTCACTACCACTGGTTTTCGTTTGACCACTGACGACCGAGTAGTGTGTTTAAGGAAAGAAAGGAAAAAAATATTTGAAGTAATAGCGACGTAGTTACATTGTTTATTATGTCCTTAACATAGGTTACGTAGGTGATACTATATAAAGGACACTTAAATAATACATGTGAACTGTGAAATGTTCAGAAATTCCACCAAACAAAAATTTCAATTAATTCGTTTTCTATTATTTATATAGCTATCTATTTATAATATACTACCGGACCCGCCAGTTCTACTGTTCTAAAAAATGTAAAATGTAGGACATGATTCTACTGCCACCTACCGGTTCCAATTGTGACTCTCATGTATGAATCATCCGAGAATGCACTGAAACACTGTTTGTGTGTGATGTATCATGAAAATCGGTCAAGGAGAGTAGGAGGATTCTAGAGCCCAATCTCAGCACCATTTACCGATTTCAATTGCAGGTGGGACTTAAAGCAATCTGATGAAGTCTATCTTTTACCTTACCACCTTCTCAAAGACTTTCTTCCATATTATTTTTGGGAAAAATTTCCGAACTACTGAAACTAATGATCATGAATATTTTATATGTTACTAGCTGTCCCGGCAGACGTCGTCCTGCCCGGTAAAAAATAGGTGTTGATCGTAGAGGGTTGAAAATTGAGGATTGTATGTATTTTTATATGTTGTATCGTAAAAAAAAAGAAATTAAAAATTTTGTCTAAAAAAAAAAAAAAATTAGGGGTGGACTACCCCTAACATTTAGGGGGATGAAAAATAGATGTTGGCCGATTCTCATAGATACCGGATAAGCACAAAAAATTTCATCACAATCGGTCAAGCCGTTTCGGAGGAGTATGGCAACGAAAACTGTGACACGAGAATTTTATATATTAGATTGTAAATTTAAATTCATTGTACATATTTGATATCACTTTAGATTTACTATATTATATATCCTCGAGACACCTTAGTAGGGGTTACATATCGATGCGATGACACTGGCCAGGGCGTAGCTAAGTTTATTTCGGGAATGAAACTAGTTGGTTCACAGTAGCGAAACGAAAATTGGTTGAAAAGCGTTAAAAATTTATCCATTGTTACGCCAGCATTTTCAGGTAACAAATGCTTTGAACCTGGGTGATGTTTATTGCTTTTTAACCGGCTTAAAAAAAGAAGGTATTTAAGTTATGTAATGCTATATGCACATATTTGGGCTAATCATAATTATATTACTCACTTCAAATGTGTAATACAATTTAAAAAGTAAATACATAGATGGACAACTTTTTAAGAGAGCAGCAACGCATTTGTAACACGTTTGGTGTTACAAATGCGTTGCTGCTCTCTTAAGGGAGACTGGAACCTGGTCACTAATGCCGGAACACAACACAAGCTTGTTATGGCGGCATACTCTAGATCAGAGGTGGTCACCATCCAGTCGGCAAATACCCTACCACCTAGCAAATGAATGATTTCATCTAGTTCCAAACGATTCTAAAGATGTTTCAATTCAAAGAGCTCTCAATTAAAGTGAATGACATCTATCTTGATAAACAAGATCCGGATAAAGTAGATTCCATCTCATTTTTCCAATAGACCAACAAAACTGTATTGAGCGTATACAACCTGTACCATAAACTTTACAACCGCTCGGCGTCACTGTATCGCTTCGCCACGTTATTCCTTTTCAGTGGACCGTAATTCGACTGTCTATCTTATATATGAATTAGGAGCAACATCGTTAGTTTCGTGGTAAAAGGGGATGCATGTGTCAGCTCAAGCTGACGAATAATAATAATCTGAAATCGTAAAATCAAAGATTATTATACTATACAGGTACAATATTAAATACAGCATAATATTAAACAAAAATATTAGGACAACTCCAAGAGTTGTCTCCACGCTTGTCAGGTGTCGAGCAGCAATTTGCCCTTAAAGAATACTGAAATTATCGAACAGTAATTATCGACCACAATATACTATGCACCTCTTGTCCAACAGAGCTTTCGCACTGTTCAGCCGATGAACGTAGAATGTCGGTTGTAGACTGTCATGGTAGATTTCTGGTTATAGACTCTCGTTGTAGACTAGGCCCCTCTGCCCGAACACTGAGTATTTAAAGGATTTTCGGAGTGCGCCACAGTGACACAATCCGGCAATGCCTTGGCACCAGTTTAGTTTCACTTCCTTCATAAAACCATCTTCCGCGATCCCATTAACTTCCGATTACTACATCAATGAATACTATGCTGTTATTGACTACTTCCGTCATATGGTTACTTTATAATAACAAAAACGATGCTAACACATGCATCGCGTTATATATAGAGTTTACCCCGCTACTATTAGAATTAGTAAATTATAAAACGTGATTGCAGTGCCATTTATTTGGCGTATCTATCTATTTTACGGAAACGACATCATTTGTAGGGATAAAAACTATCCTAAGGGTTGATTCGGGATACAAACAAGCTCTCTGTCGATTGATGATGAATGATTGTATAGAGATGGAAAACATTTTTATTGGTTTTAATATTTATGATAAGCGTAATGATCATATCTTCTTTGTTTCTGATAATTAAAACTATTTTTAATCTCAGTGTCTGTCATTGTCAACATTACAATTTTTCACGTTTCTCTATTTTATAAGCGTCACATTTATTGAAATGTTGGCGGTAATGTTTCTTGTACACATGTGTAAGCAAAAATCGACTTTAAGGTGACGAAAATTTTCATACCGCGACTGTATATTAGGTCAGAAAAATGTCATGTGGTGCATGCATTCTAAGTGGGATTCGAACCTGCACCCTTTGAATTTGAGACGACTACGTTAGCCTATACGCTACCACGACTTACCTGCTCAATAAAATCCCTGCTAACTCTCTTATGACTTCCCGTCTTTTGTGTTGCTCTTCTTTCTTCCTCTTGCTGTTTATGGTTGACTATTTCTGCGACTTCGTCCGCGTGGAATAGTTACTTTGTGCTTACGCTAACTTCTATCACATATGATTTTTATGAAACTTTAACCGTTTATGCAGCGCGCGCAGCAGAAGCTCTCAATAGGAAAAAAGATCCCGATTTTGAAACATTCTTCATTAGTGCTCCGCTCCTATTGGTCTTAGCGTGATGACACGTAGCCTGTAGCCTTTTTCGATAAATAGGCTATGTATTGCTCAAAGAATTTTTCATATCAGACCACTAGTTCCTAAGATTAGCACGTTCAAGCAAACAAACTCTTCAGCTTTATATATTACTCGTACTATAGATTTATATACACACTAGCTCTCCCGGCAGACGTCGTCCTGCCTGGAAACGCTTGAAACGATATGCCCATAGCAGCGCCACCTAACGGGTCAAATTTTAAACCAACTCAGAAACCTCTGGAATGATCAAATATATAGTTTACGATTCTATAAAGGACATACAGACAAACATTCATTTTTATATATACACATGAAGGCTATAAATTAAATATCCTTTGTGATTCCAACCGCGTCATTCAAATATAAATTAATGAATTCAAAACCATAAAATAATTAAAATAATGACAGCATGATAGTAATGCCTGTTGAAATATTGTTCAGAAATGAAAATCATTTACGATATCGACTGTCCCTACGTATAATATCGAAATTGAAAAACGGTACTTTTCAGGAGAGCACTTTAAAGTTAATTTTGTTTACCAAATTGTCATTTATTGGTCTATCTGCAAATAATTTCAGATATATGCGAAACTTTTACTGGCAATTAAATGTATATGTCATTTTATCCAAAATTCTTCATAGTTTTTGAGAAATGTTAGTTTCGATACTTTACTACGTTAATCAATTAGTGTGAACAATCGAAACAGACTGTTTCGATTATTTACTTGGGAACTATTTCATTAAAATTATCGAACGTGACTCTTTCGATATTTTACGTTATACATATATATTAAGAAATTCTCGGAAGTGGCACTTTCGATACAGTACGTCGAAGTATTTTATACGTTTCGATACTTGGCCTGTAAAACGATTTTAATTAAAACAAAGACAAGTTTAGTTTACTAAGGTTTAATTAAAATGAAATCAATAAAATTCATAACTAATATTGCAATCACAGATTCACGTTTAATATAATGAGATCAAATGAAAAACACTGTTATTCTTCAGTTGGTTAAAAATAAAATATAGAAACAATAAACTTTTTTGAATAAAATATGAACATTTTTAATTCTACAAACTAAAAAAATAAACAAAATAAAAGCTTCAAATTAACATAAAATCAAAAAACATTCTCATTAAAAGTTGTTAGAGTAATACTAATAATGATTTAGTATTCTTATAAACATACACATTTCTTATAATTTCTTCTATAAATAATCATAAAAATATAAAGTACTGAACAAAGAGAAGTTTTAAAAAAGGTACCTCTTAAAAATTTTACATAAAGCAGGTAACATAACAGATTCAGGTAAGTACAGAATATAGCAGGAACACCTTTGAAGAAAACTTTGACAATTCAGACTAATTACAATATTACAGCTATCCTACAGGATCGTATAGTGAAACATTACCATTACCTGAAGCCAAATATAAGGATTTAAAACATTTATGTAACACTGGAGTCATACCCAAAGAATATCATAGATATTATAAGGATTTGAAATATAGCAGGAACATCTTTGAAGAAAACTGACGATTCAGACTAATTACAATATTACAGCTATCGTGTAGGATAGCTGTAATATTGTATTTAGTCTGAATCATCAAAGTTTTGTTCAAAGGTGTTCCTGCTATATTTCAAATCCTTATAGTATCTATGATATTCTTTGAGTATGACTCCAGTGTTACATAAATGTATTAAATCCTTATATTTGGCTTCAGGTAATGGCAATGTTTCATTATACGATTTATTTAATTCGATATTAATTACTGGTTTTCTTCCACGACTTCTTGTTTGTATTTTGGTGTTTAAACATGAAGGATTATCTTTTAGGTTGTATTTAAAATATAAACAATTTGGATCATCTTTACGCACACTAATTTCTTTAATCCTATTCCACTTCATATTTTCGTTTCTAATATCTTTTTTCCACTTGCGATCATCCAATAAAGCTTTAAAATTAAAAAGGTCATCTTGAGTCATTTCCTCTACATTATATGGGGTTTTATTAGTTTTACACCAACGCACTAACGCAAACCATTGATCTGGGGCGTATATCAGTTTCCCTTTAGACTCTCGCTCTATGAGAGCGTGCACGCTATCTCCTTCGTTCTGCGTTTGCCCTTGCTCTAAAAAGCGATGAGTAATACCGATTTTATATTTTTTAGCGAGATACATATATAAAGAGTATACTATTCGGTTACGGTTTTGGCCCGCGCAATTATCGGACCAAAAGAGAAATTCCTTGGCACCTTGTTCTACTTTTCTTTTAACAAAACGAAGTAAGCAGTCTGCTTACTATTTCGCTCCTCTTTTTCCTGTGCACTCTGTCCACATATAGCACGTCCCTTCCTTCTTCCCAATATCAAATAAAGTAAAATTGTACACAGAGAGCTTCCGTTTATAATAAAACAATCCCACGTCACCATGAGGGCAATTCAAAATTTTCTGGAAATCAAAAGTGGCACATACTGTTTCAGACGAGTTTTTAGCAATAATTTTATCATTATTTTTAAAATCTCTGGCAACAGTTTTACTCTCAATGTGTTTGTTATAGGCGCTAATTTGCTCTTCAGTCGGAGAGTTTTCGTTAGAAAAACTGTGGCATTTGTCAAATATATCCTTTTTTGGTACAAAAAATGATATATGCATGTTTTCATTAATAATGTGTGTATACTAGCGTAAAGTTTCCGCTTTGTTATTATAAAGATGAAGATTTTCCCACTCATTATATAAAGAAAACATTTTTCTCATTGATAAGTTTTTTTTTTTAACATGAAACATACAAATTTATTATTAGATAGAAAATACTTTATTACATACTATTGAATACAATGTAAGAAAACTTAACTTATTTGTATTGTATTCTACCCATAGTCCCTCAAGACTATAAGTAGAATACTGAGCCCAGATCACCGTCTTCTATGGGTAAGGTGCCCAGAAGGCTGGCTACGTTTCCTCGCTGGATCGCCATACTGATCCGTTGGCCGAGGTAGGCACCAGCCCTCTGATCACCTGAAGAGCCGATGAGTCGTTTTGATAAATTTTGGTAGAGGCTCATGGCCTTAGGACCCCACGGTCCAAGCGTCTCGACAGCAAACGGCACAAACATATAACTCTCGCTGAGGGTTGCATATTTCCGCCGCTTGAGTGATTCCGCTGTTTCCGCTGCCGAACCGGCCGATCTAGAAGTGTTTGGTAAATGGGATGCGGACAACGTGTCTACGCAAGTCGCATCCCACACCAAAGGCTTACCACGCTGCCACGGAATTAGAGTCATTCCGTCAGGGCGCTTGCCATCATCACGTGCAATACCGTTCGGCTCCAATAGAGCCGGCACGTTAGCGGTGGCAAGCGCCCTCCGTAAGACATCATTCAGGGCGGCGTGGCGTGAGCACCATCAACCATTGATAAGTTGTTATCTAAATAAAGCTTGCTACTATTTTTTCGGGTGTAATGGGATTCAACTGGTTGAAAAGAGGCTACATGATCAGCTGATACACTTTTAATCATATTAGAATCTATCTTAACTATATGGTTGCAATGCTTTCCTCTGTTATCTGGCAAAGTGATACCTTCCTGATTTAGTTTTTGATGAGCAGTACGTACGAATTGATCCGTAATAGACAAAGTGTTCAAAAAAGTTTTAAGACAAACACGTCTATATTCGCAGGGATAGTTTGAACTTTCGCCTGGATCTGGTAAGAAATACTGAGTGGTAAACTGTCTTCTAGATATACTTTCAGTGGTTTTTGGTCAATTTGTTAATAAAATTCCATTGTTTAGTATGGTCAGCCAATTTCCAAAAACTTGAATGAATTTTCTGACGAGTTGTTCCATTAAAATGTTCGTGGCAGTTTAATTTACAAGTTGCTTTACAAATCGGTCCCATTGCTTTTTTATTATATACGTTTCCATTCCTGCTAATATATTGTTGACCAGTATTCAATGCAATTTTTCTTTTAACATCTATCCAGTTGTCTTTGCACCTTTTTCTTTTTTTGCCTGGGTTAACTTTAAAAGTAGATTTTCTTTTTTTAACTGTAGATGGAGAGTCACCTTCCAACAAGGTTAGTGGAGACTCACATTACGATTCAGTTATAAGTGACGCGATACTAAGTATGGCCACATTAGGAGAAACTATGTCAGTGTAAGTGTCCGACCGTAAAGCACAAGTGTAAGTGACCTCTTCATGTCCAACTATAGGCGCAGGCAGCAACGATGTATGATCAGACGAGTCAAAATCTACGTTTGGAGACGGAATGGGAGTATTTTCCAAGCTGTCAAGTATAATTGAGACGTCCTCATCGTCCTTGCAAATATTAATTAATTTTGTTGGCATTTCCAGCAAATTAACGTCATCGTCCATCATATCTTCTAATGCTTTCCAATCAGTTTGACTTAGCGCGCATTCTTTGGGCAATAGTGACTCTAAAATTATAAAAACAAAATATAGTCCATGTATCAAAGAAGTTAATAGACAGAAATTGATTTGTAAAAAATATAGTTCTCTTGATATGTTATAACATAAATTAATAAAACATAGAAATTGATTTTAAGAAAAGAAATCTATAGTAGATATATCGAATAAAAAAATTAATAAAATATAATTCCGAATGAAATCATCGAAAGTGGTATTTTCAATAGGTTCATCAATTAATATACCCGCGTATAATAATGAATGTACCAGATTCGATTACACAAGGAAATTAAACATCAGCGAATAATATCGAAACTGCCACTTTCGATACAGTAACAAAAATGCTAATCGACGTACAAAATCAAATCTGGGACTTTCGATAGTATACTTCGGGGGAATGTCATTTACTTTAAGAAGCATTGTTTTGAGGTAAAATTAACTAGTCACTGAATATTGTTAAGGAAATTAGATTAAAAAACCAAGCAAAAAATAAACACCATGCACTCGGAATTAATAAATCTATTAATATACTTACCAGTTTTTCGTATTTGTGCTTGCTGCTCAGCTCTGTCGTTTGTATTTACCAGCCTTAGTATTCGTGAAGACCGTGTATTTTCTTGAATTAACTTACTCATGATGATAACAGTATAACAACTTCTAATTTACAACAACTTAATAACTTTTAGACGTGCATAGTACTCGGCAAGCGCCCGTTAGAACCACATTACTTCAAAATTGCGTCAGGGGCGCGCGGGGCGCCGCGTATAGCAACGAAAGCGGTAGTTTCGTCCTGCTAGCACGCTTCTTGTATCCGCGTATAGTACCGAAATTAAACATTCGATTTTTTACGCTGAATGATTTGTTAAGTATCGATATTATACTCATTGAAATGGTGGTTTAATATGTATTTTATAGCTTATTCTCTTTTTTGTATGAAAACGTCCATAAAAAGGAATATGTTTGTGCAAGAAAAAAAAATCGCGAATTTTCATTTTCGATACTGTACGTAGGGACAGTCGATATGTCTATTTGAAGTGTTCACAAAATTGATGATTGAATGTTGTTTGAAAATCGCAATAGTTGCATTGTTTTGTATTGGATATTGTTAAATGATTTTAAGTACAATATTGAAGCGTGTGCAAATGGATACTTAACCATACTGTAATCTGTTGATTTCCGATATCGTGATGAATATGAATGTATTTATTTTAAAAAAAAATGTTACAGATTACTTATCAAGGGTACATGAGTGTACCATCGCTCCGAGAGCAATTTTAATTACTGTTCAAGGAGAAGAAGCGGCGTAAGAAACTACCGAGGAACATATTGTTACATGCCGACAAAAAGTGAATGCACACCTGCCTGTCATAAAGCGCAGTTTATTACTTTCTCGCATTCAGACTTTTGTTTACTTTGTGTTTGTAAAATTCGTAATTAAAAAACAGTCCACTGTGTCTTGTCATCTTTTATGGCAGTCATTAGGCAGGTGTGTTGACCTAATTCTTGGAAATTATTGTTTTGAGTCCGGGCACACAGGATAAAAGGAATGCCCTAACGGAGGAGTAAAGCAGTCAAGCGATTACGATACGAGCAAGACGTACATTCGATAAGCTATATAGTGACGAACTTTGCGTGTGTTATTGAATTGTGCAGTTTGTACTGGTTGCTTCGTTATATTTGTACCTGTGTTATACGTGTTTGTATAGTTCTAATAAATTCTATATTAATCCAACGGCATTTTAATTTGAGTCCTGTAGCTCGTAACTTTAGCATATATTTATAATAATTAATAATGGTATTGCAGAAAACGACCACTTTACCCATTACGAGTGTAATAACTTATTGCTTGAATGCAAGGGTAAAAAACCTAACAGTCGTTAAGTGTTCAATGGCGCATTGTAAAGCTTAAAAACTTCTATAAAAGTGCAGTAAAATAAAAAAGGTAGTAAATTTGTTTCTTCAATAAAAATAAAGTATTTACAAGCTCACGCCGGCAGTGCTTGCTATGAATCTCATTTTACTCGAGTTTTACTAAAGACAATTATTGCTCTTGACTTCATCGGCGCACTCAAAATCCAATTATGGGTTGAACTCAGAAGTACCTTTTAAAGTTTTTAAGTCGTATTTCGAAAATATAAGCAGGTAAAGGAACAAAATCAATACAGCCTAACCCCATGTAATATACTGATAATATACATACTAAGTGCCACATGTCTAAGTACTTGTCTTTAATTTTTTATCTAACTATCGTATCATTGCTTTATGGGTTTGGATTGTTGTGGTGCTCTGTTACGTTTCGTACATTATATCAAAATAATATATTTAACCTTGAAATCATGAAATTTGAGGTATTTATGAAAAACTTCAAAACATTTCCAACTCTATCTGTATGATCGTAGTGATTAACGGCGGCTTTCAATATGCAATCTCAATCTTTAATCTCGAATCTAAAATCCTTATTTTCAATCCATTTCTGACTTTTATGATTTCAATATTCGATCCACAGATCGTTTCGTCGATCCGTTTTACCAATCCATCGTTGGGAGGGCGATCCGGCGTTTTTGGATTGCCACTTGTATGAAAGTGACAGTTACACGCTTTCAATATGCGATCTCTAATTTTGACAAATCCTTTTTTGAACTCAATCTATCTTTATTTGCGATCCCCCAATATTGAGAGATTCTTGTGTTATAATGGAATTATTTTCAAGTTATAGTGA
This sequence comes from Dendrolimus punctatus, assembly GCA_012273795.1. NCBI lineage: Eukaryota > Metazoa > Arthropoda > Insecta > Lepidoptera > Lasiocampidae > Dendrolimus > Dendrolimus punctatus. The sequence goes on from CM022542.1 coordinate 947,086, forward strand.
TAGTGATTTTGAAATGTTACTTCAATTATCGGATTTGGATAGAAAAATGTATCGGCGAATAAACTTGTTGCACAATTTTACTACTCATGCAGAGTTTATATTTAGAATAAATAAAACACGTTGAAGTTGAAATGGTTTTGAGCGAAATAATGCCATTTGTTAGAGTGAAATCAAGACGGTAAAGTGTTTTTAATAATACTATTTACATTGCTTAATAAATTAGATAACCTAAAATAATATTCAATTCTATTTTTAGAAACAACGGCTGTCCACCAATTGTACCAACTATACTAACTACGATTTTATGCATTTGGGAACAATGCTAAATTCCGTGGCTGACTTTGCTGGTGTATCCCTATCAACGGCATGTAGGATAGTGGCATATATTGCTGCTATTGCTAGATTGTACGGAAAAATATTGTTCTGGGCTCTAGGACCACAAACTAATTTTATAATATCACTCAGTTTCCTAGAGTATATGGTGCCATTGATTGTACATACATACACAGTCAGTCTCCATGTAAGTATACACTTACTATTTTGTATAATGAATTATGTTATCAGAGAGCTACTGTTACTACATGTAGATTATTAATGATAAATTAATCAATTGTTTTCTATTTCAGGTTGGAACCTATTTCTATATTCCTCACCTATTTTGGAGAATAGGTGAGGAATATAGAAATAGGAAAGGATATTTTTCTATCAATGTCCATCCAGTCTGTGATGCAGACCTTAAATTATTAAATGTTGTTGCTCGCTGGCCTGGTTCTATTCATGATTCTTCTATTTTTAACTACTCAATATTAAGAGGTTGTTAATATTATGCTGAGATTGTCACTTCTATTAGTAATATATAGTTTTTACTGTTATGAGTTTCTAATGCAATAATTATTGTAGCTAGGTATGAAGAGAGTTTACTAGGAAATCATTGGTTACTTGGAGATAGTGCCTACCTAAGTCGGTCTTACTTGCTTGCACCTTTGTTAAACCCATCAACTATGCAAGAAATCAGATACAATGAGGCCCACATAAAAACTAGAAATACAATTGAATTGTAAAACTAACACTTAAGATTATTAGGTACTCATATTGCTTACCACAGAAACATATTTAAAATGTAAAAATTCTTACATGCAAAGAAAGCATATGTCAAATGGTTAAAATAAAGAAAGTACCCACCTGTTTACTAGTAGAAAATTTTATTTTATTTTTAATTTTAAATATATATTTCTTTGTACAGGACATTTGCAGTTTGGAAACATCGCTTCCCAATTATATCACGGACAATGAAATTGTCTTTAGAAGATATAACAAAGGTTATAATGGCTACAGCAGCTCTTCATAATATTTGTAGAAACTATAGTATTGAGGAAATGGCCCCTGAAGTAGAGTTGCCAAGAGAAAGTGTAGTTACTGTGACATCAGAAAATTTGGAAAATAATATTACTCATAAACAAGAAATAATTTAAAATTATTTTTAATAATGCACATAAATATTATACCTGCCTCTACTTATATATTTTATCTATGTAATTATATTGAAATTAAAAATTACCTGTGTAAATTTAGATTATATGCTGTTTTTACTACTACATTTCATTGAAAATTCATTCAAACATTTTGTGTGATTGACAAATAACCACTCACAGAAACAAACTTACATTTATTTAATATGTATTTATGGGATTTGTAAATTGCTTAAAGTTTATGTCAATATATGTATTGTGATGATAGCTATATTTTACTTAAATTATGCTAGATATAAATGGAACAATGTCCAAGAAATAAAATATACAGATCATACTATAAACTTGTTTAATTTCAACATAAAAAGTACATTACATATTATTATAACGTTTTACAATGTAGGTAATTCTCATATCTACATTTAGGTTATTAAAAATTAATATTTACATTCAAATTATACACAAAAACTTAAAATTCAAATATACAAATGTAAAACTAGGATGTTTTGTTTAGAACTTATTTTTTTATAAATTAAAAACTATATGAATTAATATGACTAAAACAAACAATTTTATATATTTTCTCCCTTCAAATTTGTTATCTCTAATTTCATCTTCTCATTCTCAACTTAATATTTTCAATCTTACTCTCTAATATTTTTTTCTTAACTATATAATATCCTCCTATAGCTATATTTCTGGCTTGATGACCACATTACTTTTTATTATCCTCCACTTGGCACCTGTGAAAACAAAATGTGATATAATAATCTGCATTAATTAAATAAATATTATACTTAAATTCCTTCTAGAATTATATTTCATATGTAGTTTACAGAATCTTAATGTCATTGACATCTGCAATAGTTGTAAAATTGAACCATTGAGGCTACTACATATGTATATGTAATAGTTTTGGTTTGGGTTTCCCCTTAAACTATTGGACAACTAGGACTAACGAATACGAACGAACTAGGACATCTAAGTTGCAACTCAAATGTAATAAAACTTGTCCACCATATACTTATATTCTTACTAAACAGGGTTATTAGTAGAACTTTAACAACCGCCTAGGATAAACTTGCAACATAAGTAACAATGTCTATCATATCTATAATTTTTAACATGTGTTGTTTTAAAAAGTAATAAAACACACTTGTCCTTGTGGTTATATGTGATAGTATTACAGCACTAAGATTTTTTAACATTTTAACATTAACCATGTATATAAACAACATTTATATTATTATGTTATAATTTTTGACTTAATGTAATTTACAGATAGACAGGGGATTGTATAGATTGTGATATATAAAAGTGAATCTTCCAGGAGCAAATACATAGAAATTTAATACAATGCAACCTGTACCACTTTCTCTTTAAACCAGAGATAGGTACTAGGGGTTGAACCGCGGTGCAGCCGCTAGGTAAACTCTAGTATTATAATAATACAAAAATAACCACCAATAATATGCTTAAGCCTTTCTACAAATTTATTAATGATTAGAAGACCAGAAGTAAAGCTACATCTATTAATATTTGGACCAGTTACTATATTACAAGAATAATCAACTTTTTACCTTAAGTCGGTCCATTCTTATTGAAGTACTGCTTCAAATTCCCCCATTTAAGGTGTAGTTTAGTTTAGATTAGATGATAAATAGATAGATGTAGTTTAGGTTTACGGCGACAGATACCCATATTGGCATTGAAGGCGTCACAGATGTTACATGGTTGCTCCACTCCTTTCATTTTGTTACTGTGGCGTTGGTGATTTCGTTGTTGATTATCTTGCTCCACTCAGTTAAAGAGACCAACCAACTCGTTTCTTCCTTTGTTAAAGGTTTTTGTTTATTCTACAAAGAATTTTAGTAAGTAAGTAATGGTGCGTAACTGCGTGGTAACGCGTCTACACATGATTCAATTTTATAACAGAAAATTGTTATTTAGTCATACATATGATGGGTAATTCAATAGATATTTAGTTACATAATGTTTACTTACCATTAAATTCTCCATTTTATAGTTTTTTGGCTACAAAACGAATTTAAAACTACCTAATACTTGCATAGAAAAATATCCAAATGTATACAATATTTTAATAATGACGTGACGTTTCTTTATCTTAAGATGGCGTTCCGTTCCTATTCAAAGGTTTAAGTTACAGAAGAACAGAACGTGTACTAAAATGTTTAATAAATGCCCTAAGGTTATTTACACAATATACATTTAATAAATATAAAAGAAATGTTATGTTTATTAATAAAATATACTACTTTGAATGTAAAGATTATCATTAAAATCTAAAGTACTCTTAACTAAAGCTGCGTGAAACAAAACGTTCGGGAGGACACAAATTTATGACCAATCCCTTTTTTTTTGCGAGATTTTAAAACCAGATGTTATATTGAAACGAGGATTTTGGATCGATCGATGGATTGTTTAGAATCTGGATAGATAACCATTTTTGGATTGAGATCGAATATTGAAAGCCGCCGTAAATGATTAGATGTAATTTATTCTATCCTATTCTCTCACAGGCTTAGTCCTATGTGTTCATCTCTTTTTAGTGTCGCTTTTTCATCCTATCGAGTTTTTTTTTTAAAGAAGTTTCACTTCAAAAATTTCAAGAACATATTTGCGAACGGAATTAGGCTTAAAAGAGTTTGAACGTCCTTCTGTATTGCTTCTGTGCCACCTTAGCTTAAACCAACATAAAAAGGGGTAAAAGGATAATTGTTGCATGGCGGGTTCGTATATCTTACCGACCGTTCATTTTACCTATCATCGGTTAAAATTTGACATAAGCTCTGTACAAGTAATCTCCAAATTCAACCAATGGTAAGGGAAGTGAATCAGTCGTAAGATATAGAAACTAGCCATCTCACGACGTTTTGTAATAAACAGCATGACAGGTATTATGAGTGTCAAATCAACACAGATAAATAAAATTGAAGGGTCTGTCTGTAATGTCAAAATAGGCATGTGAAAAAATCAAGGTTTATTTGGCAAGGAGATTCCGAAAATGCAGATTTTCTGTCAGTTGTCTGTCTGTATGTCCGGCTAATCCCTTAAAAAGGCTGGATAGATTTTGACGGGAGTTTCACTGGCAGATAATGACTAACTTAAGCTAATTATAAAATTAGGGTTCTTAAAATTCCGCGCTGGACAAAGTCGTGGGCAGACAAAATATTTGTGCAGATGTTCTTTTTTTAAATTCGAATTTATTTATGTGTTGTTCTTAGATCATTTGTAACTCTTCTCCTGTTCTTCTGTCTTCTCTTTTTCTTCTAATTTTTCTTCTTAGATTTGAGTCGCTTAAAACAAGTACCCATAGTTATGTGCATTTACATGAAATTTCATTATATGTAACTAAGTTAGGAATCAAAGATGAACTTAAGAAAACAATCGCTTCGACGTATGTAATAAATTCTGATTAGAACAAAAAATATACCTGCTCTTTGCTTAAATTGCCCGTGTCCGTTGCGAACATTAATCAACGAGTCAAGCATCCAAACGAAATAAGGAGTCTTATGAATAGAACCAGTATTTTACGAGACCATACTATTGCGATAATAGTAGAAGGCGATACTGCAATCGGACAGGCCAACTCTCACAATGGTTCGGCAATTACATCGTTTCACCGGAGCACCAATTGCATCCACTATGCCTCGTTTGAACCTACAGTATTATAATAAATCAGCTTAATAAACTACTACTCCAGTAGGCCAAATTATTCCTAAAAAGAAATTATATTATTTTAATAAGATTTCCTATTTTGAATGTTTAAAAATAGTTTCAACGGGACCAAACATTGGTCATAATAATGTTTCAGCGCCATCAATTCCTAAATGAAAAACAAACTGATTTTTGAACTCAACTAGTGAACAAGCTAATATTTAATCTTTATTACCTTGTGACAGACACCACGTTGCTAAGCGTGTTTCGTACGACGAGTGAGACTTCCAGTGGTCCAGTTCCCTGTACCATTTTCCCTAATTGGTCCCTCTATTTCAATCCAAATCATATATCTCATTCCTCTTGTTGGATGCCTTTATCTGATCCCGCTTTCTCATCTTAAGGGCTGGCATGTGTTTGCTTCGCCCTTAGTGTTGCAAACGTCTATAGGCGATGGAAAGCAATTTCCATGGACAGTATCCGTATTTCACAGCTTTGCAATTTAAAAAATCTAGTCTTTTGAGTGGCTCTCCTAAATTTCCTGCAAAAACATTTACAGCAAAAGGAGGCATGTCATTATTGCGACGGTGACATACTTCGTTTAATTGTTTGTTACAACTCCATTTATTCTTTGAAAAGTAATTATAATACAACTTCTATATGTATTTAAAAAAGAGCCTAACAGGTAAATAATTAGCTAGACGTGTTGTTGGCGAGTTTCTGGTCGCTTCTTCTCCTTTGAACAGCGATAACATTTTGCGAAACGGTGTACATAGAATAGGAAGAAGATTCAAATTTTGACTTACTTCATTCGAACTTATTTTAAACAAAAACTTCCTAATTTGAATTCAGTAGAATCACGACCGTCAAACATTAACACCGATTGAATGAAGTGGGATTTTAGACAAAAACGCATTTTAGGCAAGTAAAGTGGACAAAAGTAAACGCACATCTACCCCGTGGTTAGAGTTACGTGAACAGATTGATTCATACTATGCAATTTTGCCTCAATCCCACCGCAGCGACTTTGTCATTTCACAATGAACCACAAAGGAATAGAGACTGTAACGTAGACAATTTACTGTGTTAACGCTTGATAGCAGAAGCAAGACCTGCTGTGGGTTCGGGATTCATACAACAGGGAATAGCTGTATTTACTGTACTGTCAGAAAGGGCAAATTATCGCCTACATTTCAAATGAAATCAAATCATTTATTTGCTTAAAAACATGGTAAGTAAAAACACTAGATGACAATATGTTATTTTATGCCCTTTCAAGCATGCAAATAGTAATTAATAGTTGAAAATTAATTAAGAACGTAATTAGAAAAATACTATTTCTTATCTTAATAGTTATGCCTAATTCTTGTACAAAGCCATCTACTGTCGTGCACTGTTCCTGTGTGCAACGTGAAACGACCCAGGTCAGGGCGGACTGAAGGTTGCTGGAGCTTCTTCTTTTCTAGTACAAGGATCTAGGTTATATATATCTCGCTAATTAAATCCATAATTATTCCAACCAGCCATTAACCGTGGGTTACACCACCCTACACGGAGTCACCAAACAATTATAACAAGTGGTTATAGAGTATCTCCGTTATTTGAAAACATAATATCACAACTATAATAGATTCTGATTAGGCAATGAACAACTTATCAAAGGTTCATAAAACAAATACTAGTCTAAGAAATCTAGTAAAAGTTGGTGCCACTAATGCCAAACTGAATAGGTGACGCAACCAGTTACAAATGCTAATAGACTCTGTCTCACGAAACAAGTCCCGTAGACGCGGTGCTACTGTTGCTGAAAGGCATGTTCGCAAGATAAAATAATTTTAGAAAATTCCGATTTAATACATAGTATTCGTAAATAGAATAATCTATACCATTATTATAAAGAGATAGACTTTGTGAGTTTGTGAGTTTGGCGTAATCTGCAATACTAGTGATCCGATTTTGAAAATTCTTTCACCAGTAGAAAAGCTTCATTGTTCCCAAGATACATAGGCTATATTTCAAAATAAAAAAAACAAAATCATTTATTGAGAAAAAAACATAATTCACAAATTTCTGAGTCATTGGCCCCCATTGATTGTGATTAATAAATCGAAAAAGTAAAAATGTATTTATTACGGCCAGCGAAGTGGGCACGGGAATATCTGTCTAATATGCCATAACAATAAGTTCCACGCAAGAGTTGCATGCGCAGGTTCGTGTTTTCTGGGTTTATGAATTAATTAAAGTGTTTGCGCATGCACCCATGCACCTAAGGGTGCATGTTGTATTTTGTAATGGCGCCCAGCGAAGTGGGTATGGGTCAGCTAGTATATAGTAGTAGTATAATATAATGTAAAATTTACATTAAAACGTGATAAAAATACCACAACAAAGTTGGTTAGGCTGATGTGTGTGATTAGTTTCATTTATTGCCGCGGGACTTTCTCCGTGAGACGCATTCTACATGAAAAGTTTCTGTTTTCCGATAAACAGAAAACAATTGTTTCGTATTTTCTTAAATAAATTTTACAGTGAAGTTAATTAACTTAAAAGCTTTTTCTGTAAATAAAACAAGTCTTTTCTAAAAATGAGTAGAATAAGGTAAAATTGAGTTAACAATGATAATGAAGTATCTCATTAATGAGAATGAAAATAAAGCAAAGAAAACAACTTGACAAAAACTATATGCCCATGCATTTTTGCTTAGCTTGGCTGTCTTAGTGAAAACATATAAATATACAAGTCCCTCTAGTAAAAATCTAATGGTTTATATGAATACTGAGTACTTGGCCTGCAACACTACAGATCCCACATCAGTGCGCATAGGTGAACATACGGTCGAGCGCACGGATCAGTTTAAGTACTTGGGATCTGTCTTTAGTGCGTCCGGGGATATCGATCTCGACGTCAAGGCCCGTATCACAGCAGCTTGGGCCAAGTGGCGTGAGGTGACAGGTGTCATTTGTGACCCCAAAATGCCGGTCAAATTAAAGGGACAGGACTATAAATCCATCATTAGACCTGCCCTTTTGTATGGCATTGAATCGTGGCCAGTACTTGAGCGACACAAGCAAGAGCTGCGTTTCACGGAGATGAATATGCTGCGATGGATGTGTGGAGTGACGCGGAAAGACCGGGTCAGGAACTCCCGCATCCGTGGCAGTCTTCATGTCCGTGACATAGCAGACAAACTGCAAGAGTGTCGCTTACGCTGGTACGGCCACGTTTTACGCAGACCGGCTAATTACGTGGGGAACAAATGTCTAGCCATGCCGCCTCCGCCAGGTCCCGGTCGAAGGGGAAGGCCCAAGAAATGCTGGCTTGACGTCGTGAAGAATGACATGCGTGCCAATGGTCTCAAAGCGGGGGATGCTGAAGACCGGGCGAAGTGGAGTAGGAAAAGTAGGAAAGCGGACCCTGGGCGTCGGAGTGAACGCTCCGAACGCAACCGGGATTTAATGCTCGGATAATGATGATGATGACTTATATCTGTTTATACAATGTAATGTAAGTAATCGTACAATAATTTTGTACACCACCATCATCACTCCTAATCAGTTATATTCTTGCCAAGGATTGTCTGGAAGAGATCGCTTATTGGCGATAAAACCGCTCTTCCTACACCATTAAAATAATACTAGTTCGTAAGTTTTCTGTAACGGTGTACATTAAAGTGTTATCTATCTATCGAAGTGAACTATGTCAAACTTGCGGGAAAAGAAATGTGGGACAATTTAGATGGGAATTAGAGAACAAGCACGCACTTACCTGGTTAATGGGAATGAAATGCGGCTCCTCTTCTTCACTATCCACTTCGCACACACATTATTTCACTTTTATATTTACAGTATTTTATATGATGTTTGTTTATTTTATTTTACAATTATAGAGCGGAGCGGGTTATTTATATAATATATATATGTGGTGCGGGCGCGGTATGTTTAAGTTATTTTATGTTATTTTATTTATTTACAATGCGGATCGATTTAATTTATTTTATGATATATGACATGAGTGATTTAAGTGACGTGCGAAAGGGGAACGCGCCGTCACATTTTGAGAAGAATTTAATATGTTGAAGAAAAGTATCAATAGGTCGAAGGGAGGTTTACATGGCGGTACCAATTTTAATATTTTTTTAACTTGATTAGCTTAAAGGAAGGTCCGTGTTGATACCTCGATTGTTTTACAATAATGTATTTGTTTAAGCCGTCAGACATACAGACACATTGTCGATCCCCCAGCTAAGTTAAGCTTGTGTCATGGGTGATATACAACCAACCATTCTAAAGCATGTCTCAGATACCTATACCATAGTAAATAACGGATAAATCTATCATGCAGTTTAATATGTCGGGAGTCAAACCTGGAGCATCTGCGTTTCAATGAGATAGACCAGAATAGGTGTAATTAACTCAATCACATAGCGTTTTTATGAAGTTTTTATTTTATTTTGACTGCCGGATTTCAGCAGAGAAGCAGACGGCCTACTTGGCCTACTTTTGCAACATCAAAGGTGCTACAAATGCGATGCTGCTCTCTTAAGGGAGACTGGAGCCTGGTCACCAATACCCGAACACAGTTCAAGGTTGTTAAGGCAGACATACTTTAGTCCAGCGGTGGTAGTCATCCAGTGGAAAAAAGCCCTACAACCTGGCTGTGGGTTGTTTTGGCGCCTCTTACGACAGGCCACCCGGCCGCAGGAAATTGTACTCTTTCTCCGTCCCTGCACGGATAATGAAGTTCTTCGAACTGGTAATCACTGGTCTTGTGGCTAGATATACAAGGTGAATTTTTCAAGTTGGCCTTTCCGGGGCTAAATCCAATACTATGCTAAATAGCGAAAAACACTCGAAGTCTTGAGCCCGATTTTAACGAGAGTTAAAGTGGTGTTATTAGAGGTTTGAAAATTATTCTTGTGAGGAATCGAATAAGCTGATTTTGAAGAAATAAACACATTCTGTATTATTATACCATAACATAGTATAGCTTGTAAGGAGCAATTTCTGTGAAGGAATGTCAAACGGCAAACCATAGGAAAGGGTGGTTTTTGATAATATGTTGTATTTTCAATACATTAATTAAATAACAAATTGTGCCGGTCATCTGACCGCATCTAACTTAACGCAATCAAAGTTTGCTTATTGACAGGTTTGATTGATTGGGGCAAAATAAGGGAGTTTCAAATATTAGTTTATAGATGCCTATTACAAATTCAAATTCAAAAGTTTTTATTCAAAATAAGTTCCACTGGAGAACACGTTTTGAAGGTCATACATATAGGTTAAAATTTAAAATTTAAATTTTACTTCCCTACGTGTTATTGCTGTTAAGGAAAAGATGCGGCAAGAACTCCCCAATCGAATAATTGTCATCATTTCCATGTTGAATAAAATGAGGTGATGTTAAATTAATGCATGGAAAATAGAACAATTTGTTCAAAAACAACCCTTTCTATTAGATTCTGTTTGACATTTCTTCAGAGAAGTTGATCCTGACAAGCTACACTATGATTTCCATCTAAATATATTTATCTAAATTGTTTCATACGTACGTATATACAGCGTGTTTCAGACCTTACGACAATAAATCAGACCACGTTTGCTTCATGACGTACTCTGCCCAAACACAAAAACGAATCAAGGTAACTTCTTTGGTTTAGCCACAGGACCTCATTTTTCGTTTCAGAATATTACAACAACATGTATCAGTTGTTGTGTCTAAATCGGTAGGTTAGTGACCAATGTATCATGTTGCCAGCTCGTCTCTTCATCATTAAACGTGGAAGTTGTTCATTCTTACGCTGTCGCTCGCGAAGCAATATTTACAAGATGTTCTGTTTTTATTCCCTTTTTATCGTAATTAATGTATTCGGAAATTGTTTTTTTTTTTTAAATTTTGACTTTACAGTTGATTTAATAGTACCAAAAAGTTTGTATGGAGTACGACCGCTAAAATTATGATTTATTGTCATTTGAAATAAAACACGCTGTATATTACTATTATGTTTATATATGTATTAAATTTATAAAATAGTGTAATTATGTGTATTTAAATTGTACATTCCTATCGTTTTCTGCTCCACCTACAGCGCCAGATTAGCTAAAGAAGAAGGAAGAGATCGCTTTTAACGATAAGGCCGCCTGTGCTTTACCGAGAAGTATTGTAATTATGCATTTTGTTTTGTATTTGGTTTTTTTTTGTGAGCAAATAAGTGTTATCTATCTATCTATGATTTCGTACAATAGTACAGGACGCATTTATTTTTTCAAAATCAGCCGACTCGAGTTTTAATAAGGGTTTGAAATATAATATAATATATAAATATATAAATAATATAACAATTTCGCCAAAATCGTCCTCGACACTCGTTTGAGTGCGCTTTTTCTGCTCATTTGCTCACTTTTAAAAATCAGCCTGTATATTCTAGGGCTAGTTCGTAAACACACAGATGAAGTGGAGAGGACAGCTATTTTGTGTTAAAATTCCAATAACACCCAAAAATGTAGAAATAATCTTAGCTATTTTGTCAAAGAAAATCTTTTGTATGTACAGAATAACAAATTCTCGTCATAAAAAAACAATGTGAAACCTGAGACACAAAGGCGTCAAAGTCACAGACATTACGTTAGAACGCTACACGTGTTATCTTAACTCCATTCTATAATAAAGTTGTGAAGTCTGTCTGTTTGTCTAGATTTAACTGGTATATTCCCTAATATAATTTAAGAACTTGGTCAGGAAATTCTATTTGCAATATAATGATATGTAATTTAATACAATTAGTAGATATTATGTTGTATTTAACTATAGTTATATGTTCAATAGTTGCATATTATCACCATGTCATCTATATGTATATAACTTATGTGTATATTTGTATATATCGTATAGTTATATATGTCTTATTACAATATAAATAATCGTACAATAATTAGGTACACTACCATCGCAACTCCTAATCAGAATATTCTTGCCACGGGTTGTCTGGACAAGATCGCTTTTTAGCGATAAGACCGCCTTTTGTACACCGTTAAAATAATACTAGTTCGTAATTTTTCTGTAATGGTGTACAGTAAAGTTTTATCTTAATATATATAAATCTCCTGTCACGATGTTTGTCCGCGATGGACTCCTAAACTACTCAACCGATTTTAATCAAATTTGCACACCGTGTGCAGTTTGATCCAACTTGAAAGATAGGATAGTTTTTATACCGTTGGAACCAGTAGGTGGCGCTGAGATCGGGTTCTAGAATCCTCTTAACAACGGGGAGCGATTTTGTTTTTGTGTGTTTGAGTGGGTCCCCGGATGGTTTAAATCCACAATTGGAACCGGTAGGTGGCGCTGGGATCAGGTCATATTTTTTCAGAGCAGGACAACGTCTGCTGGGGCCGCTAGTCTATCTATATAAATAATCTTTCATAATTCAAATTTAAACCGCTACTTTCCACCGTTACTTTGTAACGTTATTGTCTTTCTAATAATGAATCATGCCGAATAAACCGATTACGTTTACAACGACCGTTGAAAGCATTAGAACAGTGATTATCAAGCCAGTAATTCAATTTATTCTATTAGAATTCTATACGTGCAGGTGCGGAGAAAGAATACAATTTCCTGCTGCCGGGCGCCCTGTCGTAAGAAGCGTCAAAACAACCCACAGCCAGGTGGTAGGGTTTTTGCTCCTCTGGATAGCTACCTGGTCTAGATATCACAACAAGCTTGACTTGTGTTCCAGCATTAGTGGCTGGTTCTAGTTTCCGTTTCTAGTTCCGCAGCACACTGGTAACCACTTTTGGTATTACAAATGTCCATAGGCGATGGTAACCGGTTTCCATTAGATGGTTTGCTGAACTCATACAATAATAACAAAAAAAACTGATTTCCGAGCCAGAAATTTGCTTATATTACGCTTATATTGTATGGCTTTTTAATTACAGATAAATTTCAGTGAGTGGATAGGCCATCTTTAAAAATCTTGTTTTCTTAATTGGAACTGCGTTCAGCTAAAAGCGTTTTTTTTTTATATTTCATTTTTTTGCATGAGTCTACTGAGATAGGCGGACGGCCCATGGAATGGCGTTACCGTCGCCTACAGACATTTGTAACACCAAAGGTGCTCCCAATGCGCTACCTCTCTAAAGGGAGACTAGAACTCCACTAATGCTGGAACATTACTCAAGGTTGTTATAGCGGCGTACTCTAGACCAGGGGTGGTAGCCTACCAGCCAAAGGACATTGTATTCTTTCTCCGTTTCTGCACGGAGAATCCTATCGTGAGAAGCGTCTACTAAACAATCCACTATCATGTGCTTGGATATTTGCTCACCTGGATGCCTATCAACCCCGGTCTAGAGTATGCGGCCATAAAAACAAATGTCCATAGACGATGGTAACGCCATTCCATGGGCCATATGCATGTCTCCTAAACTCATGCAAAAAATATTGATTAGTCCGTCTAATTTCAGTATTCTATGTTTTGGTGTAATAATTATTATCTATCTTTAAAAACTAAAAATAAACAAAAAGAAACTAATTTCTACTTACAAAATATAAATAAATGATTAAATCAAACTAATAAGGAAAGGGTACGAATTGTACATTGAGAGAATTTAATAAATATATTAAAATTGCACCATTACATTTGGAGGAAAATTTTCTATCTTTTATTATGTACTAGCTGACACGGCGAACATAACTTTGTTCATGACACAAAAAGAAATTTACCATAATCGGTCCAGGTGATTAGGAGGATTCTAGAACCCGATCTCAGCGCTACCTACTGGTTCTAACTGCGAATCTAAACCATTCGGGAACGCACTCAAACACACTAAAACAAAATCACCAGAATCGCTCCCGGTGATTAGGAGGATTCTAAAACCCGATCTCAGCGCCCCTACGCGCCACCTACCGGTTTTAACTGCAAATCTAAACCACCCGGAAACCCACTTAAACAAACATTCATTCATTGGTGCTCCGCTCCTATTGCTCTTAGCCAGAGTTCAGTTAGACCAGTAGTTCCTGAGATTAGGGCGTTCAAGCAAACAAACAAAGAAACAAACTTATCAGCTTTATATATTAATATATATAAGATAAAACTCTCTCACCGACACCACACCCTGTTAAAATATCCGCTTCTATAATGTTACGTTGCAGAGAAATTACTTTTAGTCTGTTATAAGCTGTTTAAGTAATTAAAGCTTTTTAACTATCCCACGGGAAGTCTTTAATTTTTCGGGATCAAAAATATCCTATATGTTGCCCAGGGCTAAAGGAATCACCATACAAAATTTCATGTAAATCCGTCCAGTCGTTTCGGAGATTAGCCGGTATAAACAGACAGAGAAACAAAAAATTCTAAACAAATCTAAATTAGTTCTATTCCACTTCTTAGACCCCCCTGACTCGGTTTTTAGCATTTTTTTTTTAATTTCACAGAAATTTGACGTCTACAATTTTATTATATGTATAGATTTTGTAATACCTTCGACCTAAATGAAATTTTAATCTTCACAGGTAAAGTCGTGGACTGGAGTGTAGGCTGTAATAATATAATGTTGTACATAACAAGGCGCCTTTACGAGGCAGGACGTAAAGTATAATGTCTAATATTGTTCTTTATGAAAATGCAAATAGAGCGTAATGGCCGACGGCTGTGTGCTAGTTACGGACTAGCGTGTTATAATTTTGTAAAATTTGTGTTCATTAAGTTTAAAATGAAGTTTAAGCTTAAACTGTTTTGATGTAGTCTTTATTACTATTATCTTATACCAGCTGTGCCCGCGACTTCATCCTCGTGGAATTTGTTTTCAAAACTCCTCCGATTTTGATCCATTTTTCGTTGCTGCTCCGCTCCTATAAGTCTTGGCGTGATGATATATAACCTATAGCCTTCCTCGATAAATGGACTATTAAACACTGAAAGATTTTTTTAAATCACAGCAGCAGTTCCTGAGATTAGCGCGTTTAAACAAACAAAGTGTTGAGCTTTATATATTAGTATAAGTTTAATATATAAAGCAGAAGAGTTTTTTGCTTATTTGATTGAACGCACTAATCTTAAGAACTAGTGGTCTGATTTAAAAAAAATATTTCAATGTAAGATAGTCTGTTTGTCGAGGAAGGTTATAAGGCTATATAGCATCACGCTAAGAGAAATAGGAGCAGAGCATCAATGAAAATTGTTGCAAAATCGGGGGTTTTATTTAGTTTACTTGTTATCAACTATTCCACGCGGACGAAGCCGCGGGCAGATGCTTGTAATATATATAAGGTCGTGTTGTTTGCGTATTTTTTTCATCATCAAAATAATTTTATCGTCGTTGAAACGTAAATGGGAGTTTCATCCAAGAAGAAATAATACAATACCTACGACCGAATGGCCTGTTACATGAGATGACAAAACAACCCACAGCCAGGTGGTAAGATATACCCGTGTAGATGGCTTCCACCTCTGGTCTAGACTATGCCGCCATAACAACTTTGAGTTCCAGTCTCTCTTTAGTGAGCGGCAGCACTTTGGTGTTACAAACTTCCTTAGGTGATGGTTGCCGCTTTCTATTAGATAGGCCGTCAGTTTGTCTGCTGAATTCAAGTAATTAAAAAAATATAAGCGTCAATTATCCCACTCGTCGTGTTTATTTAACTAATAGCATGTGCCAGCGCCAGTTTATCGTACTTCCATGAAGATGACGTATTTTTTTAATTAATTTCAACGGCAGTGCCAAAAAAGGTGACCGAAGCATCATCCTTTCGTCTCTGCCATGGATACGACGTCATTTATCGGTATATTAAGTAATAATCCTAATCAAGCATGTAACCTAGCTTCGTGCCGAATTTCAGTTTTGTTTATTGCATGAATTCAGCAGGCAAGCAGACGGCCCACCTCATGTAAAGTGGTTACAATAGTTTATGAACATCAACACCAAAGGTGCTACAAATGCGCTGCTGCTCTCTTAAGGGAGACTGGAACCTGGTCATTAATGCCGGAACACAACACAAGGTTGTTATGGTGGCATACTCAAGACTAGGGGTGCTAGCCAAGTAGTCGGGCAAATACTCTAACACATGGCTGTGGGTTGTTTTGTCGCCTTTTGACAGAAATACAAATTATATGTAAATATGAAATTATATTTTTGACAAAATTGAAATTATTATTCGTTGAGTACTTTTTACGTGATGCTCCAACGAACCGAGAGATAACCATTCCGAGACCGAGATAAACATTCTAAAAGCATTTACGAAACCTGCCGAAACAAACGGCATAGAAATACATAAAATAGTAAACCATGTATTATTTTTTCTTAATACACACTTACATAATTTTAGGTCAAATAATTGATTTCAAAATAACTTTACCAGTTATAAATTAATAAATAATATGACCCATACAATTTTACTTGCCATTACCGTTTATTATATTGCAACAACACAAACAATTTGAACACTTTAAACATAAATAATCTCTCTATTACTATAGCGGCCACCGAAATATACGGTACCCAGCAAGCGATACGTTCAGTGTTGCCAAGTTTCCCAAATTTACCATGGTTATAGGGATATTATATATTACAGTTACCTTAAATTCCTATTCTCAGTACCACTTCTAAAAACAAAATATACAAAAACCATCGATGTAACATTATTGATACATCTATGTCAAAAACCGCGTTTTCATACCATAGGTAATCATCATCATCATAGGTAACCTACATCAATTTAAAACCCAAATTAAAAAAATGTTCTAATTTAAAATGATCCAAAGACTGTCAATTTTTTGAATAATGACAAACTTTTTTTTTAACAGTATTTATTGTGGTGAAAATTTCTTTTTATTTTGTTCAATATTTATCTTAATAAATTAAATATACATTTTATGTAATTTTCGTATATTTGTTTTTTTTTTTAATTAACTGTTTGAGCCAATTTTTATTTTTATTATATATTTTTTTATAGTGGAAACTTAATTGATATATGTATTCATTTTATGTTTTATATTTAAGAATATTAATTATTGTATGTTTCCCAACCAAATTTAATTAAATAAATACATGTAACTGTGTTCTTTACTTTTATTGTGTATCTGTTTAATTGAAAATGCACTGTTTGCTACAACTCCATTAATTCTACAAAAGTCATTCTGTAACATACTTCTGTATAAAACTTATAAGTTTCTTGCCGCTTCTTCTCCTTAACAGCTATAACACGTTGCGAAGCGATGTACATAGACTAGGAAGTAGAATTAAATTTTAACCTATATGTATGACCTTCAAAATGTGTTTTCAACTTGAACTTAATTGGAATATAAACATTTGAAATTGAACAACTCATGAGTCAGTAACATTACAATATAGTCCATTGTTTTTAATCCTTCGATATTTTGATTTTATATACTGCACGTTTCACAGCATTGTTTTTGATATATCTTGAAGTCTTTTGTAATTTCACTATATATATATATATATATATATATATATATATATATATATATATATATTAGGCTGGTCGTTAAAATATAAATTTCTTGCGACGCCCCCTAAAAAGCTTCCTTTTAATGTAAAAACACAGGGATTTTTTTTATAATTTTTTCAAGTCAAGACACCACGTGCCTCAAGACGATTCAAGTTAATTTTTGGGTAATATCATTGTTTTTTTCAGGAAACTTCTTCATACTTAGAAGTAATAATTATTTTAAGATTGGAAAAGTTTTAACAATGAAATACCTTCCGTATTATCATTCCCAGTGATGAATTTCAAATTATAGTTTCAGAAAAAGTTTAAAATTCTTCGTGATTCAAGATTATCTTTCAATTTTTCTTTTAGTTTTAACTTGAATCGTCTTGAGGCACGTGATGTCTTGACTTGAAAAAATTATAAAAAAACCCCAATGTTTTTTTCATTAAAAGGAAGCTTTTTAGGGGGCGTCGCAAGAAATTTAATTTTTAACGACCACCCTAATATATATATGTAACTCTGGGTTGTGTTTCGCCATCAGTGGCCAGGTTCCAGTTTCTCCTTTAAGGCCGGCAGTACATTAGCAGCACCTTTAGTATTGCTAATGTTCATAGGCGACAGAAACCACTTTCCATCACACTTGGGCTGACAGTCTATCTGCTTTGCTTCACAGAAATAACAAAAAAATAACGATAAGGACGCCTATTGTATTGCCTAGAAAGTATTGTAAATATGGTTTCTTTTTGTAATTGTATATTTTAAAGTGTTATCAACCTAACTATTTTAATCTTTGAATATTTTCGTACGATACTTGGTAACACTAGCACGGTATCTCCTTCCGGTACATTCAAAATCAGCACTTTGTAAGTTCAAGTTACGCTTGAAACAGCCTCATGAATATATTTACACATTTTGTTGTGTTGGTATTATCTATGAAAGGAATACGGAAGCAATTTTAGACATGAAATGGATCAAGGCTATCTTATTGGGTTAATTGGTGTATTACACACAATTTCAAGTATGGCCAAGGACCATCAGTGGGATAACACCGTACACCTCTCGTTATTTTTGTGTTTGAGCAGCTATTAAGACAACAAATAG
The DNA here is from genome assembly GCA_012273795.1 of Dendrolimus punctatus. Lineage (NCBI taxonomy): Eukaryota > Metazoa > Arthropoda > Insecta > Lepidoptera > Lasiocampidae > Dendrolimus > Dendrolimus punctatus. The sequence continues at coordinate 965,787 of CM022542.1, forward strand.
ATCAGTAAAGCTGAGACAAGATTTAACTACACGTTCGAAACTTACCCAACAGACGTACTTCCCCACCTTGGCTATTGATAAATCCCTATAGTTTTTACAATTCACTTTACAGGAACAAAGAAAGAAAAGAATTTCCTGCGGCCGTGCAGCCTGCCCTAAGAGGCGACAAAACAACCCTAATAGGGGTCTTAGGGTTGTTATCTGGATTATAATATCTATACATGCCCTTAGCTGAGGGAGGCGTGAAGCCACTGTTACGTAATATTTTACAAGTCGAATTTTTATATAATACTAGCTGTCCCGGCAGATGTAGTCCTGCCCGGTAAAAATAGGGGTTTGTCGCAGAGGGTTGATAAATTAGGGTTGTATGTATTTTTGTATGTCGTATCATAAAAAAATAGAAATTAAAAATTTTGTCTAAAAAATAAATAAAAAAATTTAGGGGTGGACTACCCTTAACATTTAGGGGGATGAAAAATAGATGTTGGCCGATTCTCAGGCCTACCCGATATGCATACAAAATTTCATGAGAATCGGTCAAGCCGTTTCGGAGGAGTATGGCAATGAAAACTGTGACACGAGAATTTTATATATTAGACTAGCTGTCCCGGCAGACGTAGTCCTGCCCGGTAAAAATAGGGGTTTGTTGCAGAGGGTTGATTAAATTAGGGTTGTATGTATTTTTGTATGTTGTATCATAAAAAAATAGAAATTAAAAATTTTGTCTATAAAATAAAAAAAAATTTTAGGGGTGGACTACCCCTAACATTTAGGGGGATGAAAAATAGATGTTGGCCGATTCTCATAGATACCGGATAAGCACAAAAAATTTCAATTTATATTACTTTATTTAAAAGTAAAATAAATGATGGAAAATCAATTGAAACAATTTTTGATGCCAAATATTATATTTACTCTACAAATGTGTAGATTCGCTCATACAAAACAGAGTCTGCTACGTTTTGGAATACGATAAAAAATAACCGACTTAATATTACTGTACGCACCTTTATTGTTGTAGCTATTGTGATCTTGTATTTTGCGTCGTGAACAGAAACACCGGTTCGAACCGAAACTCACCTTAACCGATATGCAAAACAGGTTGAAATGTACAAACAAATGAAATTAATTATTTAATCAAGAAATTGTTTATTCCATTTCCAAACCTCTAAGGGCTCTAAGATGGATTTATGTTATTATTTACAATTCGAAAAGCAAACGGAAAGTTTACGGAATTAATAATCGAACCGATCAAGTAGAAACGGAACTTCCTAACGAACAGACGTTCATTGGGAACGTAAAATTTACTTTGGAATTATTATTATTTAACAACTAGGATGTACCCGCGGCTTCTTCCTTTTTTGCCAGGTGGTAGGGCATTTGCCCGACTAGATGGCTAACACCCCTGGTCTAATCTATGGCGCCATAACAACCTTGACTTGTGTTCCGACATTAGTGACCAGGTTCCAGTAACCTTTAAGATAACAGCAGCGCATTTGTAGCACCTTTGGTGTTGCATATGTCCATAGGCGATGGTCACCGGTTTCTATCAAATGGGCCGTCTGTCTGTCTGCTGAACTCCTGCAATAAAAAAAAAGACTTCGTCCACGCTTGACTTGAAATTTCCGCGGAAATCACGGAACACGATTCGTCTCGGGACGCTCGACAGAAGTGAGTACTTAAACTAATCTAAGTTGAGCTATTTAATATTGAAATTGTTTAACTTGAGAAAAGCTTACATTATTACATCAATTTTATATGTATTAATATGATAATGTAAGGAAATGTTATTTATTAATAAAATCTTTTATTGATTATAAAATATATTTTATTCTTGGTTTCAATTCTTGAATTTGTTTGAATTGTGAACATTAGAATTTTGTGCATATACATTATTATTATTTTTATTTTTTTATTGCGGGAGATCAGCAGACAGGCAGACGGCCCACTTGATGGACAGCGGTTACCATCGCCTATGGACATTTGCAACACCAAAGGTGCTACGAATGCGCTGCTGCTCTCTTTAGGGAGCCTGGAACCTGGTCACTAATGCCGGAACACAACACAAGGTTGTTATGGCGACATACTCTAGACCAGGGGTGGTAGCCATCCAGTCGGGCAAATGCCCTACCACCTGGCTGTGGGTTGTTTTGTCGCCTCTTACGACAGGCCGCCGGGCCGCAGGAAATTGTATTCTTTCTCCGTTCCTGCACGGATAAATCAATTCATCAAATCAAATTAGTATCATTATTTAATATAAGTACTGAAATACGGCTAGCGCTGTGGGTTAGAGTGAGAGCAGAAGCCTACCTACCCCTGCCGTATGTGTGAGAGAAAGGGAATCCAGACAGACTGGCGCCGTAACGCGTTACGCAACGAAACTGTTTACCCTCCCATAAGAAGTTATCACTTCAAAAATAATGTATGTTGGCTATCGATTCAGTGAAATAAGCTAATTTTTATCGGTTTATCCATTCGGTAATTTTCTAGAACCCATCTATCTATCTCTGTCTCTCCCTTCCCGAACATTCTGTTCGGGAACTTTCGTTTATACTTCTATCCCTTTCTAACATATGTCTATCTCTTTCTTTCGTTCATCGTCTGTCCGTTTCTAAATATATCCGTCCTTGTCTTTTCCTTCTGGAATGTTCTACCTTTTAGTTGTTCTTCTAGTTTTTTTCTAAAAGTTCTAAAACTAAGTAGATGGTTCCACCATCATTTGCCACAGTATGTCCAGCTGCATTTTCAAGCAGACAAAAGATATTAAAAATTCATACCGCAATATTTCTCCCTCTTTTCTATTAAATGCTTTTTTATATATATCTACCCAATTACGATAATAAGGGATGTTTATCATTATTACAGAGGCCTTTGTTGTGTGCGGGCTGTTCAGCACTTTCCCAGTTTTTAAACACTTCTGTCAACTGAAGGGTTAAACTTCCGTCCGTGACTTAGCCACGGAAATTTGACTTCCTGTTTATACATATGTATATTATTTTAGATATTCTCTTTGAATGTATAAAATAATATAAGACAAAAACCTTTATAATTTGTTTGCGTAATTATCTATTGGCTTGAAAACATGGTTTCTGGTTTTAAATAGATAATACTACTTGGCTAATATTCGTTAAAAAAAATGTTTAATAAGCAGATGTAGATTTCACACTCGAACGGAAGGAAGCTTCAATGGCCACATTTGACTACGCACTCGAGTGGCCACTTTTTGACCACGCACTTCACATTCATTCATAAAAACACATATATCATTTCTACTGAAAAAACTTTTTTTTTTATTGCAGGAGGTCAGCAGACAGGCAGACGGCCCACTTGATGGAGAGCGGTTACCATCGCCTATGGACATTTGTAATACCAAAGGTGCTACAAATGCGCTGCTGCCCTCTTAAGGGAGACTGGAACCTGGTCACTAATGCCGGAACACAACTCAAGGTTGTTATGGCGACATACCTTAGACCAGGGGTGGTAGCAATCCAGTCGGGCATATGCCCTACCACCAGGCTGTGGGTTGTTTTGTCGCCTCTTACGACAGGCCGCCCGGCCGCAGGAAATTGTATTCTTTCTCCGTTCCTGCACGGATAAAAACTATCAATATCTTGCAACTATTGTTCAATAAAGGGTAATCATGTTTTTAGAAAATAATAGATAAATACTAGCTGTCCCGGCAGACGTCGTCCTGCCCGGTAAAAATAAAAAAATAAAAATTTAGGGGTGGACTACCCCTAACATTTAGGGGGATGAAAAATAGATGTTGGCCGATTCTCATAGATACCGGATAAGCACAAAAAAAATCATCAAAATCGGTCAAGCCGTTTCGGAGGAGTATGGCAACGAAAACTGTGACACGAGAATTTTATATATTAGATATAACACTTTATCGCTCATCAAAACAAGCACATACAAAAACAAAATGCATGATTACAACACTTTTTGGCAAAACATCAGGCAACCTTATCGCTAAAAGCAATCTCTTCCAGGCAACCTAGCTGAAAATAAATTCTTAACTAATATGACCATGTAGGTGGAACAGAAAAAGATAGGACTCTGCAACTTAAATATACATACATACAGTTATTTATAACGTAAAACGTTATATTTCAATTCCCGACAAAAGCTCCATACATTGTCTAATCCCGTATTGACCCACAGATAACAAAGAGTTCCATAGTGTAATACTTGGAACAACCTAGAATGATTTATGGTAACAAAAGAACAGACACTGGTCACTGGGCCTTACTTATAATAATCTCATTAAGAAAGGATTAGCCATCTCTTAAATAAGAGACTCTTAAGCCCTTAATCAATGGCTGTTTCAAATAAAACTTGCCATCGTGCCTCTTAGCAGTCACTTAAACTACCTCTCGATTTTTGTTTTTTTTCAGTTATTTATGAGTTACTTTACCACCACCTCTTATCCTTAAGAGGAGTTTGTGGGTAAGATTTTCGTTAATCAGTTGCTGAGCAGTTTCTTAAAATTTAACAAACGATTATAAGTAAGGCCAACTGTGTTTATAATCAAAGTACTTTGCTTTAGAATTTCTGAAATCAGTCCAGTAGTTTATTCGTAACAAACATGCAAAACTTCAAAAATACAAATCTTTCCTCTTTATATTATTAGCATGGATTGCTCTACAAAAAACAGGCGTTAATCACTAAATAAAAAAAATACCAAAATTACTATTATACTAAGGAAATGGCCGATTGTGTCGTATAGATAAACCTAAATAGAAACATTAGTATGCAAGTAATTGAGCTGATTTTAACAATAAACAAAATTAATTAAATAAACAAATTCATCCGTGCAGGAACGGAGAAAGAATACAATTTCCTGCGGCCGGGCGGCCTGTCGTAAGAGGCGACAAAACAACCCACAGCCAGGTGGTAGGGTATTTGCTTGACTGGATGGCGACCGCCCCTGGTCTAGCGTATACCGCCATGACAACCTTGTGTTGTGTTCTGGCATTAGTAACCAGGTTCCAGTCAACCTTAAGAGAGCAGCAGCGCATTTGTAGCACCACCACCAGCAAGCTGGTCGGCGATGATCGTCTTTTTGATGCTCGACTTCAGAGTCTAGAGCACAGACGCAAGGTCGCGGGGCTGACTGCCTCCTATCGGATACATTTTGGGGAGTGTTCTTTAGAATTGCACGAGCTAACTCCTCCATCCCCTTTTTATCATCGGACAAACAGAGGGACCAGTTTGCGCCACCGTTACATGGTTACAAACACCACCAGTCAGAACCAAGCGTTTTGCTTCATCTTTTCTGGTGCGCACTGCCGAAGAGTGGAATAATTTGCCGGAGTCTGTACTTCCTAACAAACACAATCTTGAAGTCTTCAAGTCACGAGTGAAAAGGTATCTTCTAGGTAAGCGTGCTCCATCTTAGACTGCGTCATCACTCAACATCAGGTGAGACAGTGGTCTAACGCAAACCTATACTTCCATAAAAAAACCTTTGGTGTTGCAAATGTCCATAGGTGATGGTAACCGCTTTCCATCAAGTGGCCCGTCTGCCTGTCTGCTGAACTCCTGCAATTAAAAAAACAATTCAGATATTTATAATTTATCTATGGTACTCTAAAATATGCGATTGCAAGAAATGCAGAGCTTACACGTAATTTAATTCCTAGTCGCAAAGCTCATCTGGAAGACGCATGGTGAGACAAAGCAGAAATGTCTCAGTGGCGGAAGCGGGCTTCCTGTCGAGACAATATGCTTCGCAACAAAAGTCCCCCGGTGACGTCATCGTAATGGCCGCCATAAAGACACCGTGCCCGGCTTGGCCGGAAGGCACGGAAGACTTGCATTGCTCGCGAGATTCCTTAATTTATGTCTGTTGTAGAAAGGACGTATGTTATTTATTTAAAAAGAAGTTTAAAAACGGGCATTGATATTGTTATACGCCGACAAAGATAATGTACACCTGCAGTTTATTACCTTTCCCGCATATGGACTTCTTTTGTTTACTTTGTGATTAAAATTAGTAATTAAAAAAGTAACAATAGGGTTACTGTACTCGTTTATGGCCGCAGGTGTGCAGATTAAGTTTTCTTGGAAAATTCAGTCCACGCGGTCGATGGTTGTATTGAATAGTTTAGTATAAAACAATGCCCGAACGGATGGATGAGGCAGTCAAGCGACGATAACGATACCATCAAGACGTGTACATTCGAATAGCTATATAGTGAAGGACTTTGTGCGTGTTATTGAATCGTGCAGTTTGTACTGGTTGTGTCCAATTATATTTGTACCTGTATTACACGTGTTAGTATAGTTCTAATAAATTATATAGTAATTCCAATGGCATTTTTAATTTGATTCCCGCACTCGTAACAATATCTTTACTAATAAAATTAAAGTATTCTGTACAAATATATTTTTATATTAAATTGTATGTCTCTGGAGACCACGGGCTATAAGAACTGCTCGGACTTTTGGAGGGCTTCCTTGGGGCCGTGGGGAGGCCCACATGTAGAGGCCCCTTGACAAATTTAATCATAATAATGCAACCAAAGGCGATCACCGGACAATGTAGGACTATTGTGGGAAATGAAAACAAAAAGTACCGGGCTACTGGGGTAAACTGTTAGTGGTACTAGGGGTCTGGGTATGGAGGGATTTTGGCGTCTGCCCGTCGCAATGTTCGGGAAACATGGAGTCTGTCTTTCCCGATGTTTACAACCTGGGTCTCTTCATGTCCAGTATAAATAGGTATCTTCTAGTTAAGTGTTCGTCATTTAATGTTGGACTATGGTTATCAAGTCATGGTACCGCCATCTGTTGTTCATACCACAATACACATTCTTGATACAACAACTGAAGGATACAAAATCATAGCATCTTCAGCAGCTTCGTGTGTACGGAATATCCCCAGATACCAGTTTTATTAAATCCATACGCACCGAAAGCATGCCCCTTCTTAGATCATAATTACGAGTTGCGGGACTCGAATTAAAATGCCGTTGGAATTATTATAGAGTTTATTAGAACTATACAAACACCTATAACACAGGTATAATTATAACCGAACACAACAAGTCGGTACGTAATGCAGAAGGTCGTAATTCAATAAAACGAGCAAAATCCGTCACTTCTCAGATTCCCGATAATTGTATACACGGCTCGCTTCGCTCGTGGTCATCCAGTCGACTGCTTCCCTTTCTATCAGGTCTTCGTTTTATATTGATCAAATGCGTATCCGTATCTAAGTCGACTTAATCCGCCACTCCTGGCTAATGATTCGGCCGCAAACCACCACAAAAGAGTACAATAAAAGAATGAGCTGTTTTATAATCAAAATTTGTAAACACAAAGTAAACAATAGAAGACGACCACAAAAGAAATACAATTAGTTTAAATGCCGGCAGGTAATGAAATGTGTTTTGTTTCAGATATGCAGGTGGATTTTGGTTTTGTTGGGACCTGAGTTGTAACAATATATTCGCGAGATCAGGGTCGTACGCAAACTTACGCTACTATTAAAAAGTCACCTTTAAATTTATATATTACTTTTGTAATGTATTATTTATAAAAGCAATGGCAAAACATGATCTTGTATTGTCCCCCAAATGCCTTTCAGCCATTAAATTGTACCACACAACAACATTTACGTTGCAGTAAAAGTTAGTTGTTGACGCCCAAATGGGTCGTTGTTTTATGTTTATACTCACATAGTAGAAATCAATTACGGATTTATTTATAGCCGTACTTAAATTTATGGCATGGTTATAGAGAACTTATATTTTTGCATATGCAAGTACTTGTTTTAGATCTGAACACACTTAGCTATTGGTACACATAATCGCAATTATCGTATGTTGTTAAAAAGAGTTTAGTTACTTAAAATCGTTGTAACCTTTTTCAATTTTTATGTACCAAAATAATAAATTAATTAATAAAGGGGTTTAAAAAAGACGAATGTAACTGTTTATCAACTTTATGATATCTTTTATGGCTCCTAGACTGTCACGCATGTGGTCAAGTGTTGAAGGTTTTCTAGGTAAATGGAAATTCGACTTCTGAAACAATTGAAGTTAAGAGTGAATTGATAATGATCTACAAGGTAAGCGTGATTCATCTTACTTGACATCAGGTGAGAAAACTACCAAACGCAAATCTATACCATTATGGGAGCTGCATACGTCGAGTCATCGCAGCGGACAAAGAACTACTGGCTAGTGCAACGTGGGAGCGCACATATTAATAGTTGATCTATCTCGGTCGCACATCATCTGTCCCGCTCACACATTATGCTATATCTAATATTAACAAGTCAAACAACAAGTACTAGAAGTAAGACTTGTTAATATTTGTACTTAAGGTTACCGTTTCCAAAATAAATTAGTTCACATCAGTACTTGACAGTGAATACTACTCTCTGCCAACTGTAGTATCATTCATTTTAACCTTTACCCTTTCACTGCTACAGCATCATAAAAAATAAGAAAAAGTATGTTAATCTTGTAATATTTTAATTTTAAAATTAAAATTCAAGACGGTGTATTTTCAATTTTTTATGATAAAGATACGTTGAGATCTTTTTGAGATTTGGGACATTTCAATTATTCAAGTTGAAAACTTTTTATTTAAAATAAATTCCACTGGGGAACACTTTTTGAAGGTCATAAATGTAAGTAAAATTACAACTTTTTCCTATTCTATGTACACCGCTTCGCAATGTGTTATCGCGGTTCAAAGGAGAAAAAGCGACAAGAAATTCCCCATTTCCGGGTACACTGGTGTAAAGATTCTCACCATATCACTGCGGAATACTAAGTTTGTGGATAAATTGGTAAACTCCACGTCATACTATGAAACAAAAAGATGATATCACATAAATAAATATGAGAGATATATAGATAACACTTTATTGCACACCATTACAGAAAACACAGATGAACTCATAGCCTAAAATATTCTAAATGTGCACAATGGGCGGTCTTGTCGCTAAGAGGCGATCTCTTCCCGTGAGTAATATGAGTAGATCCCGGATCACGACTACGATCCGGACTACGCCGTAGCAAATGTCGTAGCATCGCTACGTGATTTACTACGCTGTACATTTCAAAGTATTGCATCTATTTACTAACTGAATTTATGTAAAGACATCATTTTATTCAGTTAAAAAAGTGTTCGTTCTTTTATAATACATAAATATTGTTTGTGGGGCCCACACCAGTGACGTGAAACAATTTATAGGGCAATTTATTTCCCGTGCACAGTAAGTCAGCTGCAAATGATAACTTGGATTGATTTTTACAACAAATAGTACAACGTGAAACGCTATTTCAATAGTTTTCATGAAGGTTATTTAATGATCATCATCATCCTAGAGTTTAATCCCAGTTGCGTAACGGCCACTGAAAAGCGGCTGAAAGGTCGAATTAACCAAAATCAAATAAATTACCGCGCTTCAAACCGGTTAAAACGTAGTTTTATTATATATTAAATACTTTATATCTTTTAAGTCGAGGTAGCGTAATGGCTAGCGCACGCGTCCCAACTCAAAAGACGCGGGTTCCATCCTGGCCGGAACGCGTGCACCACTTAGGCAATTTTCTGATCTAATGTACATATTGTTACAATTACCACGTGCTAACAACGGTGAAGAAAAACATCGTGGTGCAAACTGCCATGGATATAACTAATGTGTCAAACCTGCCAAGCCACCTTGGATAAGCGTGGCGGGTATACTATCCATACTTATTACATATAAAAGCGTATAGGAGAAAGGCGCAGGTAAGGTTTAGTTGGTAGTCTGACGGGCATCCATCCCCCTTTTCTTCGATTGGAGGCCACGGTGGGCATCCGGGCGTTTCTGAGTCTCACACATCCTTCGGTGTAAAGCCCCCCCCAGGTCCGATAATGGTATCCCAAGAAAAGACATTCCTGCTGCGTCATAAAAAAAGACAACCAAAGCGCACGAGCCGCTGTAGAGGCATTAATACGTAAGTATCAAATACATATATAAGATTATATGCCATACCACCATTTCCACCATTCCCGTTTTATCGTTGTGAAAATTGCGAAATAGATAAGTAAAAAAAGTATATTACATAAATATGTATTAATTATTTGCATATGTTGTATTCATACAACCTTACAGATCGAATACCTAAAATAAAACATACATACATACATAACTTCACGTCAGGTCCCTTGCGGGGTAGGCACGAACAACAGAGCGCCATACAGGCTTATTCTTACACACCTCACTTACTTCTTTGACATTCATAGCTCTTGTCATGCACGCTCGTCTGTTCTTAAGGCTCCTGACATCACCTTCTGCTAATACATGATCAGTTTGATCATGGAAGGTGTGTCATGGCCTTCCGCGACTTCTGCATCCATCCACTTTTGCATTGTATATCTGTTTAGTCATTCTTTCATCATACATTCTTTCCACATGCCCGAACCACCGGAGTATTCCTTTCCTTACCTTCACCCCGACACTCTCGTTCAGACCAACTCAACCAATAAAATATAGTGTAATAAAATCGTTTTTAAGAGTTAAATAACATCTTATACGCGATCCTTAGCTTTCTGAACATCCTTCTGGCTTTAACTATAATAAAATAAAGTTTCGGGAAAGCGTGAAAAAATACTGAGATATAAAAATGAAATGTAACATCTACGTGTAAGTGATGTTTGAAATAAAATATTCTTTGACATAAGCCGAACGTGACCTTTAAAAGGTGAGGTAGGAACTTAGTAGTGGAGCGGAAGCGACAAGCGGAATATCGATTACAATCTTTCGAATCGCGAGACTCGAATTAAAATGCCGAAGAATTTATTATAACTATACAAACACGTATAACACAGGTACAAATAGAACCGATCACAACAAATCCAAACGTAATGCAGAAGGTCGTAATTCAATAAAACGCGCAAAGTGCGTTACTAATCGATTACCGAATGTACACACGTCTTGCCTTGGTCGTGGTTCTCGCTCGACTGCTCCTCCCTCCGTGGGGCCCTGGTTTTATCCTCACAAATACAAATGTGCCCGTATTTGTAGGCGACTTAATCCGACACACCTGGCTAATGGCCCGACGAGTAAAATAAAACAATGGACCGTTCTCTAGAATAGCATAGCATGGAAATAAATAAGTTAAGAAGTAGTTAAAATGCCGACAGGTAATAGAATGTGTTTTTACAGACAGATATGCAGGTGCGAATTTGTTTTTATCGGCACCTGGATTGTAACAATAATAATTGTAACGGACACAACGTTCAGTTGTGCAAAGGAGAATGAAACAAGGTTGTAGGGTTTGAAAATTAGCTGTTATGTACTTTGAGAGAATCGAATGCAGGGCAAGTATAGCACGGTCGGTAGATGCAGGCAACTGGTTCAATCCCGAGTGAAGTACGTGCATTCCATTATTCTCTATGCTCTATTATTTATTAGTATGTGTGTTTATATACCTATTTAATTTCATAATTCATTTAATTTTACAGGCTTTATCGAGCGGCGCATTAATAATTGTAATTCAATTGAAATTTAATTCTTGTAAATAATAATTGGAGTAATGTGAATTTAAATCTTGCATGCACCGGTTATTAGTAAAATTATTAATTTTTCTTTTATATTCGCCTTCCTCTGTCTCTGCGAGGCAGAAATCTTGTCAATCTTATCATCTTCAATTTTTTACTTGAGATATTAATGTGTCCAAAGAGATTCTTTCTTATCTAGGTCTACATTTTGTTTTTCAACTATACTGTTAGTAGTTATTTCCAAATAAATACTTACTCAGTGTTCTATTCAAAATCATAAGCGGTAGAATACAATACAAGTAGTAGGGAAAAGTCGTAAATAAAAGTTGCTTTCATTGGACTAGTTTATAATTTAATGTAATTCAATATAATACGTAAGTTTATTTTTGTGCCTAATTTTATTTTAATCAGTTTAATTTTTGTAATATAAAAGTTTATAAAAGAATAATACAATATAATATACAGCGGCCACCAACAGAAAAAATGCATTGTGAAATAAACTAAAGATATAAGATATGCAAGTAATTTTAAAATACAGACATTTTTTACATGTTTTCCAATAAATATATACATACATACATTACCGCTGCTCTTACTCCCCACAAACCACACCCTTATATTTTAGATAGTATACATTCGCGCACACATTTTACATAAACCGTTTTGAATCTCCTTATTTATTTGAACAAAAAGGGATTATCTCTGAATGTATTATTATTTTAGGCCGGTTCCCTATCTGTTTTTACCTTCTAGCGCTTTGATATAACAGATTTTTCAGAGGTTTTTCCTATTCGTGTAAATGACATTAGTACTGACATCAAATGGAAGAGATGAAATAACCACCGGCTGATATTAATTCACGTTGAAATATTTTTGTAAACGTAAAGAACAAAGTTACGAGAACTTTGTTCTTTTATACGAAAAAAACCAAAGTGAAATTCTTAGTATATAAAATTTGATAATTGACAAAACAATTTACAAGATACTTCGTGATCCATTCAGGGGGCGGGATGTCTTCGAAACGTATATATTTAAATACTGTGACAGAATTCACACGCACTGCGTACTATATTATATTGTTACGAGTTACGGGACTCGAATTAAAATGTCGTTGGAATTACTATAGAATTTGTTAGAACTATACAAACACGTGTAACACAGGTACAGGTACATATATAACTGGACGCAACCCGTGCAAATGTGATGCACGGTTCAATAACACGCGCAAAATCCGTCACTATCCGTCTCGACACAATACTCGACCGCATAACAGTAATTTCCACGAATCATACCTGGTTAATGCCTACCATAAAGGATTAAAATACACAAAAGGCAGTTTTTCTAATTACAATTTTAAACACAAGGGAAACAAAAGAAGTCCAAATGCCGAAAGGTAATATAATAACTGCAGGTCTGAATTCACTTTTGTCGGCGTATAACAGTATTATGTGTACACGCTACCGTAGTGGTGACAACTGTAATTATAGCGATGTTTGTAAGTTATAAAAAAAAAACCTACAAAGCAAAAGGTAATTTTCAAAATAATCCCTTGAGTACACGGTAACAAAACAAACTGCGGTGAAAAGCGTAAATGGTCAGCTCTCATCTCCTATTTTTTTTTTCTTTTTTTACTTCACATACGTACGCTCCACTTTCCATACAGCACCTAACACGGGCTTAATACCTGTTTTTTGGGCTTTGTATGTCCCAGCCTTTCTAGTGTACTAGGTTTTTTCGTAGAGAAAATATGGTTGGATAAAATAGTTAATTAGCCTCTGTTTTTTGAGGGAAAGGTACTGGAAAACATTTTAATGAGAATCTTGATTACTTGCCTGCAAAGGTTTGGTATGAAAATTTAAGTCCTACTTTTTGTTTTATGAAAATCATTAGAGTTACATGCAGATTTACCTGCTAATATCGGTCTAAACACTTTGATTTCATGTAGATATACTTGAGTGGCTTCCAAACTTTTGCATTCGTTTCGTTTTTGGGCTACGCAAATATGATCATATATTTGAATTTCACATTAAACTCGAGTAGCTTCCCATTTGTGTTCGTCGGAATTCGCGGATCCTGTCTCTCCTTCACAATATTCTGTTTAATCTCAAGTACCCCGATTATTCCAAGAACACTCACAGTTTCTTAATACTAGAGTTCGCGCGGTCTACATATGTAGCCCAGGGTATTGTTTTCGTTCATAACTTCGTGAAATCGAACGATTTAAAGTCGAGTCTCTCGCTAAGCTGCGATTGGTTGTCGCTCCTTCTCCTCACGAGACTGAGACCGAGCAAGAAGATCAGAGTGATGATCTGAACAAAACCACAGTGATTCGGACAATATTATGCCACTTGCAGAATGGATCGCAACACAAGGAAAGCTTGGTCGAAATGCTATAGGCGTATATGTAATGATCATCAAAGTTCAATTTGTCCTACGTGTAACGAAAATTAAAAAAATATTAGTAAGAATTAGACCAAATGGTGATTGATCTCAAATAAGTAAAAAATATGTGATATTTTGAGAAGTCTGAAGTTTTGCTAATATTTTTCAAACTAAGAAAGAAAAGATATTTTTTTTACAGTTTACTTCACAAATGTCATTGATTATAATAACTGTGTTTTATTAAAAATTAAACGATCATCTTTCAGTATATTTCAATTTAAAATGGGCTACGAGTGTAGCCGGCGCGAGCACTCATGTATGTTTCAGAGGCGCGTGTACCGTAGTGTTAATTAAAGTTTTTAGTAGAATTTCAGATTTTTTAGATTGTCAGAGAATTAGAAATATAAATTAATATATTTGTAAATATAACAATATCTATAAACACTATTAATTGCATAGTTTAATAAATATTTTTTATTGGTTTTTATCTGATTTGTGATCAGATCAGTGCTGGTTGTGAAACAAGCATTATACTGAGCTCTTGCTCGTGTCCTAAAAAGGCTCTTGCCTTTTGCCTATGGTACTAACATTAAGGAATCAATGGAAAAGTTTTAAACGATTTAACAAGAGTTGTGCAATAAAAAATGTTACAAAGTCACAATTTGTTGGTGTTGCCAGCTATGCTTATTTGCGTTTTTGACTTCTTTTCTTCAAAATACATGGAACAGATAGAAAAGGAATTGGAAATCTTTGCATAGTAATATTTTGAATTGTTTGAGCCCCGTTCTCTCTGAACAACGGGACAAGTGGCTATTGGCGGCACGTAGCACGTGTGAACAGACAGACGCTTCTAGATTTTTCAATGTTACATCGAAACTCCCTAATACCGGCTGTTTGCTTAGTATCGAAAAACAAATGTTAGGTAATAGTTTGTATTGTATGTAATGAAAGAAAGAAAAGAAAATGCTGAAAGAAAGAAGATATTTATTTCCCAAAAACGACACACACAGGTAGATTGGCAAAGAAGAAGAAGAGAATTTACTGAACTGACTGCAGTAGTCTAACGAATCTGTAACCGCACACTCACTCGTTCACTTTTACACACATCACATACATACACACCACACACATATATACTTACACACATACATTAAAACACTTATACATTTCCACATACATTACAAATATTAACACGAAGTCATTTTCAAACGTCAGTCATTTTATAAAATATAATTATGCATTTTTTTACTAAACTTGCATCATACTTGCATCATAAAAAATAAATATAAATGATATAAATGATTTTTCCTTCCACCCATTTTAATATTATATAAAATAGAGCTAGGCATGTCTGCTGAAGAGTTTCTTGCGCCGCTTCTCTTCAAGCCATAACATGTTGCAAAGTGGCGGTAAATGAGATTAGGCTCCCATAGAATAAATAATAACGATGAACAAAATTAAAAGTAAATAATTAAAATAAACAAGCTGGCGGTAGGATAAATGAAACTTTAACAATACTCGTTGACACTTGACATCTTTGTCTTCCGTGATCACGGCCACTGAAAAATGGCCGAAACGTCGGAGTAACAATAATCAAATAAATTACCGCTCTTAAAACCGCTAAAACGTATTTTCATTACAAGCCATCTATTTAAAGTGCGACTAATTGAGGATATATCGAAAAAAAGATATAAAATTAATATATAAGCGTTTTAAACGATATTTGATTAACTAACACCAATCTTCCTTGTTAGGTGCGTTTATAGTTACACTAGAAGTGCCCGCGACGCCGTCCGCGTGGAATTTGTTTTCAAAGCCCCCCGGTTTTGAATCATTTTTCATTGCTGCTCCGCTTCTATTGGTTTTAGCGTGATACATACATACATACATAACTTCACGCCAGGTCCCTTGCGGGGTAGGCACGAACAACAGAGCGCCACACAGGCTCATTCTTACACACCTCACTTGCTTCTTTGACATTCATAGCTATTGTCATGCACGCTCGTCTATTCTTAAGGCTCCTAACATCACCTTCTGCTAACACATGATCAATTTGATCATGGAAGGTGTGTCGTGGCCTTCCGCGACTTCTGCATCCATCCACTTTTGCATTGTATATCTGTTTAGTCATTCTTTCATCATACATTCTTTCCACATGCCCGAACCACCGGAGCATTCCTTTCCTTACCTTCACCCCGACACTCTCTTTCAGACCAACTCTCTTTCTTACTTCGGTATTACGAACGCGGCCCGCGAGCGTCACTCCGCAGATTTTGCGCAGTGCTCGCATCTCGACCGCGTTTACTCTACTTTCATGCTCTCTATTCCATACCCAACTCTCGCTTCCATACGTGACCGTAGGTACCAGAACCGCGTTGTGTATAGTAAGCTGGGCCTTCTGGCTGAGGTTCTTAGCGCCTAGAAGTTTACCTAACGCTCCATTCACACTATTCTCCAAATTTACTCTTCTTTCTATGTCATCGGTGTACCTTCCATCCCTGCTAAAAGCACATCCAAGATATACAAATTCATTCACTTGTTCCAGCATAACATCATCGACCATTATACTTGCATTCGTTCTGGTTTCTTCGCATTCAAATTATAAAATTATAAAATAAAATATATTATGCCTATAACCTTCCTCGATAAGTGGGCTGTCCAACATTGAAAGAATTTTTCAAATAGGACCATCGGTTCCTGAGATTAGCGCATTTAAACAAACAACCTCTTCAGCTTTATAATATTAGTCTAGATATCCAAATTATGAAGGCAGTGGACTTAAGTCACTTCTACAGAACTCTTCGAACCACTCGTTCATTTTGTTTGTGTCTTGAACAAGCACACCTGATCATCACGCCTGATGCTCCACATCCATATAAAATAAGTGTAAGCCACAAAAGCACAAACATCGCTTGAGGGGTACCGTTTACAATGTAAATACGCCGGTACGTTTTATTTTTTCAAGCAATATCCAGAATTGGAGTGCTCCCATCAAAACTGTGGCGCGTCGTCTGTTGACATAAAGAAATGAAAAAACGCCTCCGGCTGTTATATGGTGGGCATACTAATACTCGAGGGTTCTGTGTGTGTTTGGTTTCAAAATCAGTATAAGTAGTTGGGGATCGCGGGATAAATTACAATCGTATAAAAGGAATGGAGGAACAACACTCATTTCTGCAGCTTGGTGGCCTGCAGTAAGTAGCGATAAAACAGCCTACAGCTAGGTGGTAGATCATTTGCTCATCTAGATAGCTACCAGTGGTGTATATTTCATACAGCTCGATTCCTCGTAATCTTATCTTGAAGAGCACTTTTCTTATAATAATAATAATATTCGACCGACACCTTGAAAGGCTCTCGCTTGGTATCTGGGTGAAGGGTTGGATCCAGAAGGCAGCCCTGCTGGACACGGCTCGTATTGTGAAGAGGTTTCTGTCTCTGGAGCCTTGACAACCGGTAGTTTGGACCCTAGGCCCTGAATCCGGCGGACATCGATTTTTACACTTTTTGCATATGGCATATTATAAAGAAAAAAGTAAAAAATTTGAGACCAAAAAAATGTGTGAAATAATAATTCATTTATTTCAGAAATTTAGTATTTTATTATACAGTTTAACATTATAAAATTAATACAATTTAATCAAAATTTAAATTGCAAATTTATACAAAACACAACAATTAATTAATAAAATAAATTCTAGGAAGAAATCTTATGACACCCTTTTAAAAAACCCTATTGTAGCGCTGTGGGAAAAGCACGGCTGGGAACTCATTCCAAATCCCTACGGTGCGCAAGAGAAACGTTCTAGAGAATCGTTGCGTACAAGAGCGGAACGGCTGAAGGAAGTGAGGATGAACGTCCAGCCGATGGACGTTGCAATGGTAAAAGGAACAAAGGCATTAATCTGAGGTTTCTCGGAACACTCCCCATTGTACAGTCGGTAGAATACGCAGAGAAACGCGAAGCCTCTTCGAAGGCCAAGCGTATCTAAGCCGTCTGTGAGTATGGGATCGTTGACAATGCTAACGGCTCGACGTTGAATACTATCCAGGGGATTTAGCTGGTATCGGGGCTTTGTAGAGCACAAGGCGTAAAATACAGCTTGGACTGGTTTAGCACTCCCAGCTTCTTGGAGCTAAGTTTTGCCTCGCCTTCGTATAATATATCTAAATACATCACGAGTTAGAGGTTTTTTCAAAAGCGGTGTAGTTGGCGCTTACATCATACAGTCTGTATTTTCAACCGGCTTACCCTAACCGAATTTCCACCCTATAAGCACCTTAGATTGTATTCTGGTATTACTTCTCAGTTACTTACTGTATACCTGTTAGAGCATCGCGTGAAAACTCCTGAATAAATCGAAAAGAACCTCGATAAATATCTACGTTGTACCCGAGTCTAAACTAAGAGTTGTTTTTCTCTCGATAAATGACGCCATTCCGAGGAGATAGATGAGTATACCCCAAAATAAGGCGTTTTGCCGTGTTATTTTGGTGCTGCCATTGCCATTTAGAAACAAACACGTCGTTATCGTAACAAATACCGTTAGCGGCATCCTGCATGAACGGAGAAAGAATACAATATCTTGCGGCCGGGCGGCCTGTCGTAAGAGGCGACAAAACAATCCGCAATCCAATCCCTTTTTTCTTATTGCACGATTTCTGCGGACAGGCAGACGATCCACTTGATGGAAATCGGTTGCCATCGTCATGGATATTTGCAACACCAAAGGTGCTAAAAATACGTTGCTGCTCTCTTAAGGGAGAACCTGGTCACCCACGGAGGCTCGGGGCGGACCGCAGCAGGAAACACACTGCGCTCCGCAGTATCGGACTGATATCTTCTATTAGCTATTTATACTAAACCCATGTTGCTAAAACAATTGCAGCGTCTTGAATGAGTTCAGTATTACCCATTGTAACGTAACTAACACCATGGCAACCAAATGGAAAGTAACCTTTAGATTGGTGCGTACAAAGCCATCAGGAGTGGAGGCGCGGTAAAATCTGCTCGAAGAGGCAGATCTGCTCCTCCGTTGCCGCGCGCGAGATCTACTGCCCTGCGCCTCCACGTCTGGGCGCGTCGCCAATGTGTGAATCGCCTTATTAAAAGGTAAAAATAAACTAAAACTATGTTAAAAACTAAAACCAAATAAAAAAGCTAAAGATAAAATATTTGTCCCAAACCACAATCACTTACGACTTTATCAAAAGTTAACCTGGATAAATAACAATGTTTCTTCGAAAACAAAAATTGTTTCTGAATTCATATTTGGTGTTTATCTTATTCTTAAGCTTTATTAAAATAAACAAATCATATTTTATTACTTTCCTTGTTCTTATTGCCTCGTTCGAAAAAACGAAGATAATTATTTCTATGCCTGTGAGCAATATGGGATAATAAATGTATATAAAATTTGTCTTAATTTTAGACGCTTTTAAGAGCAATCAGAGACCTTATTATTCGGTATTTTCTGGCATTTAATTTTAAAGTGATGTTTCACGTTTTCATTAGGGTTCCGTAAACATTTGTTAAGAAACGGAACCTTTGTGAAATCGTCATCATATTGTACTATATTAATTTTTTAATTCGAATCTGGTAAACAGGCCGACGGGGAATCTAATGCACACGAGTAACTGTCGTCTATAGACATATGCAACGCCAGGAGTCAAGCTAAGGCGTTGCCAATGTTTAGGATGAGGGGGATTTAATAAAACTTAACCATAACTAAGCTTACTCTGTCATATAATATTACATATATCATACATAACTTCACGCCAGGTCCCTTGCGGGGTAGGCACCAACAACAGAGCACCACCCAGGCTTATTCTTACACACCTCACTTGCTTCTTTGATATTCATAACTCTTGTATATAATATTAGATATATATAATATTAGATACATTGTTTTCTATTTGTAATCCATTACGACTATCAGTAGAGTTTTGAGCCTGGGTAACCATCTTCTGATCGGTAAGATAACAATGAGGTTAGCTGTGTTAGTTCGCTAGATCGCCATACTGCTCCGTTGTCCGTAGTAGGCACCAACCATCTAATGACCTATAAGTTATTTAAGCATTAAAAAGTAAATTAATTGAACATTTATGCGTTGAAATATATTTTTTATTGCAAGGATGTTGCCGCTACTCGACGACGAAGAGCCTATGTTGCGTGCCATTATACCGGTCCTCAGTACCTAGAATCTGCTCACCCCAACCCTTTTCCACTACATCAGAATTTCCTATTTTTAGATAATCTCTAGATCCCCATACACAAGGAAGTTGCGAGCGGTTGAACTTCTTTTTCAAAAAGAACCTCCAGTGGCTCTGTATAACAGTCCAACTAACTCCACTAGCTTCGTAACGTTTCCGAAAACATCCCAAAGTTTAATTGGAGCATGGAGATACTTCGTCCTATAGTTGACCACCTTTTCGTATTAGGCAGCCTAGCAGGCTGGCTAGCTGTAGGCTGTTAAAGTTATCATGCCGAGTGACTGCATTAAAAACTAGTTACATACAAGTTCAACTGAGCTTTGGCTCTCCTACTACATTAATGTACTCGTAACTCGTTTACAAGTTACAAGTAAGTTCAACAAAGATGCCTTATCGCAACTACCCAGGTTTTTAAATAGTATATATTCAACATAGAAATCGTTAGGTTGTCTGTCTCTCAGGCGTACCTCGCTGTGCATAACAAAACACCTGTCTTATCGAATTGGAGATATCTGTCAGAACGTAGGCTGTTGCGTTTTATTATTCATATCTCATACTGTAGTGCCTAAAATATATCAAATTTGCTGGAACATTTACCATGATATTTTAGGCAAATGTAATAGCCTAATGGCTGTTTAGCACGTGTTGGTCGTAAATATGCAAACGATAATTTTAGTAACAAGTTGCTCTTAAAATTTTGTTAAAAATATGCCCATGACTTCATCCAAGCCTAACTTGAAATTTCCACGGGATTACCGAGACAAAGTACCACAGCATTTAAAGAAAAATGTCAACTACCTGTTTTAGTGAAAGCTGAGTCGAAATAAGTCTAATCTGATGCAAACAACACACATACATTCATATATTTTATTACATAAATTTCCTAGTTTTTATTTAATTTGAGTATTAAAAATATTCTATATATGACTATGTCGTAGAAAGTACTGTACATCTACAATTGTATAACATCTGTATTTTTTTTTATTTTGTGAGTTCAGCAGACAGGCAGACGGTCCGCTAGTTGGAAAGTGGTTACCATCGCCTCTGGACATTTGCAACACCAAAGGCGTTACAACTGCGCTGTTGCTGTCTTAATGGAGACTCGAACCTGGTCACTAATTCCGGAACACAACTCAAGCTTGTTATGGGAACATACTCTAGACCAGGGGTGGTAGCCATTCAGTCGAGCAAATACCCTACCACCTGTGGGTTGTTTTGTCGCCTCTTACGACAGGCCTCCCGGCTACAGGAGATTGTGTTCTGTCTTCGTTCCTGCACAGATATAATATAAATATAGTATTAACTACATTCTTTCAAATAAAGGTATCGATGGATTAATTTATTTACTTTAAAGGAACATACTTTCTTTTTTATACTTTTTTATAACATACGAAAGAACCGTGTTCGTAATCCCAAAGTAAGAAAGAGAGTTAGTCTGAAAGAGAGTGTCGGGGTGAAGGTAAGGAAAGGAATGCTCCGGTGGTTCGGGCATGTGGAAAGAATGTATGATGAAAGAATGACTAAACAGATATACAATGCAAAAGTGGATGTATGCATAAGTCGCGGAAGGCCACGACACACCTTCCATGATCAAATTGATCGTGTACTAGCAGGTGATTTCAGGAGCCTTAAGAACAGACGAGCGTGCATGACAAGAGCTATGAATGTCAAAGAAGCAAGTGAGGTGTGTAAGAATAAGCCTTTTTTTGTCAACACTGGGGGAATGCGTTTGTACATATCCTTAGGCCCCGGGGATGTCACTAAGGGGTATGTGGGACTCCCGGCTGTTGGTGCATGCACCGACCGCCAGACTACCCACTAAACCTTCCAGCGTCCCTCCGCATCATAATGAGGTGCCACGGGACCTTAACCATGGGTATGACTGCCGTGTCACCTGGATGCAAGCCGACAAAAGGGGGGGCGTCCAAGTGACTAAGACCCCCACGGCACTGGGTGTGGCTCGTCGGGAGGGTCCCCTGACACCCCCGTCCCACTATGTTATGGGGAGGAGATGAGCAAAGCGCCGCCTGTGAGCCCCTGTTCGCCGTCTGCGACGGGGGTCCGCCTGCTCGTCTTCCTCCCTTGTTCTTTCGGCAGCCTCCTTCTGGGACATAATACACATATGCATGTACTTTTTTTTCTTGAATCTTTATAAGTTACGGTAGTCTAATTTTAAAAACAACATACGTTCTTCACTTTTACAGAGCAAATGTTCTTTGTACCTTTTAAGTTATTAGGTAGTGCTGTCAAATTAGAGTTTCCAATGAACAAAACCGCACTGACTTAGCACAGGGAATACCGCCGCGGGCGACCGCAAGTCGTTGAACATAACACGTTTTCACATTTACAAGAACGTTTAATCCCGCATCAAACATGACGAGGGTGTTGCAGGGACGGACTTAGGTAAAAACATGGTGCGAATGTGTGAAAGTCGGGAAGTTAATTATTTCGTTTTTTGCGGTAAAACGGGTCGGGTTTTATTGAAGTTTTTGGGGTCAGATATTATCACGTCTCTAACGATATTTGTGAAATCGTCATATTAATGTATTTTTTGTTAAGTGAAACTAGTAAACATGCAGACGGCTAGTCTAAACAATTTATATTTCATTCATTCTAGATTTCTATCGAACCTCCTGTTGTTATGAAGCTAAGGTGTTGCTAGTCTTTAAAATTGGATAGACGACTGGATTTGAATATCGGTATGGGTTTTAGATCAAAATTACAACTATGGAATAAACTCAATTTTTTTTATTAGAGTTGCGTAATCCTTTCTCATGAAATGTACCGCATTTAAAATCGTTATGTCCAACTGACCATCCTATCTTTTTGTGTGTCACAACCATTTTTCGCTAAAAAATGGATGGACGGAAATGACACCGTTTTTATCAAAATTGCTACCGGTACTAAAATCATTAAACAAACGTAATCATGATTTTTTCATTTCATTAGGAAATTTCAATTGAAATGACTTACCCGCTGAGTTCAGAGCAAGCATTACATTAAAGAATATAAAAATAAACTGTACTTTTTAAACCGAATGTAATGTTATAATTGTTAAATATTACAGACGTAGATATACATAAATCCCAGAGGTTTTTTATGCTATGTATAATTCAAAAAATTCTAAATTTTGTTATTTTGTTAAATAAATAAAAATAAATATTATATTTTTTATATCATTGCTCACGTACGTTCATCTACACGTATGAACGATTTTGTGAGACCACAAAAAAATAAAAAGCTTCAAATGCTAACTGCGTACAAGTAATAACATGAAATCGTACAAATTGCACACTCCCCAGGTTTCAATCAAGTGACATGTGTGAATAGACGCTATTCACTACACGTAGTGCGGCTTCGGTCATCGGTTGACCGCACGAAACACATACCATTGACCGCCACCCACTCGATTCGACAGATTCATTCAATCCTGCGTGTTAAGAGATGAATTTGGTTCGTTGAAATATTTGATCTTTAGGTCGAAATACGTTCTACATTTTTTAATAGCTGGATTACAGCAGATAGATGGCCCTCGTGATGGAGCGGTTATCGTCGCCTATGGATGTTTGCATACCAGTGATTTCACTAACGCGCTGCTGGCCTCGAAGCAATTTTATGACACCTATATAAAAAAACCCATATTGTAACGCTGTAAGAAAACCACGACCGGGAACTAGTTCCACCAGGATGTGCAAGAGAAACCTTCTAGAGAATCTTTGTGTACAAGAGTGAAGCAGTTCAAGGAAGTGGGGATGAATGTGCAGCCGATGGCGTGATGTGCGGTGGTAAAAAAAAGATGAAGGCACCATTCTGAACAGTGCCTTGGAACACTCCCCATTGTTTTGTCGGTGGAATAAGCCAAGCGACGCGAAGTCTCTCCAAAGGCCAAGCTTATCCAAACCGTCTGTGAGCATGGGATCGTCGAAAATGCGAACGGCTCAGCGTAAGAGCAGTTATCTGTATATGGCCTCACTTGGGCTTTGTAAAATACAGGGCACGGAGTGCAATATCGCTTGGACCGGTTTAGCACTTCCATCTTCTTGGAGGCAAGTTTTGCCTTGTCTTCAAAGTGGCTTCTAAACTGTAGATCGTTTTTACCAATCGATGTTCACCCCTGGACCGCTGCTGTTCTCGTCGTGATGGTAACTTTGCGCAGTTTATTAGTCCATATTTTTGGAGCCATCCAGACCTGTGTACCATGGACCATCATATATTATGCTCAGTAAACGTGTAGGATAGGTAGGATGGGCGCATCCCATCCAGATGTGGACTCCACTCCAGCACTCCATTGTACCATCGACCGGTCTACTGTCACTTGAACTTACTAATTCTTCTATATATATCGTTTGACTTGGTTTGCCTACGGATATCCGCATTCGAAAAAACACTAAATTGAAATAAAATTTTATTCTTTCATCTTTGAGTTTTATTTTGTACTAAAATGTGCTAGCAAAACTTCGTTCGCGGTGCGATAAAAAGTATCTTAAGTTCTAACCCGGGATATATGATAGCTCTGTGTTGAGTTTAATTTAAATCCTTTTAACGCTTTTCACAGGGCAGACAAACGGTCAGACAGAAAAAAATCTAAAAATTATATTCGCGTCAGGTTTTTTTTTCATATTTACTCACCTTTTAAACCTTTCCTAGACTGAAGACTGACTAGAACTAATCAAATTAGTCCAGCCATTCTCGAGTTTTAGTGAGACTAGCGCAAAGTAATTGATTTAAATATATATATTTTTTTCTATAAATAAGGTATTTAATAAGAAATACCTTATCAATATTACCATCTAACCTAAGAAGATTAATAAGTAATTTAAATATAACCTAAATTAACTAAAAGTATTATTACTAAGAAAGTGTCCATTAACACTTTTCTTATTGTCTCTATTAAGGCGAAGACACTTTGTTCATGTGTTCTTTATTAATAGCAAGCACATTACACTACACTTTTGTTTTGTTAAACCACTAGTTCAAATGGTTTTGTCCTTTTGAGCCTTCTCGTTATGTCCGTGTTGTCGAGGAGCTGGATCGCCTCGACATTCACGTGATGATGGAGCCGATGCTCGTGGGCTTCCGCGTACTTCCTAATAATGTTGTTGACAAACTCCACTTTCAGGTCCCGATGGAGATCGCTCGATCTAACGTACCATGGCGCGTTTACAATTCCTTTCAGCACTTTATTTTGGAAGCGTTAAATATATATAAATCATAAATTAATATCCTAAATCCTTCTCTGCATTAACTTATAAAATAGAAATGTGTACGAACATCAGAAACGACTTAAAGCACAGCTTGATACAAAAATTCCCTCAACATTTTCCTCATAGGAACCATGTATATTTATAAAGGAAACGTTAATTAATAACTGACCACGCTTCCTTATTTCTCCCAGGTACTCGCTAATTGGATATTCGTGAGTATAAAAGAATAATAAACTTATATAATTAAAGTTTGTTTTTCCTTAGAAATAAGCTGGGATATGTGAAAAAACTTATTAATGACTGAAGTTTGTATCGATATAAAGGTCAAAGGTATAACGATAATATGCTTGATGAGTTTCTATCAAATATGATAAATTACTAACTTTTCTTTTTAAGTGGATACTCGAAACTTTTTTCTCATGTTCCTTTCTTTATTATTAAAGATAATTAAATACAAGATATTACCGGTTTTGGAACATTCTTCATTGGTGCTCCGCTCCTATTGGTCTTAGAGTTATACACCTCCTGTTTAGCCTTGCTCGATAAATGAACTATCTAACACTGAAACAATTTTTCGAATCAGACCAGTAGTTCCTGAGATTAGCGCGTTCAAGCAAGCAAACAAATTCTTCAGCTTTATATATTAACTAACTGTCCCGGCAGACGTCCTGCCCGGAAAAGCTTCAATCGATATGCTGACAGCAGCGCCACCTACCGGGTCCGATTATGGACCAACTCAGAAACCTTCTTTCGCTATTGCACAACAACTTTGCTGAAGATCATCACATGATCAAATATAGTTTACGAGTCTATATGGGAATGTTTTTTTCAAATCAGACCAGTACTTACTGAGATTGGCGCGTTCAATCAAACAAACAAACTCTTCAGCTTTATATATTACTACTAGTTGCGCCCCACGGTGTGTCGGTGATTGAAAATCGTCATAATTCCAAATAAAATATTTTTTCCAAAATAAAAGTAGCCTAAGTTAGTCCTTAATACATCAACTACCTGCCAATAAAAGTCCCGTCAAAATCGGTCCAGCCATTTCAGAGATTAGCTGGAACAAACAGACAAACAAAAATTTTAAAAAATGTTATTAGTGTGTATGTATCGTATATATATTCGTATGCATGTAGTAAAAAGCGGTTATTTCAATATATATGTATAGATAAGATATATAGAGCTTATTATATAAATTAAATCAAGTGAAGTTTTGCTGGCACTAGGGATGTAATTGTAACAGCCAGAATAAACGTTTAAAAGAGAATTTAAGAATACATGTAAATTAAACCTCACAAAGCCTTGTTCCTTTAAATCCTGGATACCAGGGATTCCATTTTAAATTGTAAGGACACGACTCCGTTTGGTTTGCGTTAAGTAAATAATCTTTAAGTCCGGGTTGAAAGAAAGCTCATTTGCCGCGAGTGTCTCACTCCGTGTCGTGTAAAGAGCCCCATTTGTTAAACCATGATGAGCTTTCCTCACATATTTCGGTTGGTGGCTTACTCAGAGATATTCTTTTATTTTTTGTCTTCTGTCGTCAGCTGGAACTCCATTAATTATTGAAAATGAAATATGCATACTATTATTATCTGTATGTCTTTCAAGACCACGGACCATAAAAATGGCCTGGACTTTTGGAGGGCTTGCGTGGGGCCATGGGGAAGCCAACACGTAGAGGCCCCTTGATAAATTTAATCTAAATGTGGCGTGACACTGACCGCCGATTATCCTATTATATATTATTATTATTATAGATCACTCAGATATCATATACTACTACTACTACTCATAAATTTTAGCCCACCAAAAGGTATTTCATAGAGAACTAGAGAAGGGGCTAGAATGATTTAGGCTTTACTACCTGCTATTTCTTTGCATTTTATGAGAACAATTACCATAGTAATGTATTATTTTCCACTATCTGATAGAAGAGATTTTAAGGAACAAAAAGCCCATCGACTCTTTTAAAGAAACTGATATTTTGTCGCGAAAATTTTCAACTGACAATTAGGGTGGTTTTTGAAATTAAATAAGGTGAAAATATAAATATTAAAAAAACAGTGTGTTTGTGACATAAAAATACAAGTTTTTACCAAATTTCGTGCAAATAAATTTTTTGTAAAAGATAAAAATATAACACCAAAAGCTTGGTTGTTTGAATTTTCTACATACATTTTATAATATAACTGTTAATACAAAAGATGTTGATCTTTTTATTACCTATAACTTGGCCATTTAACTTTTTTCCATAGGACTTGTAGTTTTGCCGGAAATCGAGATACTAAAACATAGTAGTTAATTTATGATTTCATTATTTTCAATTATTCTAAATACTCCTCATAAATAATAATAATTACTCTGCTCTAACGATTTAATTAAATAACGGAGTAAAGTAAGAAATATATGGCAATGTTTAATACTAATATTTTTACGAGAGTTGTTGGGGCACAATACTTGTTGCGTCACTGTAAGCCTTTACTATATACATACATAATTCTGTATAAAAGTTTTTAAAAAAAACTTGAAATATAAATAAAACAAGAAATATAAAGAAAACCCATTTTTAGCTAGATGTGTTGTTTGGGAGTTTCTTGCCGCTTCTTCTCCTTAACAGCAATAACAAGCGAAGAGGTGTACATAGACTAGGAAGTAAAATAAAATTTTAACCTATATGTATGACCTTCAAAAAGTGTTCTCCGGTGGAATTTATTTTGAATAAAAGCTTTTGAATTGGAATTTTCAATTAACTTAAAAGTTATTAATATTTTAATTTTATTATTTTAATTTCTATTTTAAATTAAATTCATTAAGGGCCGAATTCTCGATGATCAGATAAAAACTTACTAAATTTAAACGTGAAACAAGTCAACTGTTAGTCAAGCCAAATAATATAAATTACTGTCTTAACAATACTAAATGCACTATTTGACTCCTTTTACTTGTACAAGCTTATGATGTCATGGAAACCATTCCATTTTAATTTGTACTTATTCCATTAGTGGGACGCCGAACTTAAGAGATTATATTTCTAATTGATGTTGTATCAACACCTTTATTTTACTTTCAACCTCTAAACACAATTTTAATAGTCAATTTTATACTTCACTTCAACCTTAACAGGTATACAAATCACACTAGCCGTTTTATGTATTACTACGCCAGGACCAACTGAGTTGGTCTCAAGTGGCGCCATCTTTAAACAGCGAATGTTTACGGGAATAGGGTTTCCATAATATTACAGCTGCTTTTTTTTCACAACTGCATCTACAGATTTATTCACATAGTTTCATATCATCTGTAAAATTATAGCATTATTATATAAGTAATTACTTCAAGTTTAGTTTCATGACATCTCCTACAAACACATACGGGTATTAGTTACCATATATTATATAGGATGTCAACACTTCTTATTACTAAGTTCTCTTAAATCTAGAGATGGTCGTTTTTATAAAAACGTTTTTGAGCAGCGATGCCAGTAGACGATGCCGGCAACCGATGCCGATATATTGAAAAACGGATGCCTGCAATATCCGATGCGAACTTCACCGAATGCGAACGAGCGAGAGGCACCGTTGACCACGCCACGGAAAACGCAACGATGACAAACCGAAGACTCGACGTATCGCTCGCTCGCTAACTCTCGGGTGTTCTCGGTACGATCGGTGGTTATGCAAGGCAAACAACGTAATACAACACTAGGAGCGTGCGTAACTGTTAGAAAATTTTATAATAATATAGGTACTTACTTATTTTTTAAATTATCTCATGTATTTTTTAACAATCCCACTGAATGGTGGCTTCGTCATTCCAAAATATACTCGACGTTGGCAGAAATATACCGTTCGAGGTGCAGTATTATCATAACTTCTGCGCCATGCGAACAGATATTCTCCAAAGCCGGGTATATTTTGAATGAAATAAGAACTCATCTTACAAGTTCCAAATCAGAAAAAATAATTTTTCTTAATGTAAACTCTAATTTTGTTAAAAATAAAGACTAATTAATTAGCTTATGTTTATTTTTAACTTCCACACTTTCAAAACAATATACCAGTACAAGTCGCAATGTTGAATATCGTATCTAAATAATTTACATAACTACTAGACAACTGGCATCCAATGTTATACGCAGAGTTGCAGATACTTTAGTCGGAAACTAATTTTGACAAATCGTATCGATGCCAGAAATAACAATGCCGGCATCGGATGCGGTTGACAATTAACGATGCGCATCGGATGACAAAATTTAACGAAAACGCCCATCGCTACTTAAATCATTGCGGCTCAATAGGCTTTCTTTTCCAAAATCGAGGCGAGAAATGTCTCGGCTAGGTGGAAGAGCGAGATGGAATACTCCACAGTCTCTATTCTCTAAGCATATTCTTCCAGCGGGGCCTACGTTGTTCCTCACAGACCTGGGTCCGTCTATAACTGTTAGAAATTTATATATAATATTTGTAGGTACGTTTCAGGAAACGTTTGCGACCTTAATTATTGCACAACACCATCTATTGGCTTTTAAGTGTCCCACTACAGCTTCACATTGAAAACTTGAGACTTGATCTGCCTATTTTGTTCATCTCAGGCGTCCATTAACTAATAGAGATTCTGTAAAACAGTTTTTTTTTTTCTCACTTTAATATGTTTCATAATATATGAGTACAATAAGTTTTTTAACTGTAACATCACAGAGCGTTGCAACTTCGGTCACACTGTGACCAATTAGGCAGGCACGCGCGACGCGCTCTCGCTGTCACTCTTACTTTACAGGAATAATGACTACATATTCCGCTCAGCTCGCTACTCACATGTGCTCGTCGAGTTTTTGTAATGTCTTTGTAATTCAAAGAGTAATTACTTCAGCTTGTTTACTTTTCTTTTAAAAATATTTATTTTTTAATATCTAGCTTTTAGCTGAATAATGCATACTGGGATAGGTGGTCCGATATTTGACAGTGGAAGATCGAATAACGAATCTTTATTATCTTTGTTTGCAAAATAAATCATACCGATTAAATTCTTATTTCTTAAAAAAGTTTGATTTGATACTTAAGGTTCACCTCTCCTCTTCTATATACAGTATAAAAACTGTCAAAAGGGGGCAGTAAGGGAAAGTACTTTAACCGTTGCAGCTATGCGAATATGGTCTTAGAATTATCCATAATTTAATTGTTAAATTTGGAACCTCTTTCACAGATTTAAAATAAAATATACATTAAGCAAGAAAATGGCCATTGTACACATTGCAAAACATTGATGCCAATTGATCCTGTTTCTGATATTGATTAAAAACTTTTATAGTACTACCCGTCATAGACTGATTTTATTGAAATTTGGTATATATGTAATTTTAATACAAGGGATACTTTTCATCCCGGATAATGGGCTAATCGGTGTGGTCGATGTGGATGATTTGGTCGAAGTGGTCGGTGCGGTCGATGTGGTCGACGTGGTCGATGTGGTTGATGTGATGGTGTGGTCGAAGTGGTAAATTTGATCGGTGTGGTCGACGTGGTCAATGTGGTCGATTTGGTGTACACGTGTAGTTTGTAATACCCAAAAATTGATATGGGATAGTTTGCGATATAAAATGAAGTGAATCTTCCGAGGAAAATAGCAGTAACATAAAAATTTAATGCAATGTAACCTGCGTTGTAATCTCTTCAAAGAAGAGGTACGCACTAGAGGTTGATCCGCGGCCCAGTCTCGGGGTAATCTCTTGTATGAATATAATATCAAAGTCGTATTAGAAAGTACTAGCAATCATAGTATGGAAATAAATCATGACTGCCAATAATAAATAACGTGGAAATGGTCCAAATGGCATTCTTTCTGGAACATAAGTAGTACTTATCTGGGTGTGGCAATAAATACAAATCGCACATTGCCAAAGTGGTTGGCACAGATCTCAGGGGGCTATATTCGACTACTTAACTACGAAAAGAGGAATCATAAAGTGTTTGGGTTAAAAGCGGCTTGATTTCTTTTCATCTTATTGTTACGAGTTTAGCGGGAGTCGAATTAAAATGCCTTTAGAATTACTATAAAGTTCATTAGAACTACACAAACATATATAACACGGGTAAAAATATAACCGAACACAACATATCCAAACGTAATGCAGAAGGTCGTATTTCAATAAAACGCGCCAAGTCCGTACTATTAGATTCCCGAATGTACTCACGTCACGCCCGTATCGTAATCGTAGCTTGACTGCTCTTATCTGTCCATCAGGCCGTCGTTTTATGCTCCACAAATGCAAATGTATGTTTGCACGCCAACGTCACCACCGTTTCCTAGAATTAGCTTGTAACACCTGGCTAATGATGCTAATGAGCGAGTACAATCGGAAAATAGGCTGGTCTCCACAATAACGTAGAAATGTATGCCAATAAATAAGTGAACAAATGAAGACGATCATAAAAGAATTACAATTAGTTCAAATGCCGACAGGTAATAATATGTGCTACAGGTCTGTACGTGGAATTTGCCTTTGTCAGGGAGGCTAAGTTGTAACATTATGGTTTACTTTTAATATATCATGTTAGAAATAATTTTATTTACTGTCTCAACAATAATTATTGCGCTATTTGATTCCATCTACTCGTACAAACTATTAATAACATTTGCTCCAAGTAGTGACACCTATTGTTATAGTATTGTAATATTTGCGGGTAGTTTTGTTGACTAATTGGATATAAAAGCGAACGGGCGTAGTGACGAACCATCAGACTAGCTTAGGCGTGTGGTTAGAAGTTTCTTCCGCCCCTTCGCAACATGTTGTGGCTTAAATTAGATAAGTAAATATAGTAAATCATAACCATAAACAAAATTAATAATAAATAATATAAATGAACAAGTTGGCGGTAGGCTTAGTAAAATTTTAACAAAACTTATTGACACTTGACATCTTTGTCTTCCGTGATCACTCAAGACTACTGAAAAGTGGCCAAAACGTCCGAATAAAAAAATTAAATAAATTACCGAGCTTAAAATAGTTAAAACGTAGTTTTATTAATTATAATATATAAGTCATAAAAAATAATCACCGCAATATCTAGTCACTATTTAGTTCGACCGTCTTGAACAATAGTTTATGCATCGACCTCAGAAGCATAACGCAGGCAAAACTTTCTCTCAATTTATGTGACATGACTTTGGTATGACCAAAGTCCAGATAGGGCTGTCAATATTAAAATACCTATAAATACTCGATCTTTCCAGACGGCTCTTTCCCTTGAATATTACCTTGAGTTTTTTGCGTAGTCATGACTAGCTTTTATCTTTGCTTAGCTCATGTTAATGCTAGTTAAAATATCATAAACAGAGTTATTCCTCAGGAACGGTAAATTTTCTAGGATAAAAAGTCGTTCTGAACCAGAAATATCCATATAAACAAACAAAAATACTGTATCTTACAATAATAGAATATCATAATATTAGTATTTTATATTATTAATATCTTAGTATATTAGTGCAATATAATATTAGTACGGATACGGATTAGACAGAACCTAAAAAAAATGAGTAATGCTTAAATTGATAATATTGAAATTTTCGGGAACAATAAAGTTCTGTTTGTATCCGATAACCCAATGTAAACTATCTCCGTACCAATATTGAATAAACATTTTGAATTATCTATACAATCTCTTTTCTATGTATGTATTGGGTACCGTAACACCTGCTCGGTTTTCGACGATTCAATTCGAGAGGTCGGCAAATGCGATGATTTGCGTACTCAATCGGTACCTAAAGCGATTTGATTTTGGAATTTGACTGTAGTAATTTATCTTAACATATCTAAAGAAGGAGGAATCTTCGCAGTATTCATAGAGAGTGTGACGCCAGCAATGCCGACGTCACGATTGTTGGCTTCTTGGTGACGAACCATATTTGAGTCCTGGATATATAATTTCAAGAGTACTCGGTATCGTTTATTCCAAGAGCGTTACGACTTCTCAGAGAGGTCCGTCCCGTTCGGCGGCTCGAGTAATAATGATTGAGATCGACAGTATGGCCGTATTTATAGGGCTCGGTGTACGTGTCGGCGCACGTGCACTTGATCACAAACTTTTAGGTTAAGTATTGAAATTACAATAAAAACTTGCTGTTTTACGTTAATTTCATAAAGTAGTTTCATAATTTCAAAGTCATAGTAATTAAATAAATGATTATTGTTTTGTAATCCGTTAATTGTTGTATTTGCGCCGACATATCAACGATGGCAAAGAAAGAAAGACTTTATTTAAAATAGCGACGTAATTCCATTATTTATACCTTATTATGTACAAAGCATAATAGAATTTGTACGCCGCATTTACAGCAAACAGGGTTTGCACTCAGCATATTGCTGTGCTGGAATTATATCCGACACAACGCTGATTTTCAGTGCAAGCCTTGGCTTTGCGCCAAAACGACCCAATTCTGCTAATTAAATGATAATATTGATTGATAAAAACTTATTATACTTTTCTAATATTTAATTAGTAAAACATTTTTTTTAAATAAAACTAACAATCAATTACTTTGTTACTTCAAAATTAAAATAAACCCTTAAAACAACTTGTATCTAAGCTTTTATTCGAACACAATTGGATAGAGTGCTTGCCGAGTATTACCACATTCTGTGTGCCACTTCACTAACATGAGGCAACAAATAACATTCTATACCTCATAACCTACAAATATTTAATGAGTTATTTTACTGTAAAGATACCTTTAGGAGTGCGTATTAGAACTACACAAATACACGGGTAAAAATATAACTGGGCACAACCAGTACAAACTGCACGATTCAATAACACGCGCAAAGTCCGTCACTGTATAGCTTATCGAATGTACACTTGCTCTTATCGTAATCGTTGCTCGACTGCCTCACCCCTACGTTCGGGCATTGTTTTATACTAAACTATACAATACAACGATCGACAGCGTGGACTGAATTTTCCAAGAAAACGTAATCTGCACACCTGCGACCATTAATGAGTATAATAACAATAGGATATTTTTCTAATTACAATTTTAAAACACGAAGTAAAAAAAAGAATTCCAAATTCTGGAAAGGTAATAAACTGCAGGTTTACATTCACTTTTGTCGGCATGTAACAATACAAACCAATGTAAAATGTAACATGCGCATTACGTGCAATGTGTTGGTTAACTAGGATGAGTCATCTAAGCGATCCTCAAATCTTTTGCCGCTAAACGTGCCGCTTGTGGTTAGGCCGAAGCCTAGGTTAATTAAGATTAGAAGAAAATATTATTACAGCTTTTATAACTATATTTCATATCGTAAAGAAATTGGATAGTTACGTAATATCGCAATGAATACTGGTTACCTGTAAACCTTATTCCAAGTCCCCAGGGCACTGTCGGCAAACAAAATTTTCGTCGCGATTATTAGTTCACTACGTAACCGCTAGGTGATGTTAATAAAAGTAGGATAAAGTTAGGTATACGCAGTCTTCAGGGAACTATAGACTATCTTCAAGAATTACCACTGTAGACAGCTTTGACGCATGATTGGTACTGAAACAAAATAACTTTATTTTTTTATATCTTCATCACCTGACTTCAGTATATAAAAGAGTGTGAAAGTGACTTTGTCATTGCAAAGCTGGCAAACCGGCAGACGGCCCACATTCTGGTAAATAGTTACTTTCGCCTATAGACATTTGCAACACCAGGAGCAAAAGCAACCACCTCAAGCGGTAGATCGCGAGTTGAATAGAAACATTATCGTGTAAAGACACATATGTGACACACGAGTATAGCACTACCGTTTCCCCATATTTCACGTTCACCGAATGTCTCTCCAATAGAAATTGGCGCCACCTATCGCGCTGATACTGTTTATGAGCACGAGAGCGCCTGTGGGCACTTAGCGTGTGCCCTGAGTGCCCGCTCTATTCGAGCGTGGGGCGGAGCGTTCGTGTCAAACACATGGAAACAATAGCGGGTGGCCCTACTGCCAGCCGGCTGGTACTGTGGCACCAGCGGGCATGTTTACGTTGAGCGACGCGTGGTGTATAGGAACTCTGCACTCCCCACTCCGCGCACGCTCGGTTCGGGCGTGCACCGTAAGCTGCAGCCCACCTCAGCTTGTGCGTCAAACGGGCCGTCACGTAAAGGTTTCAACCAGTATGTGAACGATGACCGCCAAGCGTGCATTGACGCCGTTCGGTTGGACGCTCTTTTGCAGCAGCTCGCCCCGCCAGGCGCTCTGCCACTCAGGCCGTACACTTCGAGTGTCGTATAGTCATTATGGCACTCGAGATGTATCAGATAGACCTTAAATGGTACTCTCTACTATTTGTCAAGTTTGTACAATGAATTTAAAATTTTAGAAAATCAGAGACGCTTAATTTGAACGAGGAGATTTGGAAAAAGTAGTTTTTAAAATTTTTCTTCATCTGTCTATTAGACCACCGTCTGAAATCGACTGATCTAACGTATATACCGCAGTAGCATTTAGGAGGCATTTTATCGCGAGAAACAAGTTTATTTCTGTGAAACTGTCGAATATATAGCGTTTTATTAATGCAACCGTCTTAATTCACTAAAATTATGTCGTCATGGCAACCCCAATGAAGTTTCGCTGGCATTTGATTACATGTTTAAAATTAAAAAAACAGATATGTATTTCGAAAAAACAACAACAATACTAGGTGCTAACTCTCCTATCTCTAGAATGTGTAGAATTCTCAATAGCAGCGCTGATGCCACAGACATTGACTCCAAAAATTAATTTTGTAAAAATTTGCTTAGCAAAAAAAATTAATTAGACATGGACAGACGGTCAGAAAAAAATAAATATCTTAAATATTATCTTTTATTATTAGATTTTAATAAAATAACAGTGAAGATTTTAAATGGCAAGCTGTGTTCGTCTATAGTTAGTTTTCATATGGCATTGTAAATCTTAGTCATAAATCCATTAATAAATCAAATTTTAAAAAAAATTGTTGGTGATCCTTAAAAAAATCTTAAAATAACTCTAGCACCAAATCATATCTTGAAATTTCCTTTAAAATCTCCTTAGACACTGGTTTGCTTGAGAGATCACTATGAGCGATTGCCCATAATGTTCTAAAGCAAATGTATCCATATCGATTGTCTAGATTTAAGTTTATGGTGAAAACTAAAGAGTTTCCATTCATTCATTCATTCATCACGACTCTTCGAATTCCCACCTAAACTCACTTGAGTTTATTGAATCGTCTTTTGTTTGGTAACGAGTAGGGAGGAGACGCTAAATCAGAACCTTAGGACCTAGACATTCGGTTCTGAAATAGCTGCACTATATTATCGAATAGGCGGTACTAACGACAGAAGAAATATGCCCGAAGTCCTCCCTGAGTTGTAGCCAAAGCTTTTACCTAAATATCAGACCTAAAAATATTTTCAGCGAACGAATGCTTTTAAGATAAAATAAATTTAGAAAATAGCGTGGATGTATATGAATAATTAAGGATTTCATTAAGATAATAAACGCGCAGTGTTCTCATAATAGAATTAATGAATCTCTATCTATATCTTTGGAGTTGGAGGAGTATGAAATTTGGCACACTTATAGTTTATATAGAGAAGGAGGACAGAATGCTAATTATTATTTTTTAATTATGCATAAAAAAACATGACACACTCTACCTTGGCGAAATCTATGATTATAGAAGTCTTTGTTAACAGAACCTTAATAATTTTCAAAATAATAATTTAAATTATTTGTTGTCGAATTTTGACCGCTGGGCGACTAATCACGTTAAATAATTAGATTAAAAGCAATTTAATTTAAAAGATCGTTTATATCGTTTAGCCTTAATATCATCAAATTCTTAAGAAGCATAACATTTAGGTCTAACATTATAAAACTGTACGTAAGTACATAGAGGGTTTTAGCTAAAGTCATAAGGTTCCTGTCCTAGCGTAGTCGCATAATGGTCAAGTTAAATGCAAGGGGTGTTAGGAATATTGTAACTTAAATAGTTCAGTTAAGTCTAAAACACTCCGTAATTAGACAGCGTAATTAGGGCAAAATACTACTTGAATAGTACCAAGTAGAGATTGTTGTTTTAATAGTTCATTACCTTATTATCTAGTTTCCTATAGTAATAAATATCGGTTGATCTTGTATCTACGCACGTCGAAGTGTTCCGTAGAATTGAGACGAACATTTTTTTTATTCCTCTTCCACCGGACGAACAAGATTTTTCCGGTCTTTTTATCTTTTGTTTATTTTATTAACCCAATAGGTACTATTTATATTTGTATTTTTTCTTGTTTTCTTTAATTGTTTCAAAAAGTTAACATTGTCTTTATCTCTATTACAATCTTGCTCACTTGGTTCTAAGTTTACATTCCTTATATAGATATGCTTATTTTTAATATACATATTTATTTATTTATTGGTTTCTTATTAAATATATACCTACTCTTGTAAATTATATTCCTAATTTTTGTTACGGTTAAACGTATGACGCTTAACTTTAAATTAAAAACATTATTATGCTTTTCTACGCCATTACTAAGCGAAATATAAAATGAACAAACTTGCCAAATAGTATCAAAATAAATTTTGAAAAAATATCATACGTAGATATTATTCTATGCAGGACGATTTTACAAGTGTTCCATTTTTAACAATGCTTACTTGTATTTAAAATCAAATTCGAAAATTGTATTTCAAATTTGGTATATTTTAAATTAGCTTTATTGAAATTGCAGCGCAAAATACCAATTCCGATCTATAAAAAAACCAATTTAGCCCATCCTAACAAACCAACGAATACAGCCCGCTATAATTCAACCCCTGTAATTTCCGTACCGTCAGTTTCATACCATTGCTTCTAGTCCCGTTGTATACTACGTCATCCTACTTGAACGTAGGGGCATCGCCAAAAGTGTATTTGTCCCACTCGCACAATCGTGGGAAATGAGAGATAGCGTTATATGCAGTGTAGTGTTTAGTATTGTGAAGGTAGCAGGATGACATCGAAGCGCTATTGAGCTCCGGACAAGCCTGGATTTGACGGTTTGTGGTTTGAACCGAGTCGGGACGCTTTAATGAGTATTTTGCGTATGCGAAGATTTATCGTGTTCATTTTTGATTTATATTATTTTCTTTCTTTCTTATAGATTTTTTATATTATTTTGTAATTATAAAAAAAATTAATGTGATATTCGGCAGGCAAGCACATATTTGTGGTTTTTGTTTTTTACTGTAAATCCCACCTAACAGTAATGAGAATAGTTACTTAGCGTTGTCCAGGGTCTTAGAACAACATTCAACGTGTCAGTGCTGTCACCGCAATATAGAAAACGATTGTCGGAACATAAAGACAAATAAACTATGCTAACAAGCATATCCTAGTAAGTGTGGGATCCTCTGGAAAACTATTGCAATGTGACGGTGGATTGGTGGCGAGATAAGGTCTCTCTCCCTCTCTTCCCTTGCTTCCTCTTCCACGTCCCTTTGCAGTCTCCCGGCCATCGCATCACGTGCGCATATATTGTATATTCCCAAATTACGCTAAAGCATGTTACGCTTGTGTTATGGGTAATATACAATGGATTACGCTGGGGCCGATCACAGACACCCAGACTATAGCAAATAACGGAGAAAATTCGTTGCCAAAATTTACCCTACTCGGAATTGAATCCGGAGCTTCTGTGTTGCATTGAGGTCACCCGGCTACGGTACAGAGGCTGTCAATATGAATTAGTTACTAGCGGCCACCTTCGACTTTGTCTGCATCTGTCTTGAAAATTCCCATTATGAACATATCAATCAACAATGTCTCTTACGGATTTGCCTGGTTTTGCATCTCGCACCCGATAATGACTCATGACGACGATTTGCACTTGTCATTTTTGGTTATATTTTGGCCAATTTAAACATTCTTTTTTTATTGGATGAGTTCAGCAGATAGGCAGACGGTCCACTTGATGAAAAGCGGTTACCATCGTCTATGGACATTTGTAACACCAAAACTTGCTACCTCTCTCTAAAGGGAGATTGGAATCTTGTGTTGTGTTTCGGCAATTTATGCCGGATTATAACACAAGATTATTTTGGTGGTAAACTCTATATCAGCGGTGGTAGCCTTCCAGTCAGGCAAATACCCTACCACCTGGTTGTGAGTGTTTTTTTTTTTGCCTCTTACGACAGCCTTCCCGGCCGCAGGACATAGTATTCCTTTTCGTTTCTGCACAGATAAAATATACCGGTAAATATTGTGCTATTATATTATTAACAAGAATTTAAATGATTAACAATAAAGACAATTATTTAACAAGCTTACTCTACAGCCATTTGAAGGTAGTTTAAGTGAACAACGAGTGAGAACATACCCTCGCTACGTAGTTGCAATATAACTCAGCGTAATAGCACTTAGGCAGAACGTGGCTTAGTGTACGAGACTTCTAAACATTGTTAACCGGGCAATGTTATATAGTTAGTTTCAACACAGTTTGCTGAAGTTTGTGCTAGATGGACTAATATGTTGAATTGAATTTGCCTAAGGGTGATTAGCTTCAAGTTATGGCCTTGATTTTCTACACACAAGAAACCACAGCTTGTAAATTTTAGTTATAATTAATTAAATTAATATGGGAACGGCCGAGATGAAATCCTTCAGTCCGGTGGGTCTACGTAAAGTGGCTGATATGGGTTGGGTGTGAAAGTGGAGGACCAAGATATGGCGCGCAAGCATGGGCAAACCTATGTTCAATGGTGGAGTACATAATTAAAGTGTTTTTGTTTAATACGATATAATAGGTGTATAGAAAATAATTTGGGATCGTAAACGACTGCCGCAGTCCAGTATTGTATTAGTTTTATCATTTCTCGCTTCCTGAAAACGGTTTGTCTACATTTTAGGTAATGGGATTAATATAAATTATTTTAATACTAGCTTCTGCCCGCGACTTCGTTCGCGTAGAATAGTTTAAAACAAAGTAAGTTAAAAAAAACCCGCGATTTTGAAAGGTTCTTCATTGACGCTTTGCTCCTATTGCTTTTAAGGTGATGGTTTATAACCTATGACCCTCCTCGATAAATTGGCTATCTAATACTGAAAAAAAAATCAAATCAGACCAGTAGTTACTGAGATTAGCGAGTTCAAGGAAACAAACAAAGAAACAAACTTATCTGCTTTATATATTATATATATAAGATACGACTCTCTCACTGACACCACACCCTGTCAAAATATCCGCTTCTATTATGTTACGTTGCAGAGAAATTACTTTTAGTCTGTTATAAGCTGTTTAAGTAATTAAAGCTTTTTAACTATCCCACGGGAACTATTTAATTTTTCGGGATCAAAAGTATCCTATATGTTGACCAGGGATATAGCTATCACACCATACAAAATTTCATGTAAATCGGTCCAGTCGTTTCGGAGATTAGCCGGTACAAGCAGACAGACAAACCGACAAACAGACAAACAGAGAAACCAAAAATTCGTAAAAAATCTAAGTTAGTTCTATTTCACTTCTTACATCCCCCTGACTCGGTTTTTAGCATTTTTTTTCATTGTACAGAAATTCAATATCCACAATTTTATTATATGTAATAGATAATCAATGAAATCAAAAGATTACTATGTATTTATAATATGCATTTCTGGGGTAGGGTATAGTTATAGAGCGCATTTCTTTATAATGAACTATTATGAACAGATCCGAACTTTTCAAATGTACATTAGTTTTTTTTAATATAACTACCCACAATTAAGTTCATATCTTAGATAAAAAAGAAATGCGCGCTATTGTGACAAGTATGGAAATATTTGAATGGATGTGTGTATGTTTTTGTGGTTTGTATACATGTACATGTTTGATTCAGTATATCTATTTTCGTACTTTAGCAGTGTTATTTTACCATTGCCCTTGGCAACTACCGCCATAGGTTTTTTCATAGTTCAAGATTTCCTTTTCTAGTAGCTTCTAGAAAAGGGGATACTGAACTATAACAAGGTTTGAAGGTTATGAAACAAAAAGCACTGGGCTATTGAAAGGAGCTTAAGATGACAGCCTTCCCATGTACCTACTACATAAGCTATCTAAATATTCGATTCATAATTACGAGCCGTGATTATAAGCACTTGAACCAGCCTCTAATTGTGTTGTAATTAATAATTCAACTTAATAGTTAAATTATTAATTACGGCTACATTATTAATTAACACGGAAAATTATGCTACAAAGAGGATTATTATATTGTTTAAATATTAAAATTTGTTTAGTATTGCTTTTAAAGATTGTAAAGATAATAGATGAAAGGAGTAAAATAGTCCCTATTAGAAGAAATAACGTAGGTACTTACAATGTTTATTAATAAATACAAAAACAGTGCATAGACCTGATAAGCTGTATTAAACTACCACTTCTGATTTAACCCAATAACTACTCTATATTTCAAATTCTAACTAGTAGTCGCCCAGTAGTCGAAATTCGACCAAATTTAAGTTAAATTATAAGTTTGAACATTATTACCGTTCTGTTGTCAAATACTATCCTTCCATAATCATAAATTTCGCCAAGGCTGTTAATTTGACTTTAACAATAAACAAAAGATAATAAATGCGTGTGTGTATCAAATACATGGTAGTCTGTGAATTGTTTTTTAATAATTTATGGCCTTACTTATAATCGTTTGTTAAAATTTAAGAAACTGCTCAGCAACTGATTAACGAAAAACTTACCCATAAACTCCTCTTAAGGATAAGAGGTGGTGGTAAAGAGATCCATAAATAACTTAATAAAACTACGTTTAACGGTTTTAAGCGCGGTAATTTATTTTATTTTGGTTTATCCGACGTTTCGGCCGCTTCTCAGTTGCCGTGGTCACGGAAGACAAAGATGACATTTGTCAAACGTGTATTGTCAAAGTTTTTATTCAGCCTACCGCCAACTTGTTCATTTTAATTATTTAGTTTTAATTTTGTTTATGGATATTATTTACTCTATGGGAGCCTAATCTAATTTACCACCGCTTGACAACATGTTGTGGCTTGAAGAGAAGAATAGGCGCAAGAAACTCTTCAGCAAACATGCCTAGTTCTAAATTTTTTTTATATAATATTAAAATGAGTGGAAGGAAAAAATAAAATAAATTATTTGTCAAGTTGGTTTGTTTCGTCGTCATCTTTG
Organism: Dendrolimus punctatus; assembly: GCA_012273795.1. Lineage (NCBI taxonomy): Eukaryota > Metazoa > Arthropoda > Insecta > Lepidoptera > Lasiocampidae > Dendrolimus > Dendrolimus punctatus. The sequence goes on from CM022542.1 coordinate 1,008,260, forward strand.
TCTTCCGTGACCACGGCAACTGAAAAGCGGCCGAAAAGTCGGATAAACCTAAATAAAATAAATTAAAACCGTTAAAACGTAGTTTTATTATGTGTACAAGTCGCGAAAACTTAAGAAAATACTTATCATAAATAACTGTCAAAAATAACCAACATCGAGAGGTAGTTTAAGTGACTGCTAAGAGGCAAGATGGCAAGTTTTATTTGAAACAACTATTGATTAGGGGCTTAAAAGTCTCTTATTTAAGAGATGGGTAATCCTTTCTTAACGAGACTATTATAAGTAAGGCCCTATATGTTTTATTTTAATTTTAAAAGCTTTTATTAAACTTGCAATGTATGTATGTAAGTTCGGGTGGAATCTTGCAAGTTAAATTTGACCAATGTCCTGGTTTCCGATTGAGCTGAAATTTTGCATACATATATATATCGCGAGACAATGCAATAATGTGGTACTATGGAGCTGATCTGATGATAAAGTCGGAAAGTGGCCATAGGAACTCCTGTACTAAACAAGATAGACCCGCGTGTTTGGGCTCGTTTTGCTTGTCTTTGCTAGCACTCTGCTGCTACATGATATCCAGGCTCCCAAAAGCTTGTATTTAAAAACATTTAAAAGAAAAAAAGACTTTTTATAATACTATATTCCTTGTTGTCTACTTCTATTGTATTTCTTTATTTGCTTATCTAATATATAAAATTCTCGTGTCACAGTTTTCGTTGCCATACTCCTCTGAAACGGCTTGACCGATTCTCATGAAATTTTGTATGCATATTGGGTAGGTCTGAGAATCGGCCAACATCTATTTTTCATCCCCCTAAATGTTAGGGGTAGTCCACCCCTTAATTTTTATTTTATTTTTTAGACAAAATTATTAATTTCTATTTTTTTATGATACAGCATTAAAAGATACATACAACCCTAAATTTTCAACCCTCTACGATCAACACCTATTTTTTACCGGGCAGGACGACGTCTGCCGGGACAGCTAGTGTATCTATATATTTGTCACTTGCTTATCATTCATATTTTTCTAATTTTCTGTTATATAAGCAGAGTAAATTATTTAAGAGATGATGGGGTTGGCATATTGTGTAGAGATGAAAGTCACGTGACAAAAAGAATGTTAAACTGCAAGATTTATGGGTAAAAAATGTAAAGAGAGGCCAAAAGCGAAATGGATGGATAGTGTGAAGGATGATATAAAGATTTGTAGTGTGACAGATAACGTATGTCAGAGTAAAGAAATATGACAGGAAATAATATATTATGCCGATTCCAAATAATTGGGATTGTCAATAATTGGCATTGCAAACGATGCACAATTTAGGGACCACCTAGAATTCAAGACAAAACTTGCCTCTAAGAAGCTGGGAGTGTTAAATCGGTCCAAGCAGTATTTCACTCCACGGCAACACCTTGTCCTATACAAAGCCCAGGTAGGCCGCATAGGGAGTACTGCTCACACTGTAGGCCGGGGCACCCACCTACCAGCTAAATTCCTTGGACAGTATTCAACGTCGAACCGTTCACGTTGTCGACGAGCCCATACTCATAGACGGTTAAGGTACGCTTGGCCTTGGGAGAGACTTCGCATCTCTCTACGTATTCTACCGATTATACAATAGAGAGTGTTCCGAGGAACTGTTCAGAATGGTGCCTTCGTCTTCTTTTTACCACCGCACCGCACGCCATCGGCTGGGCGTTCATCCCCACTTCCTTGAGCCGCTTCGTTCTTGTACGCAACGGTTCTAGAGAACCGTTAGAGAGCGTCTAGAGAGCGTTTCTCTTGCGCACCAGGGGGATTTAGAATACGCTCCCAGCCGTGGTTTTCCCACAGCGCTACAATATGGTTTTTTTTTTAAGTGTCATAAAATTTTTTAGGCCGGCAGCACGTTAGTGAGATCTCTAGTGTTGCAAACGTCTATAGGTGACGGTGACCGCTTTCCATCAGGCTGAAAAAAATGGGAGTAGGTGAAAGAAAAGAGCTGGTTGACATTCTGTTGATATATACTCGAAAAGAAACAGCAGAACTAAAAAAACTGAAGACGAAGATAAATATCTAGGAGGCTCCATCGGAACTTAGGCCTGTCAGAAATATGAGGTAAATAAAACTACATCTCCGAAATGCAGTCAACGAGCCAATTTCTTTGAGAATATAGAAAACACAAATTTCCAATATTTATATGGGTCGGGATGCCAAGCCACTATAATGACATAAAAATAAAGAGGGGGAAAAGGTGAAGTTGGTAGCGATCTTTATTGCGGGGCAAAGTTTAGGGTAGGTTCATCTTATACGCCACCCATAACATTGGGTCTTGCCACAATAGTGATGGGTATGGCCTGATCCGGGATTCAAAGGGCTATTTGGGACTATATAAATGGTATATTCGCGGTGTATTTCTCTTATGGCCGGTTCGTATATCTTAGGATTGATTCACTTGCCTTACCTATATATTACCGTATTTTGTTTTTTAATAATACTAGTCATATTTCGTTTTTGCGTTTGTTTTGTCTTTCCGTGAGCTATGTTGATTCAATTAGCATCATGCTGAGTTAGGACCGTTTTAGAACTTCATTTTCTAGTTGTATTATCTTGTCTATATGTAATCGAAATTAAGGAAAATGGAGGGTCGGTAACTTTCCAAAACCCATTTTATATAATTCCAGTTTCCAATCAATATAAATGATAATAAGGTAAACCAAGTAGATAATACTGCCTTTCTTGGTTTCCAGCTGGACCGAGGGCTTCAATAGGAAACCTATTTACACAGGCTGTGCACAAAAATATGGAGTGCACGTTACGCCTCCTTGAAATTTATCTTCCCCTCCACTTTTGGTTAGTGCTGCTGTTCATTTTGGAGTATAAATTCTTTTTTCACCTCTTCCCAATTATGGAGGATCGGCAAAATATATATTTGCCGGTCATGATCCTCTATTCTGGCGTATGTCCTCTGTCACACCATAAATCATTATACAATCCTTCAAACAATCCTTTCATTTTTAATTCTGATCTATTCTTAAATGTTTACCTACAGGACCAATGATTCTGGGTATATGAAGCATAAGGATATTCAGTCGTAGGAAACTCGGAACAGACAGCATTGCGCCGCTGCCTAGACGATTGAATAAATCGAACACACTGACGCATGTTATAGGTCCTATCATAAATAACAATCTACTGGAAAGTATCAAACTTTCCGATAGTTTGTTCACTTGCTTAAGAAGTGGCTAATCGAGTACGCCTTCTACAGCTTGAAAGAGTGCATGGGATATGAAAATTTATGACATTTTATGAAATATGGAAATTTACGACACTTATTATTTACAAAACTAATAACAACAACAACACTGTTATGAATAAATAAGTTGGCGAGTTTAGGTGTGGGGGGTACTGCGGCGGCTGGCATCTCGCAACTTCTTCCTTTGTGAATGTGTGTGCAGAATCGGTCGCCGGGAGCCCCACATACCCCTCATAGACCTCCCCCGCGGCCCGAGGGAATGCGTATTGCCCCAGCGACATAAAAAATAGGGAATGGGATCCAGAGAATAGGATAGAGAGAAGGGGATCATCAGACCTCTCACTCATGGTACGAAACACGATTAGCTTAAGGCTAACCGTTTTAAGCTGATATTATTAAGATAATGATTCCAGCATGGGTCTACCAAGTCAAAAATAGTGTTTTAAATATTACCATTAAAATATAAAACCTCGATAAACCATTTGGAAACTGGTTTATATTACTTACATATTTTATTTAAAAAATTATCTTGCTTTTGAAGGTGTGTATTAAATATATGTTATACTAGCTGTCCCGGCAGACGTTGTCCTGCCCTAAAGAAACAAAATTTAGAAACCGACTGCAGTGCCATCTGCCGGGCTTATTTGTGAATTTAAACCATCCTCGAATCCACTCTAACACACACACAAAAAATCATTCAAATTGGCCCAGGCGTTTAGGAGTTCACTGTCAACACACGTACAGAAGAAATATATATATAAAGATATGTAATCTGATAAGCACATAAGAATATAATCTGATATGTATTCCAATACTTTAGTAGCGTACTCAAATACCCGATATTATTTTCTTTCAAAGGACTTATACATCGATACTAATATAATCCCACGCTCATCCCTTACAGAACCAATCAGCCTATTAATATCTGTCTCTCGATAATAATATCCCACAAGATGTTATTACGGATATCACTTGATCCGAAAATCCCGATATCATGTTCTGATAATCCCGCATTTTCCGGAACAAGGCGCAACACTAATCCCAAACTTCACTTAGTATGATGAGACTCATTTCATACTACTTTAAGAATGTTCAGTTCTCGATATTCTAGTTTTTTTAGGTCATTTAATCAGTTTTAACTGGCCTCTTCCGAAGGATTTCATTTTAAAACATTGTTACATACCGATAAAGACCGCACATCTGCATGTTGTTAAAACGAATTCTTTTATTTACTTCATGTTTAAACTTTAAAAACATCTATTGTTATCGTACTTATTTTATGGCTGTAATAAGTTTCAAACGAATCAATCCTTGTTTTTATTGCATTGCGTCGAAGCTTGCCAGATGTGCGTGAACGGGGCGCCTTTGTCGGTTACATACAGTTTAGTATAAAACAATGTCTGAACGGAGGGGTGGGGCAGTTAAGTGACCACTACGATACGAGTAAGACGTGTGTAGTACTTTCGATTAGCGATATAGTGACGGAATTGTGGACGGACGTGTTGAATGGCATTGAACCGTGAAGTGTGAACTGGTTGCATCCAGTTTTATTTGTACCTGTTTTATACATGTACAGTTCTATTAAACTCTATAATAATTCCAACGGCATTTATTTCAATTCGAGTCCTGTAGCTCGTTACAATATTTTTAAAGGTTTTGAGTTTTGCTTATATAAATGATAAAAACTAGAAAAAATATTTCGATAAAAACACGTTTGATCAATTTTCGTTATATAGTTTTTTGAGGCATGAGCTATTTTTGTATAAGCGCCATCTCTTCGGCTGTATTAGTTGATACTTCAGGAATATTACTTTTTTCTAATTTAAGGGTACGTTCGCACGGAATCAAGTTCTGCCGCATCGAATTTTTACCGTATACGGTAGAACCGAATGCTCTGTTCACATGGCATTCTAACATACTTCTATAATCCCAGATTTTGTCAAGGCAACAATAAACAAAAGAGTATATATGCGTGTACGTCAAATGCATGGTACAATATTTGTAATTTTTTTTAATTAATTAAATATATTTTTATGCATAATTTAAAAAACATATTAGCATTCGTCGCTTCTTCTTTATATGAATTTCTATATAAGTGTGTGAAATTTCAAACTCCTCCATTTACGAAATCTTCGTAAAAAGGGGGGTAGCAAGTTTTTGCTTGACGTATTAATATATGATAGATAAGAGTGCGTGACATGAGCTGTCAATTGCGGAAGAAGGCGAAGTTCCAAAAACTAATTTATTTAATAAATAACCTCTGAATTTTTCGATGTGTTCATAGTTATTCTGCTGCTTATCTATTTACGGTCTTACTCATATTGAGTTAAAGTAAATTTGTAGTATTCTTTAAGAACCGTCAAGAAATCTTGAAACTTACTCTAACTCAATATAAATAAAACCGTTAACGCTTACAACATTACTTCTATTGCCTTTGGGTTACGAGACCCTAAAATCTATAAAAATTGCTAAGAATTAAGTATGTAATTTTTTTTTTCCGACTTTACATATAAATACTTTTACGTTTTGCTTTTTTTTTTTTTTATAGCGTAGCTGAATAAACTTGACAATAACGTTCGACAATGTATCTTTCCGTGACACGCAATGAAAAGCCGAAACGTCGGATAAACTAAAAAAAAATACCGCTTAAAACGTTAAAAGTAGTTTATTATAATAAGTATGTACTTAAATAAAACATATGGCTTTATAAGCGAAATTTATAAAGCAGAATTTAAGGGTTCAATTTACGACCTAGCCCTAAATAAAAGCGCTCAAAGCGCTACCAATCTCTAATCTAATCAAAAACACTCTAGAACATTCAACACAGATGATACACGACCTTTTCTAATATAGCATCCTCATAATCCGACACTCTTAAGGCCGTGAATATCTCAGTTTTCAGAGTTCCGTAATGTACTGTCAAGGCAGAACATTGAGACTTGGCATAACATCTGTCAAAATGTCCATGTTTCAAACAAATAAATTACTTTGACTAAGATTTTTGTATTTTTCATATATTTTTATTTTTACGTACTACTAATTAATATTCATTGTGTGTCGCAACTCAGAAATAAGTAAAAAAATGCAAAATCCTTTAAATCCAATCAAAAACACTCTCCGACATTCAACGCAGATGCGACGCAGATACCCTTCAACCTTCTCAAACATCCTTGTAATCCAACTTAAGGATAAGATCAGATGTTCACGAGCGAGTCGTAACCGACTTTTTGCCGCGTCACCTTACACTATTTATGTGGAGAACGTTACTTCATAAAGGAAAACAACCCATAAACTACACACGATCCTCTCTTGCCTCATATTGTGTTATGTCAAAAGTTTTTGCTTGCTATTTTTGTTAAGGGCATCGAACCAAAAGAGATATATCGTTGGAGATGGTTCAGTTTTTTATCTGGAGAATGAGTTGTCTTTTTGTTAAATTCGTGTTCTATATTTATTTATTTATTTCAATTACAATGTAATTACTGTTTACAAATAAATCGACAATGTAAGCATCTTATCCTTAGCTTTTTGTGCTAGTAATATACTTCAATGCGCTTCCTTTGAATTTTCTTAAGGGACACGTGAGTATATCTAAATCTGCGCTCACTTCACAAATCTGGTTCAATGTCCGAAGAGCCCTGGTTAGTGGTGCTTGTAGAAGCAGGTTAGTCTTACTGGGCGGTAATGCGAACAATTTGTGTTGTGTACCGCGGGTATAGTTGCTGTGTGCAAAATGCTAGAATACATAACTATAATTTTTATATTTATAATATTTTATATTTATATAACTCTATTTATATAAATTTTATAAATATTGTTACGACGTTAGAAACACATTTTAATACCTTTTTGGTATTTTGACTTCTTTTGTTTACATTGTGTTTAAAATTTGTGTTAAGCAAAACAGCCCATTGTGTATTGTAATCTTTTATGGCAGTAATTAGCCAGGTGTGATTCTAGGAAATTCGGTCCGCGCGGCCGAGCAGACACATTGCATCCGTGCAGTATAAAGCAATGCCTCGATTGATTTACGAGGCATGCGATAGCCACAGGCGAAGCAAGATGTGTTTACATTCGGTAATTTGTTTAGTGATGGGCTTTACGCGTGTTATTGAATTGTGCATTACGTTTGGACTAGTTCTTACTTAGTTTGAACTAGTGTTCAGTTATATTTGCACCTGTGTTATACGCGTTTGTGTAGTTCTAGTAAACTATATAAATAATTCCAACGGCATTTATGTGTTAAGTAGCATTTGGGTGTTTATTTAAGTAATGCGTGGATGATGATTATCCATTGGATAGAATGAGGTACCACTGGCGAGAATCCCTGGCTCAATCGCTGTGAGGGTAGTATAAAATAATTTGTTATACTTTCGATGTATTTAATTACTCAATTATTCCTAATTTAACTTAAAGTATATATACAGAAACCTTACCGTTTACTTGATGTCCACACAAATATTCTAATCTTTATTAAACATTATATTAGTATATTTAGTTTAAATGTATTAGGCTACTACAATTCATTATTAATGAATGATGATATAGATTAATTTGGATTTATTAAATAATTAGAAAACGTCTTATAATATCGCAGACATCAGTCAAATCTCCCTTACCTACATGACATGACCCTCTATTTATATTTATAAACATTGGCAGAGGTTCGCGCTGAAGAATAAAACCTCCGTGTTACATCCTCCCCCTCTGACCTAGATCAAGCGCCCTCGTGTCTAGGTCAGCTTCCTAGGTCTACCTCGCTTCAGTCGCTTATGAACAGGGGAATCAGCGCTCCCTACAAATAGACTTAACTGAAACTGCGGTCTATATCTGTACAAGGTGCTTTCTGGTATGATAAAGCCTCGGTCCGACCAGCTCCTTCTCCCCCTGTTAAATTTAAATATTCTAAACTACCACAAGATACTGCAATTGGTGCTAGAGATAAATTTAGATTTATTTCAATTTAAGAAAACGTTAATAGTATCGCAGACATAAGCTGACGTGTGCATTATAAAATTTCACTTTCGTGCAGGTTACTGCTAAAGTGTAAAACTTCCATGTTACAATATTATATTTACACGTTTATGAAATTGGACTTTTGATGATACAACTAACTAACACCTATATCTACTATCTGATATAGATAGCATCACGTTCATGTATTTGGTCTTGAACTAATAAATGAAGACGTGAGTGGATGAAGGTATATTCGCATATTCGGTTTTTTGCTTTTTTTGCGTAGATGAATGTTATAAGTCGATACCAAATGACTACAGACCTTAGACCATAGATATAAGGTATATTTAAAAAATTAAAATTTCGCTAAAGGTGTTAAGTTCAGTTCAGTTTCAAATAAAATTAAAACTTTTATCTCGATTTATTCAGAATTGGAATTATGCGACTTATCACCTTCATCCACTCATGTCTTCAAATTATACATCAATAAATTGTTGGATGAAACGTGACGCAACATACTACAGTTATAGAAATAAGGAAAATGAAATAATCGGCAGACGAAGACATATGTTGAATATTCTCAAGCCAAGCAAGTTACGCTTGTTTTATATTTATGTAATATACAACAGGTACCACTCTAGAGCCGATCTCAGACTGAAATTTACTAACGCATAGCTCGTTTCTAAATTAGACCATACCAAAAATCGAACCTACAGCCAATATGTCTCAGAGAGCTAGGCCGCCAAAGGCTTACATCGCTCAATCACAGAGACTGTCAATTAATTTACCGTAACAATAAGTTACAATTGCCTACATAACTTGACGTTATTAGGAGAACTTTGTGATTGATGAAATTGCACGACGAACTTACCGATGTGTGAAACTCACCAATTCACCTTGAACTAATGTGACAGCTGTACCGTGATATATTATACCTTTATAAGTACTAATATTGTACGTAATATCTCCATATTGAGAATTCTTGAAAACAAATTTACACAGGTTCTATAATAATTATAGAAGTTTCAAGAAACAGTGGGTTTGAAACCAAATTATTAGAATGTTTTGCTCATATCAGGATTCCTTGGAATACTATATTATATGTTTTATAGTAAGTCAATTTGTATGTTTGTGTATTTTATAGAAAGCAGAAAGAAAAACACATAAATCTATCAATACGTTTACGATAACAGTTACCAAATTCTAAAAATTAACACCTCTTATCATCGCGTTATAAAATAGGTTATAAATGTATATTATTACAAAACGTAAATTATTCTTAATTTTTGTTGGAAATTTCTAGTAATGATTGTGATTTTTGGTGCTCTTGTCTGATAGTTTAAATATTTTTAATTCTTGGTAACCCTACGCGTCAAGTTTGGGTTAATAAATCGATCGACAGCAAATTCTCAGTCTTAAAATCCGCGTTACATTTTATCTGGGGATCCCGTAGGAATCTTTCTGTGAATGATTTAAGAATGCCAGATTAAAAAAAACTAATTCCAGTGTGATTTTTCACTGATCAATAGCAACTTTTAATTAATAATATTGTTACATATCAGCAAAAATCGCACACCTCAATGTTGTAAAAAAGCGAATTCTTTTATTTACTTCGTGTTTCAACTTTAAAAACATCTATTTTCTATGGCTGTAATTAGTGTCGAATGACTTAATCTTATTTTTATTGCATTGCGTCGAAGCTTGCTGAGTGTGCGGGTTAACGCGGCCCTTTTATACAGTTTAGTATACAACAATGCCCGAACGGATAGGTGGGAGAGTCAATCGACGACTACGATACAATTAAGACCGTGAAGTACTTTCGATTAGCGATATAGTGACAAACTTTGCGCGTGTTGAATTGCATTGAATCATGTAGTGTGAACTGGTTGAATCCAGTTTTATTTTGTACTTGTTTTATACGTGTTTGGACAGTTCTATTATAGTCTATAGTAATTCCAACGGCATTTATTTTCATATCAGGAATACCGCGGGAATTTTCCAGAAGCCATTTGTAATTATTATTGTTCGGGTGCACAAAAATAAACTTATTTCAACACAGTTTTCACTAAAACGATAGATTACATGAAGGTTTATGTTACGTAAGTAACGTGATGCACAACCCAGGGTTTTACATGCCGCGTAGCTGCGGGGAAAACACTATAATTCAAATGTTTTGTATTACCGGATCCTAGGTATATCTATGTTTTATTTTTGTGCCAGTCAGTTTAAAATCATATTGAAGTTATTAAAATGGGATTTTGTTTTACAATAAATTTTCTTAATGCTTTGTGATATCTCTTTCTTTATTATTTTGATCAAAGTTCTGATTAAAGCTGCTTGAGATATATTTACTGTGTATGGAGAATGTTATAATTAAAATAACAACTCATGATACATATGATAGTTCAAAAAAAAAATTACTTCCAAGACGCGCCTTGTTATGGTCGTCCAATTGAGTTCAATGAAGAGCGATTAAGAGATCAGCAAGAGCTTATTGCCAACATAACATAGACCAAATTCATGCGGGTAAAACCGCAAGGCGTAGCTATTAAACTATATACCCGTTAACCCCCCGACGCAAACCACAATACGGCACGTTAATATTTCCTTAGATAAACTCCAATATATTTGTGTGGGCAAATATTAAAGTTAGCGTCGGTGGCGGCTGACAGTGGTCCCCTGGGGGCTGGCTGGCTGCCAGGATTAGAGCGCGGCTATGTCGCGTATTGTCAAGGAATTGTTGCTAAGTAACATAATTAAGGTGCTGATAAAAATTTATTGTTTTTAGAGTTCCGTTGCTGTTTTGGCAATAACGGAACTTATGATTTTCCTTCATCTCTGTTATTGTAATGCCATAAGACTACCGCCTATCTCTGTATTCAGTAAGAATACGCCAATTTCGGTTATGGCTCCAAAACCTTTGGCCTTGTGGGGCTAGTTGCCATCAACCACAGAGTACTTTATATTTTTTTTTTTTTTTATTTATTTATCAAAACAACAAATGATTACAGCTCTTTGATTTAAACATAGCATTGAAACCTCTGGGTTTATATTAATGCTATGGGTGTCTACGTCCGTAGCATTTTACAATTATAGCATTATGTGTCATTTAAATAGTGCGTTTTAAGTTTATATTTAATATTTGTTGATGTAATGCTTTCCTAACTCGACAGGTAAGTCATTTAACAAGCGCGGAACTATATATTCAGTCGTGCGCTTGCCGTACATGTTGTTTGCCGACTCGTGACGAACCGGTTTTGGGCCATGGCTCGCGTATATACAGAGTGTTTTATTAGTGTTTGTAGGTCTTGGTTAAAAATTGCTCTTTGAGCATCATTTTTTAAACTGGTTTTCTATGGGTAAACTTTACATGTTTAAAGAGACCTTTTTCATCATTACAATATTGGTTTTTTATTGTTGGTGAAACTAATTGTTTAAGTATTTTTAGTTGAAGATTATAATTTTTTTAATATAAGTATTATACGTACGACCGTAGCTGGTTAGGCATACTGTATAAATGATTCGCCTAAGCATTATAGAGCATTAATTTGTTTTATGAGGTAAGCGTTTTTTTAAAATAATTATATTAGCCAAAAATTGCCATAATTTATTGCAGACGTGTTCAATACTGGTATATATATATATATATACTGGTACCATCAACAATCACAACATTCTCAATACGTTAACGTCACATTAGCAGTGACAGATAAAACGTCACTTACGAACTTCAAGTCACTACATACTTCATTTCTATACGTTTAAAATTGACTGAGTCTATTCGTACGGGTACCGTACGAATAAATATAATTTATTCGTCCAGTACCCGTACAAATAGTCACGTCGTTTTTTTTAAAATTAAGAATGAATTGGATGATTAGCTTGTTTTTTAATTAGGTTAGGTTAGGTTTTTTTTAATGACATGTTTTAAAGAATTATTGAAAACATGAAAATAAAAATAAATAAATAAATTCTAAAATGAGGGTGGGGTATAGATACACGGCACATTTATTTATTATGAACAAATCAGAACATTTTTAATATAGGTTAGAATATAGGTTCGTGGTTATTTTTTTATAACCACCCAAAAATAATTTTCCGACACATACACGATTAGTCCCTATGTGTACTGGCGCTGTACATTACGGAACAAGATCTGCTTAATGTTACTACAAAGTATACGCGAGTATTTGCGTACTGCTCTTGTACGGATTGGAAGAACTTCGTAAAATACTTATTTTCAATCTTTAATTAGGTTAGGTTTTTTTTTGGCCGAGCCTTATTAAGAACATTTTCAGTACTCGTATTAATAATTATACATTTTTCGTCCAGTAACCGTATTAATAGACTCAGCCTAAAAAAAATTGAATGTCTGTACGAATAAATATAATTTATTCGTCCAGTACCCGTACAAATAGTCACACCGTTTAAAATTTGCCAGAGTAACGAATATTGTAAAAACGTTTTTTTTATCGTAGTATAGGTTTGCGTTTGACCACAATCTTGCCCTATGTGGAGCAAAGATGTGGTCTAGGATATATCACGCTTACCTAGAGGGTACCTATTTATAGGGACTTGAAGACACCCAGGTTATAAGCATCGGGAAAGACAGACTCCGGTAATGAGTTCCATTCCTTTGCGGTGCGTATCAAGCTCGATTCAAAGCGCTTCGTTCTTATAGGTGGAATATACGAATTATACGAATTTTTTGGATATCCTCTGTTTCTGTGTCTACAATTTGTATGGACAATCTCTTTTCTTTGAAATGACAAGGTGAAGTCGAAATTTAGTAAATATATGTTACGTAACGTCCATGGAATAATTTATCGCTGCATAATTATAATAATAGCCCATAAATGTCCCACTCCTGGGCTCAGGGAACAGACAGTATACCCGCCACGCTTGTCCAAGGCGGCTTGGCAGGTTTGACACGTTGGCTATCTCGATGTGCACGTTTCATCACGATGTTTTCCTTCACCGTTATTCGTCGTCGTCAGCCATTCACAGTCCATTGCTGGACGTAGACCTCCCCAAGACGGCGCCACTCATACCTGTCCGCTGCCTTTCTCATCCAGCGCCTCCCGCCGACCTGACGTAGGTCGTCGGTCCATCGGGCTGGAGGGCGTCCGACACTCGTTTACCGAGACGCGGTCTCCACTCCAGGATTCGTATGCTCCAACGGCCATCGGTCCTGCGACAGACGTGACCGGCCCACTGCCACTTCCACTTGCTAATTTTGCGAGCTATGTCGGTTACTTTGGTTCTCTTACGGATATCCTCATTTCTAATTTTATCCATAAGAGAAACACCCAACATAGCTCGCTCACCGTTATTAGAACGTGGTAATTGTAACAATATGCACATTATGTCAGAAAACTGTCCAAGTTGATGCGTTCCGGCCAGGATCGAACCCGCGCCCTTTGAGTTTGGGACGCGAGCGCTAGCCAATACGCTACCACGATTTCCTGCATTTTTTTATTTTTAAATCTTGTCGGACTCAGGCGAACTCGATTTCCCGAGACTAGTTACAATTTCAACTTATTATACAGCTATCTTATTTCTATCTAACTACTGCAGAAGTCGCGGAAGGCCACGACACACCTTCCATGATCAAATTGATCGTGTACTAGCAGAAGGTGATGTCAGGAGCCTTAAGAACAGACGAGCGTGCATGACAAGAGCTATGAATGTCAAAGAAGCAAGTGAGGTGTGTAAGAATAAGCCTAAATGGCGCTCTGTTGTTCGTGCCTACCCCGCAAGGGACCTGGCGTGAAGTTATGTATGTATGTATGTACTAGGTTAATGCGTGTTTGTATTGATACTAGTGTTAGTGTATGTACAATGTTGGGTTTACGTGGATTGATTGAAGTTGGGAAAGTTGCTGCATAATTAACAGGGTATAACTAAGTAGTCCATGTATGATCAGAATTCTCTCAATATAGAAAATAGAAAAAAATCGCAGATGAATCTAGGAACATGTTTAGGTTTTACTGACTGAGGCTAATGTAATCGTAGTTCATGGCATGAACATTTTGCCTTATCATTGTGATGAGGCAAAATCATCATCATATAATAAAAAGTATGTAGTAGTGACAGGCTGACTGTATTCTATTAAAACAAGACATTACAAAAGACAGGCTTATGGACGATGAAATGGCATTCAGCCAAATGCTGACTAATGTTTCAGATCACACGATACAATGTAAATGAATGACATAAATTACCCAATCAAATCCCACTTAGCGATATTACACGAACGACGGATTGGATACGAAATTTACTCATGAAAATTACCATATTGCTCACCATGGAGTTTTTAGGACATTATATAATACTAGGATGCGCCCGTGTCAGCTCAAGCTGACGAAAAACAAAATAATAACTTAAATATTATAATCAAAGTGTAATAATATATGATTACAATATATTAAATACAGCACAATAATACACAGAAATATTAGGACAACTCCAAGGGTTGTCTCCACGGTTTTCAGGTGTCGAGCAGCAATTTGCTGTTAAAGAAAACTGCGATTATCGAAAAGTAATAGTACAGGATCCCTGGTACAGTTTTCATCATTTATTACTAACAAGTTGATATTTCGTGAGTAGCTTCCTTTTGACTAGACGCCCAACTTTTTTCCTTACAGTAACGTTGGTAAATGATAGCTTAATATGGGTAGCAAGGATAAAATATGTTGATTTGACGAATTTTTGTTATTAAGATAATTATCTAAATAACGTGAAAAATTAAAAAAAAATGTTTTGCCTACTGTCCAACAGAGCTTTCGCTCGAACCAATCGAGATTGGTTAATGCGACCATTTTAAAGTATGCCCAGAAAAAGACTAGATTTCCACCTGACATTGGGCGCAGTCGGTCATACGTGAACCAATTCAATATACCTATAGTAGATGTTCAATTTTTTAAAAGGTCCTTTTTATTTCGAAGCTAGCGAACTGGCAGATGGGTCACCTTATGGAAAGTGGTTACCGTCGCCTATATTGCAATGCCAAAAACGATGCCAACACGTTGTTAGCCTTTAAGGTGGATAAAGGAGATGTTATACCAAAAATGGAAAAAGATGAGATGGCAGAGATGCCAAAACGAAATGGAATAGAAAAACAAGCGGAATCCAACCCTGATAGTAACATTTACTTATTGCAGGAGTTCAGCAGATAGACAGACGACCCACTTGATGGAAAGCGGTTACCATCGCCTATGGACATTTACAACACCAAAGGTGCCATACATAATTGATATCTTAGACTTTATGACTCCAAGGTGTCTCAAACATAGCTAGAAGAGTATCGCCACGTCAAACAATTCATCATGGCCACTTGGCCATTGTGAAATCCGTGACAAATGTTCTGTTATTTCGTTTTCTTATTCCGCGTGGCGGATTGCGAACAACATGATATATTCGGTGCGATTCATAACAGAGGAGTGACAGGGAATTGGCCAGGCGTGACTCCTGATCTTGTAGGCTTGGGATTTGGAAAATGTTTCATGTCCTTCATACTAAAAATACGTGCTACGAAAGGAAATGGAAGTAGGTTACATATAATACGCTTCTTGCTTCAATAACGTAATATTAAAAAAAAAGTAGCGTACTCTAAACGTACTTTAAGTTCAAAAAAATTTACCAAAATTGTACACTTTTTTTTATTTTTTACAATTAATTTAGTGTCATTTACTAGCTTTTGAATATATGAAAGTTGTGATAATATGATAATTTAGCAAAATATAGTGAGTGATAATAGTATTGGATATGTCATGTTATTGAAGCAAAGAAGCGTACCATTGCTGCCACGCCACTGAATGATTGCCAGCCTACTTATTCAAAACATTAAAAGTGAAAATCTTTTTTTTGTCAGTCTGCTTTTATATATAAAAATAAGCCTGAATGGCGCTCTGTTGCTTGTGCCTACCCTACAAGAGACTTGCCGTGAAGTTATGTATGTCTGTATGCTGTTATATCCGATAACTCCTTCTAAACTACGTAACTATAGAAATCATTAATTATTTACAACTAGGATTTATCCCGTGGTCTCGCCCGCTGTACGGCCTCTGTGGTTGAGTGAGCTATGCCTTAGCCGGCGTACCTCACTGCGACGCAGAGGCTCCAGGTTCGAGTCCTTTTATAGTAAATTTCAGAAACTTATTTTTCCGTTATTTACTATGGTCTGGGTGTCTGGGAGCGGCCCCAGTGTTAGTGCGTTGTATATTACCCATAACATAAGCGTAGCTTGCTTAATTTGGGGATATACAATTTATGATAGATAGATAGATAACACTTTATTGTACACCATTACAGAAAACTCTAATGAAATTATAGCCTAAAAATATTTTAAATGTTCCCAATGGCGGTCTTATCGCAAAGAAACGATCTCTTCCAGACAACCCGTGGCAGGAATAAAAACATATTATACTGGTCAAAAGGGGTATATATAAATATTGGAGGATATGCAGCTACTTACATATATTTTATACTTAATAGACATATAAATAAACCTATTGATATTACATACATAAATATATATATACACATAAATAAATATACGTAGAAATATCAAACATCACTATGTTGCAGGTAGTGCTTTTTGTCATATTCCTAAATATTATTTTATTATGATTTAGCTTGTCTGACAGTAACAGGTACTTCAATCCAGAGTCGAATAGCCTGTACAGTAAAAGAATGATTGAAAAAAGATGAATAATGTATGTGTGTTTGTCTGCAGATTATTACTATCTATGTATGTTTTTTTGAGACCACGGGCCATAAAAATGGCCCGGACATTTGGAAGGCTTGCGTGGGGCTATGGGAAGGCCAACACGTAGAGGCCCTTTGACAAGTTTAATGTAAATGTGGCGTGACACTGACCGGCGATTATCCCTGTCTACACCATATAAAAATGCAACCAAGAACAAGCCGCGGCCAGTGTAGGACTATTGTGGGAAATGACGACAAAAAGTACCGGGCTATTGGGGTGAACTACTAGTGGTACTAAGGGTCTCGGAATATGGGGACTATGGCGTCTGCCCGTCGCAATGTTCAGGGAACATGGAAAAATTGGCAGACGGTGACTCGCCACTCCCTGCATGGGCCCCTTAAAATGCCATAATAGACAGGGGCAACATGGGTGTGAGTGGCTAAGGAGTGTAGAGAGGTGGGCTGCAGGTTTACCGAAGCTACTTCTGACGTTGTCCTAGATGACCTAAGCACTAGCTCTAAAACCACTAAATTAAACACTTACTTGACTTGAACTGGTTTATTGAACTGAACTGAGAAATACATAACATGGTATGATACAAATGTATTGCAAACTATATTGTGTTTAATTAGGAGACAGCGCCATCTAGTTTTGCACTAGTAGAACTATAGAACTTAATATGGCGCTATCTCCGACAGACGTAATGCCATTTATCACTTCCACTCCTGGAACTTGAGTCTTATTACTATTATTATTAATAATATACAATACATCATAATCAATATTGCAAAATTTGTTTACGAAAATTACAAGAAATCAAACCCGGAGCCTCTGCATACAGTGAGCTAGGCACATAAAGACCACTCCACCATAAATCCGTCCATAACATTAATAAAAATTGAAGTAAGGAAACAAAATAAAGATACTACTTCGTGCAAACAAAGTATTTTGCACATTTTACATATAAAGTAGTATAGATGGCAATAATAGTATTTAGGACTCCTAAAAGCAAGGGCATTACTACATGTTTCTCAGAAAGCTCTCAGACCTAACGAAGCCGAGGGTCGTACTTCAACCAACATGTCACTGTCGTCTTAGAGGACTTACAAGAGTGCACTTCTTTTTGCAATAATTCACAACTGTCTGCTACATTTCATGTTGTGAAGGAAAATAGCGAAATATAAATGTTTCCATACCAATATACAATAATTACTACATCCTAGTTTTTGGAAATGAAATTTCTATATAAACGGAGGGTATTTGGATTTTTCTGTCGCGAAAAAGCATTACGGCCGTGGTGACAGGCGGCATAAGATTAGGGTAGACGTGGTGAGAAAGAAAGTGAGAAGAAATTTTTTTATTGGTTCCGGATCGAATTGAGTTTTTTTTAATATTTGAGCAAATAAAATATGTTAAAATAAAAAATGCATTCTTAAAAATTGTTAAATGTGAATAGACCACATTCACACACACTCATTCTTTTTTCCTATGTGTGTTAATATGTGTCTCTCAGTAAAACGTTTTCATTTTAAATTTGTATATCTCGGATGTGCTTTTAGCAGGGATGGAAGGTACACCGCTGATATAGAAAGAAGAGTGAATTTGGGGAATAGTATGAATGGAGCGTTAGGTAAACATCTAGGCGCTAAGAACCTCAGCTGGAAGGCCCAGCTTGCCATACACAACGCGGTGCCTACGCTCACGTGTGGATGCGAGAGTTTGGTATGGAATAGAGAGCACGAAAGTAGAGTAAACGCGGTCGAGATGCGAGCACTGCGCAAAATCTGCGGAGTGACGCTCGCGGACCGCGTTCGTAATACCGAAGTAAGAAAGAGAGTTGGTCTGAAAGAGAGTGTCGGGGTGAAGGTAAGGAAAGGAATGCTCCGGTGGTTCGGGCATGTGGAAAGAATGTATGATGAAAGAATGACTAAACAGATATACAATGCAAAAGTGGATGGATGCAGAAGTCGCGGAAGGCCACGACACATCTTCCATGATCAAATTGATCGTGTACTAGCAGAAGGTGATGTCAGGAGCCTTAAGAACAGACGAGCGTGCATGACAAGAACTATGAATGTCAAAGAAGCAAGTGAGGTGTGTAAGAATAAGCCTAAATGGCGCTCTGTTGTTCGTGCCTACCCCGCAAGGGACCTGGCGTGAAGTTATGTATGTATGTATTTTAAATCTGAAATCCAAGATAATCGAGGCAAATACAAATCCTCAGCCTTTGAAAAATGGACCTAACCTAGCCAAATCATAATTTGCAGTAAACCTGCGAGAAATCCAAATGTGTGCTGGGATTCGTTTTTCCACTTCTCCGTTGAAGTTTCACTTATACTATTTATCCTAGCACACATTTCGATTTTTTTGATTGCGAGCATTTACATATTGTTTTAAAATTGACAGTTAAATTTTCTAACTTTTCCGTATTTTTTTAATTGTACGAGTTCTGCAGACAGGCAGACGGCCCATGATGGAAAGTGGTTACGATCGCCCATGGAGATTTGCAACACCAGAGGTGCTACAAATGTGGTGCTGCTCTCTTAAGGGATACTGCAATCTGGCCACCGATACCGGAACACAACTCAAGGCTCTTATGGCGACATACTCTAATAAATAGACATGCGTTTTAAAAAAACCATGTCAAAAAAGGAACAAAATATAAACCTCAAATCAACTCTTTCCCTTAGCTTGCCGTTTGATCCACATAATATTTTATTAAATAATCGCGACGAATATACATAATAAAACTAAGTTTTAACGGTTTTAAGTGCAGTAATTTATTTGATTTTTATTACTCCTATTTCTCTGCAAGTCACAACATGTTGCGCAGCGGTAGTAAATTGGATTACGCTCTCATAGACTAAATAATAACCACAAACAAAATTAAAACTAATTAAAATGAAGAAAATGGCGGTAGGCTAAATAAAACTTCTAACAATACTCATTGACACTAGACAAGTTTGTCTTCCGTGATCACGGCCACTGAAAAGTGGCTGAAACATCGGAATAATAAAATCTCAAATAAATTATCGCGCTTAAAACCGTCAAAACTTAGTTTTATTAGAAAACTAGCGGCCCCGACAGACGTTGTCCTGCTCTGAAAAAATAAAAATCTATGACCCGATCCCAGCGCCACCTACCGGTTCCAATTGTGGATTTAAACCATCCGGGGACCCACTCAAACACACAAAAACAAAATCGCTCCCCGTTGTTATGAGGATTCTAGAACCCGATCTCAGCGCCACCTACCGGTTCCAACGGTATAAAAGCTATCCTATCATTCAAGTTGGATGAAACTGCACACGGTGTGCAAATTTGATTAAAATCGGTTGAGTAGTTTAGGAGTCCATCGCGGACAAACATCGTGACAGGAGATTTGTATATATTAAGATGATCCTTACTAACTACACTATGATTTGGTATACAGCATGTATTATTTTTGAAAATCAGCCGTATTCTGTAAAGGGTAAATGATATTCCAAAAATCTAACAATACCACTTTAGTTTTCATCACAATCAGCTCCGAGACTCGTTTAGTATTTGGTCCTGAAGGGCCGCTTGAAAAATTCACCTATACAATATATACACGTGTAAATAATGCTGTACGGGTATATTATTTCACTAAACATCTAATTGAAGATTAAAATAAAGAGATAAGATGAGAAAAGATTCTGTACATTTTACATGAGAACAAAAAAGAGTTTCTCAAGCAAAAAGGTATTAAATAACAAAGTACAGTGGGCACAATATAAAGGGCTGAAGTCACGTTTAAGTGTAAGAAGTGCCCTTTGTGACGTGAGAGGCGAGGCGGCATGTTATTTCGAGTGGGGGTTAGTTGGGGTATGCAAAATACGTCGTGAAATTGTACATTTGGGCCTTACTTATAATAATCTCGTTAAGAAAGGATTAGCCATCTCTTAAGTAAGTAATAATACCTAGTCATTTTATATTGATTAATTTTATAAACTTTTAGCATTTCCTTTAAAATTAGCACTATACCTACGGTAGCGCCACCAATTTAATGTCTTGTGCCGTTACTTTACTATCTCTTATCCTTAAGAGGAGTTTATGGGTAAGATTTTCACTAATCAGTTACTGAGTAGTTTCTTAAAATTTAAGAAACGATTATAAGTAAGGCCATTGGTTTTTGTTCCTTGAAATGGGCAAACAAACCGACAGCTCACTTGATGGAAAGTGGTTATCGTCGCCTATGGATATTTGCAACACAGGAACTGATGTCAATGCGACTTAACCAGGCTTTTATACAACTTCCCAGGTTTGGACTAAGCAGTAAAGTAGTAGTAAACAGTACATACATACATAACTTCACGCCAGGTCCTTGCGGGTAGGCACGAACAACAGAGCGCCATTTAGGCTTATTCTTACACACCTCACTTGCTTCTTTGACATTCATAGTTCTTGTCATGCACGCTCGTCTGTTCTTAAGGCTCCTGACATCACCTTCTGCTAATACACGATCAATTTGATCATGGAAGATGTGTCGTGGCCTTCCACGACTTCTGCATCAATAGTAAACAGTAATTTAATTAAAGAGATTAATATTTATCTTGATTATATTTTCGTATCTTTTAAACATGCTATTAAAATAACTAACATAATCTATCCTCTAAATTCTATGACACAGGAGTTTGTATCATTTGCAGTCAAAAATTAAAACTTATTTACGGACAATTTTTCCGACCAGGAATTGTGAAATAATACAAATTCTCGCGGCCTGTCGTAAGAGGCGACAAAACAACCCACAGCCAAGTGGGCAAATTTGCCTGTCTGGATGGCCACCACCCCTGGTCTAGAGCATGCCATCATAACAACCTTGAATTGTGTTCTAGCGTCAGTGGCCAGGTTCCAATATGCTTTAAGAGAGCAGCAGTGTATTGGTAGCTTTAGTGTTACAAATGTTTATAGCCGACGGCAGGCCTTTTATTGTTAGTTCTTTTTTGGAGGCACATCCATTCTCGAAAGCAGTAAGTCAGTTTTTTTTTGGTGTCTGGGTTCTCAGTGTGATCTGTTGTATATTACCCATACCACAAGCGTACCTTGTTTAGCTTGGGGATATACAACATGTGTGTTTGTGTGTCGATTATTATTTTACTGTATGTCTTTGAAGACCATGGGTCATAAAAATGGCCCGAACTTATGGAGGGCTTGCGTGGGGACTACAGCGTCTGCCCGTCGCAATATTCGGAGAACATGGAAAAACTCCCTGCATGGTCCCCAAAAAATGCCATAGAAGACAGGGGCAACTCATTATTATTGTTGTTTGTAGCTCCACTCCAAAAAACCTATTAAAAATTTGTTTTTTTTTTCATTTTTTAGTGTGAATTTTATTAAACTTAATGAAACTGCATTACACTATATATTTTGTTGTTGTTATGTATTGTATAGTTCACCGTAACTTCACTTTATGGTCCCAGACGGAAGAACAGCGCTAGTCCTTGTTGGCTAGCATTATGCTGAGGCTGGGTCCAATTTAGGACTTATTTTTATGGTTCTAAATAAAATATTTTCTTTCTTTCATTTTTCAGTTTTTATGGCAATTTTTCGATATTTATGAAATTTCCTTTAAGGGCACTCCGTGCCCCCAAAGCCCTGGGCGACGGTAACAACTTCTAACACAATCGGGCCGTCAGCCTATCTGCTGTATTGCAGTAAAAAAAATCCCAACGATGCGCTCAGGAAAACCGTCCAATTACTTTCCGTCAGATACCTCGTTTGTTTGTTTGCCTATTTTATGCAAAACATATCACTGAAACCAAATTACATTTCAGTCTTAGGTATATTTTTTACACCATCTCCCCTGAACACGAGCTTTATGCAACAGTCCATTTTATATATCCCCAAAATCCCGTCATGTTGCCTTTTGAGGCGTGAAATCGCCTTAACGGCACTCCGGGGTACATCTGAGACTTAAAATTTGAAACGATGAATTTGGATTAAAAGCGATGTTATTTGAGAATACGGCTGCGATGGAATTGGGAGGTCTTAAAAGGGTTCCCGAACTTAATACTTTAAGATTTTATTCTGTACTGAAATATTATTCCAAAGGTTTTGGGATTTGGTTAAATGTATTAACTGTTCCTTTGAATTTGTTTGTACTTTGAAGTAATTAAAAATTAAATGTTTATGTCTAATTGATATTTACGGTTCCTTTGATAAATTGTGAATTGCATAAGTAGTTCAGAAATATTACTCATTATCACTATATCAGCTAAAGTAAAGAATGTTGGCGTTAGTATAAATTTTAATCTTTCGAAAAAAAAAAGTTAAAATGATATTGTAACAATTATTTGCGTAACAATGATTATTATTGATGAAGAAAACACAAAACGTATTTCACGCCCTTAAATACAATTAGAGTCTTGCGCAACGCAAAATTTGCCGCTAAATATGTTTAGAGAACTGTCAATACGTTTTGTGTAAAATGTATTTAGGCAATTTAATATGATTAACTAATTTTATTTAAAAGCTATAGTTATGCAAGCGGCCCTAACAGTAGGTGGGTTTTTTAATTCTTTTTTTACCGTTGGAGTTCAACAGACGAGCAGACGGCCCACTTGATGGAAAGTGGTTACCATCGCCTAACGACATTTGCAACACCAAAGGTGCTACAAATGCGCTGCTGCTCTCTTAAGGGAGGCTGGAACCTGGTCACTAACGACGGAACACAACACAAGGTTGTTATGGCGGCATACTGGAGACCAGCATACTCTAGACCAGGCATACTCAAGACAAGTAAAACGTGACCAAACACGACGGGTCTATCTTGTTTAGTACAAGAGTTCCTATGGCCTCTTTCCGACTAGATCATCAGTTCCATGGTACCATATTATTGCATTATCAAGCGAAATACATATGCGTGCAAATTATTTTTTTATTGCAGGTGATCAGCAGACAGACAGACGGCCCACTCGATGGACAGCGGATACCATCGCCTATGGACATTTGCAACACCAAAGTTGCTACGAATGCGCTGCTGCTCTCTTTAGGGAGCCTGGAACCTGGTCACTAATGCCGGAACACAACACAAGGTTGTTATGGCGGCATACTGTAGACCAGGAGTGGTCGCCTTCCAGTCGGGCAAATGTCCTACCACCTGGCTGTGAGTTGTTTTGTCGCCTCTTACGACAGGCCGCCGGGCCGCAGGAAATTGTTTCTTTCTCCGTTCCTGCACGGATAAATAAACCGGGAAGTTGGTGATATTCAACTTGCAAGATTCCACCCGAACTTACATACATACATAGGTACATCCATTGCAAGTTAAATAAAAGTCTGGTCTGGATATCACGTAGCAGTAGAGTGCTAGAAGACTAGTAAAACAGGCCCAAACACCACCTCACTTAAAACCGTTAAAACGTAGTTTGATTAAATTTTTGACATTTACTTTATTAACACAAACAGACAATCCACTTTCATTGATAAAGATAGCGTACAGTATGTTACCCATTGAGTACTTTTAATACTTCATAGACCTATAAAAACGAATCCTTTCATAAACTTTAATATCGTCGTAAATGGCAAAGGGATCATGTTATTCACAACAAGTTATAACATTTTACTACTTAATATTGTTATGTTGATAAAATCACGATATAAACTACTTATAATAAGCTTTGTTGAAATTTCCTATCCGTGCAGGAACAGAGAGAATACAAATCCTTGAGACCTTGGTGGCCTGTCTTAAAGGAGACATAATAACCCACAGCCAGGTGGTAGGGTATTTATCCGTTTGTATGAGTACCCCTGGTCTAGAAAATACCACCATAAAAATCTTAAGTTGTGTTCCAGCGTTAGTGTAATATATATGAAACTAGCTGACGCGGCTACCCATTGCTTTGCCTAGACAAAAAAATTATGAAATGAAATTTATTATATTATTACAACTCAAGTCCCGACAAAAACAAAATCCACCTGCATACCTGAAAAAGACACATTTTATTACCTGTCGGCATTTGAACTAACTGTAATTCTTTTGTGATGGTCTTCTTTAGTTTACTTATTTATTGTCATACGTTTCTAGAGAACAGCCCATTGTTTTACTGTACTATGGCTGCTTCCGGCTGACTCATTGGCCAGGTGTTTCGGATTGATTGAAGGAGGGGCAGTCAAGCGAGAACCACAATCAAGACGAGACGTGTGTACATTCGGTAATCTGTTAGTGACGGACTACGCGTTTTATTGAATTACGACCTTCTGCATTAGGTTTGGATTTGTTGTGTTTGGTTATATTTGTACCTGTGTTATACATATTTGTATAGTTCTAATAAACTCTATAATAATTCTGACGGCATTTTAATTCGAGTCCGCTAAACTCGTAATATGTCAACAAGTCTAACTCAAACACTATGTGGTACAAATCCAGCAAAATGAACAAATTCATCAAAATCAGTTCAACACTGTGACATGGAATTTTTGTGTATACAGATAATAAAAATTAAGACTCCAGCTCTAAGATGTTGAATGGTATGGTTTCTTAGTCAGTCAAAGCCAAAAAATTAGTGGCCTTTTATTAACTTTACGAGTCCCTTTATTGTACGTGGACTATGACACGCTTTTTATGTGCCTAAAACTTTTTATATACATTTAGGTTATTTTGCGAGAAAGCCCAAAATGAACCAAGGGGTAATTTTTATGTTACATTCAAAAAAGTTTCAAAGCAATAAAAAGTCGATTCCCTCAACAAAAAACGAAACATATACCAGTAAAGTGAATTAAACATGAATAAAACTGTGATAAAGCTGAGGAGTGCTGGTCGTAAAACCAGAAGGGGCGCTCTGAACCCTGAAGTAGCTACCTCGCAATTTATTAATCAATCTGATTAAAATTAATTAAGGTTTGGTTATGGTAGTTTTTATTGCTGGATTGCCGCGTTTAATCTTCAGCCAATCGATGTCATATACCTCCGCTATCCTCATCCAGACCCAGCCGGCGACCTTACGCAGATTGTCGTTCCATCGGGTTGTGGAGCGTCCTTTGCTACGTTACTGAGATAATCTCTACTTCAAGACACATGTCGTCCGTGATATATACATGTAATATAATATACATACATCTATGATATAAACATAATATGATATTGTTACGAGTTGCAGGACTCGAATTAAAATGACGTTAGAATTACTATAGAATGTAATAGAACTATACAAACACGTATAACACAGGTACAAATATAAAAGTCGCGCAAAGTCCGTCATAAATAGATTACCGAATGTATTACACACGTCTTGCTTCGCTTGTGCTTATCGCTTGACTACCTCATCTCCCAGTTGGGGCATTGCTTTATACTGTACCGATGCACTATGTCTGCTCACCCGCGTGGGGAATTTCTTAGAATCAGCTTGTATCATAAATACGAGACACCTGGCAGTGATCACAATACAACAATAGGCCCCAAAAGATTACAATATATAATGGGCTGTTTTTTAAATTACAACTTTTAAACACAAAGTAAACAACAGAAGTTCAAATGCCGAAAGGTACTAAACGGCAATAGATACATAAATACCTAATACTAAACTAAAATTAATAATAATAATAATCATTTCCCGCAGGGGGGCTTTGTGGCGAAGCCTTAAGTGAGTAGCGACACCTCGTACCTGACTCCGGGGGCAAGGCAAGGCCTCCGCCTCCGTGCTTGCCTTAACCAGCCGGCACGGAGTGGAGATCGCTAGAGCTAAGACTCAAGCTCCAGGGGTGGAAATGTTAAATGGCCTAACGTCAGAAGTAGCTTCGGTGAACCTGCAGCCCACCTCTCTACACCCCTTAGCCACTCATATCCATGTTGCCTCTGCCTTTTATGGCGTTTTTGGGGACCATGCAGGGAGTGGCAAGTCACCGTCTGCCCATTTTTCCATGTTCCCCGAACATTGCGACGGGCAGACGCCATAGTCAACATATTCCCAGTACCCCAGTACCACTAGCAGTTCACCCCAATAGCCCGGTACTTTTGTCCTCATTTTCCACAATAGTCCTGCACTGGCCGGGGCTTGTCCCTGGGTGCATTATTATATGGTGTAGACAGGGATAATCGCCGGTCAGTGTCACGCCACATTTACATTAAATTTGTCAAAAGGCCTCTACGTGTTGGCGTTTCCATGGCCCCGCGCAAGCCCTGCAAAAGTCTGGGCCATTTCTATGGCCCGTGGTCTTGAAAGACATACATTGAAATAATCATTTATATCGAATTATTTCAAAAACATTTTTAAACAATTCATATGTTGGTTAGTAAAATTGCATAAAACAGAAATACCTAAAATTAGTGTTATTAGAACTTATAGCCTAAAGTTTTGTTACAATAATAGTACCAGCTTTACATTTGCTGGCACAACAATTAAATATACAAATACATTAGGGTGGTCGTTAAAAATTAAATTTCTTGCGACGCCTCCTAAAAAGCTTCCTTTTAATGAAAAAACACTGGGATTTTTTTATAATTTTTTCAAGTCAAGACAACACGTGCCTCAAGACGATTCAAGTTAAAACTAAAAATATAAGAAAAAACGAAAGATAAGCTTGAATCACGAAGAATTTTAAACTTTTTCTGAAACTATAATTTGAAATTCATCACTGAGAATGATAATACGGAAGGTATTTCATTGTTAAAACTTTTCCAATCTTAAAATAATTATTACGTCTAAGTATGAAGAAGTTTCCTGAAAAAACATGATATTACCCAAAAATTAACTTGAATCGTCTTGAGGCACGTGTTGTCTTGACTTGAAAAAATTATAAAAAAAATGCCAGTGTTTTTTCATTAAAAGGAAGCTTTTTAGGGGGCATCGCAAGAAATTTAATTTTTAACGACCACCCTAAAATACATGCATACACATGTATACATATATTGATTAGTTTTTCATTTATATTGTATAAGTTTAATTTTTTAATGCAAGATAGCTCATAATCTAAACTATTTCGAGGCTGGTTCTGTAATTAACACATAAATGTTTAACTTGTATTAGCTTAGAATCTTTGCTTAATGTCTTTGAAAGTACTGTTAAGTGCCTAACCAACGAAGGTAAGCTAAAAATGTATACAGGTAAAGCAGCCAAAAGCTAACTTAGTAATGTCTTCCAAAGAATTCGGAAGTCACGTGCCGGATGCCCATCTCGTACAGTGAGAAATAAATCTTGCAGTCAAACGGATTACAAGGGCCGACCTGCAAACGCTGAGTGGTCCATACGTTTGAACTAGCCGGTCAAATAGAGGTGTGTAATATAACAACGATTTAGTACAAAGATACAGCATAAAATGGAGTGATTTCATTTCAAATAATCTACTACAAAAATGCATGATTACAAAATTGAGACGGTAAAAAACAATAAACGGCCTTATGGTTTAATAATAATAATAATAAAATAATTAACCCGCAGGGGGGCTTTGTGGCGAAGCCTTAGGTGAGTGGCGACACCTCGTACCTGACTCCGGGGGCCAAGACAAGGCCCCCGCCTCCGTGCTTGCCTTAACCAGCCGGCACGGAGTGGAGATCGCTAGAGCTAAGACTCAAGCTCCAGGGGTGGAAGTGATAAATGGCCTAACGTCGGAAGTAGCTTCGGTGAACCTGCAGCCCACCTCTCTACACCCCTTAGCCACTCACACCCATGTTGCCCCTGCATTTTACGGCATTTTTAGGGGCCCATGCAGGGAGTGGCGAGTCACCGTCTGCCCATTTTTCCATGTTCCCTGAACATTGAGACGGGCAGACGCCATAGTCCCCATATTCCCAGACCGCTAGTACCACTAACAGTTCATCCCAATAGCCCGGTACTTTTTGTCCTCATTTCCCACAATAGTCCTACACTGGCCGGGGCTTGTCCTTGGGTGCATTATTATATGGTGTAGACAGGGATAATCGCCGGTCAGTGTCACGCCACATATTTACATTAAATTTGTCAAGGGGCCTCTACGTGTTGGCCTCCCCATGGCCCCACGCAAGCCCTCCAAAAGTCCGGGCCATTTTTATGGCCCGTGGTCTTGAAAGACATACATATAATAATAAAATAATTATAAGTTTTGAGATCTAAATTAATGAAACATTTGACAAATAATAACATTTTGGCCAATACTCAAAACGGATGTAAGGATGGGTCCCGTGGTACTAAGGAGCTCCTCCTCATTGATATGACCATTAGTCATCAGGTACGGCGAAACAGGAAAAATCTGTCTGTTGCCTGGATTGACTATAAAAAAGCCTATGATTCGGTGCCCCATACATGGCTGGAGAAGGTCCTAGAGTTGTATAAAGTAAATGCAACTCTCCGTGCTTTTCTTAGTTCATGTATGGGGCAGTGGACCACGGTGCTTAGGCATCCAGGGGACAGAGGGAATCTTTCTGCTTTGCACGACCCAATAAGGATCAAGCGGGGCATTTTCCAGGGTGACAGTCTGAGTCCACTGTGGTTCTGTCTAGCTTTGAATCCACTAAGTACACTACTTAGGGAGTCAAAGTTAGGCTTTCAACTTCGGAGAGGGGGCGAGATTATATCACACCTTATGTACATGGATGACGTGAAACTATTTGCATCGAAAAAGCCAGATCTTTTGCAGTTACTAAAGATTACTGAAAGCTTTAGCAACTCCATTAGTATGGAATTCGGTGTAGATAAGTGTGCCGTCATGCATGTACAACGAGGTAGAGTTGTAAATTCAGAAAATTTACAACTATCTGAAAATATATCCCTCAAAACCCTCTCTGAAGGTGAAACCTACAAGTATCTTGGTATATCAGAGTCGTTGGGTATTCCTGATGCTGATGTGAAGCAGGCGATGAAGGACCGTTTCTTTTCCCGCCTGAGAAGGGTCTTAACCAGCCTTCTCTCAGGTGGAAATAAGGTTCGAGCCTTCAACGCTTGGGTCATGCCAGCATTAGCATACTCCTTTGGCATACTAAGATGGACTCAAACTGAATTAGACGCCCTGGATAGACGGGTTCGTTGTTTACTGACAACACATAGGATGCACCACCCACGTTCGTCTGTGATGAGACTGTACATCCCACGGAAGTGTGGAGGTAGGGGGTTTTTAAATACCAAAGACCTCCACAACCGTGAGGTGTACAATCTCAGAGAATATTTTCTCAAAGTAGGCGAAACAGCGGGTATGCATCACGATATGGTGTCAGTAGACAAGGGGTTCACCCCGCTATCCCTAGCAAAACAGAACTGGCAGAAACCGTTGGTAATGAGTGCTTCTGATCGTATGGACGTATGGAAGAGCAAGGAGCTGCATGGCAGGTTCTATCAGGCTTTAACAGGGCCTGATGTGGATCTACCAGCCTCGGTGAACTGGCTACGTTTCGGTGACCTATTTGGGGAAACCGAAGGGTTTGTCTGTGCAATTATGGACGAGGTTATCAAGACGAACAACTACCGAAGGTACATTCTGAAGGACGGCACGCTTGACATATGTCGGGCGTGTCACCACCCTGGTGAGTCTCTCAGACATGTCACCTCCGGTTGTTCTCATCTTGCTAACAGCGAGTACTTGCACAGGCATAACCTAGTAGCCAGGATCATCCATCAGCAACTTGCTCTTAAATACGGACTTGTCTCGTTGGAGGTACCTTATTACCAATACAAGCCCGAGCCAGTTCTTGACAATGGTCAATATCTGCTCTACTGGGACCGATCAATTATTACAGATAGGACTATTGTCGCCAATAAGCCTGATATTGTGATAGTTGATCGGTCTGCGAGACGTGCTATAATTGTAGATGTCGCAATTCCCCATGATGGTAACCTCGTGAAAGCCGAGAAAGAAAAACAAATAAAGTATATTGATCTCGCTCACGAGGTTACTGCCATGTGGAACATGGACTCTACAATCATAGTACCGATAGTTGTGTCAGTGAATGGATTAATAGCGAAGAGCCTTGACCGACATCTTGAAAGGCTCTCGCTTGGTACCTGGGTGAAGGGTCGGATGCAGAAGGCAGCCCTGCTGGACACGACCCGTATCGTGAGGAGGTTCCTATCTCTGGAACCTTAACCACCGGTAGCTTGGACCCTAGGCCCTGCTGCCGGCGGACATCGGTTTTTTACATTTTTTTTTAAATATATGTTTTTTTTATGTATAAAGAAAAATGTAAATAATTGGAAAACTAATAAATATGTGGTAATAATAATAATAATTCATTTATTTCAGAAATTATTTCCATATTATACATTTTTATATTAATAAAAATTTAAAAACAGTTTAAAGCAATCTCTTCAAGGCAACCTTACTTAATGAATATTCTAAATTAATCTGGCCATGTAGGTTCTGCAGAGTGTTAGATAGGATATAATTGAAATATATATACTTAAACTACTATATAATATTGTTACACGCCGACAAAGTAAATGCACACCTGGTTACATTTCCCGCATTTGGACTTCTTTTGTTTACTTTATGTTTAAAATTTGTATAAAAAAAACCATCCTACTGTTATTGTACACGTTTATGGCCGCAGGTGTGCAGATTACGTTTTCTTAGTAATTCAGTCCACGCGGTCGATTGTTGTATGGTATAGGTTGGTATAAAACAAAGCCCGAACGGAGAGGTGAGGCAGTCAAGCGACGATTACGATACAAGCAAGACGTGTGTAGTACATTCGATAAGCGGTACAGTGACGGACTTTGAGCGTGTTATTGCCGTATCATGAACTTTGTACTGGTTGTGTCCAGTTATATCTATACCTGTGTTATGCGTGTTTCTATAGTTCTAATGAACTCTAGAGTAATTCCAATGGCATTTTAATTCGAGTTTCGCGACTTGTAACAATATTTTCTATTTACATAAGTTCATTACATAATACTTAAGTAAGGTAGCGAAAAAATACACACACTTATAACACAGGTACAAATATAACCGAACACAATAAGTACAAACGTAATGCAGAAGGTCGTAATACAATAAAACGCGCAATTGGAACGCGTGGAATCTTTTAGCAGCGGACTAAAAGATTTCCGATCGTAGTACACACGTCTCGCTTCGTTCGTGGTTCTCGCTCGACTCACTTAATCGGGCCCTTGCTTTATACTGCACAAATGCAATATGTTCGCCCGGCAAGCTGGACCGAATTTAGAATCACTTTTTGTTTTAAAATCCGTAAGACCTGGCTAATGATTATAATACAACAAAAGGCCGTATGCCATTAAGTAAACAAAATAAGACGACCATAAAAGAATTTCAATGTTATTACTTCTAATGCCGAAGGGTAATAAATATGCTTGGTTTCAGATATGCAGGTGGATTTTGTTTTTGTCTGCGTCTAGATTGTAGCAATATATCTCTGTAATGTATATGCGTAGGTAAATTTTGGAAGTTAAAATAAGAGACAAACACTACCTCTTCCATTCGGCATTGATAAAATATATCGTTGTCATAGCGATCATTTTTGCTGATGGAAGGAGAACATGTATCCAATTCCCAATACCCGTTTGATGTTTTATATTTGTTAAGGCTACGCTTTCACTCTCGACTGATCAAATGGTGAAGCATTTTTATAAATTTATTGTCGTAGAAATGTGACATTTATTGAATTTCCTATAGCGAAAATTATGCTAGTTTGTTACTCAGTAAATCTCAGTTGTATTTCACCTCTCAAATGCACATACATTCTACATATAAAAAGGGAAATGTTTCTTAGCAAAGTTTTAATAAAGTTCATATTGTTACATACCGACACAGAAATGCGCATACCTGCCTGTCGTAAACCGCAGTTTACTACCTCCCCGCATTTAGAATTTTTAATCTTTGAAAACTTTTGTTTACTTTGTGTTTAGAATTTGTAATTAAGTAAAACATCCTATTGTTATCGTACCTGTTTTATGGCCGTCATTAGTGTCAAACTAATCCTTGTTGTTATTGCATTGCGTCGAAGCATGCCAGGTGTGCGGATGGACTCAGTGAACGCGGTCCTTTGTTGTATTATACAGTTTAGTATAAAACAATGCCCGAACGGAGCGATGGGGCAGTCAAAGCGATAATACAAGCGAGGCAACACGTGTGTACATTTTAGTTATTTGAATCGTGCAGTTTTGTAGGGCATTTGCCCGATCACCTGGCTGCAGGTTGTTTTGTCGTCTCTTACGAAAGGCCGCCAGGCCACAGGAAATTTTATTCTCTCTCCGTAACCACCGTTCGGCATAAAAATATAATTAAATGCTAAAAATAAACTAACCTATAAATAAAGTTTAAAGACAATATATACTATACAGCATAACGGATTTCAGAATACAAGGTAAATGCTCTCAATTTCAAGCCCACATAATAACCAAATAGGTATAAGGCTTCCTTTGACCGCAGTATGAAGGGCATGACTCCTAAATAAGGGTATTGAATATTATATGCGTTTATTGACCCATCACTATTTATTGGTAGTCAATATCTAATTACTTTGCTAAGTCTACTTGAATATCGCATTATTCTATAGTAGCTTATTTGTACACTCAAATGCACCAAATACACTTCTAGGACTAGATTTGTATAGGTTACTTTATCCTCTTATTTTAATATAGATGCTTTCAGTTCATATTGTAACGAGTTACGCAGGACTCGAATTAAAATGCCCTTGGAATTAATATAGAATTTATCAGAACTGTATAAAACAGGTACAAATATAACTGGATGCAACCAGTATAAACTGCACGATTCAATAACACGCGCAAAGTCCGTCACTACAACAGTTGTCGAATGTACACACGTCTTGCTAGAAGCGTAATCGTCGCTTGACTGGCCCTTCGTTCGGGCATTGTTTGATACTAACTATTACAATACAAAAAAACCGACCACGTGCACTGGGATTTTCGAGAAACAGTAATTTGCACACGTGACTAATTATTCCTGCGAACGGCCAACAAAGTCAAAAACAATAACAATAGGCTGTTTATTGTCTAATTGCAAATTTCAAATATGAAATAAGCAAAAGAATAAACAATGAACTAGGTGCGCGTTTCTTTGTCGGTATATAACACTATTAATTTTATTAAATTCTAGGTGTATATTTACAAGTTTTTCGTTCTTATGAATTAATACTAATATTTTTTTATTGCGAACCTGGTGAACAAGCAGAGGGCTCGTCTGATGGAAGGTGGTTATCGTTGCCAAAGTTAAACCAATGAGTTGCCAGCGTTTAGAATGGGACAGTGAGGGGAAGTTGTCGGAGGCGTAATTGGGGAGGCCTACGTCCAGATACGATACGCTAGTCTTATCGAGAAACTACATTTGTATGTTCCCCCTAATCTTGTACACCCTAGAAAACTACTTTATTCGCTCTTCAACGTACAGCATTCAGACGCCATTCATTTTTTGTTAGAACAGTGAATGAATATACAAACTCAGCACGTCGAATTATGTTGACATTGACTTCTTTGTGGATAGTCTAGCATCTGTAAATGCAAATTTAATGAAAGCCTATTCTAATAATAATTAGTATTACCTAGTTTCCCGGTCACAAAATTTTATATTATTGTTATTTTTTTCTAATATTATTGCATTTTATACTTTATTTTCTTTTCCCTGTCATCTTCGGAGGTTTATAAATAGCCGTTCTTTAGCTATCTCTGTAACGTTAGTTTAATTTCTAAGACTACAGCTGTTAACCCCCCAAATAATTAGTAGTAATCAAGAAAGTAGTAATCAAGAAAGTAGTAAACAGGAATAAAAGTTTACATTATTAGATTAGTATATAAGAAATAATGTAAAAATATAAAAGACATAAAAAACCAAAACACAATAAAAAAAATGTAGTAATAGTATGGATTAGATAGTAAATAAGGCAAAGGAAATGTAACACAAAAACAAAAATATATAATAGAATTAAGGACCTTTAGTAAAATTTGGAATAAAGTAATAAATAAAGAGAAACAAAAAAAAGAGAAATCACGAATTAAAAGAAGATTCAAAGAATCAAAACATAAACAAAAAAAGATGAACAAAAAACATAAAATACATAAAGCTGGACATATCTTGTTCGTCTGGCAGAGAAGGAGATGTAAAAAACCCCCAATTAAAATAAAATATAATAAAATATTTAAATTAGTTAAAATATACCGATAACTAACTTGAAGTCAATAAACCACACATTCTCCCGAAAGCAGAGATCAAATGATACGCACCAATCATCCTTGTGCACGTATCAGATCTAGCTGGGCCATAAAAACATTTTCTTTATCATCGTACTTTATAAGGCAACATGGGTTCGGATTACAGGGATATAAAGAAGATTGAAGGACTGATTGCTGTCTTTTAAAGGTTCGATTATGTATGTTCCACCTGATTGAAAGCGGTTCCCATCGCCTTTGAACATGGCAACACCAAAGGCGTTACAAATGTACTGCTGCTCTTAAGGTAGAAAGAAACGTGGTCAATAATACCGGAACACAACTAATAAAATGGGTGGAAGGAGTTTAATATTATATAAAAAATAGAGCTAGGCATGTTTGCTGAAGAGTTTATTGCGCCGCTTCTTCTCTTCAAGCCACAACATGTTGTGAAACGGTGGTAAATTAGATTAGGCTCCCATAGAGTAAATAATATCGATAAACAAAATTAAAACTTAATAATTAAAAGAAACAACTTGGCGGTAGGCTAAATAAAACTTTAACAATACTCGTAGGACAAATGTCATCATTGTCGTTCCTGACCATGGCCACTGAGAAGCGGCCGAAACGTCGGAATAACTAAAATCAAATAAATTACCGCGCTTAAAACCGTTAAAACGTAGTTTTATTATGTATAAAAGTCGCGAAAAATGAGGAAAATTTTAGATCATTTCTTGTTATCTTAATAAATTCAAAATAAAAACTACAATTGTTTCCTTTGAGTCATCAGATGAAAGCGTGACCACCGTGAAAACCTCTCCTCCTCCTTCATCCTTCAAAATCAACTGACATTTTATATGTCATGTGAAATGATGTTCTAGGCGCGATAATTAACAGGTTTGATAAAACCATATCAGATATTTCTTTAGGGATTTTTTTACAAATTATATCTTCAATATTGAACATAGGCAGCGAACTGCGACATAATTAATATATAAAAAATACTAGCTGTCCCGTCAGACGTTGTCCTGCCCTGAAGAAATAAAATTTAGAACTCGACTGCAGCGCCATCTACTGGATGTAAGCTATCCTATCTTTTAAGTTGGATCAAAATGCACACGGTGTGCAAATAGCGGCCCCGGCAGACGTTGTCATGCTCTGAAAAAATAAAATTTAGGACCCGATCCTAGCGCCACCTACCGGTTCCAATTATGGATTTTAAACAACCGGGGACCCACTCAAACACAGAAAAACAAAATCACCAAAATCGCTCCCGGTGGTTAGGAGGATTCTATAACCCGATCTCAGCGCCATCTACCGGTTCCAATTATGGATTTTAATCATCCGGGGACCCACTCAAACACACAAAAATAAAATCACCAAAATCGCTCCCGGTGGTTAGGAGGATTCTATGACCCGATCCCAGCGCCACCTACCGGTTCCAACGGTATAAAAACTATCCTATCTTTCAAGTTGGATCAAACTGGACACGGTGTGCAAATTTGATTAAAATCGGTTGAGTAGTTTAGGAGTCCATCGCTGACAAACATCGTGACACGAGATTTATATATATAAGATTTGTTAACTTATTTAATAAAAAAAATATAAGTCATATCCATTTGATCATACATCCGTAACACGAGTACACTTTGTATGGAACATAGATTATCTAGGGATCACCCCAAGGATGTTTTCTTAGTTATGACAACAGGCCCTTATTATGAATTACAATGAGATCTGTGTTGGTATGAAAATTTTACAGAAGTTTTTTAGCAAGGCTTACTTATAATTCATGAAAGACATAACACCTTGGTTGCTGCTCTTTCGTAATTAATGAAAAAAAGACGGCGTGCGTCTCGGAACGTCTGACAGACATGATAACTTAAACTAATCTAACCTGAGAGAAAGTGAAGCCAGACAAACTGGCGCCGTAACGCGTTACGTAACGAAGCGGTTAACCCTCCCATAAGAAGTTATCACTTTAAAACGGTGTGTTAATATTAGTCTAGGAAGCATTATGAATAGTTTTTCCGAAATTTGTAACACGTAAAGCAGACATACATATATAGACAAACGAACAGATGGTTAGACCGACATGTTGATTTTCTAAGGATTTTATTTTTGCTGACATAGCTAAAAAACACATGTATATCATAAAAGGAAACCATAAACAATTGAACATGCATAACACAAAAGGTACAAAGATGAAATTTGCAAACAACCCCACCTTACAATAGAGGTTTCAAGTGCAAAAAAATACAATTTAATATCGTTCAAAAAACACTCCTTTATTGATGTTTCCCATTTATTCCTCCAAGGGTTCTCTTGATATACTCCATAACAAGAGGTCGATGGTTTATGAAAAATTTACACGCACTTAAGTGATCATACTTTTTCCCCGGTTTTGAGATTGAAGGGCAACTCTCTTGTTTATCTCGACATGTTTATGGTTTGGAGCTTTTTATGGTGTTTGGGGAACATGTTTTAAGGAAATACCTGTTAGATAGGAATATTGGAGTGTGTTAGTTAATGACTTGGAAGAAGGATGCAGGAAATGATAACCGTCTATTTACTCTGCATATATTGCTAACCCTATACACACTAGATGGCGCGACAAGTAATTCGGCGTTCGATAGAAAAATTAATAAAACTTGGTTTAAAGATGTATAAAAAAATAATTTGATGGTTTGGCCAATTTTCAGTAGCTGTATACTGTTACAAGTTGTTAGATTCGAATTAAAATGCCGTTGGAATTATTATAGAGTTTATTAGAACTATACAAACACGTATAACACAGGTACAAATATAACCGAACAAATAAATCCAAACGTAATGCAGAAGGTCGGAATTCAATAAAACGCGCACAGTCCGTCACTATTATATTCCCGATTGCAGTACACACGTCTTCCTTGAAATGCTTTGATCGTGGTTATCGCTCGACTGTCCCCCTCCTTCAATCAGGCCATGGTTTTATACTGCACAAATGCAATGTGTCCTCCCGGCAACGTGGACCGAATTTCCTAGAATCAGCTTGTACTTTAAAATTCGTTACACCTGGCTAATGATTACAATACAACAATAGGCTGCTCGCTAGAAACTTATGCCAACAAATAAGTAAACAAAACAAGACGATCATAAGGAATCGCAATAGTTTCAATGTTATTAGTTATTGGTTCAAATGCCGACGGGTAATAAATGTGCCTCTACAAGTCTGTACGCCGAAATTGTCTTTGTAGGTGCCTAGGTTGTAACAATGCATATTTTACATATTATATATTTGTTTTAAATTATTACTATAATTTAAACTTAGATCATATTATTTTATTAGTCGTGCTAGCGTATTGGCTAGCGCACGCGTCTCACAAAGTGCGGGTTCGAATTCTGATAGGAACGCATGCACCAATTAGGCAATGTACTGACATAATGTACATATTGTTTCAATTACAATGCTAAAACGATGAAAAAGAAAATCGTGATGAAACCTCCACATCGAGACAAATGATAAGTCAAACCTGCTAAGGCTCCTTGGACAATCGTGGCGGGTATATTGTCCGTTCCCCTATAATGGGAGGCCTGAGTCCAGCAATGACGTTTATGGGCTGTAATCAAAAATGTATTTTTGTTGTTTCAGATATCCATCGCTCTTGATGACTTTGATTTAAAAGGTAAGATTTCTTTATTAAACTCACTTGTTGTTTACACTGACTGACTGACTGATAATGCCACCTTTCAGATTACAAAAAGTACTGTCTTCTTTCTTGGGGTTGTTCACGCTTCAATCAATCAATATCTTATTAGCAAGAATGTAGTTCATACAGGTGTTTGTTATACATCTGTAGATGCACAGCACATTCTACCACATGTGGTGTTCAAAATGAATTAAAATTAAATTAGCATAAATATTCTAATTGAAAAAAAGCATTTTTTGTTAATATAAAAGCAATTAATGTCAAGAGAAAAAATAACAAATAGATCACTAAGATTTCCCATATAGATAATAACAAAAAGCACTTCACACACTCCTTGATTAACCAATTTAAAAAAAAACAAAAAACTCCGAATAAAATGTTGGATCTGCCCTTCAGTAAATTTAAAGCTAATTTGAAAAGTATCTTGTTTAAAAAGGGATACTACACTATAGAAGAATATTTCAATGACGGAACTGTCTTTACATAGCTGCTCGCTCCAGCCTTTTGTACTATCTTCTGTATAACGTTTATATTTTGCATAAAATCTAAGGAATGTATGGAGATTTGTTGCAGTATGAATTCTTAGTATGTCGTTATACCGACGCTAACAATATATTTTTTTGAAAACTTTTGAGAGATTGTTTTTAATGGCTTGAGATAGTATATAAATAATTATGATGGAAAAATATTTTTTAACTTGACGTGTTGCTGGAGAGTTTCTTGCCGCTTCTTCTATCCTTTGAACAGCGATAACACATTGCAATAAATTGCATTGAAGTAAATTTAAATGTTCACTTACATGTATGACTACAAAGGTGTTCTCTAGTGAAAATTATGTACAAAACCTTTTGAATTTGGATTTAAGTAGCAAATCCAAATTCAAAAGGTTTTGTATACTATACGATTTCTGATATTAACGGACTATGACAAAAATCAGACTATTTAAATACTAATCTTGTTTTACTATAATTATAATATAATATTATGTATATAATATAAACTTGTAAAACACCATTTTAGTCATATATTATTTTAATATTAATAATGATGTTAGGAGCCTTAAGAACAGACGAGCGTGCATGACAAGAGCTATGAATGTCAAAGAAGCAAGTGAGGTGTGTAAGAATGTGCCTGTGTGGCGCTCTGTTGTTCGTGCCTACCCCGCAAGGACCTGGCGTGAAGTTATGTATGTATTATTTTAATAGAATAATAGATAAAACATATCCAAATACATAAAGGCGTCCAAAACAAAACACATTGAAACAATTCCCAAACCAATAGAACACTTTAGGAAAACATTTTGTTCGAATGCCCGAAACAGCGCAAAGTGCACTTCTGGTACTCGATATCATTGGTATTCAGCGTGCACCGTTTGTTTGTTTCATCGCGTGGAGTACAATGAAAACTTTAATCCTATATTAGTTTTCAATTTGCTTACCCATCTCATCGTTTGTAGACGAAAAAGAAACTGTGAGAAACCTATGGAAAGTTTTCTAAATAGATTACATTCTCGTATGCCTAGCTGTAAATCATTTACAGCATTTTTTTATTGCTTGAGTTAGCAGACAGGCAGATAGCCCACTTGATGGAAAGCTGTTACCATCGCCTATGGACATTTGCAACACCAAAGGTGCTACAAATGCGCTGCTTCTCTCTTAAAGGAACCTAACACTAATGCTGGAACATAACCCAAGGTTGTTGTGGCGACATACTTTAGACCAGGGGTGCCCTGCTACTTGACTGTTGGTTGTTTAGTCGCCTCTTACGACAGGCCGCCCGGCCGTAGGAAATTGTATTATTTCTCCGTTCCTGCACGGATAAAAGCGTTGCGGGATGGATAGTGGATATGTAATGAAAATAACCAAAAATCGTACAATTCACGTCGTTATTATTTAAATAGAGGTCTGTTCCTAACTTTCAACCAGGTAGTATGGTATTTTCTTATCTGGATAGCTATCACCCCTGGTCAAGAGTATGTCTCTATAACGACCTTGGGTTGAGTTTCGGTATTATTGGCCAGATTCCAGTTTACCTTTAAAAACTGGCAGCATATTGGTGTTACGTGTCCATAGGCGACGGTAAACATTTTTCATCAGACGAGACGAAGCTTATGGTTGGGCTTTTTTTTTTAATTAACTAATCTACGGACTCTAGTTCCGTACCCTTTTTACAACTTAATTATTGTTAGAGTTTTTTTGAATTCATACACGCTTATTGTTTATGTGTTATTATGTGTGACATTAATTTTGTGATTTTTATGTTGTGTTGTGTATCTTAAGAATAACTTATATAATTATTTTTTTCTAATTTTAATACTTAACTTTTACTAATGTAGAGTGTATCTGTTACATGCAGGTGATGTGAGAAAGTGCATGTGCAGTGTGTGCCTTATGTCTATACCTATATATATTATTTTTTTTTTTTAATTTTTATATATTTTTAATAGATTTTTTTTTTAGGCTAGTTATGGTAAACAATAAATAATTAAAAAAATAATTGAATGCTAATAAAACTTGTGCCATGTATGTTGTTTTTTTCTTTCTGTGCCTATATGGTTGGGCTATCGCTTGCCAAGCCCCACAGAGTGGCCAGAGCGTATACTCGTTGTCCTCGCATGTGACGAAGTTCTAGTGGGTATTTTCAGCTCCGGTGATCATAATATTTCCTTAGAGATATCATTATAATACCAGCGTGGCGAATTCCACACGCCCCCCATCGAGCTTCTCCCGTAGTGTCAAACACTTAATGAAATTTTCGTTTGTCAAAGGCGATCTCCTCCAGACTACCCTATACAATCATTATCCAACTACATTATTTTGTGATTTATATTTATTATTAAATGGAAGATTACACTGTATATTTATTTGCATTCGTCATAGTTATATAACTAAAGTTATTATTTATTATCGTCGTCATTTATTTATTATTATTACAAGACAAAATTATTCATATTTTATGTATGTCACTCATGCTATATTACTACATTTAATTTAAATGTATCCCAAATGTTATTGTAAAAAAAAATCTTCAATTGAATAGAATGTCATGTTTACCAAGTAGTCGAATAACTTAATCCTATAAATTTTAAATGAATTTCATTTTCTAATGTCAAGGGGTAACTTATTATAAATTTTTATTGACATTACAAATATGCGAACCATACAAAAAAAATACCAAAATCGCTTTAATAATATATTTATATTTTAATCTGTGGACAGCGCTGTGGGCTGCATTATTGATTAATATTTCATATGAGTTGTAATTTTGTGTTTAATTTTAATAATGTAGCTGTTTGTTGTTCCAATAAAATAAACTAAAATATGCTCCGCGAAAATAATGATGATGGTGGATAACTTGTATTGACGGTCATGCATTTGCTTAACAATGATTATTTATATAGAAATCATGTTCGAGTCACATTAAATCAACAATGTGGTCACGTTCTACGATTTATTCCAACGTAGAGACCAACCGTAACAACTAACTCACAGAAATTATTTTAAACCACAGAACCGTTAAAACAGACTATATAAAATTGATTTCGGCTGAGCGAGCTGTCCCTCTTGATTTTGGCTTGACTCCAACCTTAATACTGCACGCTCGACCATTTTTTCCTTCAAGACACTCATTTTTACGACAACTGACAACGAACGATTCTCCCGTATAAATTTACTTATCATATTTTATCGGTTGCCGAAATTCGTAATGACAACCGAAAGTCTATTCATGTTTATTTATTAGGGCTTATACCGTTTATATCATTTATGCCAACCCTCCGGCTCTTAGAAAGCTTACGCAGTCACTTTTGGATTGGTCGACATTTGGGCTTACGATTTGTATGCTACCGGTAAATATTTACTAGACGTAATAATTAATCTGTTTCATGATACGCTTTAGACTAAGAAAGCGTTTTACATGAGATCTATATCTACCTTCTAAAGAAAGAAAATAAAAATAAAAAACCGACTTAAAAACTAAGAAACTAAAAAGTATAAAATAACTTATTTCTAAAGCTATTATTATTAATATATTTTATAATAAAACTACGTTTTAACGGTTTTAAGCGCGGTAATTTATTTTATTTAGGTTTATCCGACGTTTCGGCCGCTTTTCAGTGGCCGTGGTCACGGAAGACAAAGATGACATTTGTCAAACGTGTACTGTCAAAGTTTTTATTCAGCCTACCGCCACTTGTTCATTTTAATTATTTAGTTTTAATTTTGTTTATGGATATTATTTACTCTATGGGAGCCTAATCTAATTCACCACCGCTTCACAACATGTGGCTTGAAGAGAAGAAGCGGCGCAAGAAACTCTTCAGCAAACATGCCTAGTTCAAATTTTTT
Source organism: Dendrolimus punctatus (assembly GCA_012273795.1). Taxonomy (NCBI): domain Eukaryota; kingdom Metazoa; phylum Arthropoda; class Insecta; order Lepidoptera; family Lasiocampidae; genus Dendrolimus; species Dendrolimus punctatus. The sequence goes on from CM022542.1 coordinate 1,051,244, forward strand.
TTTTATATAATATTAAAATGAGTGAAAGGAAAAAATAAAAGAATTATCAGTCAAGTTGGTTTGTTTCGTAATATATTTTAAATAATAATAATATTATATTTAGTGATATATTTTATCTTAAACACCTTAAAGTCGGTGCTTAGTAATTTTCAAAATATAGTTAGTAATTTTTATGTTTTACTTTGCACCGACTTGAAGATGTTTGAGATAATATATATTCATAATAATAGTTTTAGAAATAAGTTATTTTATACCTTTTAGTTTTTGAAGTCGATTTTTTAAAACGAAGTTTTTTTTTTTTATTTTTACTTTTTAGTGCCTAGCTATGTATGGGTAGACTTAAGAAAGGTGCCGCGCTCGTTAAAAAAATATAGGTCCCAAGAAACGTGAACAAAAAAATGATCGTAAAATGAAAACTACTGGGCCAAACTATGTTAAATTTTTAGGGGACCAATTGGAAGCTATTTCGCGTCGAATAAAAAAATAATCACGTAAATCGGATCATAAATCTCGAAGTAGTCGGTGAACATACATAAAAAAAGATCCCGATGAATAGAGAACCTACTCCTTTTTTTGAAGTCGGTTAAAAAAGACTTTAAGTAATAGCGATGTCGACCGACGACGAGTTATATTACAGTAAAACATATTTTTTACCTGAAGTTTGTATCAATCAAACTACGCAAAATATAACTTTTAAATATCAGTTACATGCAGGGACCAAACATAAAAACATTTTAGGGGAGAATGGGGTAATTGCGAACACTTAAAAAAGAACTAAAACAATATCATATTAAGATACAAAAGCTATTTATTGCTTATTGTTTACTTAAACTAATCAATATTATATTCTTACTAGCTGTCCGCAGACGTCGTCTGCCGTAAAAATAGTTTATCGTAGAAGTGAAAATGAGATTGTATTATTTTGTATTTGTATCATAAAAAAAAAAAAAAAAAAAAAAAAAAAAAAAAAAAAAAAAAAAAAAAAAAAAAAAAAAAAAAAAAAAAAAAAAAAAAAAAAAAAAGATAAAATTCAAATAAAATCAAATTCTAATTTTTAGAAAAACCTACGAGTTTGGGATTACCCCACGTATGTGAGGTAATTATGGATGGTGCAGGAGGTAATCACGGACATAATCTAATTGACACAAAAGTTGCAGATAAATCCCCTTGAATAATTTCACAACTCGGGCACTCGTCGTGAGCATAATTCACATTTCTATCATATTTCCCAATCTTCAGTGATTGGATCTACATACTGTTCATTACAAATCTTACAATAACATTCCTCATTATCCTTCTTAGTACGTTTATCGACTTTGTTTTTGTGGTGTGTTATGTCCCTGTCATCCTTCAAATCACCAGCAAATGCTGTAAGATTCTTCACACCTTTCTTTTTTTTAATGGTACTTACAATTTTGACATTTTTCATTTTTCTTGTAATTTATTCATCTTCTAATACGGATAAAAGGAGATGGCAGCTGAAGGGTCCGAACCAACTCCGCAATAGCAGACCTCATGCCCGAGCGCAACATAATTAGGGAGATAAAATCACACCCTCTCCACTGTCTCGGTCATGTAGGACGGATGGAGGAGGATCGGGGGTGAAGAAAGCATACCATACGGTCGGCGACTGGTTGGTCGGCCCAAGTATCGTTGGAAGGATGGAGTGGAAGCTGACCTGACCTCACTACAAGCTCACAACTGGCAAGACAATGCGTAGGACAGTGGAAAGTGGCGTGCTCTCGTTTCGGAGGCCAAGACTCATTTTGAGTCGCTGAGCTGTGTTAGTTATTTAGTTTTTATTACATTATAATTCAGTTAAAAATGACATCGTGGACTACATTCACTTAAAACCGTTTCATACAAAGTTACAATTTTTGATAAACCTGAATTGCGCATAATTGTTTTCGCGTCGCAGTCTGTCGTTAGTAAGTTGAAGCTAAAAATATTTTCTTTCACAAAAAATAAGCCTTTGAATGTAAATTAAATTAACCTCGTGCTTGGTAACAGCATTTTTGCATGACTGTTGTGTTACTCAAAAGGTTTTTTCTAAAGGCTTTGTTATAAAAATGCAATTTTCCTGTCTTTGATATTACAGCTTTGTGTTCCATTACTAATTTTATAGTAATTACTCTCTTAATATGATCATAAATGAGTTTTAAATAGTGTTTTATAAAAACTTTATTAGGCTACAGCAATACAGCGCTTGCGTAGACGGTAGTGTGCTACGCCACCACCACGCCGCCGCCACGCCGCCGCCACGCTGCTACTACGTCGTGATACCGTTTATACAAGGCGCTACCGCACTTCTATGCTGTAAATTAATGTGTCTATGTGAACAATGTCCATCTTCCTATTCCGCCTTCCCATTGCTGACACCCGCATGGCAGTTAATCTACGGATATGACAGCGTGGTAGCGGCGTGGCAGCTTTGCGACGGCCGAGTTTACATAGTTGCGCAATGCGGCGGCGGCGCAGTAGTCGTATCGTAGTAACGCGCGCTCATGTGAGCCCCATCGTACCTTTCCTTAATTTGATATAATAATTGAAATACGCGTCATCTTTTTTTGTATGTATGTTACAGATATAATGTGATAATTTGCTTAATCTATAACGGAGTTTCCCAAAGTGCTCGAAGTCGGTTTCCCAGGGGTCAGCGTAAACGAAAACTGATTTTGGGGGTCGAGGAGGTTTAAAAATTAGTCTCTATTAATTAACTCAGGTTCTTATTTGAAACATTCATGATACATACATGATTGGAATTATTACAAAGTTTATTAGAAGTATACACACGTAATTCACAGTTCTTATATTAATATATTATACTCAATACAACAAAACTGAACCGAAAGGGCAGAATGTCATTAACACATAAATCGCGCAGATTTATTCATCCTAAGATACTTGCTCCGAAAGTGCACTAGGTAACGCCTCGTTCGCAGTCAGAACACAACTGGCGCATTTTCCTACTGACCGACCCGCATCTATTTGTAAATTATACATGGGCTCATAGCAACATGCCGCCAACTGGTTCTTGAAATGGCCAAACGTTCAGCTTAATGGATTCCAAGAATTTGCATGAAACACCAACAAAGGAAGGCAGTTTTTATGACAATACATCACTCAAATTCAAAGAGGTAATTAGTAAGTTACCTGTAGTATACGGCTTGCAATATTATAAATAAACATTATTTTATTTCTTTTTGTTTATTTTTAATTTTTTCCATAACACCCGCCATTCCCTAACTTTTACTTTTAAATAATCAAATCTATCCAAACATGCAAGGGATTATTAAGTAGGCACACGCCGGCCCTTGGGGCCCATCATAAGACTTTACGATCGGGTTTAAGTAACGCGAGGGGAGTAGTTTCATTTGGACCGAAGGCTGGCGGTTTAGGGGGCTTTGGAGTCGCGAATTTGGACGCCAGGTGGCAATCCCTTAGGGTGCTCAGTTTTCGACTTTATTTGATAACATAATTTTCTTTGATAGCCGATAATAGTCTTATTGCTAACTAGCTCTTGCTCGCGACTTTGTACGTTAATTTTTCAAGAGAGTATTGTAACGAGCCGCGAGACTCAAATTAAAATACCTTTAGAATTAGTATAGAGTTTATTGGAACTATACAAACACGTATAAACACAGGTACAAATATAACCAACACGTCCAAACGTAATGCAGAAGGAATTTTTGTGTTGTGGTGTACCTTGCGAATAACTTATTATATTAATTCTACTGAAAGTTGGTATGACTGGTGTCTCTAGACCAGGGAGGGTAGTCAATCAAACGGGCAAATACACTACCACCTGGTTGTGGGTTGTTTTGTTGCCTCTCACTACAAGCCACCCGGCCGCAGGAAAATATATTATTTTTCCGTTACCTATGAACCGATCATAGATGGTGACATTGGTAATTCTTTTCTCGTTTTTGGACGACCTATTATTTAACATCTTTTTTAGACCTATTTCATAAAAAAAATAGAATTAAATCCTATAAATATTATCAAACGAGAAAGTTTGTAAGAATGTATGAATGGATGTATGTTTGTGACTCTTTCACGCAATAACAACTGAATGGATTTTGATGAACTTTACAGTAATATAACTTACACATCAAAAAACACAGGCTATAATTTATAAAGATATATAGTGAACTAGCTGTCCCGGCAGACGTCGTCCTGCCCGGTAAAAATAGGGGATTGTCGCAGAGGGTTAATAATTTAGGGTTGTATGTATGTTTGTATGTTGTATCATAAAAAAATAGAAATTAAAAATTTTGTCTAAAAAATAAAAAAATTTAGGGGTGGACTACCCCTAATATTTAGGGGGATGAAAAATAGATGTTGGCCGATTCTCATAGATACCGGATAAGGACAAAAAATTTCATCAATATCGGTCAAGCCGTTTCGGAGGAGTATGGCAACGAAAACTGTGACACGAGAATTTTATATATTAGATTATCCAAAATATAACGGTTTTCCATCACCACACGGGTGAAACCGCGGACGCAGCTAGTTTAAGATGATGAAAAGAAAAACTTATCAACAATGTGCACATATTCTCTGTTAAGAAATTTGACAGCGTAAAAGATTGTATCAAATTATTTTGCGTAGACAGTTTAATTAAAACTATAAAACTCACGAAACTAAGACAACCCTTTTGTTTCGTATATCCAGTTTGCTATATACATTCTTCTTTACTAATTGTACGAGTTTACAAGTTTTAGAGCTATAATAGTTTCAATAACTTACCTTAAGGCGTTTTGCCCTTTTTTATTTAGTTTTAATTTTTGTATATTTTCTAGTTTATTTTTAAGTTTATATTTATAACTTTATTTATTTTTAGAATTTATTATATGTTTTAAGTTAGTTTTAGTTTGATATTAAGATCTACATTTGTTTCCAATTTATGTGAACAGTTGGATATTTTTTATCTCGATAAATGTCATCCTTTCTATGGTATAGACGAATATAGCCCAAAAATGGTGCTGCGATCGCGTAATTATGGTGCCACTGTCGCAATTCCCTAACAAACACGTCATCATGCAACACGAACGAAGTGTAACCGGTACATCTAGTATTTTTAACGCTGTTATTACTTATAGCAATCATGATCTGAAATATTTCAGTTACAACCATATTAATAACTAGCTGTGCCCGCCGTTTCACCCAGTGATGGAAAAATAATTATATTTTAGATAGTTCACACTATATATTTATAAGTTACTAGCTGTCCCGGCAGACGTCGTCCTGTCCGGTAAAAAATAGGGGTTGATCGTAGAGGGTTGAAAATCTAGGGTTGTATGTATTTTTGTATGTTGTATCATAAAAAAATAGAAATTAAAAATTTTGTCTAAAAAATAAATAAAAAAATTTAGGGGTGGACTACCCCTAACATTTAGGGGGATGTAAAATAAATGTTGGCCGATTCTCATAGATACCGGATAAGTACAAAAAATTTCATCCAAATCGGTCAAGCCGTTTCGGAGGAGTATGGCAACGAAAACTGTGACACGAGAATTTTATATATTAGATAGCCTATAAGTATAAGTTTTATCAAAATCCATTCAGTAGTTTTTGCGTGAAAGAGTAACAAATGAATGAATGAAAACACTTTATTGTTCAGCAGAAATTAACACTACCCTCTTAAAACTAAGTACAGTAAATATTGAACAAAGGGGGGCCTTATCGCTTAAAGCGATCTCTTCAACAACAAACATACATCCATATTATCCCCGCAAATTGGTAATGCGCTGGAACCTTCTCAAATTAACAATCACGTGACGTCATCCGCAGTGATGCTAACAGTACTGAGTGTTCGGCTACGGTGACGTCACCAAAATGGCGGCCAGGTGCAATAGCAATTCGCGGGGATAATACATCTGTTCTTACAAACTTTCGCGCTTATAATATTTATAGAGATTATAGAGCTATAGAGATTTATAGAGATAAGTAACATTGCGGAGTATCGTAAATAGTGGAAACATTTACGGCGTACGTGTCGAAAGCCAATGGCGAGCGGCAGTTTGTGGGATACGTTCTATCAAATATTTAAGTCCCTTTAAATGCATAACATAGCAAAGGGCATGGGTAATAGGCCCGTAGGGAATAATACAGCTTCCCTTGTCGATGATATTAGTCTAATAGCTATTAAATATTGAATTAAATGGCTTTAGTGTAGGTGAGCCTTTTATGGAAGAACATCATACGAGACATAATTATATAACATATTACGTCATACATATCGACGGTTATAAGTTAATAGGGCATAAGCGACATTTTGGTCGAAAATGAGTTACGAATGCCATCCTACTTAAAAATTTTCGCTCTTTCGAATGCGCACTCCCATGGCTCTACGATGACTTTCGTGTCGTTTATGCCCAAGCACAAAACTGCGTTTTTGAAGTGTCATTTCATTTAACCGACCGAATTTTGGGCCTTTTTTACTCTAAAGGCGCTTATACCTCTGTAAAAATGGCATCACTTTTGGGTTATAGTCGGTAATACATTTTTAATTTTTACTGCCGTAAAGGTTCCAGGCGTATACTACTGTTTACCATTAGTACCTATTTTGAAAGCTGGAACTGTTACATCTTTACCATTGTCGTCAAAGACATTAAGCGTCGGTTATACCCTACTACCATTTACAAGTTTACCATACAGTTGTCATTTATACACAATTACTAAAATCTAATTTGATATTGCAATGTCGCTTATACCTTACTACCATTTTAAGTTTATAATACAACAGTCGTTTATATACAACTTCTTAAAGGTAATTTGATATTGAAATGTCGGTTATACTCTACTACTTTTTACTATTTTAATATAACTCTGTCACTTACGCCATATTACTTTACAATCGTCATGCATTAATTGACGTTTACGCCAATTTGGTATCACTTTGTGGTACTGAGTTTTGAAAATCTGTGATATCGTATTTTAGAAGTACCTTTTATAGTATTTTTATAATAATGATACCTACTTACTTAATACCTACATACATTGTTATTTCATTAAGTTACTACTTTACTTTTGTTACTATGTATAATATACTAGGTACTGATGATGGATAACACCCTTTGGGTGTATGCAGTTACTAAAGTCTTATTTTAAAGGAGAATCATGTTAGTTGTGATCCTATTATTTTTAGGACGTGACGTTTAACCCACATTACTATTTGCTCATATAATGCCCTATGTTGGATTTTCCTGTTATCCTCTTGGTATAGAAATTTTGAAGTGCGGAAGTAGCTCATTACCTTTTTTTTCAATTCAGTTACAGTGTTACTAATGACTAACATCCTACTGATTTTTTGCTAAACACTGTTTCTTATGCTCCATTACCTTTTTGCATAATAATGTGAATTACCACTTATACTTTTTACCCTTTTATGTTATTCTGCAGTCATGTGACTTATGCCCTATTATCTCTTGAGATAAGGATATTAAATGTAGCAAGTCTACTCTACCGTTCGTTTTTTTTTCTATGTAGATGTAACTTATGCCGAATTACTCCTTAAAGAAAATAAAATCAATTGGTTTAAGCGACATTAAACCACATAAATCAACTCTCTGGTTTGTATATCGTTTTAAATTCAGTGTACAAACTTTACTCCCTTACAGATTTTTCCTAGTTTATACGAATAACAAATCGTGGTAGCGTAATGGCTAGCGCACGCGTCTCAGACTCTAAAGGTTCGATCCCGGTTGGAACACATGCAGCACTTATGCAGTTTTCTTACCTAATGTGTATATAGTTACAATTACCACGTGAAGGAAAACATCGTGATGTAACCTGTACATCGAGATAAAAATGTTTGAAACCTGCCAAGCCGCTTTGGATAAGCGTGGTGGGTATACTATCCGTTCCCGATCTATAATGAAAGGCCCGAGTCCATCAGTGGGACATTTATGGGCTGATATTATTATATATTTATCCGTACAGGAACGGAGAAAGAACACAATTTCCTGCGGCCGGGCGGCCTGTCGTAAGAGGCGACACAACAACCCACAGCTAGGTGGTAGGTCATTTTCCCGACTGGATGGCTACCACCCCTGGTCTAAAGTATGTCGCCACAACAACCTTGAGTTGAGTTCCGGCATTAGTGACGCATTTGTAGCACTTTTGGTGTTCTAAATGTCCATAGGCGATGGTAACCGCTTTCCATCAAGTGGGTCATCTGTCTGCTGCACTGAAGCAATAAAAAAATACGTATATATTATATAGATGTGAATAATAAGATTTCATTTCAATGACACCTTATTTAACACATTTACTAAAGAAAGAGTGATATTATGTCACGGTCGTAAGAAAGCTATAATCTCCAACGTTCCCACCCTTTCGACCAATGAGGCGAATATCCCGTACCCCAGAAACCAGTGAACCGGTACTGCCTTCACTTAACACATCGATTTGGCCCCACTGGTGACCGGTGCAACGCGGCCATTGAATACAAATAGGATGATATTGGACTCCATTCAAAATTGGATCAGAGGATATTGGTTTGTAATATCCCCCTTGGCCAGTCTAATGTTACGTTCTGCTACTGATGATTGTATACGCAAATTGAATAACGTCTTTATTACAAAGAGATACAGTCATATTTCAAATAACGCGTCTGGGTGTGTATCCAAGCTAAACAGGATATTTAATCAATTCGTATGCAATTTTCCCATGGCCTATATGTTTGTAGCGTATCTTGCAAATAGGTGTACTCGCTTATAGACGATTCCATCATCAGATGAGAGGATTAGGCAAGAGGATTGGGATAGGAGAATGGAATAGGATAGGAAATGGGGATAAGAGATGTAAAATTAGATAAAGGAAGGGAAAAGTGGACAAGCAGTACTTACACTTACACGAAGTACGATAGTTCAATGCTAACTCCTTCACACCGATGAAATAGCGTGACATCATACCTTTTTTTTATACAGGGGAAATCCGTTTGAGGACCGTACGCCGCGCAAGGGGGGAAGGTCGCGGCCCGTGTGTGAAATTCGTTAGGTCGGGGAAGCACTAGCACCCCACGTTAAGATGTGAAGAACTATTGCCACGCCGCGGTTAGGGAGAGTTTATTAATTAATTAGACATATAATATTGATGATTTTAAATGTTTTCGAAGGAATTAAATAAGCTATTGTCATAATAATTCAATGTGCATTTTGTATGTAAAACAAAAAAAGCGATTACTTTAAAACATCAATATATATATATATATAACACTTATGAATATAAATATAGTATTAAAAGCTTTGCCCAACGTAAATTTTTTTGTAATTGATGTTTTAAAGTAATCGCTTTTTTTGTTTTACATACAAAATGCACATTGAATTATTATGACAATAGCTTATTTAAATATATATGTAGTGTATATAATCTCGAAAAAAAAATACAATAGTTACAAGGAGTGAAATATCATATTTTTTTGCCGACCAGTGTTATCTATATAATGTTATCTTTATACTAGGTCTGTACATTAAAGCTATTAAAAATACAACTGTAATATACTTTATAAATGACAGAGAAATCGATGAATTTTTATAGATTTCTTGCTTGTTCGGGTTTCACGAAAAAACTGATGGGTCGATTTCGATGCGGTTTTCGCTTATCGACAACTAATTCATAGAATTAAACTCTGTGCTACTATTTATCCTAGGAATTCCGTAGGAATTTATTCCGGGAATGATTTAAAGTGAACGGATTTAAAAAAATCAAATTTCATTGTGAATTGTTTACTTATTGATAGCGAATTTAATGTAATAAAATACGTAATATTTTTTACTCCGGAAATCCCACGGGATTTTTCCCGGGAGCGATTTGAAGTTGTTCGGGTGCATTAAGATAAGATCATTCCGACACAGTTTCTATTAAAACCATAGCTTACATTTTCTTTTCAAATGCGATACTTTGTATCCTGGGAAGCTCGCGGGAATTTCAAGTCAAGTGTGGACTAAATCATGGGCATATCCCGGTTTTTAATAAATAGATTAACAATCACACTCGTTGCACATTTACAAACTAAGCGAGTTATACTTTTTTGTACGATACAATCGACAATTCTAGAACTGATTCCAGACACCCAACCTAGAGTAAATAACGTGTTCTACTGTTCCAAACATACCTGTGTTCTACTGAACTAAGCAAGGGAATATTGTAAATAGAGATCACAAGGGTAGTCGATATTCATGTTAATCATAGCAGTTGTACGCGCCATTCATTCCATTTTCTTCTTTTTTCTTTCCATTACCTGATAATAAAAGATATTTGTGAAATGAAGTCACGAGTTTATTACATAATGTATAACGTTGTACAAAAAACTAAATCAAAGTATTTACGACGAATAGATAAAGATTAAATTTTGAATTGGGCTACTCTTAGTTCATAATTAAGATTATTTTGACCTGGTTTTAAACGATATGTTAATATTCCTGAGACATTTTTTTACGCTCTTTCTATGTCATTTATGTGTGATAGTACTACATAAATTCATTCCATTCGTTCGCTTTTTCTTGTTCCGTACGCAAAATCTCCCCCCTCTAACCGCTTCCCGTCCAAAAATATTCGTTGCAAAACTCGCTCGCTACGCACGCATATGAATCGAAAAGTTACTATTCAAAAATATTTCAATAAAACACAACATTAATCCACCGCGCCGTGACGTATGCAAATTTAAAATAATCATATTAGAAGATGTGCGAGTGAGTGATACTGGTGCCTGGCTCATACTAGCTATAGAAAGACACGGCAAGTTGTGCATGGTGCTTTTTATCTCACAGCTGGTGTGACCAGAAATATAATATTGTTACATATCGATAAAAACCGCACAACTTTTGTAAAAACGAATTCTTTTATTTACTTCGTGTTTAAACTTTACAAACATCCATTGTTATCGTACTTATTTTATGGTTGTAATTAGTGTCGAACGAATTAATCCTTGTTTTTATTGCATTGCTTCGAAGCTCGCCAGATGTGCGTGAAAAGGGCACCTTTGTCAGTATTATACAGTTTGGTATAAAACAATACCCGAACGGAGGGATGGCTCCGTCAAGCGACGACTACGATACTAGTAAGACTAGTGTGTGGTACTTTTGATTAGCGATATAGTGACGGACTTTGCACGTGTTGAATTGCATTGAATCGTGAAGTGTGAACTGGTTGCATGCAGTTTTATTTGCCGGCCTACCTCACTGCAACCCAGAGGCTCCAGGTTCGATTCCCGGTATAGTAAATTTCGGAAACGTATTTTCTCCGTTATTTACCATGGTCTGGGTGTCTGGGATCGGCCCCAGAGTGGTCCTTTGTGTATTACCCATAACACAAGCGTAACTTCTTAACTTGGGGATATACAATGTGTGTGTTTGTCTGCCGATTAAAAAAAAAAAAAAAAAAAACGTGTTTGTGCAGTTCTAATAAACTCTATAGTAATTCCAACGCCATTTGTTTTAATTCGAGTCCTGTAGCTCCTAACAATATTTTTTCACTGTTTATATTTCATATATCATCAAACAGTCAAATAATAGTGGAAGAAAGAGTTCATAATAAGAATATTTAAATTGGTGCTGGAAGCTATTTTTTTCGGAATTAAGCGTTAAATCATTTGAAAATTATGTTACTCAGACATTTTTGGCTCAGCTCCATAACTGCAACCGGGACACTCCATTCCCGCCCGCTGCACTATGCTTATCCATCAAAAACTTGATAAACGAAGTCAGTTCTAAAGTTTGGTTTTGATAAAGATTGTTTAAACCATTTCCTCTAGACTTTATTTGTTTAATAGCAATAAAATATGTGATATTCTTTACTCCGGGAATCCCGCGGACATTTTCCCGGGAGTGGTTTATAGTGGTTTGGACGCATACAAATTAGCTTGTTCTGACAGAGTTTTCACTAAAATGATAGCTTATATATTTTTTTAATTTACTTTGTGTTCCAGGAATCCTGCGGGAATTCCAGCGTGGATGAAATCGCGGTCACATCCTAATATGATTATGAATCTATATTACCTACCACGTATTCCATATCGTGATCCAATTAGAAACTAAGAAAATCAGACTACAAACAAATTCTTTGTTCACATCTATCACGAGAGTCACGCACTGGATTGCCAAGAACTACTTTAAAATCTCCCAGTTTTTAATTTTTTTTGCCCAGGTTCCTCAAATTTCTAACTAGCTACAAGTTATAAGAACAATTTATTGTATCGTTTTTTATTTATTATACACACATGGCACTAGATAGGATAATATATAAGTATAGATATAAGGCCCACATTGCACATGCATTTCCTCACTACACCAGCATGTAACAGATACACTCTACACTAGTATAAGTTTAGTAGTAAAATTAGGATAAATTAATGTAATTAGTTACTCCTAAGATACATACAATTCAACACAAATTAATTAATGTCACACACAAGAATTAAAATAATAAGCGTGAATTTTTTAAAAATAAATCTAGAAATAAAGATTTAAAAAAGGGTACGGAACTAGAGTGCGTAGAGTAGTTAAAAAAAAATTGTTTACTGCGATATAAAATTGCAAAATATTACTTATTATTGTGACCGTAGTATCACATCTGTTTTTTGAAGGCGTATGGAAAGAATAAGCTGTAAGTAGAAGAAGACAAACGAAGAAGTGTTGGTCATAGTAAAGAAAGGAATACAATTCAAAAAGCCACAGAGGAAAGCAGACGAAGAATGTTGGACATTTATTACGACACGACGCCCTTCTAAAATAATAGAAGATGAAGTGGAAGGTATAAGAGAGAAGGGAAGAGAGGGGACCAAGTAAAGAGAAGAATAGGTGACATGTCCTATAAAGACGTAAAGGAGAGGATTGGAGGAGTCTCCACCGACAAGTGTTACACACTCTGCAATCACAGTTGGTGCCACCAGTTTATCTTGTTTTAAGAGAATATCTTAATTAAAACTTTTAATAAGCATCATATAAAAAAAAAAACTTTAGTCATCCATAAATTGAAATTCTTAATTAGCTTGTTTTCTGGCCTATGGATTTAAGTTTATAAATATGTTTTATAATGTAACGTTGATTAAAAGTTTTAATTAATTTATGTTCTACTAGAGTTTGCCCCGCTGCTAAGCAACGTGTCAAAACCTAGACAGTAGCTTTATTTTAATTACATATAAACTTAATTCGGTATTTTACATATAATAATTAAATATAATATTAATAAAGAAACTAAGTTTATAGGACGCGTTTCGTTGGTATCTCACAACGCCAAAATTCTCCGTCTACCGTTAGAACTACCGTTGCCACTAGGCGACCGCGGTCGTTATGGTCGTGACGAAAACGTCACTAATGACGTCATCATTTTCGATCATACATAAATATGTTTTTTTAATGTAATTAAACTAAATTACTCACGCAACGCAACTCACTACTTGCTCACTGATTTTCAAGCATTTAAACAAATGTATTCGTTGTTCCTTCGTACGTAATCGTACGTTTTCGCGAAATAGAAAGAAGAGCTATCCCTGAAAGCGGGACTGAGCCTGCTCCGCGCGGGGCAATCAATTTTGGTTTAAAAATCGGGACTTCCCGCCAAAATCGGGATGTCTGGCAACGCTGCACAGCGCTCATAGTGACAATCACAATGATCAAGACCGAAGTGGCGTTCACCACAGAGCTTTATTCTCTATCTCTATACACTAAGGCGCGATTTTCAAATCACCCGATGACGTTTGTTTATTTCGTTGCTTATGACATCACCGTCCCATAATCCGTTCCACTAGAGTTTGTAATTGTAACGTTCGTAAGCAAATGGAACGGGAAATCAGGGTTGCAACGTGGTCGTTGTGAGTCCCTTCTGGTACGTAACCATAGCGTAGACAACTACCAAGCAAAACATAGAAGTGAGTCGAGGATAATCTGCCTTGAAGTAGTACAATGATTGATGTTTTTATGACAATATGGGTATATTACTACACATTGTTATTGTATGTTAGTGAACTGAAAAACGTGACTGCAGCGTTATATATTTCGCTAATCCGTATATTCTAAAGAAACAACGTGATTTAACGGGATTAAAAAAATTACGTCCCAAGAAACGATTAGGCATCTCTTAAGTAAGAGAATCAGAATGGGCCCTAATATTTTTTTTATTTTTTATTTATTTATTGTAGTATAGGTTCGCGTTTGACCACAATCTTGCCCTATGTGGAGAAAACATGTACACCTTTCGTACCGGTTCCTCGACCCAGGGGTACCCCAAATAAAAAGGTGGTTACCTCAAAGCAAGCATTTATTCGAGAGCTAAGCTGTCTCCAATACTATCGTTATATCTAAACCATAGCGCGATGTAAATCAACGCTAGCGCCATCTAGGGCTCGACAAACACAATAGTAATACGTATTTATAATTGAACGTTACAAAGCCTCTGGTTGAATCTTTACCATGCCACCTACCAAAAGGATTATTTCCTTTTAATACCACCTACCATGAATAGACTGAGTAAACAAAGAACAATGGACTGTATACAATTCTAAGTACCTAATGGACCAGGAGACTATGAAACGTATGTAAAACAGTTACTTTCACATGATACAAAATATAAAAAAATGAAATAAATGCAAAATTAAAATACAACAAAAAAACTAAACTTAAGACTACTTGCTTTATTACAAAAAAAGAAAAGGTATTTTCGCGAATAATTAATCCGTTACGGGAAGGAAACATAATTTTGAAGTTGGACGTTTGATAACGGTACCCTTACACCGTAAAGTGACAACGCGCGTTATATTGTCCTGCCCCGGATGGATGTCTATAACTCTTCCATATAGCCATTTAGCCGGAGGTAAGTTATCTTCCTTGACTAAGACTATGTCATTAATTTTGAAATCTAAAGAACGAACAGCCCATTTATGCCTTTCAAATAAATTTGTAAGGTATTCATTCTTCCATCTACGCCAAAAACATTGAACCATACGTTGAGTTAATTGCCATCTGCGTAAAGTACCTATGTTGGAATCCTCGTAATTATAGTCTGGTGCCACGACCAATGGTTGACCTACTAAAAAATGACCAGGCGTTAGAAGTACAGGATCTCCTGCGTCATTGCTACTCTGAGACAACGGACGTGAATTGAGGCACGCTTCGATTTGTGACAGTACTGTGGACATTTCTTCGAACGTAAGAGTGGAGTCGCCAATTGTACGCTTCAAATGATGTTTTACACTTTTTAGCCCTGCCTCCCAAAGTCCACCGTGGTTCGGCATATGTGGAGGAATGAAATGCCACTCGGTTTGAGAGTCGGCCAGGCTTGCTGCTATATCCTGAAACATTGCGTTTTCTTGGCTGAACATAACTTGTAACTCTTTAGCAGCACCAACGAAGTTGGTGCCATTGTCGCTCCAGATATTACGACAATGACCGCGCCTGGAAACAAATCGTTTAAACGCTGCCAAAAAGCCTTCTGTAGTTAAGTCTGAAACGGCTTCAATGTGTATAGCCCGAGTAGCCATACAAATAAACAAACAAATATACCCCTTATATGATCGCTGTCCACGTCCTTTAGCGTATCTCAACTGAATAGGACCTGCGAAATCCACCCCAGAATTTAGAAACGGCTTACTCGGGGTTACTCGGCTAGCTGGTAGTTCTCCCATTAACTGATATTTCGTTTTTGCCGCATATCTTATACAGGTAACACAGCTGTGTATGTATGCTCTGACCATATTTTTCAACCGGCTGATCCAGTACCTGTTACGTATAAAGTTTAACACCATTTGCTGGCCTCCATGAAAAGTTCTTTCATGCGCGTCGGCTATAACTAATTTGGCTAGTTTTGAGTCATGAGGAATAACAACTGGGTGCTTTGCATCCTCGGTAAGTTGAGAGTGACGAAGTCTACCCCCAACTCGCAACAGATCATTATTATCCATAAAAATATTTAATTTATATAATTGACTCTTTTTGTTTAATGTTGTATTATTTTTTAGGGCGAAAATTTCTGCGTGAAACCATTGTTGCTGGCTTTGGCGAATGCAAATATCCAAAGCTTCACGTATTTCTGTAACTGACAGGTAAGGTGTAACTTTAATATTATTTTTGCGACGTCTTACTGACTGCAAAAACCTTCTACAGAATGCAATGACTCTAACTATTTTCTTCAATGAAGAAAATCTAGATCCAAAGCTTTCTTCAAACCCAGGCACTCGGCTTACACTATGAACCTTGATAGATTTTTTTTCTTCATTAGTGCTTATTGCGCTAGGCCTTGTGTATACTACTGGATCAATTCGCAACCAACTTGGTCCTCGTTTCCAAAGATCGCTACTAAGTAGAATTGATGAAGATGCTCCACGAGATACAATATCAGCGGGATTCTGTTTAGACTGAACATGAGCCCATTGCGAATTATCTAGTAAACTAAGAATTTCTGACGTTCGATTGGCAACGTAGGTTTTCCAGCGACTTGGATGATCATTTAACCATGCCAACACAACTGACGAATCTGTCCAAGCATGAATATTTGCCTTTGGAACATTCATTACTGCAGCTAGTTCGATTAACAATTTTGAAACCAGTACAGCGCCACATAATTCCAGACGAGGCACAGAAATTTGCTTGATAGGAGCTACCTTCGATTTGGCTGTTAGGAGATTGGTATGTATCCCGCCATTGGAATCAATAATCCGACTATACACTACAGCTGCATACGCTATATTCGAGGCGTCGCTAAATCCATGCAGCTCTATTAAGTTTCCTTCCTTTTGGCTTATCCACCTAGGGATGTGAAAGTCAACAAGATTCTCCATATCTTTTCTATAACCATTCCATTCCTGTAGAAGCTCTTGCGGCAACTTATCATCCCATCCTATCCCTGCAATCCATAGCTTCTGAATAAAAACCTTTGCATTAATAATACACGGCGCTATCCAGCCTAATGGATCATACAGCCGTGATATTTCTGATATTACTGTTCTTTTTGTTTCAGATGCAGCAGGAGGCGACATTTTTACAGAGTAATCGAATTCGTCGGTGTTCCGATTCCAGGTAAGACCTAAAATCTTCGTAACTTGATCCATTTTTATTTCTAAATCTTTACCTGACCCTACTTTTAATTCATCTAATAAATCCATTCTATTGCTGGTCCACTTCTGCAGCTGAAATCCACCTTTTTCTAGTAAGTCATTTAACTCGCTATAAATTTTAACTACTTCTGTTTCAGTTTGGCAACCGGACATTAAATCGTCCATATAAAAATCAGTCCGAACCCTGTCGGCAGCCAATGGATACTTCAAACCTTCATCGTAAGCGACTTGTTGCAATGATTTGACTGCTAAATAAGGAGCACATGACGTTCCAAACGTAACCGTCAGAAGTCGGAAGTCTTCAATTGCTTGACTGGGATCCTCTCTCCAGACAATCCTTTGAAAATCCGTATCTGATCTAGCAACTTGGATTTGACGATACATTTTTATTATATCTGCTGACAAACAGATTGGATACTGCCGCCATCTCATAACAATATGTCGCAAATCTGCCTGAAGAGTAGGTCCTACCATTAAAGAGTCATTTAAAGAGATCCCGTTGGTTCCCTTACATGACGCATCATACACCACTCTCACTTTGGTAGTAAGTTTATCTTGTCTTACCACTGCATGGTGAGGTAAATAAACTACATCACCTTTATTTCTTTCGGCTTCATCCGTGATTTTTTCTAGATGACCTAATAAAATATATTCTTTTATCACATCCGAATATTGTTGTTTCAATTTATCGTCCTTACATAACTTCCTTTCTAACCCTTGCAACCTTTTCACTGCTATACCTTTAGAATTACCATATTTACAAGGCGGATCTCCTGAACGGAACGGCAGTTTGACGATATACCGTCCTTCATGATTTCTTGTCGTCGTAGCACTATAAAAGTCCTCACAAGCCTGTTCTTCAGGCGTGAAGGGCTTTTTGTTGAAAACGGGTTCCGAATCAAGTTCCCATAAACGTTTAAGCATATCATTCTCTTCAATTTGAGCGTGCATCGCGACAATTGTGTTGTGTGAGTTAAGAACATATTCGCTCTTTCCAATATGTCCTGATACAATCCACCCTAAATGAGTGTCTTGGGCGATTTGTGATCCCGTAGGACTCTTGATTAATCCGGGCTTTAATACACGACAATATGTTTCTGCTCCTAACAAAACATCAATTTTGTTAGGCAAATTGAATGTCGGATCGGCTAACTTTACACTAGAAAGTTCTGGCCAATCTTGAATTTTAAATTTGGTATCTGGCATAACTGAAGTCAGTGCACTCAATACATGCGCAGTTACTTCTATAGCGAAAGAGGGGTCACACAAGGACTGTATATTGATATTAACTACATGTCTAGAGACTACAGTGCCATCACTACCACCTATTCCCGCTATAGTAGTTTTCGATACTACTTTCTTTAAACGAAGTAATTGCGCTGCTGCTTCAGTTACAAAGGATGCTTGTGATCCTTGATCTAACAATGCTCTCAAAACTTTAAACGACCCATCTGGTGATTCGACCTTAATTAAGGCCGTGGCTAACAAGACTTGGCCTTGCGCTCGTTCATTCACAAAATGGGTTGCTATATTTGAACTAATATCGACTAATGCGGCCTCTGTCAAATTTTCATGTGAAGTTGTAGGCTCGATGGCCGTGGCAACCACACTAGTTACACTGGAGTTTATCGGGTGCAACAAGGAATGATGCTTTCGCTGGCATATACGGCATTTTAAAAGAACACGACAAACTTTAGATGTATGGTTATTTCCCAGACAATTAAAACACACACCCAAAGACTGAGCAATATCACGGCGCTTGTCACTATCTTCTTCAGAAAATTTCTTGCAATTAGCTAGTTTGTGATTTTCGGAACAATGTGGACATGTAAAATTAACAATACCGTGCATGACTTTAGCTTGTGATGTAATGTTGTTATACCCTTTGGCTTTAACCTTTGGTTCGACAAATTCTAGGGCACGGAAACGCGTCTCTAAAAACTCGCTAAACTGTTTGAAAGACGGCAAATCATCGGATGATTGACTCACATGCAGTTCCCACTGCTTCCGAGATTCTATATCCAACTTCAAACTTATTACATATATAATTATAACATCCCAAGAACTAACGTCAATACCAAGATTAGTAAGTTCGTGTAAACAATCATTAGTAACGTCTAAAAGATCTTTCAATGCGTGTGACGATTCAACAGTAATATTACGTTGGCTAAATAATCTTTTTAGAATACAATTCGACATAAATTTCTTATTGTTAAATCTATGTTCTAACATCTCCCAACATTTGTGATAATTAGCTTCGGTGATAGGAACATGACGTATCAATTGCTCTGCTTCACCTGACAGTTGTGTTTTCAAATAATGGAGCCGTTGCACGTTATCTAACTGTTTATTGTTATGTACTAAAGAAATAAATAAGTCTCGGAACGACGTCCACTCAGTATATTTCCCGCTAAACATAGGTAACACTATTTTAGGTAGCCTTACAAAATTATCAGGTGAAACATTACAAGATTTTTTATTCGAACTATGACACGTTAATCCCGACAGTGCATCTTTAAGTTCTACTTTATAAGTTACATAGGTCTCATAAACCTTTTCGTAGACATCTTCCTTAAAGAAATCGTATAAGTCTGTCTCCTCGCATTCACCGACTACAATTTCATATTTGGTTGAGAAATTCTGCCACTGACTCTCCAATATCTCTAGCCGTGTTTCTATATAATTATCTGTTATACGTTCCTTTGGAGACTTCCTGAAATTTACTAGGCCTTTCTCAATGTGTCCTTTTATACTCTTTATTTTACTGAGTTCTTTTTCCATTTTGTATTCTGATTGCTTTTCGTATATTACACGCGTAGGCTGCTAGTGGTAATTATAGTAAGCAATGAAAGTACAATTTCTCCAAGTGTTGTAAAGAATAAAGCTTTTTAAGTGTTGATACAAGTAATTTTCTAAATCTTGGCAAAGGTAAATTTTTCTAAGTTCTTCAAGTCCAAATTTTTCTTTAAAGTGGCAACGAGTGTGATTTTTCTAAGTCCCTTTAAGAGTAAATTTCTCTAAGTGTTTTTGTCGCTTTATTCCGATCCAAAATCCAGCATGGATTCCCCGTTCCGTCGTTTTTAGCGAAATTATTCTAAGTCTCACAATGCTACTCAATTTTAAACTTGTAATATTTCAAAGTTTTTTAAAACACTTAGAATATTTCCATATTAAATAACACTTATATAAAAAATGTACTCACAGTTTTATCGACTTACACTCCTTCAATAAGTATCCAGTATATTCTTACCACTAGCGCCACCTACTTCGAAGTCCAACTCCGCACACGCACTTGGCACTTAATCAACAATAATTTTTATAATTTAAAACTGCTAGCGCCACCTTCTAGTGAATAGTTTTATTAATCTTTTATTTTATTTATGTTCTTCAAAAATGCTCTTCGACTCTAAGGACCATGTACACCTTTCGTACCGGTTCCTCGACCCAGGGGTACCCCAAATAAAAAGGTGGTTACCTCAAAGCAAGCATTTATTCGAGAGCTAAGCTGTCTCCAATACTATCGTTATATCTAAACCATAGCGCGATGTAAATCAACGCTAGCGCCCTCTAGGGCTCGACAAACACAATAGTAATACGTATTTATAATTGAACGTTACAAAGCCTCTGGTTGAATCTTTACCAGATGTGGTCTACGATGTAGCACGCTTACCTAGAAGGTACTTATTCACACGGGACTTGAAGACACCCAGGTTATAAGTATCGGGAAAGACATACTCCGGCAATGAGTTCCATTCTTTTGCGGTGCGTGTGATGAAGCTGGATTCAAAGTGCTTCGTTCTTATAGGTGGAATATCCACCATATATCGATGCCGCATGCCGGTGCGTCTGGTTGTCCGATGATGGAAGGGAGATGGCGGGACCAGATCGAAGAGCTCAGCTGCAATTAATTTTTTTTTCACTTATAAACGTGTATTACCTGTTGTTTATCTAAGAAGAGCACAGATAAACGAAATTTGAATGATTAACATAGGTTGTACCCAAAATATACGACTGAACAGGAGTTTATGGGTAAGATTTTCTTTAATCAATTGCTGAGCAGTTTCTTTAAATTTAAGAAACGATTATAAGTAAGGCCCTAAATGGGTAATATAACTTTTCCTGTATTAAAAACATACGTCAAGAAAAGGAATCTTGCATACTTATAGGTTAACCCTAAATGTGGGTAAATTTTCCCCAGCCACACATCCATCGAGCACGCGAGCGTCTTATCCGTAAGAGGCGAGGCCATCCCTATTTATGCCTACTAAATCACCCATAAAAGAAATTCAATCAGGCACCCGCGGCGAGGGTTGGATCACAACTTTTTACATTGAATTTTCACCTATACAGCGCGAGCGTGAAGTAGACCAATCTTTATAGGAGGCTGTTGTACACAAAAATAAGAAAAATTTGAATGTTAAAGGGATAAATAGGTTTTTTCAAAGGCGCTCGAAATTCCCGCAATAACGGTTGCTTTAATGTATTTTTTATTTCCTGTAGCTGCCAAATAAGACATACGGCCCACTTGATAGAAAATTATTACAGTGGTGTAAGAACGCTTGCAACATCATAAGCGATGCCGATGCGCGATGAACGCGTTCTTAGCTTTGAGGGTATGTTCCTAATTCAAATGTTTTTATTTAAAATAAGTTCCACTGGGGAACACTTTTTAATTTTACTTCTAGTTTATGTTTACCGCTTCACAGTGTCATTGCTGTTAAGGAGAAGAAGCAGCCAGAAATTTCCCTGCAACACGTCTAGGTAAAAATTGATTAAGTCAAACTTTTCTTTTATTTAAATAAATCTTATACCAAAACGTGTTAGACAATCACTTTTCGAAGAATTAATGGACTTTCAGCACACTGTGCATGCTCTGTAAGACAGACACAATGAAAGGAAATAAATTATTATAGTTATAATAATGATATGACGTAGAAAAATGTTATACTGCAACATATCTCCAATATCGCACACAAACTGTAAGAGAGTTACAATCACACACAATCTCTAGTTATAATATTCCAAATATATTTATTTATATAGCAAATACGCACAAATTGTCTTATTATCACAATATACAAAGTTCGCACGAATACACACGTTTATTACGAAGAAGAAGGAAAGTTCATTATACTTATACAACGATTATGGCTTTAAATATCTCGGACACAGGGATTGACAGGAAGTGGGGGCGAGACCAAGTAACAGCACAATCGAACAGGTCCGTTTTCCACGTACCACTTCAACAGTGTGACAAATATATTGTATTGTTTATATAAAATTTCCATCGCCAATCCCTTCCAACACATCCCAACCTAACCCAACCAAGACCAACAATATCCAAACAACTATAACATATATTTAATGTAATAAAAGTAGTATATTAATGTTAGGACGTAAGAAAGACCTGGTATAAATATAAAAACATGTATTAGTCTATAGGTAATAATAGTACGACGAACAAAATTTTATTTTTGTAAGTTTGCGCGCTACAAACCCAGACTCGGAGTAATTCACGTATAGAACTAGTACTAATCACTCACAGACTAGTCGTAACGCAACTTTCACTCATTTATCAAGCGAGGTTCATCGGTTAAGAAGGCAGCGTCTCGTGGAAGGCTCTGTCAGCAACCGATTGGCTCTGATAACCTATAAGCCTAAAATAACAATGATATTCCGCACTCACTTCAATGTACAGTTCGAGTCCGTATCACACAGAAACTCTTACATACACATATTCACCTAGTCTCTAAAGAGATCCTGTCCCATATGACACTTGATTTCATTGATCTCAGTACATGCGTTCAAATCAAATTCTATTCCTATATAAGCCTTATCTCTAACATAGGCTAGCGGCATTCAAAGTGAATTGATTATTCGATGGTAAAGGCTACAGTATATTGGCACGCGGTTCCGCCCGTCCTGCCAAGCCCGTGTAAGTTGACCGCAGTGTCGGACACTTCCACTTTGTAACGTCAATCGTTTAGTAGTTACACCCCGCTGGCATCACTAATAGGACCGTAAATACCCGTATCGCTTGAAAAATGTTTCACTGTAGATTAGGATGCGGCCAAATAGAGTAAAAGCTGACTAAAATTTATCCTAACTCTAGCAACTCCAATATTGTGCCATGAGTAATTTTGATACTTATCCGTAATTTTTAGTATTAGGTCAACCGTCATGCAAGTATCAAGTTGCTTGATTTACGAAATACGCATTTTGTCGGCATAACCTGTATTTACTATATTAATAATGACTAATCTAGTCGGTGCCGGTAGACCAAGACGTACTCACCGTGATCAAATTGAAGATATTTTGAAGAAAGGTCAGATAAAAAGTAGTTTAAATAAGCGTGTATGTATGAGAAGATTAATGAAAGTCGATGAAGCGAAAAGTGTTTGTCAGTATCGTAGCAGGTGGAGATCCGTCGTCTCTGCCTACCCCAACTGGAAACAGGCGTGACAATATGTATGTATGTATGTATTATTTTTTACTATTATTATTTCAGCAAGAGTGAAAGAGAGTGTCAGGGTGAAGGTAAGGAAAGGAATGCTCCGGTGGTTCGGGCACGTGGAAAGAATATATGATGAAAGAATGACTAAACAGATATACAATGCAAAAGTGGATGGACGCAGAAATCGCGGAAGGCCACGACACACCTTCCATGATCAAATTGATCGTGTATAAGCAGAATGTGATGTCAGGAGCCTTAAGAACAGACGAGCGTGCATGACAAGAGCTATGAGTGTCAAAGAAGCAAGTGAGGTGTGTAAGAATAAGCCTGTATGACGCTCTGTTGTTCGTGCCCACCCCGCAAGGGACCTGAAGTGAAGTTATGTATGTATTTCAGCAAAAGCTTTAACACCTTCTAAACTTAATTAACTTGGTTAATTATATAATGAACAAGTTGGCGGTAAACTTGTCTTTAGTCTTTAGTCTTTGTCTTCCGTGATCACGGCTACTGAAAAGACCGAAACGTCGGAATAATAAAAACCAAAAAAAAAATCACGCTTAAAACCGTTAAAACGTTTTATTACATATAGCACAATCTAGATATCAGGCAATAATTGCAGTTGAATTTTGACTATTGTGGCAATGGCGTCTAAAAATTTTGTAAAAATTCTTGAATGGAGGAACGCCTTCTAAATACCATATTTCAATCGAACGCCAAACTACATGTCACGGGCGATATTCGTCAACGCTTGAACTAGTATTTGGCACGCGACTGCATTCGTATTGCCAAAATCCGCTGAATCGACGTTTACTTGAAAAACATTTTAGATTTTTTAATTTGGTACTTTACTGTCATATGTGACGTACAAAAATACTTTTTTAATAAATGTCGGTGAAGCATCATTCTCGGTGACATCTTCTTTATTGGTTGCAGGTTTAGTGGGCATCATCAGGGTAAAATGCGAGCGGTTTATACACTTGTCACAGTTGAGATAGAGTAGCGGATTCAGGGCACCGATATTACTTTAACCCTTTCTTTTTAACCGACTTCAAAAAAAAGGAGAAGGTTCTCAATTCGTCGGGATCTTTTTTTCCCTTTTTTATGTATGTTCACCGATTACTACGTGATTTATGATCCGATTTACGTGATTCTTTTTTGTTCGTCGCGGAATAGCTGTCATGTGGTCCCCTAAAAATTTGACATAGTTTGACCCAGTAGTTTTCATTTTACGAACATTCTTTTGTTCCCGTTTCTTGGGACCTATATTTTTTAAGCAGCGCAGCACCATTCGTAGATCCACCCATACATAGCTAGATACTAAAAAGTACCAAATAAAAAATAAAAACTTCGTTTAAAAAAACCGACTTCAAAAACTAAAATGTATAAAATAACTTATTTCGAAAGCTATTATTATTAATATTAATATATATTATCTAAAACATCTTGAAGTCGGTGCCAAGTAAAACATATAAATTACTAAGCACTGACTTTAAGATGTTTTAGATAATATATATTAATAATAATAGCTTTCGAAATAAGTTATTTTATACATTTTAGTTTTTTAGTTTTTGAACTCGGTTTCTTTAAACGAAGTTTTTATTTTTTATATATTCTCAACGATCTAACTCGATCCGTTACTATCGCCCAAACGTGTCACAAAACTCGCCTGTCTACCTTAAGTTCAGATGGCGCCACGACCTCGCTCGATGCACATGCTCTGCTCTGATTGGTCGCTTATTAAATGACAATATTCATAACATAATTTTAAAAGTAATTAAAATTTAAACAAATAATATTTACGTTATACATCCAAACAACAATCAACCCGACTCATAGCTTCTTTAGACACACACATAGACAGTTTTCTACCTATATATATATATACATACATACATACATACATACATACATAACTTCACGCCAGGTCCCTTGCGGGGTAGGCACGAACAACAGAGTGTCATACAGGCTTATTCTTACACACCTCACTTGCTTCTTTAACATTCATAGCTCTTGTCATGCACGTTCGTCTATATATATAAATAGGTAGAAAACTGTCATAGAAGAAATGTTAGGTAAAGCACTTTAAATAAACTCGTGTGTATGTTAGATATTAAAGGCCCATTTACATGGAAAAAGTTTCTTGCGAAGATACGATTGTCGAAAGCAAGAATAAAAAAACAGGTAAACTAAACATACGATATCGTACATTCATTTTTCCATTTGTCCGTTGCGATTCGTTTTTCCACTTCCGTTCCTATCCATTGAAGTTTCACTTCTACCATGTGTCCCAGCATACATTTTGATTTTTGCAGGTTTACTGTAAATTATGATTTGGTTAGGCTAGGTACATTTTAATGAATGCATTTTTATTTAAACACATTTTATTTTATCAAAATAAAACTATATTCGATCTGGAACAAAAAAAAACGCATCCATAGTCTACTCTAAAATTATGCCGCCTCTCATCACGTCTACTCAAACTTCTATATAGAAGTTTCACTTCAAAAAGAAATGGATGAATATCCAGTTATTTATCAATTTCCGTAATAAATCAACCATTACTTTATATCCTTACCTGGAGAATTAATAACCCATTAACTCCCAAGCCATAATGGACCGAACTTGTGGGACAATGGGTAGCTGTTGAACAACTGTGCAATTTACGAGCACGAGTGCTGAATGCTAAGGCGATTCTTGGTACTCACAAAATAACCGTTTGTGTATAAAACTGCCGTAAGGAAGGGACAATGGTTAAGTTTTTACTTCTGCTTTGTACTCCTAAAGTATTTAACCAATTCTCTCCCATCATATCTGAAGCGTAGGAAGTCTTCAATGAAGCACCTTTTGCTTTAAATATGCGTATATTTTAACATATTGCGATTTTACAATAACTTTTGATGCGCGTACAATATATCGTCGTCGTTCGTAGTGAACATTTCGAATATTGGCGGTTGGCCGTAGACAATGAGCGTTTGTCATAGGCAATTTTTGATATGGCGCGTACACACCGGCGCGAGCGTACTGATTTCATACTCGGCTGGACCGGTGTGTACCTTCCTTAGGTAAATCGTGCCGCAACAATATCTATTTATATATCTATAGAGATAAGTAAAATTGAAATATCTGTTTGTAAGGTATATATAGAAATAACAGCTTTTTACTAAATGCATATAAAAGTATATACAGTTGTAATATTTAAAAGAATAGTTTTTAAAATTTTTGTCTGTTTGTCTTTCTGGATGTTCCAGCTAATTCCTGGCACGGCTGGACAGTTTTTGACAGGGCTTTCACTGGCAGATAGCTGAGCTGTTATAAGAAGCAACTTTAGCTACTGCGCCTTGTCGTAAAGGCGATAAAACAACCTACAGCCAGGCGGTAGGGCATTTACCCGACTAGATAGCTACTAACCCTGGTCTAAAGCACGTCACCATAACAACTTTGAGTTGTATTACGGCATTGGTGACCAGGTTCCAGTCTCCATTAAGAGTGCAGCAGCGCATTTGTAGTACCTTTGGTGTTACAAATGTCTAAAATCTCCTCATCGCTATTTGAATGAATAAGTTAAATTAAGTATTTTTGTTCTCACCGAATAACAAAGAAATACCTCATACAATATTATAATTTTAGTGCAAGAATTATAACAGCGCAGCAATAAATTTCTTACAAAGCCCACTGATCATCCAAATACTTAAAAGAACCAAATTGCATATCTTTTGATACGTACAAAATGACCAAAGAATATTAACGCAGAAAAATCTCAAGCTAAAATCTCGTCACTACGCGCGTAATTCGAATGAATAACGTAAATTACGAATTATTGTCACGTAACCGAGGTAACAGGGAGTAGGCCTCTATCATTTCCCGTAATATATCCCGTCTCGTCTCATAAGATTGGATCCGCAGTCTTACTAGGCGATCCGCTTCCAAATTGATTTTATTACTTACACGTTTTTATATCGGCTTTATTAGATTTACGAGCGCCCGTTGGATTTATAATCGATCCCGTTTGAGAAATTAAGAATGATCTCCAGTTTTCATAAGTATATTAAATACTAAAGGGGATTTAATCCTAAAGGGCCATTTACAAGTAGAGAGTTTATCGCACGTTTTGGGGCGAGAAATCGCATACTATTTTACTAGGC
The DNA here is from genome assembly GCA_012273795.1 of Dendrolimus punctatus. NCBI lineage: Eukaryota > Metazoa > Arthropoda > Insecta > Lepidoptera > Lasiocampidae > Dendrolimus > Dendrolimus punctatus. Next base: position 1,078,893 of record CM022542.1, read on the forward strand.
GATACTGTTTAGACAATAATCGCATTAACATGTTTACATTTAATAAAAAAAACTATACATTGCCTACGAGTATGTCGTACGATTATCGACACAAATCGCATTGAATATTTGTCTATGTTTCTCGACTTGTCTAAATTCGTATGACATTTATTCAACACGCGAGTATCGTACAAACTTAGACTGATTTGAATGCGTGACTTGCCGTACGAACTCGGTGATTATAATGGAATTTTTGTTTAATCAGAAAAGTCAGTATTCCAAGATCAGGCGATACAATATCGTATTGATTCGAGTTTCAGAACTCGAATTAAAATGCGGTTGAAATGATTATAGAGTTTATTAGAACTATACAAACACGTATAACATTGGTACAAATATAACCGAAAACAATAGGTCTAAACGTAATGCACAATTCAATAGCACGCGCAAAGTCCGTCACTAAATAGATTACCGAATGTATACAAGTCTTGCGTCGCTCGTGGTTATCGCTTGACTGCCGATATCTCCATTGGGGCACTGCTTTATACTGCACATATGCAATATGTCTGCCCGACCGCGTGGACCGAATTTCTTAAAATTACTTGGCATGTTTTAAATCTGAGACACCTGGCAATGATTACAATACAACAATAGGCCGTAAGAGATTACAATACACAATGGGCTGATTTTTTAATCACAAGGTAAACAAAGGAAGTCCAAATGCCGAAAAGGTAATTAAATGTGTTTCTACTGGGATGCAGGTATGAATTTGTCTTTGTCGGCATCTTCTTCGTAACACTATGTTTAAAATATATATTTTTTCTTGCTTTCGACAACCGTATTATTGAAGCAAGAACCTTTCTTTATGTAAATGGTCCTACAACGTCTTTAGGTAACGCAGTCCACTACTGAATTTAAGCCACCTTACCACGTCTTCCTTATCCACTGCCAATCAGCGAACTTCAGAAGTTGGTCGATCTACCAAGTTTCATATTTATCGACATTGGCAGGACATTCCCTATTTCCGTGAGCTCCCACGCTCGACCACGCAACGATTTTCTAGAACCTTTGTTCCGCGTACGCCAATGATTTGCAGCATATTTTCCGCCGAGATTTTCCCTCTGCGTGACGACATGGGGTTGTTGAAGTTTAAACTTACTTACTTACTTTTCTCGTGAAGTTTAAGCGAGTTATAAAATTTCTTAGAGGCCGATAACGTGATAGCAACACCCAACATGTATGTTGCAATCACCAATAGGCAAAGATCACTCACTACCTTCCAACAAGTAGGCCATCTGTCTGTTTGTTTCATCCGATACAATAAAATACCAAGTCACACACACATACAGAGAAAGGGAGGGAGAGAGAGAGAGAGAGATGCATATATATAATTTAAGTGAATTTTTCAAGTAGGCTTGCAAGGCCATACCCTAGACTGTGCTAGATAGCGTAAACCACTAAAATTCAACTCGATTTTGACGAGAACTAAAGTGGTGTCATTAGATTTTTATAACATTTTCCCTTGTCAAGAATCGAACAGACTGATTTTGGAAAAATAAACTCAGCTTGTATTACTAACCAAATCATACTGTAGCTGGTAAGGATCATGATTTTGTAAAGGCATGTCAAACGGCAAACCAAGATAAATTGTTGTTTTTTTTACATAATTTTCTATTTATATGTACATTACAAACTTTATTTTATCCTTCATTATTTTCCACACTGTTTTAAAAAGTTTCTGAAAATGTCTATTGCTAGTACTATTGACTAATTAAACTTGGATTTATTATAAACTACTCTAAACTGCTCTTCACGAGTTAAATGAAATATTTACATATCAAACATGCCAACATTATATTTGTCTCAACATTTGAATTTCATATTATTTATTTATACAAGCCGCTGCTTATTTGTATTGTTAATGTTATTATTTTTCTCAGTCAATAACTTAATCTGTCTGGCAATATGAGTTACTGTTCCTTCTACAAACAAGCGTCTAGTTTGAATTTCAAATCGTGCAGACTGAAGACTGCGTGAAACGAACTCGAGTAGACAACTCTTTATTTTGTCTTATAACTGTGTTCTGTCACACCTAACTGTAAGCTTCCACTTCTACAATATATAGAATAAAAAAGTGTCTATTGGGGACACTTAGAAGACCGTAAAATATATTGAAGGAAAAAGAACGCATGATTTAAAATTATCAGTTTCGATAGTTGCTGGGATTGCTTCTTCTCCAAAAAGCTCAGTGCTCGGTTATTCCACATAATTAGTTTATTTTAGTTATTTTAATTCAAATATTACCCTAAAAGACATTATATTTAGTATCCAATTATACCTATATTAAATTGTTAAATAAAATTAAATATGCATTAGTTATACTGTTATATACATATGTATTATTCTTAATATTAAAATATAAATAAACAATATTAAAATGCTATTCTAAACTGTTTAGTAAATTATTTCGATTGAAAATATTAATATTTTTATAAGACTGTCCATTGAAAGCTCGTCTGAAAGGTCTGATAAAGCAATAGGACCTGTCTTTGTTACACTTAATATTATTACACAAAATTCTTCTATACTAATATTATAAAGAGGTAAAGTTTCTGAGTTTTTGACGTTGTAGGGGGTAATCTATAAAACCGATTTTGAAAATTCTTTCGCCAGTGGAAAGCTACATTATTCCTGAGTGACATACGGTTAGTTTGGATAGTGATTAATAATAAGTACTTTTTATTTGTTTTCTTATACCCAGTGAAGTGGGCACGGGTCAGGTAGTATTATATATACATATAATTATTTAGTCTCGGAAATCGGGTTAGTGAAATTCTTCGTGTCAGGAATCCATAAAATCGCAAAAAAGCGTAGTGGCAACACCTAGTCCCTGATAAAAGTTGTTATAATTCTTTTTAAGATAACGCTACGGTGTGATAGCATCCCGCTCAAGCGTACGCGTATATCAGTTACTCTCTCGAGGATTTCAGTAATAAATCTCTTCTTTGTCAAGAGTGAGTTCGTGTTTGTTTTTTATCAAAAGAGTTCACGGGGGCCGGGGGGGAGGGATGTTAACAGGGATGGGTACCTTTGTCTTTTGACCTTCCCATAGGGATATTTAAGTACGGTCGGGTGACTCCATGCTGATACCGTTACGATTATTGGGCTTGATGGCTAAGACGTGGGAATACGTTATTTGACGTTGTCCTACTTTAGTTCTACTGCAGTTCTACAGTGCGAGATACGAGTATATATTATCAAATTTCGTGGTAGTGTCATCACGCACCACGCACCATCACGCACCATCACGCATCACTGGCCATCGCCAGTGCACGCGTCCCAGTATCGAAGGGCGCTGGTTCGATTTTGGCCGGAACGCATGCACCACTTGGGCAGTTTTCTGACCTAACGTGTATATTTTTACAACCACGTGCTAACAACGGTGAAGGAAAACATCGTGATGCAACCTGCACATCAAGATAACCGATCTGTCAAACCTTCCAAGCCGCCTTGGCAAGTATGGCGGGTATACTGTCCGTTTTTAACCGACATTGAAAAAAGGAGGAGGTTCTCAATCCGTCGGGTACTTTTTTTGTTGCTTTCATTATGTATGTTCACCGATTACTCCGTGATTTATGATCCGATTTACGTAATTATTTTTCGACGCAGAATAGCTGCCATGTAGTCCCCTAAAAATTTAACAAAGTTTGACCTGGTAGTTTTCATGTTACGAACATTGTTTTGTTCCGTTTCTTGGGACCTGTATTTTTTAAGAAGCGCGGCACCATCGAGTATAATTATTATGTAGTCGAGTATATAGTATAAAAATTACAATGTATAACATAACTTATTTCTAAAGCTATTATTATTAATATATATAATCTAAAACATCTTGAAGTCGGTGCAAAGTAAAACATAAAAATTACTATATTTTGAAAATAACTAAGCACTGACTTTAAGATGCTTTTTAGTTTTTGAAGTCGGTTTTTTTAAACGAAGTTTTTATTTTCCCCATAAAGGAAGGCCCGAGTCCAGCAGTGGGACATTTATGATCATCAACTAGTTAGCACATAATGTGTTCTTGTGCAGTTTTACATAATTACCACGATTGGGTTTTATATGTATGTCAATTTCGTAAGAACTCTCGTCTTATCTAGGACTAACTTACGCCCGTGTTACGCGTGGAATAGTTCAAAATTGGTCTTAGCGTGATGATATAAAACTTGCCTTCTCTGCCGCTCGGAAACTGTCACTTCCTATACAATAATAAAAAAAAATTGCTTTACTATATATCTTATAGCCTTCCTCAATAAATGGGCTATCTATCCAATCTCGCGAGAATTTTCGTGGGAGCAGTTTGAAGACAATTTCATTCGTCCAAACAGTTGGATGCATAAAAAATTGCTTATTCAACACAGTTTCCACATAAACGATAGCTTACATTCTTTTTAAAATGCTGCGGTATTTTGTGTCCCGGGAATCCCTCGGAGCTTCAGGTTAGCGTGAGGAAGTCACAGGCATATCTTAGTAATTTGTGGACGATTGGTGCAATGAAGAAGATAGGCTTTGTATTAAGACAAATTATTTATTTCTGGTTCTAACAATAAAATGCAGAGAAAAATTTCGAGTACCTATCTGTGGGAATAAAAAGATTTATTCAAATATACCTTTTAATTAGTTTAATCAATTGATTACAATATTATAATTAAGAGTACATGTTCTCAAGCGCGGATGAACGAATGGAAGGGGCGATGACGTGTGTAACAAATAGCAGGCAAAGGTTTCGTGTCTATAATTCCATCACTATCAAAAGAATGACAATATCAATAAAACGTAAAAATGTATAGAAAAAATAAAAAGGTTGTCCCACAAATTTATAAGACGTTGATTTCTATTCAATTTATTTTCCAATATTCTTACATTTATGTATATGTAAAAACATATTCGACTGAGCCACAGAAACCTCATGGGTTGTTCCGTAATAAAACAAAACGAACTGGCGTCAATTATGATTGTAGTGTGATACGAAACCTAAAATTCTTCTTCAACGATAATAGAATCACATCTTATGAAATTCAAGTATTATGCGGATTTTATAAGGTGATATTATCACCATAGTAATGATCATGAATCAAGAATAAATTGAAATATAAATTTTAAAATAATTGCATTTATATCAAGGTTAATTAATGTTATTTCATCTAAGACTTTGCTCGTTTATTAAAATATTAATCATTAAATCGCTTAACTCGAAAATTAGGCTTGCAATAAAGTCAATGTCAATTTAGTCTCTATGTGGCTCAGATTGTAAAAACTTTATCTTAATTAAAAGCAATGAACATTAATGTCCTAATTAAATTCAAGCATGTCGTAAAAACTTTGAAAAAGATAGCAATGTTATGTAGACAAACGATGTTTAAACATTGGTATTTTCTGCCATAGTGTAGGTGCGTATATACGCACCTATATGTGGGTATATTATTGTTGAACCTAGGTTCCGACAAAGACAAATTCCACGTACAGATCTGTAAAAGCACATTTTATTACCTGTCGGCATTTGAACTAATCCTTTTATGATCGTCTTCTTTTCTTCACTTATTTATTGACATACGTTTCTAGCTATTGTAGAGAACTGTTCCATTGTACTCAATATTAAAATAAAATTTTTTTCTAATGGTGTACAACAGAAAGTTATCCATCTAAGCTATTTGATTAGTGACGGTAGTTGCAACCAATATTAAAGTAGATTGAAATGCGCTAAACTGTCACTTGCATCGGACAGGTCCAGTGTTTGTGAACCAGCGTTGAAACGCTTTCATGAAGCCTGAACCCTCCAGTAAATTACATTCTGAAGCTCACAAAGTAAGCCCTCAAAGGGATTAGCATGTGTAGACAGATGACCGCGTTTTAATTCCTCTTATTTATGCAACCGTAATTTTGAATTAAGGATACTAGCATGAAATTTAGTCGGGCTTATATTGCTTTGCAGTGTTATGTATATGCCATTATATTAACTAAATACTGAAGTTTTAAGCATAGCCATTATGAGCTGAACTGATGTAATACTTGCAACAACTCATAGGGTTTTTGGTAATAAAACAGCAAATTGGTAGGACCGATAGCGGATTGAAGTCATTGTTGAACTATTTTAATTAAAGGGTTATTAATTTTAAAAATTTAATATATTAGTGTGTGGAAATTTTACATAGTATGTTAAATACTGTAATGATTGAATTATAAAATTACTTATACAATGTAAGAAAACTTAACTTATTTCTATTGTATTTTATCCATAGTCCCCAAGACTATAAGTAGAATACTGGGCCCAGATCACCGTCTTCTATGGGTAAGGTGCCCAGAAGGCTGGCTACGTTTTCTCGCTGAATCGCCATACTGATATAGAATATTATTTATACTTAAAGTTTTACATCATCATCATCATCATCATCATCATACGAGCGTTAAATCCCGGTTGCGTTCGGAGCGTTCATGATACCTTAAGAGTTTTACAAGTAATAATAAAATAAAACGAACACAGTATTTATACTGTGTCGCGTCTATCGCGTCTGCCGACATGAAAATGAAATACAGTGAATACCGTCTATATACAATTGGGATATTTTTAATTATAATCTGTGCACGAATACCACATATTAGAACAAATATTATAACAAAAAATTATAGAGAACTACGTACTCTATACCAAACAGGAGCTAATCACCGAATAAATAATAATTAAAATACTATTCATCAAGGAAATGGCCGTCTGTATCGTTTAGAAATAAGGGTACATAACAAACTAATTATTAACTTTAAAAAAAACAAGAACAACTATGCTACTAAATAACTGTAATATTAAGTGCCTTCTTAAGATAAAAAATAGATATTATAATATGCTACATTATCTTTTAGTGATAAAAGGGAACGAAGGAATAACCAAATTTAAATTTGTCTTAGTAATTATTTGATTCCCATAAAATACTTTATATATAGATGTATGTGTTTTTGGCAACGATTATTATCATAAGATACTTTGTATCTGTATACAGAAGGGGGCAATGTTGTTTGCCTGGAAGGTCATTTAAAAAAAAACAATCCGGCGAAACGTATACAATATAAATAAATTAACCTACATATTTTGATTAAACATCATTTTTAGTTTCACTCTAAATGTGCTTGAAGTAAATAGCCTTTCACGGCCTTGTATATTGTATTCTATAACGAAATTTTAAGAAAGCAAGGCTATGTTGTAAGCCCTAGTATGAATTTTTAAAATCATTATAAGCCAAGCCATTCAAAAAAATTGCAGATAATAACTAGAAATCGACATGATTTTTATGACATTTACGTTTTTTTTTTATATAAAATTCTAATAATTAATACATTGTGTTGGTGTCAGGCCATAAAAATCTGCATATAATATGCTGGCAAGAATGCCACACTGGCAACACCACGACGCTAAGTGTCAAACAAAAAAAAATGCACTTATTCGCACCTTTTCGTCTTGTCAGTTTTGCTACCTGTAATAATCATTGTCATCTCGTCTGATTTATTGTTAAAATAAATTTAATCAAAGAAAAGTACATCTCAAGTTACTTAAAACAACCAAATTGTATCATTATATAACACGTATGAAACATGGAGAAACACTTAAAACCCTACACATTGAGTTCAATGATAAACTGTGTTAACATATCGTTTTTATTTGTTTCAGATAAAAATGGAGCGTCGGATAGCAGGAATAATCTACATACTCATAACATTCGCGTTGGTCAATGAAATGTCAATAAACGTTCAAGCGAGAGACAACAACAACAAACGCCGGACGAAGGAAAAGTCCGGCGGCTTTCAAAAGAATATCTGTGATATCACCGATAGGGACTCTAAAGTCCATTGCTATTGCGAGAACACAAGAGAGCCGAGGAATGCGACAAAAGCGGAATGTTGGGTATTCAGCGGTGGTATACCAAAGGACGATCAGATCTGGCAGAGTTTCGCTTCGCAACCAACTTTGGAAGCTTTGTCTTTCAATGTTCGCGTCGACGGAGCTTTAGGCTACGTACCGTCTAAAGCATTACTTTATTTACCTAAGCTCCGATCTATTAATATAAAATATGGAAACATTGGTGATGTTACGCCATTTGCATTTGCTAATTTAACTAATCTGAAAGAAGCAGGGTTATCTCAAAACCAAATTGAAACATTACAGCAATACGCATTTGCTCATCTTTCTAATATACATCTATTAATCTCGAAGATAATATGATAATTGATATAGACGCTGAAGCGTTTTATGATCTACCAAAGCTACAAAAGTTGGTGTTCACAAAGAATAACATTTCTATGATTAAAAATGGAACATTTCAACACACGTTTAATTTATTGGAATTAGATTTAAACAGAAACAATATTTACCATCTTAACCGACGAACATTTGATGGTTTAGCAAACTTAAGAAGGCTAGATCTTCGAAGGAATAGAATATATAATTTAACAGAATTTACTTTTGCGGAGTTGTGGAATTTACAAGAACTTTTGTTAGGTAAAAACGAATTGAGATACATTTCAGAGAGAGCGTTCGATGGGCTGTCACAACTAAGAAAGTTGTCTCTAGACGATAATAAACTTGCTTCGCTCCCTTCTGGGTTGTTTGAAGGTGTGAGGGGACTAAGTTCCCTGGATTTGCGGTCGAATGAACTCCACGCACTAACTTTTGATAACATCAAACCGATTTTGGATAACTTGAAACCCCAGAACAGTAATTTACTTTTGGAAGGTAATGAATAACCACTTCCTCATATGCTTTAACAAACTCAACACACGTTGAATATTAAGTGGGCGATTACTATGAACGAATGTCACGCACTAGCAAAGTTTTACCTTTATGAGAACACCCCAAGGAGTTACAGTTAAGGTAGCTTCCCTGGATGGGAGTGGAAAATGTTGTATAATACGTTTTATTCCTGGATTACGTAATTGTGAATTAGTCGCAGGAGGTTTAAGATACTGGCAAAGTTTTGTTATGGCACCTGAGTTTTGTTAAATTATTCTGATGAAGTAGGGAAAACAAACTTTTCGAGCTTTTTCGTAAAAGAGCTGCGAATAAAGTTATTTTCAAGACGAAGTTTGGAGTGATTTGAAAATTTTACGATATACTTTACTTAAAACTATTAGCAAGGGTTAGGATGAATCATCATTAGCTCCGCATAAAATTATATCATAAATTTTTCAAAAGTAGGTGAAAGCTTGGAATTAACTTTGCTCGTATTTTTTTATACAGTTATGATATTTTTTTGTTCCGTGAGTTCAGCAAACAGGCAGACGGTCCATCTTATGGGAAGTGGTTACCATCGCCTATGTACATTTGTAACACCAAGGTGCTACAAATTCCCTTGCTGGTGCCTAAAGAGAAAATGGAACCTAGTCACTAGTGCCGAAACGTAACTCAAGATTGTAATGGCAGCATACTTTAGTTCAGAGGTGGTAGACATCCAGAGTGGCAAATACCCTACCACTTAGCTGTGGGTTATTTTGTCGCCTCTTACGACAGGCCACCTGGCCTGAATCTATTTTTTTTGGGTAATAGAATTTATTACGAGAAATCTTATAAATTATCATTAACAGTATTATTTTTCAAGTAGGCATTCATTTTCATATCCTGAACTATACAAATTGAAAAAAAACGCTCAAAGGAGTCCCGACGCAGATTTTGAGAAAACTAATTAAACTCACCTCATTTTTATTCAATATGGAAATGATGAAAATTATTCTATTTTTAAAATTAAATGGCATCTAAAAATATTAATATGAATTAACATTCGAAATACACGTTATTTGAATCCAATCAATCAAATCAGTCAATGGGTAAACATTGATTGCATTAAAATAAGATGCTGTCAGATGACCGGCACAATCTGATGTTTAATTAATGTACGGAAAATACCAGGTTCCAGTCTCTCTTAAGGAAGCAGTAGCGCATTGATAGCATCTTTGGTGTTGTAAATGTCCATAGGCGATGGTAACCGCTTTCCATCAACTGGGCTGTCTGCCTGTCTGCTGAATTAATTCAGCAGGCATGCATGAGTGCAATAAAAAATACAATTGGTTTCCCGTTTGATATTACACACACTGAATTTTGTTTGACACAGAAATTGATCCTTACAAAGTACAGTATGATTTAGTATAATAATACAGAATATCTTTAGTTTATCAAAATTAACCGACTCGATTGGGTATTGGTTAACAAGGGTAATTGATTTTTCAAAAATCTAATGACACCACTTTAGTTTTTGTCAAAATCGCTCTTGCAACTACTTTGAGTGTTTTTCGCTATTTAACATAGTTTAGAATATGACTCTGAAGGTCCACTTGAAAAATTCACTCTAGGTATCATAAATATAATATTTTTATAACACTAATATGACATTTAAAAAATACAGCAATCTTAATATGTAGTGAGTGCTTGGTGTTATAGATCATTTTATTCAACTTTCTAAAAGTAATATTATTTTTAATTTTACAGAAAATAACTTCGTATGCGACTGTAGGCTGAAATGGATGCATATATTAAGAAATGATACAAAAAGTGTAAACACTCAAAACTCCCTGGATGAAGTCGCCTGTAAAATGGATCCTCCTATTATCAGTTCTGCTTATAACAAAATGCCCAATTCAGATAATAAATTTAGCTATAATCAAGATATTCTGCATGCTGGTATAACTATAGAAACACTCAATGAAAAAGTGAATGGAACAGAAAGAAACACACTGACCTTAAAGACGTTATTGATGGGAACGATATAATAAGAAAAGGAGGCAAAAGGAATGTATTAAAAATATCACCAGAGAACCTTCCATGTCCTAGAGAAGTAATAAAAACTACAGAAGCACCAACATTTTTTGTTGATCCAGTTATACCGATACAAAATGAAATGAAAACTTTTAGATTTCACGAAATGAATTCTAGTAGCTCAGCTTTTAAATTTTGCGACGTAATAGTGTTATGGAGTGTGTGTTTTGTGTTCTTTTTTACTTAGATATAAGTTGGTCAATTTTGGAATATAGCATTAGGGTTTAAGATAAAGACTTCAGTTCGTGGTGAATGGTTGGAAATTTAAGAGTTATTTGGGAATATTATTGATAGTAGATACTACTGTCATAACATCAATTGCTATAATATTATAAAATGTAACACAGGTTAAATTTCTATAAGTTTCTAGTCTTATTCTGTGTAATTATTCTATAGTATTAATATCTGACTGTGCTTTAATATTGCTATTTTCTGAATTGTAATATCATTCTAATATGATTATAAAAACATATTTGACAATAGAATCTGTTTTTAGTTCTTGGTATACACAATGTATTACTGAAATTAACATGCTCTATTGCAGCATACTATGTCTAAAGATGTAGCATTTGTTAGATGTGAACATCTATTAGGTAGTTTGAATGCAAAATGTACTGAACATTTGGTAAGATATATAGATCAGAATGGGTAATATCTTTATGTCTTATTAAACGATAAACTTCTTTTACATTGGATCTATCACGAGGATACAATATAAATCAAATATTGTGCAATAGAAAACGGATCGATCTGATGTTATAGAGTGGACGAATGCTAATAGTTTTAAAATTTGAAGTGTTAAAAGTCAGATAAAAATGTTATTGTAACGCCCGAAGATAATGGAAGATTGAGGTGGATAAGAAAATATGCAGCCAGGGTCTGGGTACTAGTTTAATATTTTTTTAGTATAGCTGTACTAAAAATCTATAAAGCTTTAGTAAAACAGCTGTTTTACTAAAGCTAAGTAAGATTTTCTCATAATTCTGGATGCCACACACGGACAGGTACACATTTTCTCAATTATAATGTTTAGACGTCAACTTGAATGTCTAGATTTTCAAACGTTTTTGGCAGAAGTAGTTAAACTTTAAACGTTCACATGAATGAATATCCAGATGCTCAATCGGCTTAAGTAATAACAAGTTTATTGAGGAGATTGAATGGCGATGTTTCTTGTGTAGTTTTATTTTCAAAATATGTTTTTTTACAAGTGAACGGTAATGGTAAATAACGGCAGTGGTATATTGATTGTTTTCAAAAGAATGACTTTGTTTTTGAAAATCATCTCAATTGTATAAATATATGTATATAATCTGCTTTCCTGACCTGCCAAAAGAACTTCCTCGATTGGCATCAGTCAAAGACTGAATGTGACTTTGCTGGAAGATTATTCTAAAACTGTAAAATTGTGCAGTCATATGTAAAATGAAAATATTGTATTGTCATCGGTTCTTATGGTGTGTATTTTTTTTGATTAGGTAAAGGTTGTGATGTTAAAAGATTCCGTTAATCTGATATTACACTAGCCATTACATCATCATACCATACACAACCATCCTTCAATTTAGATGAATCAAGCAGTCATCTATATAAACATTAACTTGGAGAATTTAATACCATTAAATACCGTTGTGTCCTTTCATCTTTAAAAACCAGATTGATGCAATGATTAATTCGTCTAATACCAGTATTAAATTCATTAACATATACACACATACAGTTGAAGTTAATAAATGCGTGTTAATAAGAAGAAAAACATGATAAATTCATCTTTACGTTATTTCTCATCAAAGTCCAAATAATTATGTTTACGGCCAAGTATCATCGATTTATCGAATTGTTTTCCGATGAAACTAATGATACAAGTTTCCTGTTGACAAGATAAAAAGAGTAATCGAGACTGTATATAAATTTCACGAATACATTAATAAATTATAACTTTGATCGGACACTAATAAACCTTTGAAAATAAGCCACAAAACTTTTGCGGGTAATGTTGTTGAAAAGTTCTCGCACCGTCTAGCGGACCTTTGAATTCTACTTTTGTACTACTTTACTTTAAGAGGGTTAATATCTTATTTGAAAGTAAGTTAGTAGCTATCGTTTACAATCCCTGGTTTTCTACGAAGTTCAACTAATGTTAAGTGAAGCGTGTTGGTCGCAGCGACTCCGGTCTAAATGTTCAACTCTTGTAATTCGGTAGAAGAAACACGATTGCTCTTCCTGTTTATTAAAATGTAAGAATTTAAACGCAACTTTTTTAATGCGAAGCTGCCAAACAGATAGGTGTTCCAACTCATGGAACGCGGTTACAGTCACCTATAGAAGTTTGCGACTCTCGGCTTGAATCGAGGTAATACATTCTTTGAAAATAAAATCGCACAGCGAAACACCAACCTTTAAGTTCCCGCCAGCTTCCTCAGTCTCTTATTCTATGGAAACTAATGTATTTCCTAGTCTCAGACGAACGCATAAAAAGTTGACAGAGCCTATGTGAAGAAAGATGTCATATGAAATAAAGAATTATTTAAGCTTGTCTGCGTAAAGTTTTGTAACATACACGTGGTTTACGTCTATGTAGTTAATAGTAATGTATACACTGGACACTATTAATTCCACATTTATCCGTACTAATCCGATTGTTTAGCACCAAGTTCTCGTAACGCACCGCGGTGAGATCGGCTTCTTCTGTTCCAAAATTGGCTTCCTTTAGCCGACATCAATCTGAGAGCTCGGGGCTTAGTCAGCCTACTTCTTTTGTCTGAGTTTCAGGTATAAAAAATATAGTAATTTATGAGAATGACTTTTTTCTTCATCAAATTGATCTCCACTAGGGGGGCTGAGTTCAAAATAATTATGCTTGTCAATTTAAAATTCTTATTGTATTATCACAAATTATGTATATACATTGAGTCTTTGTACTGTTTTAAACATTAATCTATCATACGGTTCTGGTTTATTTTGTCAAAAATTATACTGTCACATCAACTGTCAATCACATGCAGAATTATTAATTAATGATTACATGAAGTATGATTTTTTGGAAAAATATTTTGAACATATGTAATATATAGGTACTGAGCTACACGCTGAACTGTATCCACATTAACAACGTTATCTTACCTTGTGTATCTAGACATCAGTCTTTTAATTTAATGTTAATGCAAGTTATATGTGATATACTTTAATTAATCTAGTCACCTGTATGTGTTAATGTCTTAAGTATAGTAATTAATGTAAAATTCAACTACGAAAATAAATGTTTAATATAAAATCAAATTGGTGTACATTTCAAAAAATATTACTTTGATAATCGCACATAATGTTAATTAGGAATCAATTATATTAGACTCAGTCCACATCTGTGTCGTTTGGCCGATCTGCTTATATGTCCTATCACGTATCTTAATGTATATCGAAATAGAGACCATACTCTCAAACGTCGTTTGTTTTAAAACTTCTTTTGCTTGTTTTCTTACGATATATCAATGTATGTTCTATTTGTTTTTTTTATTTAAACTTTGTTGGTGTAGTTCCAGAAAAATATTTGTTCTTCCTTTGTTTTTAAAGTTTTATTGAATATTTCAGGTCGATCGAACGAAAACAAGCGACGAGAGGTGTTTGGGAGTAAGCTCATATTGTTAAGTCGATTCAAACGATGTTTTCTTTCTGAACTAGCACGTTGACATGGTGGTCAAAATATACATAGAGATGAATCAGAAGGCCTAAAGTCCTAAACCACTGTAGCTTACAGGAACGTCCCAAAAGGTCACAGACCACATACGATCTGAGACAGTTCATCGGAGAGCAGTTCCAAAAAAAGTAAAAGAGCACTATCTATCTTAAATTACCCTTTATGTTTATATTTTACATTATAAATGTATCTTAGGTATATCTTGTATGTAATTATTTTTGTTTATCTGTTTATATTATATATTACATCATTCAATCATATAATATCTTAGTGTACACAACCCTGCGCTTTCCTTGCTTCTCCCTTCTCGCTAGACTGATAGGTTTGTTGGAAGAAAACCCTTTTAGGGTTAAGGTCGCCTTTGTATATCAACACTATTGTATAATCTTATATGTAACTCTTTGAGTACAATAAAGAATGATTCTTCACAAGTGACTTTTTTAAAGATCACGTGTCAGCCTTCAGACACCACTCATTTTTTGTTAGAAACGTCAATGAATTCAACAAACTCAGCATGTCCGATTATGTGGACGTTGACTTGTTTGTGGATAGTCTAGCATCTGTAAATGCGAATTTAATCGAAGTCTATTTTAATAATGCTAGTTTAAATATGTAACGTGAGGCCCTTCATTATGGCGCGCGACTAGTATTGGGGCTGGGGGGACAAAGGACGAGGTACGCAGGGCATGGGACCCCTATGCGACGCGCGAGTCGATAGCGCATCACTAGACAGTCGACCGGTTTCCGCAAAACCTGTGACGCATTATCGCACTAGTTACACCTCTTATAATAAATGTCGTAAACTCAACTTGTGTTGAGCCCGCCACAAGTAATAGTAATAAGTTTCCCGGTCACTAATTTTACACCCTACTGTTTTTTTTCCAAAATTAATGTATTTTATAATTTGTTATTTTCTGTGTCATCTGTGGAGGTTTTTGAGTAGCTGTTCTTAAGCTATCTCTGTAACTTTAGTTTGTAAGACTGCAGCTGTTAACCCCCAAATAAAATAAAATAATACAGATGTGTGCGTAGCACTACATTGTGTCGATAAGTCAAAGTAGTTCAAAACATCGCATAAATTTTATATGAAACCGCTAACAGTGCACCGGGTAGTCGACAAATGTTAGACGATACGTGAAGAAAGCTCGCTAAGTATAGCCCAGGCTGTAAGGCTGGTGTGCACCGAAATTTAACCGACGATTAACCAAAATTAATCACTGTATTTCCATACATTTTTGGCGATTATTTTATTTTAATCATCGGTTAAAAGTCGGTGCACATCAGCCTAAGTACGCGATGTAAGTTAGCTAATATGTGAATAATTATAAACAACCTAATAAGTGTTGTAAATTACAGGTAAATTAATGTAAATTTATACACTAATAATGCTATCATATTAACTCTGTCACGTCAAAATTGAAAATATTTGAGCATTTCATTTTCTAAACATAATCAATTAAATTTTTAATGATTTACGTTTTACTAGGCAACGTCTTCTCTTGATACAGCATAAAAACGTATTAATTATGTAAGTCTTTTTATTTTTATATTGTACGAGTTCAGCTGACAGGCAGATGACCCACGTGATGGAAGCCGGTTACCATCGCTATGGTCATTTGTAATACCACTGTGCTGCCACTCTGTAAAGGGGGTAAGGAAGCGGGCCACTAATGCCGGAACACAAATCAAGGTTGTAATGGCGGCATTCTCTACATCCGTGGGTGGTAGCAATCCAAGCGGATAAACCAGGTGGTACAAGCTATGAGCTGTTTTGGTGCCTCTTACGACAGGCCACCCGGCCACAGGAAATTGTATTCTTCTCTGTTTCTGCACATATTAAAAAAAAACCACCCTAGACAATGAAAGGAAAGTTAATAAATTCAGTTATTTTTAATATTATAACAGGAACCCATAAATACACCTTTTCTGGCTCGGGCTTCCCAGTCTTTTAGGCGAACGGATTATATACCTGCTACGCTTGCCCAAGGGAACTTGTCACATTTGACAAATCGGTTGCCTCGATGTGCAGATTGCATCATGATATATTTCCTTCACCTTCATTACGTGATAATTGAAACAATGTACAAATTAATTTAAAAAAGTATATTAGGTGCATGCTTTTTAACCAGGATTTGAATCCATGTTAAAGTTTGCAATCTGAATGTGGTAACCACTAAGCTAGCACGGTATTTATATAATTACGAATGTAATGTAATGTAAATACATAGAAATAAAATCCCCACTTATGACCTTTGAAAATATGTTTGTTTCTTTCATTTGAAAATGAAGATGTTGATACCTCTGTTGAAGAAATGCATTATACAACTAGATGTGTATATTACGTAGAACTGCACTAAACAAAAATCAAAACAGAACAAAAGTCCATATCACATGAATCACTAATTAAGCATTTATTTTGTCCTAGAATCACAAATAAAAATAGCCCCCGCAAAAGAAAAGGGACTAAGGCCAAAATACGTCTTTTTAAGCCCACATCTATATTAAGGCTTAGAGTTACGACTATTTTACTATTTGGCATTATTAATGCCTAAGGGAAGAACGATAGGCGAGTTAGATAAGGACAGACTTATGTGGAACTTTGTACGTAAAAAGAGATAGGCGAACAAAATGGCAAATTGGTTTCGCAAGAAAACAATAAAACTGAGTCCCCAAGTAACGAGAGATTAAAATTTACAACTTTTATGTAAGTTCATGAGGTTCAGGTTATGTCGGATTATATAATAAGAAGGGGGAAAATAACTTCCTTTTCGCATAAAATTATAAGGAAAATATATAAGTAATTTTAATCAAAACTTTTCATATATTTTTCCCATATTTTTTCATCTTTATGAAGAAGAACAAAATGGTTAATCAATACGAAGTAAATTGAATTATTTCTTGTGATTTCCAAATAAATGGTAAAATATAAGCAAAACTGCTCTTATCTTTCGCTTTCCAATTATGTTGGTTCGGCACATTATGTCTTTTCCTTCCATACCCCTTTATTTTGACCTACTTCCTGTGTCACAAGACAAATTATTATGTTATAAGCAAAAACTGATATTTGTAGGATAATAATACCAGCCCCTAAACGTCTCATTGCTGGGCTTGGACCTCCTATTTATAGGGGAACGCGGTCAGTATACACGCGACGCTTGTCAAAGGCAGATTTACAAGTTGACACCTAAGGAATTTTATAAGTTATCTCAATGTGCAGGACTTATAATGATCTGCCTTCACTGTTAACATTTGTTAATTAGAAAAACATGCACATTGGGTCAGGCACTGCTCGAATGGTGTATGGTTTCGCCGCGATGATATTTTTTTATTGTATGAGTTCAGCAAACAGCAGACAGCTCACTTGATGGGAAGCGGTTGCCAATGCCCATGGCATTAGCAAAATCCTAGCCATCAGGACTAAATAAGGGGAATGCATTATTTAAGCAGTTGTCCTGACTGAATTTGCATGTTGTTGTACTGACTTTAATCGATACGTGCCAAGCATGAGCTGCAACATAAATTAAAATAATTTTTAGAAGCGTGAATATATAAATATACATATATAAATAAATACTTATATGTAATCAACCTAGCACCGCCCTTGATCTTATAATGAAGTAAACCCCCACCGTGTTCATTAACCGGTAGCACCTGCCCGTGACGCGACGTGCATCCCTCCGTTATATTCGCAAACGCAGTGTTGTTTTTTTAACAACAAATCGTTTTATTTCGCAAAGCTCTGGTTACCACTCACGTAACATCCAGCATCCTTTACACTGACGATAAAGGAAATAATCGTGATTAAAGTTGAACTTGGGCATCTAGATAACTAATGTACTCTGGCGGCCAGCGGCTCGAGCTTGGTACGGATCTTGAAATGATGAGCTGGTTCAGGAAATATACTCTTTATATTTTCAACCAAGAAGCTGCTACATCTGTTCCGTGCGCGGCCCGATACTATAATGATATCGTTTATTTTGCGAGGCGTTCGATGTAATTCAATTTGAAATTTTGTATTTCTTAATTTAAACGACGACTAAAAAGGTTTTCGTCGTTACAGTACCAAACCTGTTACCTCTACCTTGATTCCATCGATACCTGAAACCAGTAGAACATTATGCACATATACATTTTTTTAACTTCTGTGGTTGAGCAGGCAAAGAAAGCCTTTGCCTATGGTCTGGGTGTCTGGGATCGGCCTCAGTGTAGTGCCTTGTATATTACCCATAACACAAGCGTAACTTTCTTAATTTGGGGATATATATTATGTGTGTTTGTCTGTCGATTAAGATTTTATTATTATTTCACTTATTAATATAAATATAACTTTTTCAAATAAATGTACTTACACCATTTTTAATAATTGGTCTCTTAATGCAAACTTACCATCCAAAGCGAGATAACCGAATTTTCAATTCCAATGATAATATCGTAGCCTATTATATATAACGTTTTGCGTTATCAAATTTATTTTATCTTAATGAGACATTTCTGAACTTTGTTCCGTACATGATCCTTATTCTAATAGCTTAATTATGTTTAATTAGAGGCTAAATGTCGCTTCATTTCCTCTGCCAAGGAAAATCTTGAATACATTCCAAAAAGTGCAGAATCTCATTTTTGTAGTTAATATAACCATATAAATGTTCATTATGTTACTTTTCTTAATAAAGCCGTTAACTGCTTGTAGCTGAAATTCTATGCCATCTAATTAGTAGTGTCCAAATTTCAGTGATATTTGCTGTCTATACGAGACCTAAATATTAAAAAAGCCTTTTTAGATTTTTTTCTGTCTATCGGTCTAATAGGCCTCGGTCCAGGAACACTAAACTGATTTCAGTGAAAATTTGAAGGACTTAAAAAAGGCATGTTTCTTAAGGAAATCGAGCTAGTGGCGTGTATCATCAATATGTCAAAACTACCTGGAACCAATTTTATCTTGGAAAGTATTTTTGCGCTTTGATAATAGTTACCTAGATTAGGGTACTTGACAGTCGATTCAAATGATATATTTTGTCATCTTAAAAAGCGTTTCAATTTTTTACAGGAGTAACAAGTTATGACGCCATGTCTTTAACGAGTGATGATGGTGGGTATTTTTCACGACCGTTCTTTTGTGTGAAGGTTGATTCAGAATAATTTCCAATTCCTGGTACTTAAGAATAAAGTCGTGCACATAATTATTGTGACCAACACATATGTCATAATCAATGCAATTACATTCAGACTTATGTTAAACTAGCGGTCTAGGTAGACGATATCCTGTCTTGAAAAAAATATTTGGAACCCAATTGGAGCGCCACCAACTGGGTCTAATTGTGAAGCTAATTAATCTAGGAATCCACTCGAACATACATACAAAATTCATCACGATTAGTCTGGGGGCTTAGAAGGAGTTCAGTGACATACACAGACCTTAGAATTTTGTAAGATGGATTTTTTTAAAACTCCAACAAACTGCGTATAAACACACTACCCAGTATACTTATATATCAAGCCGTCGGTTTAACTGAAATACGGCTTAGGAAATGGTTAGTCTAGCACACCTTTTATAGTCATGAGCATTACATGTCTCATAATATGTTTTAATTTTATTTGTAATTTAGAAATTGACTTGTACTTTTTATGAACAAAAGATTTCTGATTTCTGAGATAAAAAATCATCCTATCCATTAAGTTGGACCAAATTACGCAGTTACATAATTTTGTCAAGACCGATTTAGTAGTTTCGGAGTTTATCCTGGACATAAATCGTGGCACGAGATTTATATATATGTACTAGCGGCCCCGGCAGACGTTGTCCTGCTCTGAAAAAATATGACCCGATTCCAGCGCCACCTACCGGTTCCAATTGTGGATTTAAACCATCCGGGGACCCACTCAAACACACAAAAACAAAACCGCTCCCCGTTGTTAAGAGGATTCTAGAACCCGATCTCAGCGCCACCTACCGGTTCCAACGGTATAAAAACTATCCTATCTTTCAAGTTGGATCAAACTGCACACGGTGTGCAAATTTGATTAAAATCGGTTGAGTAGTTTAGGAGTCCATCGCGGACAAACATCGTGACAGGAGATTTATATATATTAAGATGACATTATTGAACGTGAAAAGTGCTCAAATATTTTCAATACTTCCATTTCATAAAGTGACTATGATTGTTCGACTTAGACGATTAGACGGCTCAACCAAATTTATTGAATTCAATTAAAAGATACTGACTGAAGATAATCAATAACATTGAATGATTGAAGTTTATGTTTATATCGATCACTTTGGTTGATTGATCTAAATTAAAATACAGAAATGAATTGTCTAATTTCGGCTTAGTATGTAACTATATCATTTTCTAAACAATAAGTATAATAATAAATAATAATAGCCCACTGCTGGGCTAAGGCCTCTCATTATAGGGGAACGGATAATATACCACCCATGCTTGTCCAAGGCGGCTTGGTAGGTTTGACACATCGGATATCTTGATGTGCAGGTCTCATCACGATGATTTCGTTCGCCATTAGCACGTTATAATTGTAACGATATCCACAGAAAACTGCCTAAGTGGTGCATGCTTTCTGGCGAGGATTCGAACTCGCATCCTTCGATGGACATATTATATTATTTTATTTGTAAATATATATACATATCTATTGTCATATGTATGTGTATATACATATGTACATATGCTCTGTGTATATTTATAGATTGCAAGATCGTCAGTTTTTAAAATCTATTAATTTCTTCCAAGGATTGCCTGCAAAAGGTTGCTTTTTACAAGCTTTTATTGAACTTGCAATGGATGTACTTATGTATGTAAGTTTGGGTGGAACCTTGCAAGTTAAATTTGACCAACTTCCCGGTTTCCGATTGAGCTAAAAATTTGCACGCATATGTATATGGCGTGACAATAAAATAATAAGGGAACCGTGGAGCTGATTTGATGATGGAGTCTGAAGGTAGCCATAGGAACGCCTGTACTAAACAAATAGACCCATCGTGTTTGGGCTCGTTTTACTTGTCTTGGCTAGCACTATGCTGCTACATGACATCTAGGATCTCAAACGCTTGTATTTAAAACCTTTTTAAAATATATTTTGTATTGTTCTAGTTTTGTTTGTCTATGCCTTGTTGCACAGACGGATTTTCATCTCAAGCTTTTTTTATAGAATAAGTATTGAAGTTATAAAGTACGAAGTCTAATATACGTATAAATTTGAAGTATCATTGTCACCGTATCAACATGCTCGTTCAACTATGTATAACATTGTATAAAGTATTTTGACAAGGCATCTTTTGTATGAATAATAAATAAATATAATGGTGTAATTTTTTGTATGAAGTTTCGTTTTATTACCTATTCCTAGTATAGTTTAAAAATCGATCACATACAATTCTGTGACCTTAGTATACTAGTAATAATAAGAGTCTATAAAAGATCCATTGTAGGGCTTGGATTTCCTATGTATATGAATGATCAGCATACAGTCACTCTTTAAGATAGATTGTCAGGTTCCAAACTTCAATAATCTTACTGTGCAGATTTCATCACGATGTTTACCTTCATCGTTAGGTCGTGGTAATGTATAAAGCATAACGATGAAGAGTTTATATGATGGAAAGTGGTGTCCGTCGCATATGGACATTTGTATCACTGAAAGTGCTACCAATATGCTGCTGGCCTCGACGGGGACATAACCTGGCCGCTGATAGCAAAATATAACTCAAGGTTGTTATAGTGGCTTACTCTAGATCAAAGGTGTGAAGTCACGCGAAAGATTGTGTAAGGAACTCTCGCATCCACGGCAGTCTTTATGTCCGTAATATAGCAGACAAACTGCAAGAGAGTCGCTTACGCTCGTACAGCAATGTTTTACAGAGATTGGCTAATTATGTGGAGAACAAATGGCTAGCCATGCCCCATCCGCTAGGTCCCGGTCGAAATTGCAAGAAATGCTGGGTTGATGTTGATGGATGACATCCGTACCAATGGTCTCAAAACGTGGTGCGCTGAAGACCGCGTGAACTGGAGTAGTGTAATACTTGCAACAACTCAAAGGGTTTATGATAATAAAAGAACAGCAATAGGTCACATATTTATAATCAGAGAACCTTACGATTTTAACATAATATTACACACACTAATTTTTCACACTCTATAAGCATTTTTAGAACACTCGCCACCCTTCTAACATTTTTAAAGGATAGTAAACATCGAAAATTGGCACAACCGATAGCTTATTATAGTCATTAATAAACTATTTTAATTAAAGTGTTATGAATGAAAAGAATTAATACATTATTGTTTGGAAATTCCAGATAATACACCATATAAAACATTATACTTAAAGATTTGCATGTAATAAAATAACCTGAACACAGTATAAATCTATCGCGTCTGCCAACATGAAAATAACATGTAGTGAATACCATCTTGTCGTCGTGAGAGGTTTGAATTATAATCTACATTATCACCACATCATATTATTGTTATATAATATGGATGTAAATTATGGAGAACAACTGTATACAAAACATGCGCTAATCACGGAATCAATAAAATATAATAATATTATTCCATTAAGGAAATGGTCGATTGTATCGTTTAGAATTTGTAATAGAATAATAAGAAAAAGAGGGTATACAACAAAATTAATTATCAACTTTAAAAAGAAACACGACAAGAGTAACTATGTTACTTAACAACTGTGTTACATAATAACTTAATAACAAAAGTCGTGGTAGCGTAATGGTTAGCGCACGCGCCCCTAAATTGAAGGGCGCGGGTTCGATCCTGACCGGAACGCATGCACCTCTTAGTCAGTTTTCTGATCTAATGTGCATATTGTTACAATTACCACGTGCTAAAAACGGTGAAGGAAAACATCGTGATGCAACTGCACATAGATAACATGTTCAAACCGCCAACCGGGACGTGATCCTTAATAGCCGGCCCAGTGGACTTATGGGCTAATTATTTATGCATTATGAGCTTTAGATCAGGGGTGGTAGACTAGAATCCAGACAGGCAAGTGACCTACCACTTGGCTGTGAGTTTTTGTTCCTGCTCGGCCGATTTTATTACTATGAATTTTCTTTTATGTAGTATTTTCTTAAGTTTTCGTGAATAGTACTCATTACCTAAATAAATAAATAAATAAATACATATATCGTCATCACAGAAAGATGGGAAAGACAACCTTTCTTCAATAATTTGATACAACATATTTAGATATATAGATAACCAAGACATAAATAATGGGCCCAATCTAGTCCGGTGACTTCCATCCACCCTTCTCTCACAGTCACCCCGTTCCTCATCATCTCAAAATTATAAAACACATTTAAATACACATAAATAATGTCTTAGACTATTAAATACTTGCTGGTCGCAGGCGGAAGAACAGCGCTGGTCTTAATTGGTCAGCATATGCTGAGACTGGATCCAATTTTAGGATTTATTCTGTTTCAATTTGTTTACTAGTACTCTATGTTGTATTTGTCCTAAATAAAATATATCTTTCTTTCTTCTTCTTTCTTTCAAATAAAAAAACAAATGTTACACTTGCTCACGTTACTGAAAATCATAGCGCCTGGCGAATGGCAGACCAACTGCGTCTGACACGCCTCACACACCGCTTAATGAATTCAATAAACTTAGCAAGTCGAATTATGTCGACATTGACTTGTTTGTGGATAATCTAGCATCCGTAAATGCGAGTTTAATCAAAGCCTTATTTTAATAATAATTACTTTTCTGGTCACAAAATTTTCGTATTATTATCTTTTTCAAAAATTACTGTATTATTATTTTTTGTATTTCTCTGCCATCTGTGGAGGTTTCTAAATAGCTGATCTTAAGCTATCTTTGTAATGGTACTTTGTTAAACTTTAGTTTGTAAGATTTCAGCTGTTAACCCCCCAAATAAAATAAAATAAAATAAAATAAAATAAATACTATCAATTTCTTGAAACTGTGGTCAATTAAATATTCGTAATCTAAAATGTCCAGCAATTTTTTTTAATACCTGTTACAAATGCCACCAAAACGTTTAACTATAACAGTATCGTATTCACTAACTTATCTTTTGTATTCACTGCAGCACACTAATAAACGCCTGCCTTAAAACAGCTATTGTTTCGTAATACCTAACATAATCTATTACATTATGACATTAATATACCAGTAATTACTACAACTGTGACTTCATCTAATATATAAAATTCTCGTGTCACAGTTTTCGTTGCCATACTCCTCCGAAACGGCTTGACCGATTTTGATGAAATTTTTTGTGCTTATCCGGTATCTATGAGAATCGGCCAACATCTATTTTTCATCCCCCTAAATGTTAGGTGGACTACCCCCAACCCTAAATTTTTTAATTTATTTTTTAGACAAAATTTTTAATTTATATTTTTTTATGATACAACATACAAAAATACATACAACGCTAATTTATCAACCCTCTGCGACAAACCCCTATTTTTACCGGGCAGGACTACGTCTGCCGGGACAGCTAGTAACATCTATAAATATATATTAGCTGCCATAAATTGAGGATGCCAACACTACGTTGTAATGGTGTTGAGCGCGGTACTTTATTTAATTTTTATTTCGACGTTTCATCCACTTTTAACTCCAATCTAAATATTGAATGAATGAGATAATAGAGCTGAGAGTTTCTTGCGCTGCTTCTTTTGTAACTACAACGTGTTGCGAAGCGGTGATAAATTAGATTACGCTTCCATAGCCTCCTAACGCCCAGGTTTTGTAAGGTTTTGATCAATTAAACGCCCAAAGTCCTCAAAAAAGGTTTCCATGGCGAAAACCCAGGACTTTCGAACTTTAAAAATTGTTCCTTACAGTACGTATCCTCACAAGTATGAGTTTTTCTTGTCTCAAGTGAACAAGCACAAAAATAGATAACTTTTTAGTAGGCATTTCGGTCGAAAGCACTAGATTTAAAACAATATACTTCCTACAACATATTTTTTTTCAACTACCTTCAAAAATACAAAAATTTATTTAAACGTAAAAACCAATTAAAACCTTAATAAACAAAAATACTTTAAAGTTATTAGAAACATTTACTTCATTATTATTTATTAAAATATTTGAAATAATGGCAGTCCTTATTAACCTAAAAGTCTATTAAAATGTTTTGAATTTTGTATTATAATAATTCTCACTATATCTCAGATCCATATAAAGTTGTATGTGGGCAGCAAATGTAAAATATAGGCACCTACTTTTGACAAGTATATGAACACAAATCATAAAGATTTCATGAATAAATTAAGGTTAATTTTTATACTCGACGATCTTGTTGGAGTCAAGAAAGAATTTTTTTTTCTTTTGGCACTATTGCGTGGTCACACACAGATAAAAACCTCGGACATGTTTTTGGATACACTACTTTATAGAAAGGCGATAATTGAAAATAGCAGCAATGCTTAAAGTTGGGGTACTTAAAATAGTACCCTGGGTGTTTATTACAAGAAATCGGATTTGGTGCTGAGCTTAATTTATTTCATGTAAGTACTTTTTAAGGGCATGGACACCAAGAGGATAGAGCAATTATTTTTTCTATGGGAGCGTAATCTATTTATGGTTATTATTAAGTATAAACGATAATTTAAATTAAATAATTTAACTGAATAAGTTTTTAGTCGAAACGTTTAGTTGTAGTGTAGTAACTTTAACATTACTCATTGGCAATTGATATGTATCAATGAGTAATCCGCGATCACGTCTACTGAAAAGTGGTCGAAATGCCGAAATGAAAATTAAATAGAATGCCGCGCTTAAAACCGTTATTTTAATTCCCTTTAATAGTTGAAGTTAAAACGACTGTTACCGATATTTATAATTCTATAATGCGGTGAGGCATGACGACAAACAGTGTACGATTTATGTAGACAGTGGCACCCCCTGTTGAGAAAATCTCGTCTAGAGCGAATTAAGTCTAAGCAATAAATTTGATTCGAGCCCTCGGGCGGGTTTAAAGGGATTTGAGAATTAACTTCGTACGAATGTGTACTATGGTATAATTAACTTTGGCTCTGTTAAATTTTATGAGGTGTGTCCGTGTGTTTGGTGAAAGGTCAAAGTTTGAAGAGGTTTATTCTTGGCTGCGGAATAGGTTTAAAATATGACATTTCGTTGAAAACTGTTGTACTAAATTAATATTAATTTAATTAAATCTGTGTAATAATACATAAAAATGCATTATAGAAATTTATGTGTACGCGCATAATTGTGTTTTTGACTTTACCGATTTTGATAAAATTTATTGTGTGGGTTTGAGTGAGTCCCCGGTTTACTTGGATTTACAATTGAACTGGTTGATGACTGGATGAGCTCCTACCGAAATTTAACAAAAAACTCATTGACTCTTCAGGTGATCAGAAGGCTGGTGCTAATCGGCAATGGATCAGTATGGCGATCCAGTGAGGAAACGTAGCCAACCTTCTGGACACCTAACTTATACCCTTAAGGGACTATAGATAGAATACAATACAAATAAGTTTCATAAGTTTTCTTTTGTTGTATTTAATTATTTATAAATTTCTTCATTATACTAGCTTATAATTTATGAACAAACTTTCTAAATAAACTGGAGTTATTTACTAAGAGAAAGTTTGATAGGTATTTAATATAATACTTACTGTACCTGCAAGTTCTTTCACGCTGGATAAACTGATATCCCTTCTGAATCCTGTAATATCTACGTAGGAATGGAAAAAAGGATTTAAATGAAATTTATCTTTTAATCTCTAAACTTTATTAAAATGTATTTGGAGATTTCGAAACCTATTTGAGACAAACTATCAATAAATAATTGACTTTTAGGCCGTCGTAACGTAATGGCTTGCGCACATGTCCGACAGTGCAAGGGAGCGCGTTCGAATCCTGGCCGGCACGCATGCACTAGGCAGTTTTCTGACATAATATGCATATTGTTACAATTACCACGTGCTAAAAACGGTGAAGGAAAACATCGTTCTGCAACCTGCACATCGAGATAACTGATGTGTCAAACCTGCCACGTTGCGTGGAATAAGCGTGACGCGGTGGTATGCTGTCCGACCGCAGTATACCAGTATACCACAGTAATGTTATTGTAGAGTTCACAAATAGGCAGACGGCCCACCTGATGGAAAGCACTTCTCATCATATTACATTTGCAACACCAAAACTACTACCAATGTGCTACCGGTCTCTTAAAGGAGGCTGGAACCGGCCAGTAATGTTGGAACACAAGTCAAGATTGTTGTGAGGGGATACTCTAGATCCAGGGTGGTATGCTTACAGTCGGGTACCTTACCACTTGGCTATGGGTTGTTCTGTCGCCTCTTATGACAAGCCACGGCTGCAAAAATTACGACAGAAGGACACTTAAATCTTATAAGAATAGATTTTAAAAACCAGCCGACACTATTCATTTCTGTCTTTAATATTAAATGAATCAACCAAAGTGATACGTATAAACAAAAACTTCAATCATTCAACGTCATTAAATATCATGGTGTCCTTCAATATTGTTCATTTCAACCAGATTGATTAAATATGTTTGTTTGTCTAAGATCAGTATTAGAACAATGGAGCATTAATTAAGTCTAATAGCTTTAGTTAATGCAGTGCATAAATTTCTGCGTTTTCACCTCATTTACTTTTAATTGTTAGTTTAGTTGGAATTAAGAACAGATTTACGTGTATAAAAGTCGATGTGCATTTTCCCAACGATGTTTTCATTTACTATCAGCATCTGATAATTGAACTTACTTTACTCCGTTGGCTCACCAGCTTAAAATGGGTCTTGGCCTCCTAAACGCGCTCATTGTAAGACAATGCTCTGAACTTACAATCTGAGAATTGTAATGAATATAATTCATGTCATTGGAATCACGAACAAGTGCCTCGTTCTGGTAAAGGTTATTCTTGATATTGTTACATGCCGACAAAGAAACGCGCACCTGGTTTATTGCTCCTCCTGCATTCAGAGTTCTTTCTTTTGTATTTAAAATTTGCAATGAGACAATAGCCTATTGTTATTGTTTTGACTTTGTAATGCCCGAACGGAGGGGTGATGGAGTCAAGCGAGGATTACGATACGAGTAAGACGTACATTTAATGAGCGATATAGTGACGGACTTTGCGCGTGTAATTGAATCGTGCAGTGTGTACTGGTTGTATACAGTTATATATGTACCTGTTTTTTATGTGTTTGTACAAATCTAATAAAATCTATAGTAATTCCAACGGCATTTTAAATCGACCTCTGTAGCTCGTAACAATATTTGCATGTTTATGAGATGGAAATGTTGCATCTGTGATAGAGACAGAATTAAATCTTGTCGACAGCTCTAACAGCGACATCTATTATCTGTATTTACACAGCATCATGTTCATGTGTTGACCATAGTCTTTAATTACGCTAAATTATACAGCAATAAATTGTTGGATGAAACATGACATAACATTTAATCATAACAGCCCATAACTGTCCACTGCCGGGTTCAAGCCTCCCACTGTAGGGGGCAGGACAGTCCCCCAGGGGTGCCGCCCTGGACTCTACTCCGTCCAGGAAGCGGTACGAGGGAAGCGTCTCCGGGCCCGAGCTGCCACTGTCACATCCCCTTTCACTCCGTGACAGTGGTGTCCCACCTCTCCGCCTCCACATCCCAATGCCTTCCCTTCCTCCCAACCTCCTCCCCAAACACCATCCCTTCCGTTGCGACCGCCAGCGTCGAGATTTCTCCGCTGGCCGTTGAGGACGGCGGTGGTGATGTCCACCCCACCACCGCCGGCCTGACCGGCGACCTACCCTCCCCCGCTCCGTCCGCCGACGCTGCTGTGTGCGCGAGGCAGCGGGGAAAAGGGGAGGAAGGAGAGGGGGGAGGGGTGTTGGCGCAGGAGCAATCCTTCGCAGCCTCCCCCTCCCCCCTATCACGAGGCCCCCCCCGCCGCTGACGCTGCTGAGTGCGCGAGGCGGCGGGGGGGGCGGGGTGGAAGGAGAGGGGGGAGGGGTGTTGGGGCAGGAGCAATCCTTCGCAGCCTCCCCCTCCCCCCATCGCGAAGCCCCCCCGCCGCTGACGCTGCTGAGAGCGCGAGGCGGCGGAGGGGGAGAAAGGAGAGGGAGGGGTGATGGCGCAGGAGCAATCCTTCGCAGCCTCCCCCTCCCCCCCTATCGCGATGCCCCCCCCCCTGACGCTGCTGAGTGCGCGAGGCGGCGGGGGGGGGGGAGGAAGGAGAGGGAGGGGTGATGGCGCAGGAGTAGTCCTCGCAGCCTCCCCTCCGCGGCAGCGGGCGTCGAGGTCTGGGGATCCACATAGACCTCCGCCGCACTAATGCGCGAGAGGGCGCGAGAGGCAGCGCGCGTCCTCTCAGGGCCGGGGAAACGTCATTCCGGCCGCACACAGGAGAGGCCGCTCTGTTTACGAGGCGGCCGGCGCTAACGGGGTTGCGGGTTAAGCTCACGCATGTACCGCGACCCGGCGCTAGGCGGAAGGAAGGCTCCATGGGGTTTAGTGGGTATACGGCAGCGGTCGTATTAACCGGCGTCGGGGAGCCCCACACCGGCCGCGCCATGATCCCCGCGCGGCTGACGGTGCGGCAACGCATTTCCCATGTAAAAAAAAAAAAAAAAAAAAAAGGGCAGACAGTATACCGCCACGCTTGTCCAAGGCCGCATGGCAGGTTTGACACATCGGTTATCTCGATGTGTAGGTTGCACCAAATGTTTTGCTTCACCGTTTTAATACGTGGTAATTGTAACAAGATGCACATTAGGTCAGAAAAATACCTAAGTGGTGCATGTGTTCCGGCCAGGATCGAACCCGCACCCTTTGAGTTTGGCGCGCATGCGAAAGCCATTACGCCACGACTTAGCCAGATATAACATGTATTGAAATTTATCAATATTGTTACACGCCGACAAAGTGAATTCACACCTGGTTTATTACCTTTCCCGCATTTGAATTCTTTTGTTCACTTTGAGTTTAAAAATGTTAATTAAGAAAAACATTCTTTTGTTATTGTACTTGTTTATGACCGCATGAGTGCAGATTACGTTTTCTTAGGAACTTTAGTACACGCGGTCGATTGTTGTATTGTACAGTTTAGAATAAAACGATGACCGAAGGGGAACAGGGGGGGGGGCGTCAAGCGACGACTACGATACGACCAACACGTGTACATTCGACAAACTGAATAGTGACGGTCTTTTCGCGTGTTATTGAATCGTGCAGTTTGTACTGGTTGTGTTCAGTTATATTTGTACCTGTATTTGTATAGTTCTAATAAATTCCATAGTAATTCCAACGACATTCTAATTCGAGTCTCGCACTCGTAACAATATAATAGGAAGCGTAAAATGTTTCAATATAACAAGTTTTGTAAATCATTTAACTAAAAATATTACGCCCTTTGTTTGTAGTTCAAAAACAATGTTTAGTAAAGAGCTTTAAACGTTTTGTAATATAATGAATGGCGGTACGAAATGGTGTTTAACATTGTACAAAATCATTAGGAGCCTTTGAGCAATCATCGAGTCGGGTACTAACGGCCTCAAATAATGGTAGGCACCTCGCAGACTAATTAAAATAGCGTTTTGTTTCACTAGAGTGTTCAAACGGCTCCAGTGATTGAAGAGTTTTCATCTTTAGAATATTAAAAAAATCTCAATAAAAATAATTCAATTTATTAAGAAACTAAAAAAATCAATTGAAACGAAGGTCTCGAATGTCAAAACCATAGAAAAGTATCAAAAAACTGTATGTATAGAGATAAATACATGAACAGATAAATTGTATCAACATATTGTAAAAATTCGAAATTCAATCAGCTCCAAGTTACAAAACATTCAGATGAATTGAAACTTTCCTTCTTTTAGAAGACGGTTAAAATAGTAAATTGTATAAAATCGCAGATCATTCGCAAAAAATACGCTGATGCAACGCTTGCGCGGCAGCACATACAACCTTCTGAAGGCTAGTGCGGTTAGATTTGACTGCCCTTTCCAACAACCTAGCGAAACAAGCAGAAAAAAAATTCACGCTTACCGTCACTGGAGCCGAAAGGAAAGATGGAAGATTTTCGGCAGATTTGAGCTTCCTTGCGTGGAACAAACCCTACATAAATAACCCTAATTGACAGGACACGGTTAGCACTTTGAGAAACGGTTTGATGCACAAAACAGCAGTTTTCTAACTTTTCTTATATCACTAATTGACGAGCGTGGCGTCGTCGAGCAATACTCGTTGACATCAGTATCCCACATGACGATAATCTCGTGAAGAAAGAAAAAGAAAAACTAAGTAAATACTTAGATCTTGCTCACGAGGTTACCGCTATGTGGCGGCTGGAGTCAACGAGCATTGTGCCGATAGTTGTAACCGTCAATGGTCTTATAGCGAGAAGCCTCGACCGTCATCTAGAAAGGCTTTCGCTGGGAAGCTGGGTGAAGGACCAGATACAGAAGGCAGCACTCTTGGACACGGCACGAATTGTGAGGAGGTTCCTGTTTCTGGAGCCCTAACCACCGGTAGTTTGGACCCCAGCCCCCGCTGACGGTGATCAGCAAGATTTTATATTTTTTTATTGAATATGTATTTTATTTTTTGATGTATTTTTGTAAAAGAATAATGTAATTTATTTTTTTATAAAAAAATATCTTTATATATTTTTAAAAAAATGTAAAATTTTTGATAATAAATAAATACATGTATAATAATAAAGCCTTTATTTCCAAAATCTTTTTTTTTTTTACATTAACAGTTTCATGTGCATAAATATAGCTTGTTAGTAGTTTGTTAGATGTTCGTCGTAGTATGTTTGCAGTTAGTTAATTTAGTATTATGTTAGTAATTTTTTGGTTAATCTTGATTTTGGACCCCTCTTCGGGTGAAGGCCTCCTCCATCTTCTTCCAGATTTCCTTGCTCTGGCTTAGGATCATCCAATCCTTGCCTGCCGTTTCCGATATATCATCAGCCCACCGTTTTACCGGTCTTCCCACTTTTCGTTTTCCTACTGGACCTTTCCATCTTGTAGTTTTTATTGTCCATCTTTTATCTAGTAGCCGAGCAACATGTCCGCACCATCCATCTGTAAAGCAAGGCCTATTTAGGAACTCAAATTATAAGCACCCTCGCTACGCTTGTGCACCGAATCATCTCGTGTCTAAATGGCTCCCTTTCGCCTCTACTATTGTTTCAGTCTATATAAAAAGGAAAATATATTTTACTATCGGTTGTTTAATGTACGCTCGTTCAGCTGCCAACTAGTGAAGTTCAAGCGTCGACACTCCCCCCATTAGCAACGCGACGTGTTTATTGCACCGCAAGTTTATTGCTTTCAGACACATGTAGGTATAATTGAAGATCTTTATCAAACAAAACACGGATTGGTATATTGTTTATCATTATGAACATTTAATCTTTATTACTTTTTTACATGCCGGCAAAGATGAAGGTACACCTGCCTGTCATAAAACGCAATTTATTACCTTTGTCGCACTTGAGTTCTTTTGTTTACTTTGTGATTCAAATTTGCAATTAATTAGTCTATTATTTCCGACTTTGTTGGCAGTTCGTAGGAATAATAAACCAGGTGTGCAGATTACGTTTTCTTGGAAAAACTCAGTCCACACAGTCGATCATGGTATTATACAGTTTACTATAAAACAATTCTCGAACGGAGGGGTGAGGCAGTCAAGCGAGGATTACGATGCGAGCAAGACCTGCATTCGATGAGCGATATAGTGACGGACTTTGTGCGTGTTATTATTAAATCGTTCAGTTTGTACTAGTAGTGTCTAGTTATATTTGTACCTATGTTAGACGTGATTGTAGAGTTCTAATAAATTCTATAATAATTCCAACGGCATTATAATTCGAGTCCTGTAGCTCGTAACACTATGTACTATCCGTCACTATATAGATTATAGAACGTACACACGTCTTGTCTCCAATGGAGCATTGCTTTATACTGCACAATTACAATGTGTCTCTCGGCCCCGGCGACTGAATTACTTAGAATCGCACCTGGCTAATGAATACTATAAAAGGTTACAAAACACAATGGGCTGTTTTTCTAATTACAAATTTTATACACAAAGTAAACATAAAAGTCAAAATGCCGAAAAGGTAACTGCAGTTGCGAATTGGTCTTTGTCGGTCGTAACAGTACTATATGTTACGCATACCACCCTCGCCGTTGTCATCTCAATTCATTCCTGGGGTTGTCTGGAAGAGATCGCTTTTTAGCGATAAGACCGCCCTTTTTACATAACTATATATAATGTTAGTCTTTAAGTTCATTTCTGTATTGTTGTATTATAAAGTGTTATCTCTATCGATTATATATCTAAGCTATGGAGCATATAATCGAGTAATATCAAAAATCATCCGTTGGTAAGGGAAGTAAAAAATCTAGCTACATTAAAAAATGGCTAATTATGATCATCTGCAGCTGAGTGGGTGAGATTTTAATTACTTGATAAATTATATGAACAACGTAATGAGCTTGTTTGTAAGCTATGCGAAGTACACTCGTATTAAGATTAGGGGAGATTCCCTTTGAAAATGTACACCATGTGCTTTAAATTATGCATAAGGTAAGAGATGGGTCCATGAGGACATTTTTGAAAGTTGCACCCGCGATTTAAAGTTGAGAGGAATTCAAATTCCAAAGTTTTTATTCAAAGTAAGTTGCACAGCAGAACACTTTTTGAAGGTCATACATATAAATAAGTTAAATTTAATTTTACTTCCTAATCTATGTACACCACTTCGCAACGTGTTATTGCTGTTAAGGAGAAGAAGCGGCCAGAAACTCCCCAGCAACACGTCTAGCTAAAAAATATTTTTTATTTATATTTCTATTCTATTTATATCTCAAGTTCTCTTTCTGTATAAGTACGAGTATTATACAGAAGTATTTTTAAGACTTACTTTTGAAGAACTAATGGAATTTTGCAAAAAAGACACTAGATAAAATAAAAAACTTCGTTTAAAAAAACCGACTTCAAATTTAATTTAATTTAGATAATTTATATTAATAATAATACATAGCTTTAGAAATAAGTTATTTATAATTTTTAGTTTTTAATTTTTGAAGTCGGTTTTTTTAAACGAAGTTTTTGTTTTATTTGTTACATTTTAGTGCCTAGCTATGTATGGGCAGACATACGAAAGGTGCCGCGCTTCCTAAAAAATATAGCTCCCAAGAAACGGGAACATAAAAATGTTCGTAAAATGTAAACTACTGGGCAAACTATGTAAAAATTTTAAGGGACCAAAGGCAACTATTCCGCATCAAACTAAATAAAAATCACGTAAATCGGATCATAAATCTTAGCGTAATCGGTGTACATATGGATCGGAATGGAAATTTTGTCATAAAAAAATATCATAAAATGAAAACTACGAGGCCAAACTATGTCAAATTTTTAGAGAACTAAGTGGCAATTATTCCGCGTCGAAAAAAAAAGAATCACGTAAATCGGATCATAAATCTCAGAGTAATCGGTGTACATATGGAACGGAATCTAATTTTTTTCATTAAATGAAAACTACAAGGCCAAACTATGTCAAATTTTTAGAGGACTAAGTGGCAATTATTCCGCGTCGAACAAAAAAAGAATCACGTAAATCGGATCATAAATCTCGAAGTAATCGGTAACATGCATAAAAAAGATCCGACGATCGAGATCTCTTTTTGGAAGTCGGTTAAAAGAAATAAAAATGTACTATAGTTAAATCATGACATAACGTGCTATAATTTAATCTGCAAATATAAATTCTTACAGCTTGCAAGATGAAAAAGAAAAGGTAATATGTAATAGAGGATGAATTATGACAAAAATATAAATTGGAGGTAAAATGAAAGAAGAGAAAAATTAATTATGTGAAGATGAAGATATGATATTTGATGTACAGAAAGATCAGAAAACTAGTAAGAAAAACGTATGCAAAAAAAAGAAAAAAAAGAGAAAATTTAGTACGAAATATACCGGTAGCTAAGATATTTTATTTAAACTGGTTTCTAGTAACCAAAATTTTCAGCCAGGCCTGTTGCTGTGGAGATTTTCGAAGAAGAACCGCTTCTTGAATTAAAAACAAACTGACTCATCACTGATTCGGAATGTCATCCTCCATAACTCATTTAGCCCAAATCAATATATCAGAAGTCGTGGTAGCGTAATGGCTAGCTCACGCGCCCCTTAATCGAAGGGCGCAGGTTCGATCCTGACCGGAACGCATGCACCTCTTAGTCAGTTTTCTGATCTAATGTGCATATTGTTACAATTACCACGTACTAACAACGATGAAGGAAAACATCTTGATGCAACCTGCACATCGAGATAACCGATGTGTCAAAACTGCCAAGCCGCCTTGGACAAACGTGGCGGGTATACTGTCCGTTCCCCCTATAATGGGAGGCCCGAGCCCAGCAGTGGGACATTTATGGGCTGATATTATATTATATAATTATATATAATATATCAAAATCAATAGAAGACATGAGTGAATGAAAGTGATAAGTCGCATAATTCCAATTCTGAGCAAATCGACGTAAAAGTTTTACTTTTATTTTAAACTGAACTGAACTTAACACCTTTTTCAACTTTTTATTTTTTTAAATATGCCTCGTATCTATGGTCTAAGGTCTGTAGTCATTTGGTATCGACTTATACCCTTCATCTACGCAAAAAAAGCAAAAAACCGAATATGCGACTTATCACCTTCATCCACTCACGTCTTCAATAATATTTAGCATTTTTAGTGTTCCGTGGCCATTCTTACAAACATGGGTTGTCACACCAGTTACCGATATTTCAATTATGTACTTGTATGTTTGTATAGAGAAAGAAGTAAAATAAAGATAAAAGCAGGATGATATAAATAAATAACTATAATAAATAAAATAATCATACAAATCGCTTCTTTGCTTCAATAACATGACATATCCCAATTAGGGTTGCCAGACGTCCCGTATTTCCCGGGACGTCCCGTATTTTAGGCTTACCTTGAAATGTCCCGGCGGGACTGACTCTGTCCCGTATTCGAACCGTGCTTCATTTTTTTTATTTTTGTCAACAAAAATACACACGCACGCAACGTTCGCAACTTCGCATACACATCAACTCGGATTAAGAAAGTTCGAGAGAATTTATGGTTTAATTATACACTTTAATTGTTAATAATTTAAAAACTGTTCGATAACATATTTTCAAAATGTCCACACTACTTTCAATTGTAGCAATGAACATTTTATACAAAAAATAAAGAATGTCACTACATAATTTTGTTTTTTACTTGTCCCGGGTAAAACACCAAATTCCCGTATTTTTTTGCCTATTTAAACATTTACCCCTTATAAGCTGAAAAAAAATTGGCAACCCTAATCCCAATACTCACTAATTTCGCTCACTCACTATATTTTGCTAAATTTATCATATTATCACAACTTTCTCATGTATTTCAAAAAGCTTAGTAAATTGACACTAAATTTAATTGTAAAAAATATTAAAAAATGTATAATATGTTTGGGTAAAATCTTTTTTTGAAACTTTAAAAGATGCGTACTGTAAATTTGGGTTTTTCAAGATACCACGTTATTGAAGCAAAGAAACGAAATGATCTTAATTGTAGGTGATGAGAGACTTGATGATAAATTATATCAAATGACAATCACTCGGGTGGATATAATTATATGCAATAAATAAAAGTGTTTTACACCATTTACTAGATAATATAAAATGATAATATAAATAAATACTTGGTATGATCAATTAATAAATATTCCTTCATTTTATCCCTTAATTTTGCGTAAACTTGCGTTGGTAACAATAAAAATACTATAAATAATTGAGTGACTTTAATTTAAGTTCTTACAAACAATGAAGAATTACAACGCTAAGCATCGGGAGACAGGAGTCCAAACTCAGGAAAAAAACTGGAATGTGCCTTCCGCACTAGTAGAGTATTTTAATTAAAATATAATGATTTGAAGTTTGTTCCATTGTATAAGTGTATAATTATGTGTGTATGTAAAAATTTGTTCCATTGAATTATATAAATCACGAAATAAAAATAGTTGAGAAATAATTGCGTAAGGCAATAGTTAATAAAAGAAAGACAACAACAACACTAAAAACCACTTACTCGTCACAATGGCCATTCGCGTCTCCATACATAATGCTGTCCAGATGTCCACGTCGCGCCGTCGACATTTTCCTATTACTAGGCAACAAAAGAGACTTTCTTTTGTCCGCTTTTTGTCGCCTCAATTTAATTGGCGCGAGAGCCGGTGGCATGTGTTAGTTTTAGTAGTAGTGTACAGATAAAATATCGATAAACTTAACAGTGTGGCGAAACAAACCTTCTCGCCCACTGGCTGGCAGGCCAGATTCAAAGTATATTATGACATGTGTTATGTCACATTACATAGACAGAAGTGTCACTAAAATGTATTTATTTTCATCGGAGACGGCCCACCCGATGGAAAGCGGTTATCGTCGCCTATGGACGTTTGCAACACCAGAGGTGTCACTAACGCGCTGCCGGCCTCGAAGAAACTTTATGACGACCTTTTTGATAAACCCATGTTGAAGCGCTGTGGGAAAACCAAGGCTGGGAGCTCATTCCGAATCCCGGCGATGCGCAAGAGAACGCTCTAGAGAACCGTTGCGTATAAGATGTAAGTATTTTGACGATCTTCGGATAAAAGCTATTGCATACATTTTTTATCAACTTATGCAATTATAATTATTTATTTATTTTTTAATTATGCAGTATTTTTTTCTTTGATATCACCTATGTATACATATATGTATACATGTATACTTACGGGACGCACTTGCGGTGAGTGAAAGATATGATAGATACATATACACCTATATATTTCTCACAAACAGCTGCTTACGTCTCGTCTGATTTCGGAGCAGCTCGTCTCGATTCGTGCGAGCTTCGTATAGTCGTATCATAATATACACGTTCAACGAACGCTCGGCCGAGCTACATGGTAAGTAGAGATGGTCGTTTTTGTAAAACGTTTTGAGCAACGATGCAGTAGACGATGCCGGCATCCGATGCCGATATATTGAAAAACGATGCCGCAATATCCGATGCGAACTTCACGAATGCGAGCGAGCGAGAGCACCGTTGACACGCCACGGAAAACGCAACGATGACAAACCGAAGACTCGACGTATGCTCGCTCGCTAACTTTCGGTGCTCTTGTATGATCGGTGGTGTCAAGACAAACAATCAACGTAATACACACTACGAGCGTACTAACTGTTAGAAAATGTTATAATAATATAGGTACTTATTTATTTTAAAGTATCTCATGTATTTTTAACATCCACTGAATGTGGCTTCGTCATTCCAAATATACTCGACGTTGAGAAATATACGTTCGAGGTGCAGTATTATTATAACTTTTGCCATGCGAACAGATATTCTCAAAGCCATATTTTGAATGAACGAAGAATCGTCTTACAAGTCCAAATGTTCAAATTGGTTTTTCTTAATGTAACTCTAATTTGTTAAAATAACGATAATATTAATTACTTATGTTTATTTTAATTCACACTTTTAAAAAATATACAGTAGAATCTAATGTTGAATATCGTATCTAAATAATTACATAACTACTAGACAACAGGCATCCAATGTTATACGCAGAGTTGCAGATACTTTAGCGGAAATAATTTGGCAATCCATCGGTGCCCGATATAACGATGCCGGCATCGATGCGTTACAATTAACGATGCGCATCAGATGACAAAATTAACGAAAACATCGCTAATGTAAGTGAGTGGCGTTAAGTTTATTTGTTAGGAATTTTGATTCGCGCCGCGTCAAAGTCATAAAATATGCAATAGCTTATAACCCGTTCATTTGAAAATTAGATTGTGGCCGAATGTGTCGTATTTAAATAGTTAAAAAATAACGCCATTAATGCCTATGCGACTACCCGAATTAATGTATAATGCAATAATGTTGTAAAATATGTCTGTTTAAGTTTTGTTTTAACTTTTTTAATTGCCTGAATAGACTGGCAGACAGCCCACCTGGTGGACAGCGGTTACCGGTTTTGATATAGCTCCTATTTTTCTATGTTTAATATATATAATTCCTTTATCTTGAGCATATTTTGTTTAAGTAAAGTTCGATCTATATATCGATAAGTTCAAGACAAACAGCAACACTATCAGCAAAACCTTAACATCAGATTGGTTCTGAAAGTTTTGTTAACGTTAGTAATAGATTTTCTGATTTTCCAGAATATAATTTTTGATTAATTTCCAGAAATTTCAGTAGAAGCAATTGGAGTTGAAATAGTTATTAGTGACGTGCAAATACCTAATATTGATATTGAAGAAGATATTTACATTACATACATATTCGAATATAAATATAATGCCCCTAGCCAGTATTTTTGTTATTATTAGAAGATTCTTAACGCTTTATATATTTTATACTCTTATGCGATACTGATCTTTGCGTAACTATCGAATCTGTATCTTAGTTTTTAGGATAAAAAGTATCTAGTGCTTTAAAACTATATCAAAAGTACATACATATAGTTCCCGGCACGGATTTTAAGCTCTCGGCGGAATATGGCGACGCATCGAGCGAAGCCAATATGATGCTATTTATCGACAAATCGATAATATTATATTTTAGTCTGTTTACTCGAAATTGACAATACCTCATACTTCAAAAAAGTTCCCCATTATCCCTGTTCAAGTGCCAAGGTGACCGCTCAAAAATCGTGCCAGCTACTATAACAAGTTTAATCATAATCGATTCATTCACATTCGTTCTCATGAATCATGAATCCTAATATCTCTTGACTTGTTATCCCGCGGAAAATTTTCGAATTCTAAAACAAAAAATATCCAATGTTCATCTCCATTTATATAATATAAATATATACAATAAAGTTTATTCCACAACTAAAGCGATAAGTTTATTTTCTGGGTACTAAAATCCTATTAAATAGCGGAACTGCTACTTTTAGTTCCATTATTTTCCGTGAGACTTTTTATGTGGCGCGGACTCTGGTTACATTAATAATTTCGTTTCTGTCAAAGTGGTTCCAATCTGAAAATGTGTTTCATTGTAACACTCTTAGTTTGCTACACGTCTCATAGATGGCAGTTATACCAATGTTGGTTTCTAACTTCAATAATTAATATAATTGGATTCTTGTATCATCTTTACATTAATATTTACTCGTTTGTATTAAATTGTAACCAGAAAACAGGCAAATGAATGAATCGGCCATAAATTAATTTGTTCAGAAATTTGCCAAAAATGATTTTTTAAGAACATTGTGTGAATTATGAGAATTTACATGGAATTTTAGTATTATAAAATTCTTAGTAGCAGAGTAGTTGTACGTATTTAAATATGTCTTAGAATAGATTAGAGCAGCTGTTTTCATTAAAATATAAAAATTATTATATATGTATATACATATATTAGGGTGATCCAAAAAAAAAATTTTTTTTCCAAACAGGCTCAAAAGTTTCTTTTGGGTGTAAAAAATTTTCTGTGAAAAGATGAGCCCTTAATATTAAGATTGTTCTCATCGCATTTTTTTAATTCCCATAAGAATAACACAGGAAACATTTTTTTTGGTTATTCTGATTTTTGTACCGTTCAAACGACTGGTTGACTGATAAATCGCTGTTGCAATCTTTATAGAGAATTGAACGTTCTACAAAAAAGGTCTGATAACATTTTTTGATTTGTATGCATTGCCTTTTTCCTGAACCGCCTACAGCGCCTGATTCAAATTTCTTTGATTTAGGTTGCTTGGAAGAGATCGTTTTGAGTGATAAAGCCGCATATTGCATTGCCTAGAAAATATTGTAAATATGGTCTGCATTTTTAATTGTATATTTTGGTGTGCAATACAGTGTTATCTATCTAGTTATGCATCCTGCCCCGGGCCGCGTCGTCATTGTGAGAACCTGTATGCTGACACTGCCCGTTCCCGGTCGAATGGATGTTATTGTCTAGAGCCCATACAGGTGGCCGGGGTTGGGACGATGATCCCGCGGGAGGATGCCTGTCCAAACAGCACTGCACATCATACCTACCTAGACTCATTATTAATAAGCTTAGAAGATCATTAGTTCCGTAAATTTAAATTTACGGAAATAATTTAATTCCGTTCCATAAATCGAGTTTCCGATATATAAAACCTAATATATTAATTTACTTATTTAATTTATAAATAATAAAATAAATAAGTAAATTAATCTTTTATTAATATCGCTCCCCTTCTGACTATCTCTATCTCTCTCTATTATTATTAAAGCATTACCTATTGTATTTTTATTTTTCGGCACAATATGGTTTCTGTAATTGATGTTAACTACAAACATGATATATGTTCACAGCCAAGTTCCTGAAGAAGTAACATACATATCTATATGAGTCACTTTCTTGTTTACACATTTCATCCTGGAAAAAATAGTAGAAATAACAACCACCCAATAAAAACCGTAACTCTTAAGAGCTTCATAATCGTACAAGACAAGATGGCGCCATTGGTTATTTCTAACTTATATGTTTTAATCCAATGATTTAGGTCAAATTATATTTGTCATGTCAGCCAATAATTATTTTTTTTTAATACACACATACATACATAACTTCACGCAGTCCTTGCGGGTAGGCACGAACAACAGAGCGCCATTTAGGCTTATTTACACCTCACTTGCTTCTTTGACATTCATATTTTGTCATGCACGCTCGTCTTTTAAGTCCTGACATCACTTCTGCTAGTACACGATCATTGATCATGAAGTGTGTCGTGCTTCGCGACTTCTGCATCCATCCACTTTTCATTGTATATCTGTTTGTCATTCTTTCATCATACATTTTCACATGCCGAACCCAGGCATCCTTCCTACCTCACCGACAAT
This sequence comes from Dendrolimus punctatus, assembly GCA_012273795.1. NCBI lineage: Eukaryota > Metazoa > Arthropoda > Insecta > Lepidoptera > Lasiocampidae > Dendrolimus > Dendrolimus punctatus. Next base: position 1,121,367 of record CM022542.1, read on the forward strand.
GTATATACATACGCAACAATAACATCAATTACCAATAATACACACATCGGTAAAATATGGGTACTGATATAAAAGTCCAAAAATATAAAAAAAATGATGCATTATTTCATCATAACACTGGCTGGTTATACGTTTTTTCTTATTTAGCTCTCATTTGAAAAAATAAAAAAGTTGACAGACATTGTTTTCATTGATTTGCTCCTGTACAACATCATCCGCAGCATGCCTAGATGGATGAAAGCTGTAGTCAAAGCACGGGAATGAACCACGTGGCACTTTATTTTAATTTTATTATTTAATTATGTGAGTTTTTTAAAGTTAAAGTTTTTCAATTTCATGAAAAAAAATACTGATAAAAGTGCTTTTCTTATACTTATTTATGTTTTTTTGTAAAAGTTCTTTTCGATTTCACGAATAACATATACAGGGCCCACTTTTCAATCACTAAATGAAATTTATTGGAACCTGGTCACTAATACCCTTAGGTCATATAAACGTCTATAACTCAATGCTAATACCGGAACACAACTCATGGTTATTATGGCGACATACTTTAGACCAGGGGTGGTAGCCATCCAGTCGGGGAAATGCCCTCTCACGTGGCTGTGGGTTGTTTTGTCACCTCTTAAGACAGGCCGCCCGGCCGCAGGAAGCTGTATTCTTTCTCCGTTCTTGCATGGTTCATTTGACTGTGTTTTTTAGTCTATAACGTTGTAAATGATACTCAAAGAGTTAGAGAATTAAATATTCTGTAGAATAGACTGTAGACAAGCAATAAAATGTGTGATGTAAGTTTCAAACTAGGTTGTGCGTCTACCATTTACAGCTAACCATCGTTCATATGTTTGTTATAATAATTTCAAACTGCTACGGTTTGAATGGAAATTAACGTGAACGCAAATGTACGGAGTGTTTGAGCGTACAATCAAGATATGCTCGAGCTGGAATACGAACACAGCCGAGCGGATCGACTGTATGGATGGGCTTAATGTTATCGATATGAAAACAATAATTCAATTCAATAGTGTCACGCCACATTCACATTCAATTTGTCAAGGAGCCTCTACGTGTTGGCCTCCCCATGGCCCCACGCAAGCCCTCCACAAGTCCGGGTCAGTTTTGTGGCCCGTGGTCTTCAAAGACATCCAAATTCAAATGAAATTAATGTACCCTTAAAATAAGATTAAGCTGTTTATGCTTTATTCGTAGTCTAAGGTATTGAATATAGCCTCCATCGCATACCTTGCCTGTCCAGATGCTATCATATTCAGATATAATTTGTGTATACTCTTATCACTCAAATTAGCATCACAGTAACTTAAAACAACAAAGTTTTTTTGTATCAAGCAATCATCAAATAGTATCTAATAACCATTTTAGGAAGTTATATAGCTGCACTGTAAAAGGTAGAATTAGAGTTAATATTGCGTATTAATTTTTGGTGTTTTATCCAGTAAGATAAATACTCGTATCGCAGATAGTTTCCTCTCTCATATTATGAGTGGGGATCGAAACACAGACATTTACGCAAGACTAATATCATATCATTAAACTGAGAGTGTCGGGGTGAAGGTAAGGAAAGGAATGCTCCGGTGGTTCGGGCATGTGGAAAGAATGTATGATGAAAGAATGACTAAACAGATATACAATGCAAAAGTGGATAGATGCAAAAGTCGCGGAAGGCCACGACACACCTTCCATGATCAAATTGAGCATGTGTTAGCAGAAGGTGATATTAGGAGCCTTAAGAACAGACGAGCGTGCATGACAAGAGCTATGTATGTCAAAGAAGCAAGTGAGGTGTGTAAGAATGGGCCTGTGTGGCGCTCTGTTGTTCGTGTCTACCCCGCAAGGGACCTGGCGTGAAGTTATGTATGTATGTATGTATGTATTAAACTGAGCCAACAATTTTACATATTAACTTACAATTATTTTAAATAACATCAAATCATAGAATCGGCCCATTGAGACAGAGTTAGTTGAGTTTTAACCGCAGTTAAAGACTTACTAAGCTTTAGTATATATTTGGAACAGGTATCCCAACATTTTTCTACATTAATATAATGTTAAGAATATTTAATCGCAGTTAAAACAGCTAACTCTGTTTCGAGGGGCCAATTTTATATGACCACCCAGTATTTGTGTAGTGTAGTTTTATATGACCTCCCAGTAAATATACTTAGACCTTCATTGGAATCCACAAATTTGTCAGATTTAATTCTTTAGAATTAGAAACCTATTATTTATAATAGGTTTCTAAATACTATCAATAATATTTAAGCAATGAAATGGTTTATGATCTTTTATTCGATAGTCAGCCATTGAAAGGGATTAGCTATTAACAATATAGGGTTACATTTAAATACTTAGTAAATTAGCGCAAAAAAAGACACAGAATGACTAAGACAGCCATATACCAAAAGTAATAAAAGACGTGTTAAGAAAAGGATTACGGTTCGACAAATATCGTCGTAGCAATATGTTAGTGGTTTCTTAACAAATATCGATAAATGCAATCAACTCAACTACCAAGGTCCTTCTAACGATACATAGTTCAGATATAAAATCAAATACTCAATACAATCTCGACATACTCTTACACATCAGTGGACAAGGCGTAAATATCAAACCACAACTCACTCGATAATCGATAGTTCCTGTGACCTGGCAGCACTAATCAGCACCAAACGCCTCTATGAGGAGACCTCAATTATTTGTGCGTTCAATTCGATTCTTATGCTTCTTAATATAAGGTTCTTTTTTGCAAAGATATATCTATTGTTAATTTGTTAAAATCACTGGATATACCAGACAAGTGAAGTAGATTTGGTGCCGGTTGACTTTGAGATAGTATATCTACATAATATGTATACGAGATCAAAGGGTTTCTATGTATATGCATAGGATAGTGTTAGTTTGTTCGTCAGACGTAGGTTTTAATAAAATTATGGGAGCATACAAGGCTTGTCTATCATGATGACCTTGTTGTGTCTTAACAACTTAATTTTCGTTCTAAATGTTTTTAATAGTGAAACTTCACAAAGTGAGAGGAATATAACCTGTAGCGTCAACTATTGATGCGGGTTTTAACAGCTTTATGGTTACATTTGTTAATGAATTATGGTTGTCTTATTAAGTTCCTTATTAATTTTTGATTGTTTTTTAAGGAAAAATACTTTATTTAAAGTAATAGCATCGTAATTACCTTACTTAATTTTTTTTTAAATATGTAGGTATATACCATATTTTAAGAATTTATACGCCACCCTTTCTGCGAATAAGGTTTACTTAATGCTGTGTCGGAATTAATATTTAAGAATTTATTCAAAACCAATATAACATAGTGTACAGAAACAATTTAATATCACAAACAACTGCTGTACTATAATACTGTGTTATAGTTGTTAGTGTCCACTTCCAGACAACTCGTTTGCTATACAATTTAAAAAAAAAGCTATTTAAAAAGCATTTGGAAATTTTCGTTTTAATAATTTGTAATGTATGTGGAAATGTATAGATCTTGTAATTATATCTGGTACAACGCTGGTTTTAAATTTTTCCTGTTGCATGATACCAAAAGAAACTGTTTTGAATAATAATGAAACATCTTAAAGTGAATGAAAAGTAACCTGTGGCGCCATCTATTAGCGAGGGTTTTATAAGCTGCCAGTTACGTTTTAAATGGTTAAGTGTCTCTGCCAGTAAATTTAAAATAATAACCATTATCCAATTGCTAAAAGCACAACCCTCCACATTTTTAAGGGACGAACAGTAGGTACATCCATTACTGTTCAAGGCGGATTATTCGGTACATGCAAATTTTCCGATATGCAGGTTTGTTCACGAAGTTTTTCTTAATTATCAGCACGTGATAATTGCAACAATTTCATTAGACAAATTGCCTCAGTGATTTGAACTCACTTCATTTAGATGAGATAACCGTGCAGAATCGGAAAGAGAAAAGTAATTCTCGCAGTCGGGGACCTGTCGTAAGAGGCATCAAAACAACCTACAGCGAGGTAGTAGAACATAGTAGAACATTTGCTCTTCCGGATGGCCACCAGTTCTGATCTAGAGTACCTACTCTGCTATAACAACCTTAAGTTCTATGCGGACATTAGTAATCAGGTTATTATAATTCTTTTGGACGCCGGCAACGCTTTGCCAAATCCTCTGCTTTTGAAAACGTAGCAACGGAAACAATTTCCATGAGGGTGGCCGCTAATCTCATCACCAGCTTCAGGCAATAAAATAAATAGATGAGGGTATATGAGCAGCTTTCATGTCTAAAAATATCCAAATTACCTTACATTTGTGACAGGAACAAAATTAAATCAGATAACTTCCATCACCAACAGAAACATCGAATAAACAAACAGACCGACTAAATTACCGCCAAAACATTGTAAGCGAAAAAGTTTCTGCGGCTGCCCCTAAAGACGGAACAGTCGTAAAATACAAGAGCCCAATAATCTCTATTTATTAAAGACCAGATAGAGTTGACCAGAGGTTTGTAGATTACGAACTAACGAGATAAGTTTGTTATGAGACCGTGTACTCATTTCTACTAATCTTCGGAACATGGGTGATGGAACAAGGAAATTATGGATATGGTACCCAACAGAAGAAGACCTTAGAAGACGGATGTATGGTGTTATAAGAATGGATAAGGTGATAAACGATTACATAAGAGGATCTTTGAAAGTTGCAAATTTGGCTGAAAATTTGAAAGGAAGGAAGAAGAGTAAGGTGGTTTGAGCACGTTATAAAGAGAGATTAAACTATCGTGACAGAAAAATGTTAAATTTCACGATGGGTAACGAAGGGTAAACGTAGAACAAAAAAGGTGAATGGATTCTATGTGAAATGATATGATGCTTTGTGGTATTCTTTTTTTATTGCAGAATTCAGCAGATAAGCAGATGGCACACTTGGAAAGTGGTTACCATCGCCTATGAACATTTCCAACACCAACACCAGGGCTACAAATACGCTGCTGTTTTCTTAACGGAGACTAATGTCAGAACACAACTCAAGGTTGTTATGGTGACATACTTTAAAACAGAAGTAGTAGCCATGCAGTCGGGCAAATACCCTACCACCTGCCTGTGACCGAGGATGTATGTCAGAATAGAGGAGTGTGGAAGGTAAAGACTTATTGTGCCTACTCGAAATAATTGGGAAAAAGTGAAAGAAGAAAAGAAGACCTAAGAATAATAATGGCCCATTAAAACTCATCAAGATGGAGCGAACTATCTTGGATTTTCTCTAATATACAGGTTTTTTAATGCAAAACTGGCCAACAAGCATAGGGCTCAGAAAGTGGTGCCGTCGTCTACATACATTTGTAACACCAGTGGCGAAGCCAATGCTTTAACAGACTTTAGGATGGAATAGAGAGTATGGAACAGGAGATATGGAACAAGGAGATAGAAAAAGGTATCAGACAGGAGGCATGGGCTAGAAAGGACAGGATAGAGTGGATGGGATATGGAATTAGAGTAGTATAGGAGGGCTAAAATTCATCAAAATTCTCACTCATCTCATAAAACACGATTAAGGCTGACGCGTTTCACGCGGATATTCCGTGAGAGCATAATCAAACGGGCTCAATGAGCTGTAACTAAAATAGCGATTTCAGCAGGACTCTATTACGTACAAAATAAATGTATGATTTGGTACAAACAGAAAAACTGTTAGATTGCTTAAACAAAAGTATATATTAATATATTTGTAAAAGATGAGAACGTTTAAAAAAGACTTTTAGAAGAGATTTTTTTTTTGAGTCTACTAAGATTTGCTATGTATTAAAATGGAGCGCATTTGCAAATGGCGGCACATGCACGTGGTGAATATTGGAACTACATCTGTAGTCTCACTTTATTTATAGAATTAAAGTGACGAACATATTGATCAAAATCACTTCCAAGGAGGGTCGATTGTTCATCTTTTTTACTCTCGGAATTTGAAATTACTTGGTGAAACACTTATAAAAAAATATTTAGAACCTATTTAAAGCACATTCTGTTGCATGGTGCGTAATCTAAAACAATACATACATCCTTGAAAATGTGTTTTTTGAACAAATATGCTTAAAAAATATTACCGCATCCAAAGCATTTACAGTGTACTCGTGTATCTGAATCAAACAAGTTCAATGTAACATGTTGTGTAGACACGTCCAGAATCCGTCTATAGAAAGGTGAGGAAACAACTTAATTAAGAACTTGATGGGCTACCTGAGGCTTTAAGTTACTTTTTATTACGTTATAGTTTTAAAGTTACTTATCTTTTAAAATGAAATTCTTAGCTTTTTATCTAACTAAAAGCGTTATGTCTACAATATGATAGATGATTTTTTTATTGCTAAAAGCTAGCCAACAGTCAGATTAAATTTAAATTAGAAATATTGAAAAGAAGAAATTCATAAATATTATATAGTCAGAACTACATCTGTCAAATGGAAAACAAAGAAAAGCATATTATATATAAACCAAATAAATACAAAAATAGCATGGAATATAACAGAGAATCGTCGTCATCCAATGAAGACTTCGTGATGCCGGCAGCCACCAGGGCGATAAGCACCAGCAAGGAAGGGTCAGCGTCGTCCCTCCCACCAAGGAGACCTGCACGAGGCCGAGAATGGCCACCGTCAGCATGTTTGCGGCCTTCAAGAATTCAACATCCGGCCCCCGCTACCGTAAATGAATGAGAGCGTTATGCAAGAGTACTTGGAGGCGAAAAAGACTTGGTAAGTGGTCACCACCACCAATGGAACATTGCTAACACATGAAGATCATGCTATGTAAACATAAATAATAGATGTTTGCATATATAGTCTACGCTAAATTAGGAGCAATTAAGAAAGAAAGTAATATTGTACTATATTTTTTTTTGAGGCGGGGGAAATTCATTTCGTATACTACCAGGTGCTTTACTAAGGATTAAACCAAAGCGACGAGAGGTGAGACCACGAATGGGCACCAGAGTCAAATCGCCGGCTTGTGTGGACAATCAACTACTCAATACACCACTACCGCCCTCCTCCCATGTGCCTCGAGCTTATTTATGGCAGGAAGAGCGTGAGACTTAAAACATACTTATGCCCAAGCTGATCTTAGCGCGTCAGTGCCTGAGAATGCTACGAGAAAGGGAAACTCACTTCTTCAACGGGGGTGAAGACTTATCCGTGCAGGAACGGAAAAAGAATACAATTTCCTGCGGCCCGGCGGCCTGTCGTAAGAGGCGACAAAACAACCCACAGCCAGGTGGTAGGGCATTTGCCCGACTGGATGGCTACCACCCCTGGTCTAGAGTATGTCGCCATAACAACCTTGTGTTGTGTTCCGGCATTAGTGACCAGGTTCCAGGCTCCCTAAAGAGAGCAGCAGCGCATTCGTAGCACCTTTGGTGTTGCAAATGTCCATAGGCGATGGTAACCTCTGTCCATTAAGTGGGCCGTCTGCCGGCCTGCTGATCTCCTGCAATAAAAAAAAAAAATCTGCTCCCTAGATGCTAGAGGGCCAATGTTCTACACTACTACTACAGTACAACAGCTTTGATTGAGCTATGGGATCTCAGCAGGGATGCGTCACAGTCCAATGGGGTAACCACCATCAACGCATCACAGTGATTGTAGTGAGTCTCTGGTATTTACCAAGCATCTCAGACTAGGTATTGATCGGTTTTGCATGTAGTCGCAACCAAAAAAGTAACGTATATATAGGATACGGCGGATTTAATGAGTATCTGGAAGACAATAAGAATCTCAAACTAGGTACTGATCGGTTGTGAATATAGCAATTCTACCTCGCAACTAAAAAAGTAAAGTATATATAGAATAGGGCGAGTACAGTTTCCACGAGGAGAACAGTGAAATTGAACCACGCACGTTCAATAACGACGTCAATTTGTGCGAGTCCCGTCACATGCCGATCGTATTCCTATTACGCACATTTATTTTGATCACTAGTATCGTGGAGAGTACGATTGGTAGCTTTTACATTGACTTTCGATTGATATGAGGACATGTATTTTATTTATGAATGAATATGCTTTATTTTATTATTATATATTGATGTAGTGGTATCTGCTAATGCCTATGTGTGTGTGTGGCTGTGTGTGCATATGTATACTAAACTATATTTTTTTATTTTATTGCTTGAGTTCAGCAGACAGGCAGACGACCAACTTGATGGATAGCAGTTACCATCGCCTATGGACATTTGCAACACCCCAATTGCTACAAAGGCGCTGCTGCTCTCTAAGGGAGACTGGAACCTGGTCACTAATGCCGGAACACAAATCAAGGTTGTTATGGCGGCATATTCTAGACCAGGGGTGGTAGTCATCCAGTCGGGAAAATACCCTACCTGGTAAATATAAATAAAATAAGCAAATACCTGGCTGTGGGTTGCTATGTCGCCTCTTACGGCAGGCCGCCCGGTCGCAGGAAATTGTATTCTTTGTCCGTTCCTGCACAGATAAAAATTAGTATGTTAATAATAAAATTCAGTATTAAGATACACATATGAAAAAAACTCGAATGTATAAAAAATCTTTATTGTATAACTTATCTATTGGACGATGACACATACACAGCCAAACAACAACACACACCCAACACACATACGCATTCAGAATTTCACGCTTTAAACGAAAGGAAGCTGTTTAACAACGTGTCCGCGGTTCCGTAAGTAAAAAAAACCTCGGATATTCCGTACATACGAAACCGTTGAAGATAATATTATAATTTTGTTGCCTTCAGCTGTTGTATAAATGATTGTCGAATAATAATAAATAAGTACAGAAATTACATACGCTCACCCAAACTCATTTCCAAACACTTTGTCCGACTTTGGGTCCAAAAGTATATAATCATGCACATTTGAAATTAGCTCAACTATTCTCTCTCACCAAATTAAGTACTTTTCAGGGCAGCCGCCATCTAAGTTCACCTACTCACTGCACTTGCCAAAAATCCGTTATTACTTACATGTCTGTCGTCTTAACACCACAAACGAAACCGACGACACCATGGCGACAACTTCTATAAACCAAAGAGAAATTGATAGAGACAGAGATAGATATACATACATTACACAAAAAGAGAAGAAAATATGTATGTGTCAAGAATGTGTGTGTGAAGTTGTGAAAATTGAACCAGAGATGGCGATACTTAAACCATAGCTTAAATAAATATCAGTTCAGCATTGAATAATAAATAAATAAATTTCGAGGAATATTTATGGTTCAAAGCAGGATATATTAATTATCAAAAGTCATGTTATGGACGTAAACATGAAGTGTGAAGTGAAGAAAGTAGCGTGTGGAAACTTTGTGGAAAAATATAGGTAAACTTGAAATAAAAATATTTTCCTGCTACAGAAATGTATTACGAAAAAGAAATAATGAGTCAACTTTTGTATCTTTCCATTACTTTAAAAGTAAGTTTTTGCCATAAAAAGACGAATAACAGCCATGTCTGATTACAAAACGGTCTATTAACTTCCTCATTCGGGCTAAATTTGGAATCCAATATTTGTACAATACATTGATTGTACCAAAACATTATTATTCATCCACTATATTCGTTTGCTAAATAAATTTTGCCAAATATTTGTTTATATATTTATTTATTTACCAACGTCAAAGCATTTCGGGGTCTTTATGTTGATTCTGTGATGTATTTAGGAAATTATTTATGCTATTTGTTTTAAAGGTTTATTTGCTAAAGCATCATCTTATTAACCTGAAGCAGACAAACAGGCAGACGACTCACTTATGAATGGAGGCTACCGTCGCCTATGAACGTTTGCAACACCAGGGGCGTTGCCAACGTGTTGACGGTCTTTAAGAATTATTATGACTACCTTATTAATGCTATGTTTTAACGCAGCGGGAACCTCGGCGTCCCCGCCGAGGGACACCGAGGCTTACGCCGGGAACTACCGTTTCCTCTAAATGATTGTTGTACGGAATAAACGTTCTGGAGCACCGTTAAATAGCTGAGTGCAGGAGCTCAAGGCAATGGGTGTAAGGCTGGCTGTCTGCTGAAGCAGAGAGTGAAACAATATTAACCAATTAATTCAAAACGGTTAATATAACCAATTTGAATTGATTGGTTATATTTCTCCGGTTTCCCGCTCCGCAGTCTCTCCCTCCGTTTCAATAAACAGACAGCCTAAATCCTATTGATAGCGAGCATATCTGTTGTAAAATGAGACATTCGATGAGATTCCTGAATTCCTCGGAACTCTCTCGTACTCCTACTGGCGGTAGATTATATAGAGAGACGTAAAGTCTTTCCAGAAGCTGGGAGATGTTAAACCGCCTGTTAGTATGGGATCTAAACGAAACGTAGTTATCATCGCTTATAGATATTTGTACAAACAAAGATGAGGCTTTGAGAAACAGTCCTGTCGGACAACGTATATAACAAATGTCTAGCCATGCCGCCTTCGCCAGGTCACGGTCAAAGGGGTAGGCCCAAGAAATGCTGGCTTGACGTTGTGAGGGATGACATGCGCACCAACGGTCTCAACACAGAGGATGCCGAAGATCGCGCGAAGTGGAGAAGAAAAAGTAGGAAAGCGGGCCCTGGGCGTCGAAGTGATCGCTCCGAACGCAACCGGGATTTAACGCTCAAATGATGATGATGAAAAGCCAATTAGTTCCTTATTATAGATTTAAAATAAATCAGAAACATTTAAAAACTAAAGAGCTATGATTTAAGCGCACCAAAATTCCTTCACTATAAGAACTAGCATTATATATGATTGAAATAAAACCATGATTCCAGAAATTGGATTTTTTCTCTGTTCCTTGAGTTGTAATAATTAAAATCATGAGGCAAGACTTTTAAATGCTCTAGATATTTAATTTTGTTCATTGCCTCCATTTTCTCTATAGATAATAATATAAATATTAATCGTATATGAACATCATACAAACTCGTAAGTCAGAAGTCAGGTAATAATTTCACAAAGGAAAACACGAGAGCTATACTGCTTAAGCGAACTATGTAGGTCATGTTTGTAACATGGAGGTAGGGGTATAAATAAAACACAATGAAGAATTCCGTTTTTAGGACTAAATTTTACTTGAAATGTGAGAGGGTATTCAGTATTTGGCAAATCTAAATTGTCACTTTCCTTTTCCGTTAGTGAATAAAATACGACAATATGTAGGTACTAAAAGTAATCTCTTCATAAGTATAATTATCTTCGTAGTATAATCAAATATTTAACACATCAAATATCATTAATATCATGTAATAAATCAGAATAACGATCTCCGACAAATCATTTTCTTTCAATAACCGAATGAAATATAATATTTGTATGTTTTACAGTTTCGCATTTGAACACTGTCGCACCTGATGTCGATAGATAGATAGATAACACTTTATTGTATACCATTACAAAAAAAGTTGATTAATGACGCAGTGTAGGCATACTTAAAATATACCTTTTTACTAGTGACTTGAAGATTCCTAGATTGTAATTGTCAAGAAAAACAGACGCCGGTAAATTATTTTCTGTTCTCTGGCAGTTCGCACCAGAAATGGCACTGGTGGGAGCTCGGTGAACTAACTACAATATAACGCAGGTGCTAAATGGTCATGGCTGCTTCCAGGACTACTTACGCAGGATTAGGAAAGTAGACGCAGATATGCATACTCATGCTGCGAAAAAGAGTATACCGCAGCGCATACTATTTTAGAATGCGAAAGATGGAAAGCGTCGGGAAGAACAGCCAAGACAAAATTAGGTGCCAACATAACAGCAACTATAATGTGGGATGTAATGCTAAAAAATGAAAAAAAAATTGAGACAATGTCAACCGACCGTTGACCGAAATGATGTCCAAAAAAATTACTCTCTTCCCAGTTACAGTGAAGTAATGTCTAACGGTATACCACTTCAGTGCAAGGAAAAGCAGACATAAAAAAGCGAAGCACTTCGGCCTGACTGATAATGTTTCCACCATACAGCGGTGGTACATACCAGTGCGTCTGTTTGTCCGATAATAATATGGGGATATGGGAACTTACACATGCATTTAAACTCCTTGTTGTATATTTTTAGTTAATAGGTTTTATTTCGTTAATTAATATTTCAGTTGTGCACTGTAGATAGATAGATAAATAGATAACACTTGTTTTTATAATGTTCGATAACATTGTATACCATTAAAAATTAGTAATAATCTAATTGCGTACAAAGGGCGGTCGCTAAAAAGCGATCTCTTCTAGACAACCCGTGGCAAGAATATTCTGATTAGGATTGGCGATGGTGGTATACATAACTATTGTACGATTACATACATACATTTTAATAATAAATATATAACTATAGTATATATACAAATGTACACATAAGTTATATATACATATACAAGATATGGTGTTAATATGCAACTATTTAAACATAATAAACATATAACTATATGCAATATAATATCTACTAATTTTGTAAAATTGTATATCATTATATTGCAGTAGAATTTCCTGACCAAGTTCTTAAATGTCGTTAGGGATTTTACTTCTCTGACAGCAACAGGCAATGAATTCCAAAGTTAGATACCCTTAATCGTGAAAGAATTATTGAAGAACGTTGTATTATGAATCATAATAATAATATTAATTAGAGTGGAGATCGCTAGAGCTAAGACTCAAGCTCCAGGGGTGGAAGTGATAAATGGCCTAACGTCGGAAGTAGCTTCGGTGAACCTGCAGTCCACCTCTCTACACCCCTTAGCCACTCACAGCCATGTTGCCCCTGCCTTTTATGGCATTGCTAGGGACCCATGCAGGGAGTGGCGAGTCACCGTCTGTCCATTTTTCCATGTTCCCTGAACATTGCGACGGGCAGACGTCATAGTCCCCATATTCCCAGACCGCTAGTACCACTAACAGTCCACCCCAATAGCCCGGTACTTTCTCTTCTCATTTCCCACAATAGTCCTACACTGGCCGGGGCTTGTCCTTGGGTGCATTATTGTATGGTGTAGACAAGGATAATCACCGGACAGTGTCACGCCACATTTACATTAAATTTGTCAAGGGGCCTCTACGTGTTGGCCCCCCATGGCCCCACGCAAGCCCTCCAAAAATTCGGGCCATTTTTATGGTCCGTGGACTTGAAAGACATATTAATTAATATTCTATTAGTAAGCCCTATCATTTAATACCCGGACATTCTCGAAGACTTTTGCGTACATGGACATACGTATGCACATACCTATTATATATTCTTACTAAATTTCAACCCAGTGGGTAGTCTCTGAGAAAATGACTGTGACGCGCAAGCAGACGGTTAGACATATCATAGGATATGACGATTTTACAAGGGTTTTGTTTTTTCCAATTATGGAAGAGGAATTATGGAAGTAGGTGAAATTAGACTAATTAACTACAAAAATAAAAAAACGCCTCCTTTGTTATTTCAGTGCTCCGTGTTCACTATGCGACTGCAACTCGACTGCATTCGTACAACTTTTAACAATCTGGCCAACAGCAAATAATATTCATAAAACATGCATTACTTTTTACGGTTCCCTACTAACTTTCATTCGAGTAATTTTAACCAGCGAAATTCTCAAATATTCGGTACTAGGATGCAGTTTATTATTTGAACCAACCAAAATCAAGAATAATTATATTAGCTGTAAGCTACGCGCTTATTTCAGGAACTAGTCTTATTTGAAAAATTCTTTCAGTGTTAGATAGCCCATTTATCGAGGAAGGCTATCTAACACTAATCTAACTAGGCTATATATCATCACGCTAAGACTAAAAAGGGCTGAGCTCCAATGAAGAGTGTTTCAAAATCGGGGGGTTTTATTAACTTACTTTTTTCCATTCCACGCGGACGAAGTCCCGGGCAGAAACTGGGATTATATAAAATTATTTCAGCTAGGTATGTTGCTGAAGTGCCTGTCATTTCTTCTTTTCAAGCCACAACTTATTGCGAAGAGGTGATAAATTAAATTAGGCTACCATAAAGTAAATAATAACCATCAACAAAAATTAAAACCAAATAATAAAAATGAACAAATTGGCGGTAGGCTAAATAAAACACAATACTCATTGACACTTGACATCTTTGTATTCCGTGATCACGGCTACTGAAAACTATCCAAAACGTCGGAATAATTAAATGCAAAGCTTGAAACAGTTAAAAGGTAGTTTTATTAAGTGTACTTAGTCGCAAATGCTTAAGAAACTACTATACAAAGGGTCTAGTAAAAAAGCTTAATGTGCCAGCGCCAATGGCCGCTTAGTAGCCGGTGCGAGGAACAAAACAAAAAAGCGTTCGCTTAACCATCCTATAACAAAGTTAATGGCTGCTCTCACCTAGCTTTATACTGTAGGATCAAGTTTAAAGCGATAGATTCAAATTAAAAAGTTTTCACTCAATTTTCACTGGAGAGCGTTTTATAACCGACATCCAAATGGCGGAGATTTTCAATTCAAATGTGTTTTTTTGTATATTTGTCACTGGGAAATCGAGAGAAAAAAGAGGAAAGATCTTCTTGTCGAAGAGCCCCAAGAGCCTACACTCTTCGAAATCCAAACTCATGTGGAGAATGATGGTGGAACCATCTAGTTAGTTTTAGAACTTTTGGAGAAAACTAGAATAATCTAGAAGGATAAGACAAGGACGGATATATTTAGAAAAGGATGGACGATGAACGAAAGACAGAGATAGATATATGGGTTCTAGAAAATTCTTTCGGGTATATAAACAGCGTAAGGCGCGCCTACCGGGCAGGTTAGGACGGCAGGCTGGCAGGCACCAACAGACAGACATAGACGGCGGCGTCTCAGACAACGCCAATCACGATCTCTCCACGTCCTCGCGAGGGACGCCAGGAGACATAGCCTTTTTGGGGCGAGCGCCTTCGCAGGGCGAGGGCGCTCGCCCCAAAAACCCCGTTAAAGTTGTGAGGTCTTCGGACCAACAACATAAAGTCAAGTCAAATAAAAAAAAAATAGCGGGCAGTTTTAGCGTTGAGTTGAGGTGAGTTAAAAACTGGTACTTTCTTCCAATTCATAAGAGCGTATCCCCGCTCGCACGTAATACTTACTTGTATACGTATGCAATGCCATTTTACTGAGATACACTCATTAGATCCTTACTTGGTAACAATGAGACCACCTCAGGAGTATACTTTTATCGAATGAGATATGGGAGCTGCATACGTCTTGTCATCGCAGCGGACAACGCACTACTGGCTACTGGCTAGCGCAACGCGGGAGCGCACATATTAATAATTTCTCTATTTCGTTTGCACATCATCCGTCCCGCTCACACACTGTACTGTGTACTAGCTGTACGACTTGTTAATATTTGTACTTAAGGTTACTATTTACAAAATAAATAGTCTACTTGAGTTCACATCAGCACTCGACCGTAAAGACTACTCTCTGCCACCTGAAGTATAATTTAACCTGAACCTCTCGCTACTACACAGGATAAATTATTTTTTTTAATCCGTCCGTAATTGACAGAGTATTTGGGTAACAAACATAAAAACAATTGTAGCTGGTTCGTGCTTCAGAATATTCGTAATGATGACTAGGAAGCGAAATGGTGATTTTTTGAGTAAGAAATGAAACGACGCCATTAAGTCAAAACGGAAGAGAGTTTTTTTTAACTTTTTTTTTTCAATGACATTTTAACATAAGGGAACATATACACTTTCGTGGGAATTTAAAGTCGGCGCCTGATAGTCGCGTCGGTAACAACAATGTTTTTTTGCCGCAACATATCTCCATAAATAGACCTCTGTGAACTGTGTACCTTTGCACGCTATAAAGTTTACGAATGATACAAAAAACCGACAAGCAAGGGGTCTACCTATATACCTACAGTTAACTAGGCTAGCTGTAGCCTGAACAATTTACAAATTCCAAAACTTGAGAACTCTATTTTCACTTGAGCCAAACTCCATCGTTTGCATTGTAGGGTAACTGCCACTAAGGGCTTTACACTTCCGATTCGTAATTAACTAGAAAATCTAATGACAATTTTAATCTGATTTCAATTAATGGTTAATGATTTACCTCTTTATTGGAGGACCAGTATTACGTCAACAGTAAACTAAAACTGTATTTTCTAAGTAATTGCTAAATGCTACCGATTTTGTCAACCATATAATTAATTAATAATAAACCTTAGTGGCCTTACTTATAATCGTTTGTTAAATTTTAAGTAACTTCTCACCAACTGATTAGTGAAAATGCTACCCATAAACTCCTCTTTACTCGAATATTTTAGGTATAACCTACGTCAATAATTCAAATTTCGTTTGTCCACGCTTAGGAAAACAACAGGTAATACACGTTCATAAGTGAAAAAAAATATATTTATTGATTAGGGACTTATTCTGATTCTCTTACTTAAGATATACCTAATCTTTTCTTAACGAAATTATTATAAGTAAGGCCGTTAATGTTTCTAATTTTCTTATATATAAAAATGGATCATGGAAATGTATGCGTATGTACGCGCATAACTGGAGAACGACATAACCAATTTTGATGAAATTTTTTTGAGTGTGTTTGAGTGGGTCCTGGAATGGTTTAGATTTACAATTCAAACCAGTAGGTGGCGCAGAGATCGGGTTCTAGCATCCTCCTAATCAACTGAACTGATTTTGGTGTTTTTTTTATGTGTATGATTGGGTTCCCGGATAGTTTAGATTCATAATTAGAACCGGTAGGTGGCGCTGAGATCGGATTCTAGAATCCTCCTAATGACCTGGACCAATTTTGGTGATTTTGTTTTTGTGTCATGAAACAAAATCTTTCAGGAATTCAGAAAATATAGCGGTACGAAGTTCGCCGGGTCAGCTAGTACTATATGTAAATTGATCAATTGTAAATTGGAATTTACGATTTTTAATAAATAAATATTATAAAAAGTAGCAGTACATGTTTAGAATCTACCCTCTTGTGATGATTTTTCATAATAACTCGTCGGAGGTTAGTAGTACATGCTACGCGTGCTACGAAGCTACGATAAATTAATATGAAAAATTATCATAGTGACGTCACACATGCTCTCGGGTATATATTGGGTTCTCGAATACTTAGGATTCAAAAATTTATTTAATTTTTAATTATACATACTTTTTTAATCATTGCAAAAAAATAATGCTATATATCTCATATATGATCTTTCCATTTATTACAAAAAAAAAAAATAGATAATGCACCCAATTTTCCAGCTCACTGTGCTCAAAATTTCAAGGCTGATTTTTTTTGTATTTACTTTTATTTTGTATATTTGGTAGTAGCCAAACTGGCAAACGGACCACCTGGTGGTAGGTGGCTACCGTCGCTTATGGACATCTGCAACACTAACGGAGCCGTTGCCTACCTTGTTGAGACTTTAGGTATCTGTCGACGCCGTTTTTGAAGAGCCTCATATTTTAGCGCTCTGGGAAAACCGTGGGACTATGCTCATGTCCATCATTTATTAGGTACCATCGATCCGTTTGAACACCTGTATGTCCTCATCAGCGATCTTACACAAACAACATTCTGGCAAAATTTTGGAATAAAAAAAAATAAAAAAAATTTGGTAACAATTTTATTTGAAATCAGAACGAAGAATACCCGATTCACAACGGAATAACAGTATTTATTCATAATAAATTTAATACTTAATTTCTAATCATTCCACACAAGAATTCCTTAAATAACAATAAAATGAGCATGACATGACTCCCAATATTTGCCGTTAGGCGGCGCCACCAGGCTGAAAAGCAAAGTACCTTTAATATTTCAAAATAAATCTGTTATTTTTTAGAAAATAATAGATGGAGCCACTAATACCAAAATGGTTAGGTAGCGCTACTTTTTTATTGCAGGAGTTCAGCAAACAGACAGACGGCCCACTTGATGGAAAGCGGTTACCGTCGCCTATAGATATTTGCAACACCAAAGGTGCTACAAATGCGCTGTGGTTATCTTAAGGGAGACTGGGACCTGGTCACTAATGCCGGAACACAACTCAAGGTTGTTATGGTGACATACTTTACGAATAGGGCTGCTAGCCAGCCGGTCGGGCAAATGCCCTACCACCCGGCTGTTAGTTGTTTTATCGCCTCTTAGACAGGCCGCCCGGCCGCAGGAAATTGTACTCTTTCTCCGTTCCTGCATAGATAAACTACTGGGAACACAATCTAGTAATAATAGGTACGAAGAAAAACATACGAAGTTTAAATTCAACATAAACTCAGTTACTAATGTATACAGCGTACGTATCAGGCTTGTGAAGCAAATATTGAATTGCAGATGGATTTCATAACTTTTGTAAAGTTTTCAAACTCTAAAGTTAGAGTTTCCACGATCCGAACTGCAAATTTTATTACTGCAACTGTTGACATGGATCTATCATGATCGATGAAATATGGGATTGTATGGTAATGTACGAGTCGCATTCTGAATGCATTAAAACTCTTCATTGGTCACCATAACTCAAATGTAGATAATTTAATATTTTTACGTGCGAGCGGGGGAACGCACTTATGGAATGGAAGAAAACACCAGTTTTTGACTAAGAGCTTTTATTGACTTACACAGCCGCGCGCAGTAACTCCCAGCAGGGTCGCCCCTAAACACACGACCAACGATGCACAGTCCCGACGATAAGTTGTCACACCCTAAATACCGTCGCCGATATTGCGTAGACCACCTCCTATATTATCGCGTGTAGCTCGCTCCTGGTTCCTTTCTCGAACTACGCTACACACCTTCCTCACGTTTCTATCCACCAAACTGGTCATTAAATTCACCACTTGATTCCTCTCTGTCTTCTATTAACTTTCTCTTCCAACTCTTTAGTATCGCACTTGTCGCTTCACTGTCTTGGACTGAACTCAACTTTAAACTGCTCGGTAGGCGCGCCTTGCGCTGTTTATATACCCGGAAGAATTTTCTAGAACCCATCTATCTATCCCTGTCTTTTCCTTCCCGAACCTTCCGTTCGGGATGTTTCGTTTATACATCTATCCCTTTCTAACATCTAACTATCTCTTTCTTTCGGTCATCGTCTATCTTTTTCTAAATATGTCCGTCCTTGTCTTTTACTTCTGGATTGTTCTGGTTGTTTCTAAAAGTTCTAAAACTAACTAGATGGTTCTACCATATATAGCAATTTCTTCCAGGCAATCCGGTTTCCAAAGAGACACTAAAAGACTATACTAATAATAATAAAGTATTATTTTCTTAAGTTTTCGCAACTTGTATACATAATAAAACTACATTTTAACGGTTTGATTCCGAAGTTTCGGCCGCTGTTTCCGTGATCACGGAAGACAAAGATGGCAATTATCAACGAGTATGATGAGAGAACTGAGAGATGAAGCAGTCTAGCGATAGTCACAAGCGAAATAAGACTTGTGGACTACATTCGGTGATCTATTCAGTGACAAACTTTGCGCGTGTTATGGAATCTTGCATCACGTTTGTACTGGTTGCGTCCAGTAATATTTGTACAGTTCTAATAAATTCTATAGTAATTCCAACGGCATTTAATTCGAGTCCCGTAACTCGTAACAATATACATGTACCCTAGTTTTTAAGATTACAGCTGTTAAACCCCCAAATACAATAAAATTAACGTTCGGTAAGGTATAGAAACCGGCTGTTAAAGAACAAAGATAAAATCTTACAGTACGGTCAGCCGGAAATACGTAAATCTAACAACTGTTCTTAACTTAAACAGAGCTAAGACTTAAACTCTGATCTCACTTAAGCTGTTTGAGTAATGACATCGCTTCCAACCCTTGTCCTCTTTATTACAATCCTAAGAACGGTAAAGTATTAAGAATTTTATTCGACTTTACACTTGTAGAATTTGAGTTGCAGACTTTGGTAATGAGAAATGAACAAGCTCCTCTAAATGAATTCAAATTCAAAAGTTTTTAATTAATCTTTAAGACATCTGCGATCAAATCCTAGATGTCTTAAAGAATGGTCTGGTAAAAACACCTTTAATAAACGTATAATTATATAATATACTAGCTGACCCGGCAAACGTTGTTTTGCCATATGAATTATAAACGATAACTTCTACCCGCGCTTTTGCCCGCGTGGTGCGGTTTTTTAACTATCCCACGGGATCTCTTTAATTTTTCGGGATCAAAAGTATCCTATATGTTGACCAGGATATAAGCTACCACCATACAAAATTTCATGTAAATGGTCCAGTTGTTCCGGAGATTAGCCGGTACAAACAGACAGACAAACAGAGAAATTAAAAAAAAACAAAATTAGTTCTATTTCACTTCTTACATCCCCCTATCTCGGTTTTTAGATTTTTTTTATTGTACAGAAATTTGACCTCTACAATTTTATTATATGTATAGATAATATCAGCCCATAAATGTCCCACTGCTGGGCTCAGGCCTCCCATTATAGGGGGAACGGACAGTATACCCGCCACGCTTGTCCAAGGCGCCTTGGCAGGTGACACATCGGTTATCTCGATGTGCAGGTTGCGTCACGATGTTTTCTTTCATCGTTTTTTGGCACGTGGTAATTGTAACAATATGCACATTAGATCAGAAAACTGACTAAAAGGTGCATGCGTTGCGGTCAGGATCGAACCCGCACCCTTCGATTTAGGAGTGCGTGCGCTAACCATTACGCTACCACGACGATAATAAACGAGTTTATTATATTAGATCTATACAAACACGTATAATACGAACAAAATATAACCGAACACAACAAGTCCAAACGCAATGAAGAAGGTCGTAATTCCATAAAAACGTGAAAACTCCGTCACTAAAAGTTTACCTTACTACGCGTCTTGCTTCACTGTGGTTATCGCTCGACTGCCTCGTCCCTCCATCGGGCCATTGCTTTATACTGCACACATGCAATATACCCGTCCTGCCGCATGGACTGAATTTCCTAGAATCAGTTTATACTTTAAATCCGTAACACCTGTCTAATGACTGCTGTATATTACAATACAACAAATTTTAAACACAAAGTAAACAAAATGAGTCCAAATGCCGAAAGGTAATAAAATGTGTTTATATCGGCGTCTAGGTCGTAAAAGTATGAAGAGATTAATTAATGTAGTTCGTCTACATTTATAGAGCAAAGGATATCAGATCGTAGCAAGTGGAAATCCATCGTTTCTGCCCACCCCTATGGAAATAGACGTGATAATATGTATGTAAGTAAAATAAAAAAATCGATAGTTAAAAAATTACACCAAATCGCATTTGATTGGCTTTCCTAAAATTGTGGAGAATAGAATATTATTACGCGATGTCCATCAAGTATCGTGAAAAAATACGTCCGAACCATCGCAAGAAATATTGACATGAATAGCGGAGTGGCATTATGGGGGGCGCCACTATGACAGGGAGGGTCGAGACATGTTTTGGTTTGTTGATCAAATAGTACTTGATATGATACGAGGTGTGTCGCAGGGATCGAGTGTGCACAATCACTATATCAAGTGCATGTGATTAGAAAGATGATGTTATTAAACAATAGAAACACTATATGCAAGATCACGAAGATGTCATTCATGAATACCAATACATATGCATGCATGATAATTCTCATGACTTATACATCTAGACTTATAGTAATTATAATATCATTAGACAATAATATTTTTAGTCAATTTATTAGATCCGATTTATAACTTAATTACCATTTTCTAAGAGTTACTTGATTTTTAAGACCACATCAGTGCATCAGTAACTAATTACTATGATTGTTTTTAGATCCTGGCAACACTATGATGTAATTGCTATTTTTAGCAATGATGTAATGTCATTGTTTTTAGGGTAGCATTTTCGTAAAAAGCGAAGTGGCGTGTAGACTGGGTTCATTGCTTACTGAGCAGAGTGAATAGTCATATCAAAGGCTGAGCAATAAAGGAGAATCTTACTTCGGTACTTTCTTACCCAAATCTCTGCAAGGCTGTTACAATATATATTATTGCGTAATGCATGTGCAGAGATGTTATAGTTTTGATAGTGTCACTGCATTCGGCACATCATTGGGCGTACAAAATTATTAATACAATATTTATTTTATTTATTTACTAGCTGTCCCGGCAGACGTCGTCCTGCCCGGAAAAAGCTTCAATCGATATGCCGACAGCAGCGCCACCTACCGGGTCCAATTGTGAACCAACTCAGAAACCTTCTTCGTCTCATGCACAACAACTTTGCCATAGATCATCACTTGATCAAATGTATAGTTTACGATTCTATAAAGGACATACAGACAAACATTATTTTTTATATATCAAAAGAAGATAAGCTTATTTCAGGAAAACATGTGCCATAGACCTTATTCTTATTGACTTGCCAATAAACATTTGAAGACGTGAGTGGATGAAGGTGATATGTCGCATATTAGGTTTTTGCTTTTTTTTTGCGTAGATGAAGGTTAAAAGTCCATACCAAATGACTACAGACCTTAGACCATAGATATAAGGCATATTTAAAAAAATAAAAAGTTGAAAAAGGTGTTGAGTTCAGTTCAGTTTAAAATAAAAGTAAAACTTTTATCTCGATTTACTCAGAATTGGAATTATGCGACTTATCACCTTCATCCACTCATGTCTTCATTTCATACAAACAATCAATCAATACCATCAATATAAAAAAATAATTTAATAATAATTAAATACTAATCTTTAAGTATTCCATCTAAATAATAAAAGGTCTACAATTCAGCATGTCAAATACATTTTATTAGTTCATATTAACAATTTATTAATGGTCAGTAATGATTTTTTTAATAGTGTACATGGCAGCTCTCTAAGAGACTTTGAAAGCTTGTTGTATACGAAGGGCCCCATGCAATAGTAACTTGCGCATTAATGCAGTAATTGAGATTATTGTACAGACTCCAAATTCATCGCCTCTGCTACGTGGAAAGACCTCCGAACGCTGACTAAATAGGCATGGATTAGTTTTGACAAACATAGATATTTCCAGTATATATACAGAGAGTTTTTTATTGCTGGAGTTCAGCAGACCGGCAGACGGCTCACTTGATGGAAAGCTTTTACCATCACCCATGGACATTTGCAACACCAGAGGTGCTACAAATGCGCTTCTGCTCTCTTAAGGGAACTTGGAACTTGTTCACTAAAGCCGGAACGCAACTCAAGGTTGTTATAGCGGCACACTCTATACCAGGTGTGGTAGCCATGCAATTGGGGAAATGCCCTATCACCTAGCTGTGGGTTGTTTTGTCGCTTTTTACGACAGGCCGCCCGGCCACAGGAAATTGTATTCTTTCTCCGTTCCCGCACGGATAAAAGTGTAAGTCAAAATTTGCTGGCTGCAATGCCTATGCATTATATTATCTGCTAAAGCCGTTATTTACCTGTACAGTGCACTTGTACAGAAAGAGATGCCTTTATATTATCCCTATTAATACTATTAATGCGAAAGTAACTCTGTCTGTCTGTCTGTTCCATTTTCACGTAAAAACTACTGGACCGATTTGGCTGAAACTCAGTATATATATGTTTTCGATACCGAGAATGAAGAACATAGGATACTTTTTATCCCGAAAAGTGGGATAGTTTACGGGAGAAAAATATATTTGTCTTTCTCTTTGTTTTGCTTTTATGGAAGAACCAATGGGCCGATTTGGCTGAAATTCGGTACGTGTGTAAATTAAATGGTCATTTTAGCCTATTTGTTCATTTTGGCCTATTTCATCATTTTTGGTCGTTTTGCTTATTCGGTAATTTTGGCATATTCGGTCATTTTGGCCTTTTCGGTCATTTTGGCCTTTTCGGTCATTTTGGCCTTTTCGGTCATTTTGGCCTTTTTAGTCATTTTGGCCTCTTTGGTCATTTTGACCATTTTGATTATTTTGGCCTTTTTGGTCGTTTTTGCCTATTCCGTCATTTTGGCCAAGTCGGTGACTGTGGTCTTTTGATCATTTAGACCATTTTGGCCTTTTTGGTCAAGTTTTGTAATATATTTTGTTGACAGATAGACTGGGAATGGTATAATTAGCGATATAAAATGAAGTGAATCTTCCGTGGGCAAATACATAAAAATGTAATATAATATAACCTGTAGCACTTGCTCTATAAACAAGAGACACGCACTAGATGTTAACCCGCGGCGCAGCCGCAGGGTAAACTAGTAATATAATAATATTTTAACAAAAAAAAAAGCCACACTATTAAAATTCTTACAATCCCTATTAATATTATAAATGCGAAAGTAACTCTGTCTGTCTGTCTGTCTGTCTGTCTGTCTGTCTGTCTGTCTGTCTGTCTGTTCCGTTTTCACGTAAAAACTACTGGACCGATTTGGCTGAAACTCAGTATATATATATTTTCGATACCGAGGATGAACATAGGATACTTTTTATCCCGAAAAATGGGATAGTTTCCGGGATAAAATGATATTTGTCTGTTTGTTTGTTATGCTTTTACGGAAAAACTACTGGACCGATTTGGCTGAAATTCGGCACGTATGTGAATTAAATACTGAGGATGGGCAAGGAGTAATTTTCATTTTGGCCTTTTGGTAATTTTGGCCTATTTGATAATTTGGCCTTTTTGGTCATTTTGGGCTTTTTGATCATTTTGGCTTATTTGGTAATTTTTCCTTTTTGGTCATTTTGGCCTATTTGGTAATTTTGGCCTATTTGGTAATTTTGGCCTATTTGGTAATTTTGGCCTTTTTGGTCATTTTGGCCAATTTGGTCATTTTGGCCTTTTTAATCATTTTGACCTTTTTGGTCATTTTGGCCTATTTGGTCTTTTTGGCCTATTTGGTCTTTTTGGCCTATTTGGTCATTTTGGCCTTTATGATCATTTTGACCTTTTTGGTCATTTTGGCCTATTTCGCCATTTCGGCCTATTTGGTAATTTTGGCCTATTTGGTCATTTTGGCCTTTTTGATCATTTTGACCTTTTTGGTCATTTTGGCCTATTTGGTCATTTTGGCTTATTTGGTCATTTTGGTCATTTTGGCCTATTTGGTCATTTTGGCCTATTTGGTCATTTTGGCCTATTTGGTCATTTTGGCCTATTTGGTCATTTTGGCCTATTTGGTAATTTTTCCTTTTTGGTCATTTTGGCATTTTTGATCATTTTGACCTTTTTGGTCATTTTGACCATTTTGATTATTTTGGCCTTTTTGGTCAAGTTTTGTAATTTATTTTGTTGACAGATAGACGGGGGATGGTATATATAATTAACGATATAAAATCAAGTGAATCTTTTGTGCGCAAATACATAAAAATGTAATATAATATAACCTGTAGCACTTGCTCTATAAACAAGAGACACGCACTAGAGGTTAACCCGCGGCACAGCCGCGGGGTAAACTCTAGTATCTAACATAAACGGGCTTTTTCATTTATAGTAATCCAATACCTTTACATTCGTTCAAAAATTTAAATTTGTGCCAAATTTAATTTAATGTTCAATATTGTATAAGAGTACCGTTAGACAAAGCATTTCTGGACATTTTTCAACTAAAAGTCTGCTTAAAATGTATATTGCTTTGAATCAAAACTCACATATGTCATTGGGTGACCACATTTTTGTTAGGTACAAAGACTTTTAGACGATTCGACTAATATGATATTACAATGTTATTTTTCCACCAATAGGCAAAACTTGTAAGGTGTGGGGCTTAAAACAATAGTTTATAACTTGTTGAAAAAGCAATTAATTAGTGAAATAATACTACAAATATAATTAGACATTGAGCGAATAAATAGTATTGAACTATGGGCGGTTTCGTCACTTACAACAATCTTTTCAGCGACTTGACGCAATCCGATGTCCAAAGAGAACAATATAATTGAAAGAATTGGCGATGTACATAACACACTAAATTAATGTATATTCGAATCATATAATTATTATTAATAATAAAACATATTTCTGGATACAAATAAATAAACAACTTGGACACCGGGTTGCCTGGAAGAGACCGCTATAAGCGATAAGGCCGCCCATTATTCTAATGGAAAGGTATTCATATTAAATGTCTAGATTTATTTATAGTGAACAATAAAGAGTTCTCATTCATTCATTGATAACTTACACACCAACAAATAAGAATATAAGTAATTATTTTCAAAAACAGTATAATTTTATATCATTGCTCTTCTAGTTCTCTAGTTTCTGGTCTTACATACACAGATAAGTGTTTACAAAAGGACAATCCCGATCGTTTTCGTGAATCGCAAGAATTATACTAAAGATCGAATCGGAATCGAATCGTATCGTGTAAACCATCTCCACATACTCAGTGAAGCCAAAGTGCGGAAAATGGAAAGAGTGCAATAAATAAAACTGGCTTCCCAAAGCTAATTGGAATGGCAACATATAAATCAGCGGCCACTCTAACTGAAAGTGCCAAAGTAGAAAAACAATTTGCCAGTGAGGATGGTACGACGTGCCAGTTCCCACTCGTAAAGAGCTTTCAAATGCGTGTTTTAGTGACATATCGGGAGAAGCGATTTAGTGACATTATTTTCATGTGATAAATACTTATACAGTGACAGATTATAATTGTTATATCTATATGTAAATTTACGTACAGAAACCTTTTTGTCATTTTTTAACTTACTGCGCACATGAAGAATTAAAGAAATTGTTGAAGGATATGAACCAAATCTATGGGCTATGGAGCGAGCAAGAAAACCAAAGACACCAACATAGCTCGCCAAATTAGTAAGTTGAAGTGGCACTGGCCCAGTCACCTCTGTCGCAGGATCGACGGCCGATGGAGGAAACGAGTCCTGGAGTGGAGACCACGTTTCGGCAAACGTAGCGTAGGACGCCCGCTAGCCCAGTGGTCTGACGACCTGCGCAAATTCTCCGGCAGGGGCTGGATGAGGAAGACAGGAGATTGGGATATGTGGCGCGTACTTGGAGAGGCCTACCTACAGCAGTGGACTGAAATTGGCTGAAGAAGAACAACCAAATGCCAGATTCGGATTCAGCGCATTGCAATACATAAGAAACAAACAAAACAAAGAAACGCACACCTGCCTGTCATAATGCACAGTTTATTACCTCCCTGGATTTATGAATTATTTTGTTTACTTTGTGTTTAGAATTTGTAATAAATAAAAAATATTATATTGTTATTGTACTTGTTTTATGGCCGTCGTTAGTGTCGAACTAATCCTTGTTGTTATTGTATTGCATTAAAAAGCAATGACCCAAGGCGGAGAGGGGCAGGGAAGCGAGGATTACGATACGAGCAAGGCGTAGATTCGATGAGCGATATAGTGACGGACTTAGCGCGTGTTAATGAATCGTTCAGTTTGTACTGATTGTATCCAATTATATTTGTACCTATTTTATACGTGTTTGTACATTCTAATAAACTGTATAGTAATTCCAACGGCATCTTAATTCGAGTCCTGCGTAACTCGTAACAATGTTTCCTCTACCAAGTTCTTCGTGGTGTGCAATATTATGTTTGACTACATAAAACTGACAACGCAAAAACCTTCGGCCACCTTAGCATAATGTAAATGCAGCTATATCTCGGAAATGGCCCGTAACCCCCAACCGAGCATTGCGGTCAACCGAGCGTCCGTACTAAATGGCTTGGTTAATTTATTTATTTATGCCCTCTATATTGGCTTTCTTTCTTTTGTTTTTGGTTCAGCTAACGTGGAAAGTCTTAATTTATCCTAATACAATGAAGTCAAATAACATAATCTAATTTAATAAAACAGTTTTAACGATTAATCGCAGTAATTTATTTGATTTTGGTTATTCTGACGTTTCCGACGCTTTTCAGTGGCCGTGGTCTCGGACGAGGAAGGTGACTATAGTCAAGGAGTACTGTTAAAGTTTTATTTATTCACCGCCAACTTATTCATTTTAATTATTAATTTTAATTTTGTTTATGGTTATTATTTATTCTGTCGGAGTATGCGGCGCTGTAGCCACGTATATTAAGGTTCGACAATTATGGACTGTATTGGGAGAGATTTGAACCTGATCCTTGCGCTAGAAAAGCAGAAGCTCCACCAACCTTGGATTCCACCCACTCCTGGCTTGGTTCAGGTTGCAGCACACAGACGAACACTGCACGGCACCAACTTCACGTTGAAATGATCACTTCTTTTGACCAGTATTGCACAACAAGTTCTTAGCAGGCCAGTAGTTAATTAACAGTTAGCATAATATAATATTAAAATAATACACGCACGGCGGTATCTATCTTTGCCAAAACGTTGACAGAAGTGAGTCCAAAATGGCTGCCCCTACCTGCTGTGCATTGGCCGTCACCTCGCACAGAAAGAGGGTAGACAGCAAAATTAATGGAGCGATTTTCTACCTACCTCATACTAGGCAAGGACCGAACAGGGAGTCTAATCTAATTTACCACCGCTTTACAATATGTTGTGGCTTGAAGAGAAGAAGTGTCGCTAGAAACTCTTCAGCAAACATGCCTAGCTCTAAATTTGTATGTAATATTAAAATGGGGAGGAAAAATAATCTAATTTGTTAGAAAATATATAATAGGAAAGACTATAATTACCTCGGCCTTTCCTTTGCCGTTTCTCAGTTATATGTGGTCGTCACAATATGTCGTATCTATGTTCTCTTTCTATCTATACTGACATTATAAAGATGTATTTTTTTTAGGTTTGGATTTTCAAGGTAATCTCCGGTATTAGTACTGATGGATTTTGAAAAATTGTCACTAATATAGCTACATCAAATATGTAACAGCGATAACATTCCACGCAAGAATTGCGCCTATCCTAGTACGAGGCACGGCGAGTGCTTTCTGCGTATATGAATTAATTAAAGTTTACAAAGCTTAATTAAACCTTGATACACGTGCGTGTGTGTTTTTTTAATGACACCCAGCGAACTATGAACTAGTTTTTTTTTATTTCATTTATTGCGAAGCTAGCGAACAGACAGACAGTCCAGCTTATGGAAAGTGGTTACCGTCGCCTATAGGTATTCCCACCACTAATGGCAAAGCCAACATGTTGCTAGCGTTTAAATAGGGATAAAATGGATGGTATAGAGGGATGAGATATATGAATGAGACAGGAGAAATGCATTATAGAATAATATAGATAAGGGATAGATAACCGTTTCACGACGATATTACTTGAGAACGTGGTGTCAAACCATCAAGCCGGCATTACAAACTGTAATCATACCCCTCCGTTCTGTGTAAATCACCAGTGTGAAGATCAAAATTCAATGCACTATTATGCACAATTTCTTTGATCTACGCATAAAAGATTATCTGCCTAAAGTACATACATATATAGCTAAAATTATTTTGAAATCTTTTAAGTTTTATTTATATTGATAATTAATATTAACAGATGAAGATAAATGTGTTTAATTTTGAATTAATTAAGGTTGAATTTTATAGCGTATCTCTTTTCGTTTCATGGATTTTCAAATCACAACTATTTTAAAGAAGTTTTACTTCAAAACGTAAGATGCTTGATATCAAATATTAAAATTCATAAGTAGTACATACTGAATCCATTCCCTAAGTGAGGAGGTTTGCCGGGCAGGATTTGAATCGCGCCTTTGGAATATGAACGCGAGTTCGCTAAGCACTAAGCTACCACGGCAATAAATTCAAAACATTGTATTACTATGTTTTAGGTTTTTGCCCGTTTTATTGTATATGCAAAAGGCTCTGATAAAGCCTGTAAAACGGAAACAAATTTATTGCCGTTAGAGGCGCTGCGCACGCCATAAACTGTTGTTAAGATGCGCGGGATTACCTCTTATTACATGACCAGTATAGTTGAAATAAAACAGTAAGATAACACGTGAATTTGTCTTGCGTAAATTCGTTTATTAATTATCAATATTGTCATTAAATGTTCTAGCCGAATTAGTTTATTAATATATTGTCAATATTTGCCACTCCTAAATGTTTAAAAATTAAATAAAGTTTTTTTTTTTATTGTATTAGATCAGCAGACAGGCAGAAAGTCCACTGGTGGAAAGCGGATACCATCTCCTATAATCATTCGCAACACCAAAGGTGTTACAAATTCGCTGCTGCTCTCTGAAGGGAGACTAGAACCTGGCTACAAATGCCGTAACACAACCCAAGGTTGTTATGGCGGCATTCTCTAGACCAGGGGTGGTAGCCATCCAGACGGCAAAATCCCTACCACCTCGCTGTGGATTGTTTTATCGCCTCTTAGACAGACCGCCCCGGCCGTAGAAAATTGTTTCTTTTTCGTTCCTGCACGACAATATACATAGTACAGTTCCCCTACTTCTATTCTACTCTTTATATTTATCTTCTATTCTATTTCACCCTTTATCAACTACCAGGTCAATTACATGACACTATAAATTATTTGAATTTGAATATTTGTCATTATTTGAATATTTCATACGAATTCGAAGTGTTGACGAGAATACATCGTGATCAAATCTGCGCATCAAGATGACAGATATTAAAAACCGTCGAGTCTTCAACCCCCTCATACAAACATGACAGGTATACCGTGAAGTTTCTTAAGGGACTGAGCCCAGGAGACAGTTTATTTATACCTCCTCCTAACTGCTTCATAAGAACACCAAAAAATATTCTCATGTTCCTTGGCAACTTAACTTACTGTTATTCACGCAGCTATGTGTATTTGCAACAGTGAGTCGTTCAATAATTTCCAATTTTGTGCACAAACCGATTCAGTCGCTGTTTTAATTGAACGCGGTACAGCGTACTAGCTTCAATACCCTGGCTATGCAACTAGATGTTAGTTCTGGGATTAAAACAGCTTTGTTTCTTGGTACACATAATGTATATATCACAAAAATATGAATATTAGGTTTAAATCTTCAGACATTCAACTTCAAATGCATTTAATCTGTAGTTTTGAAAATATTCATATTTTAAAGCTTTATTTATTCAAGTTATTTTACAGGGTTCAGATTATACGAATATAAAGCATAAGCGAAAATGTTGGCGACAGCTAATTATTTTTAAACAAATTATAATATATAAATAATCATGTACTTAAATATAAATTTTACAAAATTAGATAAATTTGTTTTTAGTGCTCAAATGAGTTACGTCAAACACAGTAGACTACTAAAGATATGGAATTCTATATCTAAGGCTTCATTTTAACCAACGTGACTTCTAAATATGTCAAAATTAAGATATTGTCGAGGGGTGAAAGACATGTTATTTGAGACATTTGAAAATGTGTCCGAATATAATTGAAATTTTAAATGAATAAAAAAGAACGCAGAATTAATATGTGTTGTACTATAAGTGAAAAGAATCCCATTTCCATTCATCAGATAAGAGTTGTCCATCGAATAATGTATATTCTGGCTGAATTTAAAAGTGAAACAATTCACATGTTTTATTTAGGCAACTCTTATTTTTAATTTGTTCATGTTATATTTTACACCGTGTATTATAAATTTGTTAATTGAAAAATTGGGCTTTCCGATGAAAAAGCCGAACATAATAAAACTAAGTTTTAGCGGTTTTAAGCGCAGTAATTTATTTAATTTTTATCACGTGATCACGAAAGACAGAGACTCACTTGTAAACATAATAAAACCAAGTCGTAAAAACTTAAGAAAATATCAAATCCGAACATGTTAAGTTTGTCACAAATGTAATTTAAAATCAAAAGCCTTACAAAAGATAATTATGATATCTTCATTGAGCCATGGAGTGTACAGATGATGCAGTAAACAAGTTATTTGAGATTATAAAACAAAACTTCCCCGACTTATATATCCAAGGAAATAGTGGAATTAGTACGCCATTGGGCACCCTATAAA
The DNA here is from genome assembly GCA_012273795.1 of Dendrolimus punctatus. NCBI lineage: Eukaryota > Metazoa > Arthropoda > Insecta > Lepidoptera > Lasiocampidae > Dendrolimus > Dendrolimus punctatus. The sequence goes on from CM022542.1 coordinate 1,153,184, forward strand.
ACATAATTATGATAGCCCATGAGACTGCTCCTAGGAAGGGTCCATTTTATGGTGTGCCTTCATTTTACCGTCTTCATTATTACTAAGGGAAAAGTTGTAGTTAACAAAACTTAAGAGTTCCAATGTACTCGTAATTTTATATATCTACTTTATGAGTTCCAATGTAATTGTGTATATCTATTAACGTGCTGTTACTCGCTGCTTCATGAAATAAGTATAATTCGGTAGTTGGCAGTATGAACAGTATAGGTTGATTTTAATATATATCGTAAATTACGATCTAAATATGACAAAAATAAATAGTTTTAACTAAAATATTAAATATTAATTGACATTTTTGAGAAATAAAATTGTTATATTGCAGCCATTAGCCACGTGACAATGAACGCCGATCAGAGCGTGTGACGTCATAGTGTGCAAAACACAAGAAGTTATCAATGACTTCTCAGATAACACTTAAATGAAACACATGTTTGTTTTGCACACTGTGACGTCATGCGAGACGCCATGACAGCTTGGCGCGTTTTTGTGACGAAATGTCAAAATATTTATAAAATTGCTAAATTAAATATGTTAATGTGGTTTTTTTGCTGGAATATTAATATTTTGGCTAAAATAGGCTCAAAATAAACCTGTTTCTATAAAATTGACAACTACCGAATTAATAATACACAGTTTAAGCTCACTCACTCACTTTTTCAATAAACGTTGGTTCGTAAACTCCACGTAAATAACTACTCAACAATTTATGTCCTCTGTGATTGAACGAGTTAATCTTTTATTGCCCTAATTGCAGAGATTCTGGCTTCGATTCCTAGCATGGCAAATTTCAGAAACGAATTTTCTCCTTTATTTACAATGATCTGGATGTCGGGGATCGACGCTAGAGTAGACTGTTGTATTACCCATAATACAAGCGTTACTTGCTTAATTTGGAGATTTATAATATGTATTTATTTGCCATTTATTAAATAAATATATAGATAGATAACACTTTATTGCTCACCAAATATACAATTTCAAAAATGCACAATTACAATGTTTGGTTCAGGAAATTGTATTCTTTCTCCGTCACTGCACAGATGAAAATTCAAAATAGACACAAATATATAGGTATAATTTCGTTTATCAGCGTGAATACCTTGCATCAATATAATGCATTGAGGCAAAAAAAACAACAAAACCCAAACAAAAGTCGTGGATATGTGCCAGCATTTCATTTCAGCGCACAAACCGTCCCCATTGTCTGAGTTAATATACGTACTGTGGCTCGCAATACCACTCATTGTTTACCCTTTATTAATTAATTCACCGACGGCTAATCCATGATATTTTTCATGGCGAACAAAAATGATAACGAATTCAAAGGTAATTAAGAAAGAATGTAGCTTTCGCTTTATATGGGGTGAGAGCGATTTTTAAAAATGTCGAGTAATTCTTTTGTGCGCAGCCTACTGTTGCGTTGTATCATTTTGTTTGGTTTGATGAATATTTAAATATATTTCGATACCCGTCGTTAAGACCAGTTTGGACTGTATAAGAAAAAAAATCTTGAATTGTCATTGATTGTGATGAACGGTCTTTTTCGTCTCCCGCCCCTTTTTACCCGACCACTTGTTACGAGTGCGGGACTCGAATTAAAAATACCGTTGGTGTTTATAAGAACTATACAAACACGTATAACACAGGTACAAATATAACTGGACGCAACCATTACAAACGTGATATACGATTCAATAACACGCGTAAAGTCCGTCACTATATAGCTTCTCGAATGTACATACGTCTTACGTCTACCGTAATCATCGCTTGACTGCCTCACCCTCCGTTCGGGCATTGTTTAATACTAAACTATAAAATATGTCTTGACACAATGCTCGACCGCAGAACAATAGTTTCTAAAAATCACACCTGGTTAATGGCTATCATAAACGATTACAATACATAATAAGATGTATTTCTAATTACATTTTTAAACTCAAAGTAAACAAAAGAAGTCCAAATTCCGACAGGTAATAAACTGCACGTGTGCATATACTTTTGTCGGCGTGTAACACTATAATAATATCAAAGTGCCTTGTCCGTGTTCTGGAACATCAATCCCAAATCCAGTATGTTCAATTATTCACAAAGAAGCTAGACCACGGGCCAGCCCAGAGAAGTCACAAACAAAGCTTTTGTAAAAAAAACCCAGGACCTATACAGTCCACCTTAGTATTGAAACCACCCGTTTCAGGGTTCCGTGGCTGTTTTGGTAAAAACAGAACCCGTTTATTTTGATCATGTGCGCCCATCTGTTTTTGTTAGTCACGGTAATTTATTACGTAAACTACAAGAGTTGGCTTAAAGGCCTGGTTGCCAAGCCATAAATAAAAAAAAAACGGCTGGAGATATGAAGTACTGCTGCGATGGCCTATTCGGCTAATCGATAATGTTTTTTTGAATACTTTTTGTATTAATCTTGGTATTTAAATTATTTGTTGTTCTTTTAATAGTGAAGATGGTAGCTGGAGGTTCCGAACAAACTCCAAAATAGAAGACCTCATGGCCGAGCCTAACATAATTGGGGAGATAAAATCTCACCGTTTCCGCTGGCTCGGTCATGTAGAGCGGATGGAAGAGGATCGGGGAGTGAAGAAAGCATACTTGGGACAACCAATCGGTCGGCGCCCGGTTGGTCGTCCCAAGTATCGCTGGAGGGATAGAGTGGAAGCTGACCTGACCGCACTGCAAGCCCACAATTGGCAGGACACTGCGCAGGACAGAGGGAAATGGCGTGCTCTCGTCTCGTTGAGCCAACGGAGTTAGTTAGTTTTTTCTTTTAATAGTTGTCTTAGTTCACTCTCACTTGTTTGCGTTAATTTTCTAAGTATTGAATTGTAATAATCTAAGGTTTATTGCTTTGTGCTTATAGGCGGCCTTCGAGTAAGATGTTATTAACCGTTGTAATTATCAAATTTTGCGGCTAGTTCTTAAAAGCTTTTTTTGTAATAGATCTGATAATTTGAAAAGGCTTGTGTTTAAACGCCTACCAGAAATGCACCTACTTTACTACCAATAAATTCGAAATACCTACCAGAATGGATAAATGCTCACCAAATTGTGTTTCCAGAAGTATTGTAGCTATTTTCCTTTTAATGCTATGCCATAAAAATATATAAACGCCTTTAAAGCTAATTTCAGACCAAATATTTTACATTATCGCTAAGTCGATATTACCAATATTTTGTTTTTCCACTTCCAATTTAGTAATTAAAGCTGAGGCAAAAAAGCAAATGGTCGAACGTACAATTATTTTTAATACCAAATATAATATTGCGTTGTTTTTCACTAACATTTCACTTATATATAAGATAAATAGGGAATGGCTACCAGTCGGTTCTGGCACTCGCCGGCCGCTGCCGCGTTATGGTCTACACATAACCTAACCTAACCAAACCGACTGTTTAAAACTCCACATATTTAAATTTTCGGATACATACAGTCTCCTATCTAAATAAATCCCGTCAAAAAACGTAAAAAAACGTCTCGGCGACAAAATTACCAGATCATTGTCGTGAATTTCAAACTTCGATAATTAATTGAATATGTATTTTTTCCACTCTTAGATTCAGGTTGGATAATTTGATTACACTTAAACTATTTAGAATTGTAATTTTCGGTTTGAATGTTAGTGTTTTAGTAAAACAATATTTGGTGGTCATTTATCCATTTTGATAAGCAAAAAGAATTTAAATAACGTACAATTATTCTGATGAGTGTATATTTATTTTGGAACGTAAAACATTGTTTTTTAGGCACCTCGGTATAGAGTGGATTAAATTTATATGAAGTAATATATTTTATTTGGTGCTTAGTCTAAGGGACAAAAAATATTTTTGTTGAGCATTAAAATTGTACCCATTTGAAAATTCCAATGAATAATCTGTGTATGTTTATTGGGAAGCCAGGTTGAAAGTTTAAGGTCGGCCCGTGAAGACAGTAGTTTCAACTGCAATTGAGGCCTATTAAGTGTACATTCAGAAAGGGAATCTCACAGCGACAGGCTTTGCACCTTTTATGTTATTATGTTCTCTGCCTTAAGATTTGGACTTGATATATTTAGTTGTGTTTGTAAAAACCCTAAATTACATGGGTGTACTTTTAATGAAATCTGTGATCTTTTGGATCACATTTCATTCGATTCTTACTTAAAAAAATATCATAATACTTAAAATAACGACATGAAGTTACTTACGATCGAACAGTATAAAAACTTAGGTAGGCACGAAGTAATACATTCAAAGCTCGTTCCTCCGATAATTTACGTTACTTGATGTTTTATTCAAGACACTGTGTATTTAACGTGATTTATATGAACGTTAACACTCAACATTTACATACTCCAGAATGCTATACATAACAATTGGTATTTGGAGTTTGGGTAAATAAATTCAATAAAATTAAGAGATACTACTTAGGATTATAGATATTAGGCCTTTAAATATTACTTTAAAAAAATATAGGTCTACCTAATTCTAATAATTAATAATCTAATAATTCTAATATATATATATATATATATATACATATATGTTGGAGGGAAGCTATAATTATTGGATGTATTGTTGACTGGATGTATAACGCACAATATCATTTGTTTACATTTTAATTACTTCTAAAATTCTTAATTTAATTTAATTAGATTTGTTAAATGTTTCTATAACTTAAAGATCTTTCTAACCTAATAAAAGTTATGAATATTGTAATTTAATAAACGACCAATCAGAGCAGAGCATATGTCGGAGCGGGGTCAAGGACGCCCTCTATACTTTGGTAGTATCTACTTCGGTAGACTGAGGAGTTTTTGTGGCACATTTGGTTGGTGGCAACAGGTCGAGTTGGACCATGGAGTATTTTAAAGAAAGTATTGAAACTGGAAGTATGAGCGGGTGCCCTGAACCCGCTGCTCGGTCTAAACTATGTTAAAATGTCTTTTAAATCTAAATTAAAAGTGTATAAACCGTTGGCCTCGTGTTTTATGCTCGCATTTTATCCTGATGACGCCCACTAAACCTGCAATAACTAAAGAAGACGTCGTGAGAACGAGGCCGTTCTGCGACATATATATATAATCTAACATATATTTAACTTTGGGCCGATTTCTTAATCATCAGATATAAGTTTTTCTTGAAGGAAAAAATTGAAAAATGAGGTCGGCAATTTAATGTTGTGATGAGTTTCCACTAGCACAACGCTGATTTTCAGTACCGACCTCGCCTCATTGATTTATATTAGACCCATCACTACCGTAAATGTAACAAATAACAGGAAGTAACTAAGTAATAAGACAGTATAACACAGTACATGAAACATAAAACAGATATGACAAACTAACTTCTTAGTAATGAAGTATAATCTGGAAAATTTTAAATGTCAATTGTATGAATAAAACAGTTGAACGGTTTCACTTTTAAATTCACTCAGGTTATAATTTATTCGATTAATAAATAAATAATCGGCAGACAAACACACACATTGTATATCCCCAAATTAAGCAAGTTACGCTTGTGTCATCGGTAATATACAACGGACCACTCTGGGGCCGATCCCAGACACCCAGACCATAGTAAATAACGTAGAAAAAACGTTTCCTAAATTTACTATACCGGAAATCGAACCCGGAACCTCTGGGTTGCAGTGAGGTAGGCCGTCATAGGCTTAGCCCGCTCAACCATAGAGGCTGTCATTAATAACTTTTATGTGACGATTGAAAAATCTGCTCTTAAATTAATAAAAGAAATATAATTGCCACACTTTAAAGATAATGATTTCTTATACCTCTTTGAGTATGGCAGTAAAATAATGATATTTTAAATACCAACAATCGTATGATGTACATACATACATACATACATAACTTCAAGCCAGGTCCCTTGCGGGGTAGGCACGACCAACAGAGCGCCATTTAGGCTTATTCTTACACACCTCACTTGCTTCTTTGACATTCATAGTTCTTGTCATGCACGCTCGTCTGTTCTTAAGGCTCCTGACATCACCTTCTACTAGTACACGATCAATTTGACCATGGAAGGTATGTCGTGGCCTTCCGCGACTTCTGCATCCATCCACTTTTGCATTGTATATCTGTTTAGTCATTCTTTCATCATACATTCTTTCCACATGCCCGAACCACCGGAGCATTCCTTTCCTTACCTTCACCCCGATACTCTCTTTCAGACCAACTCTCTTTCTTACTATGATGATGATGTGTTCGTCCATAATCCAAACAAACACGAAAGTAAAACAAATCTAAAATTATTCTCGAACGACAAAGCAGGGTTCATGCGAGCAATTAATTCAAAGGGCTTAGTATCAAAAGGGACGATTTATCAAATTAGAATTTGGGTATTTGCGTGTACGCGGGTCGGACTAACTTGTGGATACGCTAGTTTGTTAGTTAAGTGACCAGGCAGCAGTTATGGGACACTTGCGTAGTGGAGTCACGACAGTTTTAATGAATAGAAAACCAGACATCCAAATCAACTGAAATACATTTTACTATTTTAAAAAACGTCGCCTCATAGATGTTATATGATCGTAATTTGTTTCTATAAAATTACTAGCTGTCCCGGCAGATGTCGACCTGCCCGGAAAAGCTTCATCGTAGCGCAACCTACCTACTGGGTCCGATTGTGAACAAACTCAGAAACCTTCGTTGGCTCATGCACAACAACGTTGCTAAAGATGATCACATGATCAAATGTATAGTTTACGATTCTATAAAGGACATACAGACCAACATTCATTATTATTTTTTATATATAAGAAAATTGCTCATGTAGTCGAACATTTACAACCCAATAGATGGCACTGTGCAATAATAGAGGTCGCAAATATTTCCCAAAACGTACAAATAATATTCTTTGAGACGGTACAACAATGCCTCTCGCTAATTTACCTAGTCGGGACACCGCTCACTTGCTGGAAATACCCTCGCAATTCCCGGGATAGAAACATCACACGTTTATGATATAAAATTTGCTACCGATCAGTAAAACAATCACTTTGGATTGGAATTGTTTGTTTTTTATTTGGCTATTTCAACAAGTCAAATTAAATATCTGTTACTCCTGCTACCGTTATCCAAAAATAACAGCATTGATTACCTGTTATTAAATAAAATATTGTTATTTAGTTGTTATTGGAACGACATTCCTTTACGCGGCTTGCGGTGCACACTTACTGTTACCAACTTAGCGCTTTCTGTGTTATATTTCTATCTTTCGACGGCCTCTGTGGTTGAGCGGGCTAAGCCTTTGACGGCCTACCTCACTGCAACCCAGAGGTTCCGGGTTCGATTCCCGGTATAGTAAATTTCGGAAACGTATTTTCTCCGTTATTTACCATGGTCTGGGTGTCTGGGATCGGCCCCAGAGTGGTCCGTTGTATATAATACTCATAACACAAGCGTAACTTACTTAATTTGGGGATATGCAGTGTGTATGTATGTCTGCCGATTATTATTATCATTATATCTCTATGTACCATCTATGTACACGCAAGAATATGCAGCGGCATATGTATATATAAATCCATTTATATAGACTGAGTAATTCTTGAGAAAAATATATGTGAAGAGAGACTAACGGACAGACGGACGGATTTTACAAAAAATCCGTGTCGCCCAGAATTGCTATAAAACGTTGGGAAGTTTTATCACAACCATTTTGTTACTGCAAGTAGAATTCTAAGATGAAACTTCAATATAATACTGCTCTCTTTATAATAGTTACCAACCTCAAAGGTCTAGTCTCTGAAACATCTGTAGACTATTTTGATATGAATTTCCATTTGAACTGCACTCTGTCAAAACTAAGTTCAGTTAGTTTTAAGTAGATTAGTGATGGGGTGAAATTTATCGATATATTTTTTATCGTAAAATTACTGTGAAACGTATTATATATTAAGTTAAGATTATAAAAATTCAAATTGAATAAGAAATTTTATTGTAAATCATTTTATTGTGAATATAAGAAAACTACACATCAAGCAGCCACAATAAGTGTTTTTGTAAAAACAAACATGATTAAAATAAATATGTTGGTAGGAAACAAATAAATAACTTAAATTGACCAGTGTAAAAAAAAGATCCCGACGAATTGAGAACCTTCTCCTTTTTTTGAAGTCGGTTAAAAAGATCTTACAAACCTAAAAATTAATAGGATGACTTAATTTGTTACAAAACTTGGCAGATATATAATATAGTATTATGGACTCGTAAAGAAAAGGAAAATAGATTTAATAAAGGTGACTTTTTGCGAATAAAATTGTATTAATTTAAATAATAGTATCCTACAGACAAACTTAAAGGCAATATCTGTATTCATTATTGTTAGCGACGCATTATAATATTTAGTTAATATTTTAATTTATTACAAATAAATGGCGAAGACGGGCGGCAGAGGGCGTGCGTAGGACACCAGAGGGGGTTGAGCAGGATGCGGGGGTGGGTGGCGTCGATCGTCGCCCGCGCATCCATATGAGAGTCTGCGTTCCGCGTCGCGCTGTGCTTTATGTGCCTACGTACGTTCAGCTGCCGCTAGTTTTTGGTTTAAAATATTCTGCTTTTTTATTTGTACGATCTACAGTTATTAATCATAAAAAATTTTAAAGTATCAAATAAAATCTTAACACGAAGAAAACAAATTTATGAATTTCGAAAATTGCTTAACAATAAATAGATACAGCTGCGCGTTAACAAATGACTGAGTTTTAGCAAGTTTCCTAAAATTGGACAATCAACGCTTGGAATTCTTGTTAATGAAGGCAATTTGTGAAAAATCTTCTACGTCAATTTACCATTATTGAGGAAAAATTGATATAGATTTAGTTTTATTTCTGTCCAGTCGTGTAATTTATTACTTGTCAAACAACTCATAACTCAACGGAATAAGAATTTTACGGTGCCAAAACATGGTTCGTCACGGCAGTGATTTTCAGTGCCCACCACCTAAATTATAAATGTCATACAAAGGGTTTCCCCTTTATAAGAACGAGAAGTCTTAATTATAAAAACATATATATAAGTAATTAGGCGTATATTTCGATTAGTGTTTTATAGTAAGTCAGGTCTAGTATTTTACTTTTTCTTGAAATACTTATACATGTACTATAATATCGGTATTATAAGTTATAATACCGATCTAATATTAAAGTATAAAAAGTCATAGATACAACCTTAAGTCTACTTTTGTTTGATAATATATATTCTGTATTATTAAAGTCCATATTACATTGTCGATAAAACAATGTTGCAACTCTAGTTTTTAAGTCAGCTTTCAAACTGACTATCAGTATTACTAATACTACATATTCATACATAAAATAATGTTTCAATTAAGTACAAACTTTAGTGATATTGCATTTAGATAGACTGAAATAATACTACATTTCGAGATACATTTTTTGGGAAATATCGAGTTTTTCAAAAATATAAAAATAGCATCCAATTTAATTGAAAAATTGCATGATCAAAATTGCACTAAAATCATTTTGCATTTAACAAAGTAACGAGTAAAACAGGTTAGGGAAATATTACCGTGTAATTCCCCAGAGGAAAACCGCATTCAAATTAATTTCCCAGTTGCAACCAACCTTCTAATTACGCTGCCCTCTGACAACGATTTGTTACATAGTCAATATTAATTTATTTATCATTTATGTAATTTTTATTTTATTTGAGGGGCTAACAGCTACAATAATAATAACTACACATTTTTATTATTTAATTGCATATTTTTAAAGGAGCTTTAGTTTGTATTTTGTAGTTACTTCCCGAACAAAGAAAATAAAAATTATATAACCTGTGGACATGCACTCAGCCAAGCTCCGGATCTCGCAGTCGGTCATCAGCATACGATACCACACGCTGGTTCAAGGGGCCTGCCGTTGTTAATCACGTGGCGAGACCCAAAAGATGACTAAGCCCGGCTACATGAGGGACGTAGATACACTGACCACTTAAGTTTATATATATATATCAGATCAGGCGAATCTCCTAGTAACTAATAGGACGCCGAAATCTTCGATAGCCAAATAATTATGTGTGATTATAAAGGTGGGTACTACTTCGTGTGCATCGCGGTAGCATGGTGTTTGATACTGAATCACGCGCAGAACGGGCAGCGATAGTATGCGGGGGTTGCAAGACGCTATAAACCCAAGGCACACTTGCTAACTCGGAAAAAGGTGACGCCTACACCCTGTGTCTTAAAAATATCTAGGAGAAATACTCTAAATATTGTAGATAGGATATTTTGTTTATTTAAAATACCACATTACATAAAAAGTATTAATCGTTATGAAAAATCGTTTCGATCGGCATCATAAAAATAGTGTTTTTAGACATTTAGTCGGTTAGAATCCCAGGCGAGGCAAGTAAATTTTAAAAATATATAAAGGCAGATTTACCTACTTTTAAAAATTAAAGAATTTTCTTTTGAGCGAAGTAATCTAATATATAAAATTCTCGTGTCACAGTTTTCGTTGCCATACTCCTCCGAAACGGCTTGACCGATTTTGATGAAATTTTTTGTGCTTATCCGGTATCTATGAGAATCGGCCAACATCTATTTTTCATCCCCCTAAATGTTAGGGGTAGTCCACCTCTAATTTTTTTTTACACAAAATTTTTAATTTTTATTTTTTTATGATACAACATACAAAAATACATACAACCCTAGATTTTCAACCCTCTACGATCAACCCCTATTTTTTACCGGGCAGGACGACGTCTGCCGGGACAGCTAGTAATCTATAATATATAATGTACTTCTGCTCCATGCATAGTTTTGTGTAATTCGGTTTTATAGTATGCCATATCTTCAACACACAGACACATCACTAGTATTTCTAAATATAATATTATAGATAATAAAATATTTGCAGAGAATAAAATAATGTCGTAATCTTGTGGAGGATGAAGGAAGCCGTAAGTTGTCTTTGATGTTATAATCTTAATAACTTTAATGTGACTTCTTATTACACCGTAGTGAATGTTCGCTAGGAATTCCCTGGTGTTATTAACTTATTATTACGGTAACCACTTTCAATAAGGTAAGCCGACTACCTGTTTGTTTGCTTCAGGTAATAAAATAAATATGGAGTTTAATTATAATAATAGTGAATGTGGTCTGGAAAATATCACCGGCGGTGATAAAACCTCTTATTGTCTAAATGTTTATGTATGATTTATGATTGTATACAATAAATAGAACATTTATCCATTCATAAAGTAAACATATTCATCTCGATAAAATCCCTTGAATATAAATACTGTGATCGTATCTGTAGTATTTCAAGAAAAAGGCGTTTCATATATGCGAAGAAAGCAATGCCATCTAGATGTATTTTTTTTTAAATGACAAGTTTTGTTTACCGTCCATATTAAATTTTACTTATGTAAAACAATAAAAAGTAACGAGAAAGTAAATTCGTAAAATTCAAAATCGTTTACACAAAAATTGGTTGCACGAATAAATATGCACAAGTATTTCCGACGGCTCATAAATAACGCGCCACTTATTTTCAATAAAAAATTCACGGTACGGTGTGAGCAGTGGCCCCGTATGTAACATAAAATTTACATGGTACACTCGTCTCGACGTTGAACACGCTTTTTGGATGGCATATTTAAAATTCACAAGAGATATTATTAAACGGTTAAAATAAAATAATTTCTTTGTCGCAGCATATATACTTTCGATGACATAAATGTTGAATCCCAGTGACGAATTTGGTATAGTTTTGTTGAATGTAATAAGATTTTTATATAATCTCGTAAGTAAGAAAGAAGGCTTTGTTGAAAATTAGCACGAGATAGATAGTCCGTAGTACTGTAAGGTATATTTATGACTCCAGGGATGAATTATTGTTAATCTAAGTTGTCAAGCATCAAAAAACTTATTCATAGAATATTGTAAAACATGGGTAAAAAAATATCAATTTCATAAATAAAACAGTTGTATGGTTTGACTTTTGGTTTTACTCAGGTTATAATATAATTCTGTGGATAACTTTTATCTGATTATTGAAAATCGGTCTTAAAAACTCTGACTGTTGGAGTGGTCCTATATATTACCAACCGTTCATTTGCCTTACTATTGCCAAAATTTGACAAAGCTTCATACAATTAATGCCAAAATTCAACAGATGGTAAAGCAACTGAATGAATATTAAGATGTAGAACCCGACCATAATTGGTGCAAATAAATAATATAATAAAATAAATGCAAACCGATGTCATTTAATACATTAAGGTGATATTATAGACCAAAATATAGTATCAATATCACTATGACTAAATTCTGTTCTCTGTATATGTCTGTGGTTCCAGCGTCCATATTGTTTCTTCGAATAAAGTGCGTAATGGCTGACAATCGAATACCACTGTGTTTTATTTATAATGATATTTCTTTTATTTATTTAGCTATACTTTGCCAAGTGACATAGAGAAATTCAATCGTCTACAAATGTATATTTTTTTACCTACAAGACTGCTTTTATTTATTTAATAACTGAATACATACCTGTCGTAATAGTATGCGATAGCGCTTTAATATTGCGCAAAATTTGCACAATAATGCAGCAATATATCAACTGAACGTGGGATATAACTCATTTTGTTATCTGATTAGATTCATATTTTCACAGAGCTGTTTGCTACTCTGCTTGCTTCAATTTTGAAGATGTATAGGCTGAAGGTAATGAGAGACCTTGAGTTTATTTATTCATAATTTAAACGCTTTTTATTGCTCCTTGCCAGTGTAAATAACATTTATTCTAAATAGTGCCACCCATGATTGTAATATTTGCGGGTAGTTGTCATTACTATTCAAATATAAAACCGAGCGTGCGTAGTTTCAAAATACTTCTCACGATAATGAACTCTCCAAGGTTCAGAACATTAGTCAGGCATAACAGACGGAGAAAGAACAGACGCCGGAGAACCCAACCCGGCACACCAACACAACGTTAAACCCACTAATCACACCCACTCACTACAGAAACAAAGTAGCCATACAAGACAAGCGTAGGCGTCATTTTGGAGAGTTTCTTCCGCCGCTTCTTCTCTGCAAGCTATAACATATTGCGAAGCGGTTATAATAATAAAGTGGGCTTTGTCGACGGAGCCGATAACTAGTCCTTATTTGTATCACTTCAGCCTCCTGGCTAAGCTCGTTCAGCCTTTCATAGCTTAGTTCAATATAACCCCCCACAGCGGTCGAGCCGAGATCAAACTTCACACGATATTTCTCGTCAAGCGCGCTGCTTTCGGACTAAACTCCTCCGCTTCCAGAGTCAGGAAGCCCGCCAATTCGGGTATCGCTGAAGCAGCCCTCTGCGGGTGTTCAGTTGTATCCTACACAAAAAACGAATGATTAGTCCAGTCCAGTTTTGGACGGGTGCACATTTGGCGTTCTTTTTTGTTAACGTTGGTGGAATGCATTTGCACATACCCGCGGGTTTCGGTGAATTCTACGAGGATGTGTGTGACTCCCAACGGCCTATTATACACATATTGAAAAAGTTTATGTAATGTGTTAGCAGATTGGCTTCGACTTTTTTACTTTGAATCTTTCGACTATTTATGTTTTTCTGGGCAATTGTGTAGACTTTATGTACTTAATTTATTTGACCGGGTGTAGCTACAGGACAACCTCTAGTACTTATATAAAGTCTAAACACGTCGCGAACAAAGTTACAGGCGCAGTACTAAAAAGGAATCCTTAAACAGAAGTTTCTTCAAGCGATAAAGAACCGGCGGCGGCTGATCGATACTGCATGCAAATCGAATGCTGCGTCAGCCCGTAAAAGGTACCTCTCCATTTCACAATCTAGATTTAAAGAGCTGACCGGTTGGAGATGCTACAAGGCTGCAAGCAAATGTTCACTCGGAATTATAAATTAAGTGCCCCGTCGGATACGGTGTTATTGGTGTTTTGATATTGTTAAAATTTCAAGGTTATAATTTTTCTTTATCTTAAAAATCGACCACGTGTGTATCAGTCTATGTTATCTAAGATCAAAATCAAACCATAGTTCGTAGTTTTTGAGATTGTCTACAAAATATTTAAAAATAGACGGTGTTCGTCTCGCCCGACAGAAGTGATAACTTTAACTTATCTGACGTGAGAAAAAGGGAAGCTATACAGACTGACGCTGAGACGCGTGACGTAACGAAGTAGTTTGCCCCCCTATAAGAAGTTATCACTTCAAAAATCATTCAAGTGATTTAAAAATAACATCTTTTGAAAAATTTAGATGTTGTTTTTAATTAAGTTTAATTTTAATTTGTACATAATAATAGGTTACTTTAATGTTTAAATTGTTCAGATTTCTAGTGAAAGCAATTAATATGATGTATTATAAATAAAAAAATATTTGATCTCATTTAATTAATACATCCAAAGTAGGTGTTTTTATGCTTTGCATTTTTTTTTCCAACGCCATAGTTAAGAGGTTAGAAAGGGGACACTCGTTTTTTACAACTTTGGAAGCGAAAATTTTCTGAGCTGTTGTCTTTAATAAAACGTTAGTAAAGGTGCTTCATTATAATGTTTAATGTCACTGCATCTTACTTACCTCACTATATCTCTAATAAAAAAATATTCCTCAATTGTAACTGTTTACTACGGTATTACCCCTGATTTTATTACAAATTCAATAGATGGCTGTGTATCGATATATAAAATATACATTTTTAATTAAACCCAAGACAACAACGTGCATAAGGTAGGATTAACTGAAATTAGTGTTTGATGATTTCGGAATTGATAAATTAGATTAAACACCTACAGTGTTCCAAGACAACGTTTACAGGATAGCTTAAGTGGACTAATTCAACAAAAGCACCGCATCCATTGTCACTTGTTTCTACAATCCTTGTCTTGAATACGTGTACATTACCGTGTGAACCGAATTCCAATATGGTGGAACGGTGTTCAACTGTTACGCTCTCGAACCACTCATAAAATGCATTATACAAAATACTCACCTACTATTTTATCTGTTTTATTCAGAATTCGAGGAACATTGGTAAACAGTTAGTACACTTGCATTTGTTTGTAGTAGTGGATGATAGTAGTAGTTTGTTGTGGAAGTGCTTGATGCTTATGAAGAATGTTGTAATGTACTTTGTTGCTTATAGGGATTTTTTGTTGAAGTTGGAGACCTTGTATGAAGATCCCTTCGTTCAACTTGGTAGTAGTTGAAGTCGTATGTCCGTCCGTCCGTCCGTCTGTTTGTTTGTTTTTCATCCAGATAATGTTATAGTTATAGAGTGTTTCACGCAGAGGTAGCGATGGGTTTAATGCGTTATATGTGATACGATATTGTTATTATTGTTAATGACGCTAAATATTGACAGATAACGTGCGTACATACACTAATGTGTATATGTATATAAATACTAGCCCTTGTCCACCCTCGGTATTAAAATTACATATATACCAAATTTTTCCGTCCTGACCTACGGGACCGAGACATGGAAACTGACGGTAGGGCTATGGAGCGGGCTATGTCGGGTGTTTCTCTTATGGATAAAATTAGAAATGAGGATATCCTTAGGAGAACCAAGGTAACCGACATAGCTCGCAAAACTAGCAAGTTGCAGTGGCAGTGGACTGGTCACGTCTGCCGCAGGACCGATGGCCGATGGAGCAAACGTGTCCTGGAGTGGAGACCGCGTCTCGGTAAACGTAGTGTCGGGCGCCCTCCAGCCCGATGGACCGACGATCTATGTAAGGTCGCTGGTAGGCGCTGGCTGAGGAAATCGGAGGACAGGAAATGAGTGGCGCTGTCTTGGGTAGGGCCTACGTCGGGTAGCGGACTGCAAATGGCCGACTACGACGACTACTGAATTTTAGCCAAATCAGTCCAATAGTGCTTTCGTGAAAACGGAACAGACAGACATATTGAGTTACTTTAGCATTTATAATATTAATAGGTATTTTCTATTTTCATCAGAAAACATGTAACTAACATAAGTGCGTCGCTATTTCTTTATATTAAATCTTTCTACCTTTCTTCTTACTTAATGTAGTATTTTTAACGCTATAAAGATGACACATGCAACTACAGTCAATAAGGATAACATTATCACATATAGAGCCCAACGGTTAGGGATAAAAAAAATGACATAGGGTACTCATTCATCCATCATCAAATGAAATAGACTTGTGGCCTTCCGTCAGATAAATTGATTATACCATCCTGTCAGCATGTCGTAAATGCAACCGGTGACGTAAATGTGCGAGCGCAGCTCGCCGCCTAGTGTACCCGAATCATTCGATCAGCAGTGCAGTTCAATGAACTTGTGAAGTGTTATAACGTCTTGCGAACCGGAATATATTCCTGACATGTTTTTTATAATATTGTTATAAGTGCGGGACTCGATTTAAAATGCCTTTGGAATTACTATATAATTTATTAGAACTATACAAACACGTATAACACAGGTACAAATATAACTGGACACAACCAGTACAAACTGCACGATCCAATAACACGCGTAAAGTCCATCATTAAATAGCTTATCGAATGTACACACGTCTTACTCGTATCGTAATCGTCACTTAACTGCCTCACCCCTCCGTTCGGGCATTGTTGTATACTAAATTATACAATATGTCTCGACATAATGCATAAAATATTTTCTAAAAATCACATCTCGTTAATGACTATCATAAACGATTACAACACACAATATTATGTTTTTAGAATTACAAATTTCAAACACAAAGTAAACAAAAGAAGTGCCAATGCCGAAAGGTAATAAACTGCACGTGTGAATTTGCTTTTATCGGCGTGTAACAATATAATTTAATAAATTAACATAATAACAGCTTGATTTTCGCTAATAAAATATCAAGTTCTAATTTGTGAGTATCATTCGATGTAGGAAGGCTACGCTGCCCACGCCGCACCACCCACCAACCCAAAGCTTAATAACTCCAAATAGAACTATTGCTCTATAAATAATGATATCTCAAAGCAGAACTGTGCCAGTTGCAAACTATTAATGGACAATATTAGAAACTGTTCCACTGTGACGAGCTTTTCTATCAATTAATAATATATTAAACGTTTTCAACTGTGGAGAACTAGTTTTCCAATTTGACGTTGAAATACAACTGTATTTTAGCTGAAACCAATCGACTGAACATCCAATTTTGGCGGTCTAAGTTGTTTAGTAAGAGGATCGTGGGAGTTGATAATTTTTTTACAAAAACCAAATCGACTAAAACTAAAATTAATAAATATTTTGTAACAGCCTTGCAAGATTTGGGTAAGAACCGACCAAATATTAACTATTTGGGCAAAGTTTCCCCTTTATTGTTCAGCCCTTGATATGATTATTCACACTGCTCCCTAAGCAACCCCGTTTTTTTTTATTAGACTTGACTTTACCGGGGTTTATGAACCCCGTCTACACGCCACTTCGCCTTTTATACGAAAATGCTACCCTACAAAACAATAAAATTGCAGCATTGCTAAAAATAGCAATTACATCATAGTGTTGCCAAGAGCACAAAAACAATTATAACAATTAGTTACTGATGCACTTAATAGCAAACATATAAATTTAATTAGTTATGAAGATTATAAAACAATTATAAAATTACATACTATTGAATACAATGTAAGAAAACTTAACTTATTTATATTGTATTCTACCCATAGTCCCTCAAGACTATAAGTAGAATCCTGAGCCCAGATCACCGTCTTCTATGGGTAAGGTTCCCAGAAGGCTGGCTACTTTTCCTCGCTGGATCGCCATACTGATCCGAGCCACTTAATTATCTACATGATAATTTAGTGGGCTTATAAAATCAACTAACTCGTAGAAAATGGTAATTAAGTTATAAATCGAATTATCTGATAAATCGACTGTTACTCGAATATTATCAATGACGATAGTCAATGTGATATTAATATACCCTATGGTTCCCTGTGGTGGACATCGTCTAACAATTTTCTACAAGATCTTACATATATACATATTGTCACGCCTATTTCCCATTGGGGTAGGCAGAGACAATGGATCTACCCTTGTTACGATCTTGACAAACACTTTTCGCTTCATCAACTTTCATTAATCTTCTCATACATACACGCTTATTTAAACTACTTTTTATCTGACCTCTCTTCAAAATATCTTCAATTTGATCATGGTGAGTACGTCTTGGTCTACCGGCACTGACTCTTCCAGTCACATTGCTATCATATACTTGTTTTGTGATTCTGCTATCATTTATTCTCTCTACATGGCCAAACCACCTTAACATTCCCTTTTCAACTCTTGTCACTACATCTTCTTTCAATTCACAACGCTCCCTTGTCACATTGTTTCTTATCATATCACTTACATTAACCTTACATATACTTCTCAAAGCTATCATTTCAACTACATTTATCCTACTTTCATGCTTCTTCTGCCACACCCAACTCTCACTGCCGTACATTAGCTTTGGTACTAATACCCCTTGATGGACAGCCAGACGTGCCTTTACAGACACTTTCTGGCTGTTTATAAAAGAGTTCAGCGCTCCATTCACCTTATTACCTGCCATTACTCTCCTTTCAAGATCCTTACAAGATCTTTGGTAAAAAAAACAACATTGCTTGAATAGTTTTAAAATACTACTGGCACATATATACAAGTTTTGTCTTTTGAAGAATGTAGACAATCTGTGCTCTTCAACGAGGGATGGTCTCGATTTCCATAGGATCCAATAATCAGATCCTAACATGGTTAAAATAGGACCATCTCTATATTATATAACACTCTTTCGAATAAAGAAACAAAATGAAAAATCGGTCCACAATTGTCGGAGCAATCAGGTAACAAACAGTCATTATTACGAGTACTGAATCCAACGCAAAAAGAAAATGTCCAAAATGGGTATCGAAAAAAAAAGTAACACGACGAATTGAGACTTCCCTTTTTTGAAGTTGGTTAATAAAAAGACTACAAACTCTTGACACATTTTACACATGCGTAGTCTCTTGACGCGTTTCCATTTTTCAAATGCAACTCTTGACATAAATATTCATATCAACATACATGCTGTCACCAAGCACTTGAGAATTAATTATTCTTGAAGCTTCCTTCAGTTACTTTAAATCTGTACTGTTAAAGAGCCAGGTTTAAGGCGTGACCCGGTAAAATTGAAATGTCCGGCAACCTCGTGACCTTTCGTGAGTTTGATTTGGATTTATTGCGGGATCAGAGTCCCACACAAAGTCGTCAATTAGAAAGCGGTAACAATTTGGAGAAAAAATAATAAAAAAGGCGAAATGGGATACAATCCGTGTACCTATTTATTAAAGCAGTGATAGAAGCAACGAAAAAAAATAACAGAAAATTAATAGAATATTAAAAATACATTTCCAAAATATGCCAGTGCTATAATATTTAATTTAAACTCTGGTTTTAACACTTTTTAAAATTGGTTTTAAGTGGATAAAAAATGCTATGCAATAGCTTTACCACGGCAATCCCCGACTGCCACAAGGAGTTTTTTTATTTTATAATTATAATAAATGCCTTACTTATAATCGTTTCTTAAATTAAAAGAAACTGCTCAGCAACTGATTAGTGAAAATGTTACCCATAAACTCCTCTTTAGCCGAATATTTTCGGTACATTCTACACTAATCATTCAAATTTCTTTTATCTGTGCTTCTCTTAGGTAAACAACAAGTAATACACATATATAAGTGAAAAAATATATTAATGGATTAGGTTCTGACTTTGATTCTCTTACTTAAGTGATGCCTAATCGTTTCTTAACGAGATTATTATAAGTAAGTTTGTAAAAATATTTTTTGTAAAAATTGAAATCATTTATTTTAATTCAAAATATATTTCTCATGGATATAACTTATTCATTACAATATTACGCTTTACAAGCCTATTTCTTTCAATTTAGTACCCAAAATAGGTAATTAATATTCAGAGAGTCCTCAGACTGCCAGTTAAGGGTATGGTCCCAATGCTAAGAAATGATAAAATTATTCCAAACACTTAATAACCTACAAAAATCGGCATCAGTGCAGAACCTTGTAACTACATTTTTGGGTGAGATGCATTTAAAGATGTTGTCAAAAAATTATGTCACTAAAAATGCAGTTGTGTGCACAAGCGCACAAGATCCTGACCGACATCGACAAAATTTATCAAAACTTCTAAAGAACCAAGGGTAGTTGATTGCCTACCGAAAACATCAGAAAAATATGGTGAAATGATAACAGATTTATCATGTTTCGTTTTTTTATCGCATTGCATAAAGCCAACATTTTCACAGCCCACCCACCTGCAATTTGTTACGATTGTTTATGGTCATTTTTAACGGTAGATGAACTACTAACGCAATATCGGCTTCGAAGAAATTTTATGATAACTTTAACCTTTATCGCAGCGTGGTGACATAAATCTAACCAGATTTTATCATCACTTGTTGTTGCTTTATATACTAACGGCTTGTAGGCTTCTTTAAGATTGTTGTTGGTATAATATATAGATTTAGGATATAAGTTTTTACTTTCAACTATTGATTTTACTCAAAAATCACCGCTGTCACCATACTATGTATTGAAACAACGTTAGTTCGTTTGCACTTGCTTTATTTAAGAGTACCTACATTTTTTAACTATTATAAAAAACCACCCACAACACTTACAAACATTCTATAATTGAATATGAATAAAACCGTTATATTTTAAATCCTACGTCATGGTTTCATATTGTGACTGATACTTATGAAATTCGATATACACGTAGACTTTTAGCAAATATAAAACATTATTTGTTTCTTAAAAAAATATACATTCATTAGTTACATAAAACCCGACAGCTGTTGCGAACATTTGTCTAAATTTAAAGTAAATTATTACATAAAATAATGAATAATCCTCACTGTTTTTGGAGCCAAACCTTTAGAGTCCAGTAAGTGAACATGTTTTTGAATGCAGTCAAATGCATGATGAGGCTCCTGCCTTACTCAAAATTAGAGCTAGAGGACTATGTCCAGCCTGGCAGGCTACGTATCTGTCTTCCAACAATTTGACGGTGTATCGAGTCTGGCTACATTTATAGGAGCTATCAATTTCATAGGTTAACAGAGTTTTTTTTTTTATTATTTTGTATAATATATCATTTAATAACGTTAATTCAAAGTATTATTTTTATCTTATCGGCGTTTTTGGCAATTCGATAAAAAGGGGATACTCTCTAATTGATTTTGATTAATAAATCTATGACTGTTTTTATTCTAAAACAATAATCTATTTACTCTATATAAAAAAGTTAAAAAGATTTTTATGCTATTCGTACACTATTGGATAACTAACGTTTCAAGAGTAGTTCGAGCTGTATATTTAAACAACAAGCTAAGCTCATTTATCAGTGCGTTAGGTCAATGGGTCGCAAGTTTAAACCTGGTAGCTGTGATTTAGGTATTTATATATAACATATTGTTACGAGTAGCGGGACTCGAAATAAAATGCCGTTAGAATTACTATAGAGTTTAGTAGAACTATACAAACACGTATAACTCAGGAACAAATATGACCGAATACAACAGATCCAAATGTAACGAATGCAGAAGGTCGTAATTCAATATAACGCGCAAAGTCCGTCACTATTAGATTCCCGGATGTACACACGTCTCGCCTTGATCGTGTTTCTCGCTCAACTGACCCCTCTCTCCCATTCGGCCCTCGTTTTATACCTCATAAATAAAAATTGCCGTATCGTAGTCGACTAATGATTCAGGCGCAAGCGGCTTTAAATGGATACAATAGAACAATAGGCTGTTCTCCAGAAATGTTTTTTATTTATTTAATTAAATTTATTTTTCAATTACTTTATGATCCACTTCTGTTACTTTTAATTAATGCCTATATCGCTGTGTTAGCCAGGACGTAAGGATACGACTAACCAATGAGAGTTGTGTATGAAACTCGCTATCATTGGTGGGAATTCAAAAATGTAAAAAAGACACGGGTTTTGAACTCACTTAGGAGAGAAACCCATTGTACTCCTGAAAGATTTACTAGTGTGAAAATAAAATCCAGTTTTAAGATCGAAGTTATATTTATTGAAGAGCCTTACATCACGTCCAATATCATAGCACTCTCTTCAGTTCAAAACTAATGCAGATGAAGCCCTACTTTTACTAACATAGTTCACTATTACATATTGTTACAACTTAGGTTCCGACAAAAAAAATCCACCTGCATATCAGTAAAACACGTTTTATTACCTGCCAGCATTTGAACTAATTACAATTCTTTTTGATCGTCTTCTTTTGTTTACTTATTTATTGGCCTGCATTTACCATTTATTCTAGAGAACAGTCCAATTTGTTGTTGTAATCGTTTACAGCCGTTTGCAGCTGTGATCATAAGCCAGGTGTTACGGATTAGGTCGACTACAATACAGACACATTTATATTTGTGAAGTATCAAACCCGGGTCCAATGGAGAGAGGAGGCAGTCAAGCGGGAACTACGATCAAGGAGAGACGTGTGTACAATCGGGAACTATAGGACGGACTTTGCGCGTTTTATTGAATTATGACCTTCTGCATAACGTTTGGATTTATTGTGTTCGGTTATATTTGTACCTGTGTTATACGTGTTTGTATACTTCTAATTAACTCTATAGTAATTCTAACGGCATATTAATTCGAGTGTTATGAGTGTAGTGCCAAACTCGTAACAGTATATAAATTACATAACATGACCAAAGTTTGCTTTACTACGCGGGGCGCCATATAAAAATATCCCATTAACTACGAAGGTATTATGTCGCCAAAATTCCGTGTTCTGGTTTATTACATCGCAGCGTGACGCTAAGAAAGTTTTGAGAAACGGTAAGAGGATAGGTAATTTCTATTTAAATGACAATACTTGCAACAACTCAAAACGATGTATGGTAATAAAAGAACAGCAACTGGTCAAAATACTTGTAATCAGAGAACCTTACGGTTTAAGAATATTTTATACATTAACTCTATCATATATCGTCATTCGACAAACATTTTTAGAATAACTCCCCATCCCTCCAACAATTTTACAGTATATGAAACTAAGCAAATTGTGTCAACCGATAGAGGATTGAAGTCATTGATAAACTATTTAACTACAAGGGTTACGAATTACAAGAATTTATTATATCAACCAACCTCTTATACTGTGTTTTGTACGAGTATAACGTTTTTATTTTAACATACTTGTAAGAAATATATGGAGATATGTAAAAAATAAAGAAAATTTAGTACGTCATGTTTATAACTTTAATAATATTTTCTATCCTTTTATTGCACTTTGTCTTATTGAATATAGACTGCTACAACTCCATTAATTCTTCAAAAGTCATTCTGTAACACACTTCTGTATAAAACTTATAAAAAAAGAACTTGAAATATAAATGGAACAATAAATATAAAGAAAATAATTTTTAGCTAGACGTATTGCTGGGGAGTTTCTTGCCTCTTCTTCTCCTTAACAGCAATAACACGTTGTGAAGCGGTGTACATGGGCTTGGAAGTAAAAAAATAATATTTTAACCTATATGTATGACCTTCAAAAAGTGTGCTCCAGTGGAACTTATTTTGAATAAAAACTTTTGAATTTGAATATTATTGTTTGGAAGTTTTAGATAATATTTTATTTAAGATATTATATAGAATATTGATAATTGAATATTGAATGAGACTGAAAATTTACTGAAAATGGTAATTTAAGTTATAATTATATAAACACATACACATACACATACACACACACACACACACACACACACACACACACACACACAGACACACAACATACATAAATAAATAATTGAGCATTGGAAGAGCATCAACACCTAATTAATACAGGTTTTTACCTAGTTTTAGGTGTTGAAGCCCCCATTTATTAGTTTTGGATCAAAGTATATTTGTCTTTTATATTGTTACTTTTTCATGTCTTTCTTTTTACTGAATAAATTATTATTATTATATAGTTCTATATATGGTTGTTATGTATATACAAACCTTCACTTGAAAATTATTTAAAATCTTTCTCGTGGTTTAGAAGGAGTTAACTGATATACAGACAGACGCGGAATATATTTTATACTATGTAAATATTACAAGCTAGATTATGGATTGGTGTAATAACAAACGTTGTATTTATTTTTTCGAAATCAGCCGATTCGAGTCCTGATAAGGCTAATTGATTTTTCAAAAATCTGTTGATACCGCTTTAGTATTTCTCAAAATCGGCCCAGAGACCCCTTTGCGTATTTTTATCTGTACCTCATAGTTTCGAATTTGGTAATGGAAGCCCATTTGTATTTTGGTACCTATGCAAATTTGTTTTTTCTACCTCTAAATTATAACTATTTAAGCAATGTAAAAAATTAGGTTACTATTTCTTCAAATAAAGTCTTTTCTTCTAAAAAAAAAAGAATATGAAATGAAATAAATATACAATAAAACATCTATCACGTCTGCCAACAGAGAAATAAAATGTAGTGAATACTGTCTGTCTATGTACGATTAAGCGATTTTTAATTGTAGTCTACATAATTCCCACATCATGATAGGGGTTGTTACATAAAATTGTGGTAAATTAAAGACAACTATTTCATACAAAACAGGCACTAATCACAGAATAAATAAAAATACAACATTCTTATTCAATTAAGGAAAAGACTGTATCGTTTACAAATAAGAGGATTCCTAAAATTAATTATTAACCTTAAAAAGAAACATGATAACAACTATGCAACTAAATAAATGTAACAAATGTGTATATGAATTTTATTTGCCTGGTCGTGAAATCATTTCCGCTTCGATTCTCTTACTGTCTATCCCAAATACGACGGCATGGCTGACACATCCCATAGAACGTATCTTGTAGCGATATCTTATATTCGACCATTGAATTAGATACAAATTTAAATTATGTTGTCATAAACTACTTCTTACTGTTTAAATGTAATATTAAAATTAAATTCACGATGTTTTTCTCTTCATTAAGTAATTTTTATTATTTACCTGATACTTTAAAATTACGTTCTAGTGGCATTAAGAGTAGTGACAAGTATGGTACTTTCATTCAGTCTTGAACATTTTACTGTCGATCATACCCGCGTTTCGGAATATCTGGATTTGAATTAAGGCCAAATGGTCTATTACAAATTTTAGTTATGTCTCACCATGCAGTGTTCTATATACTCGTATTGTAACCCCTGGTTTCCATTATGCCCATCTCCTCTGCAGCGAGCAGGGAAGTAGGCAGTCTGAATACCAAATGTTCTAATAAGTTGTGCTCATGTACTCGCGCTGCCTACTTCCCTCGCCATTTGTCAGCTTGATTTCGTCGAAGTGTTAGACAAATTGCCTGCAGTTGATAAGAATAACTGACGTAAATGTGGAAGTGGATTTTAGAAGCGTTTAGAGAACAGAATAAAGAAACTGAACTCTTTAACTTACTTATGAAAAATATAGCAATACGGGCAACTATCTACGAATGAGTACAGTAAGCCGAAACTCTTTTTTTTTTTACATGAGGAAGTGCGTTGTCGCATCGTCAGCCGCGCGGGGGATCATGCGCGGCCGGTATGTGGGGCTCCCCGACGCCGATTAATCAATACGACCGGTGCCGGTATACCCACTAAAACCTCATGCGAGCCTTCTTCCGCCTAGCGCCGGGGTCACGGTACATGCGCGAGCTTAACCCGCAACCCCGGCAGTGGCTGGCCGCCTCGTAAACAGAGGCGGCCTCTCCTGTGTGCGGGCCGGGGAGTGACGTTTCCCCGGCCCTGAGAGGGACGTGCGGCTGCCTCTCGCGCCCTCTCGCGGCATTAGTGCGGGTGGAGGTCTTTCTGATCCTCCAGACCTCGACGCCCGCTGCCGCCCGCCCGTGGCTGCCAGGAGTCACGGGCGCTATCCTCCTTCGGTGGGGGAGGGGGAGGCTGCGAGGATTGCTCCTGCGCCATCACCCCTCCCTCTCCTTCCTCCCCCCCCCTCGCCGCTTCGCGCTCTCAGCAGCGTCAACGGTGGGGGGCATCGCGATAGGGAGAGGGGGAGGCTGCGAGGATTGCTCCTGCGCCATCACCCCTCCCTCTCCTTCCTCCCCTTTTCCCCGCCGCCTCGCGCTTACAGCAGCGTCAGCGGTCGGAGTCGGGGGAGGCCACCTAACTTCGGAAGGGAAGAGTGTTATGGGAGGAGGTTTGAAAGGAAGGGAAGGCTTTTAGGATAAGGAGGCGGAAAGGTGGGACACCACTGTCACGGAGTGAAGGGGGGAATGTGACAGTGGCCGCTCGGGGCCCCGGGGACGCATCCCCTTGTACTGCTTCCTGGACGGAGGGGAGTCCAGGGCGGCACCCCCTGGGGGAAAGCCGAAACTCTAACTTAACGTGACTTAGCCACGGATATAGGAAATGTAAAAAAATACAATTTAAAATACACAATGTTTATTGCAACTTAATTTTATAATTTTTACAGAGATTGACCCGTGTAAAATTCTAGGGCGTGCCTCTTGTTTTGTTTGTTTGCAGGCGTTAATATTTACTAACTAATACAGTGCTATTTGCCTTCGGAAGGTTTACTTTATTTAGGGATGAAAAGTATCTATTTCGATTTTCGATATCCAGAAAAATCTAGTTATGCACTATCGCATTTCCTTGTAGATTATGTATTTTATATATTTTATAACTTTCATCCCCTATTTCAACCCGTTCTAGTTTTATTTATATATCCCCCATCTATCTATCTGTTTACTACATAAACGACCAAAACTATCAAAAATACCAAATATACCGAAACTACTAAAACTGATAAAACAACCAAAATTACCGAAAAAGATTAAAACTGCCACAAATATCAAAACTATTACAACAACCAAAATTACCATAAATACTAAAATTATCAGAACTACCAAAACTACCGAAACTATTAAAAATACTGAACCTAGCAAAACAACCAAAATTAGCACAGATACCAAAATTGCTAAGACTACCAAAATTACTATTACTGCGAAAATTACCACAACTACCAAAAATACTACAACTACTAAAACCACAAAAACTACCGAAACGACAAAATTGACCTAATAAACAAAGGGCAAACCACAAATAAAAACTCTATCATATTTTTTGGGATAACCTTTACATACATTTTTCCCAACATCTATCCTTTAATCCGGAATGAAAAGCGCCCCATGTCCACTATAGGTATTAAATTTAAATATATACAGAATATAAGCCAAATCGATTCATTTTTCTGTAAAAGCATAAAAATAGAAAGACATATATATTTTTATCCCGGAAACTTTCCCATTTTTCCGGATAAAAAGTATCCTATGTTTATTCTCGGCATTGAAAAAATATATATATATACTGAGTCTCAGCCAAATCGGAACTGACAGACAGACCGAGAGCGTTACTTTCGCATTTATAATAATATAGTAGGAGATCCGACCCTACATCGACCTTCACCGAGCTGATAATAGAATAAAACTTATTTTATAATAAATTTAGTATATTAGAAAATATATTAAAAATGGGTTGCCTAAAAAAAAATCCGGGACAAAATATTTTTAATTATTAAAAAAAAAGATTTTTCATTCAATGTTGCAACATCAAGATAATAAGAAAATTTGCTTTTAAAGTATTAAACATATAGAATGTGCAGACGTAGGGTTGTCTATAATTTACTTGGACAGACGTAGGGTTGCCAGGTACAAACAGGTATATCGCTGCCAGTTACTTTCACTTGTTATGATAATAGAAAAAAAAATCAGCATAAGCGCTGTTTTATTGCGAACACGTTGATATAGGGTTGTCTGCAAAAAAAGTTGGTCCTAATAGAGGTTTGCGAATTTTAAAGATTTAAATATCAACGCGTGTGAAAATGAGTCCGAGCTATCCGAGGTATGTATACTGTGTAATAATAAAGGAGCGAACATTGCAGTCGTCTCTGATGGGGCCTTGAATATAAGAAAGTGCGCATACTCAGCACGTGAACTATGGAAGGTAGGGGTACCCCTATTTAAAGTTTTTTTTTAATAATTAAAAATATTTTATCCCAGATTTTTTTAGGCAACCCATTTTTAATATATTTTCTAATATACTAAATATATTATAAAATAAGTTTTATTTTATTATCAGCTCGGTGAAGCTCGATGTAGGGTCGGATCTTAGACCAAAAGGGATAATCCGTGACCGCATTTTATAACCACTTGAACTAAATTTAATAGAATAGAATTGAATAGAATATACTTTATTGCATAATATTCAGATACAATTTAAGAATTTTAACTACAGAAGACAATAGGCGGTCTTATCACTAAAAGCAATTTCTTCCAGACAACCTTAGGATGGATATGAGAAAATTGTGTGACATGTGGGTTTTGCAATATAAATAGAATGAAAAAGTATATATATAAGATTTTGAGATGGTAAGTATAAATAGACATAGAAATAAGACAAAAATATACATAATTTAATAGACATAAATAAATAATAAACATAGAAATAATGTATAGAGCTATGTAAGTAAATATGGGGGGGAATGAAGATGTTATTATAGACTAGACTATTAGAGCCCGAGGTAATGTTCCTTCACGAGTCCGTTGAACGCCTGAAGAGACTGAGCATGCCTGATTTTCACAGGTAGCGCATTCCATAGGCTCACTGCATTAACTGTATTTAACCTAAAACATTGTAAACGCATTTGCAATATACGTTTCTAAAAGACTCTTCTTACTGAAATCTTCCTTAAGCTTTGGTTCTAACAGTCTATTCACAATATTTGCTACTCTGCAGTCGTGAGGTGCTAAGGCATGGTCTGATTCTAATTCGAAAACCTGAACCATCTTCTTCGAATACTTAGACAGATTATAATCATTACTCAATGTAGCTAGCTTTGGATGGGGGATTCCTTTCAAAAGTATTAATTCTGACTCCAGTTTAAAGTCCGGTTCATACTCCATCGCTAACATAATCCTACAATACGCTCCTTCGAGCACCGATCTTACATATTGTTGTGAATACTTAACTACACCTCTTAATTTGCTAACACATAATTCGATCTTATCTGGCCAATTATTTTTCATCAGCAGCTCCTGATTTAGTTCTTCGCTATCATTTCCTGACATAAGTTTGAACATGTGTTTAACGATTTTGTTCTGGAGCTCTCCTTCACTTATGTTTCCAATATATGCATTAAGTTGTGCTCTTAATACGTCTGGACTACTATCCAGGCAATAAACCACTCCAACGTGACCTATAATAATATAATATTTTATTTTAGTAGGGATGTTAAGAATTTATAGTGTAAATAATTTAGTTTAATGAGTAAATTAGAGAAACAGAAACAAGGCTCGAAATAACATGATATATAATAATTATAAATCATATTTTGCCACTGAAGATTATCCAGCTCTAACGATATAAAAACTAGTTATACTTTACAAAGCCATTTTTTGATAACTGTTTATTGTAATTAGCAATAAAGTTTAATCTATTATAACTAGTCTGGCCACTTGAAACCAACGTTCCGGACTTTGTAAGAGCTGAAGACTGACCCTCATTTAGCCCAGACCTCGATCCTTTAGAATTCAAATTATGGTCAGTTTTAGAGTACATGGCCTGCTTAAACGACACGGCGACATTGAGTCTCTTGAAAAATCTTTGTATCAAGCAGTGGCTAAATTTCCCTTGGAAACAGTGCGTAAATCCATAGATTCGTGGCCAAATAGATTAAAGGCCTGTATAAAAAAGGCCAAAGGTGGCCATTTCGAATAGATTTTTTTTGCTGAGACTTTAATTAATATGTAGGTATACATTTTATTAATATTACATAACTGCGTTAAAAAAAATGCATTTTCATTTGTAACAGAACTTATGGCTGGACTAGGTATATATAGGTAGAATCCTTTTTACCTTCTTTCTCAATCAAGTGAGCCAATTCTAATGCCACATTTACGCCAAACGAATATCCTAGAAGGTAGAACTTTGACGTCAGCTCAAATCGCTTCTTCATAAACTGAAACAAGGGGAATTAATAATTAAACGTCCCAAGTCGTTCTTCGTGAAAGAGTATAGTCGTGTTGTGTTGTTTATTTCAAGAAGGTTTGGGATGGGCGCAGGTACTCTCTTCAAAATTTTACTGCAGCACTCACAATCACATCATGGCCTTATAACTTTAATACGAAAACTGGTGCTCATTTGTACTCTTTTATTCATGGAATTTGTGATTCGACATGAGTTATACATTAAAAATAAACTTATATCTAAACGCATCGCCTCAGTGACAACACTAATTTTAATCCAAGATTATTTTGGACGCAAGGTGCTACAGTTGCATTGAAATTTTATCTAGACGCTATCTGGTCCCAGAAAATACCGATCTATCCCGCGAAAAGTATTCCATTTTACGGGATAAACATATTCATAATTATCGATATAGGTACATAATTGTGTACCAAATTGTAGCAAAATCGGTCCAGTAGTTTTTCTATGATTAGAAGACTTGTTCCATGGGTGACCTATTCCATAGACAAATAAAAAAGCAAATATTTATTTTCTATTGCCATACATATAATAAAACACATAAGAAAATTTATAACCTACATAAATTGAAGGCCGCACGCTTAGAAATGAGGTTGGGATTCAGTATTTTACTGTGCCGAAATATGGTCCGAAACGGCACTGGTTTTCAGTGCCCACCTTCAAAATCACGTAATAATATATAAAAAGACCTCAAGTATGCAGGCAAGCCATTACATGAACAAAATGTAGCCTATAAGAATTATAAAATAATATGCCTGTACCCTAACAAAATAAGTTTAAAAAAATAAATTTCGTTAAAAAATCACATTAATTAATATCAACATATTTAAATAAATGCAATAGTAACTCTGGCGTATGAGACTAGCAGCCAAGCCAGATCAGAAAGTGCTTTGTCCACTTTTTAACAAACGGATTACTTCTTATAATTGTTAATATTTGTAATTAAATACCTTCATGAAATTGCTAGCCATTTCTTGAATGCTTTCGTTTGTTAAATCTGGAGACAGTTGAAGTGCCATCGCCTGAATCTTCAATCTCTCGCAGATCGACTGGAATATATGATGATGGCCCTCAAATCCTGGTATGAGCATCAAATAAGTAGCTTCTGGATCCAATTCTTCCTCTGCCTAAAAAAATAATTTATGATTAGCAAATTTTGGTGAGGGTTTGGTTAGTTTGTTTATTTAATATTGTTATTAACTACTTTAATTAACACATCCTATCGACTGCGCCATGTAAAACTTATTGTTTTTACGGAGACTTAACAATAAAACCAGCGTGTATGCCATAATCTATATATTTCATTTTACCCTCATTTACATTATATTGAATACACCTACAGCCTCTACTCTACAAAGATTTCGTAATTTTTTTTATTTTTAATTTAATGGAATAATATATTAAAAATATCCTCTTTAGTTGAACGAGTTCGTAGTCAAACACATTAAAAAGTTATGCCCAGTCATCTTTTAGATTTTATTCTATTCTCCTTTATGTTGCGTAATATTTACATCAATAGACTGATTTTATATATAATAGAGCGTTAATGGTGTTCTTACACAATCGCAAAACTTGTCGTTGTCTCATCGTAAAAATAATAAAATTACATTACAAATTATAAAGCAGATGTATGTGAAACAAATATGTGATATAGCTTACAAGTACAAATTTTCTGAATATAGTGTTAGAGAATGGTCAAATTTTATATAACGGTTTTAAGCACTCACTTGAACATTGCTAAACAACGTCTCCATGGCAATAAGGGGCTCTGTGGCACGGCATTCGTCATTATCAATATAAGTGTAAAATGCACCGAGTCCACTGTTGAAATTGGTTTTAGGTTTGACGATGTTATTACTAAGATCCTTCAAACTGTAATACAAGAATTGAATAGATATTACTTTTTGGTCACGGAAAATGTTAGTAAAAGAATACACGGCCATAATTAATAAAACTTGTTGCATGAGTTGAGCAGACAGACAAATGGTCCACCTGGTGAAAAGCGGTTAGCATCACCTATAGACATTTGTAACACTAACGGTGCTTTGAAGGAAGACTGGAAACTGGCCACTAGCCATCGTTGTTTTGTAGCTTTTTACGACAGGCCGCCCGGCCACAAGAAATTATATATAAACTCTCTCTGTTCCTGCACTAAAAATTTAAGTGATTTTAGCCGACTTATTAAAATGAATAAGTTAAATAAATACATACGATGCTAAAACATACAATGATTCTCAATTATTTAGTTTATATTAAAAAGTACCTGCTTAAGGGTAATAAATAATAAAATTCTGGTTTGTGGTTAGCGCACTTGCATCTTAAACTCAAACACCACTTTGATAGATTTCTGACCTAATGTACATAATTCTACAATTAGTGTGTGCTAGCTGTGTAGGAAAACAACGTGATGAAACCTGCACATCGAGGCAACTGATGTGTAAAACGCGTCAAACCGGCTGGATCAAGCGTGGCGGGTATACTGGCCGTTTCCCCATAAATGGGAGGCCTGAGCCTGGGCTCATTGCTGGCAGTGGGATATTTATCGATTTTTATTATTATTATATTAATTATATAATACATTTTTCGAAATTATAATTATGTCGAAAAAACTTTTACCAAGATGTTTAAACTGAATTAATCAAATTTACCGAACTGAAAACTATTTTCAGGGTTTCAGTTCATCTTTGTCTAAGTATATAAATGCTACTAACGATAAAATATTACAAACTTATAATATTGTTATAGATAAAATATACCTTCTTAATGTCATCTTCTTTAAGGCCTGAAGAGTGTAGTTAACTTTATACTGTTCCAAAATTGCTTTTTTTATTTCAATTATACTAAAATCGCTTAAGGACAGGTCTAGCAAGTTGTAAGTTTCAGGTATTGCGTCAATGTTTTTGAGACCTTAACATAAAAGTATAACTTCTTGTTAAATCAATTTAAAGCTTCTTACAAACACAATTATCTATTTTGCCTACAGAATCGTGAACATGAGCTTAATAGATGTATTATTTATTCCATTTTAATACCTCTTGGTGGTTTTAAATATGGACTAGTTTTCATGACGCATAAAGCCCGCTATCTTCGTAAATTGCAAGAGAAATATCACTTGTTGATTTTGGTAAACACAGAATGTTGTAAAAAAGCCATACTTACCGGAACAAATAAAATAAAACTCTTTATTGTACATCAACATATTAAAAAGAAACGCACATTTACTATATTAAATAGTGTAAGTTAAAATGGGCGACCTTATTGCTTTAAGCAATTTCTTCCAGGTAAACTATACTTTTTTTACCTTAACATTGTTTTGATCACGATGTAAGAAAAATAATTTTGAACCCAATTTTACTTAGGATTTAACCCACAGCAACTAATGGTGTATTCCCATAAATAATAGATCTTAATTTGGAAGAAATTAGGCTCTATCATTTTATTGCTTTTTATTGATTTTAAATTTACTTACCAATGATCTTTGAAATTTTATCTAGCAACGATGAATCATGTTGGTTTAGGCTGAATGCTATAGCATTATTATACTTCAGTTTTAGGCAACACTCTAAAGAGTTGAATATTACTGGTAGTGTTTGAGGTCTTATCTTACTTGGCAGGTCGTTCTTTGTTTGATTCAGCTGTAATAAATTTACTAATGTCACGATTAATAAGATATTTGTAATCTAGAGTGTTACGGAATTGACTGATTTTATTCAAAAATATTAAGAATGGTCGCACTGGATCTGTTTGTTTAGTGTTTACTCAATGGCTTACTCTGTATTTTTTCTATGTTTCATGGGCATGTTGAATTACTTACTTTACATAATAACCCAACGCGTAGCATCAATGCTGGTAGAGTTAAATCACTTCTTGCTTGGCATATTTTATCAGTTACCGAAGAAATATATTCGTCAATCAAAGTTTCCGGAGAACAACAATTTAGTACTACAAAATGGCTGCAAACGTTAGGTAAATATTAATTAGTATGTTGTAACTAGTATCAAACATATTTTATGTTACGGTATCTTACATTAATTCATTGCACAAATTCCTTGATACGATGTCAAGGTTAGCAACAACTCCAATCACTTTATTGAATTTTGCAGCAAGGTATTCAGGTTCAAGTTGATCATCTGTTGACTTGCTAAAATCTTGGATTATAAATATGCCAAAAACGGGTCCCAAGTTTTTGCCCGCATGAATCAAAGATTTACAGCTCTCCTGAGTATGCAGATCTTGAGTGACAATTTTAATTGTCACGTTATGTTTCCTCCAAGACCTGAAAACAAAATTTATCTTATATAATTTTGGAAGATTGGAATTACAAGTTGCAAACTTGTAATCATTTTACATATTATTTACCTTAATTGTTGTTAATTAATTAGGTTTAATATTTGTCACATATAAATGTTATTAAAGAATACTTACATGAGCTTGGAGTAACAATAACCGGAAATTGTGTTTTGTTTAATATGTACCACCAATTTCTTAGCACCTTTCTTCACGAGTCGATCAATAAGCTCGACTCCAAGTAGACTTTCATTACAAACTACTATGTAAGTTCCATCAGCTGAGTATGTGGTTCTGGAAAAAACAGTTTTACAGTTATACAGTATTTAAAATATATAACGAACTGATGATGTTTTCTTAAATACCTGGCTATGGCTTTTAAGTATGTTTTTATGTTTACCGGATCCTTCATTCTGATCATCACTTTTCCCATTTGCTTATTTGTGGAGATAAGCCTGAAAGCCCTAGTTACTTCAGAGGGTGAATACACTACTCGGCTCAGTGGTCTAACAATACCTTTTACAATGCCATCTGCGACTTTTTGTCGGAGTAACTGAAATATCAATAATGTCACATAAATTATAGTTTTTGCAATTCACGAAGGTGAGTAAGCTTTACTTGTAGTAAAAACGTATCTGTGTGTGAATAAGACCAAAAGTGAGCCGGATGTGATTGGATCGTTCCGCCCGACTCACACACTATTACAATGTACATTGGGAGTATACTACGCGTCAATTACCAGTGAAACCCACTTGCATTCGTGGATTAGAAGAACTAAAAGAAATATATATTCTCATAAATAGTAACTTTCTTTTTTTCTGTGTAATATGTATAATTGTATAAGTCCTATTTTATTTTGCAATATTATAAAGATTTGATTTGAAAGAAGCTTTGAAAAATTCGTTTCCTAAACTAAGCTAACAAACTGGAATAGCTACGCATGCAAGGACCCATTTATTCACTGATTATTAGTCCTTTTTTCTATATCCACTCATAATACATGTTCAACTAAGAGTAACACTAGATTTATAATTTACTACTTAACTTACTGCTTACTTAGTTTTTACAATTATATAGGACATAACAGTTTCCGTATTTACATAGTTGAAACTTTTAGTAAACAAGAAAAAAGTTATAACTAGTCTATAATAATTTACTTTTCATTCTTTAAACTGGTCTAGATCAGTGTTAAAACAGTCATAAACTGACCATATAGTAAACTGTTTTCTTGTTACAATAAATTCTATATAGTTACAAATGTACCTTCTTTTCTTCAGCGTATTTTGGCATGAATATTGATGACAAATTGGCTATAACGTAATGTCTTGATTTATTAAAGAAATTCATACCAAAGGTATCAGTAACTGTTGTTTCATATTCACATAGCTCTAAAAGGATTCTGTTCGATTTCACGGCATTACAAACCGCCTGAAAGGAAAATAGTAAAACAAAAAATGAGCATAAACCTTAGTCGAAGTCTCACTTTTCTTTCACCTTCTCCCAATTATTCCTAGTTGACACAATACGACTTTTTCTTTCAAACTCCCCTATTCTGGCAAATAACCTCTGACACACCACGAATCATCATATCAAGGACGATATGATGATTTGTGCAGTGACGTGCGCCAGAATAGGGTTTTTGTGAAGGATTGTACAATTAATTTTTTGTTGGTGTACTTTTGCATTTGTACTCATCAATCTTCCAGTTTAGTTATTTCTATCATACCTATAACTTCTAATCCTCCTCATTAAAACCATAACTTCTTAGTATTCCCTGACATATTCTTTTTAGTATCCCAGCTGAGACATAATATAAAGTCAGACAAGAAACAAACTTTTTAGCATCACTTGTTTACTTGTTGTTTTTAATAATAAATATTACATATTATACATATATCTTGTACGAAACCCGTCTTCCGTGATCACTTCCACTGAAAGGTGACCGAAAAGTCGGAATAACCAAAATCAATTAAATTACCTCAGTGAAAACCGTTAAAGCGTAGTTTTACTTTGTACAAAACTGTTAAACATTGACACTATGTTACTATGGATATTATTAAACCATAAATAAGATTTAATAGTTTGATTATAACATTTTTTTCTCGAATGACAAGATACACTTAATCCAAACCCTATAAAAATAATATGTTGTTGAAAAATAAAATAAGAAACACATTACCTCTCGGTGTGGTCCACTTACAATATTAACAACCAAATCGTAAGTAGTGTCTGTCACGAGTGTTAAATCTGGCATTGGCAAATGTGAGTTCCCTACGTGACTTTCTGAAAATGGAATTCTGAATCTGTAATTATATTGTCTTGTTAAAGACAAATTCACACCTGCGTACCTGTCGACATTTTATCACCTTTTCGGCATTTGTCTACTTTGTTTTTAAAATTTGTAATTAGAAAAATAGCCCATTGTGAATACGGTAAATAGAGCTATCAGAATCAACTGATATACCACATATCTTCAGCACTAGATGGCCAATGAACATTTTCGACGACTGGAAGATCGCGACGTACCGCTATAAGAACACCGCCACCGCGCACCTGACCCGTGGAGTAATTGGCACGATCCCGACTCCAGACTAAATAACGATTATCAAACTATTCGCTAGAAGCAATGTCATTGATAAGCCACGTTTCAGTTAATGTGATAACATCATAATTGATTGTATAAAGATTTCTAAGGAAAATATCGATCTTTGTCCGTAATCCTCGAACATTTTGATAATAAATGTTTAGTGGTTTACTTATAAAAAAAAGAACAGAAAAGAACTAAGAAGTAAGACTATTATTAGCATATCATATACTTTTATTGAACGTCGTCTGTAGTAGTATATTGAATGAACGGAATAGTATACATAGTATCTGTAAATTTTGTATCTAGTAACGCTAAAGAATGTTGTACTCTGTGCCCGAACTTTGATATTATTAAGTAAAAATGTGACCAATGAACGCATACTACAGTAAACATTAGCTATACGGTGATGTGTGTAATTATAACCACAAAGTAAATTATACCTTTAAGACGCCTATAAGAACGTACACTACCCAATTCGTCAACACAAGTACATACAATATAAACATAATCTTATATATGTTATCATTGACACCTACACGACATAAATCATTAAAATAAATTGAAAAGTAATTTGGGACAATAGGCTCAGGTAATAAAACTGAGTTCAAGAACAATAGACTTATTAAATAAATTAATAAATATTAGATTAAAATTATTTGTCCATTTGATAAAAAAAGATTGGTGGACAACTGAACAAGAGATCCCTAGCTGCATCGGATTAGTGGCTTAGTTTCTCAAAGTTTTAAAAATAATAATATTAGTTAACATATCATCAAAAATATGTTAAACAAAATACCTAATATAAAGGTTTTGGGTAATTTTATCATATTCTTTGTAGATCTAAGTCCGACATCACTATAACGCTTGAAAGATCTTGAAGTTTGATTTTTCCTGACGAATATTTTCATATTTTTTACCCAAACGAACTGAAAATTATGCTCCTAGGCCAATGCCTTGGCCTTGGATCACAACATTTTGTTCCTGCTGGTGAGGTGATCATTTACAAAAATTCTTTCAGCTCCAATCAGGCAAATATCTTTAGCTGTTAAGATGACCTTACGTAGACGAGCTGCGCTGATGAAATCCTCTTTAACGTATTTGTTGGTAATCGAAACGATATTTTTAACACCAGGCTGATGAGTGGGCACTCTATGTATGAAATTGATTTTGTGCTTATTAATAGGGTAAGAAATATTAACTCCGCTTAATTTAGCTATTATATCGAGGAGATCTTCTCTTTCCCTCAGTGGCATCTTTGATTTCAACGTTATTGCTTCGCAACCATTGATCTGTAATAATTGGTCTGCTTCCAGTTTGGTGATTATTTTTCTCAACTCCAAGTCTTGAGTCTTCTAATTTTAGCATTTTTTCCTTCTAGAACTTTTACCTTAATTGGGAACTCCAAGACTAAATATTTGAGATCACTTAGTTCGTTGCGAAGCATTTGCACCTCAGATTCTAGATTTTCTAACGGGGCCAATTTAAGGTTGATCTTAATCACTTCCCTCATAATCGAGTCAGTAGATACAGAAAAAGAGGTAGCTGGAGAAGAACCGGTGATAACATGAGCACCAGCATTTTTACAATTGGCGCATCTCCAACTAGCTTGGTGGTCACGAAGTTTGCGATAGCCTTTCTCGGTTATACCGGAACACGCGAAGTCAAAGTAATAGAGACAAGCAGTGCATTGAAAACTGGGATTAATTAATTGTTAGACAGATTTTTATTTTGCAATCAATCCTTGAAAAGCATTCCGAGATTTTATTCAATTCTGATGTCATTATTAATAAACGTAGGAGAGACACAGTTTGCAATTTAACTACCTGTCATGTATCTCTTGTTCAAAGATTTTATTATTTTCTAGGCGCGTATCTTTACAACAAAATAAATCGTTCGCTATTTACATATCCCCTACTAAATGATACTTGTAAACAAATACTGTCTAAATGGTTAATATCCCTTAATTATGATGAAACAGAAAGTCTGCTACTTATAACAA
Source organism: Dendrolimus punctatus (assembly GCA_012273795.1). Taxonomy (NCBI): domain Eukaryota; kingdom Metazoa; phylum Arthropoda; class Insecta; order Lepidoptera; family Lasiocampidae; genus Dendrolimus; species Dendrolimus punctatus. The sequence continues at coordinate 1,192,174 of CM022542.1, forward strand.
TTTAATACGTCTATTTACAGATGTCTTTCTCCATTAGAATTATTACATACACACACATGCAAGCACACATGCCAACTATCAAGCATTCAGACACGCACTCACTCACTCATACACACTTACACACACACACTTACTGGTTATCTTATAATTAGTATGTAGTTTGTTTTACGCCATGAAGTGGAGCACTGGTGACCTGTAATACAAATCTGCACAGCTCTGCAATGGGCACCAGTCTCACACAACAGGTCACGTATCACTTGTAAATTGTTGTGTTAGAAAATAAATAAAGTTTTATTTCAAAGTTTCATTTCATTTTAAAAGCTTCAAAAACTTCATCACCGCACTTGCCACAGATGAACATGATTAGAACTGGCACAAAGATATCATGTCACAGGTCGTTGGAAATGGGGTAACAAAGTTTGAGAACTAATGACTTGTTGGAAGACTGCAAACCATACGTGCGACTAACAAGAGGGACACAAAGTGACTGATCAAACAATTAATTGTGATGTACTGAAAATGCTCTTGCTCAGCATAATGCTAGTTTCACAACTAGCGCTGATCTTCCGCAAGTACGTCTAAGTGATGCCACACAGGCTTAGCTCCACAAAACAAATTAAAACAATAAACATTACTTTTAAAATTATGCAATAAGTAGTAAACATTAAGATTGTTATAATTACAAATAAAAGAAACCATACAAAAACAAAACAAAACGGACAGAATTGACGAAGAAGTCTAAAATAATACATTCGTAATGGTTTGTTATAGGGTACTAATCGACATATTATAATACTATAAAATAATTGATTCGTATTTAAGGTCTCTCTGGCGAAATTGGTGATCAAATAAGATTTTTTTAAGTTCAGAACCCAAAGAGAGACTACAGGTTGTTTTTCGGCAGCGATATGTTATTCTAGCACTTCGTTGTAGCGTAACAAAAACTCCGTGTTGTTGCAAGAAAGTCCTTGATAAACTTCGTGATTTCAAGCCGAAAATCCATGGATTTTTAGAAATCAGAAATCATTTATTCATAACAAAGTTACACGTCCATTTCTACATGAGTTAATAATAAAATTAATATTATATAGTCCTAAATAAAATTAAAATTACATAATATTATAGGATATGAACTCCTCATGATTATAGAAGGTGTGCTCGACTAACCATTTCCTGTGCCGTGTTTTAAATTAAAAAAGACGACGGATGGTGACTCCGTTATCCTACTCGGTAGTTTATTATATATTAGCGGTCCCATGACATGCGTCAATCTCCCTGATTTCTCAAGTCTGTGTTTTATGTTACTCATGTCATTCCTATGCCGAGTAAAGTGCGTATGCACGTCACTATGCTTGGCATAGGTATGAACATTAAGTCGCACATACACCGCAACTTGATAAATTAGTATACTCGGTAAGGTGAGTATACCCAGTTTTTTAAAAAGCGGTCTTGCTGACTCGCATCTACGCACCCGCACTATTGCGCGTACGGCCCATTTTAGCATGCGGAAGGCACGCTGCCAGTCGGCAGCGCGCGCCCACAGCTCCGTACCGTATTGCAGCAGCGAGTGGACAGTAGCGAAGTATCATGCCCGAGCGACGTCCACCGATACCACACGTGCGACCCTACACGCTCTTCCTAGTTTAAAGCAGAGACCGTCAATAGTTTGTCCACTGTAATAATAACCGTAATTTAATATCGCAAACGTATTTGTTTTTAAAAATACAAAACATACGGTAATAAATCTGACGAAAAATCTTTCAAAATTTTGCGTAGACTAGTGAAAAATTTAGAATCTCAGTGTTACCACAACTACTTAGGCTTAACCAAAAAAAACTTTTAGGCTTTTGTAAAAAGTCGTTCTAAGTCAACTGCAATACCTAGCTCGGTAAAACACGATGGAAAATATATTAACTATGGTGAATTCATAAATGTAATAAATTTTCTTCTTACTTTCAATGAACTTTTCTCAAGTGTTCAATTAATATTCAGAATGATCCCCTTAATCATAATGCATATACGAATAGCTCCAACCCTACAGTTACAGGGGACATGAATAGAATTTTTATAAGCCCTGTCGAAGTAAATACTTTATTACTTAAACTACAATCGGCTAGTATTGACAATATTTCACCCAGATTTGTTATAAAGTCTGCATCATTTATTGCTTTGCCATTATCTATTTTATTTAAAAAGTCTTTATACTCTGGAATAATGACAGAGATGTGGAAATCTGCATTTATAACCCCTGTTGAAATAAAAATAAGTCTGTCTGAAATGACTAACTACAAACCGATATCCAAGCTCTGCATCGTGGCTAAAGTCTTTGAAAGTATTACTTACATCAGGTTTATTGTTCGTTATTTTTTTTTATTAACTAATCTACGGACTCTAGTTCCGTACCCTTTTTACAACTTAATTATTTTTAGAGTTTTTTTAATTCATACACGCTTATTGTTTATGTGTTATTATGTGTGACATTAATTTTGTGATTTTTTTATGTTGTTTTGTGTACCTTAAGAATAACTTATATAATTATAATTTTTCTAATTTTAATACTTAACTTATACTAATGTAGAGTGTATCTGTTACATACTGGTGGTGTGAGAAAGTGCATGTGCAGTGTGTGCCTTATGTCTATACCTATATATATATCTTAACTAGTGCCATGTATGTTGTTTTTTATTTCTGTGCCCAGGTTATTAATTTTTAGGCTCTTTGTGTGTCTTGGTTTGTTTGTGAATTGTGCTTGTAATGCAATGCAATTGTTCGTTATTTAACACTTTGAATCCTTATCAACTCGTCTTATTAAAAGGTAAGCCCACTGTTACGAATTTGATACTTCTCAATGACTATATAAGCATAAATATGGACAGGAGAGCTGAATTGATATAATCTACACCGAGTATAGCAAGGTATTTTATCGAATTAACCACAATATTCTTCTTTGTAAGCTTAACAATATCGGTATTAGAGGAGATCTGTTAAGATGGTTTTCATCTTATCTAGACAATAGATCGCAAGCTGTCGTATTAAATAGTGACATATCTAGTAGGGTCAAAATCCCGAGCGGCGTCCAGCAGAGCTCTTTGCTTGAACTTTTGCTTTTTATTATTTACGTCAACTATATTCAACACTGTTTGAGAACATCCAAATTACTGTGCCGCAGAAGATATGAAAATATTTTCAAGCATATCTTCAGTGGACAATATGCATGCTTTTCAGCAAGACTTACTGCGCCTGGAACATTACTGTGCCTTCAACCAACTCGATCTTAATCCGCTCAAATCATCCCTCGTGACGTTCACACGAAAAAAGAGTGTCATCTTAACCCTTTATACCCTATCGGGTCAGTTGTTGCCAAAGCTGATAGCAAGCTAACATTTGATGTTCATATCAATAAAATAGTCAATAAAGTCTTCTAAGGCCCTAGGTTTTATTTTTCGAATATCAAATTGCTTTAATGAGATTAGAACACTAAAAAAATTATACTATACCTATGTTAGAAGTCGTTTAGAATATGCACCTCATAATTATGGATTACCCACGCTATCATAAATATATAGACCGTGTTGAAAGTGCGCTTAAGCGTTTTATTCGACATTTATGTCATAGGAAAAAGATCCAGTACTCTAGTGATTCATATTTTGATTTTTGCAAAAAGTTTCACCTCTTGCCATTTGACCGACGAGATATTGCTAACTTTTTACTTCTTCTAAAAATTATTTCCTCCGATATATATTGTCCAGATCTTCTAAGTGAAATAATCATTCTAACCTTTCACTTTAATATTCCACCGAAGTCTATACGATTTAATCAACCCATAAATGTACGTTTAAGTTTTACTACTTACAGACAAATCTCATTTCTAGTGCAAGCAAGCAATTATTTAAATAATTTAAGTAAATACGATGACATGGACCCATTCGACCATGGACCGATCGGTCCTTAGTCCGTTTCTGTTCAGCGTGATATTAGACGAAGTGTCAAACAGCATCAGAGATGCGCATGAGCAACCTCCATGGTTGCTCATGTATGCTGACGATATCGCGCTGGCAGATTCGGACAGGGGGCGCCTGGTGGGACGTGTAAATGCGTGGAAGAGATCGCTAGAGAACGGCGGTCTGAAACTAAATGTGGCGAAGACTGAGTACTTGGCCTGCAACACTACAGATCCCACATCCGTGCGCATAGGCGAAGATACGGTCGAGCGCACGGATCAGTTTAAGTACTTGGGATCTGTTCTTAGTGCGCCCGGGGATATCGATCTCGACGTCAAAGCCCGTATCGCAGCAGCTTGGGCCAAGTGGCGTGAGGTGACAGGTGTCAGGTGAGCAAGAGCTGCGTGTCACGGAGATGAATATGCTGCGATGGATGTGTGGAGTGACGCGGAAAGACCAGGTCAGGAACTCCCGCATCCGCGGCAGTCTGCATATCCGTGACATAGCAGACAAACTGCAAGAGTATCGCTTACGCTGGTACGGCCACGTTTTACGTAGACCGGCTAATTACGTGGGGAACAAATGTCTAGCCATGCCGCCTCCGCTAGGTCCCGGTCGAAGGGGAAGGCCCAAGAAATGCTGGCTTGACGTCGTGAAGGATGACATGCGTGCCAATGGTCTCAAAACGGGGAATGCTGAAGACCGCGCGAAGTGGAGTAGGAAAAGTAGGAAAGCGGACCCTGGGCGTCGGAGTGAACGCTCCGAACGCTACCGGGATTTAACGCTCGGATGATGATGATGACATGGACCCATTCGAAATCAGTATTTCAGGAGCCAAACGATGTCTAAGCCTTACATTTTTCAACAGTAACTAAGTATCTCGATGCCTTTTTTTCGTCTGCGTGTTATTTTTAACCAACAGTTTATTCGTGAAAACTTGTCATTGGCTTTCTTTTGTTAATTAAAGTTATTTAATCAAATGTAATTAGCTGTAGGTTTTCTATAAATAAGTAACTGTGATGTTGCTTTATTCTTGTATTTCCTACTGCGCTTGCGCCTTTACGTACCTCTCGTACGTTAAAATGCTTTATGTAATAAAAATATTTAATTTTATTTTCATTTTTTTATTATATTACAAAAACTACCACTAAATAGACAAGCGTTCACGACCACTACTCAGTGCATTATGTCATCATCATTTTTACCATGAGGCTACTAACACTCACATATCATCCTTCCTATTTCCATTTTATTCCTAAACAACTTGCCAATTGACATAAAATGTGTATATAACAACGTAGGTGATGAAACATTTGTAACTTGTCAATTACGTCACAAGCATTAGAGCGTGATCACAAATATTTGAGCTTATTCTATCACGAGTTCTTATGTTTAAATATGAAGTAAAAACAAATAGAAACTTTTTAGGTAATGCAACTTTACACTTTTTGGGATTCGAGAGTGATATTAATTAAAATGCACCCCTTATCCAATTGTTGATTAGCTGATTTTATTAATTACCGTATTAATTAAACTTACCGTGCATATCAGGGAAAATTTTGAGTAGGAACTCTTTCTTTTTCAAATCGCTCACAGTTGCATATACATCGCAGTCTATTCCCAAAGCAATAGCAATAATTGCTTGGCCCAGTGCCCCATCAGCACCGTTGACTAATAAACTTTTAATGTTCAGACCTAGAGTTTTCATTGTCTGTAAATTAAATTTAAAAGAAAATAAAAGTTTATAATTGACGATTACCTTTGCGTTTTATGCTACATATATTTTTTATACCTGGATAAGTAAAATCTTTACTTAAGTTACTTTTATGCATTAATAATTTTTAGTAAATATATTCACGTTAAATGAAATATCATTGTTCCTAATTCTAAATTCAACATAAATTTTATATTATACTTGTTTAAAATGTAATATGCTAAGAGGCCACATGGTACAGTAGGTATGGCTATTGCGTTAAATTCAAATTGGGTCTAATTATGGCCGAAACCATGTAACATAGATAGATTTCTACCATAACTTTTATGTCATTAAACCCATCCTACAAGTGGAGGAAAATATCTTAAGGAAATCTATCCAATGAAACTATCAAAGCGTAAATGCACCATACCGCCTTTAGTAATCACATATACCGACTATTCCTGTCAATTGAGAAGAACCGATCTCTAAAACACAATTTATGAATCAAGAAACCTATAGATTAGCTGTTAGTTGTAAGATATTACAGAAATAAAACATACCAAGCAATAGTAAGCGTAAATGTAAGGTAGGGGAACAGTTGCAGCTTCTTCAAGAGTCCAGTATTCAGGTACTGGCCATAATAAATCTGGATCAGCTACTACTGTACTAGCTAGAGAGCCTCCACTGACTAAACCCATAACCCTGTTTCCACTGGAAGAAATAATAATATTATTGAGTTCTATTCACCCAGACAGCATAAATCTTAAAACTGGACCCAGTTTCATCATACTTCTGGCCAACTAAGATTGTACATACGCTATAAATACCTCTATAGAAGTCACTTGCCTTTTTTGGCACTAGCTACCTAATTCCAAATCTCTTTGAATCTAAGCATAGGCAATAATTTCAACTTACGTTTTATCTAATCCACTGAAATCCATTCCGAAAGCATTGTTATTCTTTATGTATTTCCCAGCAGCATATTGAACATCTTCAATTGATATTCCACTGTAGTGTACCTTTATTGAATTTATTTGAAATGAGTTAAAAATAACTGAATCGACATTTTAAAATAACTACATAAGTGCATCTTATGATTACCTCTATCAGATTATTATTTAGACAGTTAGGTGCTGATTCTATCCACGATAAGCTAGCAAGATCACCAGGAATAGCACTGACTAGTTCCACGTTATGCGATTTTGTGAATTTGTTATTAGACAGGAAATAGTATCCTCCCCACTGACCCTAAAAATATTGTAATTGTATCTATTTTATACAAAAGCAATTATTAGTAATGCGCACAATAGACAAAAACATGTTAATTTTCTGTTAAATTGTTTTGATACAAAAAAATCATGTATACCTTTTTCAAAATATTTAATGTGATATTTTTATTCAGTTGCTCTTTGAAAAAATCGTCTTCAGGGTTGAAAGATTTTACGTAGCAAAAATCATCAACCATAACGAGATTAATTGTATTCGTATACTGCATCTTCAATTTTTTTATTAATCCTGTACAAAAATAAATTAAAATGAATTTTTTTTTCTTAGTCCGCGAACTACATAAGGTTTCGTGGAAGTTAAAAATGTTCTCTGTTTTCGTAATTTGGCTACTGAAACATAAAAAAATAAGTAATCGAAAATATCCCTTTTCAAGAAAACTACTACAAACTACGGAATGCTTCATTGCTGCACTGAGACACTTCAACTTGCTCATTTTACGAGCTATGTCGGTTACCTTCGTTCTCTTACGATGTCCTCATTTTTTATTTTTTTCTATAAGAAAAACATCTAAATAGCTCCCTCCATAGTCCCTTGAGCGACTTTGAATTTGTGGACCAGTCTCGCTGTCAGTGTCTATGTCTCGGCACAATGTCTCGATGGGTAGGACGTACTGTTCGAAGACTTCCGTCTTCAAGCATTTCGGAATGGTCGACGAAAAAACTTCTCGAAGCTTGCCGAATGATGCCCAGATTTTCCCATTGGCTTCCTCCTCGAAGCCGTGTCTGCCTACCTGGATCTTTTGTCCAAAGTAGACAGACATATTCCTGCAGAACCTCAAGAGTGGAACTATTGAAGTATACCGGTCTCGACATGAAATGTTCGTTAAACATGACTCTCGTTTTGTCCAAATTCATGCCGAGACCAACTCGTTAGGAGGATTTTATTCAGGCTTTTCAGTATGTCGGCAAGTTTCTCCAACGTCTCGGAATGCTTAATAAACTATAATAAATTAAAGTATCATTTATCTCAAAACTACTCGATGTAACTTATAAATCTTCGTTGAACGTGTTTTTTGGATTATAAAATTATGATTTTTCTGAATTTTCATTTTCCCTTCCATCATTTATTTACAAGAATAACAATACTACTTCTTTGTACACCAATATAATAAAAACACCACACAGATTTTGGGAACTGTATAGTACATTTATAAATTTATAGAATGATGGACAGACATGAGTAAATTAACGATAAGCGTTTTTTCTTCTAATTTTTAATCATAACTAGCTGTGCCTGCAACTTCACCCACATAGTTTTATTTCGTGAAACCCTAAAAAATGGAGTTATTCATATCCATTTTTATTTTGACATTACAAACAGACACTTCAATTTTATTTATATGTATAGATTTACAGCAGACAGTTTAACGAACCATCTGGTGGAAAGTGGTTACCGTCGCTTTTGGTCTTTTAACACCAAAGGTGTTGCCAATATAAGGCAAAAGCAGGAAAGGGGTATTAGAAGCTGGCTCCTAATACCAAAAGATAAGTTAAGATTGTTATGACGGTATATTCTAGACCAAGGATGGGAGACATCCAGAAGCACCCTACTACCAGGCTGTAGCTTTTGGCTAAGAGATTTTAGAGAATTGTGAAGACTTACCGATTAAACCGCAGTACGGTTGTCTTTGTGATACTAACACAACACGTTTTCCATTGTCTAACCCTTTTCGTATTTCAGATGCCCACATGAAATTGTTTTCATAAGCAATATTAATGTATGCTACATTCTCGTTCAATGAGGCAACTTTTTTTAATAGTATCAAATTCTTTTTCTGAACTAACATAGAAGTAATTATTTTAAAGGAGGCATTTTCTGACTGTATCTTAGCTACGGGTTGTTCAAATGTCAGTAGGAAAGCACCGTCTGGTAATTTTTTTGAAATTAACTCCATTTTCTGAAATTCAAATTGTATTTTCATTTATCTTATTTCTCATAGCTTGACTACAAGATGTAATATAAGTTCTAAGATTTTTGTAAAATATAGGAAGTTATATTTTGTTCTGACCTTAGCATCAGTCATCAAATTGTCAGCCACTAAAATATTAAGGTTTGACTCAATTTCATCTATATTCGCATGTGTATTTATAAAATCAGCTTTTCCAATTTCGAATGACGCTTTCTTAATGGCTACAGATAATTCAGGAGCTGGTACAGAGAAAGCTTCCCCAATTTTAATTGTTGTAATTGATGTATTATCCACTACAATTTGTAAGTTTACTTGTAAAGCAGTGTGTACCTGAAACCCATTGATGACAATGATATTATTATAACATTATGCATATATAACTAGACCTTAACTAGCATCTTATATATTTTATACAAAATAACGACTAAATTGGTTAATTTCCAAGACCATATACGCAAACATACAAATATCAAAACAGCATTACTTCACGTTTAAATATTCATGTGGATTATAAAAATCTATATTTTAATTCTGGATTTACTGCATACTGCTGTCTAAAAACAAAAACACTATTTTTGAGATTACAAAAAATCAGCAAAATTGAAATTTAATACGAATTGTTATATTGAGAAAACTGCTTTGAATACCCCTGTAACTAGTTTAAGACGTTTTTAATATTGATTGGTATTATTATTTGTTTATTTAATTACAAACATTTAGGATCCAGTTATGGACCAGTAAAAACCAGCTTAAAACTACGTTAGTAATAAACAAAATGTCGATTTGGTCCTCTGAATGAGTACTGACATCAATGGACTATCGTGTTTATTGACTGTTGTTCAGCATGTTGTTGTTTCTCTCGTGCCCACTGTTCAGCAGAGAAGCTATTTTTATCCACCAGATGCCATCAAACTCATATGTGCCCGTGGCCAAAAATATTCGGTACGCACAACAGAAGAGCAATACTAAGATAAAATAGTTTCTTAAATAAAACTTACATCAACATTTTCAGTTATGAAATGAGGCATGAACGTACGTGTTTGCAATACATCGGGCTCCTGCTCAGTAGTTGGTTTATCAATAAAAACTAAACCATCTATTTCGACTCCACCACAACTGAAATATATATAAAAATAATTTAGGCCTAAATACAGTAAATATTCTTAAAGTACGTCAACTAGAACAACTACATTATTCGAAAGTTAAAAATTACGCACTGTATGTACTACGTGCGGTAAAGTAGCTACTTCGATGAGAAAAACATATAAGTATTCCACCAAGAGGTTTCACATCATGAGAACTAATAAGCTGAATAGTCGAACTTCTTTGGAAACGCTTTTCATCAGTATATTTGTCTCACTTTAATATGAAAAGAATTGAAGAAAACCCAATATATTTATTGCGTAATGAATGTACAAAGATGATACGGTTTTTACACTAACAATACATTCGGTCATAATTGGACTTGCAAAATTAAAATTACAATATTGATTTATAAACATATTTTACAATCAATTAATCAATATAATTAAAATTAATAATAATAATCAAAGACATACAATATAATAATCTATAAATAATCGAAATATTAAATTAATATCTACCATTACAGCATGTCAAGTATATTTATGTCAGTTCATAATGTTTTATCGTCCATAAACTTATTTATATTATAACAGCATTTAGTGATTACCTATTAGCAAATTTAATATATTTTTAAGTAGTGTACATGGCAGTTCTATACGAGACTTCGAAAGCTTAATGTACACGAAGGGCCCCATGCAATAGACACTTTTGCGCGGTTGTGCCGTAATTGAGTTGATGGTGCAGAGTCTAAATTCATAGCGTCTGTTACGTGGAAATACCTCCGAAAGCTGGCTAAATAGCTGTGAATTAGTTTTGAGAAACATTTATATTTCGAGTACATACACTCAATTTACAGTCAAAACTTTTTTTTTTTTTTTTTAAACAAGGTTCGCAATATTGTCTGTCTATTTCAGTTTGAACATATTTCTCAAGCAACGCTTTTTATGTTTCAACACTGTACCAGCTTCATTGGTATTTCCCCAGAATATTATACCATACCTAATATAAGACTATATGAGACCATGGTATGCAGCAAGAAGAGCGTCAACGTATACAATTGATGAAATTTTTTACAATATATTATATATATCACACTATTAAGTTTTTTTTTACATAGAACACATGTGTGATCTTGCCAGTTAAGTTTTTTATCAATAACAACTAACTAACTCCAAGAAATTTTATAGTATCAACTTTTTCAATTTTATTATTATTATGTTTGATGTCAAATTTATTACATAAATTAGCTGTGGAGTCACGTTGTCTATTTTTGTCTATTAATTTAGTTTAATTAAGATAAATTATTCTTAAATTTTTATTGTCCAACCATCAGATTATTGATTATTGCATACGGTAAGTCATTTATGTATACTATGAATCTATGGTCCTAATACACTGCCTTGGGGAACACCGTATTTTACTATGCGCTCATTAGACATGAAGTTCATTTCAGTTTTAATCTTACAATTTATAATATTTTCTTAAGTTTTCGCGACTTGATACATAATAAAACTACGTTTTATCGGTTTCAAGCGCGGTAATTTATTTGATTTTGGTTTATCCGACGTATCCGCCTCTTTTCAGTGGCCGTGGTTACGGACAACAAAGATGACATTTGTCTAACGTGTATTGTTAAAGTTTTATTTAGCCTACCGCCAAGTTCATTTTAATTATTTAATTTTAATTTTGTTTATGGATATACTATTATTTACTCTATGGGAGCCTAATCTAATTTACCATTTCCATAATTTACCGCTTCACAACATGTTGTGGCTTGAAGAGAAGAAGCGGCGCAAGAAACACTTCAGCAAACATGCCTAGTTCTATTTTTTTTATATAATATTAAAATGGGTGGAAACGTCCAAATTGTTTTTTTTTTAGATATTTAAAATCCCGAATTAATCGAGCTATTAAAACGCCATTATTTTTGCGGGCTTTCTATGACATTATAGTTTATTCTCAGGCGCGTTTCTCTTGTGGCTCACAACGTTCCTTTAGCTGTTCCACATACCAACCAGGGTCGTTATGGTCTCCGCGAAAACGTCACTAACGACGTGATTATTTTCGGTCATGCAACAATCACAACGACCCATGTCAAGAGGTGGGTTGAAGTGGGCGGAGGCCACTGACCATTAATTGTCTCTATCTACCTTGAAAAAAGCGCGTTTTTCAAATCAGCCATACAATAACCAATGATATTTGTGTATATCGTTTTTAATGATATCAACGCTCCATAATCTGTTCCACTTGAGTTTTGAGCATTGTAAGTAACAAAAGAAACACGGCTTTTGTTGACAATCTGATAATATAAAAATAAAAGTGACGTGAAACTTGACGTTTAATCAATAGCGTTGTGTTTTGCGTTTATATTTCAAATATTTTATCTTTATACTATATTTAAGCCTTAAAACGCAAAATTTGAGGTAATGAAGCAAAATTTCAAAACATTTCCAACTCTATCTATAAACATGTATGTATTAAATGATTAAATATAATGCTCTATCTCAAGCGCTTGCTTGCTTAGTCCTACATGTATGTATTTAGGTCTTTTTAATGCCGCTTTTTCGTTGTATCGACTTTCAAATCATAGCGATTCTAAATAAGTTGGATAATCGATCACACCTTTATTGTACTCCATTACAGAAAACACAGAAGAACTTATAGGGTAAAAATATTCTAAATGTGCACAATGGATCTCATAGCTAGGAAGATATTTCTTCTGATTTATGTAGAATTTATGGATTATAAAGATTGACGACAAATAATGTGAATCGCAATAACTAAAAATTTATCAATAATACATATATAACCCTGACGTGTAACATAGTTACGAATAAATGAGTTCATGAGTTTTATGAATTTAAGTTTCAATTCAAAATTGTCTAGTATTTGAATTAGAATCTTTGTTTGTTCTAGTGTCAGATGTAAACTTCCGACATTTTTGGTGCAATTTATTAATCAAAATCGTCTTCATCGTTGTTTAATTGGTTTTCGTATTTCGTTCTTTAAAAACTTACCGTGAATAGTCATAAATCTTGTACAGGTATGCTTTTAACGAGTTACTAGGTACGGCAACTTCCTGTCTGTGGCGTTCAGTGTTGATTAACAGTTTCTTAATCAGTTTTGGTGTCGAAATACCATCATGGTCTCTATCGAAGGCATTTAACTGGATCAATGAGTCTATAAATGGTATCCACTTATTTGTCCATTTAATATCCGCTTTATTCTTTCTAGAATTTGATGTTTGTATTGATTGAAATTCGTGTCTAAAATATAATATAAAAATAGCTTTTAGGTTTCCGTAGCTGTTTATTGTCCCTGCCACACCTGAGATAATGATCATATTAAAAACTGTGTCACGAAAATATGGCCAAGGGTTGAAGGCGTTATTTTTAGATGCGACATTGTTAATAACGTTAAACATTGGCGGTTAAAGTCTGTTACACTAATATAGATAATCATTTGTTTATAATAATAATTAACAGCGTTATTTTTAACGCTACAAGTAAGTCGTATCAGGCCACAATTAAACATAATAACGCAGGTGGAGCAAGGGCATTAAGATAATAAAAAAGAACTATACCACTTGCCGGGATAAAATATCTTGTTGTGTAATATTCTCCACTGGAACATAGTGTGAATAAATATATTGAATTTGATAAATATCCTATACTCAACAATTCACTTTTAAATGAGTGAAAAGAAGCAAAAATAAATGCGTTCCGTCAAAAATTAGAAGTCTCAATTAAATATAAGTAATTAATGCATTGTTATCTAAGAGCTAACTAAGACTTTAAAATTTTGACTGATTTAAGTTAAAACTATGTTTAAATAATCAGCCGTTGATTGAAATGTTTAATTAAGATTTCTATCAAAACAAGAACGGATTGTTATTGCTTACTGTAAATGTAGACTGTGTTTCGAGTTACATTTTATATATTTAGCTGTTGCGATTTTTAAGCATATTATTTATTTTATTGCATGAATTTAGCAGACAGGCAAATGTCTGACCCGATGGAATGCGGTTACCATCGCCTATGGATATTCGTAACACCAAAATTGCTACCACAATGCTGCCGCCCTCTGAAAGGAAACTGGAACCTGAGCACTAATGCTGGAACAAAACTGAGTTGTTACGGCGGCATGCTCTAGACTATGAGTGATAACTATCCAGATGGTTAAATACAACTAGTTCTGAGTTACTTTTTCGCTTCTTATGAGGGACCATCTCACTGCAGGAGATTGCATTCTTTCTCCATTTTTGCACGAATATCTTCCCAAAATGTTCATCAAAAGATTATGGTAAATACTTACTTGTAAGAGTATCCTCTTAAATTCATCATTGTATAAATATCTTCAGATGTGAGAGTTATATCGTCAGCATCATTTAGATGATTTTCAAATTTTCGTGATATAATTTCCTTCGCTTTAACTGCGACTATGCTTCCTGTTACTATTGTTGAGTTCTCATAGCTTACCTGAAATTTAATAAATAAAAGTAATAAAAAAGTAAATGCCATAGAGAGGTAAAATATAGATAAAAATAAAGTAAAATAAAATATATGTGAGTTATATTTAGCTTAGCGCCGCCAGATTGACGTCACTGCTTAATGCTTAGAAGACGTCAATGCTTAGAAGGCTGGAAACATTACGTTGCAGAAAGTATGTTTATTATTTTCATCGAGGTAAGCTCTACGCTTCAGACTTCGATAAACCGTATTGCTACATCTATCTTGAGACAATATATTTCAAAACTTTCCTCATACTCTTAGGATAGCACATGTGCATTTTTATAGTTTACAACATAACATAGAAGTTTCCAGTTTCGATTTTAGACTTTTAGAGATAAGAAAAATTGAATTACTATGGCCATATAGGCCATAAAAGTCCAGGTAACATGGAGAGATTGGTATTCACGGGAAAAATTGAAGGTAAGAGGCCTCCTAGTAGATATCCAAACAGAAGATCCATCAGGTTGCTGACCTGCAAGACACACCGGTGATATCGGCCCTGCACCATGCTCAAATCCGATCTCATCGAAGGAGAGCAACTGTTCACTATCATCAACATTACGACCATCAGCAATAACGGAAAAATTAAGACAAAGAAGAGATGAGAAAACGCCGAATTGGTGACATAGAATGATATAGATAATATCTGATGCCAGCTGTTTTCACAATCACCAGAAAATCATAATCACGTATTTGGACTTCTACCCATCACTGTGAACCAATCCGTGAAGTACAAAAATCATGAGATTGCATAGCCTTACATTAATAGATGTATGATGTTACTGAGACCTGAATATTATGTAAGTTCTACCTACCTCAAATTGATTATTCCCCTTGTTAATCATGAACTCCAATCTTAAAGGTACTTCTTCTCTTATATTTACTTCAGAATGGAATTCAACATTGTAGAATATCACTGATAAAGAATTCTGTTCTTCACCTCTGTACATAGCCAGGGTCTCCCAAAGTATCACTAAGTAAGCTGATTCGGGGAACACGCAAACACCTTAAACATTCAGTAGATTAAACTTAAAAAATATCCTTAACTGTATGTATGTTGAAATAAATAGTTAAAAGTAAGATTTTCACTTTTAACTATTTATTTCAACATTTCATTTAACAGTAAGATTTGACAAAACAAAATAAAGTTGATTTCATATTAAAAGGTAGACGAATACGAAAATGATATTAAGGGACAGCATCTTTGAATTAACTTTAGTAATAACAAAGCTCTTTACCGTCTCTCACATGTCCCATCAAATATTTGAAATCATCGTCCTGAATTGACATGACGAATTTACGCTCATTTGCTATCACACGATTTTTTGTGTTGTAGAATGCTTGAGGCCTAAAATAAAAGTTAATAAACTTTTAGGCATTACAATATTTTTTTTTATTGTTTTGGTTCAGCAGATAAGCTAATGGACTGCGTAATACCAAGCAGTTGCCATCGCATGTGGATTTTCGATATTTGTAACACCTAATGTGCTACCAATGAGCTGCCGGTCTGGAAGCGGGGTCTAAAACGTTTCCACAAATGCCAAAACACAACCCATGTTATTTATGGCGGCATACACTAGATTAAGACTGGTAGCCATTCAGGCGAGCAAATATATAACCATCTGGCTGAAGATCATTTTATTGCCTTTTAAGGTATTAACCGAACTAGTAGACAGTTTAGAACTTTTAAGTCTCAGAAGAGACTTTGGCGCTCTCAGTGCTTCCTACCATTTATACAATGAGAAGTGTTCGGATGAGCATTTTGATACCTCTGGGCTCAAAGGGCGTAAAGTACATTTTGGGGCATACAGAGTTAATAATACCATCGTATTCAGTTTTTTATTCTCGATCGACTGGTATATACGAAGTTGTCAAATTCGCACAAAAGTGTTCTTTACGCCCCCCATCTTTTTCGAGCTGCTAAACCAAAATGAAACAGGAAATCGGGCTGTAAATAACATTACTGCGCAAGTTAAAAATGTCTTAGGTTGTATAGCAATCCAATTATGAGTATTAAGGCGTATAACGCATTAATTCTCATTATTGTTCTTTACAACCATTCAGCATAATCAGCAACTGTACCATACTACCTCAAAACTACTGTAAATGCATATAGTATTTCCTGATTGTAGGGTGTAAAGAATTTGACAACTGTTCACTGAAAACTACTTCACGCCCTAAATATTAAAAAGATAACAATTTAAATGTAATTTACTACTTAAAAAATTAATTAATCACAATTTTTTGTTTGCCTCATTTATTCTTTACTTCCTCACACTAAAGTTTACTTTGTCTTTTAGTATCTAATACAACATTTTGAGCCCTTATTTTCATGTAGTTATGGTATCTTTTAAAAAAGGTGTCTGTCTGTCTTTGTTTTTAGTATTAAAATAATAATGAAAAACTATTAATTTCGATTTAATTTCTTCGAATTCGTGTTCGAATTAATAGTAATTTAATGAATATCAGTTTTACGAGTAGGTATCCAGTGTGTTAAAGTTTGACGCCTGCGGTTTACGATCGTACTATAGTAAATAATTTCACGTTATTGTCCTTTACCATTTAATATTTTTAGTTTGCTCATATAGTTTCACGTAATAGTTTTTATAATTATTATTCAGGTTAGATAATATTTAATCTCCGACAAAAAAAGATGTGTTAGGTACTTATGTGTTTTATCACTCAATGGTTTTACGTGTGTATGTGTACTACCTGTTTACCTATCAGTCTGTGGCATCACAGTTCTTGAACAGATGAATCGATTTTCACTTAGTTTTTGTAATTGTTTGTAAACACCTGTTCAAGAGAGTTTTATCTATGTTTGAAGAAAATCAGTCGAGCCGTTTAAAATTTGGGGGGGGGGGGGGATAAACAACCCAAAAAAGGAAATACACTCGAGTGGGATATCAAATGAAAGGTCATAATTTATATTAGTTCAGCCGGAATGTAACTTGAATTTCAATGGAATATTATTTTGAATCGTTTTTGTACTTATTTCAATTTCAGAATACACACAATATCTCTTCAAGAATTATTATTGAAAGATAATAAATATAGAGCATGTTTCATTTCAAATGACAATAAATCATAGCTTTAGCGGTCGTACTCCATACAATTTTTTTGGTACTATTAAATCAACCGTAATGTCAAAATTAAAATTTTGAAATTTCCGAACACATTAATTACGATAAAAAGGGAATAAAAAACAGAACATCTTGTAAATATTGGTTCGCGAGCGAGAGCGTAAGAATGAACAACTTCCGCGTTTAATGATGAAGAGACGAGCTGGCAACATGATAAATTGGTCACTAACCTACCGATTTACACACAATAACTGATACATGTTGTTGTAATATTCTGAAATGAAAAATGAGTCCCTGTGGCTAAACCAAAGAAGGTACCTTGATTCGTTTTTGTATTTGGGCAGAGTACGTCATGAAGAAAACGTGGTCTGATTTATTGTCGTAAGGTCTGAAACACGCTGTATAAGGTTGGGGAAAAAGTTTCTAGGGTTTTTTTATAAAGTTTATTTACATTTGACTAAAGTATGTAGGTGCCATTTTGTTGGATAACTTTTTGCCATCTTTTAAGTAGGGACGTGATCCCATTGCTATAAAAAAAAATTGGGGTTTCTGATCAAACTGTGACAAGTGGTTTTGGCAGTCCTCTCATGATGTTAACCTGACACTACCTAAGGAATTCTGCAGAGACCGAAACAGGTGAAAATCTGAAGGTGCAAGACCAGGACTATACGGCGGATGCATTAACACCTCCCAGCCAAACTCTCGTAATTTTTGCTGAGTGGCTAAAGATGTGTGAGGTCTAGCGTTATCATGGTGAAAAACCACACCCCTTCTGTTTATTGATTCTGGCCGCTTGCTCTCTTATTTTTTGCTTTAATTTCATCAGTTGTTCTCAGTACAGTTCCGAATCGATGGTCGTAACAGGTGGTAACAGCTCATAATGAATAATGTCCTTCCAATCCCACCATACATACAGCATCACCTTGTTGCAAGTTAACCCGGGGTTCGCCACAGTCTGTGAAGCCTGACCGGCCTTTGACCACGAACTTTTCGCACGTTCTTGGCGCACGTGATCCAATTTTCATCTTAAGAAGATATTACAAGTTCATACATACTATATGTGAAAACTTTTTCCCCAACCTATTAAAGCTCAGATTGACAATCAACGGAACCAATTGCTTCCGGTATGTTAAATGATGTTAGTAGTCCTCTCGATCCAAATAATCTAAGTAAAAATAGCGATATTATTGAAGATAGTGAAGAAGAAAATTTTATGAAATCTTTGGCTTCCAAAGATGTTTACTACTTCTAGTGCTGATGATGAAGTTAGTACTTCCACATTCTCTCGATGGGGTAACCCCCGCCCCGTTTACCCCTTTTTATTATGAAAGTTGTACAATTTTAAATGCAAACTTTATGATTTACAACACAACTAAACATTGCTATTATCATTTACTAAATAATATTGTACAACTTTTTTACCCTAGGTTATATTTACTGCCTAAGTTAATAACGTTAGCTGTTTTAAAATGGGTTTAAAGGACATTTTGTAGTTTTTTTAGGTAGTAAAGCAAAACTATTTTGGAAACTATTATATTTAGACTTCATTTAATAATCTTTACTTAAAATATAGGAAAATTTAAGTATTTTTCTCATAGATTGTTTTTATATAATCATTGAGACAAAAAATTTATAGCAAATTTTGTTTTATTTATTGGGTTTTTTGGCTCTCCTGAACAGTATCGATTTGCTCGCCGGCGACTGGGAGTTCATACACACTTCCTTGACACTTGGAAGGTAGCCACTGTACGTGGCGCTCGCTCCTTTATGCCATTCGTGAACAAGCTATGGAATGAGCTCCCTCCCGCGGTTTTCCTAGAGCGCTACAATATGGGACTCTTCAAAACGGCGTAAGAGATATCTAAACTCTCAACGAGGCAGGCGACGCATCCAAGTCCTTACCAATTTTCACTGTGTTCCCATTCAACTAAATGTGAAATAAGTGGTGTTTCTGTTGATACCGGGTATTCTATTTTTGGATATAATACATCCACATGAGGGTTAAGATCTTCTTGATATAACCTGAAGAAAACAATTAAATTTATACAATTGTTTTAGAAATAAAGTGCCAATTCAAAGAACATTTTTATATTTATGAGATAAAACTTACTTTCCAACAGCTTCTAAGAAAAACTTCACAGCATCAGGATTACCTCGTCTGGTTAAAGGTATATGGACACATTTACTGAGAGATCTTTTTAATATAGCTTGAAGTAGACCATGTGGCGCGATCTCGATTACTACAGCATTTGATGGAATCTGTATTGCAGTTTCTTCAAAAAGTACCGGATTCTGTTTAAGTAAAAAGTGCATTAATAGATGATATAACTGCCCAATATTGCATATTTATCGAAATTACTTTATAAACGTTGCAATTAACAGTGCAAATTTCAATTGAAAAAATATTTTTTCATCAAGTCTATTCGACAAGAGACGAACAGTTCCTCGGTAAGAGTGACCAAAATGAGTTATTCTAGCGCACTTAATAACAGTGACGAAATGACTTGAATGTGGAACACTATTTTAATTAAAAAGTTTGAACGGAATTTCCGTTGATCTAGTCCTGGTCAGTAATAATAAAAGCGCGCCTGTCGACGCGCGGCATTGTCCAAATAAAAGAACAAAATACGCAGGAACTTCTTATTCGATTCTTTATTACTTTTTATCAAAATATTACAAACAACTTTAATTCGATTCCCACAAATTAAATAAAATATGAGTTCTAGCAGTGAAAGTGAAATATTAACACCAGAAAATGCAAAATTAAACGCAATTTGTCATAAGCAATTTACTACCAAGAAAATCGAGAGAAAATATCTAAAAGCCTATGATAATTTAATTACATTTAAAAATGAAGAAGAAGCATTCATTTTCAGAAACTGTATTTTTTTCATATTTTCAACAATTAGTTAATTGGTAGTTTGGGGTCATGTCAGAAGCATGCGCGTCGCGATCCCCGCTGGTCCAGAGGGCCACAATTCTGACCAGAATTCACCCGAGTGCAGTGCGCGATAGGGCGTCGCAGGCGACGGTCACCGATGCGCCCCCGTCGGTGTGAACTCTTGCACATGCGGCGAAGGGGGCCGCCACCCTTCATGCAGGGCCAAACCTGGCGGGTCGAGAGGAGCAGAGTGCCGTATAGGCACGTGGAATGTGAGAGGTGGAATGAAAGATAAGATGGACGAAATGATTGATATAATGAATGAGAGAAGCCTGGATGCCTTATGTCTGACAAAGATAAAGCGGAAGGAGTATGACGTCGATGACCTCCCCGGTGGCATGCTTGCTCTGTGGTCCGGCGTGGACCTGGACGAGCGTGTAAGTGGGGGGGGTAGGCATCGTACTCTCATCCCGCTTTGTGTCTGGAGTGAAAGACTATTGTCTGGTGAACCCGAGACTTCTTTGGGTCCGTCTAAAACTGGGGATCACGCGAGTTTTTCTGGTCGCAGCTTATGCTCCCGTAAGCTCAGCGGATCCCCAAAATCTCGAGAAGTTTTGGGAGTCTGTGAGAGAAATTCTGGATCTGATTGAAGGGAACGAAAGACTAATTATGTGTGGTGATCTCAATGGATGGGTGGGGACCAAAAGAGACGGCTTTGAGGCTGTCCTTGGACCCTATGGTGACAAGAGAGCGAACGATGCTGGTAAGCCAATCATAGACGTATGCATGGAAAGAAACTTGCTTGTGTCGAACACCTTATTCCATAATAAGGATATTCACACGTATACAAGGAGAATGAATGAACAGAAAAGTATGATTGATCTGATTTTAATAGATAGTCGCCTCCGAAATACAATAATGGATACAAGAGCCTACAGAGGCCCCACTCTTGAAACGGACCACTACCTGGTGATAAGTCGGTTTGTGGGCCTTTTCAAGAAGTGAAGACACTGGCGAGAGCGTACCCATTTCGGGGAGCTTGAAAGAATAAAGTGTGAAAAATTGGGAGATGTTAGTGTAAGGAGTATGTATGCGCGCCTAGTCGAAGAAAGGCTTGCAAAAGCGGACTTCTCCGACTTAGATGTGGATAATGACTGGGATAGTATGAAAAAAAGTATAGTGGAAAGCGCAAAAGAAGTATGTGGATGCGCAAAGAGGCATATAACAACGAAAGGTGACGAATGGTGGGACGCGGATGTTAAATCTAGCGTAGAGAGAAAGAGAAAAGCCTGGCTAGATTATGTTGCATCTTTGCACCAGAATGACAGTATGAAAGAGACGAAGAAAGAAATTTGTCGCCGCTGCAAGAATGACACCAAAGCTTTAGTGAAAGAGAAGCGTGAAAGAATAAAATTGAAAGAAGAAGAGAAGCTGACGAAGAACTTCGAGACGAATACCAAACTCTTTTGGAGAGAGGTTAAAAAGACTCGGGGTTGTTCGTCAGCTTCCAGAATGGAAAGAATAAAATCTAAAGCAGGGGACATTCTTGCTAACCCACAAGAGGTGTTAGCGCGATGGAGTGAATATTTTAGAGAAATGTATGATACTATCCCGGATGCTGGCATCACGACTGAATCTGTGACTGACTTCGAGGAGTCAGCATCCGAGATCACTTTGGAAGAGATCGAATGGTCGATAAGAAGTCTGAAAAATGGAAAAGCAGCAGGAATCTATAGTGTGTCTGCTGAGATGATCAAATATGGTGGAACCTGCGTCCGGGACGCTTTCCTGTCCTTATGCAACTTGTGCTGGAGGACGGGAAAGGTTCCCAACGACTGGAGGCGCGCTGTCATCGTGCCCTTGTATAAAGGCAAGGGGTCACGTATGAAGTGCGCCAGCTACATGGCCATCAGTTTGATCAGCACAGCATCTAAAGTGTATGCGAAGATTATTGAAAGGAGAATGAGAGTGATATCCGATGGATTACTGTGGGATGCACAAGGGGGCTTCAGAAATGGAAGGGGATGTATGGATCAAATTTTCTCGCTCCGCAATATCGTGGAGAAGCAGCTGGCTTTGGGCCGGAAGGTTTTCTGCGGTTTTGTGGATCTAGAGAAAGCATTTGACAGGGTTGTGCGGAAGGACCTCTGGGACATATTGCCCGGATATGGGGTTAATGGCCAATTGCTGCGTGCTGTCCAGTCCACTTACGAGGACTGTATGGCATGCATGCGGGTGGAAAGCAGCCTGTCGCCCTGGTTTGACGTCAATATTGGCGTCCGGCAGGGCTGCGTACTGTCGGCTTTACTGTTTGTCCTATATCTGGACAATTGTCTCCAGAGATTAAGATTGATGGATGTTGGGGTGCGGATGGGTTAGCAGCTTGCTTTATGCGGATGATGCCGTGATTTTAGCCGAATCGCCATCAGAACTGCAAACACTAGTCACAATGATGACAGATGACTGTCAGGCGAGAGGCTTACATTTGAATACGAAGAAAACAAAGGTTATGGTGTTTGAAAGAGAAGAAACCAGAACGAATGCAATTATAATGGTCGATGATGTTATGCTGGAACAAGTGAATGAGTTTGTATATCTTGGATGTGCTTTTAGCAGGGATGGAAGGTACACCGCTGACATAGAAAGATGAGTAAATTTGGGGAATAGTGTGAATGGAGAGTTAGGTAAACTTCTAGGCGCTAAGAACCTCAGCCAGAAGGCCCAGCTTACCATACACAACACGGTTCTGGTACCTACGCTCACGTATGGAAGCGAGAGTTGGGTATGGAATAGAGAGCATGAAAGTAGAGTAAACGCGGTCGAGATGCGAGCACTGCGCAAAATCTGCGGAGTGACGCTCACGGACCGCGTTCGTAATACCGAAGTAAGAAAGAGAGTTGGTCTGAAAGAGAGTGTCGGGGTGAAGGTAAGGAAAGGAATGCTCCGGTGGTTCGGGCATGTGGAAAGAATGTATGATGAAAGAATGACTAAACAGATATAAAATGCAAAAGTGGATGGATGCAGAAGTCGTGGAAGGCCACGACACACCTTCCATGATCAAAATGATCGTGTACTAGCAGAAGGTGATGTCAGGAGCCTTAAGAACAGACGAGCGTGCATGACAAGAACTATGAATGTCAAAGAAGCAAGTGAGGTGTCTAAGAATATGCCTGTGTGGCGCTCCGTTGTTCGTGCCTACCCCGCAAGGGACCTGGCGTGAAGTTATGTATGTATGTATGTAACAATTAGTGAAGACCAAACAACCTTATACTTTATGGAGCATATATTAAATGTTAAAAATTACTATACGGGGAATAACAACATTCAGATTGACATTCACATTGATTCCAAATTAACTACATAGCTAAAGATACTTTCCGAAGGGCATAAATCAAAAATATATCAAAATGATTGCCAGTCAAAACATAGAGACTTTCTTGAATGAGGCGCTTGGTAACGACTTTCTCGCTATAAGTAAGTATTTATTGGATAAATTGTATAACTAACTAAATAAATCTATGTACACTAACATGACTGAAGTTGAGTGCCTGTTTAAATTGTGGGTTACCAATGCTAATTTTCGAATATCCACATAACTAACTCATAATCTTCATTGTTATAGATCGCCTTAATTTTTGGAATCCACGGAGCATTCTTTGGACGGTAGCTTTTAAATATGACTGTTGAATACGTGGAAAAACACAATTCGTCTTCTGTTAGTTAATTTAATGGACACCAAAACATAAAATGACCACTCGTTCACCATTCGTGGACAATATAAAAATATCATGGTTAATATCAGAACTTGCGCCTTTCTGACGAAAAATGAAAACAATTTTCATCCGTTAACAAAACGGAGAATGTTTCAAGCAACATATTGGAAAAAATAACTTTTCCAAGATGCCAGAAGTAATAGCAAATTATTTGAAGCTGCTAAATTGTCATTTTTATAGGACAGTGTTTTCGTCGGAATTCTACGATTCTTTAACTGATTTAACTAGTCTGAAGCACCATAGCGGATGGAAATCCAGTGATGTCACAGAAGGATATATCTAGGACTCAATTGAAAATAAGGCAAAAATTTGTAAGAGCATAGTTAAGAGTATTAAATTACGGCCTTCCTTAGTTGATCCACCGATCCAAACTTTGTCGCACCGCCTATCCACTTCAAAACAAGGTGAAACGTCACCACTGACTCAACATTATCATCAACCAGAGGCTGAAGTAATTAAAAATACCCGAATGATAAATAAGTCAACGACATTTTCTCTTCCCAACAAAACAGTTTCAAGAAACTACCAAAATTGCGAAATCATATCAAATTTAATATGTACCAAAAATTAATATAAATTTGTAATTCGGTTATGTGAATATAAATATTTTTCACTAAAAAAAGCTGTTTAAAAGTTATATTTCAGTAGACTGTATTTTAACTGGTGTAATTCGCGTACATATATGAAATTAAAGCAGCACTTCGTTTGTCGATAGTTTATATTAATTGAATGCCAAATAAAATTTCACATCAACAGTTCAATAGCAACTGACTTAAAAATTATTAGACACATTGTTTTATTATTATAAAATATTTAGGCTTCCATGCAGCCAGTGTCTATGTAGGTTTCCTACAAAAGCATCACATACAAAAAACAAATTTATTTTTCTTACAGAGAGGGATGAGGAGCAGACTGTGTCCCACGGTACCAAAATTATTTAACTTCGAATCCCTCCCTACGCTTGGGATTTTATTTTATTTTGCAATACTATGTTTCGCTCTGGATGCATATAATCGCTTTAGCCTTCGATACATCATTTTGGTTCCTTGTGACACAATCTACTATTTAATTACCAGTAGATTGTTGGTGTGGTATTCAGCTGATGAGTATTGGGCACTTGGCTCATTCCATTTATCCTCAGGTACTGATGTTGAAAGCCATTTTTGACTACGTGGTTTTGGGTTCTTAATTACATCACTTAAATATTTCAATAGACCGGGACCTTAAAAATTTTAAATATATATTATTTGGGTAGTAAAGGATTTGACGGCCTCCTCTATTCGGCTCTTTTGTTGAGTGAGCTAATCTTGTGCAGTCATACTTCACTGTACTGCAGCGCCTCCGAGTTTAATTCTTCGTATGGTAAATTTCTTTAACAAACTTCAATATGAACTACGTTCCTGAGATTGCTCTCAGAGTGGTTGTAGCAAGCATAGCTTGTTACATCGAACCACTCTGGCTTGCTAGCTTGCAGATACAAAATTGTATTTATTTGCCTTTAGATTATTTTTATTACTTAGAAGACACGTATTCTGTTAAATACAGTATTGTAATATATTAACTTTATGTGACTAGAAACAAAATGGTGCAAAAGGTGGTAAATATAAAATTAGACATTTAGATAGCATTTTATCACAAAACGTACCAGCATTCGCTATATGTCTTGAATGGTAAGCGATATTCGAGGAAGGAATCTCTCTAGCAAAAATTCCTTGACTTGTCAATTCAGAGAGAAATTGCTTCATGACATCAGCTGGTCCAGAAATCGTTGAGGACTCGGAACTGTTGTGACAGGCGACTTCAATTTCCGGTGGGCAAATATTAATTATCTACAACAAAAATGATTTTTGATTAGACAATTGAAACAATTAAAACGGTTATAAATCATCTTTCTTCGTCCAAACTGCCAAGGGCCATGTAAATTTATTTCCGATTTGGACTGTTAATAATTAGTAATATTTATAACATTATGACATTGCATGTTAATAAGGTCACCCTTTGATTTATCTTTACTGTGACATTTAAGGCAACCAATTTGATATTTATTAATTGCGTGCCTCAAAAATACATTTTATATAAGCAATAACAGAAATAACCGGGAATTAATTTAAATTATTTTAACTTACATCCTTGTAGCCGAGACCAATGGCAGCCATTGATCCACGAATAAATGGAGTTTCAACGGAAACTAAACCTCGGCTGTATGCTGATAAGATCATCTCTTCCGCTGTGAAACATCCATCGGCGTAAGCACATCCAAGTTCACCTACACTGTGACCTAAATTGGTAATAAAATGCTTTCAATTGTAACATGGATATTATAATTTATTAATGTATATTATAGGTTTTTATTGGTATCGCTAGAATATAGGAGGAAGGACTTAATGATTGATAGTGGTGTTCTGATGTTCTGATAATGGCGATGATAGCTGATATGTTGCACTTTACCTGATTGATTTAGTTGTAACGGAACGGCATGTACGCAACTGTGGTTTTTAGGACACGGACGGGAGGGCGCGGAGCCTGATAGTCATGTGACATGTCCAGTAGTGTTATGCGGATTTACGAATTTTACGTTTAACATTTTACTTACGTCGTGCTTGGTGCGAACAATTATAGTACACAATGGCGTCGTGTTACTAATAATTAAAAAAATATTTCATTCTTACCAATAATATTATCTGGAACAATGCCCATTTCCCGCAATATATCAGTAAGACCAATTTGGACAGCGGCAATACCAACAAAACAATTGAGAATATTGTTGTATATAGTTTTATCAGGTTCAGTCAGAATTCGAACGATGTCAATGCCCTTGGCCTCAAGTACTCTATGGCATCTATAAAAATCAGGATTATATTATATAGAAGTATTATATTATATAGAAAGAAAAAGAATTCTGTAATAAATGTTGGGTTGAAAGCCTTCGATTCAGGTATTTTGAATTCAAGAAATATTTAAACAAAACTCCTAGTTCAATAACGTAATTAAATGGAACTTCCAATTAGTTTAGAAGACCAAAATGTAAACAGTTTCAAAGTATATAAAAAATACTTACTTCTCAATAGCAGCAGCAAATATTGGTATTCTCATCAAATCAGCGCCCATACCGGCCCATTGTGATCCCATGCCACTATATACAAAGCAGATTGGTTTGGAAATTCCTGAACAGAACTCTATGCTTTGGGATAAGCACACGGTTTGCTTTTTTTCATTCGTGTCTTGAAAGAAGTATAACATTTATAATTATAATAGTAATGACAGTTAGCTTTTTTAAGCATATAAAAATCTGCTGGAGATCTGAGAAGATATTTTATTATAGTGAGACTGTATAATACTAAGGAAAAAATATGTTACAAGTAGGTACGTTACGGTATTGTTAAAATTTGATCAACAACAAGACACTAAAATAAACTCACCCAAAATCGTATAGCCTCTGCACATATGTCCAGGAATATCATATTGATGAATGTTATGCAACATTCCAATTTGTTCCGGATCAATCAAACTTTTATTCAAAACATTCAAAATCTTCTGAACACAATGATCTTGTCTACCAGATACTAAGACTAAATGAGGTATACTACTTTTGTATCGTTTTGGGTCCTTAAAACAATAAAATCATTTATAAAATAGATCAACAATATCATAAAACAAAAACTTAAGCAATTATAATTATTTATTTATTTATTTTATATTCATGCAGATTTTTTTTCTTTGATATTAATTCAAGTTTCACTTTTTGAGCGTGGTGCCCGACAAGAAAACAAATCACCTATGTTTACACATACACCTACATGTATAGTCACAGGACGCACATGCGGCGAGTGTGGCATTATAAAGATATGATACACCTATATACTTTCTCACAAACAGCTGCTTACGTATTCGTCCGATTTCGGATCAGCTCCTCATCCATAATTTGCAATACCTGACATACCTCGAACCGCTACGAGAGCTCGCGGCTCACTGTGGCCACCACACGCCGCCGCTCGTCGCGCCCGCCTCAGCCTCCCGTCAACGCGAATTCAATGTGGACGCACACATACACGTTAAACAAACGCTTATGGTATGCTGGTGGGAGCTGTTAGGCTTATTTTCGTTACGGAATTTCTTGATTCTGTCGCCGCGTTCAAAGCCCGCGATAAAAGCTATGCAATAGCTTAAAATCATTTGATATATTATATAATATAAAAAGGATTTGAAAGATGAATTGATGACGATTTCGATAAATTATTACGTGTATTATATAGGAAACATCTACCTTTGATTTGTAATGTCCTTTTAAAAGGACGTGAACATTAGCACCGCTAAAAGAAAAGCTGTTCAAAGCAGCGAATCCTCTATTAAAGTCGGTATTTTCAGTTAATATTTGCACGATATCATTTTTTACGACAGGAATATCATCCATAGGGTCATAGTAATGGAGGTTAGCTGGTAGTTTACCTTTATGGTAAGCCAAACAAAGCTGAAAATCAATTTTTAACAATATATTATACAACTGATATAAATCCAGCAGTAGTGTTCCTCAGTTTTGAGCAAAGATCAATGTGAGAAACATTGTAGTTTGTATGAACTTCTGCGGAAAATTATAAAAAGATAATCCATTTTGTTTAAATTACATTCAATATGCAGTCTATATCTTGTTTTTTCTTACTAAATACATTTTTAGATAAATTGTGTCTTTAGTCAAAATATTTTCTACTGTATTATCTGATAGATGTGGCGAAAGTTGTCTACCACTTTCAAACATCATACAATAGTGTTATTCATTGGAAAAATCTAAACTGTGATGTAGAAAATGTTCTTCTTGGGAAAAACAATTAAATCTATGGGTATCAAATGTACATAGTAGTTATTTTAATTTTATAAAATTGTCGAAGCTAAAGTTGTTGATTGTATTTAGTATACGTTATTGCTCATAAATAACGTAAAGGCTTATAATTGAATTAAGTCCCAAAAATGATATTGTTGTACAAAATAAATATTTGTATCATTACACAGAGACTGTATTTATAATTACAAATTCCAATTTGTTTTACTATTATGTACTATGCTAATAATTGTCTGTTTCCTTTTGACGGCCTTGGACCATTCCAAGGCCGTCAAAAGAAAAAGCTTTGGTTCCATGACCGTAATGTCATTCCTGTTTATCAGATGTATTGACATTTATATCTCTAACTAGCACAAAGATATTGCGTCTGTCCTCAGACGAAAATGTACCTTAATCAAAGCACACATTCCAGAGGCCGCTTCACTACATCCCATATTAGACTTAACACATCCAACTTGTACAGATTTCTGTTTTGCAAATATTTCACCGATGGCGACGAGTTCATTTTTATCAGCTTCAGCAGTTGCTGTAATAAAATTAGGCTGACATTAACTATTAGTTAATGAAAACTTAAATACTTTACTTAAAAACATGTAATTATTATAACAAAAGGTGTCTGGTGGTGAAATTATAATTGTTAGTAGTTATTTTAAATAATTTCAAAAGTCCAATACGGACCTAAATGAAACTAATAATAATACTTTTAGTCTAAAACAGTGAAAAATAGAAAGTGATTAATAAGAAGTTTATCAAAATAATACAATAATAACATGTGACGGGTGTAGGGTCAATGAATTATATTTATATTAAAAAAAATTAGAGAAAAATTATCTGTGAGTATATTCTCTGATGTTTTACTTCTACTGCGTGTGAACCACACACACGCGCACGCGCGCACACTTTTATTAACTAATAAATCGTTGAAAGTTTCATATGTACCTGAGCCACAACCTTCTACGTATTCTATTTCTTCTGGAGAAACGTTAATTTCCTCGTAAAATTCTTCCAAAAAGTCTTGAATTTCTTTTGGTGTACGCATTGGTAAGAAATGCTCATGAACTGAAGTGCCGAATCCGCCTTTCGCGTGGTAAACTTCTGAATAGATCCTGTTAGGATTAAATATTCTAATAGGCTTTGACTTAATAAAATGTAAATGCCATATTAGATGCAAGTTATATACGTGCACAATCTAGACAAGCTATGCTGGTATTATGTTTATACACTGAGTCTGTGTTTTTTTTCTATTAGTTATCTTTGCAAAAAATATAATGTTTGTGTAAAATCATAATAGAATATTTTCTTATATTTTCGCAACTATAACTATAACTAAACCATGTATCCTACATGGTTTTAATCTTAAATGAAACGGGAGTTTAAAAAATAATATACATTAACAAATCACCACGCTTAATACCGTTAAAACGTATTTTTAATAAATCATAATATGTTTTGTTTCTATTCATATAAAAACTACCCTTACATCTTAAATAAATCTCACCTTTTGGCATCCTTAGCTTTTTGAAGGAAAAGCACACTGATAGCATCTGATCTTACGTAGCCGTCACCATTCTTATCAAAGCATTTGGTTTTTCCATCCAAACACAACATTCCAGTTCTACAAAAATGCAAGAAATTGTTAATTTCATATAATACCTGAATGACTTCATAAACATCGATACACAAGCCTTATAGTCTTTTTTTCTGGGAAAATACATCCAAGACCAATATTTTCGGGTCAGAAATTACTAATGCACTTACCGTTTGTAATTCAAGCTAACATTAGGATGCATGCAAAGATTGCAGCCTCCAACGATAGCAGCCTCGCACTGTCCATCTGTTATTGCTCGGAAAGCGTGCTCCAAGCAGGCAGTGGAACTGGCGCAAGCAAGATCTAAAGAGTAAGATGGACCCTTCCCATCTATCCAGTAAGAGATGCGGTTCGAGTACATTGCCCTGTTACTTCTGAAACAATATGTATTCACGGCATATAAATAATTGCTTTGCTATTCTAGTTGTCCACGAAATTACTTTGAAAGACTCTTTTGAATCATTGGTTCTTAAAAGAGACGTTGGCTTTTATAGTTTATTATGAGCTGGTATATATTATTAGCTCGTCTGGGTGGCTACCGCCCTCAGTCTACTGTATAACACCATAACTACTTTCAGTGGATAGTATTTAGGTATTTGTTACCTGTTAGTAATAGTGTTAGGTACGGGCGGGAGTACGCACTTAGGATTTGAAGAAAAAACCAGTTCTCTTAATTAAACGCTGTTATTGACTTACACAGCCGTACATGAGTCTTCTGCGTAGGGTTGTCTCTACACGCACAACTAACGACGCATTTTTCCGACGATTAGATGTCTCACTCACGCAATATTGGCGACGGCATTCGTCGCCGATATTGCGTAGACAACCTCCTGCTGCTGCAGAGTTCAAATCTGAATTTATCGCGCGTAGCTCGCTTCTGGACCTCCTTTAAACTACGCTACACTCCTCCTTCACTGAACTGCCTACTAAACTTTTCACTAAATCACCACTAAAATCATCACTGTCTTCTTTTAAACTTCTCATCGTATCGCACTTGTCGCTTTGCTGTCTTGAACTAAATTAAAACCCTAAACTGTCCGGTAGTCACGCCTCACACTGCTTATACCCAGAAGAATCTCCTGGAGACCCCTAATTTTGATTATCTTTCCGTTATTCTTTTATTGACTATCTTTCCCTTTCTAAACATCTATCTATTTTTGTCTTTCCTTCGCGAACCTTCTATTCCAGAACTTTCGTTTATCGTCTGTTTCTTTCTAACACCTATCTATCTCTGTCTTTTCCTCCCCGAACTTTCTATTCTAGAACTTTCGTTTATCGTCTATCCCTTTCTAAAAGGTATCTGTCCTTGTGTTTTTTCCAGAATATTCTACCTTTTTCTAAAAGTTCTTGAACCAACTAGATTGCTCCACCGTCACTCGCCACAATAGGAACAGGATCGATTCAAAAATATTTTTGTCTAAAATAAACTTTTTCTTGATAACTGTAAATTTTTGAACATGTAACATGTTAGAACATGTAAATGAGGATAAAATTACACAAAAATTAGCGTAGCTGCAACGGTTAAGGTACTTCCCCTTACTGAGCCGCCGAAAGTTTCCATACTATAACTAATCTGGCCATAAATACTGTAACATAAAAACTTTTCTTCTTTGTTTCAACTTTATAATTATTTTGAATGTGAAACACGTATATTATTTTAAAATCTTCTTTAAATTTTGCGCCATTTCACATAGTTTTTCGTGTTCATTACCAAATTACAATATAGAATGGGGTGTTAAAGAAAATAGGATTGCATTGATCGCCTTGCACAAAGTGCGTATGCAGCCGTCGGTTATATTCCAGACACTCCAAAAGCTTAGTATCAGCCTTATATTCGTATATCGTACTACCAACAGATACAACAACACTTCGTCTGTCGAAGACCAGAAAAAATCGGGACGGCCGCGTGCTGTTAGAACTAGATAGGCTGTTAATGCTGTAAAGCCAGAATTCGTCAAAACCCCATTAAGAAGCAAAAAATCTTATCGCGAGAAATGAAGACTCCCGCTAGAACACTGTCGCGTATTATAAAATAAGACCTGAAGCTCGGTGCTTATCCTCGATATACAGGATATGCCTTAAATCAATATTTACAATTAAAGAAAGTGGATCGATCAAAATGCCTTCTGTCGCGATACGCAGGTGAAAGGCACAGAAATATCCTCTTTACCGATTACAAAATTTTCACAATTGAAGAACACTACAATAAGCAAAATGACAAAGCTCACAGTTCTAAGGAAGCTACTCAAATGGTCGGAAAGGTACAACGTGGTCATCATCCTGCGTCAGTGACGGTTTGGTGGGGTGTGTCTTATCAAGGAGTCACAAAACTACATTTATGTGAAAAAGGAGTGAAAACTTCAGCCAAAGTGTATCAAGACACAGTACTGATACAGTCTTGGATCATGTTGTGAAACCTCTCAGCAATAAACTTTAATAAATATACCGTGGACTCTCCAGCAGTACTCTGCACCTAGTCACAAGGCACGAACTACCCAAGCCTGGCTTGAAACCAACGTTCCGGACTTTATTAGAGCTGAAGACTGGCCCTCATCTAGCCCAGACCTCAACCCTTTAGACTTCAAATTATGGTTAGTTTTAGAGGACATGGCCTGCTCTAAACGACATGGCGACATTAAGTCTCTTAAAAAATCTTTTGAGCAAGCAGTGGGGAAATTTCCCTTGGAAACAGTGCGTAAATCCATAGATTCGTGACCAAACAGATTAAAGGCCTGTATAAAAGCCAAAAGTGGCCATTTCAAATAGAATATTATAGTAGTTTAAATGTATTAAGTTACCACAATGAATGATTTTTAATTTAATTTAATTTGTAATTGTAAGATTTTATGTTGTGAATTGATATGGGTTATTTAATGCCTGAAATATATATATATATATATATATATATATATATAATATAGATATATTTGGATTCGTTTAGTAATTAGAAAACGATTTGTACTCGCAGACATAAGCAAAGTTTTTCTTAAATGACATGACATTCTATTATTTCATTTTAGTGGAGGTTGTTCCTAAAGCGTAAAAGCGTGTTACAATATTTTTTTTATTTTTTGCTGAGACTTTAATAAATATGTAGGTATAAATTTTACTAATATTTCATTACTGCATTTAAAAAAATGCATTTTCATTTGGAACAGAACTTATGTATTGACTATATTTATATATATTCTACCTAAACCTGAGAAATTAACTAACTGATGGTGAAAACTGTTTAAAAACCCCTTGTGTAGGTTAGGACGAGTTGCGGATATACAGATGCAGAAAGTGACTTTAAACACATGATATAAAATCATGTGTTTAAAGTTAAACCTTGTCTCTTTGTGTTTGGAAGGTGTCTGAAGTAGAACCTCCATGTTTTGTACTATATTTTTTTAATATGTTGTTGTTTTAATTATTTGTCATTGTGTTTTAAAATGAGATTCCAAATATAGATGTAAAATAAAATAAGTGTTTTTTGCTCTTCTTCGGCTTCAAATATTACCTATCCATTTTTTTAACATCATGTAAAGATTAATCGATATGTATAGGCATAGCCTTGAAGATTTTTTCAACAATACAAGTGGGAGGAATAGATAGGCCTCGTAAATCTTTCTACCCACATCTGCCCATAAATTTAGGCATAGTCACTGGTGTCTCTGTGGCATTTCTTATCCTCATTCAGGGTAAAACACCTTAATTAAATCTTCTTTAGTATCGGCAAAAAGTGTCTCCTGATTATCCTGCGCGTTGTTCATTTTAATTATTTACTTTTAATTTTGTTTATGGTTATGCCTAATCTAATTTACCACCGCTTCGCAACATGTTATGGCTGGAAGAGAAGTAGCGGCGCAAGAAATTTTTCATCAAACATGCCTAGCTCCAATAATTTTATATAAAATATTATAAAATTATTTATGGTTATTATTTACTATATCTATAATTTTTCAAATAAAGGAAATTATCAGTCAGGTTGGTTTGTGTTTGTGTAGCACGCTGAGAGAGCTCACACTGTCTTGAGGTCTGGCAGTTGGTTTTTGCTGGGTTTGGGTCTTAATACTTTTGGTGATCGAATCCCAAACAGGTGGTACTTGCTAACCATCTTCTCTATTGAAATTTGGGTGTTTTCATTTCAATAGCTTCACGAATCATTCTATGTATAAAACGATTCTCTTTCGCGAGGATTTGTGGATTGTCGGATTTGTGTTGTGACATGACGAGCTGGTTCAGGGCACGGAAAGGCCCCCAATCCTCCTCGGAGAATATTGCCGGGCCACGTCCGGTCACCAACAGGTACGACAATGCTCTCCAAGTCCCCAAGATTAAATGTCATTTGGTGGGAACAGCCTCCATGGTAACCGGGTAATCCGGGTTCGGGTTGCTGTTGTCCCTGCAACCTGGCAGGCGGCCAACGGGTAATCGTTTCAATGGATCTCTCTGACCCCCGACTCACCTCGTCTCGCCCGCGAGGATGCAATAGGCTTAAGGACATATCTATTTCCAAATTGCGCTTTAGAAAGGAGGGACTGAAACTTGACCACTAATACCGGAACATAACTCAAAGTTGCTATGGCGGCATAGTCTAAGCCAGGGGTGGTAGCCATCTAGACGTGCAAAAGCCCTACCTAGCTGTGGGTTGTTTTGTCGCCTCTTACGGAAGGCCGTCCGGCCGTAGGAACTAATATTCTTTCTCCATTCTTGCACGGACTTGTAATTTAAAAAACCAAATTATGTTTTTATGTATGTAAAATAAAGCTACCGCTTAGAGTAGCCCCGCGACTAAGTTGTGTGTCAAACCCTAGCGTTTTGAATTTTGAAACCTACAGTCATGTAGTTAGTAGGGGATATTTGCCCATTTGGATAGTTACCAACTCTGGTCTAGAGCGTGCTGTCATAATAACCTTGACTTATATTCTGGCATTAGTGGCCAATTGCAGTCTCCCTTTAGACATCGTCAGAATATTGGTAGCACCTTTGGTCTTACAAATTTCCATTGGTGATAATAACCATTTTCCATCAGAGGGCCGTCTGCATGTTTGCTGAACTTTGGTATATATATGGTATGGTATACTCTTAAATTATTTTTTAAATCGACTGAGCACTGCGTCAATAGACTAAACACTTTAATATTATATAGGGGTTGCTAATTAGATTTAAACGAAATATGATTCGAGACTCATCAAAATATCCTTCGGGCTATGCAGAATTTACTTAGTCCCTTAATTTGATATAAATTGTTTAACTATATGTCTACTTATTTATTCTGTTGGGTGAAATTTAACCCTTCAAGATTTCACCCAATGTATAAATATCACAGAAACTTTTACATTGCTGGGATCATGTCAGTTCATCTTGTAAATTTTGTTTTTTAAAGAACATTAATTTAATAAAATAAGTGTTTGCCCAGCAGTAGAAATTCGAACATAATTCATTTAAATTAAAATCAGTTACATTATTAAGGTTCTGTTGTCAAAGACTTCTTTTATAATCACATACTCACAGATTTCGCTAAGGCTATACTGTTAGAGTGTATATATATTACGTGTTCTGTGTCAAATACATGGTAGTGTGTGTAATGTTTTTTTTATTGATTTGATATATTTTCAGTAGACAGGACGGCCCGTTTGTTAAAAAGCGGTTACCATCGCCTATGGACATTTGCAACACCAAAGGTGCTACAAATGCGCTGTTGCTCTCTGAAGGGAAACTGGAACCTGGTCACTGATGCTGGAACACAACTCCAGTTTGTTATGGCGACATACTCTAGATCAGTGGTAAACATCCAGTCGGGCAAATGCCCTACCACCTGGCAAATTTAATTTCAGGTTTTTAGTGTGAAGTCATTTTTGTTTTGTAAGTAAATGTGTTGTAAATAAATTAATAAATAATGTTTGTTAACAATCAAAAAATTAAAATATCAAAAAATATTATTTAACTCTCTAGACGTAGAATATTACGTACTTAAGCTCTTATATTTTGCTTTTCCCTCCAAATTGCTTGATTCTTTTATTATAAAACAATAGGTATAGATGGCTTTCATACCCCTCGACAGCAGGTATCACAAGTTGGGTCGTGTAATAAAGAACACAGTTGTGATTTAAGGTACCCTCCGCTTAGGAATTTAGTTATTTTAGTACTTTCAATTCTCTTGATTGATTGATTTGATGGCATTCCTTTAAATAAAGCAAAGCTTTTTTTTCTTTCAAAAAGCCGATTTAATTTGTGATCAGAGTAATTGATTTTTTGAAATCTATTTTTATCGCTTTAGTTTCATCAGAATTATTGCAGACTCATTCATTATATTATAGTTTTTGACTAGGATATAAAGATTGAAAAATTCGTCATGAATATACATGCAACTCTACGCGTGTATGACACTGAACTCCTAATAAGCTGCGGGACCGACTTCAAGGAAACAATCGGGTAACAGAATTTGAATGTAGTTAATGAACTCGAGTGGGTGCCTGGACGGCTTAGATTAACAAATGTATCCCATGTGAATGCGAATGGCGATGCAATCGTGTTCTAGATTGTTTGTTTATTTAAGACATTCGCGTGGCCCACGATTATTATAATAACAGTTATATTAAATCAAGCTTACCCAGTAACGCCGAAACCATTCCTCTGAATGTTTTCAAACATAACTATCTTTTCTGATTCGGAGAAAGTGGAGCCAATGAAGACTCCAACTTTTTGACCCCGAAGCTGAAGAGGATTTATGCCTTTATAAAGGAAAATAATATATTATAGCACACTTATAAATAACATAATCAACATTAAGAAATCCGTTGGGGTGTCAACTTTGATTATATATGGTAAACCAATTATTTGTTGAGGTGATTTTTGTAATATTTAATCATCTTATTGTTATAAGCTACAGGACTCGAATCAAAATGCCGTTAGAAATACTAGAGAATTTATTAAAACTGCACTAACACGTAGGTATAAATATAACTAGACTCAATAAGTCTCAATATAATGCACAATTCAATAACACGCCCAAAGTCCGTCACTAAAATGTACATACGTCTTGCCTCGCATGTGTTATCGCTTTGACTGTCCACCCCTCCGTTCAGGCATTGTTTTAAACTAAACTGTATAATACTGACAAAGGCGCCACGCTGAGTTAATCCACACATCTGACAAGCTTCGACGCAATACAATAGAAACATGGATTAGCTCGACACTAATGACGATCATAAAATAAGTACGATAACAATAGGATTTTTAAACACGAAGTAAACAAAAGAATTTCGAATGCAGGAAAGGTAATAAACTGCGTTTTAAGACAATCAGTTCTGCGTTCTTTGTCGGTATATAAAATTATAATACCGCTATACGTTCAAATATTTACATCAGTACGATCACAACCACCTGTCGTATCTAAAAAATCTCTATCTATCTCTATCATTTTTTACTTCCTTTTAAAACTAGTATTATCACCGAGAAACCCTAGACGACAGTATATTACACTAAAATTTGATTGTTTCTTATGCGTACTTTCAATGAAAATTTATCTAACCGATGGTGAATATCGTTTAAAAATCACAGTTTACAACTTGTAACTCCATAAAGTATATACAGCCAGCATACGCCTAGCAAAAAACATAGTCGAGTCGAAGCCAACCTGATTTGTAGTAATACAATGAATGACCTATTTGTTTAAGTTATTTGTTAGTGAATAAAAAATCTATTTTTGCTAAACCGTCTATTCCGACTTCTTTTAGCGGGACAAATCGTATCCTAAACGTTGAATTGAATGTATGAGCACGTTTGTGTCGCGTTTCATGCATATACGTTCAGTAGTTTCCAAAAAAAGATGCGATCTGATGTATCAGAAGCTTCGGAGAGCGTTTTAAAAAAAAACCGAATAAACACTCTTTATGTATAATTAATTTAAATTTTATACTTTACAACCAAATTGACAATGAAATCTAAACACGAAGTTGGAATTGTAATAGAGACTGAGTCTTAGAAACAGAAGTCCGATCAGGACGGAGGATGGAGATGAACTGGCTATCGGTTCAAACCATTGGTGAGATCTGCCGAGCAAAACAGAATGGAGAAATGATGCTTGGATCACGTATCTTTATATTAGAGTTATATTCCCTTTTAACAGACGATTATAACAGATCGCAGTGCCAACTTTTCAATATTTTCGTCTGTCCCACGGAAACAGCATCATTTATCAGGATAAGAAATATCCTAATTTACGCCCCGGGATATGAGCTAGCTCTATGTCGAGTTGCGATTAAATCCGTTCAGTAGTTTTGAAGTGATGTTCTAACAGACAAACAAAAATTCTAAAAATGTTAATATCGGAATCTGCTAGTCCGAATTAGCCCGCCTGGCTTCTTTCCAGACTTTGTACAAACTCGAATCATTTGCAGACACTAATGATAAGACATATAGACTAGACTGGATAAAAAATCGACTATTTCTTTTAATATATCGTAATACCGAAGTAAGAAAGAGAGTTGATCTGAAAGAGAGTGTCGGGGTGAAGGTAAGGAAAGAAATGCTCCGGTCGTTCGAGCATGTGGAAAGAATGTATGATGAAAGAATGACTAAACAGATATACAATCCAAAAGCGGATGGATGCAGAAGTCGCGGAAGGCCACGACACAACTTCCATGATCAAATTAATCATGTATTAGCAGAAAGTGATATCAGGAGCCTTAAGAATAGACGATCGTGCATGACAAGAGCTAAGAATGTCAAAGAAGCAAGTGAGGTGTGTAAAAATAAGCCTGTATGACGCTCTGTTGTTCGTGCCTACCCCGCAAGGGACCTGGCGTGAAGTTATGTATGTATGATTTTTTTTGATATTTCGAAAATATTATTTGGGGTGCCCAAAAAATTATTGTGAGAATTTGTATGGGTGCAATTTTGTTATTACCACTATACATATTAAAACTAACCTATTACTACAGTTTTACAGATGTGTGTTTGCCAGAAGTATGTTTTTGATGTGACTTACCGGAGTCATAGATAGCGCTGTAAGCATGTTCGAGCAGTTTTCGGCTCATGGGGTCCATTGTACAAGCTTGCTTGTAGTGAACCCTGAAGAATTGGGCATCAAATTTGGCCATGCCCGTAACTTGGCCCAAATGCTTTGGAACCTCGGGATGATTGAAGACCCAGCGGGAATCTTCGGATGTTACCATATCAACCTGTAAAGAGATGACATTTATCTATACTAATATTATAAAGGAAGATGGAATATCCCATCCTTGGAAGATGGGACGGCCGCTTGTTTGGGACGCGATATGTGTAGACACTCTAGCGCCATGACATCTTCCAATGACTGATTTAGAGGCTGGCAATGCTGCTTCAAAAATTGAAGATCTCAAACGGCACAAATATGGAACCTTAGGAAGGGGTTACATTTTTGTGCCATTTGGAGTTGAAACATTAGGTCCGTGAGGTCCATCGGCAAAGAGTATCTTCAAAGAGATTTGCAAGAAACTCTTTGATGCCACCCGTGATCAGAAGGCTGGCTCATATTTTGCCCAAGAAATAAGTATCACCATACAGTGCGGCAATGCAGCCAGCCTTCTGGACACCCTCCCATCTGGCAGCGATTTGTTACACAGTCTATAATAGCTTGTAATATTTATAACTTAGATTATTTTTGGTTTTTAATTGTATTTAACTCATAAATTAAAATATTACCTTTCCATATTGTAAAGAGGTAGAATTTATGAGTTTGTTCTAGGAAGTAATCTCTTGAACTGCTGAACCGAATTTGAAAATTCTTTCACAAATAGAAGGGTACATTATTCTGGAGTGCATAGGCTCTATTTGATTGCGATTATAATATTTTCTAATTTTTTAATGACGTTCAGCGAAGCCAAGCATATGTCAGCAATTTATAAAACATGCACCAAATTTAAAGCTTGAACCTTTTTTTTCAGTGTACAGTCGAGGTATGAAAATGTTAGTCACCTTAAAGTCGACTTTCTTGAACGAGTGCAAGAAACAGTACTGGTAACGTTTTAATAAATTTGATGTTTATAAAATATAGAAACGTGAAACAAAAATATTCAAATATTGGAGACACTGAGATTAATAATATGAAACAAAGAGGATATATAAATAAACACCATGCTTAGTATAAATATTAAATCCAATAAAAAAATTTACACCTCTAAACAATCTTCTTAAAGAAGAAAGAAAATAAAACAGTTTTGTTAATCGTAATTTCTAGCTTTTGACAATAATGTCAAAATATTAAACATTATTTCTATGGAACAGTCTATTCTGTGACTTGTCTGAAATGGTAACATGGAGTCGCTGAACGTTAAATGAATCAATTTGAAAACTGGAATTACTTTTCATACCACGGCTGTACATCGTCGTGGTATATCATTTTAGTCAGATCGTGAATAACAATAACAATAATAGGTTGTAGACCATAAAAAAACTTTCAATGAAAATTGATGTAGACAATATCCGTTAAAGAGTCTTGAGATAGGGAATAGAGTGCTGCGGTGAATGTGTGGGGGTTACTCGAAAAGTCCGCATCAGGTACTCCAGCGATAATTTTTATGAACGTGATCCCTTTAATGCACGGAAGATGAGGATAATGAAGATGTTTGAGATTATTTAGTATTTTCTAAGTTACTGCGACTTGTAACACATAATATACAGTGGGGTCCTAGTGCCCTAAAGGTCTACCGAGACGTCGCCAAACGTCTGGTAGACGTCACACGCGACCAGAAGGCTGGCGTCTATTTTGCGCAAAGACTAGGCATTGCCATACAACGTGGTAACGCCGCCAGCCTTTTGGGAACGTTCCAGGTAAATGACAGTGGTTTGGGACCATTAATTAATCTTTAGGCATTTTCCCCCTTTTTTATTTAGTTTTAGTTTCTATATAGTTCATAGTATAGTTGTAGTTCATATTTAGTTTTATATTTATAGGTTAATTTATTTTTAGAATTGTTCTAACATAATTAGTTTACATAAAAAAAATGATATTTTAAATATACAGTGTTTTCGATTGATTACTTTTTGTAATTAGGAAATTTTGGCTAGGGAGTCAAATAACATATGAAGGGGACACTTGTCACGAAATACCCCGTTGTACGTGAACTTTAAAGCACTTACACCATTATTATGTTCAGTTATAATATGTGATGTGTTAACCTGTTAGTTGTTTGTGATAATTCTTGTTTATGTCCGGAATCTTGATTTATATATGTGAAAGGTGTCCCGTAATATTAATTGATTTGAACACAAATAAACATACCTTATTGTAAAGATTCTCGCTGAACTCCAAAACGCTGTCAGATTTTGGGAAAATCCCGGACATTCCACTGATGACTACCTCATTGCCGGTTAAGGGGCGTACATGGACTTTGTCGCCAGCAACCGTTTCTTGAGGAGTGGGAGTCATCGTGCAGGAACACTAGTTCGGCTTCGCAGAAGAATTACGAGTGAATGTCATCGCTGCCATCTTTTATATAAAACGCGTTAGCGGTTTCGTTTTTGTATGACCTTATTTTTCTTTGAATATTATTGTATGGTTCTGTATATTAACATTAATATAATTCTCAAGCATTTTTAAAGACGTTGTCATATTTCCAAATAGATGTATTCAGTTTTTTTTTATAATTAATATTTTTTCGAGGCCTATCTTCTCTGCAGGAATAGGAAGCTCTTTAGGAATAGGAAAGCTTAATTTTGACTTATATGTATGATGTACGACAGATAAATTTACTCCAGTAATACTTTTATGAATTCAACACGCGGTTATTGTAATTATGAGTATTGTTTATAGTCCTAGTTCATAAGAGTGAAACTTGAGTGCCTTAGCTAACGAACTTTCATAATTAAGGCCTTGACAAAAAAAGAAAGTGAGTAACTAAGAAGTTTGTTGTTATAAATTTAATGCTTATGATCTAAAGGCCTATCAAAAGGTATTCTGTTTTTGTCATCATTCACCTTATATTAGAGAAAAACATACAAACATTCAAAGTCTTGGGACTTCAGAACTGAAACCTTTTTAAGGACTTTGGACATTAAGTTTTTTTTTTTTTTTTTTATTGCAGGAGGGCAGCAGACAGGCAGACGGCCCACTTGATGGACAGCGGTTACCATCGCCTATGGACATTTGCAACACCAAAGGTGCTAGAATGCGCTGCTGCTCTCTTTAGGGAGCCTGGAACCTGGTCACTAATGCCGGAACACAACTCAAGGTTGTTATGGCGACATACTCTAGACCAGGGGTGGTAGCCATCCAGTCGTGCAAATGCCCTACCACCTGGCAGGGTTCATGAAAGTATTGCAAAACCTGGGCGCTAGGAGGATAATAGTACGTCATTTATATATATTTTAGTCACTTATGTTTACGTTTTTTTTATTAATTATGTTATAATTATTTTCTGTTTTTTTTTCTTTGCTTGTCATATGTCATACATGTCATTTGTCATAAAAAAATGGCCCGGACTTTTGGAGGGCTTGTGTGGGGCCATAGAAAGGCCAACACGAAGGCCAACACGTCTACGTGTTGGCCTCTAGGCCCCTTGACAAATTTAATCTAAATCTGGCGTGACACTGACCGGCGATTATCCCTGTTTACAGCGTATAGTAATGCACCCAAGGGCAAGCCCCGGCCAGTGTAGTACTATTGTGGGAAATGAGAACTGAAAATACCGGGCTATTGGGGTGAAATGCTAGTGTTACTAGGGGTCTGGAAATAAGGGGGCCAAGGGCCACGACTCGGCGCAATATTTGAGAATTATTAATAATTATTAATTACTAAAGTTGATACCGGGCCATTCTCCGGTATATGTTTCTTATTTAAAGGGTAGGCGGCACAGGTTACACTGTATTTTTTATATATGCCCCCAGAAGATTCATTTTATTTTATAACGTAAACTATATAATTCCCCGTCTATCTGTAAACTACATAAAGCACAAAATAGGCAACCTGGAACAAGTGGACCATGTGGCCCAAGTGGACCAAGTACATGAAATGGTCAAAACCAAAAAACCTATCCTAGTTTCTGGGATAACCTTTACATAAATGTATCCCATTTTTATAAATAAATATTTTCTTACTTTCTTTCTTTCCCTACTTATAGGATAGTCCAGCAGTGTTGAATTCAAAGTTTTTTGAATTCAAATTAAAATCAATACGTAGAAGCTTAGTGACACACACACGCGTTTTTTTTAATGCGAAATATACAAGTTACAACATAGACAAGTATCTGATATAAATTTTTATTTTTGTCAGAATTTATTTATTATTTAAATCATAAAATTAACAAAATATTTATACTATTTATTCTATGTACGTATATATTACAATTTACAAAGGAAATAGTTTTTATGTTAAACAGATTTAAAATATTCGGGTCGTATTAGTATTAAGCCAAAGGAAGGTTGGCACTGAAAATCAGCGTTGTGTCGGATATTATGCCCGCACAGCAACAAGTTGAGTGCAAACTTTGTTTGCGGAAAATGCGGGGTACAAATTCTCAAAATATGTTATTTTAATACATGTTAGCAATCTATGTACTTCGCTATTTCTTTAAAAAAAATCTTTCTTACTTTTCACACATATACACGTTTA
Organism: Dendrolimus punctatus; assembly: GCA_012273795.1. Classification (NCBI taxonomy): domain Eukaryota; kingdom Metazoa; phylum Arthropoda; class Insecta; order Lepidoptera; family Lasiocampidae; genus Dendrolimus; species Dendrolimus punctatus. The sequence continues at coordinate 1,236,342 of CM022542.1, forward strand.
GTTCAAATTGCTTAGATTTAAAACTTGGTTCAAAACATATATTACTTAATGCAGTTTCTATTTCTTTAATTAGATTATTTCCCTATTGAACTGCTCTTGTAACTCTTAAAAAAGCTCTTGTTAAAAGTTACAATGTATGTATGTAAATTTAAATAATTATAATATGTTAATAGATACAATACGATGACACCTAACACTGAACGCACATTGTTGTATGTCCTTAGAATATTACTTTGGTTCTTAATGCACGACGATTGCCCATTCAATTACATTGTTTCACGATAATTCAATGTCTAAGGGCGAATTTTTCAATTATCAAATAAGTTACCGGTGGAATAATTTATAACCTGACTGTATTTAAAAGTAAAACAATTCAATTGTTTAATTCAAGTAACTCGTTTTTAATTTTATCATGTTGTACTTTATTCTATGAATAAGTTTTATCTGGCATTTCAAAAATCATCATCAAAATTAAATACAAAAGTACTTGAATATTTATGTATCTGTTGCCTTTATCCTGCACCACCTATTTCACCTGATTCAATTCTCATTTAGATTGCCTGGAAGAGATCGCTTTGAGCGACAAAGCCGCCTATTGTGTTGCCTGGAAAATATTTTAAATATGGTCTGTTTCTGTATCTCTCTAAAAAATTTTCATAAAAAAAATTCATAAAATGGAAACCATAACAACCTTGAGTTGTGTTCCGGCATTAGTGGACCAGGTTCCAGTTTCCTTTAAGAGGGCAGCAGCGCATTTGTAGCATCTTTGGTGTTGCAAACGTCCATAGGCGATGGTAACCGCTCTTCATCAAGTGGGCCGTCTGCCTGTCTGCTGACCTCCTGCAATAAAAAAAAAAACTACTTGGCCAAACTATGTTAAATTTTTAGGGGACCAAAACAGCAACTATTCAGCGTCGAACTAAAAAAGAATCACGTAAATTGGATCATAAATGTCGGAGTAATCGGTGTACATACATAAAAAAAGAAAAAATATAGCGGCCAAGGTGAGAACTTCCTCCTTTTGGAAGTCGGTTAGAAATTACTAAATGTTTTAAATTAATCAATCAAATACACATTTATGATATTATGATATGATATGACTTGGTCCACGCTTCACTTGAAATTCTCGCGGGATTCCCGGACACAAGATTTTGCAGTATTAAAAAAAAATGTAAGCTATCGTTTCAGTGGAAAGTGTGTCAGAATAAGTTAATTTTTATGCATCCGAATAATATTAAACCACTCCCGGTAAAATATCCGGATTTCCGGGATTAAAAATATAACACATTTTATTACATTAAATTTGTTTTCAATCAGTACAAAAATTACTTTGGAATTTTTGGCATTCAAATTATTTTTTAATCTCGACAATTTAAATCATTACCAGAAAAATTCCCGCGGGATTCCTAACATACAAAGCAGCGTAGAGTTTAAGTATAAGAATTAGCAATCAATCAGTGAAAACTGTATCGAAATTGGGCCAGAAGTTTTTACGTGAGTCCCGAACAAACAAACAAGAAATTTAAAAATAAATGCATCGTGTTGCCTATCAGTTATATTGTATATTGTATTCCAATTGTTTTTTTTAATAGCTTCAATGTATAGCATACACGGCATATTTATAATTTAATAATATTACTAGTTGTACCCGGTAGACGTTTTCTTGTCTTAAAAAAATAAAAGTCTAGAACCCGATTCCAGCGTCATCTAGCGGGCCCAAATGTTAATCTAAACTATTCTCAAATCCACTTGAATAAACAAAAAAATCATCATAATGAGGCCCACCATTTAGGAGGACTCCAATCGTTAATTTAAACCTTTCCGGGATAAACTGGAACAGATACAACAACAACGAAAACACCTAAAGTCTGATACTCGATTGCAGCGCCATCTACCTGGTTCAAATTTGAATCTATACATCCCAGTAGAAAGTTATTAAAATACTAATATCGCTATTTAAAAAAAAGGTTAGTGGCAGAAGGGTGAAAATTTTGGGTTGTATGTACTTTTTAATGCCGAATAATAAAAAAATCAAAATAAAAAATTGACAAAAAATATTTAGGGTTGGGTCACCCTTATCATTTAGGGGTGTGAAAATGGTTGATTCTCAAATCTAACTGATATGCACACAAAATTTCATACAAATCGGTTCAGCCGTTTCGGAGGAGTTTTGTAACAATAAGAATTTTGTATATTAGAGAAGATAGATATACACCCTTAAAAATTACCTATCAGATTGTTTTATACTATATAAAGATAAAGAAGATGCAGGTATTTTAACGGCGTTATTTTTAACGCTTTAAATCAGGCGCATTCGTTTCCAGTCTAAATATATTTATCGCAGATGAAGCTTCACTACAATAGGAATACCAGCAAGAAGTATAATTAGACATTTAATTTCAATTAATCAATTAATTACGTCAAACTGGTCCAACTGTTAAAAACTATAATAAATAAACCGTTGATACAAAGTATATATAATCAAAACCATTAATGACTGTTTTCAATTCGCGTGAACTAGTTCTAAAATAACTTCCAAAGCATGTTCGGTTTAGCGAAATATTGCTACGAAGTTATAAGCAAATTAGACCAATATTGGAGTTCATTTGTTTTGCCCAGTTTTTGATTGCAATGCAACTGCATTATATGCGTTTGCAGTGTGGATTAAATTTTAATGTATTCCACACTAGTTGTCTGTATTACATGACGGTACGGTTAAGGTAAGTTTTGTCAAGGCAATTGAATTGGTTTAAATATAACCAGTTTTATTAATGTTATAATGGGTTTTAGTCCACTATTTCGTTCGGAGTGTAAACATAAAAGGGTACAATTTAAATGCTCACCAAAAATATTTTTTGTCCCTTAGACTAAGCACCAAATAAAATATATTACTTCATATAAATTTAATCCACTCTATACCGAGGTGCCTAAAAAACAACGTTTTATGTTCCAAAATAAATACACACTCATCAGAACAATTGTATGTTTTGTATTTAAATTCTTTTTGCTTATCAAAATGGATAAATGCCCACCAAATATTGTTTTACTAAAACACTAACATTCAAACCGAAAATTGCAGTTTAATGTGTTTAGAAATATATTTAAGACTTATTAATAACAACTGAAATTGGTTTTGAGTGGAAAAAATACGTATTCAATTACTTAATAAGTTTGAAATTCACGACAATGATCTGGTAATTTTGTCGCTGAGTCGTTTTTTGACGGGATTTATCGAAATAGGAGACTGTATGTATCTGAAAATTTAAATATGTGGAGTTTTAAACAGTCGGTTAGGTTAGGTTTTGTGTAGACCAAAGCGCACGATCCGAGCGAGCTGTTACAGCCCTACTCTCTCTAGACAATTATTGCAGAGCCGGCAAGCCACTGACATCAATAGGCTAAGCATCGATCAGCAGTAATTGCCTATAAATACTAAATCTTTTGTAAATTTGTTAGAGTCTTCTGGTAATTAGCTAAAGCTATTCAACAACGGACCTGGTTTTTGCCTGCCGGTTGAATAGCCCTAAACTACATTACCAAACCCGGATCCGGTAGACCTTTTAGGTCCCGTAGATTGAGGCTCCAGTACTGTGTAGTACATAATAAATATCAGCTCCAGTACTATAGTGTTTGTTTTTAAAAACACCCTAAGTATCCGGGACTAACAGAGCGAAGCGAGCGTGCCGCGGGAGCGGCCGGCGAGTCCCAGAACCGATAATCATTCACTATTTATCTTATATATTAGTGAAAAACAGAAGTGAGGTTAGATTGACAAAAACATTAATAACTCAGGAACTATACATTTCTCGCACATAGGAGTTGCAGAAGGGGTGAGTTTTCCCTCCGTGTATGTGGTGTAGTTATGGAGCTGAAATTTTGCACACATATGTATATCGCGTGACAATGCAATAATATGGTACCATGGAGTTGATCTCATGATGGAGTCGGAACGAGGCCATAGGAACTTCTATACTAATCACGATAGACCCGTCGTGTTTAGGCTCGTTTTACTTGTCTTGGCTAGCACTCTGCTGCATGATATCCAGGATCTCAAAAGCTTGTATTTAAAAATCTTTTTAAAATCAAATTTTATTCGAAAATAGATATTCGTTTTTTTGCAAGTGAAAACTTACTACACCACCTAGCTGCGCTTCTAAGGTATAATAGATATAAAAAGTTTTCGAAAGCGGTTTATAAAAAAAAAATAGTAGAATAACTTTTGTTCCTAAAAACAGGTTATTTGCAGTTTTTCCTTCAATGCCGGTAGCACATTGTCAGCTCCATTTGTATGTCTAACTAGCGGCCCGCCCCGACTTCGCACAGGTATCTAAAATCAACTTTTTATATTTTATTTTAGTAAAGCTTGCCAACAGTGAATTTTTTTTTTAAATCGGTTCAATAGTTTCGGAGCCTATTCAATGCAAACAAACAATCAAATCTTCCCTCTTTATAATATTAGTAAAGATGTCCATAGGCGATGGTAACCATTTTCCATCATAATTGGGCTGTCAACCGGTCAAGTGTGCGTCAGCAATAAAAAAAAATTCGTTTCTACTTTTCATCATTGTCGTAATGTAATTGTAGCAATATGCACCTTAGGTCAGACAATTGCCTAAGTGGTGCATGCGTTCCGGCCAGGATCGAGCCCGCGCCCCTTTAGTTTGGGCCGCGTGCGGTAGAATTAAATAAAATGACACTGCGAGTACATACGCGGCGTCTAGATACAGAACCTCATCCAATGGATATCACCTTCGTTATCGAAAAACCTTTGTTATTTTACTCACGTATTACGCAAAGGTTCCGTCTCTATGAAAAGGGTTAAAGATTTATAACATGGGCTAAGTTACGCGCAATATTCCATTATATCGTGACACCTGCTGGTAATATGTTAAATTAGATGACATTTTTATCTTTTACGTGCGAATGGATTTATGTCAGGCACGGATTAGATCGAGTCCTGATATGACTGAGGTTACACCGTTAGGTGTCACACGCACCAAGGCTGTTCAGAAGGGGAAGCCAAGGTGTTCCACTCGGACCCGTCTCGTTCTTTAAATGTGAGGATAAATTATGAATGATGATGAGTTCCACCTGCATCTGTCAGTGTACTGGCAGTGGCTATGCTTTTGATCCACAAATCTGGCTTTTTTTATTGCAGGAGTTCAGCAGACGGTCCACTTGATGGAAAGCGGTTACCATCACTTATGGACATTTGCTACACCAAAGGTGCTACCAATGCGCTGCTGCTCTCTTAAGGGAGACTGGAACCTGGTCACTAATGCCGGAACACATCTCAAGGTTGTTATGGCGGCATACTTTAGACCAGGGGTGGTAGCCATGGCTCAGGTTGCTTTTCCACCAGAGATGCGCTATGCAACGTTGCTTTGGATGCGTTTGATGTCCACCAATCATACTCATTGGTCTACATAGCATAGCACAGGTGGAAACTGTTTCAACTAAGCTACATTTTTCATATGGAAGGATGCGTACTATGAATGCGTGGTATTGATACATGCTATTGATGCCTACCGTCCCTGCTGTCGATACTTTGCCTAGCTCAAGCTGTACATCTTCTTCGAACGCATTTTCACATCATCTTACTCCGCTACATAGCTTAGTATCAGTGGAAATGGTCACATAGTTTCGTAGCTTAGCTTTTACATTCTAGCAGTATAGCTGCATAGCGCATGTTTGTTGGAAAGGCACCCTTAGGCTTGTAGATGGAATACTGGGATGGTTTTACTGGGTATATGGCAATCGCTGCCCCATCTCTAATCCTACTCCCGAGCTGTGGTATATGCATAGTGTTCTTGTCTCGTAAAATAAGATTGCTAAAGATTATTGAAACCCATCAGAATCATTGAAGTGTTGATAAGTTGAGTGATATTGTGTAATATAGTGTGTTCGAATATTTAATGAATTTTTTTGTAGCTCTCTGTATCCAAATGACAAAAATGGTTAGTCACATCTAAGGAACCCTTCATTTTATGCTTGACACGCACTTGGCCAATTTTTAAGTGTACAGTGATGCAACTATTCTTGTTAAACAATAAATTCAGTGCATCAATTCCCAGCAATCTTCGTGGCGGATCCTATTAGTGGGTTGATAAGCTTAAGGCTACGTCCATACTGATAAGCGACTTCGACGCGAGACAGAGACATTTTACTGAAGCTTACCGAGGTGTTGCTAGATATGGTTTTTTTTTTTTATTGCAGGAGATCAGCAGACAGGCAGACGGCCCACTTGATGGACAGCGGTTACCATCGCCTATGGACATTTGCAACACCAAAGGTGCTACGAAAGCGCTGCTGCTCTCTTTAGGGAGCCTGGAACCTGCTCACTAATGCCGGAACACAACTCAAGGTTGTTATGGCGACATACTCTAGACCAGGGGTGGTAGCCATCCAGTCGGGCAAATGCCCTACCACCTGGCTGTGGGTTGTTTTGTCGCCTCTTACGACAGGCCGCCCGGCCGCAGGAACTTGTATTCTTTCTCCGTTCCTGCACGGATAGAATGGTAGAGCAACGATAGAATTATTGTCTTGATTACAGCTTCAGAGCCAGATCGACTGATGTCATACCACGCTCTTAGAGAATATCAGCGTGAAACGGTTAGCTTTAAGCTATTTTTTTGTATGGTAAGATTTCCGATAGCCCATTTGCCATTCTCCCATTCCAACCCTCCAAACTATCTCTCAATTCTAGCCCCATCCGGTCTTGTTCCATCTATCCCTTCTTAAAATATGGAGAGGTGTTGGTATGTTAGCAAACTTTGAGATTTTGTAGAAAGAAGTCGTTTAAATAATATTTATTTGTTGGTTTTTAGTGTGAAGTCGGTTTTGTTTATATATTTTTTTTAAATATATATAACTATTTGAAATTCGACAGTCAAGTGTAACGTAAGTATAAGAGGAGAAGTTTAAATATTCACTGTCTGCGCTGCTGCGATAGAATTATTTTGAAAGTTATTACAATCATCGCGAGCAGCAGAGGTAGCTGCTAAATGTACTTTTGGAATGCAAACTAGGTCGTCATCTACAGCTAATCGTTGTTCACTTCTAGATAAAGTCCTACCCAAGTTGGCATCACCTATCTCGGTACTCCGTCATCGCGTTCATCGAGCGGGTGGACACCTTACACTACATTTGCTGACACGCTATCTACATTCTAGGTTTTTTCTGCTGCATTGATACTGCGTCTAATGTGTCCGGCCTACAACCATTTCAGGTCAATAGTTTTGCGAGCCATGTTGGTATTCTTGGTTATTTAGTTACGCGTAAGAGACACTCCCAAAATAGCTCGCTCTACAACCCATTAAAATTAGTTAGTTATTTATGTTAGATATTAATATGGCAACCATGCCATATATTAAAAGGTAAAAGACTGTGTCAATGGTCAGTCTATGTTTTGTCTATGTTTGTTTATGTTATGTTAACGCTGTCTCGCTGTGTCCTTGTTTCCAAAAATTAAATATACAAAACCACAAATAAATTTCCACTGTGCATTACAAAGAAAACTCATTTCACTCTGCAAGCCCACAACCTAACAATTTATTATCAATAATAAACAAGATAAAACCACGCTCGCCTCCCAGTTGCTTTATCACTGTGACCGCGACCTTAGCGCTACTCCGGCAGTTACTGAGCAAAATAAATTTCCCCGAAGAGTCCCTGCTCTCAGATCAGAATCGTTGTCTCTTTATTGTAATTCAATTACTTGATTCCTTTTCAAATTACATTTTATTAAAGAAAAATTTGTTTTAGCAACTCTAGCAGAGATGCCAATACCACGTGAGTGTTGATTATATGCACCAATTAAAAAGAAACTTGCTGAATACTTGCAAACATTAAATTATTACGAAACTGAAAATCTGCTCAATAAAATTGGAGCCTAATTGTAAACTAATCTGCCATAAATGAATGTAATAATATGTTATATGTATATTGTATATACACTCATGAGAACCGACAACTAACCCCCAAGACACAGGTGCAAACCTAGTTTGGGGGTTAGGAATTGACACGTGAACTAGTACATTTATATCAACTTGTAATTATATGTCACTGTATCTGGTTTTTGTTGTTATAAATAAATAATAATTATTATTATTATTATTACCAACGTTTTTGACATAATCTGTCTGTAATATAATTCTAAACATGCCGTGTCTGTACATTACAGCTATTAAAAAAAAACAACTGGAATAGACTACATAAACGATGGAGAACGCGATGCAATATTTTTAGATTTCTTGTCTGTTTATTCCGGATTTGGGATTAAAAACCCGCCCGACAGAAGTGATAACTAGCCTACCGCTGCCGTATGCAGCTTACCCTCCCATAAGAAGTTATCACTTCAAAAAATCTGATGTGACTTTTTTACTGATTGATAGCAAATTTAATGTAATAATATGTGTGATATTTTTTATCCTAGTAATCCCGCGGGTATTTTCCCAGGAGCGATTTGTAGTAGTTCGTGGGCGTAAAATTTAGCTTATTCCGATACAGTTTCCACTAAAAGGATAGCTTGCATTCTTTTTAAATGCTGTGTCCGGAGAATCCCGCGGGAATTTCAAGTCGGGCGTGGACGAAGTCGCGGGCATAGCCTAGTTATATAATAATTTTGATACCTAACAACCTAACCAAAAAAGCTAACTTTATACTAAGTCATACTAATAATACTATAACACTAAATTATTTATCAATGTATGGTGTGCTATTGCTCATTCAGCGTATTTTACACCTAAATACTCAACAAACAATATACTAAGACACCATTAACATCACCATCACCTGCGGCACTTGGGCAATACAAATGGGTCTCTTAACTTAACTTAATAAGCAACATAAACAAATCAACGTCGTTTGGCTTGGCAACACCCTTCAAACCAGGGTCCATCGTTAACGACGATTGAATCCAGCATCTTTGGAAGTGTACAAATCATATATATGGGACATTATGACCTCAAACATTTAGAGTTACGGTTTAGAACTAATAATAGATAATAATATATAATATGAAATATGTAACCTTAACCTATTACTTCTTTTGTGTGCCAAATGAACAAATAAAAGTAATTATTTTATGAGCTGCAATGTAGAAATTAATAGAACATGTAAAAATAAATTTATTTGATATTAAACACATTTATGACAATGCTAGAGCAAGTAATTAACCTATAAAATAGTTTAAATATTCTAAGCTACCACAATTAACTGTAAATGATGTTATAGATAATTAAATAATCCAAATGATTTATTTAATTATCAGAAAATGCCTTATAATAATTATAATACCGCAGGCATAAGCGAAGTCGAACAGTGACCGTTATATAAGTATATTCGTAAACGTTGGTAGAAATAGGCGCTGAAAAATGAAACCTCCGTGTTACATCTATCAATTATAGTAGTATAGTTGAAAAGAGGAATTGTTACTAGAATTTTAGAAGCTTTTCTCGCAGCTTCACTATATTAGACGTTTCATTTCTCTCTTTTAATTTGGATTAATTAGAATATAATAGAAGAATGAATCAAGGTGATCTATATAACCATAAACTTGAATCACTCAATGTCACTGAACATTATTGTGTCCTTTCAATGAAATGGATTCATGGTGCATCCGTTTAATGTCAGCATTAATACATACATAACTTCACGCAAGGTCCCTTGCGGGGTAGGCACGAATATTAATATACATAATATATATCATATCGACTTTTTTACTGGGGTAAAAAAGTTGAAATTATCTACCAACGCTAGAAACTCATCCAATCATCTTGGACATCAGATACGTAATATACGTATACGTACGATAAGTTAGATAATATGGGCAAGTTTAATCCTCATACCAACCCTCTGAGATATTCATCTGTTCGGATTATTTATAGGTTTTTATATAAGATCAGGTTCAAGAGTCATTTCTTCTACGGACTTCATCATGATCCGTAAATATGGAAGGTGATGTAGAAAGAAAACAGAACTGATTTGCAATTATTCTCGATAGTATCCACTTTCCATTAGACGGGCTCAAGCTTGCTTGTACTTCATCAATAAAAAAACGAAGATAACATTATAACTTTAAGTAACACATTGAAAGAATTTTAAAAAATATACAAAATTTTATTTTATTACAATTTCATAAAAATAAATGACCGTATTAATTACAAATAACATATTATCCCCTATACGGGTCTGCCAAGTATGTTTCTAAGAGGCATTTTCCTTTAAATTCTTCAACGAGTTTTGGCTCCAAATATTTGTTCACTATATTCGCAACTCTGCAGTCGTAAGGTGCTAGGGCATGGTCTGACTCCAATTGATACACCTTGACTGGTTTCGTTGAATACTTTGAAAGATTATAGTCATAGCTCAGTCCTGTTATCATTGGGTGTTGGATTCCTCTCATTAGAACCAACTCTGATTCCAGTTTAAAGTCAGGTTCATATTCTCTCGCTAACATAATCCTGTAATAGGCACCTTGAAGCACAGATCTAACATACTGCTGCGAGTACTTGACTATACCTTTCAGTTTGTTAACACATAGTTCAACCTTATCTGGCCAGTTCTCTTTTGACTGTAACTCATTATTCAATTCTTCAACGTCTTTCCCGGACATAAGTTTGAATATGTGTTTAACGATAATATTCTGGAATTCATCTTCAGTGGTGTTACCGATATATGCACGCAGTTGAGCTCTCAGTGCCTCTGGGCTGCTGTCTAAGCAATAAACTACTCCAACGTGGCCTGCAATATAAAATGGGAAAACGACCATCTATAAGTGTTATATATTTTTCATTATCTGACAACTAGCAGCCTTCTTAATTTTATAGGATCCAAACAATTATTAAGTGACTCATCGGTTAAATAGCACATTAAATTTCTCAAATGTTAATTTAATACTTTAACCGTTAAAACGTAGTTTTATTATGTGTACAAGTCGCGAAAACTTAAGAAAATATTATTTCTATTTTGTTGATGTTTGATTTAAGTTTCATGACAACCAAGTATAGAATTTACTGCAAAATGTATTACCTACTTAAAGTTTGATGAAATAACTATACTAATTAAAGATTACTATAAGAAATTACAAATAACTTCATGGTAGATATAAAAAAATTTACCTTCGGTCTCAATCAGATGAGCCAACTCCAAGGCGACGTTTACGCCAAACGAATATCCGAGAAGATAGAATTTTGACTTCAGCTCCATTTGTTTCTTTATAAACTGAAAAAATACAATCCATACTCAGTTTTGCTTCCCGAAAAGGGTTAATTAACGTCGGGTAGGCGGCGGTAGTAAAACAAAGCCAAATCTATATATTTCTTGTAGGAATGATATAATAAGTACATGGACTAGAGGCAAAAGAGATGGATGGATGAAGTGAAGCAATATATGATGATTTGTGCTGTGATAGAGGACGTATACGTCATAATCGGAAATTAAATATTTTTACAGAAATTGCGAAAAAAGTCAACATGAAAACAATGACGACTATTGCATTTTGGAAAATCATATAAGACTGAATATAGCTGAAAATAAAATACCAAAACAGAAAATACTAAACCCACCTAAACAAGATTGGATAAACAAAGAAATAATAGACTTAATTCACAGAAGAAACAAAGTATATTCCAAATACAAGAAAACACCTTCAGACGAGAATTTAGGAATCGAATTAAAACAGACAAGAGCAAACGTATACAATATGATAAAAAAGGCAATGAAGGACTATTACTATCACGCTTTTGAACGTACTAAAAGAAACCTAAGAAGATGTGGTCTCTAATAATATAGCCAATAACAAAATTCTTAATAATTTACTGTTATTGAAATTACAAATAGGAGATCAAAGTTTCGAGACAGAAAATGATATCTGCGGATGTTTTGTGGACTATTTTGCAACTATTGGTGAGAAATTTTCTAGTAAAATACCTGCAAAATACTATTGCTACAACGCTTGTCCTGGTCAGAAGTCAGTCTCAAAAAACCCTACAGAGATGTTATATTCACTAGAAAATACGCCGTACGAAGAAATCACAAAAATTATTAACACACTCAGCACAAATACTAGTTCAGGAATAGACGGTATATCAGTAAAATGCATTAAAAGCGTTAAAACTTTGATTGGAAATGAAATAGTCAATTGTATAAACAAGTGTCTAAATGAAGGCAAGTTTCCGGACAACCTTAAAGTGGCTAAAGTTATATAAATATATATAAATCTGGTAAAAAGTTAGACCCGGAAAATTAAAGACCGATATCGGTCCTTCCAATCATATCCAAAATATTTGAAAAGGTTCTCTACTTGCGGCTCAAACAGTTTCTAGACTCCATAAAATTTTTGCACCATAAGCAATACGTTTTAGACTTAAATCAAACGCATTATCAGCCACTATTGATCTTGTTACTAAAATAAAAACTAATATCCCTAAGAAAAATGTAATTCTAGGTATATTTATAGATCTGAAAAAGGCATTAGACACAGTCAGTCACAAAATTCTTATAAAAAAGTTAGCTAAAATAGGTATAAAAGGAACTGCTTACATTATTTTTCTGTCATACCTAGAAAATCGAAAACAGATAGTAAAAATTAACCAGTCTCAAAGTCAACCTGAAACAGTGGCTTGTGGACTGCCGCAAGGGTCTATTCTAGGACTGCTGCTGTTTCTTGTCTACATAAACGATATATACGACATAGGTTTAAATGGTGACATCACGTTATACGCTGATGACACGACTTTAAAAATAAAAATTTTGGTGATAATATTAATACGCTAATAAACGAAGCACAAAAGGGATCTTAAGTTACTTAATGACTGGTTTCAGTATAATCTGTTGACGATAAATACAGCTAAAACAAACTATATGGTTTTTACGGCAAGAAATAAACACTTTAATAACTACATTCCTTTAACTATAAATAACTAAACTGTTAATAAAGTAGACAATGAAAAATATTTAGGCCTTATTTTAGACACTAATTTAACATGGAAAATACATATAGATAAAATAAAAAATAAATTTAGATCTCTAGTAGTAGGTAGACTAAAAAATTTTGCAAGATGTGTGCCGCGTCAAGTACGTTATACAATTTACAATAGTCTGGTTAAACCGCATATTGATTACCTGATAGAAATTTGGGGCTCATCAGCTAAAACACAACGATTACAAGTAACACAAAATAAACTAATAAAATCATTATTTAATTTTGATTTTCTAACACCTACACATGAAATTTACAAAAACACCACAATAGTGAACATTAAACAACAGTATACTCTTAACATAATATGTACATTAATTTATAAAATCTTAAACAAAAAAGTTCATTCCGACATAAAATTTATCAAAAGGCACGAAATAAAAAAAATCTTCTAAGAAATAAAGATAATTTAGTTCTACCAAATCCCCGAACAAATTACGGTAAAAGCAGTATATTATTTGAAGGAGCCCAAACATATAATCAACTTCCAAAAACCATAAGAGAAGCAAAATCTATAAACGTGTTCAAGAAATGCCTTAAAAATCATGTGTTACAAAAAATTTAAATTAGCAAAATTAAATACAATTTTTCGTAATATTAAATATATATAAATACAAAAACTACAAATATTATTATATAAAACACTACTCATATAAAAATAAATATATTATAAACATACATACATACATAACTTCACGCCAGGTCCCTTGCGGGGTAGGCATATTATATTAAATATTATAAAAATTTAATAAATCACACAATGACACTTCCACGGAATCTATATCCTTGTTGCTTTTGGTTCGAAGGAACTTGTAGCTGGCATGTACAAAAAAATAAATCAAAACTTCCTGCAACCTTTAGTATTTGTGCTTTCTATCTCGTTACAAATTACAACTTATTTTTACAAATTTTATTGTACATGTTCTCATAGTTTAAGTGAACTGTAAAATTCTTTTATGAGAAATAAAGTTCTTTAACCCGATAATCGAGAAATATGGATGAAAAATACATATTGAGGCAACCTCAAATTATTGAAGGAAGATGAAAGAAAATAAAAAAATAAAACTCAGTTTCGCTGTACACTAGCTTTTTCCAGTAAAACTATAGGCGTTGCCATGACGATGTCTTTGATAGTCGATTGAACTGTAGCACCAAAAAGGTGATACTGTAGCGTGATGATTTTGGCTACATTCATCTATCCGACGGAAATGAAGTCACTTATTGTGATAAAAAGTACTCTATGCGTTGACTCGGTATATAAACGAACTTTGTATATAGTTTGCTTTAACCTTCAAGCGGGCGCGCGGTCATTTGTAACGGGAGCGGGCGCGCGTAACCGAAAAGACCTATGGGATGATTAAAAGAAATAAAGCACTAATTATTTAATAATTATTTATTTATTTGTACTCAGATATATTATCATTGTCTTTAAAGTCTAATTTGTCAAAAAAAGTAATTAAAATTATGAGAAAGAGACAATTATTAAATTAATTAACATAACTCAAATATTCTTTGGATCAAAACAAAAATTAGGAACACAAAACCCTTTTACATATCTCAGACTAGTATATATACCTAGTCTAATTATTATAAAAAATACAAAATAAGAATAAAAATGAATTAACGCTGGTTTGGTTTTCATCAGAATCAGTTTCTTTGTCCATATAACATTGATTGCAAATAAATATTGTATGTATGACTTCTGCAAATATTTTTCATACATCACTTACATTGCGTTTTTGATTGCCTCCTCTTTTTGGCTGGACATATTTTACAGATTCCCCTGCATGTGCCAGAAATAACTGCTTCTGTATCAGCAACACCAACCTCCATATTCAAATGCTCCCTTATGTTTCTTTTTAGTTTTCTTGGAAGGCCTGCCATCGTTGATCTTCTTTGGACGTACTCTTTTGTGAATTCAGTGCCTAATGCCCGTAAATACATCCGCCTTTTCCGTAGAGTCATATTATTTGCCCTCAGAATCACCATACTATTTATTCCTGCAATATCCAGAAGACGAAAAAATAATGTCAATGGCCATCTATTATTCTTCCTTGAAACCGAATACATATTTACCTTTTATCGACTTCATCGATACCCCCTTTGTTCAGTAGATAGAGGTTCCTCTGCAACGACGTGGTCGGAAGTTTCAGAGTCTTGGTCGCTAAGCTCCGATTCACTCTCTTCTTCGTCTTCTTTTAGTAATTCCTCGAGCATTACACTTTGTGATTACCGTCCAAAACTCATTTTATATAAAAAAATCCAAGCTTAATTCGATAATACTGAATGATGGCCGAAGAACTACTATGAGCGTGAACGAGTGTATGTCGCGTTGAGCGTCGCGCGTAACCTTTTCGACGACAGGCGCGTGTAGTATTTTCGACGACTGCACCAGGACTAAAAGAATTGCGATCTGTGAAGTGGATAGCGCCCGAGCGACGGTTTATTCTTTGTTTACTCCAATACATAACGACAGGCTACTAGAAGTGACAAATAAATGTAATGGTAATAATAGTAATATGAACGAAAATTACTAAGCGCGTCGATTGACTACGCGCGCCCGCTTGAAGGTTAAATGTGTTTCATAGTTTTTACGTTACGTTCTAATAAGCAGCCGAAAATTCTAAAAGTTGCAGTTTCTTCATTTTATGCGTTAATCATAGACAGGACTTTAAAAAAAATGTGAAACGTTATTTAATAACTTCTTATTTTATTAAATAGATGCAAACATATTCACTCCCAAGGTCGTAGTGTGTGCTTGTATCTATCTAACTTCTGAAATAGGAATGCTATTGTCCTGGGGTAATTAATTACAGGCTATTCCACCTCATTCACTTAACGTATATAGGAATGTAGTTAGTTGAATGTATGACATACAAAAATACTAGAAGTCTAAACTTGCCAAATTATCTTTAAAACTGTTTATTTGTAGTTTTTTAAAGTTTTGCTAGCTAGGCTGATAAATAAGGTGTTCTGATGATTAAATTCATCACAGTTATAATAACTAAAAAGTTAGTTGACTCACTATTCGTAGGATATATCGATTTGTTCCCACTAATTCCATATCTCAGTTAAGTGTAACTTATAAAGAGATAGTAAATTCAACTACTAGTATACCTTCATAAAAACTTTGGCCATTGACAGAATGCTATCGTTTGTTAGATCTGGAGTCAGCTGAAGTGTCACAGCTTGAATTTTCAATCTCTCGCACACGGAATGGAATACTTGATGGTGGCCTTCAAACCCTGGTATGAGCAACAAGTACGTGGCTTCCGGATCTAGTTCTTCTACTTCCTAGAAAAATATAAGCAATCTTAAATAAACAAATCTCTACGCGCGGGTACAAATAAAATAATGGCAATAAATTATTTTTACTATCGCTATCGGAGGGCCTAAATCAGCCGCTTTTGGAGAATCACTTCGTGATAACATGTACAATATTATATGAGTATTTGTAAGATATGGTATGGTATGGTCCACTTTATGTTGATACATGTAATGTGTAATACTTTCAACGAATATGCGAAAAGGGCCGCTATAGACCTCAGTCCATAGTTTGTTAGTCAAAAGAATAAACTATAATTTGATAATTCTGAGTTTCTTTATTCTCGAGTAACTCAAAGCTACGTTTAAAACTGTTACGACATACATATATTTAAAATACTGTATCTATTTTAGTATAGTTTTAGTTGTCGTTCTGAGGGTCGGCCACGACGTCGTCTGCTGTATTAGCAAATGTATCAACGGTGTTATTATTAACATAACAATTGTCACTGTTTGTTATGATTAGTGTTATTAATTATCACCAAATTTATTAGAAAACTCTCTCTAGTATACATTTAGGGACAAAATGTGCAGTTCTTGAACTCCAATATAGATGCATTGAACAATTTAAGATTAGGATAATGATTATTTATAGAAGATATGTTTTAATCATTTTATTTACTCACCTGAATATTTTTAAACACGGTATCCATTGTGATATGTAGTTCTGATGCAAAACATTCATCATCATCAATATAAGTGTAGAACGCACCGAAACCACTGTCAAAGCTGGTATTCGGTTTTATGATGTTACGGCTAATATTTTTTAATCTGAAACAGGCAAAAAAGAAATTAAGAAATAAAATGAAATAATTTAAAAAATAGATTGGTTTAAAACTATTTATTTTTTGACACATACACACGATGCTCCTAAATAATTTAGAATATTTTCGTTGGCAGGGACAAAGGGCGGCCTCGTCTCTTTATACCGATCTCTTCCAGATAATCCTGTGGATTGTATGAAGAGATTTAAAAGTGTATAACGGTGGTGTATAAAATAAATTCAAGAGTACGGATAAAAATTAATTGATAACTTTATAAGAAACTCTGATACCACCTGTGAACAGAAGGCTGGTTCGTATTTTGCGCAAAGAATCAGCATACAGCGTGACAATGCAGTCAACCTTCTGCAAACACTTCTCTCTGGCAGAGATTTGTTATATACTTTATAATAATTTAGTTTAATTTAGAATCTAGTTGTATTTTCTTTCATTATAATATGCAAAGTTTATTTTTAAGATTATATTGTATTTTTAAATATTCTAATTATGTTATAAATACCTTAATTAAAAATATAACTAATATTAATAAATGAGATTAAAGTTTCTTTAATTTATATTCTAAAACAGTTTTCCTTCTATCTCTATCTCTTTTACTATTATAAACACTTAATTAGGTTTTTATATTATATACCGTGAGTTAAGCCGCGGGTAAAAGTTAAAACCGCTTAAAGGCCCGTTGCGTGGTTTAGGAGGAGTTAGCGGATAGTTAGCACACACACGAAGACGAACTCGGAAAGTGACTTCATTTTATACCATATAAATATTTATTAAAAATAATTAATAGTTTAATATTCTGATTTAGCCAATTTTGATAACTGCATAAAATTTATAACGAAACGATTATCCAATTTCAGGAATTAATTTTTGTTTGAATACTGATGGATGAGTCTTAGAAATTAACAATAAATAATAATAATAATTAGTTGTATGCTTGGGATGGTGTTGTTTGACGACACACAACTTGTATATTTAGATAAATATGGATGTTTATTGTAATTTATGTAACATTTTCTTTATATTTACGTATATGTTATTATATTATATCCCTCGCATACCTATACCAAATCTATCAATCCAAAGGTTATCTGGAAGAAATCCCACCCAGCGATAAAACCGCCCATTGCAGTTATTATTA
Source organism: Dendrolimus punctatus (assembly GCA_012273795.1). NCBI lineage: Eukaryota > Metazoa > Arthropoda > Insecta > Lepidoptera > Lasiocampidae > Dendrolimus > Dendrolimus punctatus. The sequence continues at coordinate 1,254,565 of CM022542.1, forward strand.
CCATTGTATCTATGAATTTATTTGTAACATTGTGTACAAAAAAGTATATTCGATCCTATTCTAATAAATAAAATTATTCATGTATCCATAATATTTCCTTAGTGATGAAAGTTAATTTGTTTATCCCTTTGTTGGTAATTTGGCTTCAACTTTACAATAATGGTCACTGAATTTTAAGTAGTGGAGAGGGGGAGGGGGGAGGAAGGGGGGGGAAGAGCACTTCTCCCTCCTGCAACCCCCATGTCTAGGAGTAGTTTTTGAGATATGATTTTTTTTGTAAACATAACTTTACTAATTTTTTTCAAAATGGTGTACTTATTTCTTATGTCTAAAGATGAGAAACGCAGAAGAAAGATAGTGGTCAATGTGAAAAACATTTAATACAGTCTAAAAACGTGAACTAAAGCCCACAAGCCTAGCGAGCAAAGCAAGTGTGTCATGACAGCGGTCAACAAATGTCACAACCGATCTGTAACCACATTTTAAATAATTATCAATAAATAAATGTTGACCAGTCGGTTCTGGCACTTGGCAAAATATTCATAGTGCCGCCTATTGCATCGATGTTTGTAATAAAAATAAATCGATTACAAATACTACTCATTCAAACTCGTAATTATAAGGAATAACAATAATTTTCGTATTTCAAAATGGATATTATTGGAATATCGAATGATATTCGAATTAAAAAATCGATATTATTGACATACTGATTTGATAACATTTATTTATCGTCGTTTTTAATCTCTGTCTACTTCCAATTTTAACATATGGATGTCAGACTTGGTCACTCACAGAAAAAGAACTTGGTAAAGTTAAAGTTTGTCAGAACAGCATCGAAAGAAGTGTTATAGGAGTCAAGTTGAAAGACAAAATTAACTTATCGACAATCAATAAATTTACCAATTTCAAAAACGCATCAAGATTAATAAAACAACTGAACTGGGACTGGGCCGGACACGTAATGAGAGATAACAAAAACAAATGGACACGAAAAATAACTGAGTGGTACCCCAGGGACGGTAAAAGGCGAAGAGGAAGACAATACAAGAGGTGGGAGGACGATCTTAAACGAACAGCAGGAACAGTGTGGTCCAGAACCTGCAAAGACAAGGATTTTTTTTTTTATTGCAGGAGTTCAGCAGACAGGCAGACGGCCCACTTAATGGATAGCGGTTACCATCGCCTATAGACATTTGTAACACCAAAGGTACTACTAATGCGCTGCTGCTCTTTTGAAGGAGACTGGAGCCTGGTCACTAATGCCGGAACACAACTAAGGGTTGTTATGGCGACATACTTTAGACCAGGGGTGGTAGCCATCCAGTCGGGCAAATGCCCTACCACCTGGCTGTGGGTTGTTTTGTCGCCTCTTACGACAGGCCGCCCGGCCGCAGGAATTTGTATTCTTTCTCCGTTCCTGCACGGATAAATGGGCAGCAAGCAGCTTGAGGGAGGCCTTTGTCGAATGACAAGCTGAGAGGGAGACAAAACTAGATACCAATTAGCGGATTAAGTTTTCTTGTTGTTTCAGCAATAAAGGCTATTTTTATTTATTTTATTTTATTATTTATCGTCGTAAAGTGAAAAAAAGTGACAGTACTGTGATTTATTATTATGTACTTTATAATTATAATGACTAATTCAAAACTTGTTTATTTATACTAAAAAACGGTTTTGGTGTTTATATATCATGTGTAAGTGTATTCCTGAAGACAAATCAAAGTTTTTTTCAACAAAAGTGACATAATCTTCTTTACCAAATGTATTTTTGTTTTTCCCATTATTCATTCAAAACTTGTTGGTGGACCCTAAAAACTTGTTTCCTAGCCCAAATAAGAGGTCTAGTGTCTATATATAAGGCGTATGTATACCCCTAAACTTGATTTTCGTGAAATTCAGTGTCCATTATTGTAAAGTTGAGCCGTAATTTGTTATTTAAGAAATCAATGATTCCGCGTAAAAACATATAGTGAAAGTATGTGTGTAATAACTTTACCCTTTGATTGTTATCTTCTTCAAAGCTTCGGGGGTATAGCTGACCTTATATGTTTCCAAAATTGCTTTTTGTATTTCAGATATACTGAAATCGTTTAGAGATAATTCGGGCAGAGTATACGTTTCAGGTACTGCGTCAATACTCTTCAGTCCTAAATGTAAAAATAATATTAGTCAAAATTAAATTATATTCGAACAGGACTCTTGTTCATACAAGACAGGACAGGATACGTTTTTGATAAATACGTCAAAAGCATGCTATTTTATTATCTGCTCTGGATTTTTAATGATAATTAAGAAGCAAAGTCGGAACTATAACAGAAGATGAAATAGAGTTTGACAATTTATGTATATATAATTTTTAATATCAATCATTACCAACGATCATAAGATAGCCTCCGTGGTTAAATGGGCTATGTTTTTGTTGGCCTAGCTCACTGGAATACAGCCTGTGCCGCGACGATGGCAAGAGACCCTATGGTATGTCATTAGTGCCTTGGAAGATGGGTCGCCCCTTAGTATGGGACGCGTCTTGCGCTGATACTTTGGCAGCGTCCCATCTTCCAGCTACTAACATGTCTGCCGGTACAGCTGCTGCACAATAGGAGGCCCTAAAACGCCGCGAATACTCAGCCATTGGAAATGCTACATATTTGCGGCTTCTGGGGTCGAGACCCTGGGACCATGGGGGCCTGAGGCGCACAAGCTTTATCGAGACATAGCCAAACGTCTGGTGGATGTCTCACGTGACCAAAAGACTGGTTTATACCTTGGGAAACGCATCAGCATTGCCATTCAGCGAGGCAATGTGGCCAGTCTTTTGGCAACTGACAGTGGTCTGGAACTAGATTTTATGGTTTAATTTTAGTTTAATTTATTTATAATTTTATTTTAAATTAGGAGTCTAGGGTAATTTTTCTTATTTGTATAATATAGGTTATTGCCGTAGATTGATCAAAATAAAGTTACATTGTTTTATTATTAGATATAGAAAGAAATAATTAATTTATTTGAAGAAATAGCGAAGTACTTACATTGCTAACATGTATTAAAAGTAACATATATTGAGTATTTGTACCCCGCATTTTCCGCAAACAAGGTTTGCACTCAGCTTGTTGCTGTGCCGGCATAATGTCCGACACAACGCTGATTTTCAGTGCAAACCTTCTTTTGGCTTAATACTAAACTAAAATATTACTTGTAAATTATAATATATACATACATACAATAAATAGTATAAATATTTGGTTAATGTTGTGATTCAAATAATAAAAAAAAAAAATATATATATATATATATATATATATATATAAATATATATATAATATATATATATATATATATATATATATATATATATATTTAATATTATTAACATTATAATATAAGTTGTTATAGAATAAAATTCAACATGGGGAAGTAAAATGATACTTTCCATTATTTTTTATGGTGTAGCTATCTGAGATCAGCATCAGCAGCATAACACAAGCGTATCTTGGAGATATACAATAAGGTGTGTTTATCTGCTGATAATTTGATTTCTTAATAATTTACTTACCAATGATTTCAGAGATCTTGTTAAGAAACATTTCATCATCTTTGTATAAGTTGAATGCAACAACATTATTGTACTTCAACTTGAGACAACTTTCTAAAACGTTGAATACAGCTGGTAAGGCTTGAGATTTTATCTTACTTGGAAGATTTTCATTCCTTGGATTGAACTGTAAATCACACATAAATATTATCTTACGCTATTCGCTTAAAGCGCCACAGATTACTGATTTTAATGCGTCGTTTACATTGTGCTCATTTCTAAGGTAGCAAGTAGGAAATTGATGATGGAAGTAGGTAGCGCAAGTATATAAAAGCAACTTATTTGAACATGAGTTATTTTTTTTATTGCTGGAGTTCAGCGGCATACAGCCCACTTGACGGAAAGTAGCTACCATCATTATGGACATTTGCAACAACAACGGTGCTGCAATGTGCTGCTGCTCTCTTAAGAGAGACTGGAACCTGGTATCTAATCCCGTAACACAACTCGAGGTTGATATTGCGGCATATTCTAAACCAGGGGTGGTAGCCATCCAGTCGGACAAATACCATATCACCTGGCTTTGAGTTATTTTCTCGCCTCTTACAGGCTGCCGGGCCGCAGGAAATTGTATACTTTCTCCGTTCTTTCACAGATAAAAATGTTACTCGCGCTTTCAATTTCCCGCAGCACTTACCTATTACCGATATGGTAGTGGGCATACCAAACGAGAGCTTCAAATTTAAATAGTTGCTGATTTGGTTTTCAAGTTCTCTAGTTTACTGTCTACTATAAGTTTAAACACATCATATTGCTCAATCTTGTTTTCAATACTCACTTCATTTATTTGTCCAATACGTAGTATCAAAGCTGGCAGAGTGATGTCACTCCTTCCTTGACATATTTTATCAGTAGCAGAAGAAATATATTCGTCGATAAAAGTTTTAGAAGAATAGTTCAGCACAACGAAGTGACTGTAAAATGTGGTTAGCTGTTAATATAAAGTACAACTATCCTCTACAAAGACTTTAACACGTTATTGACTATTCATGGGATCAGTGGGCTGGTTGGATAAGAGATCTCTATGGTGATCCAGCATGGCTCGCCGTTTAGGCACCTTACCCATTGAGATCGATGAGTTGAGCTCGGTATTCTACTTATATTCCTCAGGAATTATAATATGTAGATTGCAATATAAAGGTTCTTTTCATTTTTCTAGTTTACAAACATTAATAGTAATGTCGAAAAAATAATTATAATGTAAGAGTGTTATAGAAATATATCTAAAGTATGATACTACATTAAAAGGCCTGTATATATACCTTATATATATATATAACCATTCTATGACTTTACCTACGTCACATGAATGGCATAGGTACATCAAATTCAAATAGCCGTTTAGGATTTTCTAACTTGAAACTACTAGATTTTCATGCCATTTTGTGAGCAATGTAGCTGTTTTTCTTAAAGCTTATTTGTAAGTTTGTTTATACCGAAAATCATTCAGCTTAACACCGGAAATTATTTAATTTTATAATTTTATTTCTCAGTATTTAATGGCTAAAAAGCCACAAAGATCTATCACTTAACTCTAATTTTGAGAAGCAATATTTTCATATTACAGAATTTGCACACTACTGTTTTTGGGATTTCATACACATTTTATTATGCAATTATCATGCTCGTCTAAATAGACGAGCATGATAATATGTCACAATTACCAAATTTTTAAAATGGTGAGTTAACTACATATATTGATAAAATTACACTGTAAAAATTATTCCACGCACCACTATACTATAGGGACATTTTGAAAGACATTCATCAAAAATATACAAAAGTCATCAGCAAACAAAAAGGAAATATTTTAGTAACTACAGCGAAAAGAACTCATATTAGGTGTCTTACGTCAATTCGCTGCACATATTTCTTGATATTATATCCAAATTAGCAACAGTTCCAACAGCTTTATTGAATATACCAGCAAGATAATCAGGTTCAAATCTATCTTCTGTACTTGTAGTAGTGAAATCTTGAATAATAAAAATACCAAGTATAGGACCCAGTTTGTTGCCTTCGGTGAGAATATTTTTACATCCTTCTTTAGTATGTACATCATCAGTAATAATTTTAATTGTGACGTTGTTTTTCTTCAAAGAACTGAAAACAAAATAAAGCCACGTCATTATATACATAAGATCCGTGGTAGCTTAGCTGGTAATTGCCCTTGCACAATCTCGCGTTTCAGAACAAATTTGAGTTCAAATTCTGGCGGAGACTTGCACCATTTAGACAATTTTCTAACTCAATGTGCATATTCTTACAAATAACCACGTGTTGATGTTGAAAGAAAAGATTGTGGCAAAACCTACACATCTTGATAAACCCACCAATCCGCTTGGAACGCTAAGGGCAAAAACAACGTGTTACCAGCCTTTATACCAGCATATGATAAGTGGATGAGATAGATGCCAGGGCCTGTAAAATGGCTAGGCCAAATCCTCGTGACCCTGCCATAAGGGCGAAGGTCGAAACACCGAGGGTTTTCAGAGAATATCCGTAGCCGCGTTGTGGCAATAGGACTCCTTGCTTGCAGTACTAGTGCCACCCCAATATAGCAACTGCTACACTTCCCATCGCGTTTCTCCCACAATGTAGCCGCTATTCCCCTCATTAAAAATATCAAAACAATTTATTGACAAAAAAATATACAGAAATAATGCTTACATAGGTTCTGCACTAGGGCTGGTCTATATCTCGGGACACTAAGTACGTATGTGATTGAATTAACAATTTTTATCTCTAAAATTAAATATTTTAATGTTTTTACTGCTCTGCCCTATACTAAGATGCAGTACTTCAGGACGGACTGACATAATGTTATGTCATTTTTTTACTAACTCTAGTGGTGCAAAAAAAGGGGATGCGATTGAAAGATCGGATATGAGGGAATAAAATAGAGCGTATGGGTCATAGGATCAGCATAGAAGGATGGAATAACGAAAATGTACTCCTAATAGGGGAGGGGTGTGGGTAATCAAAACTTTCACTAATCGCACGAAACATGGTTAACTCAAGGCTAATGATTTCACGCTGATACTCTGTGAAAGTGTAGTCAGTCGAACCGACTCTACTACGTAATAATTCTGTTTGCTCGAAAAAAAAAGATCGTATATAAATGTGACTGGATTTACGTATGTATTAAATTTATAAATTAGTGTAAGTATGTTTATTTAAATTGTACAGTCCTATCTTTTCTCTGCTCCACATCGCCAGTTTAGTTAATATTTTTTTTTTTTTTTTTTTTTATTGCACGAGTTCAGCAGACAGGCAGACGGCCCACTTGATGGATAGCGGTTACCATCGCCTATGGACATTTGTAACACCAAAGGTACTACTAATGCGCTGCTGCTCTCTTGAAGGAGACTGGAGCCTGGTCACTAATGCCGGAACACAACTAAGCTAGGTTTTTTAAGCTAGGTTGCCTGGAGAGTTTGCTTTTAGAAATAAAGCCTTCTGTTGTTTTGCCTAGAAATATTGTAATTGTGCATAAAGTTTTTCTATTTGTTTATTTTGTTCAGCACTAACGTGTTATCTATCTAATTTTCAAATTTACTCTACGAAAGTTTTTAGATTAGTTCAATCATAAAACTAGACTTACTCAAACTTGATGTAACTATAGCCAGCAATTTTAGTAGATTTCAAATGTACCACCAACTTTTTAGCTCCTTTCTTCACCAGTCTATCAATTAGCTCAATTCCAAGTAGACTTTCATTACAAACTATTAAGTAAGTTCCATCAGCAGAATATGTGGTTCTGAAAATATATAATTTTTTCATTTTTTTACTAAAGTTGTAAAAATATATGTATATGAAATGTAAAAAATATTTCTGACAATTCCGTCTGGTTTGTTCTCTTTGAATAGAAAAAAATATTTCAGACGGTTTTGGGCTCGGAACTTTTGACAGTTCATTATCAAAATTAAATAAGGCTTCTTAGGAATATGGCAAAAATAAAACTCTTCAAATATTACATGTCGTCTGTCTGTCCGACTATCTACAGTTGTTGCAGCTTTCATTCATCTAGGCTATATTGATGGAATGTAGAAGCTTAATATAAATGTAAGGTGGAAAATATATAGTTAGAAAAAGTCGGTTAGATGCAAAAGTTTCATACCGTAACTATGTACTATATAACTACATGGTAAATACAAAAAAATACACTTTAGTGTCTGTGGACTCACAATTACCACGTAAAATGTTTTAATGGTTACTACCATTTATACTATATAGCTTTAACGCAATATTAATTACCTGGGTATAACCTTAAGGCAACTTTCCAAATTCTCCGGATCTTCCATTCTGATTAGCACTTTTCCCTTTTGCCTATTATTAGAAAGAAGTCTGAAAGCTCTAATTACTTCTAACGGTGAATATACTACTCGGTTTAGTGGCTTAACTACACCCGTGGCTATTCCAGTAGCAATTCTTTGTTGAAGTAACTAAAAAAATAAATCGAAAATCTTTATAAAAATTATTATTTAATACAGATGTAGATCAATATTACATTACTCTTATTATTATCTGACTGTACTATGATAACTTTTAGAATCTATTTCTCAGTTTGTCTGTTATAGCACCATGTGAACGACTACTACTGAACGGATTGAAATTAATCTTGACACAAACCTACGCGTAACTTATAGTCCTATCTATCGGGGTAAAAGTATCATCAAGACTATATTTTATCCCGACAAAGGGCATTATTTCGTTAAGAAAGAAGAATATAGGTAAAAAAATAACGCAGAGATTGCTCTTTTTGGTTCCGCGGTTACAATTCACTAACAAACACTTTATGTTATGACAACGTGAACAAAGCTTTTTGGCATTACTAGTTACAAATAAACTTGTACATTATGATCTTTCTTCAAAATATCTTCAATTAAAACATAGTGAGTACGTTGCGGTCTACCAGTACCGGCTATATCAATTAAATTTATATGCCGAAACCACCTTAATATGACTCTTTCAACTGTCGTGACTACATTTTACAATATAATATTATAATACCTTCTTATCCTCAGCATATTCGGGCAGGAATATTGCAGATAAATTTGTTAGAATATAATGTGTTATATGATTTAAACAGCTCATGCCCAAAGAATCAGTGACACTTGTGTCATATTCGCACAAGTCTAAAACGATTCCAGGATTTGTAACGATTTTAACAAGGGCCTGAAACGATAAAGATGTACAAATATTTGTTAGTAAAAATAGTAGGCAGATTAGAAATTTCCTCGATAGTCTTGAAATACCTTTTAAGTGTTACTATCATCAAAAGTTCAGCTAAGTAGTAATGCTCCTTATTGAGCCATGGAATATCGCACTGTGGTGCTTCAACACTTATCATAAGATCACTAACTACGAAACAATACTCACCAGACAAAAATAGAGTAACTCCCGCAAATACCAATCCACAACATTTTACTGTAAATACAAATCCACCATATATTTTTTAAATAGTTTCTTCCTCTTTATTGATACTACCTGAACTTTTGGTAATAGCAACACTTACAAAGAATTTCAGGAATAATGGATAAAATTCCTCGTCTACCTACTTCTCAATATCACTTAAAATCAAATTTTACCTTTCGGCATGGTCCACTTGTAACGTTAACGACCACATCATAAGTTATATCTGACACAAAAGTGAAAGTTTTTATTCCTGTAAGCGAGTATATATGATTCTCTGTAAATAAAAACGCAAGTAAACTCATTTTGCAAACATCTAAATAATTTGTGTGGTCATTAGTAAGTACCATATAAATTATATGTTCGTTTTCGATCTATATTTATATTAAGTATAAGTATTATAAGAAGTAATGCAGAATAAGTGAATGACGCTGAATCTTTATAACAGCAAAGTGTCTGTAAAGCACTGCTGTCATCAAGTATTATAAGCTAATGTAGCAGTGAGATTGTGCAAGAGCATGAAGTAGAATAATGCAGTTGAAATAAGCTTTGAAGTATATGTAAGTTAATGTAATATATAAAAACAGTGTGATAAGGACGTGTAATGAAAGAAATATGACAAATTGAAAAATTTAAGTGTTGCATGTAGAGAAATGAATATAGAAATCAAAAAAATATATAGCAATTGATAAAGTCAGTAACAAGACTATCACATGATCAAATTGAAGATATTTGAAAAAGTCAATAAAAGTATTTAAATAAGGTATTATGAGAAATAAAAGTGATGAACGAAAAGTGTTGTCAAATGTAACAATGAAATCATTGTCTCTGCCTACCAATGGAAACAGGCGTGACAATATGTATGTATGTAAATCCATAGCATTATTTGTATAATAATTTAAATAGGTACATTGCAATGGTTAATCAAAACATAGCTGAAATGATCTTTATTAAATATATGATACGATAAGACAAATTAAATCAATAGTTAGATAGTTTAGAAAAACTTTTATTGAGAGTTTTAAAAATTTACCTTGCAATTGCGGAAATAATTTCATTAAGAATTCCTTCTTTTGTAAATCACTTACAGTTGCATACACATCGCATTTCAGTGCAAAAGCAAGGGAAATTATGGCTTGACCAATTGCGTCATCAGCACCATTAACAAATATTCTACCACCCTTACCAACATCAACTTTCATACTCTGTAAAAAATAAAAAGTGTGTTTAAGGCCACCTTTATTCTTTTGATAATCTATATAAATAAAAATGTAGGCGCGCATAACTTGAGAATGACATTACCGATTTTGAAGAATTTTTTGTGTGTCTTTGATTGGATTCCTGGATTATTTAGATTCACAATTGGAACCGGTAAGTAGCACTGGGATTGGGCTTTTTATTGCAGATTTTCAGCAGACAGACGGCTCACTTGATGGAAAACGGTTACAATCGCCTATGGACATTTACAACACCAAGGGTGCTACCAATGCCCTGCTGCTCTCTTAAGGGAGACTGGAACTGGTCACTAACGCCGGAACACAACTGAAGGTTGTTATGGCGACATATTTAGACCAGGGGCGAGAGCACCGAGTTGGGCAGGTGCCCTACCATCTGTCAGTGGGTTGTTTTTTTGCCTTTTACGACAGGACGCCCGCCGCAGGAAATTATATTATTTTTCGTTTACTGCACGGATAGACACGGATAGACGCGAGCTGGGTTCCTCCTAACCTCCTGAACCGATTTGATGATTATTTGTGTTTGAGCGGGTTCCTCGGATAGTTTAGATTCACAATTGGGCCAGTGGGTGACGTTAAGATAGAGTACTAGATTTTTATGAATTCAAGGCAGGACAACATCTGCCAGGACCCCTTGTTATTAATAAACGTTGATGTTTTTTTCTGTTATTATATAAACTCACAAATGGTATAATAATAACCGCTCATAAAAATATTTTGTGGCAAAATTGCCACAGATCCTTACAACCTGTAAGAGAAAAATAAAATAGGGACAACATAAACGAGGAGAAAAAAAAATATTATCTCAATTTTATAAATCAGAGTCCAAAAAAGTTTATAATAGTAGAAGTTAAATACGACAGTCCTGAAGTGGTTTTCGTAACTAAATTATTAAGATGTCAGTTGGTTGTCAAACGTGTTCATGAATAGATTCCTATTGCATAATAAATCAGACTGAACACAATTGTTAGTTTTCAAATATATATTACATTTCTTACCAAGCAATAGTAAGCATAAATGTAAGGCAGTGGTACAGTTGCAGCGTCTTCAAGAGTCCAATGATCAGGAATCGGCCATAGTAAATCTGGGTCAGCTTCTACCATATTAGCTAAAGATCCTCCACTAACCAAACCCATTACCCTCCTTCCACTGTCAAAATTTTGTATGATTAATAAAAAAACAAGTATAATAAACAAAACAATCAGGATTGTAATTATTTTATTGCAGGAAATAGCCAACAGATGTAACAGGATGAAAGATAGTTGGGAACAGGGAAGCTCCCTATAAAATTTTGCAACATCAAAGGTGCTAGCAATGTACGTAAGCCAACACTAAATACGAATATATATATAAAATATTAGCTTTTTGACTGACTATCTGCTAGCCTTTAGTCTATAATATTGTAATAGTTATTTTATTTTTGAGTTTTTTGTATTTGTCTGTTTTGCGGGATTCACATAAAAGCTACTAGGCCGATTTTGATGCGATTTTCGTGAATCAATAGCAAATTGTCAATCGACATCTGCGGTATTTTTTATCCTGGGAATCTTGTGAAAATTTCCTGGGAGTGGTTAAAATAAGCCAGAGTGAAAAATTGATTCCACTACATGTTTTCACTGTGTTTATTAGACATCTTTATTAGAATCGTTGTAGTTGTCAATGCCTTTAGTGGCATTATTTCTACCGGGTTTTAACGGGAGTTTCCGAGATAAAGTATTTTCTTACGAAAACTCTTATTGCCTTGCTGGAAATATCCTTCATCCCGTAATCTATATCACCTGTCCAAGGTAGCCGATGTTGCAGACGAATTCTAGTAGTCAATAAATCAAAAGTAGTAATTAATAAAATTCTACAGAAGAATATTAAACATACCTTTTATCAATCCCACTGAAGTCCATACCGAAAGCCTTGTTATTCTTTATAATCTTCCCAGTAGCATATTGAGTATCTACAACTGATACTCCACTGTAGCATACCTAAATTGATTCGAAGTTGAAATGAGTTCAATAAAACGTATTCCTTAAAGGTCGTTCCTTAACTTTTCAATCATTAGATAAAACTATCAGTGGAATAACCTTACTAATTTAAAAGTGGAACAATTCAGCTGTTTGATTCAGGCAACCGTTATTTTTCCCATTTTATGTTTTATCTACAGCATAACTTTGTCTGGTGATTGAAAAATCGGCCATAATTTAAGTGCATATTTATATGGTTAGTTATAGGTATTGATTGCTACAATTAGATATAGAAATCTCCAATTTTCTTTAGTATCGATAGTATCAATTCTTTATTAAATACATTTTTATAAGTTCATGAAGAATGAACATCCAATCCTAGAAATATTTTTATAAAAATTATACCCTCTCTAAGCACTTATTTTGACAGCTCGATGACGGATCAATTAGTAATAACCGAATGCGTTACCGACTCGATTTGTTATAATAATCCACTCCATTTATAAATAAGTTTTAATCAATTTAAATTGTCTGTATATTTTTGATTAAATCGTGTAATAAATATAACCACATTTCAATTAACAAATTTCATATATATTAAATAAACCATTTATAACGGCACTCATAAAAATATAATAATTTAATAGTCAGTGCGTTACATAACTCATAGAACATATAACGCACCCACAACAATAAATTACTAGAATTTTGTCATTTTATTATGCGGGTTTTACTTTCAAGAAATATGTAACTTGATAGACATGCAAGCAGTATAACTAAATATAATATAAAATATAAGCATAAAGGAAATAATTAAATTAAGTAATTATGTAGCAGATCATTGCCCGCGGGAAGCGTTTCCAGAAGGCTGGTTGCATTGCTACACTGTATGGTAATGCTTATCTATTATATCAGCTAGCCTTGATATGAGCCAGCCTTCTGATGTAAAATAGTTTCAAACAGTTTCTTGCAGATGTTTTTAAAGAAACTCTTTGCCAATACACCCCACGGGCCCGATCTTTCAACCCAAAAATATATCCTTTTTTAAGTTCCATAATCTTATCAATTAGTACTTTAATATCATTGTTACCTTAATAGGATTTTTTCCCAAAGATTTTGTCGACTCTATCCAGGATAAACTAGTAAGATCTCCAGGAATTCCACTTACAAGCTCCACATTGTAGGTTTTGTGAATTTGTTATTATTAGTCAAGAAATAATAACCTCCCCACATACCCTAAAATAAGTTTTACAAAACTTAAAATAAAATCGCTTTCTTGTACATCACTTTTAAAATATATTACAATATTAAACCTTGGTTTCTTATGATCCTATTCATACAGCAGGTTCTTAAAAAACCCTAGAACCTACTTTAGTTCAATATGAATAACACCGATACGTTCACATCTCTAAACTTATGTCGCTAATAATGAGGATTGCAATACTGAGCCGAAGCATGCACCAATAAGAACATTTTCTGACCTAATGGGCATATTGTTACAAATGGACAAAGTGTCCTACGGTGAAGGCAATTATCGTGATGAAACCTGCACATAATAGCCATTATTACCATCTAAACTAATGCAGAAACTAGAGTCCAGCAGTGGGACGTTTATGAGCTACTGTTATAGTAATGTTATTATTTCAATTATGACGTTCAGATGAAAATAAATGATCTAAAGACTACAATTTACCTTTTTCATTATATTAATCGTTAAATTTTTCTTAAGTTGTTTTTTGAAACTCTCGTTTTGAGGTTTAGAAGAGTAGCAGAAGTCATCCACCAAAATCAAATTAAGTTTATTTCAAATGTTCTATTTAATTTCTTCACTAGACCTGTAATAATTAAGGAACATCTTAATTTTAGTCGATAGTTAAATGATGTATGTGCAGGAATGGGTAGATAAGAACTAATTATTGCGATCGGGCAACCTGTCCACAGGGTGTAAAACACACCCTACAGCTAGGTGGTAGGTCATTTGCTTATTTGCACGCCTAGCACCTCTAGTGTAGAGTATGTCGGCATTACTACCGTAACTTCTGTTTCGACAATATATAATATAAAAGACCTTTGATTACAAATGTCCATAGGCGATAAGTAACCACTTTTCATCATCAGGTGCATCGTAAGCCTCTCCTTTGTAAATCATGAATAAACAAATTACTTTTTAAATTCTAGGTTAATTTATACAGATATCACAATACAGAACAAGAAACACATTTAAGAAAATAATTACCAATTAAACCACAGTAAGGTTGCCTTTGTGATACTAAAACAACACGATTCCCAAGCTCTAATTCATTTCGTATTTGAGGCACCCAGTTAAACTGATCTTCATGAGCAATATTGATGTATGATTGATTATCGTCAGATGCTAAAACTTTCTTAATTAGTATCACAGTCTGATTCTGCACTGACATAGAAGTAATTATATTGAAGAAATCATGTTCTGATGGCATCTCTGTTGCGTGTTCTTCAAATGTTAGTATGAAAGCGTCGTCTGGTAAATTTTTAGCAAGTACTCGCATTTTCTGTAAATTTATATTATAGTACATTAATTGTAACACTTTATGATAATATAAGTTCTTATGGTTCCTTATGAATAGATGGAATCCATACGTCCGAATACGTCCGTATGAAATTGGATATTCGCTTAGACAACATTAATTAATGCTTATAACGACAGCCAGTGACGTTGAATGATTGGAATGCATGTGAATTACTTTGGTTGATTACCCAAAGTAAAAGACAGATAATATGTACCGTCTAATATCAGCATAGTAAACTACAAAGCACTCAGATCGATTATCGTGAAAGTTACTAGATATAAGTGTTTTTTCATGGCAAACGATTTTATGCCACCCATTTTACTTTAACTCGCTAAATAGGACTGCAGCGCATTAACTTCTGTAGCATTTAACTGACTGACATGAAAATTGGTAATAATATTGAAAAATTGGTAGCAAGTCAATTAATATTGAATACGATAAATATTTCGCTATAACTAGGAACTAGGTGCACTGTAGTCTACCATTCCTCTATCTTCATCCATCTTCTTCCATCTACTCTGTTATATACCAATATTATTATACAATGTTTGAATATTCATATATTATTGTATCTAGCTAATTAAAACTGTCAGGACATCGTCTGTCACTTTTGCCAGGTAGTTCTTTATGGCCTGTGAATTAAGCGCCTATCATCATCATGAATAATGGTAAGCACGGATTTTAAACAAAACTATTAGAATGTACCAAACATAAGCCAATATGTTTTTTTTACTGAATTGTTTTATAACTAGATTGGATAGAGATACGAAAATAATAAAAGTGAACTAACGTACAAATGTTGGTATTTAATCTACATTATAGCAAACTTGTTGAGGTCAATGAATTAAAAAATGACAAAAAATTCACGAGGCCCAATTCGAAATAGCAATTAGAAAAACTTTTAGAATGATAATTGTCTATATTAGAATGAACTGTGATCTTAGAGAATGAAGTAAAAAGTACTGAACGGTTTCAATGAAACGCGATACAAATATAGCTTATATCTCGATAAAACACTTGGATATTTTTTTCCCGATAAATTACATATTTTCTTTCTGATAGACGATTATAATCAAAAGTACCTATTTCTTTGGGCCACCACGACCGTTATAATTGACTAAATTCCTTAAGGCAAACGAACGAATTTTGTCAGGCATTGCTAGTATTTAATAAGTAAGTGTGATATATACCTTTTCATCTGCCAACAAATTGTCGACGATCAAAACATTTAGCTTTGGATCAATTTTGTCTATACCAGTATTTGTATTTATGAAATCAGCTTTTCCAATTTCGAATGATGCTTTTTTAATGGCTGCTGATATTTCAGGAGCTGGTACAGAGAAAGCTTCTCCAACGTTTACTTTTGTACTCGATATATTATCCACCACAATTTGTAGGTTTACTTGTAAAGCAGTGTGAAGCTGAAATTATATTATATTACATTAATAAAAGCGCACCCACATCGCAGTGCTTTTTGTGGAGCAACATTTCTAAGACTTGGAACATCCGTATTTCTTGGATTTGGGCGAGATCCGAAACCAAAGGTTACTGGTTGTATAATTATGTTGCCATACTAACGTTGTCTAACTTTGGAAACAGACGTCATGTGCTAACAATTGACTAAATTAATTACAGAGTGTATCATGCAAAATGCCTTCTCTATAGGGAAATACATATCAGCTGTCGACAGAAGGTAGTCGCAGAAGTAAAAAAAAGCCACCTATTGTATCGTGTTGCTCCACAAAAAGTAATGCATGCATCCTAAAGTTGTATAGTCTTTTTCTCAAATAGAGGGATATTCAATATGAATTTATTTTTACAATGTAATGTAAAAACTCATAAGTCCTTCATCTAAAATAAACTAAATTATAAACTTAACTACATTCAAAAAATACTTTATAATAAATTAACTAAAAAATTGCCATACAACGAGGGAATGCGGCCAGCATTTTGGGAACGCTCCCCACCGACAGCGATTTGGACTACATCTTTTACTTGTAAATTTGTTTATAGTAGCATTTAATTTCTAAGTTTTTGTTTGTAGTGTAATTAATTAATGAAAGTTAGAGAATAACTAAAAAATATGTACAATCTATATAAATAAAAATAATTCTTAGTATGTTTGTCTTCTATGCATTTCTAAACCATTGAACAGATTGTGGTGAAACTTTGGTAGGGTGCCCTGAGGACGTCCGCGACGGTTTTTGACCCAAAACACAATATACAAAAAATATTATTTCAATGTATTTTGGGTGCAGTAAATATTAAACAAATATTATGAAATAACACCTGTCCAGCCCAAGAAGTTTTATTACTTGATAAAGTCTAATGTTTAGGAACTTGCGTTAAAGATTTATTGCAATTATTTTGTTTGCAAATTGGAATCTATATTTTCAAATATTGAGTTAAAAATAATATTTAATAAAAATAATTTAAATTTATACAGTAACGCTTCCAGTGATTTGATGAGGGACGAATGATAGTGTTTGCAGTACATCAGGCTCTGTTCTGCAGTCGGTTTGTCGGTGAAAATTAAACCGTTTATTTCAACTCCACCACAACTGAAAATCACACAAAACAAATGACAATAATAAAAATCGGCTAAGCGCGTGTCAGTCCACACACACACAAAGGTAACAAACTGCCACTGTTATTTGGTTACAGAGCCGCCAAAACAAGTAAAAATCCCATATTATATAGCCTTGGTCACAAACAGCGAATACACGCTGCGAATGTCTATTTGCCGCGAGTATCCTCTGTATGTGAGAGGCTATTCGCTGCGAATAGTCTCACTCACCGCGAGATGAATTCGCCGCGATTTGAATTGAGCATGTACAATTTTACTCTCGGAGAGTGCGCATTCGCCGCGAGAATTCGCTGTGTGACAAGGTATTCGCAGCAAATAGCCTGCGAATAGGCATTCACAGCGACCAGCAGTGGTGACCGCGGCCTAAGCGATGTAATCGTGGCAAGCCGCTCTCACATTATGCGCCGCTCGCGCCGCGCTTATGGCGCCCCTCTACTCTGGACAGGTAAACACAACCAACAGTTTGTTTCGGTTAGCATGCGAGTACAGTCCTGTCACGGTTATAATGCAAAGCTCGGAAACATTTACTCGCAGTGCTTCTATTCTATAATGTTAACTTTTTAAATATACAATGTGCTACAAATAGTAGTTTCATTACACAACCTATACACCACAGTAGGTATTTAACGACCTTTTTTTCAAACGAATATTTATATAAATTATTTCTTTACATCGAATAATTATAGTTATAAGTTAAAGGTTAGAGGGTGTTAGTGTGATTGATAAAAAAATATGAATTTGGTAGCAAATTCTTCAGCTTGTTTAAACAAAAAAATCTGTAAGTAATATTGTTATTATTTCTGAACAACTGTCTATCTAACGAATACCTCACATGCTTATGTAGTTACAAATCATCGCTTAGCTACATGTATTGCGGCCATCTTTATGTATTGTTTTCAAAATTTCATTATACTGTTATGTAGCAGCAAACAGAATAAACCTGTTTGCCTTAATTCAGCCCTATATTTTATTCCATGAAGTTTTGAAAACTAAAATTGTTTTGATAAAATGCCAAACGGATCTATACTAATTCACAATAACACAATGTGAATTTCGCCCTGTCTGTATGTTACGTTCTCACGAAAAAACTATGCGAAATATGCCCTTTTGGCTGAAATTTAGTATATACATATCATCCATATTGAGAGTGTAGATAGGATACTTTTCTTTCGCTAAATGAGAGATTTTATTTATTTGTATAGTCAGAAATTACCTGGAGCGAGTATACTTAAATAAAATTTTAATCCAATAAAACCTGTATGAATGCTTGTTCTCTAAATAAACTGGCGTTACTCTCCATAATTTTCCGGGGAATAAAGGCGCGGGAAAAATCGTCTCCATCACCATCATCATAATCATCCGAGCGTCAAATTCCGGTTGCATTTGGAGCGTTCATTCCGACGCCTAGGGTCCGCTTTCCTACTTTACTACTGCACATAGCGCGATCTTCAGCATCCCCCGTTTTGAGACCATTGATGTTGCTTGTGTCGCTTAAGTACAGGCATCGATTCACTGCCATACAAAAGGTCAGGTATACTGATGGATTTATAGACGTGTCCTTTTAATTTAACCGGCATTTTGAGATCACAAATGACACCTGTCACCTCACTCCACTTGAACCAAGCTGCTGAGATACGGGCTTTGTTTTCATGATCAATATCCCTGCGGCTATTGACCATGCAGGGCAAACCATCTATTTACCATTATTAATACTTTTAGAAACTTACGTTGAGCAATCATAAGTTGGGTACAGATTAGCTTCCAATAAGTCATTCGATACAGCAACTTCTTTTCTGTGACTCTCAGTATCGATTATTAGTTTTTAATTAATTTTGGTGTTGAAATACCGTCATGATCTCTTGCGAACGCATTAAACTGGATTAGTGAGTCTAGGAAGGGAATCCATTCTTTTGTCCATTTGATACTTGCTTTATTCCTTCTCGAGTTCATCGATTGTATTGATTGAAATTTGTTTCTGAGTAAAGAGAACAATAATTAAATAAAGAATATTTGCCATCAGCAGATGATAATTATAACATCCGTGCAGGAACAGACAAAAATACAATTTCCTGCGGTCGGGTGGCCTGTCCTAAGAGGCGACACCACAACCCACAGTGGGTGGTAGAGTATCTTCCCCTCTGGATGGCTACCACCCCCGTTTGGATAATGCCGCTATAACAACCTTGAGTTGTGTTTCGGCAGAAGTGGCCAGGTTCCAGTATTTTTGAGAGAGCAGCAGCGCATTTGTAGCACCTTTGGTGTTGCTAATGTCCGTAATATATTGTAACCACTTTACATCGGGTGAGCCATCTACATGTCTGCTGAACTCATGTAATAAAAAAAAAATAAGGATTGAAATAAATATTAGAATATCAGTAAATTCATCAATAGTAAGCAGTGTATCAAAGTAAATCCTTACTTGTAAGAGAACCCTCTCAAGTTCATCATAGTATAGATATCTTCAGTTGTAAGAGTTATCTCATGACTTGTTGCTTGCATTTCTTGATTCTGCATTGTACGTGATAAAATATCTTTTGGTGCTATTGCAAATATAGTTCCGCTTACAATGGCTGAATTTTCATAACCAACCTAAAATTTTAATTCTAATTAAATTTCTCAGTTAAATCTGACACGCAACACCAAATTTTAACCTTGTTTAGTGTTTAAGGGTATTTTACAATTAGTTTTGGATTTTTACATATTTCAACGTTATAAAAAAGCTAAGAAGTTTGCTGTCAGTTATTATCAATATTGAAATCTTCACAGTGATGTTAATAACATGCAAAACTACTTAAATTATACTAAGATCTAAATACTATTGCTATTTTTAATAATGTAATTTTATTACGTACCTCAAATCGATTATTTCCCTTGTGAATCATAATCTGCAGTTTTACAGGCATTTTATCACTAATAGTTACCTCGGAATGGAATTCAATATCGCTAAATGCTACTGACAAGGAATTACGATCTACAATACCCTTGTACATAGCCAATGTCTCCCAAATAATTACTAAATAAGCAGCTTCGGGGAACACGCAGACACCTTGAAAGAAACTAAAAACTTATACCCACTTTCAGGAGCGCTAAGAATCTTTATGTTCATTGTCGAGTCAATTTGTAAAACTCTAATTTACTTGTCGCTTCTATAATTTATCTTATTGGAGACTAAATACTAAGCTTTAGCTTTTATCATGTATATGGACAGAATGGTTAAAAGACAACCAGTGTATGATAATAGTGATAATGGACTAGAAAGGTCAAATAATAATTAAATGAAATAATCACCTATATTATATTAATCTCCTTAATAAAGACAACAAGTAACGTGTTACTGGACACATTATTAGTTTAAGTAATATATATAATTTTTTTGAGGTTAGATTTCAATTACTCAAGTATTTTCTAGATTAGATTGTTATTTTAATGTTGTATCGCTAAGATACATCATTTATAGAAAAATAAACAAAATTATATATAAAAACAAAATTATATGTATTATTGTAGAATTAAAACAGTTATCAATGAAAATAATGTTTATTTTGATTAGACGACTTACCATCTCTCACATGTCCTACTAAATAACTAAAATCATCGTCATGAATTGAGATAACGAATTCACGTTCAATTGCTACAACCCGATCTTTTGAATTGTAAATAGCTTGAGGCCTAAAAGAAAATGTAACATCTTAAACAATTTATCCTTGATCAAATTAAATTTATAGTAATAATTGAAAATATGAGTATTTAAAGAAGATATAGGTAACCGTTTAGGGAGAACTAAATTTTGTTTCACTTCCAATTTGTCTGTAACCCGTTTCACCATTTGCCATTTTTAAAAGCAAATCTATCTATATATACTCTATTAAACATGCAAATAGTTCCGAGTTTATACAATGCGTTTAAAAATGTGAAAAAATCAGAGGGACTAATTCTGACCAGCAGATTTCAAAATGCAACTTTTAGATTTTTGTCTGTCTGTCTGTTGGAGCATCTCGTGAAAATTCCTAAACTGATTTAAATGAAATTCCAACCGGAGATAATTTAGGATACTTTTTATCCCGATAAATGACATAGTTCCATGGCATAGACAAAAATAGCCCAAAAGATGGCGCGGCGATCACATCGTTCTTGGAAACTAATGAACAAGTATATAGATACAACTCGACATAAGGCTGGTTAAAGGCACAGGTTGATTCACACAATGTGTAAATCTACCCGAATCAACATTTAGGATACGTTTGATCCTAATAAAAGGAGGTTTAGTAAAATAGATTGCGCTGCAATTGCGATGATGTAAATAGCCATCGCTATAATTCAATATAAAATACGTCGTCAGATTGCCCACATGCCATTCATTAGGTACTGCAAATCAGGTTGGCTGTTACTTTTCTTTGTTTTGCTGTGCAGTCGTAAACACTATATTAATATAGTTTCTTGTATGTATGTATGTATGTATAATTGCAGTGAATTCAACAAGAGGCTAAGTATTGAAGGTTTATATATACTAAACATATAATTGATTTTTATACACGTTACATAGAGCTACTACTTAGTTCAAATATATGTGTTTTATGCTCTAATTGCGATTGAAATGAGCATTGTAATTTTGTTTTCGTCAAAAGTATTAAAAATGTTACACAACTCATTTATCCAAAATCTTCAATTATGACAAACAATAAATATTTATTTTTAATATAAACAACGTGACGATATGCTTACCAATCTTCACTGTGTTCCCATTCAACTAAATGCGACAGAAGGGGTGTTTCTGTTGATACTGGGTATTCTATTTTAGGGTACAGCATCCCTATTTGAGGATTGTGGCCAGCTTCATATAACCTAGAAATAAATTTATATTACATGTCTTTTTTGAAAATGAGGTATGTATATTTTTTATGGTCATTATATTAGGTAAGACTTTTAAAGAGATATCTATTGTAATATTTAAGTGTCAATCGATACCATTAATTAAACACACAACCCTGAAAATTCAAGCATATTTCAACTTCATAGATATAACAGTAATACCAGCAGGATCCAAGCACATTAATCCATAATTAAGCAAATTAAAATGTGTCCACACTGCCGCCCTCAAACAATCTAGGTTCAATTTAAATTTTTAACCTTTTTAAACTTTGTTAACTATTTTGTACTATAGCAACACTGGTGCGATGCAACAGCAGCGCCACCTCTTTGTTGCTCTCTTTGCATTATCTACATGTACCACATAAACTGCTCTTATGCAATAAATCATATATTTTATCAAAAACTAGTGTGTGTAATTGGAAATCCTCGGAACAATCCCCTACAAACTCGATACTCATATTATGGGAGTTCACAAAAAATGATTAGTCGATCATCTTGGGCCGTCCGCCATATCGGATTTAGAATAACGTCATTTAGCTAATCATGCATTATCATTCACGAAATGTGTATGCAAAATTACATCTCATTTGGTTGAGTGAGATTAATTACATTCAGTTATGGATTTGACCCGAACATACATACAAACCATGCAAGTAAAATATAAACAAAATATTGTGAAAATACTTACTTCCCAATCGCCTCTAAGAAAAAAATTACAGGCTCAGCATGACTTCGCCTAGTAAGCGGGATGTGCAAACATTCACTCAGCGACCTCTTTAGAATAGCCTGTAGTAGACCGTGCGGTGCGATCTCAATTACTACAGCATCTGATGGAATTAGTCTTGAAGTTTCTTCAAAGAGCACTGGATTCTGTAAAAGTAAAGATGACATTATTCAAATCTTTCCTACTAACTAGAATTTTATTGCTAAGTGATAAGTGAATGGCCCGCCGGATAGAAAATAGTAACCATCTCCTATAGATATTTGCAAAAGCAGTGGTATTATGGCATGAACGTGCCACCGGTCTTTAAAGAGTTTTCTTTTGTTCTCATCTTCTTTTAATTATTTGGGGTCGGCACAATATGTCTTTTTTCCATACTCATCTATTCTGACGCGCGTCTTGTGTCACACCACATATCATCATACCATCCTTCACACAATCCATCCATCTCGTTTTTTGTCTCCTTTTATATTTATATCCATCAATCTTGCAATTTAATTAATTGAACACTGTGAAGAATATTTAATGATAAAACTGAATTTAGATAGCAGCTTCCTAATATATTTAATATTGGGAATTTATGGCGAAATATCGCACTGTAAATTTTTGGTTTAGCTTGTCATTACTGCGACGTTAATATTTTGTTTACGTGTTGTGCACTGTTTTCTAGAACTCTATTAATGCCTCTAAAATAGCTATTTAACTTACTCCTGTACTTAAAAAAAGAGACAGAAAGTGACATGTATCAAGTAAAAGAATTTTCAGTTAGGCGTGTTGATATTAAATATATTCGTATTTTATAATAAATGTCTTTATATATTCACCAGTAGGTTATTGGTGTGGTATTCTGCTGATGAATACTTGGCACTTAAATCATTCCATTTATCTTCAGGTACTGATGTCGAAACCCATTTTTCGCTACGAGGCTTAGGGTCCACGATTACTTCACTAAGATACTTCAAGAGACCAGGACCTGCAAGACAGAAATAGATAATTATTTCTAGAGATTGAGATTCAAATATTCATAGTGTATTAAGTCTTCAAACTGCTTGTTAAACGTGTAAATACTGTTAAAAAAACTCAGTTATTTCAATAAGACCTGAAAAATTGTGAAATTAAAATTTCGTGAGCATGTCTATCAGAGGTGATTCTTTTTTAGTCAAATTTATTAGTTTACAACTAATTTTCATCGCCGGTAAAGATTGCAGGTCTGGCTGGAAGCTTTTTGCATTAGGGTGGTGGCGGACGCCGTGAGGAGAAATAAATCTACGTAATGTTTATCATTACGTCGATTTATCTCTTAGTCACTGTCACATGTGGAATATATAGACTTGTCGGTGTGTTAATATATTTATGTAATTATATACACATACAATAGATATAGCATTTATTATTTTATGTACAACTTATACAATTTTAATTTTAAATTAGACTTTAAGTAATTTTAAGTAGTATAAGAGACAAGCCTTATTTGTATTTATATATTATATGTGTTTCAGATGCCCGAACAGTATCGGAGGTGAACATGCAATTAAAAAAATCATCAACGCAACGGTGCTAAACTCGATATGCTTTTCCATAAAACACTAAATTGTGCCAACTCTCCTGCTGATTGGTGAAACGATGTCGAAGTTTATCAATCAAAAATAGGAAAGATTTCTCTTTAAAATAGGAAAGACCAAAATAAAAATGTACGTTGTAGTTAAAGTGACACTTACCTGCATTAGCAATATATTTGGAATGGTAAGCAATATTGGAGCATGGAACTTCTTTAGCGAAGATGCCTTTGCTAGTTAATTCAGAAACAAATGCCTTCATGACATCAACTGGTCCAGAAATGGTTGAAGATTCAGAACTGTTATGGCAAGCGACTTCAATTTCCGGTGGACAAAGGTCAATTATCTACGACAAATGTGAGGTATAATATTTAGGTCTAATTAACAATGTTTTATTAAGTGTTAAAATACACTGAATCCCACAAATATGCAGAAATTTAATATCATGTAAGAAGCGACCATTTAAAGCTTCATTAAACTTTGCATTAACAATCCTACTTACTGTGCACTAAATACTTGATGTGCATACAAGAAAATTTAAAATGAATTTCGTATTTATTTCACTTACTTTGTCATAACCCAGACCAACAGCGGCCATTGATCCACGAATGAATGGAGTTTCAAGTGAAACTAAGCCACGGCTGTAAGCTGACAAGATCATTTCTTCAGCTGTAAAGCATCCATCGGCGTAGGCACATCCAAGTTCTCCTACGCTGTGGCCTATAATTTTGAAAATAATTTGATGAATTCAAATTATTATAATCACACATTTTCATACCAATTTACACGATATGAAATATTACTAATTAAATGTTTTATAACCTACCAATTATGTTATCTGGGACAATTCCCATTTCTCGCAGGATATCCGTGAGTCCAATTTGTACAGCAGCAATGCCAACAAAACAGTTAAGAATATTATCAAAAATAGTTTTGTCAGGTTCAGTCAAAATGCGAATGATGTCGACACCTTTGGGCTCCAACACTCTACGGCATCTAAGAAAAGAATTACAGCGAAAATTAAAAGCAGATATAAAGAGGCTTATTTTTATAGTCAATAAGACAAGAAACTATATTCTTCTAATATAATAATGAACAGAACATATTAGCTCTAAAGTACGGATTGTACATTTACGAATTGCCTTAGAATATTATTTGAAAACGATTTTGGAAAAGAAAAATCCAGGAATAATACTAATTGACTATATTTAGCTGGGGTTTCTCTATTTTAAAATATTGTTTTAAAAATTATTCTTAAGGATGCAACTTACTTTTCAACAGCGGCAGAAAATGTTGGTATTCTCATTAAATCAGCACCCATACCAGCCCATTGTGAGCCCATTCCGCTGTATACAAACCATATTGGTCCGGCAGAATTGAGACAATACTCTATGCTTTGGGACAGGCACACGGTCTCTTTTTTCTCGTTAGTATCTTTAAAAATAACACTAAGTATGTAATTAAAGACTCTAATTATTAGTCGTGGTAGCGTAATGGCTAGCGCATTCGTCGCACACTCAAAGAGCGCGGGTTCGATCCTGGCCGGAACACATGCACCGCTTAGGCACATTTCTGATCTAATGTGCATATTGGTACAATTATCACGTGCTAATAACGGCGAAGGAAAACATCGTGATGCAACCTGCACATCGAGATAACCGATGTGTCAAATCTGCCAAGCCGCCTTGGACAAGCGTGGCGGGTTTTATTGTCCGTTCCCCTATAGTAGGAGGACCAAGCCAATATTTGTGGACTATTATTATTATATTATTATAGGCCCTCCTGTCGGGCAGCAGGTGCACTAATGGTTGTCCTATCTTTCATGGTACCAAAGATATCCCGACATTTTAATATCTATCTTAAGTTGATGTTAAGAACTGGAATAAACTTACCCAGTACAGTATAACCTCTGCACATATGTCCAGAGACATCGTAGTTATGGATGTTATGCAGCATTCCGATTTGTTCCGGATCAATTTTGCTTGTATTTAAAACTTTGAAAATCTTTTGAACGCAAAAGTCTTGTCTGCCAGATGCTAAGACTAGATAAGGTATACTGCTTTTGTACCGGTCATGTCCTTGAGAAAGATGATTAAGATATTATGCTACATACGTCACACCTACATACATATATCTATGGGAGCTATGTATGATGGTATGACGTATGCACAAGTCTAGTCACCGCAGCGGCCAAAGAACTACAAAATCTCTCTGTCTGTCTGTCTGTTACGCTTTCACGGAAAAACTACGGGAGGACTGGATTGGTTTTGCTGCAGTTTCATACATAATTATGTAGTTTTAATACCGAAAATGGACACAGATACTACATGCCAGGAGATGGGGTAGTTTGCAATATAATATGAACTTAATCTACCGGAGATAAATAGCACTAATATAAAAATGTAATACAATATAACCTATATTAATACTTGCTCTTTAAATAAAAGGCTAAGGATTGTCTGCGGGGCAGCCATGGGGTAAACTCTAGTACTGTAATAAATCTATAAATAGCTCGAGCTGGTATAATGGGTTTAAAAACGAGAAAAAAATTAGGGGGCTAATTACAATTTTTAGAATTTTTGTCCTTCTGTCTGCCTGTTAGAGCATCATGTGAAAGCTACTGAATATATCTGAATAAAATTTATCACACAGTAAGCTTACATCCTGGGGCATAAATAAATAAATACTTTGTATCCCGATAAATAACGTCGTTTTCGCGGGATAGTCGAAAATATCGAAAAAGTGGCGCTGCGATCGCATATTTTGAAAATTACTGAAATACATGAATGAAGCTCGACACAGAAATGGCTTATATACTGAATCAACGCTTAGGATATTTTTATCCCGATAAATGATGTTGTTTATACAGAAAGATGGCTTAATTAAAAGATGACGGTGCAATCGCGTTTTTATGAATTTACTAACAAATACCGACGTTGTTATAAGCAACATGATATTCCTTGTATTTCAAATCAGGTTGGCTTCGACACACTTCTGTGTTTTGCTGCGCAATTGTCGCGACTACTTGACTTAGATTCTTTTTATTATTATATTGTTACGACCTGAATGCAGACAAAAGACAAATACACATCTGCCGTACCCGTAAACATTTTATTACCTTTTCTTCATTTGGACTTTTTCTTTCTACCTTGTGTTTAAAATTTGTACTTAGAAAAAAAGCCCATTGTATATTGTAATCTATTATGGTAGTCATTAGTCAGGTGTGATTCAAAGAAATTCAGTCTCCGCGGCCGAGATACATAGTGTATCTGTGCAGTATAAAGCAATGCCGCAATGGAGAGATCGGCAGTCGAGCGATAAGTAAAAGCGAATCAAGACGTGTGTACTACATTCGGTAATCTATTTAGTGACGGACTTTGCGCGTGTTGTTATATTTGTACCTGTGTTATAGGTGTTTGTATAGTTATAATAAATTCTACAATAATTCCAACGGCATTTTAATTCGAGTCCTGCAACTCGTAACAATATGTAAAAAACTGAATTAAGTTTTTGTGTAAGTAAAATAAAGTTACTGCCTAGACATGCGAAGTTGCCGCGGGACAAACTTTAGTAATTAATTAAAAAACGGTAAAGAAATATTTTTTACCTTAGGTTTGTAGTGTCCTTTCAATAGTACGTGAATGTTATAACCGCTGTATGAGAAAGTGTTCAAAGCACAGAATCCTCTGTTGAATTTAGCATTTTCGGTTAATACTTGGACCATATTGTTGGTAACAACTGGAATGTCATTCATTGGTTCATTATAATGAAGGTTGGCTGGAAGCTCACCTCTGTGGTATGCTAAACAAAGCTGAAATCAATATTATTTTTTATTAACATTTTGCATACATTTATATTTTATTAATAACTTATTTTAAGATATTATTTAAATTAAACAAAACGAAACTTAAACGTCGTTGTAAGTTATTATAATACTAGCTGTCCCGCGACTTCACGTATAATATTTTTCTCAAAACCCAAAAAAAAGAAACTAAGTTCTCCTTACAACATCAGCTACCTGCCAGTGAAAGTCCCGTCAAAATTGGTCCAGCTATTTCACAGATTAGCCAGAACATCCAGAGAGACAAAAATTGTATTTTTGGATCTCCTGGTCCGAATAATCGTCCTGATTTGGACTCATTTTTAATTTGACATTATAAACAGACACTTCAATTTATTTATCTGTATAGATATACACTGAACCAACTCTGGAGCTGACACCAGACATCCAGACCATAGTAAATAACGGAAAGTTCGTTTACAAAATCTGCCATGCTTGCGAACAATGACTTACTTTTGTTAAGGCACATATTCCGGAGGCTGGCTCACTACACCCCATATTGGACTTCACGCAGCCGACCTTGATTGGTTTTTGTTTTGCAAAAACTTCGCCAATAGCCGTTATTTCATTGCTGTCTGCTTCAACGATTGCTGTTAGATAAATTTCAACACGCATATAATAACATTAACTTAGATGCCATAATACGCCAATAATAAAACTACGTTTTAACTGTTTTAAGCTTGGTATTTTAGTTTATTTTTATGTCGCCGTCGGCCAGTTTTAGTAGTCGTGATCACGGAAGGAAAAGATGGTAAGAGTAATGTTTACGTTTGTATTTACCTACCGCCTTTTTGTTAATTTTAAGCATTTAATTTTGTTTATGATTATTATTTACTATACGGGAGGCTAATTTAATTTTAATCCACTAACATAATTTAATTTATATGTTGCGAAGCATTAGTATATTAGTTGGTCCATGATTGTGCAGATCTCACATCATCTTATCTTAAGCGCGTCATTATGATGTTAATTAGTTATTCAGTTCATTGAAATCTTACAATTTAAGGACCGAATATTGCATTTTTTAGAGGACGTTAGAGTTAGGAATGAATAAAAAAATCTCACTTTTTTGCTTATAACTTCTTTAATTTTTAATTTAGGGCAAAAAGTTATATAAACATATTCGTAGGAAAAACAATTTGCTATAAATTATGACTTCACAACTTTTTTTGTAAGACGCATAGTTTCCAAGATATCGCAAAAAAGTGTTTTCACCCCTTTTTCCAAGATGGCGGCCGGGGACAAGGGTGGCGACCCCACAAACTTGAGGTTATCCTTCTATTGACCCCCCACAAATGTCCCAAAAATAAAATTGCGTCTTCTAACAAATGCAAAGCTCATGTAACATTTCAATGAACTAATTCTATTTCTATGCGGTTAAATTTCAGTCGTAACAACTTACGATTTTTTTTCAAATTCCAAATTCAAAAGTTTTTATTCAAAATAAGTTCCATTGAAGAACAGTTTTTAAAGGTCATACATATAAGTCAAAATTTAAATCTGCTTCCTTTTCTATATTCACCGCTTCTCAAATTGTTATCGCTGTTTAAAGGAGGAGAAGCGGCAAATAACTCCCCAGCAACACGTCTAGCTAAAAAATATTTTGTTTCTACCCAATTGTCTACCTTAGGCTTTTTGAAGTGAAACTTTTATGTAGAGAGGTCTTACGATTTTTCGCTCACGAAAAAGCGTCACGGCCGTGTGTTCTAATACTTACATTTTTAAACTCATGATATCTTTAGAACGGAATGTCCAAATTGAATAGTTCAAGAAGTTATATAAAGGTATTGGAAGCAGTTTTGAATATGAAGTAATTTATTTTGGCAAGGATGAATACCAAGATACAATTAAAGAGCCTTTTCTAGCGGTGGCATTTTAATTAAATTTTTAAAATAAAAGAACACTTATTGTGGCATAACTATAATAATTAACCATATACGTCGCGACACTTTTTGTAATAATGATGTTTTCTACAAATGATAGTACATTATTTTATTCTATCATCAATAGTTTTTGCAGCGCACACGATTTTAGGTATTTTTTAACATCTTTGGTTACATTATTGGAGTTTTAGTAAGGATCTCTATTTTTTTGTAAATATAATATAGTCTATGTCACCCGGGGATACTCTAGCTTACCAACAGTGAAAGATTTTTTAAATCAGTTTAGTGTTCGGAGCCTCTTCAATGCAAACAAACAATCTAATCTTTCCTCTTTATAATGTTAGTATAGATATATTAGTAATCAATCTCTTTATAATATCAACTAGTCTCAGCTGGAAGATCTTCCTTTCTGATTAGAGATGCAATAACATTCCTTGCAAATATCGAAACACTCGTAGAGGTACATAGGGGTACCCTAGCAAATCCCTAAAAGGCTAATGCAGCATATTTGGGACCCAAGTCTGTAACTTTCACAAAAACATCATTTCAGTGCGAGTCAAGATAAATTCAAAATTGATTCAGTATGGAGCTGAGATGATTCATAGACCCAAAACCGTCAAAAGTCACGATTCTAATTTGATTGCCAATTTAAGTTACAGACTCGGGGCCCTGCAACCAGAACCATTATCATTAGATTCATTAACTCGTTTATAGCCTTCAATAAACATAGACATGACATATGCGGAAAGCATTAACTGATTACTAAAAGTTTTATATTCACCTGCTCCACAACCTTCTACGTATTCAACTTCCTCTGGTAATACATCAATTTCCGAATAAAAAGCATCTAAAAAGTCTTGGATTTCTGTTGGAGTTCGGATTGGTAAGAACTGCTCCTTGATTGAAGTTCCAAAATTACTTTTCGTGTGATAAACTTCCGCATAGATTCTGTAAAAGTTTACTTTCATATTAAAATTTTATTGTATTTATTATATATTTATTGTATTATTATTTATTGAAGATATGATTAGGTCTAAATTATTTAGTCATTCAAACATCGTAACTTTCATCTTCTTCAAATTAGTTGCCATACCCTCGTTCTTAAAAACTCGTCCATAACCATTTCAATCTCGTGTCACTGTTTATGACACTTTATGATACTAAAAATATATTTTAGGTAATTAAGATTAATCGATAAATATTGATAATCGTCCATGATGATTAATACACTTATGATTAATTCACTTTTGTGTTCTAACATAGAATGTCTAGATGTCAGCACAGTTGAATTAAACCGCACTATGATCTAGAATCTATGAACCACTTTCAACTAAGTAGTTACTTTACCTTATTTATATTATACAATTAAATAATTAATATAAAAAGTCGATTAACCTCGTTACGCTAGACAGAGCATTTTGTACAAAAACATGACTTTTTCCCTTGGTTTGATAATTGACATTTCTTCACAGACATTGTTCCCTACAAGCTACACTATGATTTGGTATACAGTGTGTTTATTTTTTCAACATCAACCGATTCGATACTTGACAAGAGCAAATGATTGTTCAAAAATCTAATTATACCACTTGAGTTTTCGTTAAAATCAGCCTTAGTCCTGAAGGCCCACTTGAAATAATCATGTATGTGTATAATTTTATATATTTATATTATATATTTTCTATCTATTTTAATGCGGCCAGCATTTTGGGCACGCTCCACACCGACAGCGATTTGGAGTCAATTTTTTATTTATACATATAATAATGCTTTTAATTTTTCAAATAAACAAAATAAGGCATTTTTGCGTATACGCCTATTATGTTATCAAGCCCTCGATATGTTTATTTTTCTTTTGTTTTGAATTCCGAGGATGAATCAAAAGTTCTTAAAATCAATATTCAATTTAGTCAAAAATATTTTATTTTTCCTCATAATGTAATGAAATGCATTTAGAATAACTTGCTTCTAACTTCCTTATTCCTTGCGAAAAAAAATCTTTTTGGGTTGTAAGCACAGGGGATTGCGTTAAGAGCAACTTCCGATCGATGAGCGGGAGCGTTATCGTGAAGAAACAGCACGCCCGACGTTTACCCTCGACGATTTTCTTTAATCGCTTCAAGCACTTTTGGAATTAAATTTGCATAGCAAGGCGCAATAATGGTCTTTTGACATTTCATCAATAAAAAGCATTCCTTCACTATACCACAACACAGGCCATAACTTTGCCAACGGTAACGAACTGAAAAAATAATTGAAAGTTGGTATGAATATTGTGTGATTGACACTCTTTAATGTGAATATTGAACTCCTCTCAAAAAGGTTTTCTATTATATAGTTCTAAGAACTTTTTGATTCACCTAGGTATACTTCGGTGTACAATAATTAGTTATCTATCAATATATCTTACCGGTTCGCATCCTCAGCTCTCTGTAAGAAAAGCACGCTGACAGCATCAGATCTTACGTAACCATCACCATTTTTATCAAAGCATTTAGTCTTGCCATCCGAACATAAAAAGCCAGCTCTGCAAATAAATAATTAATTAAGATTATACGATTCATTTCATATTTCAATTGGCATGAATCAATCAAAATGATCCGTGTAAACACATACTAAAAGATTCAATGTCATTGAACACCGTAGTATTCTTTCAGTTTTGTGGTTTTTAATCAATTTTTTTCAATCTTGTTGATCCATCGTATATGTTGGGCTTTTTCTAATTATGTAAACATGAATCTCATAAGATTTGAAAAATATTGAATAAAAAACATGTTTTGGAGAAAAGTCTTTTACGCAGCTTACAATAGAATGCACTGGCAGAAATCGTCACGTGAGCAAAAGTGGTATGCCCGTTTGAGGCAACCTTTAACGTAATAGTTGTTTATGATATTAGTTCGGTAAGATGGTTTTTCAACAAATTTGCGAGAAAATAGTTATAGTAGGTGAAACAATCGTAAATATCAGTCTAAAAGTCACAAAATTTTTTGACGTTTCTATTATGTAAATGGCGTCATATGCGTGTGATGAAAATGAGAACTATATTTTCGTCTATTTTTTCTAAAGTATTAAAGTGAGACAAGCGTATCGATTAAAAGCTCTTCTAAGAAGGTTCGAATATTCAGCTAGTTTATTTTAGTAATGTAAAAACTCTTTGGTGGAATTCTTATATATTTTTATACTTAAGTACCTATTGTACCGCACGTTCCATTGTGTGGTGAGGAACAATGTATACAGGCATTTACTCGTAAATGCATTTTTGAGCAAATGTGTTGAAAATAATATTTTTAAATAATAAGCCATGGTTTGAATATTTTAATTAATATTTACTATAAAAACCGTATTTGTTTTTTGACTGGTGGCGCCAAGTGTGATTACACAATGTGTAACGAGTTTAACTTTTTACTAAAAGATTTTTTATTTTGTGGTACTTTTCTTTCGTTATTAATACATTGAATGTATGTATTTATTTCGAAATGGAATCTTACAGCTAGCTTATTGAAAGTCATGAGTCTACCACCGCTTGCAAATCAATTTTAGTTACTGTTAAACGAGAAGAAGTGGCGCAATAAACTCCCCAACACCAACATATATTTACTTCATAATTTTAATAATTCGTCTTTTTAACGTATTTTAAAAACTAATACAAGGTTTCTCAAGGTCATTTAGAAAATTTTTGTCGTATAAGAAGCTTTCTCACATAAACGTTGCTTTATTACTATTTTTAAACTTGTTTACCGAAACCTTTGAACATCTACTGACATTTTGTTCATTGACATCGATAATGAACTTACCTTGTAAAATTCAAGCTAATATTAGGATGCATGCACAGATTACAGCCTCCGATGATAGCAGCGTCGCACTGTCCATCTGTTATCGCTCGGAAAGCGTGCTCCAGGCAGGCAGTGGAACTTGCGCAAGCTACATCCAAAGAATAAGAAGGACCCTTGCCATCAATCCAGTAAGAAATACGATTCGAGTACATGCTTTATTACATCTGAAACCAAAAAGGATTTTTGTTTCTTTATGAATATGTGTTCGTAGCTTATGATTTTTTTTACAGTTATTTCTTTTATTTTTTGTCCCGTTTCTATTTAAATCTCAATTTAATTATTAACATTGTGATAATATATAAGAAGAGATGACCCTTCAGAGGCTGTTATGAGGACTTCAAGTCTATCCGTAAATCAGATTCATGCTTCTTGGATGTTATTGGTAGAAATAGATAGAAATTAAATAGTTACGTTTGAAAAAACGCGTTGCCAGCATTAAGAATGTGATAAAGGCAGACAAAGAGGGACAAAGAAGATGGAATAACAGGATATTTATTTTATGAGTTTAGCAGACAGGCAGACCGCCCAACTGATCGAAAACGGTTACCGTCGCTTATAAATATTTGTAATACCAAAGATGCTACCAATTTGCTGCCGCTCCTTTATGGATGGAATCTGGCCATTAATGCCGGAATAGAACTCGAGCAAATATCTTACCACCAGGCCATGGGTTGTTTTTGTCATTTTTTACGACCAGCCGCCTGGCCGCAGGAACTGGAATTCTTTCTCCGTTCCTGCACGGATTAGATAAGATAGGGATCATACAAGAACAGGATAGAAGTGATTGGATAGAGAAGACGGGATAAGAGGAGGGAAAGGGGGCCATCCGAACTCTCATTTATCGTGCAAAACACGATTGGTTCAAGGCTAACCATTTGACGTCATTATTTTGAGCCAACTTTGAGAGCTTTAATCAAGTATGATCCTAGCATGGTTTAACCATGCTTAAATCTAAATTTGGGTATATACACGTAAAATTTTCTCTGTGAAATGTAAAATCAAAACACTAACATTTATTTAATAAAATCCTCAAATTGGATGCTAGCTTGAGCAGGGTAATTGAGGCTGAATCTTCTGGTTGGTCCTAGTTCTCTGCTCAACAGACCTCATACAGTAAAAAGATGATGACAGTTATGACTCACCCAGTGACACCAAAACCATTGCGTAAAATATTCGAATAAATATAAGTCCTTTCTGATTCGGAGAAAGTGGATCCGATGAATACACCAACTTTTTTACCCCGAAGCTGAAGAGGATTGATGCCTGGAAAAGAAAATGCAATAAAAACATTAGATGGAAAATATTGTGCAACGTTGGATCATGGATCCGCATAACTAACTGGTTCGAGAATTTTAGGTTAAGTGGTGTGTGATATTTGTTTAGGGGAATTCACGGGAGTAAAAAATATGCCAAATCCTGCACAAAAACCAGTGGGGTCATAAGCACCACTAATCTACGAATCCACTTGCAATGGAGCATCTAGATCCTTTCCTGGGTGCGTGGCACAAGTCGTTTGGTGGTACTTTGTAGTCTTTGAATTTTGACAAACATACTAAGGCAAGCATGGCTTGTATGTAAAGTTCATCGAGATGTATGACTCAGATGCGAAACCTTCACTGTTATTCGCACAGAGTACAGTTGGAGGCAGGTTTCGTTACCATACATACAAAAGCAACGAAAACGAAAACCAGCAGCACATATAAAACTACCCACATCAGCATTAAATGTAAGAATGCAGCAAATATTAAACATTAGTTTTTGCCCGCGGCTTCGCTCGATTTGAAGTAATATTTTATTGTTGACAGAGTGGATAACCGACAGTCTATCTATATATATCTATTTATTTCTTGCAGGAACGGAAAAAGAATACTAATTCCTGCGGACGGGCGGCTTGTCATGGCAGACGATTAAACAACCCTCAGCAGCTACAGCATTTGCTCAACTGGATGGCTATCACTCCTGGTCCAAATTATGCCGCCATAACGACTGGGAATTGTGTTCCGGCGCATCAGTGGTCAGGTTCCAGTTTCCCCATCGAAGCCAGCAGCACATTGGAAGCACCGCTGGTATGGGTAATGTTCATAGGTGACGGTAACCACTTTCCATCAAGTTGAGTCAGCATTCTCCAAAGGACAGCTCAAAACAAAATTTTAGGAGGTCGCTCCAAATTTTTCAAGATTGCAAAAATCGCCGGAAACGGTTTTTTTTAATTCAAATTATTTTTCTCGGTACGGTATAATTTTATGGACCAAAAAATAATACGTTTCTGAAAGTCTCAGTTCAAAGTCTGAATTTAAAATAGTCGCTATATTTCTTTTAAATGTACTAGTGCATTATACGGTTGAAAAACGAAAGTAATGCACTAATACTTAAAAAAAAAGATAAGCGACCTTTTAAAACTCAAATATTAACATAAATGAAAAAAATGAAATCGTTTTTGAAATTTTAAACGGCTTACTGATGTGAGATATCGATTGCAATTTTTAATTGTATTGTTACGACCAACACCGATAAAAACACATTTTATTACCTTTCGGCATTTGGACTTCTTTTGTTTACGTATTTATTGGCATGCGTTTACTAATTATCTAGAGAACAGTCCATTATTTTATTGTAATCGTTTATGGCCGTTGCGGTTGACTCATTAGCCAGGTGTTCGGATTTAAAGTACAAACTGATTCTATGAAATTCAGTCCACGCGGCCGGACGGGCATATTGCATCTGTGCAGTATAAAGCAATGCCCCGATTGCGAGATAACTACGAGCGAAGCAAGACGTGTACTACAATCGGGAAACTAAGAAGTGACGGACTTTGCCCGTTTTATGGAATTACCAACTTCTGCATTACGTTTGGACTTGTTGTTTCGGTTATATTTGTACCTGTGTTATACGAGTTTGTATAGTTCT
Organism: Dendrolimus punctatus; assembly: GCA_012273795.1. Classification (NCBI taxonomy): domain Eukaryota; kingdom Metazoa; phylum Arthropoda; class Insecta; order Lepidoptera; family Lasiocampidae; genus Dendrolimus; species Dendrolimus punctatus. The sequence continues at coordinate 1,291,511 of CM022542.1, forward strand.
AATAACCTCTATAGTAATTCTAACGGCATTTTAATTCGACTTTCGCGACTCGTAACAGTATCATTATCGATTTTTTATGTAGCAAAATAATTCAACAAATTGAATTAATTTGCTACATAAAAAATCGACTCGAATCGACTCGATAGATTTGGCATCTATCATCAAAATGATAGATGCCAAATGTGGTGTTATAGAATGACCCAACTATATTTAGAATGTCTCTCACCGGAATCGTAAATAGCGCTGTAAGTGTGCTCTAGTAGCTTCCTGCTCATGGGCTCCATGGCGCATGCCTGTTTATAATGGACCCTGAAGAACTGGGAATCAAATTTGTTCATGCCCTTGACTTGGCCCAAGTGCTTCGGAACCTCGGGGTGGTTAACAATCCAGCGAGAGTCTTCAGCAGTAACCATATCCACCTGTAAAAGATTTCTTTGTTAGGTATACTCTTTCATTATCTTCCTTTGGTTGAGTGGGCTAATCCTTCGCTGCCCTAGCTAATTTTTATATTTAATATATATACATATGTCGGAGGGAAGCTATAATTATTGGATGTATTGTTGACTGGATGTATAACGCACAATATCATTTGTTTACATTATAATTACTTCTAAAATTCTTAATGTAATTTAATTGAATTTGTTAAATGTTTCTATAACTTAAAGATCCGTTCTAACCTAATAAAAGTTATGAATATTGTAATTTAATAAACGACCAATGAGAGCAGAGCATATGGCGGAGCGGGGTCAGACGCCCTCTATACTTTGGTAGTATCTACTTCGGTAGACTGAGGAGTTTTTGTGGCACATTGGGTTGAAGGCAGCAGGTCGAATTGGACCTTAGAGTATTTTTAAAGAAAATGTTTTAAGTTAGAAGTAGGAGCGGGTGCCCTGACCCACTGCTCGGTCTAAACTATGTTAAAATGTCTCTTAAATCTAAATTAAAAGTGTATAAACCGTTGGCCTTGTGTTTTATGCTCGCATTTTATCCTGATGACGCCCACTTAACCTGCAATAACTAAAGGAGATGTCGTGAGAATGAGGCCGTTCTGCGATATATATATATATATATATATATATATATATATCTGATATGATTCTATGTATTTAAGTATTTCTTTGACTCAGGTTAAGAAGACCGCCGTTTGTTTTACCAAGAAAATTGTCTTGTTGTGCATTTTGCTTTGAGGGACAATGAAGTGTTGTTTATGTCTTTGTCTAGTTTGTCGATGTTGGCGCAAACTTTTCGATTGATTATTAGAAGAGTTTAAAAAAATAGTCTAAGTTCTCTAATCTAGAGTTCAGGGCTAGTTTTTAGTTTTTGTGTCTTGTTTTATTTGTCGTTGCAATTTGTCATATTGTTACCTAATTATAAATCGACAAATAATAATCTAAATTTTCAATTTTGCTTTTTTCATTCAGTATTTTCAATCAAAATTATCTATTGTTTCTGGAAATATTTGTGCAAACAAACGGATGTGTTAATTGATGTTTGTTCGGAACAGCGAAGCGCAATCCGCTATTAAAAGTTTTTCTTGATTAATTTTTAAACTCATCTTATTAATTATAAACGATATTTATTTGATAAAAGTTAAGAAATGTAACGAGTGATTTTTGAAGTAAAAATAATCGTAGGAGTTAGTCTTAAGGATTTAATTATTTCAAACAATACTGATTTCTTACAAAAGTAAAAATGTTGAGAGATATGTTTTAAAATTAAAATCAAACTTTTCAGTCTACAATAACTATTCGAAGAAACTAATTTTAGCGAACGTCAATTTTGTGACAAATTTTGATTAATAAGAATGGCGACCAAAAACTTTATGGAATCTCTTGCGTGTGGACCCGAGAGGTCAAAAACAATAAAAATCATTTTGTGAGTATAGATTTAGTTATCTGCTGTGCCTAGATATAATTATCGAAGCGTTATTGCATATTGTGAATACTGTGAATCAAATAGACAGTGTTTGCGAATTGTTTATGATTTGCTTATTTGCAATGAGCAAACATATTCACGAGGCTGGTGATGTTGGCTCTGCCGACGACACTGTTATCAAAACCTGGTTTTGCATGAAATTCGATAGACATGTATCTTCAGTAACACAGTGAATTGAATTTGCTTACTCAACGACACGTATCTATGGAATATATAAAATTTCTGCACATTTACATATATATCATTTATGTATTTATTATTAAAATGTAAGTAGTTCGTACTATATTTTTAACCGACTACGAAAAAAAGAGGAGGTTCTCCATTCGTCGGAATCTTTTTTTTATGTATGTTCACCGATTACTCCGTGATTTATGATCCGATTTACGTGATTCTTTTTTTGTTCGACGCGAAATAGATTTCAATGGTCCCATAAAAAATTTACATAGTTTGGCCAACTAGTTTTCATTTTACGAACATTTGTTTTTTCTCGTTTCTGGGACCTATATTTTTTAAGAAGCGCGGCACCATTCGTAAGTCCATCCATACATAGCTAGACACTAAAAAGTAACAAATAAAAAATAGAAACTTCGTTTAAAAAAACCGAAAGTCGGTGCAAAGTAAAACATAAACATTACTATATTTTGACAATTACTAAGAACCGAATTTAAGATGTTTTAGATAGTATATAATATATATTAATAATAATAGCTTTAGAAATAAGTTATTTTATACATTTTAGTTTTTGAAGTCGGTTTTTTTAAACGAAGTTTTAATTTTACGTATACCACCATCAGCATTATCATCTCAATTCATTCCTGTGGCTGTCCGCTTTTTAGTGATAAGACCACCCTTTGTCAATAACTAGATATAATTTTAGTCTTTAAGTTCATATTTGTATTGGTGTACAAAAATGTTATCTATCTATCTTTTATTTTTCACTTTTTAAATATTCGCTTTTCTTTTTTGAGTTAGGGTTATATCAATTACTTAATTTAATTTTTATATTTAACTTACCTTATTATAGAGATTTTCGCTAAACTCTAAAACGCTATCAGAACAAGGGAAGATTCCGGACATTCCACTGATGACGACTTCTTTCCCGGATAATGGTCGTGTATTCCCGGTTTCACCGATTACGGTATTTTCGGGTGTAGGAGCCATGGCTGTAAGTTTCGTTGTTGATGCAGCTAGAAATGCAAACTACTATAAATTAAACCTTTCGGAATTACTATTTATATGAAACGTGAAACAGCAACGAATACAGCGATGACTTCTAAAATTTTATTTGTACGGTTCCGTATATCAAATTGTTATTAAAGATTATTTGTTAATGCAATATGAGTTATAAAGTCTAATATTTGTATGATATTCTTCATTTAAATTACTTCCACTTACATGGCAGCGACCAAGAAACTTCAGAGGCAAGTGGGTAGGGTGAGTATATACCCATGTGTTTAACTAAACACAATATTTTGAACACATAATTTTGATACCTCCTTCCCTTATCAATTTTCAGCGAGTCGCTGTGGAAGTAGGCATAATTTAAATAGGTTACAGTACACAATAGTCATTAGATTAGAAATAATCGCTTCGAAAGAATAAAAAGTTTGCTTCACAAAATTAATATTTGTATTATGAGATGGGAAATTCTGAAAAAGCTGATGGCAGAGCTTCAAAATCGGCTAAGTGCATGTTGGTTGTCTCTATAAGGGTATATCAGTTTGTTTATTGCCATTATATCTAAGGCAACGGAGTTTAGTGAATGAAACTACTTCACCAACAAATTATTGTCAAATGTTTGGATTAACTTGAAAGTACGGGTATACAATTCAATCAGTTAGATTTCCCTTCTGTATAATAGCAAGTGTGACTTCTAATCGAGCAACCCAACCAGAAACTACGTCACATAAAATAATATGTTGTGTATCACGTATTAAGTCACGAGCAAAGATCACATTAGCAACTCCCACATCTGCGGCAACCTTCATATCCATGACAGCAACCAGATTCCATAAGAATAGACTGAGGGTACAGTCACGTTTACTTCAATCAGTTGGTTAGGTAAAGAACAAATTTAACATCGTCTCATGCTACCTCCGCCGGGTTAGGAGAATATGGGTCAGCCTAAGAAATACTTATCAATATCATTAGAGAAGAAAAAATAACCAGGGCTTAATGTTAAGATGTTGATATATGATCACCTTATTTTACAATTTATAATCTTAACTGGTCGACAATGAGAAGTTGCAATCATCGAGACAATGATTGCCATTGAATTAACAACCATTAGCTTCTTAAAAACTAACAATTATCAGTCAATTGCAGATTATTCACACGTATGTTAGATGGTCCTTTATTGACTAAGACTACTAATACGGTCATACATCTAGTCTCTTAAACTCACATTCCTACGCATGTAAGTGATTACACAAATTTAGTAGATTAAAACAATACTTGTATAGGTTTTATCTCTCAGTCAACCACATCTCAATCCGTCAAATGTTTCGGCTAACAGGTAGATTATAGTGACAGAGGAGGAGATAAGAGATATCTTAAATTTTATTCAAGTGTCAGCCTCGAACTCAATCGCTTGTTACACACAAGGGCCATTCATATGCAGAGAGTTTCTTGCCTAGAAGATCGATTGTTTCAAGCAAGAAAATAAAAAAAAACATTTAAACTAAACATACGATGTTGTACGTGGAAGGGCGATAATCACCTAACTGGTCATTGAATATTGATGTATCTGTGTATACAAAATATAAAATACCGTGCTTATCACCACGCTCGAAAGGCAAGTCTCGCATTCGGTTCACACTGAGTAGAACCATACTAAGATGAACTTGAAAAAATGTCAAACAAGTTCTAGCTTAGACAAGTCAAGAAATTGTAGGCAATAATCTCAATGCGATTTGTGTCGTAGGCGACGGTCGAAGTTCCATCAGGTGGGTCATAAGCCTGTTTACTTATACTTCAGCAAACAAGGACCTTATTTAGATAGAGAGAAAACTCTACTATATTAGCACATAAATAATAGCAAAATATTAGAAAAATCGGCGGTCTTATCGCTTGTAGGCTATCTCTTCCAGACAATGCACAACAATTTACTGATCTGCAATCTATTTACTTTCATCCATTACTCTATTGAACCCTTATTTCTAACGTATTTAGCTATTAATGTCTATTCTTATTAAGTAGCAACAGTACTTTTTTATACATGTATACAAAGTATTTTGCATACAATTATTTTCTATTTAAAATTAACATTTTTTGTATTTAAAAATACTTAGATTTGTCATGCGGTTCAGTATTCATGCGGTTTTCCGCACTTTCAAAAAAAGTGCGGAAGCCTCAACCAATTTGTCCGCCCACTCGTTCTCTCTGATAGCTACGTGTGCCTTCGCCCAGAAGAAATCCAGCGTCTTACTCGGTTTGATACACTGCAGAACATTTTGCCTCAGTCTCAGCTGCTATCGGGTCAAGTGACAGGATTGAAAAATAATTGGATAGGGGGAGAAAGTGGGCTGTCGAAACTCTCACTCATCGAATAAAACACGATTAGTTTAAGGCTTATCTTTTCACGCCGGTACTGTTTGATACTGTAGTATTATACCAATCGAAATGGTCCTAAGAACAATACAGAAACAAGAAAGAAGATCAAGAATGAATATTAATGATTCCAGCATGACTCCATCATGTAAAATATGTATTATAATAATTCAATGCCTTCCTGTGGCACTTCATTTGAGTTTTTGGATAAATCAATAAATTTTCAACTATGTCTTTTACCTACTCGCAAAGAAGTCGCAAATACTCTCAGTTATCAATAAATCTTGTTTATATTAAAAGTTAAAAAGAGAAAACAAACAGGTATACAATATAGAAATATCTATACACCAAAAATGTACGGATAAACGTTATTTTAATTAGGGTAATACTATTGCATAGATTCATTTACAACGGTTCTTTTTACATTTGAATACAATAAAATAAAGTAAATAATTCAAGATGTCAATGTATTTATACAGGATGGAGCAATTAACTTGGCTGATTTGAAAGGTGAATAAAAACAAAAGTAGTAGACGTCAATAGATTTTTTTTCAAACAGTTTTAAACATAGTGTCGGACAAGTGACGGCTCCCATCACCATAACGCAGAACAAGTCGATTCTGAGATTGGCCGATTTTTTTCAAATATCTCGGTTGGTATTACGGCGATAGCACTCTCTGTATTGTCCTTAAGATGACGCAGGGTCGGTGGACATTGAGTAAACGCAAAGGATTTGAGCTAACCTCATAAAAGGAAATCTCAAGAAGCCAAATCTGTTGACTGAGAAGGCGATGAAATATCCCCTTTCAAGGAGGAGGCATTAAGAGCTCCTTTAAAAGACCCATTAAACATCTTGCAGCATATGCTGTGGTTCCGTCTCAACACGATCTCCAAAATATTGAAGTGAGTGCGGAAGGCACGTTGAGCTGCCATGAAGAAGCGGCAATTTGAAAAAACATTTCGAACTCACGTTGCTCACCCGTCCGAAACTTAAGATCCCCTTTCGAGACACTCCCACTGTTCTACGAATGCCCTTCTTTGCTTGGCGCCAAATTCAAATCAGCAAACTGTATTATACTCGAATATTTTAGGGACTTACTAAAATATAAGTATAATAATAAAACTACGTTTTAACGGTTTTAAGCGAAGTAATTTATTGGATTTTTATTAGTTCGACGTTCCGAGTAAATGTAGCTACCAAAACAATTGTAACAAAATTCTAGGAGATTTCTAATAACGCGATGATTCTCAAAGGGTGCGGGTTCGATCCTGGCCGGAACGCATGCACCACTAAGTCAGTTTTCTGGTCTAAGGTGTCTATTGTAATAACCACGTGCTGACAACGGCGAAGGAAAACATCGTGATGCAACATGCACATCGAGATAACCAATGCGCCAAACCCGCCAAGCCGCCTTGGACAAGCGTGGGGGTATACTGCTGTTCCCCCTATATTGGGACAGCAGTGGGACATTTCTGGGCTGATATTGTTTTAATACGGATAAAATAGTAAAAAATGTCAGTACATTATTTAATTTTATAATGCGTGCATGCATTTATGATGCATTTACGCAAAACCCGACGTGAGACAAAACTTTCGCGCCACATATCGATTTTATGAGGTATTTGTGTGACACAATGTAATTACTTTAAAATAAATCAAACGATCATAAAGTCGTATAATTTTTAATCGATTTCAAATCGCAATAATTGGTTAACTTGGTACACGATTTGGGGAGGTTTCAATCCCTACATATACTACAATGCGAACTGTCTAATTGGACTGCTTATTTTGTGATTATTATAATCGTGAAAAGTGAAGAAAATACTATACAATTAATTGATTAAGGCTCATTATTGTTATTAAAAAATCAGTTGAAACGGAAAGAATCTTATAAAGCTATAATACTTTAAAAAAAACCCGGTTGCCACCAAGGACGCGCCCGGTTGGACGCGGGAGAATCATATACTGACACACACATTAACCAGACATTAAAATAATATTTGCAGCAAGCGCTGACCAATACTTTTAATGTTCATAACTTTCAACAAACTAAACCTCGTTACATACTGCCATCTATCCGAACATACGTGATTTAATTACAAAAACACATTGCTTACAACTTAAATCAGAACCTTAAGTATATTTGCCTTACAGTCTGCTTTTGCAACAATACTAAAACTAAGTTGATGGGACTTTTAAACGATGAACTTTATTTAGTGACGTGATTTCATAATTTTGAAATTCACACGTCAGCTTTCTGCCTTTGAGTGCGCCCATCGCACAACTGTAGCCAAAGACAGAGTCCAGAACCTAATGGCGAAAAAGCTAAGAGAAGAATTTAAGTTTCTAGTTCAAATTATAGAAAAGGCAGTAAGTAAGAACGGTCGAAGAATGAAGCTGCAAGTATATAATCACATACATACTACTGCTAGCGTTGGTATATTTGGCAGTAATAAATAAATATATACGAATCAAAGACAGTCTTTACATTTTTTTTATTTTTTTTTTATTTAGCAAAAACAACAAAATGATTACAGCTCTTTGATTTAAACATAGCATTGAAAACCTCTGGGGTTTATATTAATGCTATGGGTGTCTACGTCCGTAGCATTTTACAATTATAGCATTATGTATCATTTAAATAGTGCGTTTTAAGTTTATATTTAATATTTGTTGATGTAATGCTTTCCCTAAACTCGACAGGTAAGTCATTTAACAAGCGCGGAACTATATATTCAGTCGTGCGCTTGCCGTACATGTTGTTTGCCCGACACGTGACGAACCGGTTTTGGGCCATGGCTCGCGTATATACAGAGTGTTTTATTAGTGTTTGTAAGTCTTGGTTAAAAAATTGCTCTTTGAGCATCATTTTTTTAAACTGGTTTTCTATGAGTAAAACTTTACAATGTTTAAAGAGACCTTTTTCATCATTACAATATTGGTTTTTTATTGTTGGTGAAACTAATTGTTTAAGTATTTTTAGTTGAAGACTATAGATTTTTTTAATATAAGTATTATACGTACGACCGTAGCTGGTTAGGCCATACATACATAGACATGTAGGTGTCGGAATTTAAATGTCAGTTAGGTATGAGATTGTTTTTATAAAATACGAGGCAGTGTGAAAAGTTTCCGATCAAACAAAGATGCAAGACATTTTTTCAGGTTTTTTTTTTCAAGTCTCCACAAGAAACTCAGCATACAACGAAACGTGCTGTAAACTAGGCACTGTAACTCTCATACGCAGGATAAAAAATACTTAAAAGTTCCACCAAGGGAGTTGTTGAAGATTTCTTGCGCCGCTTCTTTTCCTCAAGCCACAAAACGTTGTGAAGCGGTGGTAAATTAGATTAGGCTCCCATAGAGTAAATAATAAATATAAACGAAATTAGAACTAAACAATTAAAATGAACAACTTGGTGGTAGGCTAAATAAAACTTTGACAATACTCGTTGACACTTGACATTTTTGTCTGCCGTGATCACCACTACTGAAAAGTGTCCCAAATGTCGGAATACAAAAATCAAATAATCTACCGAGCTTAAAACCGTTAGAACGTACTTTTATTATATTATACAAGTCGCGAAATGAGAAGCGAGTGTCGGGACACCTATATAGACTTTACTGATTGCAATACTATAAATGTTTTTGATTGACGTTTATTAATTTCAGCTCTCCGGTTTTAGGAGAATGTTTTCATTTTTGTTAAAACGTTTCTGGCATTTGACAGTTGTATTTTTAGATTGACATGATTACTGTTTCCCTTTGTTTGAATTATACAAATTGAAATGGTTCCATTAATATTTATTAATTCCATATTTCATATCATTTCATATAGATTATTTATAAATATACGTTTTATTATTCATTTAACATTCTCTTTAGGATGGTATTAAACATTCACTTTAAGGGACTAACACCTAAAAACAGGCTGAGCTTAGTTAACGAAATAACTTTATTATTACGGAAAAATTATATTTTATATAATTCGTTCGTAATACCGAAGTAAGAAAGAGAGTTGGTCTGAAAAAGAGTGTCGGGGTGAAGGTAAGGAAAGGAATGCTCCGGTGGTTCGGGCATGTGGAAAGAATGTATGATGAAAGAATGACTAAACAGATATACAATGCAAAAGTGGATGGATGCAGAAGTCGCGGGAGGCCACGACACACCTTCCATGATCAAATTGATCATGTGTTAGCAGAAGGTGATGTTAGGAGCCTTAAGAACAGACGAGCGTGCATGACATGAACTATGAATGTCAAAGAAGCAAGTGAGGTGTGTAAGAATGGGCCTGTGGGGCGCTCTGTTGTTCGTGCCTACCCCACAAGGGACCTGGCGTGAAGTTATGTATGTATGTATATTTTATATTTATGAGATTTAAATGTAATTTTGTGCAAATACTATGTAACACTATTTTTATGGTAAAAATATCCAGCCTCATTCGAGTCCATTGAGTGCCGCATACTGATTTCGCGATGCACAATTATGGGGTTCAACATTTCTGCGCGCTTGTTAGTCTCATCACACATTCAATAGTATTCATACAAATCTAGCTATAATTTGATAGATTACTGACAATTATTTATAAAGTATCTAATGCAAGAGGAGTCTCTTTCCGCGGATACACCGAGCATTCTCATCATCATCCTAGCGTTAAAACCTAGTTGAATCAGAGTGTTAGCTTCGAAACTCGAGCGGTTTCCTATTTTTTTTCAGTTCTCGTTGTGTTTGACATCCCTAATTGGGTATTTGAATTTTAGGGATGACCTCAATGGTTCGAGAAGTTTGATGAATGCTCCTCCGTCTCAAAGGAAGAAGAAGAAGGATAGGCTATTGTTGTTCCTCCTATTTGCGACCTTAATTATTGCACAGTGCCATATTGGCTTGTAAGTGTTCCACTGCACAATTTCTTTTTTATAAATGGAAATTATATAGGTATAAGTGATTTTTCCTCTGTGATTTTGTCTTAAATTTTCCAGGTGGCCCTATCCATTGACCCAACTGGATTGCTAGCCTCCCTGGTCTAAAGTATGTCGCCATAACACCTTGAGTTGTGTTTCGGCATTAGTGACCAATTTCCAATCTCCCTTAAGAGAGCAGCAGTGCATTTGTAGGACCGTTGGTGATGCATAGGCAATGGTCACCGCTTTCTATCAAGTGGGCCGTCTGCCTGTCGGATGAACTACTACAATAATTTTTTTTTTAAAGTTATATATGGAATTAAAAAAATATTTTTTTGATTATGCACTACCCGAGCTCAACACAATAGCACAACGTGCTACGAAATTACGATAAGTATGATAAGAAAGTTGTCATAGTGACGTCACGCGCTGGGCCTATTTTATGTTCTCATTTTTTTTTAATTGACATAAATTTTCAATATAGCGAAAAAAATACTTAATGACCTTTCCGTTCGGTACAAAAATATAATATTCAAATACATAATAGTGAGACTACTGGTACGCATGTCATCCTTCACAATCAAGTTAGCATTTCTTAGGCTTACCTCATCGACCAGAATCTGGTGGAGGCGGCATTTGTACCCAAGTAACTGTACCTTAAAGTAGCCTTACCAATAGGCGATATTCTGCGCAGTTGCAGCGGTGCATGTATGCTTATAATAAACCTATGTATTTTTTATATGTTGTCGATCTGGGGTCCAATTCTGCTATTTCAATTTCTTGGCGTTACAAATATATTCGAAGTACGATTCCATCACGACAGTGTCACAAATTCGTGTTCTACTAAATCCACAATGCTTTCTCCATAGCCTCGTGGCAGAATAATAGTAGAAAAAAATGGTAAATCATTATCAGAAACGGCGTTAGTGGAAATTAATATTGAGAAGCTAAATTAATATTTTAAACATAAACAAATGAAAATCAATATTTTAAATATTAATAAATTTTAAACATTTATTTCGCGATTCTTCGCTTATTTTTATCCCGGAAATTATCCCATTTTTCCTGATAAAAAGGATTCTATGTTCATTCTCGGCATTGAAAATATATATATTATGAATTCAGCCAAATCAGAACAGACAGACGGACCGAAATAAAATCAGACACAGACGGAGTTATTTTCGCATTTATAATAATAACTTAATTAATAGGGGTTGATAATTATATAGTGCAATGGGGACGCCGCTGGTATCAACAAAATATTGAAATCAGGCAAAAGTATGATTGATACGACAGTGGCCGGCGATTTTGACCCTATAGTAATTACAGTATGAGGGCGGTAAAAACGAAACCACCAAATGATTTAAAGAAATGTCTATATTATAAATCACGGTCCTAAACAATGCTTAATTACTATTAATTAAAGTTGTACGCTTAGACATAATATGTCGGGTTGTTATAATCGTACATTAAAACATCCCTGGCTCGTGCCGTGGGAGTGAATGCGCGCGGCCTTACGGCTTGTTCCTACGACATAGACTGACTCGCTCCTCCAGGACTCAGTGTTGTCACCTTGCCCAAAGAAAAAGTTGCTAAACATAAGATAGAATGTTGCTAGATTGGAAGAATTTGATAGTGCTAAAAGTTGCCAAAAGTGGCTAAACGAAAAAATCATGGGATAATTTAACTGTTTTCCTTTTATTACAAGCTTTTATTTAACTTGGTGTTTTAGTAAGTGTGGGTCTAATCTTGCAAACTAAATTTAACCCACTTCTCTGTGTACGATTGAGCTAAAATTTGATTACACATCGTCCATTTTGGAGATGCTTTCTCGTAACTGAAAATCTTACCAAAAACATTAATTAAAGTTAAATTTCTGAATGCGCCTACGAACATTTTATTATATTATAAATTGATTGAAACAGTGTTAACTCTAATAGGTACTTTTAAAAAAGTAGCTAGAAATGGTGGCCTAAAGATTTGACTACCAAATTTTTTTCTTTGAAGCTAATTATTTCGATAATGTGGCTAGATCTAGCTATAAAATGGCTAAAGTGGCAACACTGCCAGGACTCGGCTACGGGCGATGTTCTGCGATGCGTCGGAGTTTGTAATCGCGAGAACAACCGAACACTTCCGAACATACATCGGCTGTATTTGCCTCGCCACAACAGAATTAGCTTGCGTAGTCATACTTGCTCGAGTGCAACTGTTTGCTGAAACGTAGCGTGTATGGTCGCCGTATAGGAATAGACCACTGCAGTTTTTTGTTTATTTACACGTACTGCATTCTTATATATGTCAAATACCCAATTCCCTCCTGTTTATTTTGTAATAAATCACAGAGACTTTGTTCTAATTTGGACGATATAAATAATTTTTTATATGCCACGATAAAACCTTGCGGATTATGTTGAATCGCCGTAATTTCTATGGTCGACTAAATTCGCTATATGATAAAGTTTCCGTGGATAAATCCATAGATAATACTATTATAGTATGTAAAAACAAATTTATTCTTCATGTATTAATTTAGTTATTAATAAATTAACATAGCAGTAACACTCTAATTGGTACCGCCATGTAAACCTCCTTTCGACCTATTAATACTGTTCTTCAACATATTTAAATTGTTCCTCGAAATGTGACGGCGCATTCCCTTTTTCGCACGTCACATCAGTCATTCATGTCATATCAAAAAATTAAATACATCGCTCCGCTCTGTAAATAAATAAAATATCATAAAATACTATAAAATAAATCTCCCCGCATACATAAATATCTTATAATAAACCCGCTCCGCGCCGCCATTATAATATATAATAAATTAATATTAAAATACATAAAATAAATACATATATAATAAGACTATAAAATAAATATACCAAGTACTATAAAGTGTGTGTGATAGTGGATAGTGGAGAAGAGGAGCCGCGTTTCATTCCCATTAACCAGGTAAGTGCGTGCTCGTTCCGAACCCATTCCAAATTGTCCACACTTCTTTTCCCGCAAAGTTGACACAGTTCGCTTATCGCTAAATACAGCGCCGCCGCAACACTAATCTTCGGTTAATCACCTACGTAACTAAGTAATTATTGCATAAAGCCAGCTCTAAGAGTTATTGTCTAAAACATAGAATAAATTGTATGGAATGATACTTCGCAGATAAGACATTTTGCCAAACATTTTTATGACTCACGGAAGAAATCACGTGTGATTCGGACTAGTGTTCGTATTTTTTAGTAGTAGATATAGGTTATAACGGAGGTGTAGTTTAACTGTTAGTTTGTTAGTTTTCTTTTAAATTCAACTTATTCTCTCCATGCGTCTCCAACCCTACATATCAAATGCTTCTAATCTATCATGATTTCTTTGTGTCAATGTCCATGCTTCACACGCGTATAAAGCCGTTTAGTAACACATCGTTGTAAAATAATATGATAAATTAAAGAAGAAGTTATCCACTGTACGTGGCGTTCGCTCTTTTATGCCATATTTGAGCAAGCTGTGGAATGAGCTACCTATGTACCTACCTAACGCTACAATATGGGGCTCTTCTAAAAAGGCGTGAACAGATTTTTAAAGTCTCAACGAGGTAAGCAACACATCGGCTTCCTTAGTGTTGTAGATGTCCATGGGCGACGGTAGCCACTTGCCATCAAGTGGACCCGACTTCCAGTTATTAGACTTCTGTTTAATATTCAGTTTTAATCTTTGCGAAATATTGTGTAGCCACTTGCAGTGTCCGGAACTTGCTAATTAAGTGCCTGCAGTTAACGTCTCCGGAATTTATGTTAGCAGGGATGCTTTACACGTAAACTGGTTACTCAATGTTTGTTTGTTAGTGTAATTGACTATGTATTCTTTTGATCTTTGCGTTACGTATAGTTAATAGACTGATAAATTCTAATTTCAAAATATATTTTTTTTAACTCTTGTAAGTGAAAACTTCTTTAGGCGCGCAACAAAACAGACTGTGCGTCTGTAGACACACGAATGAATTGACAACTTACTGATCTAACGAGAGAGAAAGGGAATCCAGACAGACTGTCGCCGTAACGCGTTACGTAACGAAGCGGTTTACCCTCCCATAAGAAGTTATCACTTCAAAAAAGCTTGGAATAAGAGAAGTGTATATAAACGACGGAGAACACGATACATGTTTTATTTATTTCTTGTCTCTTCGACTTTTCTTGTTCGGGATTCACGTAAAATTCATTATTCATCAAAATCTACCCAGTAGAGATTTTGATGCAATTTTTTCTGATCGACAGATAATTTTTAGACTTCGAATCTACGCTATTCGTATCTTGAGAAAGCGAACTGCAGCAATTGTTCTGAGAATGATTTAAAATGGCCAGATTGAAATAATAATCGAATTTCAATGCGATTTTTTTTTACTAATATATATAGCAAATTTTATGTAATAAATGTGTGATATTTCTAATTTCGGGAATCCCGCGGTAATGTTCCCGGAAGTGGTTCGAAGTTGTTCAAGTGTATAATATTTAGCTCATTTCGATACGGTTTTCATTAATTTGATAGCTTACATTCTTTTTTAAATGCTGGGGTCCATGTGGCCCGGAATCCCGTGGGATTTTCTGGTCAAGCGTGGACAAAGTCGCGGGCATAGTTAACTATAAAATTCAAATTTAATACACTGCACAAGAGATTATAAATGGGTTGACTATAGATATTCGTATATTTAATGATGAATTGAGTTTAGGGAAGTTGTACAGTAGTGAGCCCGTGGCTAAATGGCAGCCACGGGCGGGCGGCAGCGGGCGTCGAGGTCTGGGGTATCAGAAAGACCTCCGCCCGCACTAATGCCGCGAGAGGGCGCGAGAGGCAGCCGCGCGTCCCTCTCAGGGCCGGGGAAACGTCATTCCCCGGCCCGCACACAGGAGAGGCCGCCTCTGTTTACGAGGCGGCCAGCCGCTGCCGGGGTTGCGGGTTAAGCTCGCGCATGTACCGTGACCCCGGCGCTAGGCAGAAGAAGGCTCACATGAGGTTTTAGTGGGTATACCGGCGCCGGTCGTATTGATTAATCGGCGTCGGGGAGCCCCACATACCGGCCGCGCATGATCCCCCGCGCGGCTGACGATGCGAAAACGCATTTCCTCATGTAAAAAAAAAGTTGTGCAGTACTGTGGCTGATAGTACATTAAGAGGCATACAGACATAGCTCTAGAGGTTCGGCCAAATTTTCATAATTATGTGATTTACTAAATCAAGTGTTTGAACAAATAATGTAATTTAATATATGTCTGGTATAGTGTGTTGACTCATTTGATGTTAGCAAAAATGAAACTTAATATATCTACTGTCTATTCACATTTTTTAAGTTCCTGGAAGATTATATTATATATTCAAATAATTACTATTATGAGAGATGTATGGCTGGAAAGTGTATACTATATGATTTAATATTTTTTGCCGTTGCACCTAAATTGGCTTGTTAAACAGTTTTCTCTCTTTCTCTTTACAGAAATTTATTACTACAATGACAAAGTCACTATGATTAATCAAATTCATACACATATGCACCTATTCACGGATACATTTATAATCACATTCTTAAATAATTATTCCTTTTTAGTTATCGAAAACTCTTGTGGATATATTGGCTAGTATAGGTGATGTTTTGGTTTATTAAATAGACAGTAAATCATATTCAGTTCCAACGGTGTAAAAATGAATATTAATCACCCTTCTACATTATGAAGAATTGTGGCCTTACTTATAATCGTTTGTTAAATTTTAAGAAACTGCTCAGCAACTGATTAATTAAAATCTTACTCATAAACTCCTCTTAAGTACAAGAGGTGGTGGTAAAGTAACATCAAGAGGTAGTTTAAGTGACTGCTAAGAGGCAAGATGGCAAGTTTTATTTGAATTGCCACTGATTAGGGGTTTAAGAGTCTCTTATTTAAGAGATGGTTAATCCTTTCCTAACAAGATTATTATAAGTAAGGCCCTTAGTTGAAAATTCTTCTTTCTTTATTGAAGTTTACTCGTACGCCACTTAGATGCATTATCAAGCAGATCGAACATTATTATACATAGAGGTTCAGATAGGGAAAACAGTGCTTCAATCAAATATGGTGTCACGTAAATGCAAAAGAATAAAATAACAGTAAAGCGGAAGGAAAGCAATCCCTCCGGAAACGAAGCGTATGTGTTTCACTGTTTTGCAAACATTTGAGTTTAGCTTGCTATTTGTTTGCGTCACTAGTTTAGAGTTCCGATAGCTGAAGGTAAATAAGGGGCCTTTATATCGAATCATTAAACTAGATACGATAAACATATATCATATACCATTGTTTCAAGAAATACGTAGAGTAGAACAGATCCTGTTCTTCTAACTTTCAGGATATTAAAAAATGTATAACTCGGAACCAAGCTTGATTCCCAAGGAACGGCGAAAGAATACAATTTCCTGCGGCCAGGCGGCCTTTCGTAAGAGGCGACAAAACAATCCATAGCCAGGTGGTAGGGTTTGGCTCGACTGGAGGGCTACCAGCTCTGGTCTAGAGTATGCCGCCATAACAACCTTGTGTTGTGTTCTGGTATTAATAACAAGGTTCCAGTCTCCGATAAGAGAGCAGCGCATTGGTAGCACCTTTGGTGTTATACAAATGTCCATAGGTGATGGTGACCGCTTTCCATCAGGTGAGCCGTATTCCTGTCTGTTGAACTCAAGCATTAAAACTTTATGCAATATGAGATGTTTGATCTTTCTTGAATATAAGAAAATTATACCTAACACCTTGTCTAACTTTATGCGTGAAACCTGTAGTTAAAGCCTATTAATGTACTTGCGTACGTAATACCTTTAAGTCAACGATTATATTATTACATTCTATTAATAACCTTATACCTCATCATTGGGAGACAGTCTATTTCGAATATAGTTACCTACATTTTCCATTAAAGCTGCCAACTCTATAGCAACGTTAACACCAAAGTAATATAGTATATAAACAGAATATAAAATTTAATACCTTGTCATATACTGCAGCTATTTCTTCGATACTTTTATATTTCACTAGCTGTCCCGGCAGACGACGTCCTGCCCGGTAAAAAAAATGTAGGGGTGGACTACCCCTAACATTTAGAGGGATGAAAAATAGATGTTGGCCGATTCTCATAGATACCGGATAAGCACAAAAAATTTCATCAAAATCGGTCAAGCCGTTTCGGAGAAGTATGGCAACGAAAACTGTGACACGAGATTTTTATATATATTTCATATAAGAAGTAAGTTTAGTAAGTAGAAGTAAGTAAGTTTTTCTGCATTATCTAAAAACTCGAGGATGTCCTTCAAATCCAGGTATCATTATTATATGAACAATTAATTAAAGAATATATTAAGAAGACATTGTAAAAATTATGACTTTCTTTACAAATAACTTTATACTATATATATTTGTTATGAGTTTATTCCTCTTGTCTTGTCTGTTTTCGTTTAGAATTTATCTATTGTGGCAAGGATATCATCACCATTAAAAAAATTGCATTACATTACAACATACATTCTTTCCAACTTAGTGAATAGGAAATATTTTATTGCAAACATTTTTAAAATTCTATACAGCGAATTTGTCAAATGCAAGCAGTTTCAGTCCAAGACTGATAAGTGTGTACGGGCACAATAAAACCCGTTTAACCAGCCCACCTAGTACAGTTGGTGCAATAAATCTGTCCCGCCCCAGTCAGTCGAGATAAGCCACAGAAGTTCTTCGCTCACTCCAAACGACTGTAATCTCTGTTGAATATCACGTAAATTTTTCTAATCTGTCCGCATTGCCGCCTTCTCTTTGTCTGTCCCAGTTTTCAAATTTTAAAATAGAACTGAAATTTAATACTTATTTTTCGTATTTCGTAGCCATTTTGATCCTTTAGTTATCTTCCAGACCTTGTACTTCTGTATGTTTGTCCATCTAATTGTGCTTGTTGTCATGGAAATTTTTCCCACGAATTGCTGGTTTTATAGGGACTAGTGGTCGCCCAGCGATCGAAATTCGACCATAATTAATTTAATCTTATAAGATTAAATTAATATTATTGAGGTTCTGTTGTCAGAGACTTCTATAATCACAGATTTCGCTAAGGCTACACTGTTAATTTGACTTTAACAATAAATAGAAGAGTATATATGCGAGTGTGTCCAATGTATCATTTAA
Source organism: Dendrolimus punctatus (assembly GCA_012273795.1). NCBI lineage: Eukaryota > Metazoa > Arthropoda > Insecta > Lepidoptera > Lasiocampidae > Dendrolimus > Dendrolimus punctatus. Next base: position 1,310,083 of record CM022542.1, read on the forward strand.
CTTACCACAAGTAAGAACTAATATAGGTCAACACTCTCCCCTATCCAGAATGATGAACTATAGTAATTCCGTGCGTACAAAGGTCGACATATTCGCTGACTCTGCTCCATCTATTAAAAAACGACTCAATACTTTGTTTCAATCCTCTTCTTAACGTTATACTTTCCTTTTCATTTACTACCCTTATTATATTCTGTTTGTACCACTGTAAAATCATACATCGATAGGCGTAAATAACCAATTATATTAGGCATGCCGTGTTTGCATAAACAGAATATAGTTTAGGCCATGAAACGGTTTCATGAAGATAAAAAAAAAATGATTATAATCTATATTCAATTTTGCAGACCGATAAAAAAATTTTTATAAAAGAACATTACACACACTACGTTTAATGTTTTTTTATTTATTTAATGTATTTTATGCATAATTTTGTTTTTTTGGTTAAGCGCAATTGAATAATAAGTAATTATTAAGGAAACTTCGCTAACCCTTCTAAAGCACCGCTTTTTGCTAGTATATACATATTAGATATATATTTACTAAAATTTACAAACTCCCTAATCAAGATTTAAGGGATGAAAACTAAATAATAAAAGTCGAGTAACAATCGAATATTTTATTTTGAACTTTATTTGAAAGTTAAAATAAATATAAAGTTTCTTATTTCCAAATTACCAATATCCATAACTGCTTAAGCAAACTCAGAATATTCATAATTTTTTTTTAAATTATACGTAAGAGTGCCACTTTGTTTGGATTTTTGAATAATTTTCCCTCTGATTACTAATCAGACTTTTAATAAAATTTTATTTTACTATTATGAGTAAAGTTGTCATAACAGAGCCGATAAAAACTCTAATTTAGTAATCTACAAAAAACGTATATAATTAAAAAAATCACATAACCAAATAAGTATCACACAAATTTCTCTTATTGAACTGCCTCAACAGTTTCAGGTCCAAAATTTTGTTTATAATATTAGCTACTTTAAAATCATATGGAGCTAATGCGTGATCCGAATCAATATCAATCACTTGGATTGGCTTTTTGGTATATTTAGATAAGCCGTAATCTTCTCTTAGACCTGTGTTGGGATGAGATATACCTCTCAGCAAAACCATTTCAGATTCTAATTCGAAATTCGGATTATATTCTCGAGCAAACAGAATTCTCCTGTATGTAGTCTTTATGATAGACGTGACATATGCATTTGAGTAACTCAAACTACGTAACCGAAGCAAACACATTTCGATTTTCTCGTCTTCATTTTCGGTATGTTTCAAAGCGTTCTTTAGCTCTTGGGAGTTCTGGCCGGTCACTTCCATGAATACGTGTTCTATAATAGCATTTTGTAGCTCATTATTTGTTAGTTTCCCTAAATAGGCATTAAGATATATTGGCACTGCTTCTGGACTGCTATCCAAACAGAATATAATTCCAGTATAACCTGAAATTTGATGAAATGAAAAAATATTTAAATTTGTGTTTTTTCCTTATATTAAATTTAGTTCTGATTAGAAGGGCCACTTTTAAGGTTGGTAAACAGTTCGTACAACGAGCGAATATTTAATTATTTAGTACGGAGAAGTGTGGTTTTTATTCGATTTAACTATAATGCTTAAGTTAGCCATCGTAAAATTCTATGAATTTACAGTGGCCATCATTTATTAATAAATTTATTCGCTAAAACAAAAAAAAAAAACATTTTGTGAATTTCACCGCGAAATTACGTTTTAAGCTGTAATTCAGTTTATTATTTGATTTTTAGTATTCCAAAGTTTCGGTCACTTTTCGTCGTGGTCGGAATTATAAAAATCAAACAATAAAATAAATTACAGCTTAAAACCGTTAAAACGTAGTTATGTAATGTATACCGAAAACTTAGCAATAAAAATAATTCACCAGTTATAACTTTACCTTCATTTTCCATGAAAGCTGCTAATTCTATAGCAATGTTTACTCCAAATGAGTATCCTAGTATGTAAAATTTTGACTGGGTCTTGATTTTTGTCTTTATATTCTAAAACAGGAATTGTTGTTAATAAGACCAAAATAAATAAAATTATGTTAAGTTCGTTAAATTACGCAATGGCTTTAGAAAATTTTATTTACCTTGTAATGATATGCAGCTATTTCTTCTATGCTTCCATATTCTACATGAGGAAGAACTTGTAACGTAACTGCCGCTACCTTAAGCTTTTCTGCAATTCTCTCGAAAATTCGGTAATGCCCTTCCAATCCAGGTATCATTATTAAGTGAACTGATTCGGTGTTAAATTCATTCTGCAACATGAAGAATGTTTAATTTTAAAAGTTTCATTTTAATATTTAAGTATGAACTAAAAATCACTAAGGATTTTTTATAAACAAGTCCTAATGCCAGTCTGGAATTACGGTGTACAGTTGTGGGGCTGTACCAAACCAACTGATAAGAAATCATACAACACTTCCATAATAAACCAGTGAAAGGAATGTAATCGCCATGGTACATTAAATCGAGCGACTTCCATAGGGACCTGAAGGTGGCATTTGTCAGCAGCATTATTAGTAAGTACGAAAGCCTACTATCATGTGTTCATTATCATGTGAATACAAGAGAAAGCTCAAAAGGATAAAACCATTTGAACTAGTGACATAAAATAAACAACAAACAAAACAAAGCTATTAATAAGCTATATTTAATCATCCGTCATATTGACTATTTAATCTGTGCTGCATAACAAAAAACTCATATCTTGTTCTCTCACAAGCATAGTGCTATAGATTTATGTGTTTATCTGTTTTTGGTGTCGCTTTTTCGTTTTAAATCAGAACAACCCTAAAGAAGTTTAACTACAATAAATGAGATTACCTCATTAAGAACACTAGTTAATGTTCTCATCTTGACAAAAGTTTCCTTTTCTAAGAAATGATCCTTGGTTAATACAGAAAATACTGCATGTAAACCAGTATTGATATTAGTATTTATCGTTGATTTGGTTGAAACCGGACACATATCTTCCAACCTATAAACAAAATCAATTTATACTAATTGTATATTATATACAAACTATGACATGAATATATTTACTATCAACTTGTACCTTGTAACATTCGTAGTTCTAGGTTCATTATCATTTAAAGTCAAATTTTCTGATGGTAGCATTAAAGTTTTTAGTTCCTCTAGCTGTATGGACCTTAAATTCATCTGTTCCAAGGTTGTGCTGTCTTCAGATTTTTTGTATTCTGGAATTACTTTATATTTTGAATTAGATTCAACAAAAAGATACACAGCAACCTATTAGGTTACGTCCGTACTGGTGCACTTTCATGTTCATCTTGCATCACCAACTTTTAATTCTTCTTGCGTTAGGCGTATAATATATAGAATAAGGATTGATATGATAGAAGGACCAACTATCAAGCTATTGAAAAGATTCGCAAAGAATTTTGGCTGCGTTGGAGCATGGAGTTTTTGGCGGAAATACAGCAGCGTTCAAATTGGAAACTTTCTACACCTGAACCATGTATCGGTTATATGGTTATGATTAAGGAAGAAAATTCACCACCGCAACGATGGAAACTCGGTTGGATTACTAAACTACATACTGGCACAGATGGTATTACCAGGGTGGTGGATGTATACACGGCAAAGGTAACCATCCGAAGAGACATCCACAACATAGTTCGGGTACCAGAACAAGAAGGTCTTGAAAGCTAAATCTTTAAATTCCCACCACAATTATATAAAGAAAAATGTTTTTTGTTATTGTCTCTGGCAACTTTTACTTTTTCTAATACTTTGATTTGTAAAAGACGCAATATACGCTGTTAAAGATCCTAATTTTCTTCAGTTAAATTAAAACCAATAATACAAAAATCCAAAAGTCTCCTATATGCAATCCGAGATTGCCTATAGGAGACTCCGTAACATATGCGTTACTCCGTTCAATTAAGAAGTGGATATCGTCTACCATATTTAGAAAGTTTATCTTCCTGTACTGCAATTTATGGAAAGCGTCTTTAGGAATGTAGCTCATTTGGGACTTGAAGAATATAAATTATACTAATGAAATAAAATTAAAGTTACTTACTTATACAAAGAGCTTGAAGTTTACACTCATACAACCTTATCACTGTAAGGAGTAAATGTTGTGTATAAAGTTAATAATTGTAAAGAAAATAAACAGACAAAAGCCTATAGAAGTAGTCGCTAAGCTAAGTGAATGCGTCTTACAGCACAAAACGAATTCATACACTATACAGAATATACGATAAATTGAAAGCTGAAGATGCAATATGATATTGAAAACGTAAGAATATACTTCACAACGTTTGTATATGAATAACATATTTTTAATTTGTGGTGCAAGAGAGGATGTATGTCGGAAGTATAGAAAGGAAAGAAATATTGTGATGACTCCAAATAATCTGAAGAAGAAAGAAAAGAGAGAGAGAGAGAGAGAGAGAGAGAGAGATGAATAAAATACATTTATTACCTGAATTATTTCCAAAGCAGGAGTTTAGTGACAAATCATGAGAGTCATCTATCGTAATACAGTTATTGTCTGAAGTTAGACCAATATCTACTGCATTAATAAGTTTTAGTAAAACATTACGGTGTGCAAAGTTTGCTTGTGTTGACTGAAAGGAAATTTCGTTTTTCATTTTATATGAATTCGGTGTGTTAACTTCTTCTTTTACTATGCATTTGTGTTTTACAAAAACAAAATTGGCTTAGCTAATAATAATAGTTGTTGATTTTAATGAAAAGCATGAAAGTAGGATAAACGCATTTTGAATGAGAGCTTTGAGAAATAAATGTGTAGTTTAAATGATATGAAAAGGAATAATCTGATGAGGAAACGTTTGGATTGAAAGAAAATTTAATAACAGGAGTTGAAAACGAATGTAAAGCTTGTTTGGACATGTAGAAATAATGGATAAAAGTAGAATCACAAAACTAGTGTATGACAGCATTATGAATGGTACAGTTGCTACCGGTATACCGAGACGTAGATATCATGTTCTAATAGAAGAAGTGTTAAAGAGAGGTCCGGTAAAAATCATATTAAATAAACGTGTATGTATGAAGATGTTAATGAAAGTAAATGAAGCGAAAGTTGTTTGTCAGGATCGTCACAAGTGGCCCATAGTCTCTGTCTCTCTGCAGGGTGATAATATGTATGTATGTAACATGTAATGTAACGAGACTTTCCAAGATTTTTTTTGGAGAGGAAATCCGTTTGATTATTATCCCCTGTTAAACTTGGTAGATAGTGTGGGATTTGCCACGTTGGGGTGGCACACACTGCTAGCAAGAAATATTATTGCCACGCCGCGGATGGCAAAACCCATTAGAACCCGTCGGGGTTCCTTCCTTATCCTTATGCCAGGGCTATAGGAATGTGAGAGCTCGACCAACTCTGCGTGTCTTGACAGGTGGGGGCCACTTGGCCACATCCATGGGCATCGTCCCTCTCTGTCTTGCGTGGGACGGCTAAATGCCTCGTCCCACGGAAGGAAAGCGCCTTTTCAAGCTGTAAGATCTTTTCTTCTCCTGTCCCTCTTGTGGCGTCAGTCAAAAAACTGCAGATCGGCTGAATCTTTTTCTTGAGTATCATTGTAATATTGTAATATAGATTCTCAAATCATACAAAGTCTTATTTAAAAACAAGAAGAATATAAATTTCAAGATTAAAAAATGTTAGGTAAAATAAATCAATGCAAACAATACCTTATCACACTGAACGACTTGAATATACACTATAGGCAGTCCTGTTGTTTGTCTTTCTTGAATAAGTCTTTCAATTTTAGAATCGTGTGCATATCCATCAGATGACAGAAATATTAGAACTAAATTTCTGAAAAATTGCGGTGTTAAATACACAGACATGTAAGATATAATATATGTAATAAGGTTTTGGCAAGTGTAGTGAGTTATTGAAAGAAACACAAGTGATTATTATTCTTTGAATGTAAATGTATATCAGAATTAATGTATTCATTTGTTGCCTACCCAATGATTTTCGGAGAAATTCTTAATGCCACATCCACATGTTGCAAACTTGATACATTCTTGTTTATATCATGTTCTATAATGTTTGCGTTTATATCTTCAACTTGTTGCGCACTCTGAACTATGAACACTCCTTTCAGGCTACCTATGTTTGTGCTAATATGTAGCAAGCTGTTAATATCGCTTTCTAACTCAAGATTAATCGACTCAATTAAAATCGTCACATCTTGTTGGTTCCATTTTCTGAAAAAAAATAATTATTACTACTAACAAACTGCTCCTCTGTAAACAAGTCCTGATGCCGGTGTGGACCTATGTCGTACAGTTGTGGCGCTGTACCAAACCAAGCAACATAGAAATTATACAACGATTACAAAACAAAGTACTGAAAGGCATTGTAAACGCGTCATGCTACATTAAATCGAGCGACCTCCATTGGACCTGAAAGTGGGGTTTGTTACTAACATTATCAGAAAGTATGCGGAAGCTCACGAGCATCGGCTTCACCATCATGTGAATGATGAGGAAATCCAGATCCTCGACACCACGGACATAAAGAGAAGCCTTCAAAGGACAAAACCGTTTTAACTAGTGCTATAATAAAACTAAAGAGTAGTGTGTTAACTAATTAAAGAACACATGAACAAAGAGTGCTCCCCTTAATAGAGACAATAAGAAAAACGCTAATAGACACTTTCTTAGTAAAATACTTTAAGTCAATTTAGATAGATAGATAACACTTTATTGTACACCATTACAGAAAAACTTACTAACTAGTATTATTATAGTAGGGTCCAAAGGGCGGTCTTATCGCTAAAAAGCGATCTCTTCCAGACAACCCGTGGCAAGAATATTCTGATTAGGATTTGCGATGATGGTCATCATCATCATCCATATACATAATTATTGTACGATTACTTCAATTTTATTAAAAAATATATAACTATAATATATATACAAATATACACATAAGTTATATACATATATAATATATGGCGATAATATGCAACTATTTAAACATAATAAACATATAGCTATATGCAATATAATATATACTAATTACATAAAATTACATATCATTATATTATATTAGGTTATATTTAAATTACTTATTAGTCTTTTATTAGATTAGATTGTTATACTAATGTGATATTTTTAAATAAAACATTTATGAAAAAAAACTGATGTAATGAATAATAATTGTTTCTTCATCTTCTATGAAGATAGAGTGACATGAAAGTCATATAATTTTCGTCGCAAACAAACTGCAGGTGTGTCTTCGACTTTGTTATGAGAACGTTTATAAAACAGGCTATTCGGAGAAAATGTGTCTAGTCTGTCTGCCTCCATCGGGTCCCATTGGAAGGGAGTCCCAAAAATACTAGTTTCATGTGGTGTGTGTGTGTGTGGAGGTGTCTTATTCATAAAAAGTTAGAGTAAGTCTGTCGGCGAACCTTAAAAAAACCTACATACTAAGTCTAACTCAATATGAATAATGACGGTAATTTGAAATATTGTAAAAGTACACATTATATATAAAATCTTTTTGTTTTGTTTTTTGTACTAAAAAGCGATTATCAATACTTACAATATTTTCCATCTGAGGTAATTACTTATTATTTCCTGTCTCGAATATATAACAAACTTTTGAACTCCTCTATTTATCATATATTCAATTAGTTGTACAGTTATTTCATCGACTTCGCAAATAATGATAATTACGTCTTGTGGTCTATGATGAGTTCTAAAATAAGAAATAATGATTATTAGTTCAATATTTTCATTTTTATTATATTTTATAACATTGTTGTGTTGTAAAATTACATTCTAAAAAGACGCAAAGACGCGAGATAAGAAAATGAAACACATAGAGCTGCCACCTTCTTATAAAGAAATTATATAACAAATCAACATCAGCCCATAAATGTCCCACTGCTGGGCTCGGGCCTCCCATTATAGGGGGGGAACGGACAGTATATCCGCCACGCTTGTCCAAGGCGCCTTGGCAGGTTTGACACATCGGTTATCTCGATGTGCAGTTTGCATCACGATGTTTTCCTTCACCGTAAAATATAACAAATATAATTTCAAATATATTACTTTTGGAGGTAATTAGGGGGGAAAAATAATACATATTTATTTTTCTTAAATTATTTTATATCTAAATATGTCGTTATTTAATTTTCCATGTCTATTTATTAGCAAGAGCTATGAATGTCAAAGAAGCAAGTGAGCTGTGTAAGAATAAGCCTGTATGGCGCTCTGTTGTTCGTGCCTACCCCGCAAGGGAACTGGCGTGAAGTTATGTATGTATTTATTAGCAATTTCCTTTGATCAGTTTTTTTTTTAAATAATCATGAGAATCTTAACAGAAAGCGTTACATTGAATTAGTGATGACAATATAGTACACTTTGTACTATAATATTATTTGTTCTACAGAATATAGTACGATCCTATGTATTATAGTTCATATGGGAACCCTAGTGACATACAACATATTGCTTTTTCTCTTATCTTGTAAAATAATTAATGGATACCTTGACAACATATCTGAAGTTATCTTCGAATTTTGCATATTTATTAAAACCTTGCATCTGAGTTTATATGGAGATATCATATTAAATAATCCTGTTGTATTGATGTCTTCGTACGAGTAAACAACTCGCGTCAAAGGTTTTACTATACCTCTTGCTATTCCATCACTGATTGAATATTTTAATTTCTGTAAAAATTGTAATATTCGATAATATAACTCGAATTCAAGTGTTTTATCTATATTGCTTAATTTAATAATTACTTAATAATGACTTTCAAAAATTACATAATACTGCAACAAGTCCATATCACGTCGAATCATTACAATCATCTCTAATCAGACCTTTAGCAACAATTCGAATTCGGGCATGATTTAAAATGTTTAGTTGAATCTGCATCTATATAATCGATGTACCAATATGGAAGAAGAATAACAATTTCAGTTCTTTAATTATAAATAATAGATTAATAGATAAGTTTTGATTACTTCTAAAAGATAAGTTTAACTAATAAGAAAGTCTAGAGATGTTTTACTATGTGAAAGCGAAGATGTATTTTAGATAAAAATAAAAACAAATGTCTGGTAATTTTCTATAGATATAATTATGAAATTACATACCATTCTTTCTTCAACATTATTAGAGTTAAATAAACTAGATGTTCGAACAGACACGTAACATCTATTTCCAAACAGGTAATACATTCCGAAAGGTTGATTTTCTTTCATATCTGTTTGACTGACATCAAGAAACTGTCCAGAATCTGATACAAATTTCAATCCAACCTGAAATATTATTAAAACTTAAATTTTATATGAGATGAGATGACTTCAAGATGTTTTAGATAATATATAATTATTAATAATAATAGCTTTAGAAATAAGTGATTTTATACATTTTAGTTTTTTAGTTTTTGAAGTCGGTTTTTTTAAACGAAGTTCTAATTTTTTATTTGTTACTTTTTAGTGTCTAGCTATGTATGGGTGGAGTTACGGATGGTGCCGCGCTTCTTCAAAAATATAGGTCACACGAAACGAGAACAAAAAAATGTTCGTAAAATGAAAACCACTAGGCCAAACTATTTATGTCAAATTTTTAGGGGACCACATGGCATCCGCGTCGAACAAAAAAAACTCTTAAATCGGATCATAAATCACGGAGTAATCGGCGAACGTACATAAAAAAGCAAAAAAAAAAAATCGCGACGAATTGAGAACCTCCTCCTTTTTTCAAAGTCGGTTAAAAATAGGCCATAGCGTTAGCTAAACGCCGTATGTTGAACCGTAAACATTTAATTTCATTAAACACCACTAAGTCCATTCATTCAGTTTGTGCCTTTCAACTTGTTTCAATCAGGTTAACCTATCTTATATCAGTATTGGACTAATCTTATGCTTGTCATTAAATATGCCTAATATAATGAATATGTACGTTAATGAAAAATATTGCGACATATATCATAAAACTTTTGAGTATATTTTCTTAAGGCTAGTGTTAAATAGTCACTCAATAATCATTAATAGAGCGAGAGAACAATTCTTAATATTATATACATTCTCTTCTTCAGTGGTTGAGGTAACATTTCTTAATATATGAGCTCTCACCAATGCTGTCTATATTAAATGGATTAGTAGATATTAGATGATATATTAGATTTTGACAAAGGAACATCGCACAATATAAATGAAAATGAACATCACAACTAACCTGACGCAGCTCTCCACTTCCAAAATTCACAACAATCTGACAGCGATTTGGTATTGTTACAAAAGCAGATAAGTTGAGTAATGCTACTTCATTATTGTAGGCTATTTTTGTTTCTACAATATAATTAAAATCCTTTAAATAGCATGCACAACTTTTTTACCTTAAATTTAGCAGATGATCATGACAGAAGATTATTATGATTGATAATCGTTCGATAAAAGTATAATTGAAGAGCTTCTAGGATCTAAAAATTCTACATGATCATATATTGCCATGGGATATTCTTTAAGGTCAAGTCTGTCAAAACTTTTAAAAAAATATTAAGGTGTTTTTTCAGGTATCGCAACAGTACAATTTTTTTTCTATTCTTCGGGATACACATAATAAGTTAAAATTTATATCATAATAAACCGTTACTCCAAAGACCGCGAAAAGGAAACAAACACATATTCAAACATTGAGATTCCATTACAGTGTTTCCTTCGAAATTTTTAATCAAGATTCATAAAAATTCTTATCTTACCATTCAATGCAGAAATAATTTAAGTAAAAAGTTCTTCTCTATTCTATCATTTACAGTAACATACACGTCACAGCTTACAGAGAGGCATAGAGTAATAAGAGCTTGACCAAATGCATTGGCTCCATCGATTATCAACACTGCAAACCCTTCCATAACTTTACTTCGAACTGTCTGCAAGCGTATTTATAAAGGATTATTATTTCAGCATTCTACTAACTGTCTGTGATTTGTAAATATACGACAGAATTCAAGTGAAATCTACTATTTATGGGATGCTAAATCTTAGGATTACAGTTCTAAAAATATTCTGTAGTGATCTTCTTATTTCTTTCTTCAAATAGACTCATAAACTGCTCAAAAAACTACTATTAAGATTATAGGAATTAAAATAGTAATTCGGTGTTAAATTTCAAAATAAGTTATTATGGCTGGTTGGGAAATATACAGACCATTTCCTGACGAATAAAGAATTAGATACAGCTTGTTTTTTATTTTATTTTTATAATATATATATATATATAATTAATTAATCGTTCAACGTGGCACAAGCCGTAGTAACTTGGTGATTGGCTCGCACGTCTCAAATCCTGTCTGCAGCATATAATTTTCTGATCTAGTGTGCACATTGTAACAATTACCTAACGACGAAGAAAAACACCGCGATGAAATCTGCACATCAAGCTACCGATGCGCATGTCGTGGAATACTTACAAGCCAATAGATGGCGCTTTGCAATATTTGAGATCGCAAACGATTCCCGACACGTACAAAGAGATACAAGTTTCTAACAGTAAATAGATAAATAGATGGGCCTAGGATCGCTAGAAGATCTTCCTTTGACATGGAGAAGAATTCCATCTCGCTTCTCCAACTGTTAGGGTCATCCCTAAATGCCAAACCCGCTAATTGGCATTTGATAAGCGTGACGATTAGTACAATGAATATGTGCTGTTATATTTCATTATATTCCATGTGAAAATTGTGACAAAGGAAATCAAAGTACGTAAAAAGGAAGTTTTATTAACTTACAAGACAGTAATATGCTACTAAGTATGGTAGCGGAACTGTAGCTGCATCTTCCATACTCCAATGTTCTGGTACAGGCCATATCAGATCCCTGTCACACGGTACTATATTCCTGCGCACACCAGACTTCAAAACACCCATTACTCTTTGACCTCTAAAATTTCAACATTTGTTTTACTTTAATATTTATTTTTATAGAAGGATTACAGAGACAAAGAGATGCGGACCTTGTAGAAGGTACCTATAAACAGGGCCAATCTTTCATCCCTTCATCCGTATTCTGTGTACTTTTAGCCAGGTGGTAGGGCATTTGCCCGACTGGATGGCTACCACCCTTGGTCTCAAGTATGTCGCCATAACAACCTAGAGTTGTGTTCCGGCATTAGTGGCTAGTGACTCCCTTAAGAGAGCAGCAGCGCATTTGTAGCACCTTTGATGTTGCAAATGTCCATAGGCGATCGTAACTGCTTTCCATCAAGTGGGCCGTCTGCCTGTCTGTTGATAAGGAACATTTTGAAGATAAGGTCAGTTAAAATTAAATCTAATTCTATTCACGTTTTATCCTTATTTTAAAGATACGGCAAGAATCAAACTATAGGGAAATATTTTAATTAAAATAATTAAAAAAAAATAACAAATTCCTTTTAAGCTAGGTTGCCTGGAAGAGATCGCTTTCAGCGAGAAGGCCGCTTATAGTTTTGTCAAGAAATATTGTAACTATGCATTTTATTTTTGTAATTTATTTTGGTGAGAAATAAAATGTTACTTAATCTAATATTTCTTTTCCGTATATTTTGTTCAAATAATAATTTTGTAAGTGTGTCTTAAATCGTATTTTATATAAGAGATTTCCAACTAATCGGGAAACGTACCTGTCATCATTACCACTGAAGTCCGTTTCACAACAATTGATATTTTTAATATCTTTCCTAGCAGCTACTTGTTCTTCAGACATTAAGTGACCACTATAGCATATCTAAAAAAATATTTTTGTTTCAGCAGAACCTCTTTAAATCGAACTTGAAGTGAGACGCCAAGATATTCGAGTTATAGAGTTTGCGACTTAAGCGAATTTTCTAAAAAAACCATTCGACTTGTTGATGTTAAAATTTATTTCAATAATCGACTTGTAAAGGTCATAAAATATTGCTATGTTCTACATACGGAGGTCTAACTAATGTTTCGAGTTATAGACGGTTCAGATTTTGAGCAACGGAGGTTTCGGGGTGAAAGGAAGGAAACACATTTTTTTCTCGATTTGAGAGGTTTGAGTTAAGTGAGTATTAAGGTAACTTTGTTATTATGAAGCTGGCAAACAGGGCGAGCTACTTAGGGGAAAGTGGTTACTGTCGCCTGTAGACCATGGGTGAAGCCAATGTTATGGAACCTTTACGATGGATAATAAGCGACGGGACCCGGGGTAGTTTATGGATATCCTGGACACAGATTATCATAACACTTCTTCGGATGGGTTATTGTCACTCATATATGTATTTAATCCGTGCAGGAACGGAGAATGAAAACAATTTCGTGCGGTCGGGCGGACTGTCTTGAGAGGCGATAAAACAACCCAGAGCTAGGTTGTAGGGTATTTGCTAAACTAGATGGCTACCATTCTTAGTCTAGAGTATGCCGACATAACAACTTGAGTGTGTTCCGGCATTGGTTCAGGAAAGTTTATGGTTTGATCCTGCACTTCGGAAAATTTCTTATATTTACAACAATATAAATATAAAAAACCTAAAACTGAATAAACTACTAAACAATAAGCATTTTTTATATGCATTAAACGTACATATAAAAAATTGCTTAAATAATTAAAACAAAATTAGGAATAAAAGAAAGGAAAAGAAAGAAATATAAATAAAATAAGTAAAAAATAATTATTTTTCCTTATATTATGTACAACAGTAGCAAAATTTAGATATCTAGGCAGCCTCATTACATCAGATTCTCGATGCACAGACGACATAATGGCGAGAATAACAATTGCAAAACGAGCTTTTATTAGTAAAAAACTATTTATTTACATCTAAAATAGCACAACCGGTTAAAAAAAGTTTAATTAAAAATTGTATCTGGAGCATAGCTTTATACGGTTGTAAAGCATGGACAATGACACAAAGAGATCGCGATAGATTAGAAGCATTTGAAATGTGGTGTTGGAGACGCATGGAGAGAATAAGTTGGAAAGAGAAGAAGTCTAATGAAGAAGTTCTGGACATGGTAAAGGAGAAACGCACAATATTAAAAACTCTAGAGGAAAGAAGGGGGAAGATGTTTGGCCATTTGCTGAGACACGACACCCTCTTATGCACGTTAATTGAAGGCAAAGTGGAAGCAAGGAGAGGGAAAGGAAGACCAAGGCGAGCATTTATAGACCAAATAAAAGAAAAAGTGGGTGACGTGTCTTACACAGAAGTAAAACATCTGGCCCATAATAGAGAAGATTGGAAGAGGCTCCACCGACAAGAGCATGCTCTTAAATGATAAATTAAATGAAAAAATATTATGTATCTGTTTAAACATGACTTACCTTAATTAACCTCTCGTTTATTTTTTGATCCGTTTCAATGTACTGTAAAGTAGCAAACTTTGGATTCTCTGCAAATACTGTTGTTTTCCTATTTTTCATTTCTGATGAATGTACTTCCTGCAATATGACAGAAGACGATCGAAAGATTTTAGCATCTTATTTGGGACAGAATCTGAGAATCAGATAATGGGCAATTAACTTTTCACAGAAACGACATATTTCTCGTTTAACTCCTTCGCTTGGATCTTAGTAATGTAATCGCGATTTTTTAGTTATGGTCTCGAAATTCACGTGAATATATTTTGTAACATTTTAATCCAATTCTATTCATTTATTCAACGCTTGATGTAGATGTATGGACATGATTATAAATTAACCTTTTAAGGTCTAGAATGGTATCGTATGTTAACATTATGTATTAGTACTATTATAAATGAATTATTACACAATTGTCAATTATTCTTAAAATCTACATACATTGTCTAGTGTCATTTAAAGTCGTTAATTGAATAATGCTCGGTTTCTGATGTACTTTTAACTATAGTTTATCTGTCCGTTAGCGCTATCAGTTCAATTACTTATATATATGCTTATTGAACACATCATCGTATGATAGTTAAACTAGGTTCAACTTAACCGACCAATATTTGACATTTATCTATTCCATATCTTTTGTTTGACGTTTTGTTATTGACGTTTTTGTTTGATGTAAATAAATGTTATATATTCCTTCTCAAGTAGATCCATTTAGTGGCGAGTTTAGGTGCTAGTTGTAAGTTAGCAGTTAACCTAAGTTTATCTATTACATAACTTTATGGAATAAATTGTTATTGAAGTTATAACTGGTAACCTCATAAACCGGGCATAATACGTCTTCTTCATCAAAAGATCTTCAATTTACCAGTCACTTCGGTCATAGTTTTGATGTTTTTAAGGAAGAGAGGAAATTTGAGGTATATTTTTTCAAAATAGATACCCATATCAAAAATATTCTTACTATACACATATATTTACGGCTAGGTGTACGTAATGTAGTATTATGGCGTACACCTATGCAGGTGTCATAATTTTTTATGTCTCCTCTGATCAAAATCTTTGCATTCCTCTCTTTTTTCATCATCGTTGTCAGCCATTCGCAGTCCACTGCTGGACGTAAACTCCCCAAGACGGCGCCACTCATCTCTGTTTTTGATTTCTCATCCAGAGCCTACCGGTGACCTTGCATAGGTCATCGAGCTATACCGAGATCCGGTCTCCACTCCACGAATTCTGCCCCATCGGCCATCGGTACTGCGACAGACGTGACCAACCCACTTCCACTTCAACTTGCTAATTTTGCGAGCTATGTTTTTTACCTTGGTTCTCTTACGGATAACCATTTCTGATTTTATCCATAAGAGAAACACCCAACATTCCTCGCCCCATAGCCCGTTGAGCAACTTGGAACTTGTAGACCAATCCTGCTGTCAGTGTCCATGTCTCGGCCCCGTAGGTCAGGACTGTCTTTCACCTCATATTGAATTGGGGTCGGCACAACATGTGTTTTCCTTCCAAACTCCTCTAACTGACACACATCTTCTGTCACACCACAAATCATCATATCCTCCTTCACACAATTCATCCTACCTTTACATTTATACCCATCCATCTTGTAGTTTATTATATGCCCATATTATCTTAATATTCTCTCATTTTTTCAGACCCGGTGCAAATTTCAAAAATTACTTTTATGGTTATGAATTAAAAGGCTTGCGCTTTACAAAGCGCCTATAAGGCCGTATATGGAACAAACTCACACTTATGGGTTCAACTCAACTCCAGGTCACCGATCCATCGACACCTACTAACAGTCGGTTTAGAATCGCTTTTCGAACCTTCGGAAAGACTGCGTTCCTCTGCGTATTCTACCGCCTGTACAATGGAGTGTTCCAAAGCACTGTTTGATCTAGTGCCAACGCCTTATTTTTACAACCGCACCACTCACTTTCGACAAGAGTTTTACCCTCATTTCTGGAGCTCGAACGCTCAACTACGCAACAGCTGTCTAGAATGTTTGTTCCGCGTACAATAACGATTTGGAGGGACTTCCCGCTGAGATTTTTGGTTTGCGCTACGATAAAGGGCGTTATAAAATTTATTAGAGGCTGGCAACGCATTAGCGACTCCCCAGTGTAGCAAAAGTGACGGTGACCTCCTTCAAGTGCCTGTTTCCCTGCCTATACAATTAAAAAGAGTTTAATACGGGATTGCTCTTGAAGATACATCGCTTCCTCATAAGAAAGTAGTATATATTATAAATTCTCTTACAAATTCATCCTTGTGCTCATAAGACACAATATGTGGTGTTATTAAGTCTGATAAATTATTTTTAGTTTCACCAAATATTACTGAATCCAATGTAACTCCGCCACATCTGTAACATAGAAGCGACATTTTTTATCTCTATAAATATTATAAACACGAAATTTTGTAAGAATGTATGCATGGATGTTTCGATGTACGGATATACATCCTTGTTTGTTACTCTTTCACGTAAAAACTACTGAATGGATTTTGATGAATCTATGCATTGCAGTGAATTAAATAAAAATCAAAGTTTCAAACGGAAATATTTTTGCTTCCGCTGCAATTCTATACTTACCTTGTAGACATCCAAAAATCATTTTTCACTATAGCATTGTAGTAAATGCCTTCATCAATAACAATCATTTCGTTTGCATGTACATGGACGTATATACGAAGTTGCTCTATGAATTTAATCCTAGAGCCACACTCATGGTCTACTATCAAAGTATTCAATTGGATCAGTCCATCCAGGAAGGTTACCCAATCACCACGCCATTCGATAGTGGCTTCGTTAGTTAGTGGTCTAAATTCCGTGATAATTTGAAATTTGCTTCTGTAAAAGTTTGATATATATATATATATATATAAAGCAATAATTTAATTACTATGGGTTTATTAAAATGTGAAATTAATGTAAAAAAAACAAGCCAACAAACGTGACATCGCATTGCTGGCGTTACATAATTATGTTACACTGAAACATACCCGTAACAAAATCCTTTACTTTCAAATATTTTCTTGTATACTTCGTTTGAATTAAGACAGACATCTTGTTGTTTATTGTTAGTACTATCTTGATTATTAATACCATAGTGTTTTTTTGATGGTATTTCATAAATAAAACCATGCGCGATCACTGTTTTTTCACTGCTTACCTGCAAAATCAATGTTTTTTTTTAAGGTTGGTCCTTTTACATTTTACAAGCTGATATGTGCCTACTTCGCTAGGTGTCAAAAAATATTATTAATTACAATCAAACTGTAGCCTACGTCATTCTGGAATAATTTAAAAAAGGAACTTGAGATATAAATGGATAAGAAATATATAAAAATATAAATTTTCTTGCCGCTTCTTCTCCTTAACAGCAACAACACGTTGCGTAGTGGTGTTACATAGAATAGGAAGTAAGATTAAATCTTAACTTGTATGTATGTCCTTCCAAACTAGTTCTCCAGCGGAACTTATTTCGAATAAGAACTATCGAATTTGTAGCTTTCTACTGGTGAAAGAATTTTCAAAATCAGTTCAGTAGTTCAAGAAACTACTTCCTACAAATAAACTCACAATCTTTCACTCTTTGTAATTAGTATAGATGAGTTATTAACAGCCAAAATAATTGCTCAGATATAATAATTACGACCAGCAGACCTAGGTACTAGAAGTAGGGTAGGCAAATTAGGTAGTAAATTTGGGGGCAAAATGTCCATAAAAGATGATAACCACATTTAATGAGTAGCCGTCAACCATTCTGGTATACTTCGGCAATAAAAGAACATTGTATTCTTTTGGAATTAACTTGCTTTCTTTGCAAGTGGAAATTCATCATCCTGCCTACCCCTATGGGAAACGGAATTGATAATATATATGTATGTGTGTATGAGAATGTATGTTAGTACTTCGCAAGCGTCTTTGGTTTGGATTTTATCTACTAAACAAAATTGTGACGACCCATGTGGTTGAGTGATACAAGTCATTGTCGGCTTTTTTACTGTAACGCAAATGCTTCGGGTTTGATTCCTGGTATAGTAAATTTCATATTGGAATAACTTTTGAACTTTTCTGGGTTTTTTACTGGATGTTTGAAACCGGAGAGACCCGTGGAATATTACTCATATACAAACGAACTTGCTTAGCTTAAGGATTTACAAATGTGTGTGATTGTCTGATGGTTTTATTATTTTTATAACAGAGAACATATATTGCCTCGAATTTTCCAGATCCTTTTTGAATCGATATACGAAGGTTAAATGTCTTTCCAATTGATATGATAATTTCTTCCACAAAATAAACTTTCTTAAACAGAACTGATAGATCGTTATAGTCCATTTCTTTGTACATCGCCATTGTCTCCCATACAAAAACTAGAATGGCTGCCTCAGGCAACACGTTAACTCCTGAAAAAGTTTTGATCAATTATCTTATAATTACACATAATCACGTATACATAATCACTGGTACTCAATGAATTGTAATTAACAAGATTTACCATTTCGTATATAATCTTTGAAATAAACGCAGTCTTCGTCATCAATAGAAATGTCTAATTGTCTTGATGTTGATACAACGGATTTAATATTTTTGTAATTATCAATAGGCCTGAAAAGATTATTAAAATTTTATATTATCAATCGCTGAAAATTACAATACAATTATGGAATAAAGTAGCTGCAATGCTTCCTAAAAATATGTTGCGGAATAATTCATACTGTTACGAATTTGTAGGATGTAAATTTGAAAATACCTTTGGAATTATCACTAAGTTTATTAGAAGTACACTCACGTAATTCAAATTTCTTCAAATAAAGCCAAATACAACAAAACCAAACTACAGGGCAGAAAATCTTTATCACACAAATCGCACAAAGTTCGTCGTTTTAAGCTACTCGCTCCAAAAGTGAACTAGGTCTTTAAATGGTCAGCTTAATGGGTTTCAAAAATTCGCATGAAACACCAACAGAGGAAAGGAGGTTTTATGAATCTTATGTTGACGTGAAAAAAGAGATTAGCGCGAACAACAGATCACTGAAAATCAAAGGGTAAGACACCTGGAAAGGATTGGTATCGGCTTGCAACAATATGTTTTTCTAAAATGTTTAGGTTCTAAAACCAAAGAGGATATATTAGATAGATGACACACGTTACAATTAATTCTAGATTTATTCTTAAAGATTCTAATAAATATACATTGATAGAAGGTCATTTAATAAGAATGAAACATATATTTCTTTTAATTTTTTGGATGACTATCAGCTATTCACATTAAAATAATAACACTATAGTAAGCTATTAAAAAGTTACCACATATAGAAATAGATTAGAGATCAGAGAACTAAAACACAGAGAAAAGAAATATTAATTTCTTATTACTATTTGTTTCTGGCTTCAGGCTGAAATCTGTTTTTGACTAAAACTATACCAAAGTCAAAAAACTTTTGAACAACTCAATATCGCAGAACCTACAGGGAGGGTTAAATCGATAGGTACTAATGTCCCACCCCTCTTGTTATACCTTATATAAATATTTGTAATAAGTTTCCCCTTACCATTCTTCGCTGTGCTCCCATTCGATAAAATGTGATAATAGTGGTGTTTCTGTTGACACTGGAAACTCTACTTGCGGGTACAAAACATCCACTTTCGGATTCAACCCACTCTGGTAAAGTCTGTAAAAATTCAAATTCTTTTATTTATATAAACTTGTATCTGTGCCTTTTATAATTATTAAAACTTTTTTAATAACACAACATTTGTAATTTAATGGAATTATATAGAATTTATTAGAACTATACAAATACGTATAACGCAGGTACAAATATAACTGTACACAACCAATCCAAATGTAACGCACGATTCAATCACACGCGCAAAGTTCGTCACTGATGTCCTGCTTCGCTTGTGGCTATCGCTGACTGCCGATCTCTCCATCGGGGAATTGATTTATACTGCACAAATGGAATATGTCTCTCGGCCGCGTGGGCTGAACTTCTTAGAATCATACCAGGCTAATGACTACCATAAAATATTACAAAACACAATAGGCAGTTTTTATAATTACAAATTTTAAATACAAAGTAAACAAAAGAAGTCATAACACCGAAAAGGTAATAAAATGTCTACAAGTACGCAGGTGTGAATTTGTCTTTTGCCGGTACCTAGGTCGTATCAATATTCTACAATTAAATACTAATTACTATACTAGGTGTTTTTAAGTCTCGCGTGAACAGGTATCTTCTAGATAAGCGTGCTCCACCTTGACTGCATTTCCGCCTGAGATAAGGCGCAACATGGGCAAACGCGAACCTATTCATTGTAATATATATGTCGGAGGGAAACTATAATTATTGGATGTATTGTTGACTGGATGTATAACGCACAATATCATTTGTTTACATTATAATTACTTCTAAAATTCTTAATTTAATTTAATTTGGTTTGTTAAATGTTTCTATAACTTAAAGATCGTTCTAACCTAATAAAAGTTATGAATATTGTAATTTAATAAACGACCAATCAGAGCAGAGCATATGGCGGAGCGGGATCAGACGTCCTCTATACTTTGAGTAGTATCTACTTGGGTAGACTAGGAGTTTTTGTGGCACATTTGGTTGATGGCAATAGGTCGAGTTGGACCATGGAGTATTTTAAAGAAAGTGTTAAGTTAAGAAGTATGAGCGGGTGCCCTGAACCCGCTGCTCGGTCTAAACTATGTTAAAATGTCTTTTAAATCTAAATTAAAAGTGTATAAACCGTGGCTATCGTGTTTTGTGCTCGCATTTTAGCCTGATGACGCCCACTAAACCTGCAATAACTAAAGGAGATGTCGTGAGAACGAGGCCGTTCTGCGACATATATATATATATATATATATATATATATTATATATATATATAATATATATATATATATTAAAAAAGATGTTATAATTTAAATAAAAATAAGTTATTTTATTTTATACTTAGTTTTTGAAGTCGGTTAAAAATAGTAAAATTTTGATACATCTAATTGTATTTTTGTGTGTTAATTTGGTTTTTTAATAATTTGCCTGGTGGTAGGGTATTTACTCGATTGGATGGCTACCTTCCTGGTCTAATATGCCGAATATCTGAATATGCCGCCATAACAACCTTGAGTTGTGTTCAGGCAATAGTGACCAGGTTCCAATCTCCCTTAAGAGAACATCAGCGAATTTGTAGCCTATTGTATTGCTAATGCCCATAGGCGATGGTAACCACTTTCCATCAAGTGGGCATCTGCTGTCTGCTGAAATCGTTCAATAATTTTATCTTAGTTAAAATGGTAATAAAATGGTAATAATTAAAATGAAATTTATTATAATTCTAATGAGCTTTGATAAGAAACCCACTGTCCAATTGCTTCTAGGAGGAAAGCAGCAGAATTTCGATGGCTTTTTCTCGTTAACGGAATATGGGTACAGTTCGGATGAGATCGTTTCAAAATGGCTTGTAATAATCCATGTGGTGCTATTTCAATCACTATAGCATTTTCCGGGATCTTCTTAGCAGTTCTTCAAAGTATACAGGATTCTGAAACACATTAATAATTTATAACAATAGGGGATTGGAAAGTCAAATAACTGAGGTACTATTTATCATCTTGCAAATTTTTGTGGCCACAAAGATGTTGTACGAGCGTCCAAATTTAAAACTTCATAAGCGTGCCAGCAAGAAATCAAATCTTCTTCTTCTCTTAAATAAAATGAATGTTTGTTTGTATGTCCTTTTTTTTATTGCCTTATGTAGGCAAACAGGCAGACGGCCCTCCTGATGAAAAGTGGTTACCGTCGCCTATGGACGTTTGCAACACCAGGGTGTCGCCAACGCGTTGCCGACCTCTAAGAAATTTTATAACGCCCTTCTTAAAGAACCCCATGTCATAGCGCAAAGGGAAAACCGCGGCGGGAAGTCCTTTATAGAATCGTAAACTATACATTTGATCTAGTGCACACATACAAAGCAAAGTTGTTGTGCATGAGCCAAAGAATGTTTCGGAGTTGGTTCACAATTGGACCCGGTAGGTGGCGCTGCTGTCGGCATATCGATTGAAGCTTTTCTAGCAGCTAGTTTATATACAATTTGTACATTACAACGAGAGACCGAAAGGTTGAATGTTACTTCGCTCAAAGGATTATCCTTTGTATCCAGCGAGGTAATGTTGACAGCCTTCTAGGTACAATGTCCAGCGACAGTAGGCTGGTCGGGCTTTAATAGGTTTTTTTTTTTTTACTATTGTATATTTATGTTAGGTTTATTTTTACGATAGTTTAGTTTTTAGTTTGTCATTACCACATCACATTATCTATACATATAATAAAATTGTAGAGGTCAAATTTTTGTACAATGAAAAAAATATATAAAAACCGAGTCAGGGGGATATAAGAAGTGAAATAAACTAATTTAGATATTTTCCAATTTGTTTGTTTCTTTGTTTGTCTGTCTGTTTGTATTAGCTAATCTCCGAAATGACTGGACCGATTTAAATGAAATTTTTATATCCCTGGTCAACATATAGGATACTTTTGATCCCAAAAATAAAAGAGCTCCGTGGATAGTTAAAAAACCGCACCACGCGGGCGAAGTCACGGGCAGAAGTTAGTCAGAAATAAGTATAACAGTAACCGATTTAGAAAACACAAAAGTAACCAAAAAGCAAAAAAAAATATCATTTTAAATGTCATTCATTGTTAGTACATAATTTTTTAAAGGTTTTAGCTTAGGATATTTATAATAAGAAATTTAAAATTCTTTTATGGTCGTCTTCTTTTGTTTACTTATTGGCATACGGCCTATTGTTGTATTGTAATCATTATTAGACAGGTTACAGATTAAAGGTACAAGCTGATTCTAATAAATTCTGTTCACGCTGCCGGGTGGGACATATTGCATTGTGCAGTATAAAGCAATGGCCCGATTGAGAGTTAGTCGAGGGAGAACCACGAACGAAGCGAGACGTGTGTACTACAATCAAAGCAATCAAATAAGGATGGTCAATGCGCGTTTTATGGAATTACGACCTTCTGCATTACGTTTGGACTTGTTTTCGGTTATATTTGCACCTGTGTTATACGTGTTTGTATAGTCCTCTATAGTAATTCTAAAGGCATTTTAATGAGTTTCGCGACTCGTAACAATATTATTATAAATTTACCAAGAAGTTATTAGTAAAGTATTCTCCCGTACAATAATCTGCAGTGCTCCACTTATCTTCTGGCTGTGAAGTGCATAACCATTTCTTGCTTCGTTTCTTTGGATTATTTATTAAATTATCCAAAGTTTTTAGGAATTTAGCAGCTGAAAAAGATAAATAAAAATTTACACCACTGTAACTTTAACTCCAAATTATTTTCATAATGAAATAAAATAAAAGAATTGCATAATAAATAAGAAATTATTTTACAGAAAAACAATGATTATAATACTAATATATATTTTTCGTAATTTTACATACATTGTTATAATTATTTATTTACTACTGAATGTTGCAAAAACTGAACACTTTATTACTTCACGGTTATAATTGCTTATAAGAACGTATATATGTATATATTTAAATATAAAAAAAATATCATCTATAATAAAAAATAGACTCCAGGTCGCTGTCGGCGGGGAGAGTGCCCGCTCTGAATTATTTTTTTCTGAATCTATCACACCCTAGTTCAAAAATAAGGTAAGAGGCGGAACAACATTTTCAAGCCTCAGAGAGAGCATATGACTACACACCTAGTGATATAAATAAAAAAGCATTTTTAGTTCCGTCTCTAGATAGCGTTGCGGTATTATCATTTAGTATTTCGTATTAATATAAGTTATAAATATTACAAGCTATTATAGATTGTGTAACAAATCGCTGCCAGATGGGAGCGTGCCCAGAAGGCTGGCTGCATTTTTTTAATTTTTCAGTATCACTCTAACCATAACCTTTTTAAACATATCATATGCCTAAGTCCTTATATATCTTGTACAATCACGCACTCGGCGAACAAGACCGTATATTATTTTAAATGTATCTATCATTGCTTCAAGCTTGCCTGTGAAATATTGCATTGAGATAAATATAATAATTTCTTTCATCTATTAGATAAATATGTATAAATATAAATGTAATTCTTCGCTGATTTACGCAGCCTCAAGAATATAATTAAAATATAAACCTCCTTCCGCTACATATCTTGAATGATATGCAATATTTGCTGTTTCACTTCTTTAGCAAAACACCTTGTGATGTTAGTTTCGCGACGAACTCTGATACGGCTGCAGCTGGCCCAGATATCGTTGAAGAAGTAGAACTGTTTCGACAAGCTATTTCTATTTCTGATGGACAAATGTCTTTTACCTGAAACATATAGTTGGTTTAATAATTAGTAATCTAGGTGATATGAAATATATAATGTTAGCCGATAAAATAATGTCCCACTGCTGGGCTCCGGCCTCCCACTACAGGGCGAACGGGCAGTATACCCGCTACACTTGTCCAAGGCGGCTTGGCAGGTTTGACACATCAGCTATCTCGATGTGCAGGTTGCATCACGATGTTTTCCTTCACCGTTTTTAGCACGTAGTAATTGTAACAATATGCACATTAGATCAGAAAACTGACTAAGGCTGGTGTGCACCGACTTTTAACCAATGGTTAAAATGAGATAATCGCCAAAAGTGTATGGAAAAACAGTGATCATTTTTGGTTAACCGTCTGTTAAATTTCGGTGCACACCAGCCTTAGACGTGCATGCGTTCCGGTCAGGATCGAACCCGCGCCGTTCGCTTTAGGGGCGCGTGCGCTAACGCTTTTATTACGCTACCACGACTAAATAGCTTATTCTTTATTCGATAAACAAACTAATAAGTACATATAACGTACGATTTCATAAACCGCTAATGCCTACTATTTTGTTCTGTTACCAAAATCTAATAACCCATTTCAAGATACACGAGGGTACATACGATTATATAATCGTCTTGAGGCACGTGATGTCTTGACTTGAAAAAATTATGATATAATTTTTAACGACCACCTAATATATATATATATATATATATATATCTGAACTTTATTACATACATTTATAGTTCTCGATAGAGAAATAGATTTGTAAAATAGTAGTTTATTGTTCGGAATGGAAACAAAGTCATAAATTACCAAAGGGAATTGTTTGAGCATTCTTTTTGCACCTCCTTGATATTTTAATACTGTGCTGATGATACCAAATTAACAGTTCGGTGCACATATTATGCAGAAAGTATAATAAAAACTGAAGCCAGCAGCTATACAAATGATGTTATTTCATTGAGGTATTATTTAATGAATATAAAACACCGACACTTATACATTATGAGAGTTACATTTAATAAAGCGTTCCTGGTATCGCCAAGTAACCTTCTTTCGGCATATATAAACTTTTCTTTTATTATTTAACTGGTTCCTTCAAATCTGACGGCGCGTTTCCTTTTTGCACGTCACGTAATTTATTTGTCGTAATTTAGTTGTAATGTATTTTGTCATGTCATCAAATAAATTAAATGAATCGCGCCGCACATTGTAAATATATAAAATAAAATAACATAAAATATACCGCGCCTGAAACTCATAAATGTGTATTATACAAATAACCCGCTCCGCATCATAATTGTAAAACATAATATAAACAACTACAAATATAAACACATAAAAATAAAATACGTCATAAGCCATAAAATAATAAGCCATATTATAAAAAAATATAGTGAAGTGGACTGAGGAGCAGCTGCATCATAAACATTAAATCCCATTAATCAGGTAAGTGAATGGTCATTCTTAAATTCCCGTCCAAATTGTCCCAAACTACTTTTCCTGTAAAATTAACACAGTTCGCTTATCGTAAATTCAGCGCCGGCGCAACAGTTCCACTAAATACTCACTTCCTCATATCCCAGACCTATTGCAGCCATAGCTCCATATATGAATTCCGTTTCAATAGAAACAAGACCGCGATAATAAGAAGAAAGAATCATTTCTTCAGCCGTCAAGCAACCGTCAGCGTAGGCGCACCCATGTTCTCCAAGGCTATGTCCTGGAAAATCATCATCAATTAACACGTAAGTTTCAATTACTCTAATGCTAATTGTGAATATAATTAAAAAAAACAATCCAAAAATTACATTTTTCATCTAGATTTAAAACCTCATTGTATTGAGACAAAAATACAGTAGCTACTGATCTATATTCTGTAACCTACTGTAAAAATGCAGAATAATAGTTCACAAAAATTCTACAACCTAGGCATGGTCCAATGGCAAAATTGTATCGTACGTGACTGTAAAGGGACTCCGATGCTTCTTAAATTACCATAATTTATATTTAAAATGGCCTATAAATGGCTGTCTAAAATATAGCCATACATACCAATCAGGTAGTCTGGTTCTATTCTCAAATCTTTAAGAACGTCGGTGAGACCAATTTGCATTGCTGATATTGCGACAAAACAGTAAAGAATGTTATCAAACACATTTTTGTCTTTAGTCGTTAAAATGTGAATAATGTCAACACCTTTAGGCTTGAGAATGTCTTGCAATCTGGCAAAGAAATTGAACACGTTAACGTGAACGCGCCGTGACATTCGAAGGAAGAGTTTAAATATGTTAGAAATAAGATCATATAGGCCAAAAGAAGGTTTTATTATTCAAGTGGAATTAAATATATTTACAAAGTTAAAGACATACCTTACAATACTTTTAGCAAATATTGGAATCTTCATCAAATCAGCTCCCATACCTGGCCATTGCGAACCCATTCCACTGTATACAAACCATATTGGACGTGGCTCACCCGAATAGTATTCAAAACCTCTACTGAGGCTTCTAGTTTTATTTTCTTCAATATCTTAAACCAAAGAAAATAAATATTAATCTGAGAACCGATAACCATTAGTCATCTCATTCACTTAATAGTAATTCAAGTGATTGATAATATTCGACTGGTCTCAGTATTTGCAATTACAGAAACTTTTTTTACGTTTAAAACAACTTACATATAGCTTTAACAATAATATTCTAGCGAAAGGAATTTCATAATCTTACTCATTCTTAATTTTTAGAAAATGCACCATTTACAAATATTGCAAAAAAGTTTTTTTAAGAGATAGTCTTACTATAAATAACAATTATTAGATTTTACACTTAAGCTATTTTAGTACCGCGATTCATGTAACACTGCCACTTCTTCTTGCACATAAGTCTCTGCGCAATTTTTGTAAAAATGTTTTTTGACATGAGTTTGAATAGTAACAATCAAAGCTAATACCTTAATGAAAGTTGGTAAAGAGAAAATTGATTGTCATGATATTTATCATCTAACTACCTCACTTGGAAATAGGTGCGACAATGTGTATGGTATGTATAATCCTGAGATGAATGAATGTTGCTTAAAGGTATTTTCAAATAAATTCAACGGGCACGGGCTCCTTTTTATTAATTAATTGATGATGATGAACTCATGTTATAAGTTCATTATCGAATACATAACTTACCGAGTATTACATAGCCTCGTCCTGTATGCCCTGGAATATTATGCTGATAAATATCGTGCAGAAGAGCAATTTGTTCCGCATCGACTATTTGACTGCTAAGGAGATCTAAAATTTTATTTACAGAAGTCTCTTGTCTTCCAGAAGCAACAACTAAATACGGAATAGAAGTTCTGTAACGATTTTTGTCCTGGAATAGCAGATAAAGTAGAAATTGTGATTCTGAAACTACTGTTTTTAATATGTTCTCCATAATTACATTGCTACTTACTTTTGGTTTATAATGGCCTTTAAGCAATATATGAAAATTGCCTCCAGTGAAAGAAAAATTGTTTATTGCAGTGTATCCTCTGTCAAATAACGTATTTTCAACTACAACTTGAAGTCGGTTATTAAGTATTGCGTCGTTATCAATG
Organism: Dendrolimus punctatus; assembly: GCA_012273795.1. Lineage (NCBI taxonomy): Eukaryota > Metazoa > Arthropoda > Insecta > Lepidoptera > Lasiocampidae > Dendrolimus > Dendrolimus punctatus. Next base: position 1,338,410 of record CM022542.1, read on the forward strand.
GCTTCGGAGTAGTGAAGGTTGGCTGGATTATTCCACTGCGGTAGGCAAGGCACATCTGACAATCAAACAAAAATAAGTCGAGCGGATAGGCTGTGAGTCCTAGTGACCCAGTGAATAATTCACGTTTAATTCCAAGAACATGATTATAATTTTGGTTAAAAGCAGGCACCGTTTATTTTTTGAATACATTTTTGCATATTGTAATAATGACTAAGTATTTCCACAAAGGAGAGAGACATCGCGAGAAAGCTGATAGTTTATCAGTATGTTTATAGGTTAAAGTGATTGATCTTACTTAATTGTTTAGATGTAGAAACTACTTCATATGCGAGTTACTTTATCTATATATATATATATATATATATATTATATATATATATATATAAAAATATATATATATATATATATATAAGAAAGTCGTGTTAGTTACACTATTTATAACTCAAGAACGGCTATACCGATTTGGCTGAAGATTGGTGAGGAGGTAGCTTAGATCCAGGAGACGGACGCAGAATACTTTTTATCCCGTTGAAACCGGTAGGTGGCATTGAGATCGGGTTCTAGAATCCTCCTAATCACCCGGAGCAATTTTAGTGATTTTGTTTTTGTGTTGTTGAGTGGGTCCCCGGTTGGTTTAAATCTACAATTGAATCTGGTAGGTGGCTCTGAGATCGGGTCTTAGATTTTATGTTTTCAGAGCAGGAAAACGTCTGTCGGGGCCTCTAGTAATTAATAAAAATAGCACGATGTATCAGTGGCTACTTGAAAGTTTTTGGTTAGGGTAACGATCAGATTTATATAGGAAGATAATAATAATAATTCGCGCAGTAATTACCTTAATAACAGAACATATCCCAGAAGCCGCATCAGTATGACCCATATTCGATTTGACACTTCCAATTTTCAAAGATCCATTAGGTCTAAAGACGCGATCAATTGCATCAAGTTCATTCTTGTCAGCACTAACTATACCTAAAACAAATTAAATAAATAATTAATAAAATAAGTCGGTGACTCTTTACAAAATCTTCATAATGCAAAATCAGAAACGATTCATCATTGACATGATGTGTGAATAATAGAGGTTATTATAAATTAATTGCAGGCATACATTAAATTTAGGAGTAGAATCTAATATCTAAAGGACATTTATAGGTCTATTGTATCGGGAGTCTAATTTAGACCTTATTTGTTTATTAAGCCCCATGGATTAGTCCAGTAATTTAAATATTTAAAGCGCTATTATATAACAATATAAGGTAAATAATAGTAATGACATAAGTTATATTGATCCCTCCCATAGATAAATTTTCGGATAAAGTTATTCACGCTTGACAAAATTAGTTAAAATCGTACCTGAACCATTTGCTTCAATATATTCTACATTTTTGGGGGACACATTTACTTCTTTGTAAAATGTTTGCATGAAATTTATAAGATCTTCAACTTCTCTTTTCGGCAAGAACTCAGCGTCTTGTCTCATAAGATATCCTCCTTTTACGTGACATATTTCTGCATATATTCTGTGAATAAAATACAAAACACTAAAGATTTCCACCTAACTACGATTGTATAGATTTTGGTTTCAAATTCTGCGAAAACTGTGAATTTTCCATGATAACGAATTCATATTCCGATCACGTTATTTGACATTATGTTCTATTAATTTAAGATAATCCGTTACAGCGTAACGCCCAGTCATAAAAAATAAAAGATTTCAAACATGATTAGTATAAAAAATCAGATTATGCAAGTATCTTTATAGTCAATAGGATCCGGAGGGTTGTTTTGTCATCAGACATTTTCAGACACTGTAGAACATATAATAATCGGTTCGTATACTAAGCGTTATCTTATACTGGTTAAAAATTAACATAAATAATTTCAAATTTCTGCTAATGGTAAGTGAATAAATAATGATTTATGAGAACCGGCCATTGGTGATGGCGTAACAATTTTGTTAAAATAACATTTAGAGACATGTTTTACTTGTAAATTCGACTTAAAAAGATATTTTCGGTCAATTTGCATCGTATCGACCTACAAATAATTATTACCTTTTTGCGTCTTTTGCTCGCTGCAAAAATAATGAAGTTACTGCTTCGGATCTAACATATCCATCACCATTTTTATCGAAACACCTAGTTTTCCCATCTAAGCATAAAAGCCCGGCCCTGAAACATTTAGTTCGTTGCAATAAAAAAGCAATTTAACTGTGTTCTATGACTTGTAATACAGATTACGATAACAATAATATGAACATTTAGACATGATAGTCTCACATTTTCTAATCTTTGTTATCAAAAGTATGTAGTATACACCATATCTCATAAGAATTAGTAGGAATATATAAACAATTACTTCCTAAGAAACATCTTCAGCTTTGAAGTAAATTAATTATGTTTTTAGTAAAAAAAATTGTATAGGTAGTCGTTTATTTTACTCATCAGCATAACATGGTACAATAATTTTAACCATGTCAGTAGAAAAAAGACCTATGATAAATTGCTATTATCCTAGTGTTGAGAACTATAGTAGAATTATTTTCTCCGTGCAATTTGGGTGATAAATAATCGGAGCGGTGAAGCGAGTATTTCGCTCTCTCTTCCACTCACGGGCCTTCTGGGCAGGCATAGTGATACGCATTATTGTTGTCGATAAACATTATCGACAGTGTAATTATTTTTGTCATTTTGTTGGTTAGTGATATAAATGAAAGAAAAAAATAGATAAAACAACGTATTTATTAAAATAAGAATAATAATGATTTAAAATAAATGATTAATAAGGTATCTATGTATTAAAAAACTATAAGTACAAAAGTTTAGAATGTAACCAGTTATATTAAAAATAAATATAAATACTTATATCAAGTTTAGAATTAACAGCAAAAAAGATTATAATGATTTTTATAAGAATGATAATCTTTCCCTGATAAGAATGAGTTTTTACCGTTAATGACGTTGCGCCCGCGCAACATGTTCACCACCCTAGCCGGGCTGAGGGCGAGTTTGATTTATGACCCAAACTGCACGGAGAAAATAATTCTACTAGTTGCCTCACGATTTTATATATAAATCTATACAGAGAAATAAATTGAAGTATCTGTGTAATTTCAAAATAACAGTTGTTTTTCTAAATGTACTATGAAATTATATACGGTAGGTACTTATATAAAAATAATTATATACATTTTTGTCTCTCTGTCTAGCTGGATGTTCCAGCTAATCCCTGAATTGGCTAAATCGATTTTAACGGGACTTTCACTGGTAGATAGCTGATGAAATAAGAAGTAACTTAGGCTACTTTTTATTTTTACTTTTATAATAGGGTTTCGTGAAAAAAAATCGATGCGGATGAATTTGTGGGCAGAGCTAGTATGAGATAAAAGATATACTGTAAATACCGAATTACTTACTTTCGCAAATTGTAGTTGAGGACAGGATTGTTACAGGCATTCGTGCCTCCGACTATAGCCGCATCAATAAAGCCAAGTTTTATATCATTGACTGCTTTTTCCAAACACAGGCTAGATGTAACGCAGGAGAAGTCGAGAGTGTATGACGGGAATTTACTGTCCAGCCAATATGAAATACGATTTGCCAACATTGCTGAACTGACCCTAAAATAAATATCGAAAACGATCATGTACGATAGACGATAAATACCTCATGATGTTACTATAGATAATAAACATACAAGTAGATTTTAAATATCTTGGTACAAATAATAATTAGCTTTGATTTATAAAATATGTCGATTCAGGATTTTTATCATTAGGGAAACCGATATAAGTATCTATATGAGTTACTTGTTCAAGTGGATCAGCGGTTTTAACACTTTTGTTATTCTTATCAATGATTACTTTTAACTATGTAAAAATACTTTCACAGCAGCGATTGTTAACATAGATACATTAATTACTAAACTGTTGTTTGAATTACTACTACTAACATTGACTTTCAAGTCTAAGAAATTTCTTAGTGCTTGACAAAACAAATTTTCAAAGACTTTTTTTGCAGGAGTTCAACAGACAGACGGCCCACTTGATGAAAAGCGGTTACCTTCGCCTATGGACATTTGTAACACCAAAGGTGCTATAAATGCGCTGCTGCTCTTTTAAGGCAGACTGGAACCTGGACACTAATGCCGGAACACAACTCAAGGTTGTTATGGCGACATACTCTAGACCAGCGGTGGTAGGCATTCAGTCGGGCAAATGCCCTACCACCTGGCTGTGGGTTGTCTAGTCGCCTCTTACGACAGGCCGCCCGAGCACAGGAAATTGTATTTTTCCTCCGTTCCTGCACGGATAAAAGACTATTTTATTTGGATACATTTACAAGTGCAACGAACCAATTACGAAAAAGACGTTATGTTTGAAGGGCACCCCTTTTATGTAACCAATTGCCACACGAGTTTCCAAAAAAATATAAAAATATAAACGTTTTCAAAATGACACTCTAAAAATTATTACAAAAATTAAAATAAACATAAAACAATAACGTCCATTGATCCTACATGTCACGCAACACTTAAAGGAGAGTGAATTGTACCACATCAGTGTCAAAAATTATATCATACGACCGGTCATGTTATACGTGTCCGTGGATGAGTGGTGTTACAAGAATGGATAAAGGTGGAACATGAGTACATAAGGGGATGTTAAAAGTTGCGTCAATGATTGAAAAGTTAAAAGGAAAAGGACTAAGGTGGGGTTTTTTATTTGCTATATATGCTGAATGAACAAGAGATACCATGACTTAAAAAAAACTTCTCAACTTCACACACAATTCTTGATACATACATATTTCCTTCTCTTTTTGTATACAGATACGTATGTATATCTATCTCTCTCCCCCAATTTGTCTTTGGTTCACGGAAGATGCCGCCAATTTATGGTGTTAAGACAGACAGATGTGTAAGAAATTTTTGTGCAAGTGCAGTGAATTGATGAACTTATATTAAATGGCGGAAGCCCTGAAAAGTACTAAATTTGTTGAGAGTAATAGTTGATAATAAAACTACGTTTTAACGGTTTTAAGCGCTGTAATTTATTTGATTTTGGGTTATCCGACGTTTCGGCCGCTTTTCAGTGGTCTCGGACGACAGAGATGACATTTGTCTAACGTGTTTTGTTAAAGTTTTATTTAGCCTACCGCCAACTTGTTCATTTTAATTATTTAATTTTAATTTTGTTTATGGATATTATTTACTCTATGGGAGCCTCATCTAATTTCCGAAACGTCGGATAAACCAAAATCAAATAAATTACCGAGCTTAAACCCGTTAAAACGTAGATAGATAGATAACACTTTATTGCTCACCAAATATACAATTTCAAAATATACAATAACAATAATGACAAGGTAGAGACAAAAGGCGGCCTTATCGCTGAAAGCAATCTCTTCCAGGCAACCTAACTTAAGGAATAACTTAACCTAATCTGGCGATGTAGGTGGTGCAAATAATTAAATATCATAAATAAACATACTTAAACTACATAACTTATAAATAAAATAAACATACTTAAACTACTTTATAAATTAAATACATACATACGTATCATACATATATATTAAATAGTCTATAATATTAGAATTAGGCATAATTATTAGGCATAAAACGTAGTTTTATTATGTATAAGAGTCGCGAAAGCTTAAGAAAATATTAAAAGATTGTTGAGCTAGTTTCAACATATGTGCAAGATATATACTTCCGAAGCCAAGGTGGACATTCTTAGTCAACGGGGGTTTGGGTGAGTCCATATAATTCCCCCAGGGGGTGCCGCCCTGGACTCTTCTCCGTTCAGGAAGCGGTACAAGGGGATGCGTCCCCGGGGCCCCGAGCGGCCACTGTCACATTCCCCCCTTCACTCCGTGACAGTGGTGTCCCACCTTTCCGCCTCCAAATCCTAATGCCTTCCTCTCCTTCCCAAACCTCCTCCCCAAACACCCCTCCCATCCGATGTCAGGAGAGCGCCGTTCTGGTGGTCTTCAGGACGGAGCGGTGGGCACCGGGTCAGCGTGGAGCACCTTGCTCCGCTGGTTCACTGCCAGGAGAGGGCCGCACAGTTCTGGCCTGTGCGCCCCATCGACGTGGACAGTGGCGGCGGGTTCAGTGGTGGGCCGAGAGTCTCGCCACTGGGCGCTACCGCCGAGCGTTATCCCGTGTGGTGCCGTGGTCAAGTCTCGCGGCCACACGGGACCGCGGGGCTTGCCTTCAGTGGCTGGCCCAAGTGGATGAGCACCACAATAAAAAATCCCCTACACTTAAGCTGCGGCGCAGGGCGATCTGTTTTGAGGCCGGGGGGGTAAACCCGGTCGCGACTGCGAACCACACCCCGTTTTTTCTGTATAAAATGTTGAGTACTCGTGGGAACTGTATGGATAATTTGAACGCTTTAAAAACAAAGGACGTAGTGCCCGAGAAGGGCGGTGCAGACGTTGGTGGAGAGCCCGTAAAGGGCAAAATCGACTCGAAAGGGCCTGTGAAAGGCGGCGATAAGAGCTTTACGTCGCGCTTCCTAGCGGCGATATCTGTGCCAAAGGGAGCGCCAAGCTCAAAACCTACTGGGTGCGGCACCAAACCGTTGCAGCCGGTAGAAGTAGATGACCTGTCCTCGTCCGATCTACCTGGGGACGAGGATGCTTTGCCCCCCCCCTGTCCAGGCCCCAACAAAGGCCCCGGTCGCCAAAGCACCGGAGGGGGAAGGCAACACGAAAGTTGCCTCCCGTGTAACGCGGAGCAAATCAACCGCCTCGTCCCGCATTCCATCAGTAGACGAGGCGGGGGGCTCCACCAATCCCCCCCCAATCAAAGAAGACAAGGCCAGAGAGGCTGCGCGCAACGAGGCGTTACGGCGATACTTGGAATTAGACGAACTGGATGAGATGCTGGAGACGTCGGCATTATCGTCCTCGGAAGATGAAGGGAGGACGGCCCCCACCAAGCCCCTGCCCAAGACACCGGCTGCTCAAGCACCGGACACCAAGCGGGGCAGAGGCCGTCCTCCCACGACAGGAGAATACGTGGGCCTAGCAGCCGCAAAACGGGCGCTAGCGGAAGCCCAACGAGCGGAACTTGCGCTCCAAGCCGAAAAGGAGACCGCGAAGAGGGCCAAATCGATGGCGACCACAAAGGTGACCAGGCATAGAGCCGGAACTCCCCTTGCGGGCCAGGCCCCTCCCGACGCACGCGTGGTGCGCGCAAACCATGCGGAGGGCCTCCAGCGGCAGATTGCCGATTCTTTGGCGGTGGTTGCTGGGGTAGCAAAGGTGTCGAAGGGTCTAAAAGGGACCCTTCAGAAAGCCCTAAAAGATGCGGTGGCCTCCATCCAGGAGGCCTCGGAGGAGCTCCTCGCTCGCACTTACAGCGAGGAGGTCGCCCTGCTCCGTGCGGCGAACAGCCGCATGGAGACAGAGATAGCTGACCTCCGGAACGAGCTGAGGAGACTCCAGGCAGAGGTCACGCGGCCGCGCGTTGAAGTCGTGCAGCCAGCACCACCGCCAAACCTGGAGACGACGATGGCCGCGAATCTTGACAGATTGACTCGCCTAATGGAGAGTCGGTTCGCGGCCATGGAGGAACGGCTGCGCCCGGGATCAACCTCGAGCCCCGCTCCTCGTGCTAGGCCCACCCCTCTGTCGAGCTCGTCGCTCATCTCTGGGCGCCCGGCAGAGGAGTTCCCCCCGCTTCCGACCCAGCGGGACTCCCTGGAGACCGTGGCACCGTTATCGCTGCGAAGTGCCTGTCCGGCGCCCCCTCCTCCGGCCGCAACTACGGCTGAAGGCTGGACGACGGTCAGCCGCAAGAAGAGGGCCAAAAATAGAGCCCAACCGTCGTCCGGCACACAACCGGCCACGACCGCCGCCGAAGCGCAGCCCACCCGCGCCAGGCGGCAAGGAGGGAGAGGACGTGGGGGGAAAGGTCAGGGGGATGTGGCGCAGGTTCAGGCCTCGCAGCACCCCCCTCCCCCGCCCCCAGCGCCCAGAAAGAAAATAGATAAGCCCAAGAAGAGGAGGCCTCTGCGAATGCGTCCCCCGAAATCCGCCGCCGTCGTTCTCACGCTCCAGCCAGGCGCGGCGGACCGAGGGGTTACGTACGCGAACCTCCTCTCTAAGGCCAAGGCCAACATCCAGCTGGCCGACCTCGGGATAGAGGGAGGTCTTCAGTTGAAGAGGGCGCGCACAGGGGCACGCATGCTGCTGGTAACAGGTGCCGACAGCGCCCCCCAGGCGAACGCCCTCGCCGAACAGTTAAGGATAGTCCTCTACCCCGAGGACGTGCGTGTCTCCAGGCCCGAGAAGACTGTGTGTCTTCGGGTATCGGGCTTGGATGACCATACAGACGAGGAGCATGTGGCCGCTGCCATCGCGCGGACCACCGGATGCTCACAGACGTGCATCAAGGCGTCAAAGGTCCGTCCCGGAAAAGACGGGATGGGCCAGACGGTGGTAGCCTGCCCGGTGGCGGCCGCCAAACAGCTCCTCGCTGTAAAGACGAAGCTCCTGGTGGGCTGGGCCTCCACAACCGTTGAGGCCCTGCCCCATAGGGCCCAAAGATGCTACCGCTGCCACGAGGCTGGACATGTGGCGGTGGTATGCACTTCGGAGGTGGACCGCAGTGGGAATTGTTACCGCTGCGGAGAAGCCGGGCACCTGGTGACCGGCCCCTGCACAGCGAAGCCGCACTGTCCTGTGTGCGCTGCCGCGGGCAGGCCAGCCGGTCACCAGCTGGGCTCGAGGCCCTGTGGGGCCAAGCCTACCAAACAGAAACGTCAGGCCAGCCGGATGGCGCCGGACAGAGTCGCGGCCGCGGCGGCAACAACACCAGCTGCCGCAGGGAGCGACAAGGAGGATAGCGCCCGTGGTTAAGTGGCAGCCACGGGCGGGCGGCAGCGGGCGTCGAGGTCTGGGGGATCAATAGGACCTCCGCCCGCACTAATGCCGCGAGAGGGCGCGAGAGGCAGCCGCGCGTCCCTCTCAGGGCCGGGGAAATGTCATTCCCCGGCCCGCACACAGGAGAGGCCGCCTCTGTATACGAGGCGGCCAGCCGCTGCCGGGGTTGCGGGGTAAGCTCGCGCATGTGCCGTGACCCCGGCGCTAGGCGGAAGAAGGCTCCCATGAGGTTTTAGTGGGTATACCGGCGCCGGTCGTATTGATTAATCGGCGTCGGGGAGCCCCACATACCGGCTGCGCATGATCCCCCGCGCGGCTGACGATGCGACAACGCATTTCCTCATGTAAAAAAAAAAAAAAAAAAAAAAAAAAAAAAAGAGTCCATATAATAAATATTCTATTGTATTTATTTATTATTATTTGACTTAAATACTTACACAACTACTGAAGGCAACAAAATTGTACTATTAGCTTCAGTGGCCATGCGTATACGGAATATCCGGGATTTTTTTATTTCGGATCTGCGCATAGTGGTGGTATGGTAATGTCATGAGGAATGATAAACGGCACGTGAAAATAATAAAATGAAAACAAGAAGAAAGAAAACGGGTTTATTTTTAGGACATATACAAGTGACACATTAAAATTAAAAAATAAAGCACAATAAAATAAGAGAATACAACCACAAAATAAACGAATACATGTTAAGTCCTAAAAATTGGATCAAGCTCAGCTAAAATGTTGATCTGTTAGACGAACGCTGATCTTCCGCTTGAGCCTAGAGAGACGTCACGGCAAACTACACATTATATTATTAATAAATAATACATAAAATATATCAACACATACATGGCCAACACATTCATAAGCTATGAATGTCAAAGAAGCAACTGAGGTATGTAAGAATAAGCCTGTATGGCACTCTGTTGTTCGTGCCTACCCCGCAAGGGACCTGGCGTGAAGTTATGTATGTATGTATGTAACACATACATATAATAAATATAACGATATTTACACAACATATTTTGTGACAAACAAGGTAAATAAATAACGATAAAAAAACCAATACCAGAATTATAAATAATGTTAAACTGCAAAAATGATGAGTACAAATGTAAAGGTACCAAGAAAGAAGTGGATGCATTGTGTGACCGTTGATATGATGATTTATGGTGTGATAGAGGATGTATGTCAGAGTAGAGAAATAGGGAAGGAAAATACATATTGTGTCGATCCCAAAGAATTGGTCTCCCAAATAAGAAAACAATGAAAGAGTTAAGACTAACATTTTAATCTCATTTTCAAAAATTTCAAAGATCTTGAAGCTTTCAATTATTTTGTGTCAAATTTGAACGGACGGCAATACATACATATTGTCGCATTGTGTTCAACCAAGACTCAACAAACTCGACATCGTGAGTTGAAAGAAGTATAATTGAAAACTTACCCAACGGGAACGAATTTATTTTTACTGGTGAAAGTGTCCATCATTTTAGCAAAATGATCGTTGAAGGAGGAACCCGCATACACGCCAATCCTCTTGCCCGCAAGTGTTGCAGGATTGACACCTAGAATTTAATAATGTTCTTTAATAAGAATATGTTATTTCAACTGCTATCGAGTTACATAGTTTTGTATGATTCCTGTTACTTACTACAAATGTCTCAAAAAAAGAAAAATCCGCAATTGAGACTTGCAACAATACCCACGTCCGGGAGGATTTTTCGGTACATTTTTTCGGGCCTGAGCAAGAATCCCATAGACGCAGTCGTGTTTCAGGTGCATTATTATTAGTTATATGTAATTTCGCGACTCACTTGAAGATTTTTTAAATATAATAAATGAAGTTGTTTTGCTACTATGCTGCTACGCCGCGGGCTTAACCCTCGCATGTAGTTCGATTTTATTGTTGTAAAAATTCATTTAGGTTTCTATATGTATATCGCAAGTGGAGCTGCGGACACAAGTAAGTATATATATATATATAAACTTTCTTTCAACTGATGATAAAACCACTTAAAAACCCGTTGCGTGGTTTAAAAGGAGTAAGTGGGTATACAGACAGAGATGGAAAGCGACTGTTTTATACTAAGTAAAGAAGCTATACTAACCTGCATCAAAAATTGCATTAAAAGTATGCTCCATCAGTTTTCTGCATAAAGGATCAATATCTATAACTTGCCAATAGCTGACTTTGAAAAATTGTGCGTCAAACTTTTCCAAGTCAGAAATTTTACCCATATGCTTTGGTAGCTCAGGGATTTTCGAGTTTTCAAATACATGATTAACGATTACCATGTCTACCTAGAAAGTAGTAAATTACGATTAAAATAAATAAAGTGCATGACAGTATGGGCAACGAAGAGTGCCGTAGAGGACACAAAAGTCGACTGTTTTCATTATTTGATTACGGAACCTTTTTTTACAGTGGGGAAGTCTGCTTGCGGGCTATCAGCCGCACGAGGAATTCTCGCAGCTGGTGTGTGGAATTTGCCCGGCGAAGATAATTAATTATTGGCAAAGCCGACGCCGGGAGTATCCACTAAAACCCCATGAATGCCTCGTTTCGCCCAAGTTTCGGGGTTATGGGACATAGCGCCAAACTTACTCTGCAACCCCGGCGGGCGTGGGCCCATCACTACTACTCCTTTTGTTCGAAGAGGTGAAACTTCCCCGGTGAAACTCTCAGACTACGGAAACTAAAAACATATTTATCCGAAAATACTAAAATGCCAATGCCAAGACCACAGAAAGACGGAAAATATTTATTTCTAAAACTGGCGATACACATAAAACATAAAACGACCAAAAACAAAATTTTGTTATTTGACACAAAATTAGTATTTTGTTGCCGAAACTTAGTCCGACACAGCACTGATTTTCACATCTTCAATCACAAATGTCGTGAGAAAACCCCGTATAGGCCAACTTTGTCCAGCACCCTCACACACCAGTTATTTTGTGTAGGAAGTATTTTTTTCAAAAAATTTCATTTATTAATTTCAAAGTGATAATAATGAATGTCACTTATTCACTAATAGTACTTATTACTGTAATAATCGGGCGACTAACACATGCATTGTGCCTGTTTTGAACTCTGGAGCTGATCCTTCACACCCAGACTATAGCAAATAATCATTTAATTTTGTATATATATAATATATTGTGGCCTTTCCTAAAATATATTTTCTTAAATTTACTACAATATTTTGTAGCAGCATCTCTCTTTTTTCTTTCACCATATCCTTATTATTTAGAGATGCCACTATATATATATATCGTATATTTTCTGTCACACCATATCATCCTTCACACAATCCAATCCTATACCATCTCAATTTTCTTCCTCTTAATTTTTCAGTCACGGGTGCAACTTTCAAAGATTCCCTTATGTACTCATTTCTCACCTTATCCATTCTTGTAACACCACTCATCCATCTTAACATTCTCATCTCAGCTGAGTGGAGACGTTTGAGGTTTATCACTTAAGGAGCCAAACATTCGGACCCATATAACATAACTGGTCGTATGATCGATTTATATATTTGACCTTTTAGTTTCAGTCGCATTAGTTTGTCACGCGTCACACGGATTAACTGTCTCCACTTTAGCCATGCTACATTTATTCTTCTACATGTATCCTTCTCTATATTTCAATTAATCGTATTGGCATATAGATTACATACTCCTACTGAATGTTTTTATAGACACAATATGGTTTGCCAGAAAAACAACTGTGATATATAAAGGCAGACAAACAAATAGACTGGCATGACGATTTCATAAGCATCAATAGGACCAAAATTTAAATAAATGCAAATAATGCATACCATATTATAAAGGTTTTCACCAAACTCCAGTACGCTACTTGACTTAGGAAATATTCCCGAAATACCGCTTATAACTACTTCGTCTCTATTCATTGATTTAGTTTCTGACTCCATCGCAGTAATAGTTTGTTCCGCGAAATAATTTGGTATAACCCATTCAGGTGATCTTATCATATTTATATAAATTTTGTTATGAATATTTTAAATAGAATTTATGGAAGCAATTGTATGTTAATTGATAATATTAATGGCATTTATAATACTAATAAATCCGCAGCAGGGTTTCGTGGTATAAAGTCTGAAGTGAAAGTAAGATCGGTACCCGATTTCGAAGAACAAAAGGACGATCCTAACTTTGTGTTTTCCTTAACCAACTAATATAGATTGTATTGATTAGAAATTATAGACCGCACATTAGCGCTAAGTGAATATAATTGAAAATATATGGGCATGACATATCGCTACGCTAAGTAAAGTACCATACGTTTTTATTCTATTCGTTTAGCGCTATTACCACTTTGTCCAGGGGTCACGTGAGATAATCAAACGAAAACCTAATCTAAACATAAAGAAGCTAAGATGAGACCTCTAGAGCTGGACGAGTTAAGGGAACAAATCCTGAACTAACCTCAGTGAAACTGCAGCATACTTTACCAAAGTTATCCGCTATTCACATCTATCTTGCTTCTTTTTTTTGGCTGAAATACAGCAAACACGGTAACGGCCTACCGTTGGGACATAGCCTGATCCATACCGGACGACGCAAAAGGGATCGACGAAGCCATCATGGATTTTTTATTTTTATTTTTTTTTATTGCAGGAGATCAGCAGACAGGCAGACGGCCCACTTGATGGACAGCAGTTACCATCGCCTATGGACATTTGCAACACCAAAGGTGCTACGAATGCGCTGCTGCTCTCTTTAGGGAGCCTGGAACCTGGTCACTAATGCCGGAACACAAAACAAGGTTGTTATGGCGACATACTCTAGACCAGGGGTGGTAGCCATCCAGTCGGGCAAATGCCCTACCACCTGGCTGTGGGTTGTTTTGTCGCCTCTTACGACAGGCCGCCGGGCCGCAGGAAATTGTATTCTTTCTCCGTTCCTGCACGGATAAAGGATTGTGCTAGGTTGATCCAGTTTGTCGAAACTTTGATCCTGAACTACACTCCCCGTAATCTATAGACGATCCGTGATTCAGCCGAATTTTTTTACTGCGAAACAGGCAGTTCTCCACCTAATAAAAGTGGTTATAATCGTCTTTAGACGTTTGCAATAACAGAAACGAAGCCAACTCGATTCCAGCCTGTTAGAAGGGATAAACAGATTAAACGGGATGGGATAGGGGGAATACGGAGTGGGCTATCGGATCTCTTCCTCATCGTATGAAACACTTATTTTAGCGAGCCGGCCCTAAAAGTTGCAATCCAGATAATGATCCTAGCTTGGCTCCACCATGACCGACACTTGCTAATGGTGGAGTCACATTAACAACTACGGTGTCAACGTTGCGAAACTTTATAAGTTTAAGTAGAAGATTATAATTGCTTTTTTTTCTTCTGCAACCTCCATCGAGAGATAGCTTTTTGTTTAGGTCTTCAATTACTTTGTTACCCCTTACAAGGTAAATCTGACGCTAAGCATCGGCTCTTGCAATGGTATTGGTATATCAGAAACCGTTTGCGTCCCATAACATTCCTTGTAAAGTAATATTAAACGGTAACTTTGTGAGATTTCCATGGCTGATCGCGTGAACTACACACGTTACCGACCACACCGAGGCGCCTTTGAGGCACCTTAAAAAACCAACCAAAAACGGAACGCGCGCTTCAATGCGTGCGCGCGGATGGTGCTTTTGCCGCGTGATAGATCGTCTAGTGTGGATCCGGCTAGTGATCTCTGTCGCCTATCAACATTAAACACTAAAAGTGCTACTAATATGTTGCTAGCTTTGAAAAAGGTAGCTCTCCGAGCTATCATTCCCGTATATACAGCAACAGATACCGCTAAATTAGATTAATGCCTGAAATCAATCAGGGCAACCATTTCTAGCGGCAAATGTATCGCGTAATGTCAAGTATATGAAGTCTACTTTCTTGTCTATGTACACTGTACACTTTGATTACTTAGATACAATAGGCAAACACCTTTGGACTTCATAAAATCTATTCAATAAATAGAAAGAACAATAATATAATAATTAAGGTATAATATAATTATAATAATTGCTTAATTAAATCAGAATAATGGAATTACCTGTGTGTAAACACAACAGGAAACGGATGGATCACCTTTTAATGTGAAAGGTGACCCTTCTTTATCTACATTAATTAACACGCTTTTATTTAATTTATGTTTGCATTAATTGTCCTCTATGCGTTCATAAATCATTGAACAGATTGTAATGAAACTTTGATACGGTACCCTGAGCACTTCCGCGAGGGTTTCTGGCATATACAAACAAATACTTTATGTGGCATGGAACGTATATCGGCTGCAGCTAGTTTCTATATATTCCGATATTAAAAACCTTATTTTACATCTTTAAATTCGGTTCGCAACAAACCAAAGCGTTTGTTATGGTTTTTTTAATAAAATTATTAGAGATGCCACGAACATTCGGCTGCTATTCGGTATTCGGCCTATTCGGCTACTTTTAAAACTACATATTTTTTTAAACTATACATAGATATATTCCATCAAAACAATACAGATAAACTACGTCCTAACAGTGTTAAATGCGAATTTATTTATTTTAATTTTAATATAAATATTAAGGCAATTTTTAAAATATCAGAATAAAATAAAAATCGTTTAATAATCTGGCTTCAAACCGTTAAAACATAGTTTTAATTATGTGCACCTATCATTCGCAAGAGCGTAAGAAAATACTTCACAAGTTATTGCTTTAACATTAACCTTCTTCGCCCGAATTTTACTATTACGAATTGCAGGACTCGAATTAAAATGCCGTTGGAATTATTAGAGAGTTTATTAGAACTATACAAACACAGATAAAACAGGAACAAACATAACCTAACACAACAAGTCCCAAACGTAATGCATACATACATACATAACTTCACGCCAGGTCCCTTGCGGGGTAGGCACGAACAACAGAGCGCCACACAGACCCATTCTTACAGACCTCACTTGCGTCTTTGACATTCATAGCTCTTGTCATGCACGCTCGTCTGTTTTTAAGGCTCCTAAAATCACCTTCTGCTAATACATGATCAATTTGATCATGGAAAGTGTGTCGTGGCCTTCCGCGACTTCTGCATCCGTCCACTTTTGCATTGTATATCTGTTTAGTCATTATTTCATCATACATTCTTTCCACATGCCCGAACCACCGGAGCATTCCTTTCCTTACCTTCACCCCGACACTCTCTTTCAGACCAACTCTCTTTCTTACTTCGGTATTACGAACGCGGTCCGCGAGCGTCACTCCGCAGATTTTGCACAGTGCTCGCATCTCGACCGCGTTTACTCTACTTTCGTGCTCTCTATTCCATACCCAACTCTCGCTTCCATACGTGAGCGTAGGTAACAGAACCGCGTTGTGTATGGTTAGCTGGGCCCTCTGGCTGAGGTTCTTAGCGCCTAGAAGTTTACCTAACGCTCCATTCACACTATACCCCAAATTCACTCTTCTTTCTATATCAGTGGTGTACTTTCCATCCCTACTAAAAGCACATCCGAAATATACAAACTCATTCACTTGTTCCAGCATAACATCATCGACCATTATCCTTGCATTCGTTCTGGTTTTTTCTCTTTCAAACACCATCACCTTTGTTTTCTTCGCATTCAAACGTAAGCCTCTCGCCTGACAGTCATCTTTCATTATTGTGACTAGTGTTTGCAGTTCTGATGGCGATTCGGCTAAGCACTAAGCACGGCATCATCTGCATAAAGCAAGCTGCTAACAACTAGATCACCCATCCGCACCCCAACATCCATCTATCTTACTCTCTGGAGACAATCGTTCAGATATAGGATGAACAGCAAAGCCGACAGCACGCAGCCCTGCCGGACGCCAATATTGACGTCAAACCAGGGCGACAAGCTGCCGTCCACCCGCACGCATGCCATACAGTCCTCGTAAGTAGACTGCACAGCACGCAACAATTGGCCATTAATCCCATATCCGGGCAATATGTCCCAGAGGTCCTTCCGCACAACCCTGTCAAATGCTTTCTCTAGATCCACAAAACCGCAGAAAACCTTCTGGCCCAAAGCCAGCTGCTTCTCCACGATATTGTTGAGCGAGAAAACTTGATCCATACATCCCCTTCCATTTCTGAAGCCCCCTTGTGCATCCCACAGTAATCCATCGGATACCACTCTCATTCTCCTTTCAATAATCTTCGCATACACTTTAGATGCTGTGCTGATCAAACTGATGGCCCTGTAGCTGGCGCACTCCATACGTGACCCCTTGCTTTTATACAAGGGCACGATGACAGCGCGCCTCCAGTCCTCGGGAACCTTTCCCGTCCTCCACCACAAGTTGCATAAGAACAGGAAAGCGTCCCGGACGCAGGTTCCACCATATTTGATCATCTCAGCAGACACACTATCGATTCCTGCTGCCTTTCCATTTTTCAGACTTCTTATCGACCATTCGATCTCTTCCAAAGTGATCTCGGATGCTGACTCCTCGGAGTCGGTCGCAGACTCAGTCGTGGTGCCAGCATCCGGGATATTATCATACATTTCTCTAAAATATTCACTCCATCGCGCTAACACCTCTTGGGGGTTAGCAAGAATGTCCCCTGTTTTAGATTTTATTCTTTCCATTCTGGAAGCTGACGAACAACCCCGAGTCTTTTTAACCTCTCTCCATAAGAGTTTGGTATTCGCCTCGAAGTTCTTCGTCAGCTTCTCTTCTTCTTTCAATTTTATTCTTTCACGCTTCTCTTTCACTAAAGCTTTGGTGTCATTCTCGCAGCGGCGATAAATTTCTTTCTTCATTTCTTTGATACTGTCATTCTGGTGCAAAGATGCAACATAATCTAGCCAGGCTTTTCTCTTTCTCTCTACGCTAGATTTAACATCCGCGTCCCACCATTCGTCACCTTTCGTTGTCATATGCCTCTTTGTGCATCCACATACTTCTTTTGCGCTTTCCACTATACTTTTTTTAATACTATCCCAGTCATTATCCACATCTAGGTCGGAGAAGTCCGCTTTTGCAAGCCTTTCTTCGACTAGGCGCGCATACATACTCCTTACACTAACATCTTCCAATTTGTCACACTTTATTCTTTCAAGCTCCCCGAAATTGGTACGCTCTCGCCAGTGTCTCCACTTCTTGAAAAGGCCCAGAAACCGGTTTATCACCAGGTAGTGGTCCGTTTCAAGAGTGGGGCCTCTGTAGGCTCTTGTATCCATTATTCTATTTCGGAGGCGACTATCTATTAAAATCAGATCAATCATACTTTTCTGTTCATTCATTCTCCATGTATACGTGTGAATATCCGTATGATGGAATAAGGTGTTCGATACAAGCAAGTTTCTTTCCATGCATACGTCTATGATTGGCTTACCAGCATCGTTCTCTCTCTTGTCACTATAGGGTCCAAGCACAGCCTCAAAGCCGTCTCTTTTAGTCCCCACCCATCCATTGAGATCACCACACATAATTAGTCTTTCGTTCCCTTCATCAAGATCCAGAATTTCTCTCACAGACTCCCAAAACTTATCGAGATCTTGGGGATCCGCTGAGCTTACGGGAGCATAAGCTGCGACTAGAAAAACTCGCGTGATCCCCAGTTTTATACGAACCCAAAGAAGTCTCGGGTTCACCAGACAATAGTCTTTCACTCCAGACACAAAGCGGCATGAGAGTACGATGCCTACCCCCCCACTTGCACGCTCGTCCAGGTCCACGCCGAACCACAAAGCAAGCATGCCACCGGGGAGGTCATCGACGTCACACTCCTTCCGCTTTGTCTTTGTCAGACATAAGGCATCCAGGCTTCTCTCATTCATTATATCAATCATATTTATATATAATTATATCATTTCGTCCATCTTATCTTTCATTCCACCTCGCACATTCCACGTGCCTATACGGCACTCTGCTCCTCTCGACCCGCCAGGTTTGGCGCTGCGTGAAGGGTGGCGGCCCCCTTCGCCGTATGCGCAAGAGTTCACACCGACGGGGGCGCATCGGTGAGCGTTGCCTGCGGGGGATGCCCTATCGTGCACTGCACTCAGGTGAATTCTGGTCAGAATTGTGGCCTTCTGGACCAGCGGTGATCGCGACGCGCACGCTTCTGACATGACCCCAAACGTAATGCAGAAGGTCGTAATTCAATGACACGCACAAATTCCGTCACTAAATAGATTACTGAATGTACACAAGTTTCGCCTTGATCGTGGTTTTCGCTTGACTACTTCGTCCCTCAATTGAGGCATTGCTTTATACTGCACAGATGCAATATGTCTGCCGGCTGCGTGGACAGAATTTCCTAGAATCAGCTTGTACCATAAGAAGATTACAATATACAATGGGCTGTTTTCTAATCACAAATTTTAAACACAAAGTGTACAAAGGAAGTCCAAATGCCGAAAAAGGTAAAATGTTTATAGGTATGCAGGTGTGAATTTGTCTTTTGTCGGTGTTCCGGTCGTAACAATATTAAGTACCTGCCTACAAAATTATATAAAATGTATTAGTTTATTTATTTATGTGCTGATCGTACACTACTACAGACGAAAAAAGCTCTCTCGAAGATAATAATTTAAGCTAATTAATCAGTAGTTGTTAAACCTTTTAGCCTACTATCAAAGGTGTCGGTTGGTTAAAGTTCTTAACCAATTTGTTTTAATAATTGTTCCGTCTTTGCTTATAGGCTAAGATCCCGCTATACAACGACCTGATTAATTAATAATTTAAAAAATAACAATCATATACTGGACTGACATTTTTTAGGCAACACATATGCAATATATTTATTGACACCTTTAATTATATATAAAATAGGTTTCACCAAATTAGCATTTCGGTGAAGGTCGCTGTATAGCGGGATCCTATACTATTATAATAAGTAGGAAAAACATCGCTCCGCTAATTTTGATGACTACCCTCTTTCTGTGTGAGGCGACGTCCAATGCACAGCAGGGAAAGGGGCAGCCATTTTGAACACTCACTGTCAATATTTCGTCTACATCGCGCCGTGCAGGTAAGCCTGTTTATAAAATTTAAAAAAAATTATTACTGGCCGTGCCAATAACTTTCAAAAACCTAATATGTGTACAGTGGTAGCTATAAAGTGAAACATAGTGCCGTGCTCTGTTCCCGAGTTCCCGAGTGCAATCTGAACCGAGCCAGGAGAGGGCTGATCTCAAGGTTGGCGGAGCTTCTGCTTTTATAGTGCAGTCATCTAGTACAAATCTCTCTGATACAGTCTAAATAAATCAAACTACTTTCACAATAAGCACCTCAAAACTTTGGACTAAGTACACCTATTTATATATCGATGGTATCTAAGGCTGGTATCTAATGGTATCTAATTAGACAGTACATTTCATCTTTCGATTTGGATAGCAACGAGGCAAACTAAATTTAAAAAATCTTGACACAATCTTAAGCTCTAGCAATCGTTTTTATATGTGACTTTTTTAATTACCGCGCTTAATATCGTGAAAACGTTAATTCTGGTATACTTGGATCATCAAATAAAATATTTTACAAAATGTAAGCTTTTTTAATTTATTTTGCTATCGTAAATAATACGTATCTAAATAGAGTAGTAGGTATGACACAGTAAGTATTTCTCCCATATTTTGACTGTGTCATACCTACTAGTCGATACGTTCATAATTATGCACTTCACCGCACATGCAATATGTAGACTTTGCACCATGTGAATTATTAATCAAGGAAAAGTTTTATAACTACAATAGTCTTCAAATGGTGACCTTTTGTATATATTCAAATTCTAGACTTATGTTTAGAAAATTAGTAAACATGAAGGTGGGTATACTATAACTACAGTATTACTGCAATATCAACTTTTACACGCATACAGAGTATTTACACGAGTAAAGTCTAGCGGTGATGAAAAAATTCAATACGATGGAAAACAAGATGGCCAACCGATTATCAACTTCAAATCCCTGACGGACAAGAACGCTGCGTTACTACAACGACCACGGTGCGCGTTGGCCGTCAGGGCAATAAGAAGATATCGTGCGATCTCCTTTGAGGCAGCCACCAGCACTTGCAGCCGTGTATAACTGGCGCAAGGACCTTGATTTTTTCAAAAATTTTCGCTTCATAGTTCATAAATTGAGGGGAAGCACATAATATTCTCGACTATCTAAGCTAATATATGTTACTTATTGGTGGGAAAATAAAATCACCATTTGATTTTGAGGTGTTTGTGGACTGTAGATTGGTTCAATGGGGGTGAAAGGAACTCACCGGATGCAGCTGCTGTTGGTTCTCTTCTTTTGCTCCAGATCAGCAACAGGTCCGAAAAGTTTTTAACTTATTTATATATTGTCACTTCGCGAGACGTGCGCACAGTCTTCATTGTAATAGCGGTTTTTGTTTTATAACGACGGAGTGGTGAAATGTATGCGTGTGGTGCGTACTGAGACGGAACGGGGGTTGCATCTCTTGTCGTGCGTTTGTAATGTAATTTTACAAATTACTTGATGCGGCGAGAATAGGACGGGTGGGGAAGGTTTAATGATATGGCAGGTATAAATTAAATTAAAAAATGCGATAATTAATTAACACTTATTGACTTTATTAAAAATGTCATTAAATCATTATCTGTATTCAAGAACTAATTACGTCATGAGTACACATATTATTTCGTCAATCTTCTGATGTTATTTTTTTGTGTTGTACGCACTATTATATCTACTAATATTTTAAATTACTATTATACTAATATTATAAAAAATTACTCAGGAGTTCTTGGAAGATTTTTGAACCTTCCCGGTTCTTAAGCTGCGGATAAATCACTGATCACCACTTCAGGTCGCTTAAAAGCCTTCAATACATTCAAAACATTATGCTTATAATAAGAGTTCTTGGTAAGACAAGATTCGTGCAATAGAAATACAGTTTTTTTTTTTAATTGGCGACGAATTTATAAACAGGTTATAACACAGTCAAAAGTCAATCTGCAGTCTCTTCCCGGAATGAATGGTTTAACCTAGCCCTATTGACCAAGGCCTTTTGACAAAACCGGAAATAAATCCCAATTTCATCCTAAACTAAAGTATTTAAAGTCAAACTTAGAAGTACCTAACTTATTCTTACGTTAGGTACGGTACGTTTCGTATCTTACTTAGTCAAACGTAAAACAATCTGTTTCAGGCTCTACCTTACTTTGCTTTAGTCGATACTAGAAGCGATTTAGGCAGATTCGGTCATACGTAGGTTCGCACTGCACTTGTTAGATGTTTAATGACTATATAAATTAGTCTCTTCTAAGTTAGAGAAAAAAAATTTAGTCACATAGTTTTCGGCATGGATTTTTTGTGCTCTCTGAAACAAAGATTTGAATAGTGGCTGCAACGTCGGAATAGTAAAAATTAAATAAATTACCACACATAAAACCATCACGAAGGTAGTATTAAGGCATACTAGTGACGAAAACTTAAGAAAATGTTAAATTTGTTATCGCCATTGTTCCAGGGCACAGGACACTATAGGGATCCTGGGCGTCGATATTTCGAGGGAGGATAAAATTAGAAGTCACTTGGAGAGCAACAGGGCTTAGCGGTACTTCACACTGGGACATAAACTATTATTATATAAAGCTCAAGTCCGACTTCTAGTGGAGTATTACTCCCATCTTTGGGTCGGTGCACCTCTGTATCAGCTACTCCCACTTGACTCCTTGCAAGGCCGAGTGGTCCGGATTATCGACGAGCTCCAAACTAAAGACGGTTTAGAGTCTCTCAGCTATAGAAGAGACGTCAGCGGTCTAACGTATCGTACCTTCTGTGTTACAGTAAGTGTTCTGATGAGCAATTTGATTTGGTGCCTATGTAGCCATTCTATCATCGCCTGTATACTATTTGACGAAAGGAAGTTCAGCCATACTTTCTGGACACTTGAAAGTCCTCCACGGCACGCGGCTGAAACTCCTTCATGCCATATGTGTTCAAGTTATGGAATGATATCCCTCCCGCGATTTTTCCAGAGCGCTACAATATAGGGATCATTAAAGGGCCTGAACAGAATCTTAAAGCCTCAATTAGGTAGACAACCCATCGGCTTCTTTAGTGTTGCAGATATCACAATAATTTAAACTCCACGAGTATAAAGTTGCTGGGATGTTAGTAGTACTCGTATGTAGTAGTATGAAATAAATGTTTTCTACAACTAATTCGACTTTCAATACAAGTAAGAAACAATCTCACACTAGGCAACTCTTTTCGATGTTATGCTCTCAAATGGAGAGAATTACTATTTCTTTTTCAGACTTTACAGCGTATGCAAAGTGATACAACAATTGTATTTCCAGTTCTAAAATACCACTACCACTGTATCTTAAGTTAAGTCAGCCAGGTAGGGCATTTGCCCGACTGGATGGC
Source organism: Dendrolimus punctatus (assembly GCA_012273795.1). NCBI lineage: Eukaryota > Metazoa > Arthropoda > Insecta > Lepidoptera > Lasiocampidae > Dendrolimus > Dendrolimus punctatus. The sequence goes on from CM022542.1 coordinate 1,361,716, forward strand.
TACCACCCCTGATCTAGAGTATGTCGCCATAACAACCTTGGGTTGTGTTCCGGCATTAGTGACCAGGTTCCAGTCTCCCTTAAGAGAGCAGCAGCGCATTTGTAGCACCTTTGGTGTTGCAAATGTCCATAGGCGATGGTAACCACTTTCCATTACGTGGGCCGTCTGCCTGTCTGCTGTTCTCCCGCAATAAAAAAAACAAAAAAGTCAGAAACTTTAATAAAAAAAATGTTATTATTATTATTGTATGTCTTTCAAGACCACGGGCCATAAAAATGGCCCGGACTTTTGGAGGGCTTGCGTGGGGTCACGGGGAGGCCAACACGCAGAGGCTCCTTAACAAATTTAATCTAAATGTGGCGTGACACTGACCGGCGATTATCTCTGTCTACACCATACAATAATGCACCCAAGGACAAGTCCCGGCCATTATTATTATTATTATTTATGTATGCCTTTCAAGACCACGGGCCATAAAAATGACCCGGACTTTTGGGGGGCTTGCGCGGGGTCATGGAAAGGCCAACACGTAGAGGCCTTATGGCAAATTTAATGTAAATGTGTGTGCGTGACACTGAACGGCGATTATCCCTGTCTATACCATATAATAATGCACCCAAGAACAAGCCCCAGCCAGTGTAGGACTATTGTGGAAAATGAGGACAAAAAGTACCGGGCTATTGCTAGTGGTACTGGGGTTCTGGGAATATGGCGTCTGCCCGTCGCAATGTTCGGGTAACATGGAAAAATGGGCAGACGGTGACTCGCCACTCCCTGCGATTATTATTATTATTACTATAAAATAGCTAAATATACCAATCAAAGAGTGAACAAGGGTCTAACTTTCAATAATACTAATCCACTAAAGTGTTGATTATTTGTTTGTTGTTTTAATATTGTCTGCTTGGTTTTATGTGATGTGGTAAAAACTACAACAAACCGTTGAGGCGGTTTTTAAGTGGACTTTAAAATGGCGGATTCAACTCAACAAAACCGTCAGTACATGTCAACTTTATGACTTTTATTAAATAAGTCGACATGTACGCCACAATATTACCCGGTTTACATTAATCGTCAAAAAATTCCATATGAGAATAGTGCTAAATTCCTTGGACCACGCCAAGAAGAAACTTGAAGAATAGGAGACAAGTTTTAAGAAAATATGTTAGCTAATGGGTAGACACTCCCCGCGTTGTTATAAGATCATTGCTCCCCGCCGTCAATCAATAGTAAACTACTTTCAAACAAACAAATCCTTATATCAGAATAGTGTTACGGCATTCAATTATGGGGATGAGTCATACATAGATAACCTCACGCCAGGTCCCTTGCGGGGCAGGCACTAACAACAAAGCGCCATACAGGCTTATTCTTACACACCTTATTTGCTTCTTTGAAATTAATAGCTCTTGTCATGCACGCTCGTCTGTTCTTAAGGTTCCTGACATCACATTCTGCTAATACACGATCAATTTGATCACAGAAGTTGTGTCATGGCCTTCCGCGACTTCTGCATCGATCCATTTTCGCATTGTATATCTGTTTAGTCAGGGGATGAGTCAAAAAAGAAATATTAAAAAAATACAAACATTATAGAATAGGGTTCGGATAAACATTGTAAATGCACCACAATACATAAGAATTGACGGTCTCCACCAAGATGTAAAAATGGAGTGCGTGACAGAAATAGCACAAGCTCACGAAAACAGTCTTCACCATCAAGTGAATGTCGAGACTATCCAACTGCTCGACACCAAAACCTAGTGCGCAGAATCCAAAGAACTAAACTATTTAAGGTAGTGTAGTATATGGTGAAAAATAAAAAAAATAAGTGTTACGCGATGTTCATCTCAGCAGTTATGAGAACAATATAGTATATTAATATCAATCGTCATAGATAATAATATGATCCTGCCAACACTATGAAGTAATTGCTATCTTTAGCAGTGATGTAATATTATTATTTTGTAGGGAAGTTTTCGTAGTATTTTCGTATAAAAAGACGGTGTGGAGTATAGACAGTGTCCATTGCTTACTGTGTGGTGTGAATAGTCACACCAAAGGCTGAACAGTAAAGGGGAAACCCTGCCCAAATAGTTAATATTTGGTATATATGGTACTGTCTTACCTAAATCTCTGCAAGGCTGTTTACATAAATGATATTTAGAACACGAGAACTTGTTAATGCGCCCTAATAGGCAACTAAACTAAGTAACGTGCCAATAGGCATATTTTTAGATATAATTTATTTAGTAGAAAAGGTAGGTATAATGAAATGAGTAATTAGTCTCTATAGGCTACAGCAATGTAAAGATCAATCAAAGTAATATTTGTAAAATTATTGATAAATATTATTATATTGTTCGACATATTAAAAAAGTCATTTAACGTAAAATCAATCTCTTTTATTTAGTCAAGCTAGCTTGGTTTAAAGATTTCATGTAATGAAGTAGTAGTTAAATGGTAGCGCTTTAGATCAATTTCGTCATCTTCAAAGACCAGGGAGTCTCACCCATCTTCACCAAGTGCCTTCGTGACCAGTAGAAACATGTAAGAACTTAAAGCTGAGCCCTGGTACAAACTTACCTTCACAAAAAAAACTGGTTCGTAGTTCCCGCTGCATAATAGAATTTCGTATTAGTGTCCTCATATACGCTTTCTATCAATTTCAGGTACTTTTCTGGAATACGGTATTACACAAGTAATAATTCCTCTTAATGTAGAGATGCATTAGACCAATTTAAAACACTGGATAGTGTACAAATCGTGTAAACAGTACCAAGCTAAAAATGCATAGTCATCAGCATTCTTCTTTTTCCTTTTGCGAATAAAGTTCTATACGGATTATTTATATATCGAAAACCAATGCACCTTACCTGTGCAACTTGGAACTGCCAACTGGAATTATAATGTATGTAATACTATGCTGTCCTTTACTAGCTAACCCACCTAATTTGTTAACAATGTACTAATGAAATATTAAAAAAAAATATTATATATGCAAATAACTATTCGTATCTATATAAATACGAGTTCATAATAGTTTTTCTAATATTCTATTTCGTCTACTCGCAACTGAACTAGTGAAAATGGCATCAACTCCGAAGAACGAAAATATAAAATATCATTCTGTTTTAAAAAATCAAGACTCGTCGCAACTAACCGGGGATGAAATAGTCATCAGTGGTATTTCGGGAACTTATCCTAATTCAGAGAACGTATTGCGATTTATGGAAAATTTATATGGGAAGGTAATACAATTTTAATTTCCTTTTTATATACAATTAACACAAAATGCGCTAATTTTGTAATTGCAAAGCTGTATCACGTCACTATTCCATATAGGAATAGTTTATTCCTATATAATTAGAAAGGTTATGACTGAGTAGTGCATGTACATGCCAAAATTTGACAAAATAGAAAGCAGAAAACCTTCGGAGATGCATCTACAAACTTGTTCAGAATATTACACAGGTTACAAATATTATTCGGCGATGATCGTCTTTTTGATGCTCGGCTTCAGAGTCTAGAGCATAAACTCAAGGTCGCGGGGCTGAGTGTCTTCTATAGGATACATTTCGGGAAGTGTTCTTTAGAATTGTACGAGCTGAATCCTCCATCCGTTTTTTACCATCGGACAACCAGACGGACCGGTTTGCGCAACCGTTATATGGTGGAAACACCACCAGTCAGAACTAAGCGTTTTGCTTCATATTTTCTGATGCGCACTGCCGAAGAGTGGAATAATTTGCCGGATTCTGTTTTTCCCGACACATATAATCTTGAAGTCTTCAAGTCACGAGTGAACAGGTATCTTCTAGGTAAGCGTGCTCCATCCTAGACTGCGTCATCACTCAACATCAGGTGAGACAGTGGTCAAACGCAAACCTATACTTTCATTTAAAAAAAATTGACACGTAGCACATAAGATCCTTAAGTGTAATCTTAAATTAATGCAACAATTATTTTGTACTCTCTATTTAAGAGAGTACAAAATAATTCCATGATGTGTTGCATCTTCGAAGGTTTTCTGTTTCTTGTATTGACATATTTGGGCATGGACATGGATTACTCAGTTATAACCTTGTTAATTATGTGGCAATAAATTATTTCATGTACGTGACGTAAAAAGTTGTATCAGGTCGGTGAAGATGAGGATATTAAGGGCCTAATTATGTGGAAAAAACTTTGTACGTAACCAGTACTGACTGGTCACATATGTGCTCTGTTACATTATTACCATATGGATGCGCCAACACCAATGTACACGGTTGAAGACAAGTGTTAACTTCCTTACATGTGTTTTTCAGGCTCCATAGTCCCTTATGAAATTAACAAGTCCGTATATCTGTGTATGTCACAATCACCTTTCTCAGAAACTACTTGGGCTATAACGATGATGGAAGGTAGGAAGAAGATTACGATGAATCCGTAGTCTTCTTCCTCTCAATTTTTCAGTGACGGGAGCAACTTTCAAAGATCCCCTTATGTACGCATTTTCCACCTTACCTTTATTTAATTTCATATAGGTATTATCATGAAAATTCTTTTCTAGTCTAATTTTAATATTAAAAGGTAAGGTAACGAAAGTTCTGAAAAAAAATATATTGACCATTTAATATAGGTTAGAAGCCTTAGCTTTTATGGTCATTTCTTATTACATCAAAAATTCACTTCATATCTCAAATAATAGGTAAGTAAAAGTGCTATACAACTATACCGTAATCTCATTTAAAAAAACTTGAGAGGTGTCAAGGGACGATGGAATGGAACGAAGTTCCTTTCGATTAATTAGTGAAGGAACTGTATTAATTTTTTTAAAGTTATAATAATATATTTTTATTGTGTGTCTTTCAAGACCACGGACCATAAAAATAGCCCGGACTTTTGGAGGGTTTTTGTGGGGCCTTGGGGACGCCAACACGTAGAGGCCCCTTGACAAATTTAATCTAAATGTGGCGTGACACTAACCGGCGATTATCCCTGTCTACACCATGTAATAATGCACTCAAGGACAAGCCCCGGCCAGTGTAGGACTATTGTGGGAAATGAGGACAAAAAGTACCGGGCTATTGGGGTGAACTGTTAGTGGTACTAGCGGACTGGGAATATAGGGACTATGGCGTCTGCCCGTCGCAATGTTCAGGGAACATGGAAAAATGGGCAGACGGTGGCTCGCCACTCCCTGCATGGGTCCCTAAAGAAGAGACCCAAGAGCAGTATACGGTAGTCCCTTTTACTTCCAATTGAACCTAAACCTATATATTATTATTATACAGTCCACAACAATCCCTATTTAAATTTGAGTTTGAATTAAAATGATGAATTTATTTTTCTACCAATAGCAGAAAAGCCTTTTTCACCTGCGATGTTGTATATGTTCATAATAATTTTCAGCCTTTATGTACTTTGAGCCATCTAAATAGGACTGCACAGGCTCTTGGTGTACTTATAAGCGAATTTTAACACCAACATCAATTTTTATTTTCAGAAAGAAATGAATAATTATGATTCTCCGGGTAAACAACACCCAGAAATGCCAAAGCGCGTTGGGAAACTTAAAAATTGGCAAGAATTCGATGCACAATTCTTTAGAGTAACACATACGCAAGCTACGTCATTGAACCCTATGAGTAGAGTATTGTTGGAAAACGCATTTAACGCTATATTTGATGCAGGTGAGCACGCTTAATTTGCACATGCTTAAGTAGAAATTTTGATAAAAGAAAATAAATAAAATATGCATCGGTATGCTAGTCCATCTGTCTATGTATGTTGCAGAGGATTTTGTCAAAAACTAGTAAGTCTACATGGATGTCATTTCGCAAAATAATGTGTTTTGTATGTTGCTCCACTGAGCTTAAAAAATGATGGAGAAGGGCGGAATACATTTAACTGTGACTCAAAAAATTCTATTTATCTATATGGCCTCGGATATTGTGACATTGGTGTTAAAAACTATCTTTTATTTATCAAGGGGGGATATTCAAGATATTTACTTCACAATATGTACAAAGTGTAGCCGATCTGACAATTTAAGTTAGGTGTAGGATATTATCCATTGTGACAGCGTTAGCCAAAATCTTCATTGATGATGTAGTCGCAGATGTCCAATCACCATGGCAACCTTTCGCAAATGATCGGCAAGCGGGCGCTCCTAGTCGGCCCCCCGTGTTTCCCTCCAAGCACACCTTGCCTCATCTCACCTCTACACGTGCCATCGCACGAGTGCGCTTATTATTATTAAATGTGATATTTCGTTTAGCAGCTAAATGTGTGTTGTATTATAAAATATTAATCGGCATTTTTACAAAATAAATATCCATACCTAACCTGGAATTCAAACACACAGCAGATTTTCATTTCTACGTAAAGACCTCCAAAAAGACAAATAATTGGGCAAATATAAGTTTATATTTAGTTTACTTCCTATTTCTAGATATATTTAAAGCGTCATATGTAATTGAGATTCGAGAAATCATGAAATTTGCGTGGAACTATTAGATAATATATAGTTTTTTATAATAATTCGAATTTTGAATTTTATACGTATAATGTATTTATTCATTAGGAATAAATCCTGTTACTTTGAGTGGATCAAGAGTCGGAGTATACATTGGAACTTCTTCAACAGATACCTCTTTGAAATTATACGACGCAAAAGACTCTAATAAGTTTATTATAAGCGGGTAAGTTTCAAGTTTTAAATTTCGACCTGAAAAGGAATTTCGATTTACTTTTCCGCGGTGAATTTTTTTCTTTAAATGATCAATTTTTCATCATTTATGTATTTTTTTTGCTTATGATAAAATAATTTAAATATTATTCGAGCAGTCTTATATAAATATTGCAATTGCAAGCGACCTCGAGACATTGAAAAATATAAATTTAAGTAAAAGCTCTAATACGGTGCTAGTTTTATTTCTGCGTTTTACTCGCGTTTGAGTTACTTATCGTACACCAATAATAATTCACTCATTGAATTCACACGTCAACCTCGTCTGGGGATAATTTTGTATAAAGTTCTTAAACTTAAAAAAACCTAGCCATTTTAAATCTTTGGAAGAATGCTTATTTTGTAGGTTTTCTTTAAAATTGTGTATTTATGACATTTAATTTTGCTTTGAGAAGGTAAGCAGGGGTCTAGAGTGCTATTTTCTGATAAGTCCCGATTAGATTATCATCCCTATTCACAAAGAGTACGTATATAGCTAGTAGTAGTGTATGTGTCTTGAGACTTTCTGCAACAACCTCAGAAAGTCCATCCATACCATGGCGGGACAATCATGGTTTGGACCAGAAATATTATGAACGCTAAAAATATCGCAATTAAGTGCTAGTAGTAGTAATCTACCCCATAGATTACGATTAGGCCAGGAATTAACGCCCATCCATAAATAGCGCAGTGGTGACTAGCTGGCACCAGGAGCAAAACTTATCGGTGTTAGACTGGCCCGCGCAACCACCAGACCTAAGAAGGGTTTCGAAAAATTTCATGACTGAAGAGCAAGAAAATATACCGCATGGATACTTCGATAACTAAATCCAAGCAAGAAAAACCGTTGCAGGACAGTTGTTTGCACCATTGGTAGTTTTAATAACGATCAATTTCTCACAAAAGTTAAACAATTTCCCTTCATTTTTTACTTTTAATGAAAAATATATTCAATTCCAATTTCACTTTTTGTCCTTAAAATAAAAATTCTTGTAATTGACTTTAATAACTGACAATAATTGTTTTTATTAGTATTGTTATGTCTAACTTAAAAAATAAAACTAAATTATAAAGGAATTCTTCAAAGAAATTTCTAATAAAATCTTTGATACCACCCGTGATCAGAAGGCTGGTACGTATTTCGCGCAACGAATCATCATTGCCATATAGCGTGGCAATGCAGCCAGCCTTTTGGGCACGCTTCCTTCTGGCAGCGGTTTGTTACATACTTTATATTAATTTAGTTTATTTTTAGCTCCTTAACAACTATTAGTAATAATTTTTATGGTTTTTTGTAGTGTAGTTTAATTTTTAAGATGGTTTAGTTTATAAAATCGTTTTATTTTTAAGTTGACATAATATTTTTTTTATTTACGCAATTGTTTTAGTATGATTTGAATTAATACGACTGATTAATGAATTATATTATTCCCTGATAATGGTGATACCGACCATTTCTTATTTTTTATGAGTATCTTTAGACAAAGGATCTTGAAATCTTACTAGTGTGTGTAATATTACCTTAGTGGCACAATGAATTAATTAATTCACTTACTAAGACTAATTGCATAATATTATTACAGATTAAGCCAGACAATGACAGCGAACCGCATTTCTTATTGGCTAAATGCAAGAGGTCCATCATATTCAGTAGACCTTGCCGATGCAAGCAGTGCGTTATGCTTGGAGCTTGCTTGCAAAGCAATCAGAGCAGGAGATTGTGATTCTGCTATTGTTGGAGCATCTAACTGTTTCATACATCCATTTCCTTCAATAAGCATGAAACGGTAAATCAGTAATACCTTGATATAAGAATTATATATATATATATATATATATATATATATATATATATATATTGTTACGTATTTTTTCAAATAAATGCCGATTGAAATATAAAAAAACTTCATAAAAAATTCACACGCCTAATTTACAGATTTTACAAACAAATGAGTCCAAATTGAAACGCAAAAGATCGTAATAACATTAAACATGCTAAGCTTGTTGATGTAAGATCCTGATTCCAAATGTGTAATGTTTGTACACTTAGAAAAATCTCGAGCGCAGTTGAAACTCGACGCATCGAGTCAATCTTATATAGTAATAAAATAAACAAGACTGTCTCCAATAAACATACGAAGACTATTTATAGGATTTCTTAAATTTTTGAAGGTTTCATGCAAAAGAATATGGGTCCCCATAACTTGTAAAGAAAATTCATACAATATATGTATCACTTTATAATGCCTTTCTTGAAGGGTTAACAATAGTTGATTCGATTTCAATGCTTCGATATTTCGATACACCTATGATTAGCGTAAAAATTGACAATGAACAATGAGCAAAAACAGCCCAGAAACGTCCCACTGCTGGGCTCGAGCCTCCCACTAAAGGGGAATGGACACCCGTGACACTTGTCCAAGGCGGTTTGGCAGGTTAGACACATCGGGTATCTCGATGTGCAGAGCATCATGATGTTTGGTAATTGTAACAATGAGCAATTAAGACAACCATTTAAATAGGATTACATATAAAGACTGAAGCTTCTCAGAATATGATGGCATTAACAATATAGAGGAAACATATTAATGTTGTTCAAAGTAAATACTAAATTCATATGATAACAAAAAATACTTTGATATAAATTCTAAAATAAACCTTATACCTTAATATGAGGTATATATTTATGAGACTAGCAATATTTAATTATAGAATCAAAAATGTTATTTTAACAATTTCGGCATTTTATAGGCTTCTTTTGAAATTGCACAACTGAATTTATCTGCTATGTCACGGATATGAAAGCTGCCGCGGATGCAGGGATTACTAACGAGCTATTTCCGTGTAACTCCACACCGCCACCGGAGTATTGTTAATTATATCATCTCTGTAACTTAATTTATAACTTGTGTGTTCCGAGTAAGGAATACTTTTTAAGTGCCATAAATATTACTTTCTAGAAAGACTACAAGTTGCATTAAAAACTAATGTAATGTTACAATTGAAGCATTCCCAGCAGCTGACAACCGACAAGGCGTTTTATTTATCTCGGTGTTTAAAGTATTTATGTTGTTATTCACTATCATTTATTTTGATTGCGTTAACTTTCTTAGTATTGTAAAGTTACCGTGTATGTTCAGTCGCTATTTACGGCCGTCATAAACAGTTTTTATTCTTCAAACTTCACTGCAAGTTCTTAGAAGCCATTTTGGTTTAAATTAAGATTACAAGTTTGAGAATTCCAATGAATGCATGGCCCACCACCACCACGCACCACTAAGGGCGTCCATGTCCGTTTTGTGAATATATAAGTTTGGTTCCTTCAAAGTTAGTTGAGTTTCATCTGCAATCGAGAAGTTACTAAGTGTTCTGAACGGGAGTCTCAAATCAAAATACTTTGCGCGTTTCGCGATATTTTCTATTTTACGGTTTGAACTTATATTATTTGGTTGTGTTTGTAAGAAATGTGCGTCACGTGTGTGAACTTTAATAAAGTTTGCGATCTTTCTAAACGAATTTCAACTCGTATCCCGCAAGCATGAAAAAATAATATGTATGTAAGGGGCATTTTCAATTTTCATTTTCAAGTGCAATAAACAGGAAAAAAGGTGATCCTTTTTTCTTGTTTTTGTCCTGTCCTAACTAAGATCAGACTTGACAGTCTGATCTTAGTTAGGTGTATATTGGAGTATGTTATACCTGTGTAATTGTACATATGCATTATTGATATAGATTTACTCACGTGATAGAAAAAAGCAACGATTAGAATGAAATCACACTAAATATTTATCATCGCACTGGATAGTTATTTTTATATTCCTTTCTTCTACTGCCTACCCATCCTGTTGTCGTACATCTCACCACGCAAAATTCAAACAAATTGAGAAAGCACTGTGTTAATCCGCTACAACCAACCTGGGTGCGCCATTGCCATTTATGAAGACCAGTCGTCGTTTGTCCACGCCCGCCGTAATACATTTTCGGTGAATTCGAATCGCTTAAACTTACGAGTGCTGTTAGCATCGATGAACTATCTGATAGAGTCCAATTTATTTATGGCCGGTTCTTACTACCTACTGTTCACTTGCCTTGCTATCGGTTAAATTTTGACATAAGCTCCATACATCTAATGTCAAAGTTCAACCGATGGTTAAATCGCAAATGATAGATAATATTTATCATAAACATGACCATTTGTTAGCACTAAGGTAAACGACGAGCGTGGTATTCGGTTAAAATTACATAATTTAATTAACATAGTTATGTAGGGTTGTATAAGATGAGAAATATGTATCGAAACTCATGTATAAACGAATGAGCGAAAGTAAGTATGAGTTATTGATTACATTGAAGGCAACAGTGATAAAACAGAATACGTAAGGAGTGTTAAAAGGTTTGTAAATTAAGATTTTTAAGACGTTCTGTTACAGCCCTACTCTCTCTAGGCAATTATTGCAGAGTCGGCAGACCACTGACATCAATAGGCTAAGCATCGATCAGCAGTAATTGCCTATAAATACTAAATCTTTTGTAAATTTATGAGAGTCTTCTGGTAATTAGCTAAAGCTATTCAACTACGGACCTGGTTTCTGCCTGCCGGTTGAATAGCCCTAAACTACATTACCAAACCCGGGTCCGGTAGACCTTTTAGGTTTCGTAGATTGAGGCTCCAGTACTGCGTAGTACATAATAAATCTCAGCTCTAGTACTATAGTGTTTTTTTTAACACACCCTAAGTATCGGGGACTACCAGTACGTATTGTAAAGGTGTTAACGTAGATTAAAAGTGTAATCGGAAGAAGTTTATGTTTAACTAGAATTTGCCCCGTATCAAACAAGGTAGTAGCTTTATTTTACTTACATAAATATCTGAAAAAGAAATAGATAGAAGAATAGCAACTACATGGAGAAAATATTGGAATTATAAGGAAATCATGAAAAATAAGGAGGTATATATAGGGATTAAGCAAAAATTGTATGATGTAGCAATTCTCCCGTGTTTAACATACGGGTGCCAAACATGGGCACTTCGTAAGCAAGATGAAAACAAACTAGCTGTTCATCAGAGGAAAATGGAGCGAAGCATGCTAGGCGTGAAACTTATGGATAATATTCCAAATAAAAGTATAAGAAGGAAAACAAAAGTATGTGACGTAGTAAAAAAGGTAAGAAGTCTTAAATGGAAATGGGCAGGACACGTTCACAGAATGAACACGGAAAAGTGGACCAGGAAAGTGTCAGAGTGGATACCCAGAGACGCTAAGAGGAAAAGAGGGAGACCAAATAAAAGATGGGCAGATATATTTAAGGAAAGATGCGGCCCACATTGGACAAGACTAACAAGAAGTAGGGATGAATGGAAAAAATTGGGGGAGGCCTACGCCGCTGAGTCGACTTTCGTCGATGGACAATAATGTATTATTTTATTTTCTAGTAAAAGGACATAGATTTTATTGATTTTATTAATTTGACATTTTAAAAAGAAAAAAATAATTATGTAACAATTTATGAATTTAATTATGTTTGTAATATGACGGTAGAATAAAGGCTTTTTTTTATTTTTATTTATTTATTACATAAATATCTATTCGGTTTTTCACATATAATATAATTACATATATTAGTAACATAGAAATTAAGCCCATATTGACTACACAACTGCCGAACAAAACATAGAGGCGAGTCGAAGCCAACCTGATTTGAAGTAATACAATGTTTAACACGATAAAGTAGGTATTTATTAATGAATTGAAAAACGCGATTGCAGCGCTATCTTTTTCTCTATTCTAAGGAAACAATGTAATTTATTGGGAGAAAAGTGTCTTAAGTTACGCCCCAAGAGATAAGCTAGCTCTGTATCGAGTATCATTTAAATCCGTTCAGTAGTTTTCAAGTGATGCTCTAACAGACAGGCAGACGGACGCAGACAGACAGACAGACTAAATCTAAAAGTTGCATTTTAGGAATCTGTCGGTGCGCATTAGTCCTCCTGATTTTTTTTATTTGTAAATGCGTTATACAAACTCGAACCATTTACAGATTTATTTGTATATAGATTTCACCACGCAAGTGTGAGCCAACGACCAACGACCCCCACCCTAATATCTAACTTATAATAATTATACATTGCAGATTAGGACTTTTATGCTTAGACGGTAAAACGAACTGCTTTAATGCAACTGGTGATGGAAATGTCAGAGCCGAGGGAGTTGGAGTGTTATTTTTGCAAAAAGCAAAACATGCCAAAAGGTTTGTTTTATTAAAACCTTTTTTTTACTCTAGTAAGTACCTAATATACAACATTCAATATGTTGGAAATCGAGTATATTTGTATTTACACATCACTACTATATTTAGACTTTACTACTCTCTTATCAAAGAGTACATTGAATATATAAAGATCACTTATGTAAAATGGCTTCCTGGAAAAACTGTGTCCTTGGAAGTATATTATTGAAATCGCTCTTAATATAAAAGAAGATATTCTTTCATTTATCAATTACGGACCTTAAACCTATTACAATATTCTATATTTTTGTAGAATTTACGGCGAAATTTGTCATATCAAAGGAAAATACTTTCCTGATCCCGATGGAACATTCCTACACACACGTAACCCGAATCAAATTGAAGAATTTCTACAAGAATTTTATTCTGAGATAAAAATATCTCCTGAAGATGTTGACTTCATAGAAGCTAACGCAAATGGTAAAGTAAACATTTAGTTGTCACGAAGATATAATTACAATCTCCCATTATTTATTGCACTCTGTGAAATACACACTCTGATCAAATTTAACCCAGACTAGCCCGTTTAAAGTGTACAAGTAAACCAAATCAGTAAACTGTTTTTGTCTTCCTGTGTAGATTACAACCCCTTTTGACATTCGTATGAATTGAGGGTGACATGTCAATCAGTTTGTGTGCTGCAGCTGATTTTTTGCAACGCAAATAGTTTGTCTGGCGATTACACCAAATAATACAATGTAATCTGGAATTCCTTATGGTTTTTTTTACAAAGCATTTGCTTGAAACTTTTTGGTATTAATAGAATCGCGGCAGCAGAATCATTAGAAATGTTTCGCGGCATCTACACTGTCAATGTTAAACGTGTTATAGTCGGTTAAAGCTTCCAGTGAGGGTCGGGAGATCGCAGAAAACGTGCTTCATGAGAGTCATCTATGCACCTCTGTTAACGATGATATGTGGCGTTGCTGTCGGCATGTCGACTGAAGCTTTTTCGGGTAGGACGACATCTGCCGGGACAGCTAGTTATAAATAAAACGCAGTATAATTTGATTGTTAGCCATTACTATCTACGTAAGTACTACGGTTTGTGAGACACCGGAACCACAGGTATAGACAAACCAAAAGAGAACATAGTTAAAGTGTTATTTATACGATAAGTCTACGAGAATATCATTTTAATATATTTGATATCGAATTCATACGGGAAATCTCGTATAAAATCGGTCCACCAGTTTCAAAGGTAAGCCGGAACATCGAAAAACAGACAAAATATTTAAAAAATGACTTTTTTATATAAGTACCATATATACGATTAAATGCATTTCGTAGAAAGCTGGTATTTTAATATTACAAAAAGATACTTCAATGTTATTTATCTGTATATACGTACAGATATCTAACTTAGCATAATATTAGATATTAGTAAAATTAACATAATATTTGTATGTATATATAAATGTTATGCGACTTATACATACAGGAATGGAGAAAGAATGAATTTCCTGCGGCCGGGCGGTCTATCTTAAGAGGCGACGATACCCCACAGCAAAGTGGTAGTGCATTTGCTCGACTGGATGGCTACCACCCCTGGTCTAAAGTATGACGCCATAAAAACCTTGAGTTGTTTTCCGGCATTAGTGACCAGGTTCCAGTCTCCCTTGAGAGAGCAGCAGCGCTTTTGTAGCACCTATGGTGTTGCAAATGTCCATCGGCGATGGTAGCTACTTTCCATCAAGTAGGCCGTCTGGCTGTTTCATGAACTGCTGCAATAAAAATATAAAAAAAATGTTTTATTTATTATTAGGTCTCGGTCAATCTGACAGGCAAGAATTGGAAGCCATTAGCAGTGTATTTGGACGGCGGAAACCAATTAAAGTCGGAGGTATTAAATCTAATGTTGGTTATATTGAAAGTAATTCTGGGATCTGTGCTATATTTAAGGTATTTATCTTTCCAACAGTACATAATTTTACTCTGTCTGCTATTTCAAACGTGTAAACATAAATATCACTTACAGAACATATTTACTATATAATAAAAGTCCGAAAATGCCGCGTCTGCATATTGTAGCTATTATAAAAAAACAAAATGCATAGGCGTTATGAACAACGGAGAAAAGACGCACTGAAAAAAATTCTTGTTTATTTATTGGTTTTTCCGTTTGTTCGGGATTCATATAAAACTACAGGCCCAATTTCTAAGCGATTTCTACTGATTGATAGCAAATTTATGGACTTCAAAGTTAAGGTAAATTTTATACCAGGTCTCCCATAATAATTTTCCTGAGAATTATTATGGGAGTTTAACATAACATATTTTTTTTATTTTCTCTTCAAGTAAACAGTGAAACATAAAACTAGTAACAACATTAAGTCAGTTGCTGGTGCCAGAATTAGGTTAAAAAGAAACCTCTGTGGTACAGGTCGCCAGTTTCAACCCGGTGGCCTTGATATATGGCTAATTAAGAGGGGAAAAAATCCTAGTATAATTATTATAAGTAATGTGCTATATATATTAGAGTGAGCCCTTTAAGTGCTTAGGTGTGCTGTGTTGTCTGTAAATCTGCAAATTCCCATAAGTGATGTCTGATAAGTATATATGATTGATTAAGAGTTAATGAGTGAGGCAATGTTAAGATCCATATGTTATATCAGTAGTCTCAGTTGAAGTAGCCAGAATGATAAAAAATTTGATTACGATACGATACGATTTTTCCTCTGATCGATAGCAAGTTTTCTGAAATAAAGTGCAATACTTTTTATCTCGAAAGTTCTGTGAGGTTGTCCCCGGGGGACTGTGGTTTTCCCCGGGGACTGTTAAGGGTTTTTAGGTCACAATTTAAAGAAAATAAAAATCAACTTCAAGATGCTGTAGAAAGAAATTTAATATTATTTTTTTGTGTTTGACAATACTTGAATAGCTTTAGGAAAATATAATAAGTTCCTGTAGAAATTATAGTACTAGCACGCGTATACAAGTTTGTTATCTTTCTCTTCGGTATAGATGCTCGCCAACAAGGATTGCTCTCGATTTCCCTTGGATCCATTCACAAGATCCTGATATGGGACCACCTTTAGAGTATAGACAATCGAATTAAATAAATACAAAATCGAGCACCAAACATAAAAAAACACATACAGACAAATTGAGTACCTCCTCTTTTTTGTATGTAGATTTAAAAAGTTCTGTTGGATCTGTTGCTGCTTAAGATTTCAGTGTGCTTAACCCTTCGCGTGCAATGAATGTTATTTTGTTGAACTGCGTGAGAGAATGGGGATATATGAGATTTATATACACATACGTAGGCACGAACAACAGAACGCCATACAGGTTTATTCTTACACACCTTTATATACACAATTAAACATTATTAGTTTCGCGTGCGTATTATAGATATTTTCTTTGTCTAAATGTGCTCTGCGTGGGAAACCGTCTCATTTTCCCCTAGTTTTAAACACTTGGTGTTTTTAACTATTATCACTTGGAAGAAAGTATGATTTCTAGCTTTCTCTCTCTCTCTCTATTTTTTTGACTTTCAGCTGGTTTCGGGCTTCAAATGACGCATTTGTTGTTAATCAGTTAATTCCCGCTTTCGTAGACCAAAGATTATTGTATAATAGGCACACACATGCAATCTTTATTCAGATCTACTAAATATATTTACTGGTATTGTACCATGTTAAATGTGCACACTAAGGAAATCAAATTTTGTTCCTGTTTTTAGATCATTATGGCTTATCAAAAAGGATTATTGCCAGCCAATCTCTGTGATAATGAACCACAAAATCTAATCAAAACAGAAAGTAATGGCAGAGTTCAAATTTTAACAGACCATACACCTTTAAAACAAGGAGCATATACTGCAATAAATAATTTCTCATTCACTGGAGCAAATTATCATATTCTTTTAAAAGATCATCACAAACCAAAGGTAAAAATTGATTAATATTATTTTATTATTGTGCGCGTGGAATCCGCAGATAAGAAACTCCGGATAATAGTATAATTTTATTACCTTCAGTTGTTGTCTAAATGTTTGTCTAGTTACAAAAATAAATACCTTATTTAGATAGACTCAGCCAGAGTCTCGTCGACTAAGAACGTCAAACTTGACTTCACAGATTAATGTGTATTGTGGTTTGATCAAAAATTGGCGATGCCCTAACTTGACTACATCACATAATAAATAATTACATTACTCTTAACGAACACATAAAAGTAGATATTATTTACTTTTTACTGTAACAGGTGTTTCGGAATGAGAAGTTTTCAGTTCCTTATCTGATCCTCGTTTCTGGAAGACAACAGAAAAGTGTCAATAAAATATTAGATTATCTAGGAAATAACCCAATAGATGTTGAAGAAATCGCACTTCTCAGAAACATATTTCAGCACGATATTCCAGGGCACACTAGCCGCGGCTACGCAATTTTAGGTATGTATAAAAAATTGTAGCCAATTTTCACAATCCATCCAATCGTCATTGCATTGAGCCAACATATTGATTGGGATTAACAATTTATCCCGCCATCTTTAATACGAGAATTGCATCATTAGTATTTCAATTTTTGGAACATGTTTATAGCGCTAGAAAGGCTTTAGGTAAATTAGAATATCAGAAATGAATACCCGTAATACAAAAGGTATTACGGGTATTTGATGACGCAGGGAAATGTCTTTGGACATATCCTTGGGCCTATAGGGGAAGGCTCTTACTGCACGCTTAGAAACGCGTCGAGGGAATGTGGGATTCTCAGCGACCAGCATTCTACGCTCACTTTGCCGGAGCAGAAATAGTCGTGAGAAACCGACGAGGAACCGCCAAACTACCCAATAAACCTAAGCGTGCCTGCGTCCCCTATTCCCTTGCTTTTACAGGGCATAACACGATCTAGAACAGATTTACTGCACCGTGACACTTTACACTCGGATAAAACTGGAATATCCCGGAGGTAGGGTGGCCCACTTCATCAAGCAGGTCTACATACGCATCCTACTCTCTCAGTCTTTCTTCAACTTCCTTCTGCGACATGACGGAATCGTAAAAGGAGGAAACCGCCCGCCAAGACTGGTGGTTTCGGAGCAAACTGAATGAAATACCTATCTTAAGCTTTAGTTTGCAAGTCAATTAGTTATATGGTCTGGTACATTTATTCAAATTATTTTTTGCGTAATCTCATTCTGATAACTGCGAATATTTCTTAACAAAACAGAAAGCTACGCAGGCGATATTATAAGATTGGCCCTAATATGAAATTATTATAATCGTCGTTACTGCACCTGCTCTATAATTTTTATTGTTCAGTATATTATCCATTTAAAATCCATAGTTAATATTTTATTTGAAAGCTAACTTAAAATTTATTTGGAACAGACGATCAACAAATACAAGGTACAAAGATTTTACATCGCCATTTAGATCACTACCCTGGAGAGAACAGACCAGTATGGTTTTTATATAGTGGTATGGGTTCACAGTGGCCTAAAATGGGTTTGGATTTAATGAAAATACCTATATTTGCACAATCCATTGAAAAGTGAGTTTTATTTTACTTTTAAGTGCATAAATTTTACGCAGTTTAAAATATATAGCTCTAGTTTTTGTCAGCTGAACATTTGCTTGTGTTAATATATTTGTAGAAATATTGATATGGCTAATACTTTTCAGATGTCAAAATGTTCTAATCCCACTAGGGATAAATCTATTACAAATTCTCAGCGATCCAGATGAGTCAATTTTTGACAATATTTTAAACTGCTTCGTTGGTATTGCAGCCGTACAAATTGGGTTAACGGACATATTGAAAGAAATTGGAATAGTTCCAGATAATTTGATAGGTATGTACTGACTAAAAAAAAGTGTATTCTTATGACAAAGTGCTCAAATTGATAATGTTTGTTATTTTGTAGGTCACAGTGTGGGCGAATTGGGATGTGCATATGCAGATGGTTGCCTAACAGCGGAAGAAATGATTTTAGCTGCCTACTATCGGGGTCTTGTATCCATCAAGACAAATTTTATCAAGGGTTCAATGGCCGCTATTGGTCTTGGATATAAAGCTGTATGTTTATTTTAGAAATAATTAATTATCGAGACAAATAAATTATTCTTTTAATAGTAAATCTTATATTTTTGGTAGAAATAACTTTATGGCAACTTTATTTTCGGATGATTTTAGATATTGAAACTTTGTCCTCCTGAAATTGCAGTAGCTTGTCATAACAGTGGCCACTCATCCACTATATCTGGCCCAGCAGATAAAGTAAAAGAATTTGTTGCTAAAGTAACTAATATTGGAATATTTGCTAAAGAAGTGGCTACTGCTAATATTGCTTACCATTCAGAGTATATTAGAGAAGCTGGTTAGTATAATTTAAAATGAAATTTTAGTGTATAAGATTATAAACATCATTCATATTATATATAACTTATACGCCACGAACTTAATATTTGCAGGTCCTGGTCTTCTTAAATACATGGAAAATGTTATAATTGATCCCAAATTACGCAGTGAAAAATGGCTATGTACATCAGTGCCGCGTGATAAATGGAACACCGCTAAATTTGGCTCTGCAGAATATTTTACCAACAATTTACTAGTAAATACCAACACCTTTAATCCATTATACTTTTCTCATAAAAAAAATCGAAACACCTTTGAAATTTGGTTTTGAATAAGTTTTGTATATTTTAAAAGTAATGCTAGTTATCGGATATTTTATTTTAAGGTATCGTTTGACGAATATGTGTCTTTTGATAACCGATTTCGGTTACGGCGATCGCTTCAGCTATTGGCTGTTCGACATTCATGCGCACGGAGGTGACTTGCGTAGCCAACCTTAGTTATAAAAACGCGCTTGCATCTCGAACATATCAGAAAACCATTCACAAAATTATAAGTAATAGCCTCAGTGGTCGGGCCTTAAGTTCGTCGCACTTTTTATCTAAATCGATGCTTCCACGGGATTCAAATTCAAACCCTTGACTTAACTTACAATCTCCAGTCAAAGCGCTTTTTAGCTAATATTTCCCATCGATTGGGATCAATATTGCACTTCACCATTTGACGCTTAAGTACATCTTTGTATCGTAGCAATTGCCTACCTTGCTTGCGTTTGCTATTTGCAAGTTCTGAGTAAAAGGTTCGTTTTGCTACGTTCCTTTGACGAATATTAATGTTTCATATTGTATGCCTTTACCCTATAAGTATTTGTAAAATGTTAGAAACGAAGCCAATCAACCAAAAGAAAAAATAATTAAACAAAGTTTATTCAGTGTCTCGTATTTCCTCCCCAGGCTGCATTGACTGCTTCCATGTCGTTCCTTTTGTAATGGATGAGAGTCACAATCTTGTTGTTGTATGATGTTATCCGACTCATCTTATATACCTAGTTGTTCTAAGCTGCCCAAGCATCACCGGAGCAGGGTCTCACGCTCTTAATCGTCTCTTCAATTCATCCCATAGACGTTCTATGGGATTCGTACCGGACTTCTCACTGGCCAGCTCATAACCGTAAAACCAACTTCGCTGACGTATTCATTTACAACGCCTGCGGTATTAGCCGTGGCATTGCCCGGCATTAAAATTAACTCTTCGTCAGTAAATTATGCGTGCCACATGAGGCTCCGGACACCCTTCGATGTAACGTGACCCACTTAATGCCGGTAAACAGAGGTCCAGATATAAAAACAAGTTCAGTTCTACCATGGGCGCTTATGCTTCCCCAAACCTTCTATAGATTGCCACCGTAACTGACTCTTTCTTTAATGCAGCACTCTGTGAAACTCTGCTTCACTTCGATACACCTTCTATCTTCCGTCGGTACCAAACAGCATGATCTTACTCTCGTCAGAAAATAGAACTTTGTTACATCAAAGATATAAATTGGTCATTTAAGTGCTCACATAAAGGTTAAAGAGCGCTTTTCGCTACTCTAGCGTCAATTTTGGCCTCCTGTTTTTTTATTTTAATGCCACCTCAATAGTACTTGGAGTACTAACTCGGTTTTTTGATGAGAAGAGTGTTAATTGTTTATATTAGGTATTCATTATACTTATAAATAAAACTGATGACTATTTTATCGCATCAATGGTCTGCAAAATATTTGATATATTATAAAAAACCGTTTCACTTTCTAGAATCCTGTTTATTTTGAAGAAACGGCTCGTCTGATACCAAACAACGCTCTTGTAATAGAGATAGCACCTCATGGATTACTGCAAGCAATTGTAAAACGATCACATCCTGAATGTCATCATATACCTCTGACAAGAAGGGATACGAAAAACTCAATTATTTTCTTATTAGTCGCTATCGGAAAGTAAGCGGACACATTCTTGATAATAATTACGATATTTTTATTATTTTCTGATATTATTTTTAATTAGTTACAATTATTTTCCAGGATGTATGAAGCAGGCTTGAATCCCAAAATGGGATCCATGTACCCAGAGGTCAACTTTCCTGTATCAACAGATACCGCATCACTGTCCCATTTAGTTGAATGGGAGCACAGTAAAAAATGGTACGATATTTAAATGAAAGTACAAGTAAATCAGCTTCGAGAACTTTTTGCGTCTGTAATAGTATTTAGATATTTATAGTAATTCTAAATTTGAATTTTAAAATTTCTTGTAAAATCAGCAAAAAGAGGTTTATTACGTATTGAAAACGAAAATATATTTACAATCAAAAGCCAATGGTGAAAGTCAATTAAATAACTATTATTTACATTGATTACTGTTGTGAGGTCTAACTATTTATTTTTTATTAGAAGCCTAAGAATTAGCTGTCGATCACTAAAAACCTCATCAAAATCGGTCTAGTAGTTTTTACTTGAATCCCAATCAAACAGAAAGACTAACAAGAAATCTAAAACAATTGCATCGTGTTCTTCATCATTTATATTTTGTGTTCCAGTTTTTTAATAGCTTCGTCGTACAGACACGGCATTTTTTTTAGAATTGTATAATATTATAGAATAGAATAATAGCAAGTAATAAATTGTTTTGTATATTTATGATTTCTTATGCTAACAGGTATATTTCTACATACAATAATCCTCAAAAGGTTATATTAGCTAGCCGTACTGTTATGGTCTTATTGTATGATGATGAGTATAAATACATTGAAGATCATGTAATAAATGGTAATTAATTTTTCTTTTACATAAAATGATTTTTATTTAATTAGTAAAAAAAATATATAATAGCCCATAGATGTACCCCTGCTGGGTTCAAGCCTCCCATTATAGGAGAATAGACAGTATACCCGCCACGCTTGTCCAAGGCGGCTTGCAGGTTTGACACATCGTTTATCTCGACCTGTAGGTTGCATCACGATATTTTCCTTCACCGTTATTAGCATATACGTGATAATTGTTATATTATGAACATTAGATCAGAAGACGGACTAAGTGCTGCATGCGTTCCGGCCAGGATCGAACCACGACCTTTGAGTTAGTGACGCGTGTGCTAGCCATTACGCTATCATGACTTTTAATTAGTATCTTAAATTAATGGTGCAATTATTCTCTTTATATTGAAGGTGTTACTATTTTGCCAGTCGCTGCAATTTTAGTATTCGTTTGGGAAACTTTAGCTATGTACATTAACGCGGATTACAGAAAGGTCTCCGTCATATTTCAAAATGTGCAATTTTACTGTCAAGTTAAGGTTGAAACTGAGGAGTTACTAAAACTAAATGTAGAAATACAAAAAGGATCTCAATATTTTGAAGTAAGTAGTCTAAATCAACAACTGTTGGACACCATACTACACGTTTCAAGATTGAATGTAGACCTATGTTCAGGTCTTGTCTGAGAGACCAATTATTATTGTCTCATGGAATTGGAATGGACTTATTCCATGGAAAATAAGCGATTTTTTTATTTTTCATTTTTAAGTTGCTTAAAAATATCTAATCCTAAATTCTAATGACATATTTTTTTGTTCTTGTTAAAAAAAACAACTTGTTATTTCCAAATTGAAATTTTAATGCTTAAAAATTAATTTTGATTAAAAAAAATTTGTTTGTTTATAAATTACAAATTAATTAGAGTTTTTCGAATTTGCTTTGATTTTGTAATAGGTAACTTATGACGATATGTTAATAGCGAAGGGAAAAATAAGACTAGTTTTAAAGACTGCTCCATATCAGCTGACTCATGAAGATTATGGTTACAAAAGTTGGCCGACGGGGCAAAATCTGTATAAGATTCTCAATGCTAGAGGATATTCTTATAAGTAAGATTTTTTACTCTAATTGGCTCCTGTTCACTACTCTTCACCCACGTTTCATTTTCACCCATCACGAAACACAAAGGCCTCATAAAATTCCATTTCTGTTGTTGAAGAACGAATATGTTCTCAGATAATTAAACACCTGTTAGATATACGTATCAGTTTGCGAAAATTGAGGCTTTACCTTATCACAAAACCAACTGAACAGATTTCGCTAAAATCATTTTTAAGATTTTTTTGAGCTTTATCTTGATCTCTTTAATTCGTTCATTTCATGGGTCATAAATTAGGGGATATTCATTATGATTTTATAAACAATAACCACCCCTTTTTATTGCTAAATAAAAAATATACTAAGATTCTGTACAATCCTCTAAATCCGAATTTCAATATTTGTGAGCAGTTGATGTAGTTTCTGGTTACGAATTAGGATGTCCTCATATTCTTTAGCTGTGTTCTACTATTGAACAGATGAAGAACTACAATTATGTGGAAAATTATCGAGGTCTGCTTAGGCATCTTTATACTCATATATCGTTCAGGCAGCGCCACCTAGTTCTGGTGATGCTATAAAGATAAGAAGCCTCTATGTGATTTAATTTATTGCTGATTTGCTGTTAACATGGCTCAGCAACTCTAGTGACTTTTTATCTCCAAAACTGTGAAATGAAGTGATATTATTTTCAAATAGTTTATTACAGTTTTCTTTTGATAATGATTGCAGTTACTACCAAAGGTTTGTAGCTCATTGGATGTACTTGAATAAGATGCACTCTAAGACCATTTCTCTTGACAAGTTTTATACATCAAGTTGACATCAGGCTCCAAGCATCGTATATATTATTAATAATAAATTTTCCGCTTGTTTTATACAATTATATTTTTTTTCGTAGGGGTGAATTTCAATCGGTACGCCGAATAAATTTTGAAAAAAGCCAGGCGTGTATTCAATGGAATAATAATTGGGTGGCTTTCCTTGATGGTCTTATTCAATTGAATATGTCACTTAGAGACCATAATGGAATTTCTACTATAAATTTTATCAATCAACTTGTCATTAACCCTAACAATCATAAGCATATGAAAACCGTCAACATTGATGATAAAATGTGTTATATGGCAGAAGTAAATCGTGATTTATATGGAATTACAGAGTGAGTTTTTTACATATTTTATTCAAAACTACCCTTCTTATCATAAGATGAAAATTTTATCAAAACGTATACTCTATATTATATATAGGTGTGGTGGTGTTACAATGGAATATATTACGTTCAATGATTATGAGAAACCTGTGTTGGATTTCATGTTATCGAATAAAAGGAGAAGAAATTTTAGAGTAAGTAACTACAATAAAAATAACTGAACTTTTAATATTAGAAGAAGATCATCGTTCATTGATCCAACATAAACTATAATCATCGTGTATATTGTACACGAATGAGTGATATCCTATAAGTAATATAACTTTAATTATATGAGGATTCTAATACTTAACTGTTCGTATATGAGAATCTTGGTGTTGTCCGAATATCCAACGGTTTGTATCGCAGGTAAAATAAGATTATGGAGCTAAAATTTGAGCAATTTGGTCAAAAATTTTTTTTCGAATATAATATTTTTTTTTTTTAAAGTTTGCCCTTTTGAATTCCAAATTACCCCGCAAAAAATTACCAAACTAATTAATTTTAAACAAATACACTGCCCATGAATTTAGATAAAACCGCATTTAGCTTATAATCCTATATAAAACATATTTTTTGTTTTTAACTAGTTGACTCGGCGAACTTTGTACGGCCATATTTTATGAATTCCAAAAAGACTTTGTTTCATGACACAGGAATAATCCCTCCAAATGATTAGAATGGTTCCTCTGAAATTCTTTGGGAACCAGTGATCAGATCCTGACTTGGTGACTATGAATATCTCCGGACAATATTCTTACAAAAAAAATTGAAAATTGACCTACAATTGGCGAAAAAGTCACAAACATGCATACAAAAATTTTTAGTGCTTTTAGAAAATGTAACGCTGGGACGCTTATACAACCTTTTTTCAAATGTAGGCTCTCGGCGCTCTTTAATAAGGGTTTCTTTTGACTTCCCTGGAATCCACTCACTAGATCCTGACTTGGAAAAAATGAAAATCGGTCCACAATTGACGGAGAAATTTAGTAAAGAACATATAAAAAATACAGACTATTTGACAACCCTTTTTGAAGTCGGAAGAACATACATACATTTTATCCCTAAATTAATTTTCCTTTTCAAGCTTGATCCCGCTTTGAGTGATAATAATATGGAAAGTATACAACAAATAAAACTCTCTAGCAAATGGAATGGCGCTTTAGAACGACTTACTTGGGTTGCAGAATCGCATGTTAAAAGGTGTTCAGTTAAGGTAAATAACGTGTAAAATATATATTTAAACTTTAATCTTATACTAATATATAAAAGCTGAAGAGTTTGTTTGTTTGTTTGCGTGAACTATTGGTCTGATTTGAAAAATTATTTCAGTGTTAGATAGCCCATTTATCGAGGAAAGCTATATGTTATATAGGTATATTAAATGAGAAATAAAAAAGCAAAAACACCGTCGTAGCGAAAATGTCACTAATTTCGTCATAATTTTCGCGGAGCTTTTATGCCGACCCATAGGTGGATTAGATAATCGTTCCACTTGAGTTTACGATTGTCACGCCAGCAAATAAGTGGAACGGGAAAAACCGCGGTTGTGAACGTGGCTGTTGTGAGTCTCTAACGGAAACCTGTAAAATATTATAACTTATATATAGCCACTGTAGTGATGAGAATTGTGTTTGTAGATGAATTATTGGTGCTCAAAAATCTCCAAAATTTATGTCAACAAAAATTTTCCCCCCGAATTTGCAGGGTATGCCTCCCATCTGGTACCACTGCAATTGCAAAAAGCGAAGTACAAAATAAAACTAGGAGTGGTTGTACTCGTCCAGTGTGTTTTTTTGTTTCTTTAATGTTTCTAATTTAACTTACACTATATGTACAGAAACCTTGTTGTCCTTTGCGTGATGCGCACACCAGTATTCTAATTAACATTAAATATTATATTTACACGTTTAGAAGATCGGATATTTTTGATGATTTAGACAAATGCCCTATCTTATTGGCAGTATGATCTATCTATACGGGGGACACTCAGAAAGTTCTTCGAAAATAAAAAGTAGTGTATATAATTATAAGTCGGAGGGAAGCTATAATTGGATGGATGTATAACGCACAATATTATTTGTTTACATTTTAATTACTTCTTAAATTGATAATTTAATTTGGTTTGATGTCTTAAATGTTTCTATAACTAAAAGATCGTTCTAACCTAATAGAAGTTATGAATATTGTGATTTAATAAACGACCAATGAGAGCAGAGCATGTCTTGAGCGGGGTCAAGGACGCCCTCTATACTTTGAGTAGTATTGTGACACATTTGGTTGATGGCAATAGGTCGAGTTGGACCATGGAGTATTTTAAAGAAAGTGTTAAGTTAAGAAGTATGAGCGGTGCCCTGAATCCGCTGCTCGGTCTAAACTATGTTAAAATGTCTTTTAAATCTAAATTAAAAGTGTACAAACCCTTGGCCATGTGTTTTATGCTCGCATTTTATCCTGATGACGCCCACTAAGCCCACAATAACTAAAGGAGATGTCGTGAGAACGAGGCCGTTCTGCGACATATATATATATATATACACATATATTTGAATTTACTATAGATAAATATTTTGGTATTAAATTTTCAAAGTACTCTCCACCAGCCTCTATACAAAGTTTAAGGCGTCTGAACCACTTTTCCCAGTCGACCCCAGACACCTTGTTTAAAGCGTCTTCGAACGCTGACAGCGCCGTATTTGGCATCACCGGTACGTCATCCGCATAGCAATTAAGTTTCTCTATAGACAACAAGTCATTGATATGTACGATGAACAGTGTGGGTGACAACACGTCGCCTTGTGGCACACCAGCATTGATAGGCTTGGTGAATGAGCAGTAGTCGTCGACAACGACTTTGATGCTGCTACCACCATGAAAACTGGGTAGCGGCTTGCAAAGCCCCTCGAGTATTCCGTATGATGGCTGCTTCGTGAGAAGTGCTCTGTGCCAGACCCGATCGAAGGCCGTGACGATATTAAGGTTAACTGTTAAGGCTTCTCCCTTGCTCTCAATGGCTTCTGCCCAACGTTGTGTTAGGTATACCAAGAAGCTGAACGTTGATGTTTCTCTTCATCGCCTTTGAGAGCAAAGAAGTTATCGCTATAGGTCGGTATAATCTTGCCGGGGAAAAGTCACTCTTTGACATTTATATGACTTGAGATTTTTTAAGGTTACTTTTCACTCAAACACGACAACAGCCTGGTACAGACTAAGCGAGTCCTTGTCCATAGACCATAACGAATGCTCAAATAAGCTAGCTCGGGAAAATCATAATGAAATCAGCCAACTTTGTGTATACGTTAAACCACTCCCAGGAAAATTCGGCACTAAATACAGAAGCATTTCATAAAAAACCAACTATTTATCATTTGAAAAATAAACAAATCTGTCGTTTTTGTGAAATCGTATCAAAATCAGCTATTTATGTAACTTTGCCAATTTATACCTTTCCCAGAAAAATCCCGCGGGATACAAAGTTTCGTAGCCTTCAACTAAAAGTGGAGTAGTTTTAGCAAAAATTGTATCGGTGTAATCTAATTTTTATGCGCCCTAACTATTTTAAACTTCTCACTCTGATTACCGACTTCATTTTAAAAAATTTGCTACGGATCAGTAAAAAAATTACATCTGAATCGGAAATTATATTTCACTCTAACTCCTTGAAACAATTCCCAGGTAAATTCCTGGGTTATTCCCAGGATTAGGAACATCACTAATTTTAATAAATTTTAATTCCGAAAATTTGTTATCGATTAACGAACACGACATTAAAATCTGACCAGTAGTTTTTACAAGATCCCGAAAAATAACAAATAGACAGACAAGAAATGTAAAAAATGCAAAGGGTTCGTCATCGTTTATGTAGGTCGTTCATCATCATGGTCGTCGTCATCGTCATCGTTTCTTTATCCTAGCCGTTTTTTTTATTACTAGCGTCAACGTACGGCTAGGGCGCTTTTAGAATTTTATAATGTTGTAGATATCTAATATAGAAAATTCTCGTATGGTGATGTTTGTTACCTCCGTAACGACAGAACCGATTTGTATAAAATTTTGTGTGCATATTGGTCATGTCTGAAAATTGGCCAAAAATTATTTTATATACCCTTTAGTGATAAGCGTTATTTACCCCTAAATATTTTTAAGACAAAATTTATTTTAATATTTTTAAAATTCGGCATTAAAAAATAAATGCAACCCTCAATTTTCATTTTTCTACCACAACCCCTATTTTTCCATTGCGGTATTAGTATTTTGTTTTTTTTTTGCAGTTGATAATTGATCAGTTACCATCTGACCAGTTATTCCCGCCAGGCACCTACCGCTGTAACTTCTCACCCCATAAATAGCACGGAGCGAGGACGAAACCGGTGCTGAAATCGGGTTCTAGATTTTTATTTTTTAAGGGCAGGTCAGAGTCTGCTGGGTACAGCTAGTTATTCAATATAATCCAAAATGTAACAGAAGCCATAAAAACATTTACATTTGAACTTACGTTCGGGCTGCTTGCATAAGTTCCTTAAATTTATTAAGAAACACACATTTAAAATCCTTAAATACGATTAGTGTCTTGCACAACGCAAATTTTGTCGCTAAATATATTTAAAGAAATGTCAATACATTTTGTGTAAAACGTATTTAGCATTATGCAAGCAGCCCTTAATATTAAAACTTAATTATGTTGAGGACTTGAATATTTTTAGTTAGAGGTAAGATTTTTTAAAATATCAGCTACATAAACTACCAACTTCCATAAAAATCTGAAAAGCTTGTAACTTGTAAAAGTTAAACCATTTAAGAGATTTACTTCCACAGGTTTTTTTTGTTTGTTGATGCCGTGGCAGTTATATTGAAAGAAATTATAAAAATAACAGTAAGGTGGTAGGCCAAGCTCCATAGTAATTACATAAATAAATTGAGCGTAATTAATTCTACAATAATTTTCAGGTTTGCTTTGCTGGTATATCACTTGACGATGTCTCTAGAGCAGCAGGAAATGTATCTAATGAGCACAAGTTTTACGGAATGGATTTTAGTGGCATCGATAAAAAGTAAGTTACAATGATTCACGTATATTATATGCATATTATACAAGGTGGTAATATGCTGTTTCCTTTCAGTGGAAGGCCAGTCATGGGAGTCATAGCCAAAGGGGCCTTAAGCAAATATGTGTCACCTGATGAAGATCTGACGTGGCCAATACCAGAATACTGGAATTTGGAGGATGCAGCCACAGTTCCGCTTCCATATCTACAAGCGTACTACTGTTTGGTTAGAATCTCTATAACATAACACCCATAACGATCTTTCTCTTTTTTTCTCATCATCGCCACCAGATGTTTTTGAAAATATATAACCACACGTTATCGTCATGCTAAAATGCTAAATTGAAATTAATTGAAACTCGTTTCAGACTATTAAATACGAACTGATGCCGGGAGATGTGGTGTTTGTAACGGATGGAGCTGGAGCGCTGGGCCAAGCAGTTATCTCATTGTGCTTCGCTTTAAACTGCACAATATATACTACAGTAAATGATGAGCGAAAGAAAACGTTTTTGCTTGAGCTGTTTCCAAACCTGGAAGGTGTTTTTTTTAACTAAATAATTCGGTCAAATACATTTAGTTCTTACTGTTCTAGCACATTTTAAAATTATTTTTGGATATTGTAATTATTATATAATTATTTTAAGAAAAATGTAATGTTTGTAATTTAGTTGTAAATAGCTTGGCGTTGTATTAAATGAAAGAGGTTATAATTTCGCCTAAAGGATCATACTTCAGAGACAATTCTTGAGATTGTGTGGCTACTATTATAATACTAGCCATGTAAAGGTTGGGGAAAAAGTTTCTTCTCATTTTATATAAAAATTCAAAAGGTTTTTTTATAAAGTCTATTTACGTTTGACTAAAGTATGTAGATGCCATTCGGATAACTTTTTGCCATCTTATAGGTAAGGACATAATCCCATTGCTATAAAAAAATTGGGTTTCCTGATCAAAAAACTGCGACAAGTGGTTTTGGCAGTCCTCTCGTGATGTTAACATAAAATTGCTAAGGATTCTGTATAGACCGAAACAGGTGAAAATCTGAAGGTGCAGGATCAGGACTATACGGCGGATGCATTATCACCTCCCAGCCAAACTCTCGTAATTTTTGCTGAGTAGCTAAACACTTGTGAGGTTTAGCGTTATCATGGTGAAAAACTACACCCCTTTTGTTGAATAATTCCGGCCGCTTACTTCAACTTTTTGCTTTAATATTATCAGTCTTGCCTGGCGGTAACAGCTCATAATGAATAATGCCCTTCCAATCCCTCCATACACACAGCATCTTGTTGCGAGTTAACCCGGGTTTCGCCACAGTCTGTGAAGCCTGACCCGCCCTTTGACCACGAACTTTTTCGCACGTTCTTGTCGTACGTGATCCACTTTTCACCACCAGTTATCAGCTTCTTCAAAAGTTCGGTTTCATTACGTCGTAATAAAGAATCACAAATGACACGGTTCATTAGGTTTCTTTCAGTGAGCTCATGAGGCACCCAAATATCGAGCTTTTTGTGTACCCAGCTTTTTTCAAATGCACCAAAACCTTTTTGTGGTCAATTCCCAGTTCTCCAGCTACACCGTAACTACTTACATACCGATCTTGCTCCTCTTTTAAAAAAATACAGGACGACTAGAGCGATGTGCATCTTTGATATCAAAATTTCCGGATTGAAAACGCTTAAACCAAACTTGCGCTACTCTTGCAGATCGCGATTACTGTCGCGGCTTGCGTTGCATTTTTACGAATTCCTTCATTACATTCGCTCATTTTAAGATAGAAAACAAATTAAAATAACACATTTTTCTAATTTGAATTTGGAATTGTCTTCTTTAAAATTAAAACTTTTTTTGATACCAAAACCAGACAGATACAAATGGTAAATGGTATAGCCAAAGAGATCTTATTATAAGTTCATAATATATACTATATGCGAAAAGACTTTTTCTCCAACCTATTATAATGCCCCCAAAAGCTAAGGATTTTATTCCTTAGTTCTTTGAACGCATTATGGATGTATATTTCCAAAATATAATTTCGGCATATCTCTCAATTATTTAAAAATACTTATTTATTAGTCATTCAAAAAATTTCAACTTATAACAATTAAAGTAAATTTTGTAAAAAAATGCACTCTCACGCATTAAACGCCATTGTGAAATTATGATATATTCTGTGGTGATATATGAATAAGGAGTTCATCCACTTGTCAAAGTTTAGATTTCTTCATTTCTTGTCATGTTATCTCAGAATATTGTAACGTACCTTAATGTAGAAGCGACATTAATCCTTAAATTCAATATAATCATCTCTACAGCAAAGAATATCTTCTATTCCGGAGAAGAAACTTCCTTTGATTTTTACGATTCAGTATTAGAAGAGAACAAATGTAACATAGTCATCAATCGCGGCAGTGGAGAGCATCGTAAGGTTAGTTATTTAAAAGATTGGTCAAATCATATTCCTGGTAATGAATAGGAAGTCGGTTTAAAATACAATTCAGTCACTCTGTTTTCTAGGCTGCAATGGAATTACTAAAGGAATTTGGGACGTTCTTGGATATGAGCGAGTGTGAAATGAAAGCTAATCAAGATTTAGGCATGTTTTACTTTAGAGCAGGAAAAAGTTACAAAAGTGTTCGAGTTCTTAGTTTATTTGAAAAGAACAATTCCGATGAAAAAAAGGTAAGGGTCACATATTATTTCATTCAATACTATCCACACTGCCACTTCAGCCAGGCAGTAGGGTATTTGGCCATCTGGATGGCTATCGCCTCTGATCTACAATACGCCACCTCAACAAGCTTGAGGTGTGTTCCGGCATTAGTGTCCCTGTTTCAGTCTCGCTTTAGAGAGGGCCAGCACATTGGTAGCACCTTTGGTGTTACAAATGTCCGTAGATCATGGTAACCACTTTTCATCAGATAGGCCGTCTGCCTATCTGCTGAACTTACGCAATAATAACAACTGTAGTCATCAATCAATCAATGTAGTCGATTATTGACTAATGCACGAAGTTGCATTACAAACTTACATTAGAATGACGTAGATTCAAGTCCAATCGGGGAGCATGCACGCAATCAAGCAGACAGTATTTCTGACTAATCATGTATATTGTTATTAGTACCCTCTGACGGTAAAGATACACATCGAAATAACTGATGCTTTAATCCCGGCAATCCGCCTTGGGTCAGTGTAACAGGTACAATATCCGTCCTCCACCAAAATTGGCAACGTAGAAACACAGCACTCTGATATTTGTGGGCTGAAATTATAGAATTGAATGTCGCCTTTGTTTATGCTGGAAGATTAAGAAAATTGTGTTACAAATAGTTAAGGTCAGAGGTCATTTCCTAACCGGAAAAATTATAAGACCTGCAATGTTCCATTTGATATTCTTCTAAAGATTTCAAAATTTATAAAGAGGTCAAGTTCGTGAGATGTTTTATTTGAAGGAAACTCCTGACCTAATGAACCGAGTTTGAAAATGTTTTAATCAGTAGAAAGCTACATTATTTTTGAATAACAAAATGTTATATTTAATTGTGATTAATAATATTTTTATAACTTTCAAGGACGTAAGCGAAGTTGGCACTTGTCAGTTAGTATGAAATGAATACGAAAACTTTTTGAAATAAACTAATATGTTTTTTGATCTAGGCGATGATGGGCTTTGATCTAGGAAAGTTTCAGAAAAAAATCTCAAATATTCTGTTATGAAAAACAGCACGATTTCACATAATATTTTAGTTTTTATGGAATATTTAATCATGGAAAAATCTGTAAATTTGCAACTATAAAAGTTCCTTTATTATAATATATTATAAGCATGGTTATTTTACACCAGCGATTATTCATCAAAAATTCATCATCAAAAAAAATATTTTACGAATAAACTAGTAATATATTCAGGCTTCACACACCGGTGTCATATTAAATAATTATCTGGAAAAATTCTGTAGATTTCTACTGATAGAAGATTTTGCAATAATCATAGTTGAAAATCGCATTTTATTCAACCTAATATATAGTAATAAATCCCGAACATCTTGCATCGCGAAGAGAGTATTTTTTTAGTACGACTACATGAGCATGAGTTTCGTTTCGGGATTAGTAGCCAGATTTCAGTCTTCCCTTCGAGGTGAGGTTCGATCAGGAGGGCTGTCAACCTGTCTGTTGTAACCCAACAATAAACTAAGACTAACACGGGAACAAAAAATCGCGAGCAAACAGGCTTATCCCGAAGACCGACGAGTGAAGGCCAGTACCCATCTTTTACGAGTGTCACCGTTCAATCTTTAAATAACACCGGTCTACAAAAAAGAAGAGTAATCTGTACTTTTGAGCAGACCGGCCTATTTTTATATATTCGATGCACTAAATTCGAATCTGGGGTCAGTTTTGTCCATACATCCAGATCCCAGATTCTGATTCAGCGCATCGAAATAAATAAGAATAAGATGGATGTGCTCAAAAGTACAGACATTTATTTTTGTGGGCCGATATAATTTTGACGCAAATTATTTAGAGATATTTTAGTGATGTATTTCAATTTTGTTAGTATATACCTATATAATATTAATATTAAATTTATCATTAATAAGATATTACATAGAAGAATAAGTGACGGAATTGCAAAAGGAATAGTGAAACCACTGAGTCGTGTGGTATATACACCTGCTGCTGTGACGCGAGCGTTCAGGCTTCTCTCATCTAGTAGACACACGGGCAGAGTTCTAGTCAACATAAGAGAGTTAAAACCATCTCGAGACAATTTAAATATCGTCAAGAGGTAAATTGATAGATGAGAATATTATATTATTTCAAACAATAAATAATAATATAAACAAAACTGTACTTAAAAAGAGCCCAAATTAAACAAATATTACAATAATACTAGCTGTCCCGACAGACGTGGTCCTGACCAGAAAAGCTTCAATCGATATGCCGACAGCATTAAAGTTAAGTAAAAAATAAAAATAGGGGTTGATCGTAGAGGGTTGAAAATTTAGAGTAGTATGTTTTTTTTGCTGTATCATAAAAAAAATTGGGGTGGACTACCCTTAACATTTAGGGGGATAAAAATAAAAGTTGTCCGATTCTCAGACCTACCCAATGTGCACACAAAATTTCATGAGAATCGGTCAACCCGTTTCGGAGGAGTTTAACTACAAACACCGCGACACGAGAATTTTATATATAAGATAATAATTTTTCTGGGAGCGGTTTGTAGCTGTTTGGGTGCGTAATAATTAGCTTATTTATACCCACACAGTTTTCACTAAAATGATAGCTTAAATTCTTTTTCAAATAATGCGGTATTTTGTGGCCCGGTAATCCGGCGGGAACTTAATTCAAGCGTAGAAGAAGTCGCGGGCATATACTAACTACACATATACCCAAAAGTTGATAAAGCACGTGAAAATAGAAGTCCACATATTTAATAATAGATCAGCCACTATTGCAAAACAATACTTTACAATCCGAAAATAAGTAAGATGCATTGAAAAAACTAGTCTGTAATAAACATATTTCACCCTTGCTCACGGTAGACTTAAACAGTTATGTGAATCTTTTGGTTACTTTCTCAGAGTACACTGCTCCTTAGATGAGGTGCAAATAATTGCTTCGAATGAAAGTGACCTTGCCATCCAACACGTTGAACATTTTATTTCAAGAGGTGCTACGAAATTTATTGTCTTCATTAAACGTCAAGCTATGACGGATTATATGAAAGTGATGCTTAAGTAAGTTTTTTTAAATAAGTCGAATCGCTTTACCCCGGGTTGTTTTGAGCTAATACTGTCATTTTTTAAATTCTAGAATCTGGAAAAGTAAAAATCTCCGTATTCATGTCATATTTGATGATGATACAAAAGATTCAGCATATGAGAACTTATTTAAGAGCGCGCACGAAATCGGATCAATTCAAGGAGTTTTTGTATATTTGGATAAAAATTCTGGAAATAGTAGCATTGCAAAAGCAATTGAGACGATTAGATTTTTGGATCAAGCATCTCGTAAAATACACGGTTTTATGTATGACTCAGTTACTTTTTGTTTTTGGGTAACGTATACATTCTAATAATATCTCGTGGGTTTATTTGAAGATAACTAACGCTTAAGCCTATTGATTTGCCGAATACATGTTCTGGCGATTACACTTGCACTTCTGTATTTAGTGAGATCTACGGACTCTAGTTCCGTACCCTTTTTACAACTTAATTATTGTTAGAGTATTTTGAATTCATACACGCTTACTGTTTATGTGTTATTGTGTGTGACTTTAATTTTGTGATTTTTATGTTGTGTTGTGTACCTTAAGAATAACTTATATCATTATTTTTTTCTAATTTTAATACTTAACTAACCTATAACCCTAAAGAAATATACTGAAGTATATTTACATTTAGTGTTAAATAATAAGTAAAAGTTAGGTATATAAATAGTAATAAGTAAGAAAACTGTAATAAAAACCTACTACATAGGATAGCACTGTACACTGCAGCTTAGAATATAAAATTATTTTGTTTTAGAATAAGCAGTAGAAATTAAGGTTAATGCATATATAGAGCAATAAATAAAAGAAAAGATGACTCTGTCTTAAACCATGACGGAGAGACCGGGCGTAAAAAAAAAAAAAAAAATATTTAACTTATACTAATGTAGAGTGTATCTGTTACATGCTGGTGTTGTGAGAAAGTGCATGTGTAGTGTGTGCCTTATGTCTATACCTATGTATATTATCTTAACTAGTGCCATGTATGTTGTTTTTCTTTCTGTGCCTAGGTTATTAATTTTTAGGCTCTTTGTGTGTCTTGGTTTGTTTGTGAATTGTGCGTGTAGTGCAATTCAGTGGTATTGCGCGTTGGTGTGAGTAAGTGTGTAAGTTTTGTTGTTTTTGATTGTGTGTTTGTGACTTTGTGTGGTGTTATAATTTATTATTTAATTGTAGTGACATGAAACATTTTTAGTTGGTGTTAGTGATGATGGATGGTTTAGGAGGGGGATTATTGACCCTCCATAGACGTTGGACCACCGTCTTGTCTCCCATGCGTATCGCCATTTTTATATTAGTGCGGTTATTATGATATTAGTGCGGTAAGCTGGTTTCTATAAATGAGTAGGTGACTGACTTTTGTGTGACTGACGTGACTTTCCAAAGTCACGAGTCACACAGTTTGGTTGTTTTTCTATTAAGTCATAATTAATAGACAAACAGCTTTACTTTTGCATTTATAATATTAGCAGGGATGCAAATATTCGTTTCTTATGTTTTCATGGCGTAACAATTCAACTGATTCTCATGAAATTTCCACACACCATGTCAGAGATACAGAAAAGAACATTGGTTTAATGCATATACAAACTTTTTGTATATATTAAATGTAAATTTAATATTGGAATGAGTGGTTAGTTTTTGATTTGTTTTTGCCACTGATGAAGTTACACTTGAAAATATATCTTGTCTCCATATATTCAATATACTCTATGATATCTTGTAACAACGAACATCTCTCGTATTCTTTTATGAAATCTTCTTAGCCCCCAACAGGGTTACCTTGCACCCAGTAAAAAGTTAAAATAACAAGTTATTGACAGGACTATATTATCACCGTAAGCGAAGCGGCATGCTGAAATGATTTACTAATAAATAAAAACTTTCATCTCACTTCGCTCATGTAAATATCACATAGAACTAGTAACAAAAACATATATATATATATAAGTTATCTAGATGGGAGTTAAACGTACCTAGTCACTGATCGAGTGGTATTTACATCTAATTATAAAATAGAAATTAAGATTTTTTTTATAATTTATACTCAGGGATTCCTATTATGCTCAGATATTTCATCATAGTTTCTTTGGGCTTCACCGACAAGGACGTTGACTATACAAGAATAGAAGAAATATGTGCTAGTCGGAATGATTCGGGACTGCATGTTTTACATGCTAACGTGCTAGAGGTATTATTCTTTTCCAATTGTTTTTGCGCTATCAGTCATATCATCTTTAAACATATTTATGTAATCAATCAGTATTGATGTATCATATATAGAATGTTATTTCTTTTCGTCAAATAGTTTTAGTATTTCGATTCTATTTATTACGTTTTCTATAAAAATAACATTAGGGCCTGTATTCTTGTATGTCTGAGAAGCGTAGAATGCATACAAATTATACAAGCGGCCCGTAACAAAGATGTTGCAGTAAATAAACGGAGTAACGTGGAATGAAACTCCCATGTTCGTGGTAATTTTCACCTTCGTGACTTAAAAAATAAACTGCGAGACAACAGTTTCCGTCAAGCTCAAGAACAAATGAATTGAAGAAATATTGGCTTGACGTCATGAAGTAGAGATATGTGCCAATAGTGTAATAATTACGTGGGTAAATACTCCATAGGTGGAAAAAAAGAGTAGGACGCAACAGGAACCACTGGAATTTAATGCTGAGATAATTATGATGCAGAGTTTCCATGGTATAAGCGCCATAATAGAATTGATCTTCGTTGAATGCACGATGAAGAAATTCAACATTACATTTATTTTTACAAATTATAATATTTCCTGTTGTTGAATAACTGTTTGCTTTTATTTATCAATTCAATTAAATTGTTTGTTTCATGCAATAATTTGCTTCACATTACTTGGAGCTTTCACATTTAAATGACAGAGATATATAATAATGTGGTCTTCAATTTCGCAGTACCTATACATCCATTAAGATTTTTTGTCTGCTGACAATGTAAATAACAAACTTTGTTGGACTTTTAGAAAAATTCTATCGAGTCAATTCCAGCGCTTTTCAATGCTTTGGAAACGTGCTTGAATTCAAACCTTAGCAGTGTCTCGATACAAACTGAATCACCTGTAAAATCGCAAGAAGCCTGCATGCGAAATATCTTTTCGATATTAGGTACGCATATTTACTTATTTAAATTATTAGACTAGTGTCAACGCAACTTCGCTTGTTATAGACTTTAAATTATGTTAAGGTTGTTGTCATGATTGTTGATAATATTATAATGTATGCAAGTTGTAAACTTGATTAACTACAAATGAGGCAGTGATCAAACGTGTACCAGCGTAAAACAAGGTAGATATTAAAATTCATAGTTCTCTCTAGGTTTGTTTGAATTTATTCCTCGAATATGAAATGTCACGGAAATGTTATTATAACGGAGTTCTTGTGGCAACATGAAAATATTCATTTCATTAAACAATGCACTTTAAAATTTTCTACAGAAATACAGAGATTATGCTAAAAAACCCATCAGTACATTAAAACAAAATTGCTTAACAAAACATTACCCTTCGTTTTCTCGCCAATATTAGTCGAGATCTACCTAGAATTCAATGGCGGCAAGCAGGCAGAATTTAGGATACTTTTATCAGTATGATAACGTGTTGAAATTAAATGTTGAAATTAAAAATAGTCTTCTTCATATATGTTTTATTGAAGAGTTATTTTGTAAAGAGACAGGTAACAAAGGTTGCTATGATACTATGAAAAATATTTAAATGTAAAAGAACAAATATTATAAACCAGTATTACAACATACCCCCCATAATCAGCAATGTGTAAAAGATTTAAAAAAAATAAACATTGTTGATTACAAACAGACACTGGAGCCAACAAAACCATAAAAAAAAAAATTAAGACAAACCTAAGTTTCTAACACATTCAAGATGCTTAAATTTTCCTAATGGCTTAGTTAATATGTCAGCCCACATTGACTCTGTGGGTACAAAGTTCAGGTTTACAATATTATCAGCAACCTTTTCACGAATAAAATGAAATCGTGTATCTATGTGCTTGGTCCGATTGTGGTGGACAGGATTTTCAGCAAGCTTTAACGCGGACTGACTATCACTGAAGATCTCAACAACGTTCAATTTACCTGTTATTTCGTAAATAAATCTTCGTAGATAACATGCCTCTTTTGCTCCTGCAGTCAAGGCCATGTATTCTGCTTCAGCAGACGATAGCGCTACGGTCTGTTGCTTTTTACTCTCCCAGGACACCGGACCAGCCGCCAGTGACATGCATACACCAGTATATGAGCGTCTAGTGCGCTCACAATTAGCCCAATCCGCATCTGTATAGCCAAACAACGGCTTTCCAACTTTTCTGTAAGTTATACAGTGATTCATAGTACCTTTCAAATACTGTAGTACCCTTTTAGCAGCTAACCAGTGGGTTTTATTATAATTGGAACTAAATTGACCCAGAAAACTGGTGGCAAATGCTATGTCGGGTCGAGTATTGACGGCTAAGAATAACAAGGATCCTATAAGTTCCTGATACGGATAAGAACACTCATTTTCACATTCACTTTTACTACCAATGTTGGTATCGAATTTAGTGTTCTGTAGTGGCGTACTTACCGGTTTGCAGTCTAGCATTCCAAATTTAGTCAATAATTTCTCTATGTAAGTTTTCTGACTTATTTGAATTTGCTCATTTTCTTGAGTAATATTAATACCCAAATAAAAATTTAATTTACCTAAATCTTTTAAACTGAAAGATTTTTGTAAATCCGACTTTACATTGTCAAAAGTCAATTCTCTTTGATAGAAGACAATAATGTCATCTACATATATAGCCAGTATGACTAGTTCTTTATCAAAAAGTTTCGTATATACGCAAGGTTCTGACGGAGTTTTCGTAAAACCTAAGGAAGATAAAGATTGATTTAACTTTATATTCCAGGCTCGTGGTGCTTGTTTAAGGCCATATAAAGATTTTTGTAACAAGCAAACCTTACTGTCACTATTATGTGAAAAGCCAGGTTCAGGTTGTTCCATATAAACCTCCTCTTCAAGGTCACCGTTGAGAAAGGCAGTGTACGTCCAAATGACGCATTTTCAAACCCATTTCAGCAGCAAGGGCAAACAGAGTTCTCAAAGAAGACATTCTGACTACTGGAGAAAACGTTTCGCCATAGTCTATTCCTGCAATTTGACTATAACCCTTTGCCACTAACCTTGCCTTGTATTTTATTATATTGCCAAGAGCATCCGTTTTAATTTTATACACCCATTTACAGGGTATAGCCTTTTTGTTAGGTCTATCTACCAACTTCCAAGTCTTTAACTTCTGAAGAGACTTGTATTCTTCTAACATCGCTTGTTTCCACTTATCAGCATCTTTGGAACGAACGGCTTCTATATAACTGCCGGGTTCATTATATGCTTGTAAGGAGTGATTAGCTTGATAAGTTAGGAAATCGGGTGGTTCTCTTACCCTAGCTGGATATCTTGACTCAGCAAGTGGTTCCACTACAGTCATCTCTGGGACCTGAATATTTTTATTTTCTGAAACTTCTACCTGATCATCACTTTCAGCCTCTTCCAACTGCTCACTTTCGACAGTTTCTATAACAGGAGGAACTTGCTCTGTAGTGACGTTAAAATGAATAGGTAGATCTGCAGAAAAATCTGATTTCGTTTCCTTTTTCTTTAAATCAGTAAAGCAGGATTCAAAAAAAGAAACATCACGAGACTTAATTAATTTTCTCGGACAATGAACATTACGAAAATAATAAATATTTACATCTTCAGTATATCCGACGAAAATCTGCTCTTCAGCTTTACTATCCAACTTCTTTCTATTACAAGGAATTTGGACCAGAGCTCTACAGCCAAACACTCTTAAATGATTTAAATTAGGTTTAAGACCATACCATTTCTCATAAGGTGTTTTACATTTTAGGGCACGATGAGGACATCTATTCTTCAAGTAGACTGCTGTATCAAAAGCATCTTGCCAGTATGCCTTTGAAAGAGCACTATCAGCTAGCAGAGAACGACCTTTTTCTATAATCGACCTGTTCGTACGTTCAGCGAGTCCATTAGATTGAGGACTATAAGGCGCGGTCGTTTGATGCTCTATACCTAAAGAACTTAAGTAATCAGTCATTTCTCTATTTACATATTCTGTCCCATTATCGGTCCGTAATATTTTAATACGAGCTCCTGTTTGTCTTTCTACTAGCGCTTTGAAAGATATAAACTTACTTTTTACTTCTGTTTTTGAAGATATGAAATATGCAAAGATCATTCTTGAAAAATCGTCAATAAATAATAAAAGGTACTTATTACCTTGCCAAGAATTTACAGACATAGGCCCGCACAGATCCGAATGTATCAGACCAAGGGGCTCTGTTGCTCTTGAAAAGGAAGCACTTTTAAATGACTTTCGCGACTGCTTTGCCTCAATGCACGCTACACAAGGTTCCTTATCTACTTTATTAAAATTTATTAAAGCCTGACCTTTAAGCGATTGCATTGAATAACGACACAAATGACCTAATCTCCTGTGCCAAAGTCGATATTGTGTATCGCTAATAACTTCATTATGCGATACATTGTAGCTTAACTTTTCGGGAATATTAACACTACAATCTAAAGTATATAATCCACCACAAATCGAACCATGCAAAATAGGTACATCTGTAACAGAAAAATTACTAGAATCATAAATATTACAACCATTCTTATCAAAACTAACAGTATAACCCTTATCAACTACTTTTTTTCACAGATATTAAATTAGCTTTTAAGTTGGGAACAAATGCAACATCTGAAATTTTATCAAATACATTATTTTTAGTATTTATGGAAACAGTGCCAACGCCAATACAATCAATCTCTTCACCATTAGCTATGGTTACTTTACCAGAATTCTGCGGTTTAATAGAAACCATCCAATCTGATCTAGAAGTCATATGTCTAGATGCACCAGAGTCTATCAACCATTTATCCATGCTCAGTACATCATTTCCACTAAGAGCTTGGGCAGTCAGTGTAGCAGACTCTCTTGTCTTTGACTTTGCCTTCTTATGCGGACAATCTGGGCGTTTATGGCCTGGTTCTTTGCAATCATAGCATATAATCTTCATTTTCTTTGGTTTAATGCGATGCATATTTGTGCTAGTACGTAAGGCGGATTCAGGCTCTATTTCTCGTGACATCTCATTTAACAATTTGGTTTTCACCAGTTCTGAGGAAATGTCGATGTTACTGTTTTCCAGTCCCATAATCAAGGGTTCATACTTCGCCGTTAGACCGCCTAAAAGAATAGCTGCAATTGACGCATCCTCTATATTTTTGCCAATGTCAGCCAAATCTTGAGCAGTACTCAGTACAGCATTAATATATGACTCAATATTATTAAAGTCGTTAAGACTTAATCTGTAGAGTTTCCTCTCTAAGGCTAATCTTCGACCCATGCCGCGATCCTCATACGCCAGTTTTAAGGCATTCCACGCTTCTTTTGCCGTTGTGGCACTCCTCACATGGGTAATCGCTGGCCCATCTAGTGTTAAGCATATCTTTGACAAAGCCTTACGGTCGTTTCGAGATTTTGCTAATTCAGAAGTGGCACTATTGTTACCTTCTGGGTATCCTTCCACAGTTTCCCAAAGGTCTTCGTGTAGCAACAGGTTCCTCATCTTAAATTTCCATATAGAATAGTCTTCCCTTCTACATAATTTGATAGTAAGAGGTAGACTCGAAGAAGCCTGCATTTTTACACACTAACTTTACAACTTATTTTCAATAACTTTTCAACATTAGCTAAGCTAAATTTTAGAGCTTCGTGCTGATAACGTGTTGAAATTAAATGTTGAAATTAAAAATAGTCTTCTTCATATATGTTTTATTGAAGAGTTATTTTGTAAAGAGACAGGTAACAAAGGTTGCTATGATACTATGAAAAATATTTAAATATAAAAGAACAAATATTATAAACCAGTATTACAACAATATATTACTGATCCAGGATATAAGCTAGCTCTTATTTAAACCCTTTCAGCGTTAATCATAATATACTCTAACAAGCAGACAGACTAAAGTTCTAAACAATTGCGTTTACTGAATCTACTGCTCCGAATAAGTCCCCTGATGTATCTTTTTCTTAAACTCATTGTGCAAAGTTGACCCTCTCACGCCTTCTCACGATTTATTATAGTATAAATTGACACAAGTGATATCCATTTCAACAGTTTGGCGTCATGAATATTAGTTAAAAAATATTTGTTTTTAACCGACTTCCAAAAAGAAATTTTCATGTAAAAAAATTTCACTCAGTTCCATATGTACACCGATTAGGCTGAGATTTATAATCCGATTTACGTGATTTTTTTTAGTTCGATGCGGAATAGTTGCCATTTAGTCGCCTAAAAATATAATATACTTTGGCCTAGTAGTTTTTATTTTATGAACATTTTTATGAAAAAGAAATTCATTCCGTTCCATACGTACACCAATTACTCTGAGATTTATCATCCGATTTACATTATTATTTTTTGGTTTGATGTAGAATAGCTGCCATTTAGTCCCCTGAAAATTTAACATAGTTTGGTCCAGTAGTTTTCATTTTA
The DNA here is from genome assembly GCA_012273795.1 of Dendrolimus punctatus. Lineage (NCBI taxonomy): Eukaryota > Metazoa > Arthropoda > Insecta > Lepidoptera > Lasiocampidae > Dendrolimus > Dendrolimus punctatus. The sequence goes on from CM022542.1 coordinate 1,405,544, forward strand.
TGAACATTTCTTATGAAAATATTTCCGTGCCGTTCCGTATGTACACCGATTACGCTGAGATTTATCATCCGAGTTACGTGATTCTTGATTAGTTTGATGCGGAATAGTTGCCATTTGATCCCTTAAAAATTTAACATAGTTTGTCCTAGTAGTTTTCATTTTACGATCATTTTTTTGTTCCCATTTCTTGGACCTATATTTTTTAAGGAGCGCGGCACCTTTCGTAGTTCTACCCATATATAGCTAGACACTAAAAAGTAACAAATAAAAATAAATCGTTTAAAAAAACCGACTTCAAAAACTAAAACACCAAAAAACTAAAAAGTATAAAATAACTTATTTCTAAAGCTATTATTATTAATATATATTATCTAAAACATCTTGAAGTCAATGCTATGTAAAACATAAAAATTACTAGGTATATTTTGAAAATTACTAAGCACCGACTTTTTTAGTTTTTGAAGTCGGTTTTTTAACCGAAGTTTTTTTTATAGGTTTTAATTGTAATAAAACCACTTGACGCGCCTGTTTTACGTCAATTTCTATAAGTTTTTTAACACATTATTTCAAAGACATATTCAAAACAAAAAATGTAGGTATCAAAATTGAGCTGATTTGACACAGAGTTACCATTAGTTCTTAATGTTAATTACATTTCAAAGTTGAATTTAATTCAATAGATGGCATATGTTACACTAAAGTCTAACATTATTTAAATAATTAAAAAACCGGCATTACAATACTATCTTACCTTTAAAATATCATTATTTAAATCACGGTTTAATCAATAAAATTAATTTGTCATATTTCACTCTTTTCTATGAGTACAAAATTATGAAAGAGCTAAAGAGCCACCAAGTCGGATGCAATGCCAGAAGTCGGATGCAGACGTTTGCAATGCCAGCGGCAAAGCAAATATGTCACATGTAAAGGGATAGGAGGGATGATAAACATAGAATAGAAAGTAGATTTAAATTTTGATTTACATGTATGACCTTTAAATTCCACTGGAGAACAGTGGAATTTATTAAGAATAAAAAAACAAAAAAAAACAATATATCAACATTTTCTATAGAATGGATAAGATACCGGTAATGGATGCAAGGATAAGATAGTGGGAATAGAATAGAATGGCTAGAATAGGACAATAGAATCCAGGAATGGAATAAGAATGATGAGATAGGGAAAAGCATAGTGAGCCATTGGAACTGTCACTCATTGTATAAAACAAGGTTATCTTAGTGTTTAGCCCTTTCACGCGAATGTTATGTTAGAGCGTTGTCACAACAGTTCAAAAGGCCCAAAGAACTGTAATCAAGACAATTATCACAGCATAGGTCTACCACGTCATAAGACGATATAAATGTTCCATTTAATTTGATTGTCATTATAAAGAAGACCACGAGCCATAAAAATAGCCTGGAGTTTTGAAGGGCTTGCGTGGGGCCATGAGAAGGCCAACACGTTGAAGCCCCTTGGCAAATTTAATGTAAATGTGACATGACACTGACCAGTGATTATCCCGGGCCATGAGAAGGCCAACACGTTGAAACCCCTTGGCAAATTTAATGTAAATGTGACATGACACTGACCAGTGATTATCCCTGTCCATGTTGTCCAAATAATAATGCACCCAAGAACAAGCCCCGGCCAGTGTAGGAATATTTTGGGAAATGAGAACAAAAAGTACCGGGCTATTGGGGTGAACTACTAGTGCTACTAAAGGTCTGGGAATATGGGGACTATGGCGTCTGCTCTGCCCGTCGCAATGTTCAGGGAACATGGAATAATGGGTAGATGATGACCCGCCACTCCCAACATGGGCCCCGAAAAATGCCGTAGAAGTGATTGGCATTTACTATTAATGTTTTCATTTAAAATCCAAATCTTCCAAGTTCGCAGGAGAAAAATATATTTTAGTGTTGTTCTTAATAATAATATAAATATTTTTATTTATTCCGTACAGGTGTTACAGATTCAACTAATATAAATAAATCAGTGCCTTTGTATAATTTTAAACTAACTAACGTTCAGCTAGAAGAAATACAATCCATTGTGAGAGAACACGCTGATATTGATTATCCTATGAGTGCATTAAAAATGATGTCATTAGCAAGGTATTTATTTAAATAGTTTGTAAATAATAATAACAATGTCACTATTCCTTTTAATAATATTTTAAATCTATAAAAGTTACTCACAGGATAGTCTTATATTCTAATATTAAATGAGAGATTTTTCATCTAGCTATCTATTGAATGCTTATAATATTTCTAAGAGGTAATGCATGTTGCTTTTTAGTCTTTTAGCCAAACCAAGTTACAGTAACGCGTGGACCGCGTACTGCTAGTATTACATAATATATTTTTTAAATACATTTATACGGATATCTGTATTTCGAACAGTGTATATAACCTTAACTTTACTCTATATTACTAATTCGTAAATGTCCACATGCTCTGATACACGAAGTTATATTTATACAAACTGAGTTTAGCAAATACTTTATAAACAAAGTGAATATACAAAGTATTTACCTGCATTATGTTTAATAATAATCTTGCAGTATTCTTGAGAGTACTAAAAAGAAAGAGAAGAAAGTGGCATCTAGTACTGACAGCGGAATGACAGCTTTCTACAAATATATCTGCAATGATCATTATGACGCTTCAGAACCCATAGTTTCAATGGCAACCAAACTGGTACCAGGTATGGAAGTGAGTAAATTAGTAGTGCTCTAGTGACAGATCCGAGAAATAATTTAAGGAACTGGGCGAGAGAAGATGCTGACCATTCATCCACCTTCCCATATGTATAAATAATATTAGACGAAGCCTGAGAGAGTACAAAACCTTCCAGTCTTTGTAGATGTGTCACTACGTGGCCCACAGAAACAACATCTTTCGTCACAAGGTCGTCGATATTAGACGTAGATTGATTCTACTGCTGGAGATGTTAAAACTCTAGCTTATACAGGAAGACCTACAGAGGTTGGATTATAATCGACTCTTGGATCCGGCAGGAGTCCACTGTCTCGGGATGTTAATATGGGTTTCGTCCTGGGCATGGAACCATGGATCCTGTTTTTTCCCTAAGGATCATCATGGAGAAATACAGAACGAAGAATACGCCTCTGCATTTCCTGTTTTTGGACCTGCAGAAGGCCTTCGACTGTGTTCCTCGTGTGATGATCTGGTGGGCACTGAGGTCCAAAGGTGTGCCAGAAACCTATATTTACATTATCCGGGATATGTACCGTGATTCCAATTCCATAGTTCGGACCACTGTTGGTGACACCACACCCTTCCCCATTACCGTAGGCGTACACCAGGGATCGGTCCTTAGTCCGTTTCTGTTCAGCGTGATATTAGACGAAGTGTCGAACAGCATCAGAGATGCGCATGAGCAACCTCCATGGTTGCTCATGTATGCTGATGATATCGCTCTGGCAGATTCGGACAGGGGGCGCCTGGTGGGACGTGTAAATGCGTGGAAGAGGTCGCTAGAGAACGGCGGTCTGAAACTAAATGTGGCAAAGACTGAGTACTTGGCCTGCAACACTACAGATCCCACATCCGTGCGCATAGGCGAGGATACGGTCGAGCGCAGGGATCAGTTTAAGTACTTGGGATCTGTCCTTAGTGCGTCCGGGGATATTGAACTCGACGTCAAGGCCCGTATCACAGCAGCTTGGGCCAAGTAGCGTGAGGTGACTGGTGTCATTTCTGACCCCAGAATGCCGGTCAAATTAAAAGGACAGACCTATAAATCCATCATTAGACCTGTCCTTTTGTAAGGCAGTGAAGCGTGGCCAGTACTTGAGCGACACAAGCAAGAGTTGCGTGTCACGGAGATGATTATGCTGTGATGGATCTGTGGAGTGACGCGGAAAGACCGGGTCAGGAACTCCCGCGTCCGTGGCAGTCTTCATGTCCGTGACATAGCAGACAAACTGCAAGAGTGTCGCTTACGCTGGTGCGGCCACGTTTTACGCAGACCGGCTAATTACGTGGGGAACAAATGTCTAACCATGACGCCTCCGCCAGGTCCCGGTCGAAGGGGAAGGCCCAAGAAATGCTGGCTTGACATCGTGAAGGATGACATGCGTGCCAATGGTCTCAAAACGGGAGATGCTGAAGACCGCGCGAAGTGGAGTAGAAAAGTAGGAAAGCGGACCCTGGGCGTCGGAGTGAACGCTCCGAACGCAACCGAGATTTAACGCTCGGATGATGATGATGACCTACAGAGGCTGGATTGCTATACCAGCTTGGCAACTCTTCTATTAATCTATTTCTGATGGTTGGAGTAACAGGCCCCCGTTTTATTCCCAAGACCCAAGCTTTTTAATGAATGAGTCCTAAACACCCTCATTTAACCCATACACTTTAGATATGCATAATTAATTGGGAATGTAAAAAGGAAGGAAATTTGCATTGCATGTAATAGGATTTTTGTAGAAAAACTTTCGAGTCCGGCGGCATGTATTTGCTTTTATAACAAGACAGTGTCTTGCATCGAATTTATAAGAAACTTTCAAATAAGGAATGGACAATTATATATCCATCCCATTCTATTACGTTATTCCTTCCCTCTATGGTTTTCTTTACTCTAAAGGTCGATAACAACTTAGCCTGAATGGCATCCTCATTAAGTTAAACGTATTATGATTTTTACGATCTAACTAACGTTTGTAAGAAGCAATTCAAGAGTAAGAAGGGGGCACTGATTTTTATAACTGAAGATATGCATACGTGTTTAACTTATTGGTTGATTTTATTTACATATTATGCGGGTGAAGCTGTTCGGAAAGCCCCAGTTATAAATGATTCAAAAAGTTTGAAAATAATTATGATTTACAGAGAGAAGAATTCCTAGATCCAGAAGATACACACTTACTAATGATACCGGGATTCGACGGACATAGCCATATTTTCAGGGATTTAGCTGAAAACCTCAAACTAAAAGCACTTACTTTACAATTACCTCCTGACTATAAAAATGATAGTGTGGAAACTATAGCCAAGAACGTTTACAAGGTAAGTGCAAATAAATAATAAATATTAATTAAATGTTATGTTTTTTTCTTTTTATAATTTATATCTCAGAAACTCAATGCAGTTAACAGATTTTTTTTTGAGATTCATGTATTTTCGTACCAAGAAACCCATTGTTCTACTGCAAATGTCTGTAATATACACTTGATTTTAAATATTGTATTCAATCAATAAGGTAACTAATAGATCTTCTTTTATCTGTCCATTTTGGACGAAATCGCGAATGCAGATATATTTAACATCATGCTATGATTTAAATTACAGGAATAGTTAGTTTCAAGCTCCTCCACTGCATATTTAAGTGCTTTTTGGGCTTGTAACGAAATGCTTTACCCCGAACATCAATAAAATTAGTGTAACAAACAGCTCTCGACGTGTGGTTATATTATGTGTTGGCTGTTATTTAAGTTGACTCTGGCTAGTCATATATGTATATATATATATATATATATATATATATATATATATATATATATATGTATATATATGTATATATATGTATATATATATGTATATATATGTATATATATGTATATATATATGTATATTATGGTAGAATAAGTAAAATAACATTATTTTTATTTTTCTTTACAGTACTTGAAAGATAGAATTAAAATAAAGTCTAAGTTTTATATATTGGGATATTCATTTGGTGTTCTGGTTGCTCTCGAATTGGCACATATTTTGGAAATAGAAGGTAAGTTACAATATGTTGTCATGACTTGACCACGTTAGAGGGTGGGTGCCCTAAAACTTCCGGTTCCCTTAGACGCAAGGTTGCGGGTGACACCTTGCGGTGAAAACATATTTATTTGTTTTTTAATTGGCCGACACATTTAGGTACCTAGGTATAATCTAATGCTGAGGCTACGCGGCAATATGCTATCCACAATTGCCTTCTTCTCGGCATCGTCTTAATAAATGACTAGCAACCCTCACTCGGTTGATAGTAGAAGCATTAGTGATAATGGCTAGTTCTAAATCGTATAAACTGTAAGTTGTGTGTTTAAACGTCTTATTCGACTTACTCGTATACACTTTGGATCTATATTCCCTAAAAACAATACTAATTTACAAAATGAAAATTATAATATGATTGTATAAAAATTATGAAATGACTGCAATGAAAATATACATACACTAAGCTTCGTGGTTCATTTCACTGATTCATTTCCAAGTTACTTTCAAAATGACATAATTATTTATGTACATTATAATAGCTGTTAAGCGTGATTTATTCTCTCTTATTTCCAAAATTTCTGAATGAAGGAAAAAATATTATTCACATCTCTAACTTGAAGGTTTATCTCTCTATATATCTCTATCAAGTCAAGGTTATTTCCTGAGAGATAATGTATATAGCATGTAACGAAATCGCATAATGTTCAATTTTTATTATAATTCGTTTGCAATTTTTCAGGTTTCTTTGGAGTCGTATACTGTCTAGATAGCAGTCCGGAAGCTTTAAGGGCACAGATGGATGCGTATTTGGGTAAACTTCGGAAATATGAACTGCAAAATGCTATTATCATGCATTTCCATCGACTCTTGCTTAAAGATAATTCAAATCAATTTCAAGAAATGTTGAGGAACACAGAAGATTGGCAGAGCAAAATAAGCTTATTTACAATGCAAGCAAAGCAAGAATTGACAATATCTCATGAATATCTTGGATGCTGTTTGGATTCATTTTCCAGGCGAATGCTGCTGGCTTACGACTACGAACCTAATTTCAAACTTGATTCTGAACTGGTATTAATAAAGGGTGTGCCTCATCCGGAATCCATAACACTCAGCAAAGATTATGGACTCTCTGACTATACTTCACTACCTGTTCAAGTGTTTGATATAGAATCAGATCACGCGTTGGCATCCTATGACTATAAAGTACCAAATATTATCCACAAAACTCTTGACTCCGCTCTTCAAGCGGAACTCAAGACGAAGAGCCATTGTGATTTTTATTATTTTACAGCAAAGTAAAGTTTCAAACTACTCTTTACAGCAGTCTGGATTCATAGAAAGCCACACAAACGTGCCGAACTAGACATATCTGATGTTTATGCCATAAAATTTAATTGGGGGCCTTATATAAGTCTATTTGTAAAAAAAATAGTCTATTTTCTACTTAAACAATTTATTATAATAATAATAAGGAGTGGCGAGTCACTGTCTGCCCATTTTTCCATGTTCCCTGAACATTGCGACGGGCAGACGCCATAGTCCCTATATTCCCAAAGCCCTAGTAGCACTAACAGTTCACCCCAATAGCCCGGTACTTTCTCTTGTCATTTCTCACAATAGTCCTACACTGGCCGTGGCTTGTCCTTGTGTGCATTATTATATAGTGTGGACAGGGATAATCGCCGGTCAGTGTCACGCCACATTAAAATTAAATTTGTCAAGGGGCCTCTACGTGTTGGCCTCCCCATTGCCCCGCGCAAGCCCTCCAAAAGTCCGGGTGATTTTTATGGCCCGTGGTCTTGAAAGACATACATTTATAATAATAATAAAAAATTATTTGCCTCAAAAATAAGTTAAGTTACAATCTTAAATACAAAATCAAGACATTACAATTAGCAGTCTTAGAATCGAAATTATTGCTTGTGCTTCTACTAGCTCCAAAACTAGTATTAACTGTATCGAATTGAATTAAATAGACTGTATAAAATTTTCTATCATAACACACTAAACTTCCGAAGCTGTCTTAACATAAATAGAAACATTACAAAATGGTCATATATTACCTGTTTATCGTTTACATCATCTGCTTATGACATTGGAATTTAGTCAAAGCTGCTATATATATATATATATATATAAGTACATAGAATATGTCTAAAATTTGTCAGTATACTAGTGGATATTTATACAAACCATTGCAATGATTCAGCAAAAGTGAAACAATTAAGGGGTTGGCTACCATATATGGGTGGGGCATGGTGTTTAAAAATATTAAAGGTATTTTGGGAGGTCTCCATTGATGCCTTTAGAGATTTAGAGACTTTAGACATGTGTCACTTTGTCACTCATACATGGTCCTCCAGTGTCTGTGGGCAGATACAACACATATTATGATAATAGCTATTCAAAGAATAATATTTTTAAATATATATTTCTCTCTTGATATGAGATATGAAGGATAAGACCTCTGCCCTTAAATTTACAAATAGTGCAAAAATCAAAATTCCCGGCAATATTGTTAAATGACGTTTAATAATTTATTGTTATTGGTTCTAAAATAATGTTTTCAAACAAGGTGGATATTGTGTGAACATTGTGAATTTTTAATACATATTATGGATATATTTATGTGTATGTTTATTATTTCTACTCCTATTAACCACAAAGTTACAATTTAAATGCTTAAATGCATATTATACTAACTAAATAAGTGAGAAATACTTTCAACGAAAATTATCCTTAAGTTTTTATGAAGGGTTTTGTATCTAGATGACGAAATTCGCCTTGTAGGAGCTGCATACGTATTGTCATCGCAGCGGACAACGCAATACTGGCAAGCACATCGATCGCTTTTCCTTCAACAACGCCGAATGATGCTCGACGCGTTGGTGAGGGGGCTTCGAGCAAAACTCTTTGCCCCAACTGCAGCTCGGAGGGCCTCTACCCTCCGGCATCTTTGTATGGGAGCCACCGTGGTGTCGGCAGCTCGCGCGGGCCAATCCGCGGCTTTCGATGGCCTTCCCGGGCTTCAGTTGGCCATCTTTGGCATCTGGTGGCCTTTCTGTGGCATTAGGGGCATAAATCGCGACCTCTTACATCACCCTAGTCCCGGCGGATGAGGTCACGTGGGGTCGATAGCCAGATTTTCCTCTTTACAACGTCTGGAGGTCGCGCATGTAGCGGGGCGATCCCGTTCAAGTGGGTATGGCGGCAGTTGTCGGCGCGGTCGAACAGCCGACGCGCCGACATAACCACGAAGTCCTCCACCGACGGGACGCCCAAATCGCGAGCGATGACGTCATTTCTGACGTATCTACCCCCGTCCGTGCACATCCGCAAGGTGATGTTCTGTTGTTTCTGTAACAGCTTCTTACTAGTGGCCGAACACAGCGCATACCATGCCGGAGCTGCATATGTGAGCCTCGAGCGGAGATAGGTCTTGTAGACCCCGATCTTCGTCCTCAGGGGCAGTCTGGATGATAGGACAGGTCGGAGCAGGGCTCGGGCGGCTCGTGTGGTGTTCACAGCCTTCATCACTTGGAGCCGCATGCTCAACGACCTGTCGATGTATGCCCCGAGGTATTGGACCGAGGTCTGCCACTCGATCTCCTGGACTGGCAAGCACAACGGGAAGCGCACATACTTGCTTTATCTCACTCACACATCATCCGTCCCGCTTACACATTCTACTGTGTATTGTACTAGCATTACGACTTGTTAATATTCGTACTTAAGGTTACCGTTTCCAAAATAAACGAGTTCAGTTCACATCAGCACTCAACAGTAAATACTATTCTCTGCCTTCTGAAGTATCATTTAACCTCTACCTATCCCTGTTACAGCCTCTACGAAACCCTTCGACATCCACGGTTTGACACGGGCTTGATTGTCATATTAGTCAAAATTATGTAGACCACGCGTCCAGTCCAGGCTTAAGGCAGTGAAGGAACTAGCTAAAATACATATATGTATATATATATATATATATATATATATATATATATGTATATATATATATATATGTATATATATATATATATGTATATATATATATATATATATATATATATATATATATATATATATATGTATATATATTTTCGGATTATTCCGATTTTCTAAATTCCACTATCCAAACAAAAATGTATTTTTAGAATGGTCAGAGATGGCGTAATTATCATATGCCATAACATCACTTGCCATCAATTTTCATCTAGAGAAAAAAACATAAAATCGGTTTAAACTAAACGATCAATAGGTTTAGGTTTAGTTAGGTAAGGTTAAGTAAATTCGGGCATATAAGTATTATTGCTTATATTTTTAAACAATAGACAACCATTAGTGATACTTCAGATCATATTAATCTGTCAAAAAGAGTTTATTATTTTTATTTATTGCAGAAGTTCAGCAGACAGGCAGACGGGCCCTTTGATGGAAAACGGTTACCATCGCCTATGGATATTTGCAACACCACAGGTGCTACAAATGGGCTGCTGCTCTCTTAAGGGAGACTGGAACCTGGTCACTAATGCCGGAACACAAATCAAGGTTGTTATGGCGACATACTTTTTTAGACCAGGGGTGGTAGGTATCCAGCCGGGAAAATGCCCTACCACCTGGCTGTGGGGTGTTTTGTCGTCTCTTACGACAGGCCGCCCAGCCGCAGGATATTGTATTCTTTCTTCATTCTTTCTCTGACCGGGAAAAGGTCAATAAAACACAAACTGTTAGTTATTCATTCAAATTTATTTTATCACCTTCACAGTATGCTCCTTCAGAAACGATGCTCTTACGCCAACGAATAATCCAATCATTAAATTAAACGCTTTTACCGGAATTGAGAATAGTTCTTGTCGCGAATTGTCCTTTATGTCTTCTGCCGAATAAAAATGGGTGTTACAAGTGGTGATTTTTGTTGGTTTTAATATTGATGAGTAACTAATAATCCTTTTTTGTTTCTTATTGTTAATCTGTATCTGCTATTGTCAACATTGCATTTTTTTTTTCACTTTCATATATTTCATAAACGTAACATTATGAAAACGTTGGCAGTACTGTTTCTTGTACTTGTGCAAGCAAAAGTAGACTTTAAGGTGACACGAAACTTTTCATACCGTGACTGTACATGGATAAAATAGTAAACTTATAATTATTTTTCATATATATTTCAATTCAATTCTATTTATTTCAACGTTACCTCAAAACTTCAAACTCCTAACTCCATTTGATTTATAATGAAGAAAAAAAGAAAACATTATTTTATCTGTCAAGTACAAATAATAGAGGCTCCAAGTCCCAACATCACGCCGCAAATTATTAATGAGACCCGTATTTCAAATTTTAATTACTTTTTTCTCATATCCCACGAACCTCGTCAAATAGATAGCACTTCAGTTATCTAAAAAAGTTTCTTTATCCCTATTAATATTATAAATGTGAAAGTGATGTAGTAATACTTTCAACAACTCAAAACGGTTTATGGTAATAAAATAACAACAACTGGTCACATATTTATAATCAAAAAACCTTACAGTTTTAACACACTGAATCCACTAACTCTTCACACTCTACAAGCATTTTAGAACTACACTAGCACTAACAACTAGAATTTTACAGTTTTAGAAACTTTGCAATTGGCACAACCGATAGCGGATTGAAGTCATTGATAAACTATTTTAATTAAAGTATTATGAATGAAAATAATTTAATACTGTTTGAAAAATCCAGATAATATTTTATACAAGATATTATATAAAACATTATTCTTAAGTTTTACATGTAATAAAACAAACAGAACACAGTACAAATCTATCGCGTCTGCCAACATGAAAACTAATATAACTAACTAATATAAATATTATAATATGGTTATTAAAGTAAATAAACAGTAAAATAGATCATTTTAGAATATGTTATAAAATATTACTTTAAGGATTGTGGCGGCCGGCGACAGTTGCAATTCAGCGAAATTGTAATATTCGATATTTGAAGAGCTGTCGCTAGTCGCCCCCCATCGGCCCTCGCGTGTGTACGCTTTGCTTTATGTTTATGTGGAATATTATATAAATATTAAATAGTTGCATATTATCGCTATATATTATATATGTATATTACTTATGTGTATATTTGTGTATATTTGTATATATAGTATAGTTATATATTTATTAATAAAATTTAAGTAATCGTACAATAATTATGTATACCACCGTCGCCACTTCAAATCGGAATATTCTTGCCACGGGTTGTCTGGAAGAGATCGCTTTTTAGCGATAAGACCGCCCTTTGTACCCTACTATAATAATACTAGTTCGTAAGCTTTTCTGTAATGGTGTACAATAAAGTGTTATCTATCTATCTATCTATCTATCTATCTATTATTTTAGAGTAAAAGACAATTGACTTGTGGACTTTCGTTTTATTTCCCACTGTTTGACACGCACTAATAAATATCAGGAGAGAAGTACAGATTGTAAATATAACAAGTTACAACAAGGATGATTCACGGTACACCGTGTCGTGACCGGTCCGGACCTCAGCTGGGACACGTCCACCGTGCGCCGGCCGGGGCAGTCATTCATTTTACACCGGGCTGTTCGGGTGTATTATTTGCACGACTATATCTATGTTATGTGGTTTTTGTCAGCTAGTGAGTTTATTTGTCAATAGACTTGAAGCTTAAGTAAATATGCAATTGTCACTATTTGAATTGGCAGCTATTGCAATTGCCATCGATGACGTAGTATTGGAAAACGAAGCGATACTACTAAAAGAAGATGGGATGTACATTTAACCCGGAGAAAGTGAGAAGCAGAAGGAGAATTTGCTTTACTTTACAAAGAATTAATAGATGACGTGAGCAAATTTTTTGGTTATTTTAGAATGTCTAAATAATGCTTTACTTTTTCACTTGAAAAAATAAAACCAGACGTAAACAAAAAATTACTTGATCTTCCATCGAACGATTAGCAGTCTGCCTCAAGTAAATAATAAATTTGAATATGAAAAAATTACATGGTATTTGAAAATTAAGTATTTAGAAAAATCGATCGACTTTGCTGTTAAGCTGCTCACCTCACTAAGATTTGACGTTGACTGCTCTTCGGGCACCCGGGCGCATATGTTCATGTTACAAAGTGTCGGGGCCGGTCCGTGCCGGTGCCGGGAAACAATACCCACCGACATTTCAACGTCGTGCCCCGGCCGAGTCCCGGAAGCGCACGGCCGAACCACGATCAGGCATGAATCACTTCATACAAAAAGTATACCATAATGTTTGACCGTACCCCTACCGGGGCACGGCCCGGTCGCTACACGATGTAGCGTGAATCATCCTTTAAAATATCCCTAACTCCTTTCGATATAGGTATACAACATATAATACTTTCAACACTAAAGGCAGGATTGAAAATCTTGATACGAAACATTTTAGTGCTACATTACAAGCCATACGCCAGCCTATGCCACTAGCTACTCAAATAAATTTAGAAGATTTTCATAGTTACCAAAACATTCTCATTCTCCATTTATCTTCCGTGGTACGAATAATATTTGATTAAAAAAAATGCACTATATTTGGCAGTAAAACAAGCAGACGGCCCACTTGATGAAAAATGGTTACCATCGCATACGGACGCTTACAACAGGGGCGTAACTAACGCGTTGCCGGCCTCCAAGGAATTTTATAACGTCCTTTTTAAACGACCCCATATCATAGCGCAGATGGAAAAGCTTGGCAGCAAGTTCTCTCTACGTTGTAGTGCGTGGAAAAAACATTCTAAAGAACCGTTGCTTATTTGAACGTGGGAGCTCAAAGAAATGAGGGCAAACATCAGGTCAATGGCAAACGATGCAGTTACAAAACTAGTAAGATAATTCATGGTAAACGCTCTAAACTGTATCAGACTATGATTTATATAGATATAGAATCCTGACACTACTCACCCAGTACAGAGAAATGAGATTAAATAAAAGATATCTCTCCACGCTGTCACGGGAAATTCTGAGATAAAATTAAACTTCATATCGTAAAAGCCTCTTGTGTCAGATGAAAAATTCACTAAAGAGGAAAATTCATTTCTGTTGCATCGTTCGGAGTCTGAAAGATTGGAAAATGTTCTTTTAAAATAAATTCGTTAGAGTTTGGTATATAGCATTTGATTTTGCCAAATACTACTGATATGGCACATTTAAAATTCAAGACAAGGTTATTTCGCAAAATTGATATCTAATTCATTTTTCGGACCGCGAATCGATATTGCGGCCCAGCGAGGAAACGTAGCCCGCCTTCTGGGTACCTTGCCCGTAGCAGACGGTGACCTAGGCTCAGCGTTCTACTTATAGTCTTGAGGGACTATGAGTGGAATACAATATAAATAGGTTTTCTTACATACATACATACACACATAAACCATACATACAACATACGACGGACTATTCTAAGGCCAATCCCAGATACCCAGACCATAGTATAAGCAAAGTTCGTTTTCGAAATTTGTTATACTGGGAATCGAACCCGGAGCCTCTGCGTACCAGCGAGTCCAAAAGATTTTAAAAATCTCTTTATAAATAGTATTCAGAACCCAACATCGATCCAACTAATATTGAATATTTGAAACTAATACACAACAACAGGTAAAGAAAATGATGTAATTTTCATTTACCAACTGCTGCAGCCACATGTTAGAGGCAGAAGTTATGTCAAGACTCATACTATATTATTTTATTATGATGGTGTTAGTAATACATATATCGAACGCCAGTTTTCGATTGTTGAGCGATACATATAAGGGCATTTTTTTATCGCGTCGAAAAGCGGGTTTTTCGGCACATGAGTAAATAAACGGAACAGAGATAAAACTTCTTAAGAACGTGAAAAATTGTTACCTATTCTGGTAGGGTCGTCTCAATAGGTAAAGTCAAATTAAACAAAACATTTGTTAAATAGTTTTATTATTCAGGATGATAGAATAGGCACCTACTTTACAAATTACTTACTCTAATAATTTTCTTCTTGTAATTTTTGTTTTTTAATAATTTATTATTTCTTTAAACGGTGTGATAAATTCTGAATCTAGCAAAGTTTTTTCAAGTAATCTAATGGGAAACACTCAGATGGCATATCAAATTGGCATTCTTTAATATTAATAATACATACTTAATTAAATACAACGTTTTAACACTAAAATATTCAAACATGCAGCTAAGAAAACAATGTGCGTCGCACGCATCGCACTACCGCCCCTGAGTTTGTCCACTGGCTGTGCCGGCGTAAACTGGTTTTTACCTGTCTCGCCGCGTACGCGACAAGCGGCCAGTGGTCACGCACACATGCCCCGCGTGCTTGTAGTAGTGCAACCGATTCGCGCGGTTGTATGAAGCTTTAATTCTGTTCCGTTTATTTACTCATGTGATGTCGGGGAGTTGCTTTTGAAGACACGCAGATTAATTGCTCTCCCGTAATGTAATTTAAGATTTGACTTTTTATTGAGCATTTAACAATCGCGAGTGAGTGATTGGAACACTATAATAGTGATACAAGTGCGGGATTCGAATTAAATTGCCGTTGGAATTACTATAGAATTTATTTTAACTATACAAACACACATAACACAGGTACATATATAACTGGACAGCTACCGACTTCAAGATGTTGTAGAATTATTGTTTTTTTACTTTAGAGTTACAACTCTTAAAGAAGGTTTCTTTTTATAAAATTTCTGTTATACACTTTTAATTTACATTTATGGTACCCATAACAAGAAAGCGTCTCGAATGCAGAAAAGATGAAACGGAAGAATATTTAAAGAACGTTGTTGAGTAAAACTCGAAGGTATATTATGTACTTATGACCTTCAAGTAAACACACACATTTCACTAATGCTATATAGGTTACGATTGTATAAAGGATATACAGACAAACATTCATTTTATATATATCAGAAGATTCAGTTCATTCAAATATAATAAGTTAACATTTATATGTTCGTTTTAAAAAAATATTTAAGTAACTACTACTTATAATTAGTGATGTGTGGTGTGGTGATGTCAGGAGCCTTAAGAACAGACGAGCGTGCATGACAAGAGCTATGAATGTCAAAGAAGCAAGTGAGGTGTGTAAGAATAAGCCTGAATGGCGCTCTGTTGTTCGTGCCTACCCCGCAAGGGACCTGGCGTGAAGTTATGTATGTATGTACAATTTTAAAAACATGTAAATACGACTCGCACTTTATTTTTATTTTTCTTAATTAAAAAAGCCCAACATTACTACCATAATAGTTAAGAAATAATATAAACATCCAAATTGTAAAGCTGTATTTAATAAGTGTGGAAACAATAAATAAAAACACATAAACATACCCATAATATGTATTACAATTTAACAAACAAACAAAACTTAGTTTTAAACCTTTTTTTTTAAATATTGCTTGTACTTTTATTTTCTCCCATATCTTAAACATTGATGGCTACCTCCTTAATAATGGGGATTGTTCATAAAAAATTACCCTCTAATTTTATATTTTTATTACGTAAAATAGGGTATTTTAAGATACCAATTTGAATATTTTTGTATTTAATTTAAGACATATTAAATTTAAGACATATTTCATGTATTCACCCATTTAACAGCTTTGACTAAATGGCAGTTTTATAAATTGATTCAAAGATAAACAGACAATACAAGACCATTTTATAATGTTTCTATGTATGGTAAAACAGCTACGAAGCTTAGTGAGTTATTTTTTCGAGAAAATTTTACGCGATTTATTTAGTTCTATTATGTAAGTGTAAAATAGACTGCTTTTACAAATAGATTTATATGGCCCCAATAAAATCTTGTGGCATAAATATCAGATCTGTCTAATTCTGCATGTTTGTGTGTCTTTTTATGAATGCAGACTGCCGTGAATAATAGTTTCAAACTTTACTCTGTAAAATAATAAAAATCACAATGGCTCTTCGTCTTGAGTTCCGCTTGAAGAGCGGAGTCAAGAGTTTTGTGGATAATGTTTGGTACGTTATAGTCATAGGATGCCAACGCGTGATCTGATTCTATATCAAACACTTGAACAGGTAGCGAAGTATAATCAGAGAGTCCATAATCGTTACTGAGTGTTACGGCTTCCGGATGAGGTACACCCTTTATTAATACCAGTTCAGAATCAAGTTTGAAATTGGGTTCGTAGTCATAAGCCAGCAGGATTCGCCTGTAAAATGAATCCAAACAGCATCCAAGATATTCATGCGATAATGTCAATTTTTGTTTTGCTTGCATTGTAAATAAGCTTATTTTGCTCTGCCAATCTTCTGTGCTCCTCAACATTTCTTGAAATTGATTTGACTTATCTTTAAGCAAGAGTCGATGGAAATGCATGATAATAGCATTTTGCAATTCATATTTCCGAAGTTTACCCAAATACGCATCTAGCTGTGCCCTTAAAGCTTCCGGACTGCTATCTAGACAGTATACGACTCCAAGGAAACCTGAAAAATTGCAAACGAATTATAATAAAAATTGAACAGTATGCGATTACGCTACATGCTATTTACATTATCTCTCAGGAAACAACCTTTACTTGATAGAGATAGATAGAGAGATAAATCTTTAAGTTAGAGATGTGAATAATATTTTTTGCTTCATTCAGAAATTTTGGAAATAAGAGGGGATAAATCACGTTTAACAGCTATTATAATGTACATATATAATTATATCATTTTGAAAGTAACTTTGAAATGAATCAGTGAAATGAACCAGGAAGCTTAGTGTATGTATATTTTCATTGCAGTCATTTCATAATTTTTATACAATCATATTATAATTTTCATTTTGTAAATTAGTATTGTTTTTAGGAAATATAGATCCAAAGTGTATACGAGTAAGTCGAGTAAGACGTTAAAACACACAATTTACATTTTGTACGATTTAGAACTAGCCATTACTACTAATGCTTCTATTATCAACCAAGTGAGGGATGCTAGACGTTTATTAAGACGATGCCGTGAAAAAGGCAATTGTGGATCCGCATAGCCTTAGCATTAGATTAGAGCCTGGTAAGGTAGAGTCCGGTATGTATGGTTTATTCCGCCTAACGAATCCGCACGCAAAACCACTACATCCCTCGTCTCGGCAGCCTTAGTGTGAGTAACGGTTTAACTTGCTGGGCTTGGAAATACAGGTATAATGTAAGGTACCTGAATGTGTGGGCACCCTCTAACGTAGTCAAGTTATTAAAATATATTATAACTTACCTTCTTTTTCTAAAATATGTGCCAATTCTAGAGCAACCAGAACACCAAACGAATATCCCAATAAATAAAACTTAGACTTAATATTAATTCTGTCTTTCAAGTACTGTAAAGAAAAATAAACATTATATTATTTTACTTATTCTACTATCATAGTATAACATACATGACTAGCCAGAGTCAACTTAAATAACAGCCAACACATTTAACCACACGTTGAGAGCTGTTTGTTACACTAATTTTAGTAATGTTCGGGGTAAAACATTTCGTTAAAAGTCCAAAGAGCACTTGAATATAGTTATACAGTGGAGGACCTTGAAACTAACTATTCTTGTAATTTAAATCATAGCATGATGTTAAATATATCTTCATTCGCAATTTCGTCCAAAATGGACAGATAAAGGAAGATCTATCAGGTACCTTATTAATTAAATGCAACATTTAAAATCAAGGGTATATTAAAGACATTTGCAATAGAGCAATGGGTTTCGTGGTCCGAAAATGCATGAATCTCAAAAAAAAATCCGTTAACTGCAATGAGTTTCTGAGATGTAAATTACAAAAATAAAAAACATAACATTTAATTATTAATTATTATTAATTGCAGCTATTGCAGCTAGATTTGACTGCCCCTTCCAAGAACATTGGATAGGGGTCGTCATAGGCTTAAAATAAGTGGCTATAGGTTTAAATATTGTGTAAAATATAATGTTACTAACACTACTAACATTATTTTATAAGATAATTGTAACTAACACACTAACTAAATATGGACCCCGGTCCGAAATAAAGTTTTTATTATTATTATTATTTATTTGCACTTACCTTGTAAACGTTCTTGGCTATTGTTTCCACACTATCATTTTTATAGTCAGGAGGTAATTGTAAAGTAAGTGCTTTTAGTTTGAGGTTTTCAGCTAAATCCCTGAAAATATGGCTATGTCCGTCGAATCCTGGTATCATTAGTAAGTGTGTATCTTCTGGATCTAGGAATTCTTCTCTCTGTAAATTAAAATTATTTTTAAACTTTTTGAATCATTCATAACTGGGGCTTTCTGAACAGCTTCGCCCGCGTAATTTGAAAACAAAATATCCGGTAATTTAAAATTATTTTTGTAATTTTTTTAATATCGAAATGCCATGCTGTAAGAATAGAGAGAGACGAAAATAACTACAATTTTTTTTATGATTGAGTACCTACATAAGTAAAGGGAATTTTAAATTAGTTTAATATATATATTTGCGAAAATTTAATTTTTTGCATGTATGCTAATAATTGAAAAGGGCTTTTAAAGAGGAAATCACAAAACATATAACTGAGGGTTGATAAAAATACTCAGTCAAAGACAGTTTCATACCATAAATAAGTCTTGAAAAAAAAAACAATCAGTTAAACAACAAAGAAAACAATGGAGGGAAGGAATAAGATAATGGAAAGGGATGGATATATTATTGTACATTAGTTATTTGAAAGCTTCTTAGTAATTCAATGCAAGACTAGGTCTTGTTATAAAACCAAATACATGCCGGACTCGACATCTAAGTTTTTCTAAAAAAAACTTTATTCATTACATGCAATGCAAATTTGCTTCCTTTTTACATTCCCAATTAATTACGCATATCTAAAGTGTATGGGTAAAATCAGGTAGAGTAGGACTCATGGAGAATTCTGATGTTTTTAAAATCTTGGGTGCTTGGAATAAAACGGGGGCCTGTTACTACAACCATCAGAATTAGAATAATGGGAGAGTTGCCGAGCTGGTATAGCAATCCAGCCTCTGTAGGTCTTCCTGTATAAGCCAGAGTTTTAACATCTCCAGCGATAGAACCAATACACGTCCAATATCGACGACCTTGTAACGAAAGATGTTGTTTCTGTGGGCCACGCAGCTTCAGATCTACAAAGACTGGAGATTTATGTATTCTCTCGGGTTCCGTCTAATATTATGTATACATATGGAAAGGTGGATGGCTAGAATCTTCTCTCGTCCAATTTTTTATTTTTTTTCTCAGAACCATTCTTGGGAGAATGAATAAGACAAAGAAGCACATCACCGAGTATCACTAGAGCACTACAAATTTACTCACTTCGATAGTTGGTACCAGTTTGGTTGCCATTGTAACTATGGGTTCTGAAGCTTCATAATGATCATCGCAGATGTATTTGTAGAAAGCTGTCAATCCACTGTCAATACTGGGTACTACTTTCTTTTCTTTCTTTTTCGTCATCTCAAAAATACTGAAATATTATAACACATAAAAATGCAGGTAAATCCGAACAGCTCTGCGAGTGGGTCAATGCGCGGAGCTAATTGTTAATTATAGTTTAAGATAACATAGAATTTCCCACTTAAGTTTTTGTGTTTATTTTGTTATAACTATTCAAAATTCACTTCATATCTCAAATAATAAGTAACAGTCCTATATAACGATGCCCGAACCTCATTTCATAAACAACAACTAAGCTCATGTGTGTTTTATATATTGCTCAAGATAAGTTTGTCATTATTTATACTGACCGGGAAAAGGAATTAATCGTGCAGTTGTATTTTCCACTTGATACGGGCACAATGTATACAGGCCGGTCATCATCATAGTGACCGCATCTATTGCATTGTCCGTAACATATACACAGTTAGTTACTGCATATTTGTCATTAATTTGTTAAAGCTACAGAAGTTTGGTGTAGATTATACTAGTTAGGTATATTCTACAATTCAAAAGGTTCGAAGAGACTGGATTTTGGGGAGAAACTACCAGATCCCCAGTTTGAAAGCTACATTAAACTGTCATACAAATATAAAATTCAAACTCCTCCACTCCTGTGCAATGATGACACGAACCTAGTGGTTTAAATGTACGGAACAACAAAATGTATGAAAGATATATATATATATATATATATATATATATATATATATATATATATATATATATATATATATATATATATATATATATATATATATATATATATATATATATACTATGTAATACTAGCTACTAACTGTACACAGTTCACGCGTTGGTTTGGCTAAACGACCAAAAAGCAACATGCCTTAGATGTTAGAAGTATGATAGCTATTTAACAGGAAGCTAGATGAAAACCTCTCATATTCAATATTAGAATATAAGAGTATCTTATGAGAAACTTGTATAGATTTAAAATATTATTAGAAGGAATAGTAACATTTTCATTATTAACAAATATAATTTCAATACCTTGCTAATGACATCATTTTTAATGCACTCATAGGATAGTCAATATCAGCGTATTCTCTCACAACGGATTGTATTTCTTCTAGCTGAACGTTAGTAATTTTTAAATTATTCAAAGGCACTGATTTATTCAAATCAATTGAATCTGTAACACCTGTACGGGAAAATAAAAAGAACTATATTATTTTTAATAACAACAGTATCAATATATTTTTCTCCAGCGATCTGACCTTTGAAGATTTGGATTTAAATATAATTAATAATATATATATACCAATTAATAGTAAATGACAATCACTTCTATGTGATTTTTTGGGGTCCATGCATGGAGTGGTGAGTCACCGTTCGTCCATTTTTCCATGTTCCCCGGACATTACGACGAGCAGACGCCGTAGTCTCCATATTCACAGACCCCTAGTACCACTAACAGTTCATCCCAATAGCCCGGTACTTTTTGTTCTCATGTCCTTGGGTGCAATGGATTGGTGCATGTAGGGATAATCACTGGTCAGTGGCAAGGCATATTTATATTAAAGTTATCAAGGGGCCTCTACGTGTTGGCCTTCCCATGGCCCCAAGCCCTCCCAAAATCTGGGCCATTTTTATGGCCCGTGGTCTTCTTTTTAACGACAATCAAATCAACTGGAACATTTTTATCGTTTTATAATATAGTAGACCCGTGCTAAATCATTATCTAGATTACAGTTCTCAGGGCTTGCTCGACCGTTGTGACACCACGCTCTAACAAAAAATGTGTGCTGGGACACATATTAGAAGTGAAACTTCAACAGACAAGTGGAAAAAACGAATCGCAACGGACAAGTGGAAAAACGAATGACAACGGATAAGTGGGAAAACGAATCGCAACGGACAAGTGGAAAATCTTCAACTGATAAGTGACAAAATGAATCGCAACAAAATTTTTAACTTGAAGTGTTACGGGCAGATTGTTAATGTACTTGTCCAATTTGACGTCTATATAGAAGTTTCACTTCAAAAATTCGTGTGAAGGGGTCAACACTAAGATAACTCTGTTTCATACAATGAGTGATAGTTCCTATGGCTTACTATCCTTTCCCCTATCTCATCTTTCCATCCCTGTTTTCTATTGTCCCATCCTAGCCAATATATTCCATTCCTCCTGTCTGACCCTTGCAACGTATTCCCGGAATCCCAAACCTTCTATGTCCTCCCTCATATCCCATACTATCTGACACGTTGGCTTTGCCGCTGTTATGGCAAACGTCTACCGCCGAATTTAATACTGTTTACTATCTATCTTAAAGAACTTTCAAAATTTCACGGCCTTATAGATTTAGAAAGAGTGTACGATGTTATAATTTTGTACCAATAGAAAAAGTGAAATGGTACATTCATTTTATTGTTAAAACCGTGATTTAAATGAATTCTATGATGATGTTTTAACAGTAACATTATATTTCAATGACAATTTTTGAACAATTTTTAATAATGTTAGTTTAGTGTAACATGTGTCATCTATTCAATTAAATTCAACTTTGATATGTAATTAACACAAAGAACTAATGGCAACCTCTTTAACAGAATCAGCTCTTTATTTTGATACCTACATTTTTGGCTTTGAGTATGTTTTTCAAAATTTAATACGGGTTCTGTTAATTAATTATAGTGGTATATTTTACCAATTATGTTTGCAATGTATCAAAAGTTTAAAGAAATTGGTGAAAAACAGGCGCACCAAGTGTTTTTATTTCACTTAAAACCTATAAAAATAAATGTGGGTCAATTAATTTTCATAACGCCAACTTGGTGATGTCTCTTCTATCAATCTATAGTATAATAAATCATTAGGGCGTGTGAGGGTCAACTTTGCACAATGAATTTAAGAAAAAGGTACATCAGAGGACTTATTCGGAGCAGCAGATTCAGTAAACGCAACTGTGCAGAATTTTAGTCTGTCTGCTTGTTTGAGTATATCGTGACAACACTGAATGGATTTGAATAAGACTTGACAAAAAGCTGGCTTATATCCTGGATCAGTAATATTTATTCCAATAAAAGTATCCTAAATTCTGCCTGCTTGCCGCCATTGCAATTCTAGGTAGACCTGGATTAATATTGTTGAGAAAAGGAGGGATAGTTTTTTATTATGCAGTTTTATTTTAATGTAAAATTCATTAAAAATAAACCATCGTTGTACTGATGGTTATTTTTAGCAAAATCTCTTTATTTCTGTAAGCAAATTGAAAGCGCATTGTTTAGTGAAATGAATATTTTCTTGTCGCCACAAGAACCTCGTTGTTATAACATTTCCGCGAAATTTCATATTCGAGGAATAAATTCAAACAATCCCAGAGAGGGATATAATTTGTAAATACCTTTTACAAACCTTACGTTGGAATAGGTTAATGTTTCATCACTGCCTCAGTTGTAGCTAATCTAGTTTACAACTTGCATAGATCGTAATATTTATTATCAACAATTATGTTGGCGCTAGCAGGAGCGTGGATAAAAGAGAAGGAAATGACTTAAAGGATAAGGTCGTCGCACCAGACACGCTACAAACGATGTGGGTTTCGCAAAAGCATACACTTTTTCCTCGTGATCCTTTCTTCTCGTCTTGCGGTTCCTTCGATAAGTGGACCATCTGGAACGATACAGCGGGTATCTTCCAGCATGCGGGTTTATATAAGCCGGTGTAAAATATGCAACACAACACATAAAACGCGGCGAAGTTTTCGCGGAAGCAGTTCTGTCTGTGTGCTGCATATGGTGGTTGGACGTAGACTATGTCATATCACATAGTGATAGATGCGCCAAAAGAAAAACAGGAAACAAAGAGGCGGTGACCAAATTATGACATCAACACTTTACATAATTTGAAGTCTAAACGAATTTGTGTTGGTATAACTAGTCAAATAATTTTAATAAATATGCATACCTAATATCAAAAAGATATTTCTCATGTAAGCTTCTCGCGATATTACAGGTGATTCAGTTTTTATCGAGACACTGTTCAGGTTTGAATTCAAGCACGTTTCCAAAGCATTGAATAGCGCTGAAGTTGACTCGATAGAATTTTGCTGAAAGTCCAAAATTTTTGTTACTAACATTGTTAGACATAAAATCTTCATGGACGTATAATGCGAACTCTATGACTACATATATATCTTTGTCGTTTAATATTGATAGCTCCTAATTATATAAAGCAAGTTATTACATAAAACAAACAACTTCATTGAATTGATAAATAAAAGGAACTGTTATTCAACGACAGGAAATATTATAATTTGCATAAATGTAATGTTGAATTTCTTCATCATACATTCAACAAAGATGAATCTATTATGGCGCTTATGATATGGAAGCTCTACATAATAATTATCTTAGTGGTAAATTCCAGTGGTTCCTGTTGCATCCTAATCATTTTCCCCACTTCTGGAGTAATTACCCTTCGTAATTATTAGACTATTGGCACGTATCGCAACACCCATGACGTCAAGCCAATATTTCTTGAATCCACTTGTTCTATAGGAGCTTGATGGAAACTGTTGTCTCTCAGTTTATTTTTTAAGTCACGAGCATGGAAGTTTCTGATAAAGACATTTCATTTTACTCCGTTTATTTGCTGCAATATCTTTGTTACGGGCAGCTTGTATTATTTGTATGCAGTCTACGCTTCTCGGACATACAAGAATATATAATTAATGTTGTTTTTATAGAAGGCGTCATGTACAGAAGCCAAATACTAAAACTAATTCACACAAAGAAACAACATTCCGTAATACATGAGTATTATTTGATTACTTAAGTTTGTATCAAGATAATATGCCCGATAACAGAAAAACATATGTGCAACAGTTAAATAAGAACAATACCTCTAGCATGTTTGCATGTAAAACATGTAGCCCTGAGTCATTTCGACCAGCACGTATTTCTTCTATTCTTGTATATTCAATGTCCTTGTCGGTGAAGCCCAAAGAAACTATGCTGAAATACCTGAGCATAAATTGTAAAAAAATCATAAATTTGATTTCCTGATTAGATGTATTTATTTGTTAGTAAATCATTTTAGCATCTTTGATTACGGTGGTACTATAGTCCTATCACAAATTGATTTGTTATTGTATCTTTTTTCTGGGTGAAAGGTACTCCATGTTTTTATTTGTATCCCTGACATCGTGTTTGGAAATTTTCATGATGATTAGTTGAATAGTTACGCCGTGAAATCATAACAGACGAACATTTTCATTCCTGCTAATATTATAAATGCTTAAGTAAAGCTGTCTTTCTATTATGATTTAAAAGAAAAACTACCACACTGTTTAACTCATGACTATGGAAACCTCTCGACTTACAATCTCCTACTCGTTTGTAATAAATAACTTACCGCACTAATATTGTAATAACAATATTTTTATTTTTTTTTTTTATTTTTATTGCAGGAGTTCAGCAGACAGGCAGACGGCCCACTTGATGGATAGCGGTTACCATCGCCTATGGACATTTGTAACACCAAAGGTACTACTAATGCGCTGCTGCTCTCTTGAAGGAGACTGGAGCCTGGTCACTAATGCCGGAACACAACTAAGGGTTGTTATGGCGACATACTTAAGACCAGGGGTGGTAGCCATCCAGTCGGGCAAATGCCCTACCACCTGGCAATAAAAAGTTATTTAAACATTTAGCCTTAGCCAGCCGTCATGCAGTGGAGATAGCTAGAGCTAAGGTTTTCTACCCAATTTCCAAGGTCAGAACAGATAAAATGGGCTAACTTCGTAAGTAGCATCGGTGAACCTGTAGTCCACCTCTCCACACCCTTATTTATTCTCAGCCATGTTGTCCTTCGCAATTTTTGTTCGGCGTTTTTAGAGGTCCGTCTGCCCATTTATACATTTATACCATATTTCCTAACATTGCGATGGGCAAATGTCATAAGTCCCCATAACCCCAGATCTTCTTCTTCTTCTATTTTCAAGCAGTTCATCCCAATAAACCGATACCTTTTGTTCTCATTTCCTATAATAATACTCCAACATTGGCAGGGGATTATCTATTGGTATATTTTGTTATATACGTTATATTGTAGATAGGGATAATACCCGGTCAATGTCACACCATATTTATATTAAAATTGTCAAGAAGCCTCCACGTGTTTGCCTTCTCTTGCCCATCTCCAAGTAAGCCCTCCAAAAATTGGAGTCATTATTATGGCCCGTGGTTTTAGAGATATATGTATAAAGTTATTTATTGTAAAAAAAAAATGAAAAATACAAATACATATTTTACATATACATAGCTTTCTCTCGGATGTACGTAGACTAAAAACAGAAATGCGAGTATAATCGCCAGAACGTGTTCTGGAAAATCAACAGGCGGCCTTATCGCTTAAAGCGTGAAAGCTTCAAGTGAACTCACTTACGAGATATTCCTAACTGTATACGAACGATATCACAAAAAATTGAGTCTTACATGAAACTGTCTATTTTTCGAGATGCTTGATCCAAAAAACTAATCGTATTAGTTGCTTTTGTATTGCTACTGTTTCCAGATTTTTTATCCAAATAAATAAAAACTCCTTGAATTGATCCGATTTCGAGGGCGCTCTTAAATAAGTCCTCATATACAGAATAATTAGTTTCATCATCGAGTATGACATGAGTATGGAGATTTTTACTTTTCCAGATTCTAAAATTAAAAAATGTCAGTTTAAGTTCAAACAGAATAATTTGAGGCAAACTGATTTGAGTTATGAAAAAAACTTACGTAAGCTTTACTTCCATATAATCCGTCATAGCTTGACGTGTAATGAAGATAATAAATTTCGTAGCACCTCTTGAGATAAAATGTTCAACATGTTGAATAGCAAGGTCACTGTCATTCGATGCAATTATTTGTACCTCATCTAAGGAGCAGTTAACCCTGAAAAAGTAACCAAAGATTCACGTGGCTGTTTAAGTATACCGTAAAACAGCGTGAAATATGTTTATTACAGACTAGGGTTTTTTAATCCAACTTACGGATACATAATTTACGGAATCTATAAAATTTTTGGATTGCAGAGTATTGTGTTGCAATAGTGGCTGATCTATTGAAATAATTAGCATTATTATTTGTTGTTATTGGAATAAGTGGCTCCACCTAACACCAGATATTTAAACTGGTGTCATGTATTTCAAAGACGTTTAATGGTTCCTATTGAAGCAATTAAGTACTAAGCATTAAATATTTTTATTGATAAAAAATAGAATATAAGCGTAAGAAAAAACATGTGTGCGTGTACACACCGAAGAAGTGAAACTTCTTTATGACCTTATTTTTGATCTACTATATGAATACTGAATGATACAGAATATTGGTTAAATAAAGTTAAATTATGATTTTGCTGATCACTTTATTATATATATATATATATATATATATATATATATATATATATATATATATATATATATATATACAATTTATAAATCATCAAACTCGTATATTTTATCGTTAAGAACTGTCAGAAAAGGATATCAACCAACTACCCAAACTCTGGAGGATGATCTGGGAACCTTATCACAGATTATGAACAGATTAAGACCACGTGGAAGGAGTACTTTCAAAACCATTTAAATAGTCCATCTCCAGATGTACATATAAGACGGGAAAATGAAGATAATACTGAGGAAGTGGCTTCACCAACATTCGGTGAAATTACGAAAGTTATCAGGAGGCTGAAAAATAATAAATCCCCAGGAATAGATGGCATGCCGGCTGAGTTATAGAAGTATAGTGGACCAACAGTACAATTAAAATTGTATGATCTAATAAAACTTATATGGGACACAGGTAAACAACCCCAGGAATGGAATATAGGAATGATATGCCCCATTCATAAAAAAGGAAGTAAGAAGAAATGCATTAACTATCGAGGAATACCGTTACTTCCCATCGCATATAAGGTCCTATCCTACGTGTTGTTAGAGAGACTAGAAATGTATGCAGAACAAATCTTAAGTAATTATCAGAGCGGGTTCCGCAAAAATCGCAGCACTGTAGATCAAATATTCCTTCTTAAACAGCTAATGGAAAAACGGTGAGAGTACGCTTAAAGCGTCCATTCGTTGTTTGTAGATTTTCAAAAGGCTTATGATAGTATAGATAGAGGCGCCCTATATACCATCCTGAAAGACTTCCTGATCCCCAAACAGCTCGTGGATATAATTACGGTAGCCACTAGCGTGAGCACTATGTGAGTAAAAGTGGGAAAAGAACTCTCCGACGAATTCTCGGTGATTACTGGGCTCAAACAAGGCGATGCCCTGTCACCTACACTTTTCAATTTAGTACTAGATCATCTACTTAGACGAATTTTAGCTTGCGACTTTGGATTACAACTGAATGGAAAGCATAAGGTGAAAGCCGTATCCAAGTCGCAGAAGCAGCTAGTATTCTAGAGGAAGACGTAAAGAAGGTTGGACTCCAAATCAATCACGATAAGACCGAGTATCTTCACATGAAACGGTACAGGAATACTCACATTATACGCGAGGACTTTCATGTTGGGAGATGCTCAATATAAGGGAGTGGCCAAATTTAAATACCTGGGCTGCACATTTACCGATACGAACACCCGAGAGGATGAAATACACATACGTATTCAAAACGCCCTGAGGTGCTGCGCAGCCTTACCTAAAATAATGGTGTCCCGGCTTCTGAGCAGGAAAACCAAAATCAGGATTTATAAAACCGTCATACGGCCCATCCTGATGTACGGTTGTGAAGCCTGGAAGCTTACCCGAAAAGAAGAGAACCAGCTGTTAGTGGCTGAACGAAAGATTCTCCGCAAGATTTTGGGTCCAACGACGAGAGACGATGGCAGCTGGAGGGTCCGAACCAACGCCGAAATTGAAAAACGTTGAAATTCGTGGCCGAGCCTAACACACTAGAAGGAATAAAATCTCACCGCCTCCGTTGGCTCGGTCACGTGGAACGGATGGAAGAGGAACGAAGCGAGAAAAGGGCCTATTTGGGGCGAGCGGATGGGCGACATCCGGTCGGTCGCCCCAAGCACCGCTGGAGGGACAGAGTGGAGGCTGACCTATGTGAGCTTCAAGCCCTTAACTGGCAAGAAATCGCACAGGACAGGAACAGGTGGCGTGTTCTCGTTTCGGAGGCCAAGACACATTTTGGGTCGCTGAGCAAACGGAGTTAGTTAAACTCGTATATTATTTAAAACATATATTAAACATAAATATTACAATGCTCGTCTCACAATCCATCTATCTAGATGATAGATGGATTGTGGAAAAATGTGACGTGTAACAGAAAAATGTGACGGTAATTTTTTTCCAACGCCGATAAAGAAGTTCCACTTCAAAAACCTTAAATAGAGCATATGTTCAAATTTAAAAGTTTTTATTTAAGCTAAACTCTACTGAATGAGTTTGTATATCTTGGATGTGCTTTTAGCAGGGATGGAAGGTACACCGTTGACATAGAAAGAAGAGTAAATTTGGGGAATAGTGTGAATGGAGCTTTAGGTAAACTTCTAGGCGCTGAGAACCTCAGCCAGAAGGCCCAGCTTGCCATACACAACGCTGGTACCTACACTCACGTAAGGAAGCGAGAGTTGGGTATGTAACAGAGAGCATAAAAGTAAAGTAAACGTCGTCGAGATGCGAGCACTACGCAAAATCTGCGGAGTGACACACGCGGACCGCCTTCGTAATACCGAAGTAATAAAGAGAGTTGGTCTAAAATAGAGTGTCGGGGTGAAGGTAAGGAAAGGAATGCTCCGGTGGTTCGGGCATGTGGAAAGAATGTATGATGAAAGAACTACTAAAGACTAAACAGATATGCAATGCAAAAGCGGAAGGATGCAGAAGTCGCGGAAGGCCACGACACAGCTTCCATGATCAAATTGATCGTGTATTAGCATAAGGTGATGTCAGGAGCCTTAAAAACAGACGAGCATGCATGACAAGTGCTATGAATGTCAAAGAAGCAAGTGAGGTGTGTAAGAATAAGCCTGTATGGCGCTCTGTTGTTCGTGCCTACCCCGCAAGGGACCTGGCGTGAAGTTATTTATGTATGTATGTAAACTCTACCGGAGAACATTTTGTGAACGTCATGCATATAAGCAAAAACTTAATCTATTGATTAAATAAATTATCTACCCACTTGCCTACCTACACCGCTTTACAACGTATTATCGCTGTTTAATGACAAAAATTGGCAAAACAAATCCGGCACTAGAGATTCTTTTAGTAATATTTGTTTAATTTGGGCTCTTTTTAGTTTATATTATAAATTATTTTTTAAATTATTAATATAATATTATCACGAAGAAATTTACCTCTTGACGATATTCAAATTGTCTTGTGTTGATTTCAACTCTGTTAAGTCGACTAGAACTCTGCCCGTGTGTCTACTCGATGAGAGAAGCCTGAACGCTCGTATCACAGCAGCAGGCTTAAAAACCACACGACTCAGTGGTTTCACTATTCCTTGTGCAATACCGTCGCTTATTCTTCTGTGTAATATCTATTTAGTGATTTGTAATATTAATATTATGTTTACTAGCAACATTGAAATATATCACTAAATTATCCCAAAATAATTTGCGTGATAAAGTATACTGGCCCACCAAAATAAATGTAGTTTGCACTTTTGTGAAGACCTTCATCTCTTATGTGTTTCCCTGCACTAAATCTGAATCTGGGATCTGGGTGTATGGACTGACCCAGAGTCAAGGTTAGTAGTACATCGAAATACATAAGAATAGGCCGGTATGCTCAAAAATACAAAACCCTTTTCTTTTTTAGGGGCCGTGGTTATTTAAAAATTGAACTGTGACATTCGAGTCGGATACTGACGCGTCAGTGTTCGCCATAAGTCTGCTTGCTCACGATTTATTGTTTCATGTAAGTCTTATTTTATTGTTGGTATACAGCAGACAGGTTGACGGCCCACCTGGTCAAACGTCGTTACCAACGCATAGGAACATGAACGCTGCCGGCCGTAAAGACTGGAATCTAGCTACTAATGCCGGAACGCAACTCATGTTTATCATAATTGTACAAGAAAAAAACATTCTTCGCGATGCAAGATTTTGATGTTTGAGATTCAAGTAAATTATTTTTTTGGGCTTAATAAAATGCGATTATGTACGATAAATTGAATAAATTTTTACAATTACATTTTGCAGAAATTTCTATCGGTGGAAATCCACAGAAATTTTCGAGAAAATTATTTAATATGACACGGGTGTATGATGCCTGAATATTTTACTACTTTCTATCGTTAAACAAATATTTTTGATGAATAATCACTGGTCTAAAATAACCATGCTTATAATCTATTATAATACAGGAATTTTAATCGTTAGAGAATTACAGATATTCCCTTAAATGATAATTCCGTCAAAACTGAAATATTATATGAAATCGTATCGTTTCTCGTATTGGATACTTTTGTATAATAATTATTATAAAGTAACCATATGATGGAAGTAGTCAATAACCGGATAGAGTATTCATTAATGTAGTGATCGGAAGTCGCATAACCGGATGTCAACGTAGAAGCATTTATTATCAAGTCAACCGATATCGAAAATGTAATAACCGGAAGTTGCAAGTTATACGGATGGCGAAAGTTGGTGTTACGATGGAAGTGAAGTGGCGCCAAAGTATTAAAGGATGGTGTCGCTGCAGACGCACTACGAGGGTCTTATAAATACTCGATCTTTGAGCAGTGGGCAGCTAGTTTGCAAACGATATTCAGCTAGTCTACAACGATAGTCTACGTTCATTGGTTGAACAGAGCGAAAGCTCTGTTGGGCAAGAGGCCCATACTGTATTGTGGTCGATAATTACTGTTCGATAGTCGCAGTATTCTTAAAGGGAAAATTGTTGCTCGACATCTGACAAGCGTGGAGATAACTTTGGAAGTTGTCTTAATATTTCTGTGTGTTATTGTGCTTGTGGCTGCCGGCGACAGTTGCAATTCAGCGAAAATTGTAATGTTCGAATATTGAAGCGCTGTCGACCAGTCAGCTCCCGTCAGCCCTCGAGTGTGTCACGTATCACTTTGTGTTTGTGTGGATTTTATTGCAGTAAAAGACAATTAGGGTATACGGACTTTCATTTTATTTCCCGCTGTTCGACATGCACAAGTGGAGTCAAGAAAGAGGTACTAGTTGTAGGCATTACCAATTACAACACTGGTGACCCCGACGTGATTGAACACGCAACCTTCTGAGTGCTGTATTTGATATTCTGATTGTAATAATTCTAGTGTAAATAAATAAACTTTGATCATTATATTTCAGATTCTCTTATTATTTTTTATGTAACACGTGCATGCTTCCCAGTCGGACTTGAATCTAATAAATTTAAATGTAAGTTTGAGGTGCAACGGCGTGCGTTAGCCAATAGGTTTTTTATTGTACGAGTGCAGCGGACAAGCAGACTGCGCACCTGATGGAAAGTAGTTACCATCGCCTACGGACATTTGTTACACGAAAGCTGCTACCGACAATTTGCTGGCCCTCTCGAAAGCGAGACTGGAACCTGGACACTATTGCCGGAACACACCTCAAGCTTGTTGTGGTGGCATATTATAGATCAGGGACGATAGCCATCCAGATGGCCAAATACCCTACTGTCTGGCTAAAATAGCAGTATATAACATTGAATAAAATATGTGACTGTTACCTTTTTTTCATCGGAATACTTGTTTT
The DNA here is from genome assembly GCA_012273795.1 of Dendrolimus punctatus. Classification (NCBI taxonomy): domain Eukaryota; kingdom Metazoa; phylum Arthropoda; class Insecta; order Lepidoptera; family Lasiocampidae; genus Dendrolimus; species Dendrolimus punctatus. Next base: position 1,438,451 of record CM022542.1, read on the forward strand.
TAAATAAACTAAGAATTCGAACACTTATGTAATTTTTCGTATCACCAAAGTATGATATGCCTAAATCTTGATTAGCTTTCATATCATACTCGCTCAAATCCAAAAACGTCCCACACATCCTTAGTAATTTCATTGTAGCCTAAAAAAACCGTAATTGTAATATACTTTTAATCGATTACTTATTCATTACCAGTAATATAATTTGACCTATCTATTAAATAACTAACCTTGCGTAGCTCGCCACTGCTGCGATTGATGACTATGTTACATTTATTCTCCTCTGATACTAAAAGGTAAGGATCAAAGGAAGTTGCTGCCCCGGAATAGAAAATATTCTTTTCTGTGGAGATAATTATATAGAATTTAAGGATTAATTTCATGTCTGCACATGACGAGAAATGGGCTAAACCTCGAAAAGTGGTTTAGGTTCTTATTCATATATCATCCTAGAATATATCATAATTTCACTTTAGAGTTTAACGCGAAGGAGTGAATTTATACAAAATTAACAAAACATACTAATCAACTTTAATTGTAATAAGTTGTCACTTTTCGCATAATTCATAAATAAATAGTTTTAAATAATTCCGAGATATACTGCAATATATATGTATAATGCGTCAAAAAACTAACGAAATATTCTTAGTTTTTGGGGGCATTATACATAGGTATAATGCCCCCAAAAACTAAGAATATTATGGCTATCTATGGCTATTATTATTATATGGCTATCCTTTATAATAATAATAGCCATAGATCCTCAAGAATTGTCTTTGCGGTATATGTAATACTTATGGCGAAATTATAACCATTTTTTAATAGATACGACGCAAAGCTATTTACAACAAAGTAATAAATTTTACATAAAACATTTTAATAATTATTAGAAAAAACAAAATTTATTTCAAAATACTAAAAGTATTTAATTAGTTAAATCACCTTCCAGGTTTGGAAACAGCTTAAGCAAAAACACTTTCTCTCGTTCATCGCATACTGTAGTGTAAACTGTGCAGTTCAAAGCGAGGCACAACGAGATAACTGCTTGGCCCAGCGCATCAGCTCCGTCCGTTACAAAGACTATATCTCCCGGCATCAGTTCGCATTTAATAGTCTGAAACGATATATTTCAATTTAGCATTTTAGCATGACGATAACGTGTGTTCACATATTTGCAAATTTTTTTGTGACAATGATGAGAAGAAAAAGAAAGATCGTTACGGGTGTCATATTATAGAGATTCTAACCAAACAGTAGTACGCTTGTAGATATGGAAGTGGAACTGTGGCTGCATCCTCCAAATTCCAGTATTCTGGTATTGGCCAAGTCAGATCTTCGTCAGGTGACACATATTTGCTTAACGCCCCGTTGGCTATTACTCCCATGACTGGCGTTCCACTAAAAGGAACCAGCATATTATTATATATTACAAGATTTATTTTTCTTAAATATCCATCTTGTATAATATGCATATAATATATACGTGCATCGTTGTAACTTACTTTTTATCGATACCACTAAAATCCATTCCGTAAGACTTGTTGTCGTTAGATACATTTCTTGCTGCTTTAGAGACATCGTCAAGTGATATACCAGCAAAGCAAACCTAAAAATTATTGTAGAATTATTTATTGTCCATTTATTTATATAGCTTGGTGTACCCACCTTTGTTTTTCATACTTACTTTCAATATAACTGCCACATATAAAATCTATAATTATGAATCCATAACTGGGCATCAAAAAATACGTACTCTATGAAAGTAAATCTCCTAAACAGTTTAACAATTTACAAGTTACAAGCTATTCAGACTGTTATGGAAGTTACTAGTTTTTTTTTGTATTTAAAAAAATATTACCACAGCTGTCTCGGACTAAAAATATTCGAGTCATAAAAATAATTAAGTTTTAATATTAAGCGCCGCTTGCATAACGATCGCCTTTAAGTAAAATTTAGTTCCTATTAGTTCATATCATTCATATTAAACTGCCTAAACACGTTTTATACAAAACGTATGTAAGATGCCTTGCATAAGGTGGTCTCCCATGTTTTTTTAGCAAAATATTAATTACTTAAAGTATGCATATATTTAGTAAAAGTATTTATGCAGTCGCTAAAACAGCCACCAGTGTTCCATTTCACGCTGCGATCAATTTTTTGGAACAAACAATGGAAAATACATGATTACAAATTACCCACCTTAACTGAACTCTTTCTTTCAAAATGCGATTCTTCAACCCAAGTAAGTCGTTCTAAGGCGCCATTACATTTACTGGCGAGTTTTATTTGTTGGAGACTCTTCATATTATCATCATTCAATGCAGGATCAAGCTTGTAAAGGAAAAGAAATTTAGGTATAATTTAAAGCTTATATTTATTTATTATTGTAAGTAAAAATATGGCGCGATTTAACAGTGACTGTAATAAAAGTTGGGGCTTGACTCATGCCGCATGAGTCGCTTGCATTATTTATGGTTCGCAAAGTTTTTAAATTTATTAATAGCAGGGAAATCGTTTCCCATTAAGGAAAAATACTTATTTCATCCCTTTTGATCAGGCAACATCAAACGTACTTTCGAATATTAGAAATTAAAAAAATATTTTTTATAAAGGATTATAGGTAAATTGCGGTTTTGTCTATAATGCACGGGCAATATTTTTTCTTTTTGAAACACATGAATAAATTCGATGTTTTGTAAATTTTCACGGGGTAATTTGGAATTAAATTTTTTACTCAGTTTTATTATAATTTGAATAAAAAAACAATATTCGATCAAATTGCTCTAAATTAAATTGGATTTTATATTTAGGCTCTTTCTGTTCCGAATTTTAGCTCTATAATCTTATTTTACCTGCGACATGGACCGCTGGATATCGCGACGAGACCGGGACTCTCATATACGGACAATTAAGGTTTATATAATTATAATTACTTATAGGATACCACTCATTCGTGTACAATATACACGATGATTATACTTTATGATGACCAATGAACGACGATGTAGCCACAATAAAACGAATCCATTACTACGATCTTCTAATATTAAAAATATTTGCCGTAATTTTTTACTTACTTTCAAATTTCTACTCCTTTTATCCGATAAGATAAAATCAAACACAGGTTTCTCATAATCAATGAAAGTAATATATTCCATTGTAACACCACCACACCTGTAATATAGAGTATAAATTTTGATAACATTTCCATCTTTTAAAAGAACAATGATAAGAAAAGTAATTTTAATAAAATATGTAAAAAACTCACTCTGTAATTCCATATAAATCACGATTTACTTCTGCCATATAACACATTTTATCATCAATGTTGACGGTTTTGATATGCTTATGATTGTCAGGGTTAATGACAAGTTGATTGATAAAATTTATAGTAGAAATTCCATTATGGTCTCTAACTGACATATTCAATTGAATTAGACCATCAAGGAAAGCCGCCCAATTATTATTCCATTGAATACACGCCTGGCTTTTTTCAAAATTTATTCGGTATATCGACTGAAATTCACCTCTGCGAATAAAAATTAATTGTATAAAACTAGCGTTAAATTTACAAATATTATTTAAATTCTCCTTAATTATGGTATATATGATCCTTGGAGCCGGGTGTGAACTTGATGTATAAAACTAGCGATGAGCAATGGCCTGGGAGTGCATCTCATTTAAGTACATGCAATGTTCGGTTAAGGTTCGGTGGGATTATCCACTGCGATTATTATCAAGTGTAAAATGTAATAAAATATTTGAAAATAATATGACTTGATTTCAGACCAATTTATTTTTGCTACCAATAGCAGATTGCCTCGTTTTCGGTTTTGTAACAATAGTTAATAAGTGGTGTGCTGTAGTTTCAGCGACCAAGATTCACTTTGGGTCGCTGAGCCAACGTAGTTTGTTTGTTAATGCAAATCGCCAATGAATCAAGTCACATAGATACTTCTTATCTTTATAGCAGCGCCAGCATTAGATAGCGCTGCTATATAGAGATCATGTCTAAGTGGATCTCGATTATGTTCCTCATAATTTAAGTTCATTAGCTGTTCATTGGTACAGCGCAGCTAAAAATCTCAAAATATATAGGACAAACAATAAGAATTTGAGGAAAAACTAACTCGTTACAGGAGACCACATCTACTACTCACAAATATTGCAATTCGAATTCAGATAATTGTTCAGAACCTTAGTAACTTTTTGATTTAGTTATCAAACTGGGAGGTTTTTGCTATCAAAAACATAATTAATTTCCCCCCTAGTCTCCTCTAATTTATGACCCATGAACTGAAAGAATTACAGAAATCAAGATAAAACTCAATTTTTTATAACTATATAAGTCTTTTAAAACAATCTGATCAGTAGGTTTAGTGATATAGTGGTTTATATTTTTAACTCCTGTTTTAAAGCTTCCGTAGTAAATGAAGAACAATGAACGTTCATAAATTCTACGGAATCCTTCAATATGCGTAAACTAATACGTATATGTGAAAGATGTTTAAATATCTAACAACCAACAACCAGGTGGTAGGGAATCTGCTCGACTGGACTACTATGATGACTACCATCCCTGGTCTAAAGCATGTCGCCATAACAACCTTGAGTTGTGTTCCGGCATAAGTGACCAGGTTCCAATCTTCCTTAACGAGTTATAAAACAAATCGCAACGTACAAGTGGAAAAACGAATGCCAACGGACAAGTTGAAAAACGAATCGCAACGTACAAGTGGAAAAATTTCAACTGACAAGTGACTAAATGAATCGCAACAAAATTTTAACTTGAAGTTTTACGGGTAGATTGTAAATGTATTTGTCCGATTTGAAAACCTGAAGTTTTTCCACCTTGTCCATTGCGATTTGTTTTATAACTTGTCTGTTGAAGTTTCACTTCTAATATGTGTCCCAGCACACATTTCAATTTTTCGCAGGTTTACTGCAAATTATGATTTGGTTAGGTTAGGTACATCTTAATGAATGTATTTTTTATTTAAAAAAATTATTTTATCAAACAAAAGACTAAATTCGGTCCAGAACCATAAAAACATTCATAGTCTACTCTAAAATTATACACATACAACGGAACATTAGCAAATGCGCATCTTTCGTCATCAACTTCATTCAGACATAAAATTATATTGGTAACAGAAAAATATTTCCAAAAAAAATAACTCCATGAAATTTCGTTTGCTCATGTTTTGATGAAGAGGCTCCGAAACTACTGAACCGATTTGAAAAATTCTTTCACTGTTGGCAAGCTACACTATTACGATTGACATAGGGTATATTATATTTACAAATAAATTAGGGGTCCCTACTAAAACTACAATAATATAACCCAAGTGTAAAAAAATACCTAAAATCGCGTGCACTGCGAAAACTATTGATGAAAGAATAAAATAATGTACTACGACTTTGTAGAACACATTATCTACAAAAAGTGTCGCGACAACATATGTCTAACTATTATAGTTATGCCACAATAAGTGTTCTTTTATTTTAAAAAAATAATTAAAATGCCGTCGCTAGAAAAGGCTCTTTATTTGTATCTTGGTATTAATCCTTATCAAAATAAATTACTTCATATTCAAGACTGCTTCAATACCTTTAGACTGCTTCAATATAACTTTTTGAATTATTCAATTTTGACATTCCATTCTAAAGATATCACGAGTTTAAAAATGTAAGAATTAGACCATGTGACTGTGACGCCTTTTCGTGAGCGAAACATCGTAAGACCCCATCTATAATAATATAGAAGTTTCACTTCAAAAAACTGAATATATATTCATTCTTTAACAACAGAAACGCAATTTTGTGAGGCCTTTGTGTTTCGTGGTGGGTGAAAATGAAACGTGAGTGAAGAGTAGTGAACAGGAGCCAATTAGAGTAAAAAATCTTACTTATAAGAATATCCTCTAGCATTGAGAATCTTATACAGATTTTGGCCCTTCGGCCAACTTTTGTAATCATAATCTTCACGGGTCAGTTGGTGTGGATCAGTTTTTAAAAGTAATCTTACTTTTCCCTTTGCTATTAATATATCATCATAAGTTACCTGTAATAAAATAATGGCAAATTCAGAGAACTTGAATTAATTTACTTAGTAACAAACTAGTTTCTGTTTAATTTATTGAACTTCATATCTTTTAAATAAAATGTTTTTGCTAGTTTAATCAAAGTTTTTAAATATCGGACAAGAGTTATCATTTGATTAATATAAATAAATTTAACTAATTTTATAAAAGCGGTGCATGGCCAAAGTTGTGAAAACTCATCAACAACACAAATTGTATTAGAAAATGATAAACCAATAGATGATAAAAGATTATAAGATAATTTGAAATGTCGAGACTTTTTTTAAATTTGTAAACCAAGGACTTATGAAATAAATGTTAAGTTTCTAAGTAAATCCAAATCATAAAATTCGGAATCGAAAAATATTTACTATCGTCGGGACAATAAATAAAAACATTTTTAATCAATAATAATAATATTGGCTAATAATTATGTATATCACAAAGTAAGAAAGAATAACCTAATTAATCTCTTTGAATGAACATGTCATAAAATAGAGAGGGTGAGAGAACTATGATTTTCCGATAAAACCTTTCACTCTTACTGGGACATCGGAATGTCAGAGTACGAGCAACACTCATCGTCGAGCAACCATAAAAGTAAGCAAGCCGCAATCACAGCAAAGCCGATCCAGTACTCCAGTAGTTTTTCCGTGAAAGTGGGACAGACAGACAGAGTTACTTTCTTATTTATAATATTAATAGGGATTTAATATTTCAGCTCCAAAAGATAACAAATATTTACAAGATTTTTTTTAACACATATTCGTATGAAAAAAGTACACTAAACTTGAAAGAATTACAAATTAATTGCTTAGTTTTTATAAACACCGACGCTGATTAAAATGTATCTATTGTGAGTAACTAGCTGTTGTAATTGAAGTTTCAATTCTATCATGTTAATTTACTATCGCCTGTCGAGAATAACCTTTAATATTGGACTGCATTACGAGTACTTTTAAATCCATATGGCAAATTTTCCATGAGACAAGTCCATCCCAGTTCCATGAGACAATTTGTCTCTCGACAAGACCTACCCGTATGTACATACATTCAATCTTTAAGCGTGTAGTATGGTGTCCAATAGTTGTTAATTTCGATTACTTACTTCAAAATATTGAGATCCTTTTTGTATTTCTACATTTAGTTTAAGTAGCTCCTCAGTTTCAACCTTAACTTCACAGTAAAATTGCACATTTTGAAATATGACGGACGCACTTCTGTAATCCATGTTGTTATACATAGCTAAAGTTTCCCAAACGAATACTAAAATTGCAGCGGATGGCAAAATAGTTACTCCTTCAATATAAAGAAAATAATTGCAGAATTAATTTAAGATCCTAATTAAATGAAAAGTATTTTATGTTAAAGAAAAAATAATTACCATTTATTACATGATCTTCAATGTATTTATACTCATCATCGCACAATAAGACCATAACAGCACGGTGAGCTAATATAATTTTTACAGGTTTTTTGTATGCATACATACCCCTGTTAGCATAAGAAATCATTAATATACAAAACAGTTTATTACGTGGTACTATTTTATTCTATAATATTGTCACGTTCGAGCGGGGGTACGCACTTATGGATTGGAAGAAAACACCAGTTTTTAACTAAACGCTTTTATTGACTTTCTCAGCCGCACGCAATACCTCTCTGCAGGGTTGCCCTATACGCACGACTAACGATGCACAGTCCCGACGACAAGGTGTCTCGCTCGTTATACCGTCGCCGATATTATGTAAACCACCTCCTGCTACTGCAGAGCTCACCTCCAATATTATCGCGTGTAGCTTCCGCGCTTCCGGTTCGTCTCTCAAACTTCGCTACACTCCTCCTTCACTTAACTGATCTCTCAAATTGTCAGTATCTTCTATTAAACTCTACTTCCAACTCTTTCGTATCGCACTTGTCGCTTCACTGTCTTGAACTGAATTCAATTCTTAACTGCCCAGTAGGCGCGCCTTACGCTGTTTATATACCCGGAAGAATTTTCTGGAATCCATCTATCTATCTCTGTCTTTCGTTCATCTAAAATATACTCGTCCTTGTCGTTTCATTCCAGAATGTTCTAGTTTTTTCTAAAAGTTTTAAAACCAACTAGATGGTTCCACCATCATTCACCACACTATTATAAAATTCTAAACACATTGTGTCAGTACAATGAAGTTAATTAAAAAAATACTAGAATATTCAATATAAATGATGGAGAATACGGTGCAATTTTTTTTAGATTTCTTGTCTCGGAATTCAAGTAAAAAATTATTGTCAATGTCGAAGCGGTTTTCGCTGATCGACAGTTAATTCTTAAACTTAAACCCTGCGCTCCTGTTAATCCTAGGAATCCCGCAGTAATGTTTTAGCAAATATTTAATGTGGGAAGATTATAAAAATTATCGAATTACAATGTAAGTTTTCACTGATTGATAGCGAATGTTACGCATTAAAATTTGTGATATTTTTTATCCCTGCAATTTTCCCAGGAGCGGTTTGAAGTTGTTCGTGTGCATAAATAAAAATTAGCTTATTCTGAAATAGTTTTCACTAAAACGGTAGGTTTCTTTTTTAATGACACGGTACGTTGTGTCCCGGGAGTCCTGCGGGATTTTCAAGTCAAGCATGGCCGAAGTCGCTGGCATATCCTATTGTGTAATAAAAATAATAGCAGTCCATAAACGTCCCGTTGCTGATCTTGAGCCTCCCGCTTGCAGGGGAACAGACAGTGTACCCATCCTGCTTCTCCTAGGCGTTATGTTTGTTGCTCGCTATTGAATCTTCGTACTCAGAAGTAAAATGCATTTTGCTTTTTTGTTACATAAATACATTTTACTGGTAAATTAGCTTCGACACGTTTATGAGTTGGTAGTAGTGTACGGACAGCATTTAAATAAATAAACTAATATTTTTTATATATTTTTATACGCAGGTACTTAATGTGAAACTAATAATACTAAACGATATTACAATAATAAATATTAATGTTTACTAAGTTGTTGGTCCTTGTTGTGAGGAATGCTTTCTGATAGCACTTTTCCAAACACTAGTCAATGTTATTCCGGTTGATTTAGCAACTAATTGAACGGGAGTCATAATACAGCTATTGCACTCATTTTCAAAATATCAAAATGGAAAAAGTCCAGAAGTTACCTCAACCACTTTTCAAGATCAAAACCATTTTTAAGTTTTTTTTTATGATGGCTGTAATGCCATTTATGTATTGATTTTGCCAATGTCGTGTGTATAGAAACCAGGGGATTTCACAACAATTAGCAATGTAAATAGTAATTATTTATTTGACTTTCATCATAGACTTTTGATTGTAAATATATTTTCTTCTTCAACATGTAACGAATCTCTTTTTGCTGATTATATGAATTTTAAATTTCAAATTAAGAATTCCAGTAAATATACAAATACTACTACAGAAGCAAAACGTTCTCGTAGCTAATTTACTTATACTTTTATATGAATATCGTACCATTTTTCACTGTGCTCCCATTCAACTAAATGCGACAGTGTCGGGGTATCTGTTGATACGGGAAAGTTGACCTCTGGGTACATGGATTCCATTTTGGGATTCAAGCCTGCTTCATACATTCTGGAATATAATTGTAAATAATTAGAAATAATCAAAAAAATATCATAATTATTATCAAGTATGTGTCTGCTCACTTTCCGATAGCGGATAACAAGAATATAATTGAGTCGTTTGCACCCCTCCTCGTCAGAGGTACATGATGGCATTCTGGATGTGATCGTTTAACAATTGCTTGCAGTAATCCATGGGGTGCTATCTCTATGACAAGAGCGTTGTTTGGTATTAGAAGAGCCGTTTCTTCAAAATAAACAGGACTCTAGAACGTGAAACGGGTTTTTATAATATACCAAATATTTTACAGATCATTGACATGATAAAATAGTAATCAGTTTCATTTATAAGTACAATAAATAATATAAGAAATAACTACACTTCTCATCAAAATATCAAAGCAATACTGCAAGTCTATCCGTGCAGGAACGGAGTAAGAGTACTAGATCCTACGGCCGGGCGGCCCGTCGTAATAGGCGACAAAACACCCCACAGCTAGGTGGTAGGACTTATTCCTTGCAAAAGTCGGGATATGCGTATACGTCCGAAAAGATATCTGTTGGCGCCATCTTCACCGCCGGCTTTGAATTGAAGATAGGGACCTATCCATCATGTGGGTACGTTTAGATATTGATAGTTCCACCCGGATTTACGCGTGCCTATACTGGTACCATGGCAGGGAATGCGTATGGAATGACACAGCTCGTTTTTTTTTAACGCGTTCAAAAGGCAACCGACAAGTTTTTTGGGCCTTATCCTTCAGCAGAGGTAGTCGTCCTTGGGACTTTAATACTCATCATTCTGAGTAGTTGGGTTGCTCGAGGACTGATTTGACAGGGACTACCTAAGATTTTGCTCTCGCCTATTGATTGATTCACTCAGGTGGTCAAGGGGATTCGACATGCACCTCTTGGAGTACCTTGAAGATTCCCAGTTCTTAAATTGCCGGCAATATGGCTTTTGCCATGGTCCTGAAGACCTCCTAGTGTACCTGACTCACCGTTGGGTTTTGCCATTGAAAGCAAAAGGGAAGCTCTGGCTGTCAACCTAAAATATTGCCAAGGCCTTCGATCGGCTCTGTCACAGGGCTCTTCTGTCAAAATTACCATCTTACGGAATACCCAAGGGACTTTTCACCTGGCTATCTAACTTTCTTGATGGGCGCAGCACACAAGCCGTTGTTGACGATTGTTGCTATAGCATTAAGCCCATCAATGCTGGTGTGCCCCATGGTTATGTGTTGTCGCCGACGCTGTTTATTTTATATATCAATGATATGTTGTCCATTGACAACATTCATTGTTACGCAGATGACAGCACTGGCGACGCACATTACTCTGGACGTGCAAACGTCTCTCGATCATTTGTAGAAGAAAATCGGGCTAGGCTTGTGTCTGAGTAGAGAACTCCTTAGAAAAAGTCTCTGAGTGAGGGAAACAAAACCGTGTCCAATTAAATCCCACAAAGACCAGGTCTGTGCATTCGCTACCAAGAAAACCCCATTGCTACATGCGCTTCAGTTCCAAGGAAGATTACTTACCACTTCTAAGAGTATTAGGATCCTTGCTGTCGGCATTGTAAACGATGGGGCAACCTTCAAAGCAAAGGACAACTTACCTCCAAGTAGCTGAGCGTACTAAACGGGTTCAAGCAGTATTTCACTCCGCGGCAACGCCTTGTGCTTTACAAAGCCCAGGTGAGGCTGCATATATAGTACTGCGCACACTTGTGTGCACCCGCCTACCAACTAAATCCCCTGGACAGTATTCAATGTCAAGTCGTTCGCATTGTCGAAGGTCCCATACTAATAGACGGTTTAGATACGCTTGGCCTTCGAAGAGACTTTACATCTCTCTGCGTATTCTACCGACTGTACAATGTTCCGAGAACTGTTCAGGTTGATGCGTTTGTCCTCCTTTTACTACGACACCGTACGACATAAGCTAGGCGTTCATCGCCATTTCCTAGAGACGCTTCCCCTTGGGTGTCATAATATTACTTCAAGACCGGCAGCGCGTTGGTGACTTATCTGATCTTGCAAACGTTCATAGGCAACGATAACCGCTTTCCATCAGATGGGCCGTCTGCCTATACTCCAGCTGTAAAAAAGTACTACTTAGGTGGCATTTAAATATAAACAGGATGCCAAAATTGACGGTAGACCAGCAAAAAGCGCGCTTTAGCTTTTATGTAAGCACTTAAATTGGTCATATCTTCGATGTAACAAAGTTATCTTTTCTGACGAGAGTAACATCATGCTGTATGGTAACGATGGAAGAAAGAAGCTGTACCAAAAAGAAGCAGAGCGTATCGCACAGTGCTGTATTAAAGAAAGAGTCGGTTACGGTGGCAATACGTGGACGCCGATGGGAAAACCGAACTTGCTTTTGTATCCGGACCTCACTTACCGTCATTAAGTAGATTACGCTACATCAAAGAGTGCCCGAAGTCTCATGTGCCACGCAGACTTTACTGGCGAAGAGTTCATTTTAATTCCGGACAATGCCAGGTCTCATACCGCTGGAGTTGTAAATGAATAAATAGCGCAGCAAAGTTAAATGTTTTACGATTATGTGCTAACCAGCCAGAAGCTCGGACACGTATCCCATAGAATACCTATGGGATGAATTGATGAGACAATTCAGAGCGCGAGACCCTGCTCCGGAGACGCTTAAGCAGGTTAGAACAACTATACAAGATAACCGGAATAACATCCCACAACACGAGATTTTGAATCTTATCCGTTACACAAGTAACCGCATGTAAGCAGTCGTTACAGCCTGAAGAGGAAATACGAGATACTGAATAAACTAAGTTTTTTTCGTGCAGCATACCTGTGGAAATTTTAAACATTATAACAATATTCGTTAAACGACACCTTAAAATATCTGCTTTTACTTTTTGTGTAATGAAAAAAAAACTCATTTAAAACTAAACTTCAGAGGTGTTTCGATTGTTTTGATGAGAAGTGTATTATAGATAAGGGCGTTAGTATTTACTAGTAAATTGTTGGTAAAATATTCTGCAGAGGCATATTTGGCTGTGTTCCATTTATCACGCGGCGCTGATGTACATAGCCATTTTTCACTGCGTAGTTTGGGATCAATTATAACATTTTTCATGTATTTAAGAAGACCTGGACCTGCAAATATTAATATCGTGGCATATAAGTTGTAATGTGAATGATGTTCTTACTCTTATACACGAAAATTTCATTTTAAACGATACTAACCAGCTTCTCTAATATACTTTGAATGGTAAGCAATATTAGCAGTAGGCACTTCTTTAGCAAATACTCCAAGATTAGTTAATTTGGCAACAAATTGTTTAACCTTATCAGCTGGGCCAGATATAGTGGATGAGTGGTCACTGTTATGACAAGCAATTGCAATTTCAGGAGGACAAAGTTTCAATATCTAAAATCATCCAAAAATAAAGTTGCCATAAAGTTATTTCTGCCAAAAATATAAGAAATACTATCAAAAAAATATTTATTTGTCTCGATAATTAATTATTTCTAAAGGAAACATACGGCTTTATATCCAAGACCAATAGCGGCCATTGAACCCTTGATAAACTTTGTCTTGATGGATACAAGACCCCGATAGTATGCAGCTAAAATCATTTCTTCCGCTGTTAGGCAACCATCTGCATATGCACATCCCAATTCGCCCACACTGTGACCTATACAATCACGAATTTTATCAATCTCCAGCACCTTGTCATAAGAATACAAAATGATCTTTAATATCACAAATACACACCTATCAAATTATCTGGAACTATTCCAATTTCTTTCAATAGGTCCGTTAACCCAATTTGTACGGCTGCAATACCGACAAAGCAATTTAAAATATTGTCAAAAATTGACTCGTCTGGATCGCTGAGAATTTGGAATAGGTTTATCCCTAGTGGGAATAGAACTTTTTGACATCTGAAAAGTATTACCCGTACAATATTACTACAAATATATTAACAAAATCAAATGTTCAGCTGACCAAAACTAGAGCTATATATTTCAAAGTATGTAAAATTCATGAATTCAAAAGTAAAATAAAACTTACTTTTCAATAGATTGTGCAAATATAGGTATTTTTATTAAATCCAAACCCATTTTAGGCCACTGTGAACCCATACCACTATATAAAAACCATACTGGTTTTTTATCTCCAGGGTAGTAATCGAAATGGCGATTTAAAACCTTTGTACCTTGTGTTTGTTGATCGTCTGTTCCAAATAAGTTTTAAGTTAGCTTTCAAATAAAATACGAACTATGGACTGTGACTAGGTAACATACTAAATTAAAAAATATTGAGCAGGTACTGCAACGGCGGTTATAATTGTTTCAACATTAAGGCCATTCTAATACCATCGCTTACGAAGCTTTTGGTTATATTAGACATATTCGCATTTTTCAAAATGAGATTGCGTCAATAAAATTGAAACAATGTACTAGATCACATTACTAATTTACTTAGAAAACTAGAACTTAACATAGGTATTACATACGAAGGAGGACGCGTAAGCGGACCCTATATCTAAAATCGTTCTACCACTATAAACATGTTGTAAAAATTTTTCGTATACTAATACCACTCGTATTACAGATAGTCGGATAAATTATTAATCCCAATCAGTGTGTTGATTCAATGTAGTGGCAATTGGGGAGATTGTGAAAATTGGATACAATTTTATATACCTACCTAAAATTATGTAGCCGCGGCTAGTGTGCCCTGGAATATCATGTTGAAATATGTTTCTGAGAAGTGCGATTTCATCAACACCTATTGGGTTGTTTTCTAGATAATCTAATATTTTATTGACACTTTTATCTTGTCTTCCAGAAACGAGGATCATATAAGGAACTGAAACTTTCTCGTTACAAAACGCCTGTTAAAGTAAAAAATAAATAATATGTATTATTATTAATTTTATTAAGGATCACCGATAGTTTTGTACATTTGATCAGTTAATGGACTTCTGAACAGGGTTTACAATGCCATGTGAAAACTAATTATAAGTGTACTCAGCTTTTACAGTTTAATTTGTTCACTGTAAAAATAACAAAAATGTGTAAGTTATTTAAATTAGTCTGTCCGTCAGTCTGTATCTAATTAGTGTTTTTTTTTTGGATAAATTAATCTATTTTGGCGTCAAAGCAATTGTCAGTGACATCACTGCTGCTGTTGAGAATTCTGTACGTTCTAGAGACAGGGGAATTTCACTTAGCACTGTTGTTTTTAATGAGTGACAGAGGGTTATAGGTTGTTCCGAGGGTTTCGTAGGGCCTCTTAGGCAGAATCTTCTCAACAGTTGAGGGGAATCTATTATATTATGAAACAACTTATAAGCAAAAATGGGGTGTAAAATAATTCTGCGTGTCTCCAGGGAATCGATTTTAAAATAAATTAATCTTTTCTGGTATGATGTTTACTTTTTTACCCTATCCTCAGCAAAAGAAAGATCCCACGGGAACCTCTTTTATATGTGTTCTATGCTTAAGGTGTGTGTGCAGTAATGATGTCATGATCATCTTCAGCGGCTTCATGTGTACGGAATATCCGGTGTCTCCTTGTACCTAAAGATTCCGCGCACACAATGATTAAATAACATAAATCAATTTTTACCCTTGATTTGTGATGATCTTTTAAGAGAATATGATAATTTGCTCCAGTGAAAGAGAAATTATTTATTGCAGTATATGCTCCTTGTTTTAGAGGTGTATGGTCTGTTAAAATTTGAACTCTATCACTTTCGGGTTTGATTAGATTTTGTGGTTCATCATCATAAACATTGCCTGGCAATAATCCTCTTTGATAAGCCAAACATATCTAAAAATGGTAAAAAAATTTGATTTCTGGAGTGTGCACATTTAACAAGGTAGAATATATTTTGTACCATTAAATATAATTAGTAGACCTGAACAAAGTTTGTATGTATGTAACAATTATAGAACATTATTGTTCTAGAAAAGGGAAAAGTGTCTGACTAACAACAAATACGTCGATTAAATCCCGAAACTCAGCTGAATGCCAAAATATAGAGAGAGAGATAAAAAGCTAGGAATCATATTTTCTTCCAAGGGACACTAGTTTAAAACGCCAAGGGCCTTACTCATAAAACGTTAAGAAAGGATTAGCCATCTCTTAAATAAGAGACTCTTAAGCCCCTAATGAATGGCTGTTTCGTATAAAACTTGTCATTTTGTCTCTTAGCAGTCACTTAAACTACCTCTCGATGTTCGTTATTTTTGACAGTTAGTTATGAGTTACTTTACCACCACCTCTTATCCTTAAGACGAGTTTATGGGTAAGATTTTCGCTAACCAGTTGCTGAGCTTTTTGAAATTTAACAAATTATTATAAGTAACGCCACAAGTGCTTAAAACTAGACAAATGTGGGGCGGTTTTGTATGTAGAGCGCATTAAAACAGAGGATATATCTAGAATACGCACGCAAAACTAATTATGTTTCTTGTGTATATAACTCTCGTGTAACCCCCCCCCCCTCTCCATTCCCTCACGAAATTCAACAACAAAGCATTCATTGCACGCGAAGGGTTAAGCAGTGTTTGTGTTACGCTGGAATCTCAAGCAGCAACAGAACAGAAACAACAGAGCCTCCACAACTTTTCAAGTCTACATAAAAAATAGAGGAGGTACTCAATTCGTGTGTATGTGTTTTTTTGTATGTTTGACAGTCGATTTCCCCGTCGATTGTGAACCGATTTTCATTTTTTTTTGTTTTTCTCAAAAGAGTATACTTTCGAATCGGTCTCGTTGTCACCAGGCCAGGATCTGGTGAATGGATTGCAGGAAAATCCAGAGTAACTCATATTTTTATGAGCAAATGAAATATATGAAAAAATCTTATATACGCGGGTCATTATTACATTTACTAGAGGCGCTTAATTTTTGCATGCATTTTATGTGATTTATCCGTCAATTGTGGGTTCATTTCCATTTTTTTTATTCAATTGTCTATACTCTTGAAGTTGTCCCACGGTCAGGATCTGATCAATGGATCCCAGGGAAATCGATAGCAATCCTTGTTGGCGAGCGTCTACAACGAAGACAGAGATAGCAAACTTGTAGACGCGTGCTAGTACTATAATTTCTATAGGCGCTTATTATGTTATTTCTAAAGCTAGTCAATTTTGTTTTGTCCAAAAAATTTTGACACTAATCTAAGACTACCGATACAACATAATAATATGATCTTATCATTTCCTGCACCATTCACTCTCGCTCAATCAATCACACACATACTTATTCTTAGATAAACCCTGCGATCTTACAGATACACAGCAACACATCAGACCTAAGCACTTAATTAGCCAAATATCAATGACAACGGGTAGATCCTGGTGACCTGTATGTACTACAGGTTTATTTTTAATATAATTCAAGGACCACCCTCTTACTTAATGTTATAATAAGTTTTGAGTTGCAATGTGTACTTAAAGAGGAAATAAAGAATTAAGTTAAACCATTCTCAGGAAAATTCTTATAGGGATACATAGTACAAAATGTACTTCAAATTTGAAGTATAAAAATTTTCTGTCGATAAGAAAAAACCGCATCGAAATCAGGCCAGTAGTTTTTACGTGAATTGCGGGCAAACGGACAAACCAACAAAAAAATAAAAATGCGTCATATTCTCCATTGTTCATCTAGTCTATTTATGTTGTTTTTTTTTTTAAATAGCTACAACGTGCAGACTCGGCATTATCGAAGTTTGATAATATTGTAGATAAGATCTGTAAGTGATATTTGTTTACACGTTTGAAATAACAGACAGTCTAAAACTATATACAGTTGGAAAGATACCTTAAATATAGCACAGATCCCACAATTACTTTCAGCATAACCGACATTAGATTTAATGCTTCCGACTTTTATTGGTTTTCGACGTCCAAATACATTGCTAATAGCTTCCAATTCTTGCCTGTCAGATTTAGCAAAACCTGATAATAAAAACAATAAGTAAATAGCATTTATATACCCTTCAAATAGTATGTTTTTTTTTTTTTTTTTTTTATTGCAGGAGATCAGCAGACAGGCAGACGGCCCACTTGATGGACAGCGGTTACCATCGCCTATGGACATTTGCAACACCAAAGGTGCTACGAATGCGCTGCTGCTCTCTTTAGGGAGCCTGGAACCTGGTCACTAATGCCGGAACACAACTCAAGGTTGTTATGGCGACATACTCTAGACCAGGGGTGGTAGCCATCCAGTCGGGCAAATGCCCTACCACCTGGCTGTGGGTTGTTTTGTCGCCTCTTACGACAGGCCGCCGGGCCGCAGGAAATTGTATTCTTTCTCCGTTCCTGCACGGATGAATGATGATCATGATGTTAAACATTTTAATAATATCTAACATTATGCTAAGCAAGACATCTGTACATCTATCTATATAGATAAATAAAGATACAGTATCTTTTTTAATTAATTAATAAAATTAATTTAATTTAATAAAAAAAAATCAGTTTTTTTAGTTAATAGTGCATATGATAGTATATATGCTACTATTTACAAAAATATTTTTTTTAGATTTTGTCTGTCTGTCTAGGTGTTCTGGCTTATCTTTGAAATGGCTGCACCGATTTAGACGGGGTTTTATTGGTGGATAACTAAAGTTATAAGAAGTAGTAACTGGCGCTACTTTTTCTTAGGGTTCGCGATAAAAACATCCACGCGGACGAATTCGCGGACACAGCGATTCATGTCAATTATTTACATTTTAGTTTTCAGACAATTTTGAGTTGTTCGTGGTTCCTTTATTTTTTACAAACACATGGAACCAAATCTGACAAATACGGTGGCTGAGCGACGATTTCCGTTTTACTTTTGCCTAAAAATTCAATCATAATCAGGCTGAAATGTGAGGGCACAATATGGTGGTGTAAAATGTATGAAATGTTTGTCCACAAATCTGGTTGTTTACGACGAAGAGCTTCATATAGACATCTTAAATGGGTATTGAGAACCCGGAGGCTCTTAGAGAGATACCCGAGTATCTCTCTACTACCTTCACTTTACTGCCAAACACAGTTTAGCATTTCGTCGATGTTATCATCGTTAACTGAGGTTCATAGATGACTGAAGCAAGTTTTGTGCGATCTCCCAATTCTCATTGGAAACTTCAAGCTACTCTAATAACATTATGCTCGACAGGGTAGACGCCCCGAAACATTTTTAATGATTTTGCAGCTGCAATTCCATTAAAAACACAACATTTCAAACAAATGCTTTGAAAAAAAAACACAGTGAATTCCATAGATTACATACACATACATTATATATGGTGTATTCGCCAGACAAACTTTCTGCGTCGTAAACAATTAGCGCCAAAACACAAACTGACATATTCCCATCAAATTCATATGAATGTCGAAAAGGTTATGTCTACTTAGGAACAGGAGCACAGTCCACTGATTTGGTTTACATGCACACTTCAAACACACCAGTCCGAGTCAAATTTGATTAGACTATCACACAGTGCACATTCAATAATAAGAGAATGTCTATCTTCGTAACAATTACATGTTTTCACTTTACCGTTTGCGTTAGCTTCTATGAAGTCAACGTCATCAGCTGATATTTTTATTTCAGAATAAAATTCTTGTAGAAATTCTTCAATTTGATTTGGGTTACGTGTGTGTAGGAATGTTCCATCGGGATCAGGAAAGTATTTCCCTTTGACATGACAAATTTCGGCGTAAATCCTACAAAAAATATAGAATATTGTGATAGGTTTGAGGTCCGTAATTGATCAATGCAAGAATATCTTCTTTTCTGTTAAGTGTGATTTCATTAATAACTTTCGAGTACACAGTTTTTCCAGGAAGCCATTTTACATAAGAGATTAGTGATGTCAATTATCGCGATTTCCAACATATTGTATGTTGTAAATTACTTAAGAGGGGAAAAAAAGATTAATAAAACCAACCTTTTGGCATCTCTTGCTTTTTGCAAAAATAAAACTCCAATTCCTTCGGATCTGACATTCCCATCACCAGTCGCATTAAAGCATTTCGTTATCCCGTCCAAGCATAATAGTCCTAATCTGCAATAATTATAATATATAAGATATTGGGGTGGGGGTTGTTTGATGGTTGACTTGCACTTGCTCGGTAAAGACTTCGTGGTGAGACCCGAGCATACAATTGAGCGGCCAGCCCGTGAACGGGTCGGCCATCGTCCGTCTGGTCCGTCCGTGATTGTGTGAGCGAGATCACAGTCCGGACATGGGACGCAACGAGGATTAACCGGGGCTTTAGTGACCCCAACCGCGATGTGGCAATAACACTCTTGCGGGACTGCTAGTGCCACCCCGACCAGGTGAATCCCACACGTCCCACCGCGTTCATATATCCGCTGTAGCTTTCATGTCCGTTACATAGCAGATGAGCTCAGTTGTGCAATTTCAAAAGAAACTAACTATTAAATACCGAAAATTTACAAATAACAACGACGCAATATTTTGATTGATTAAATTTAATCTTTTTTCCATATTAAACGCTAATTTCATGACTAACCTAACATTAACGATTTAGCTTTATTTTACAATTTATATTAAAGTAAGTTAAGTAAGTAAATTCTTTTACTTTAAGCAACATGTTCCCTTCATATTGTTAAGGCCTTTATATTATATTGAAATACGACCGACGATTATTTATCAATAATCTCATTTTGTTAATTGACGACATTCGAGCAAGACATTATAAACCGTCATATTGTTCTTTTTCCCTACTACAATTTGTGAGAACCCATATTGTTTTTCATGAAATCTTTGTTTAAAAAATCGTATGGATAGCCTTTGTATATTTTTTGGGGACAGTTTTGTTTATTTTATGAATGTATAGGATTGGCCCGATGAGTCGAGTTTCAACTGTGATTGAGGTTTTTTTAAGTGTAAAATAATTGCACATTCGGAATTGGGATCTTACATCAACAAGCTCTGTATGTTTTATGTTATTACGATCTTCTGCGTTACAATTTGGACTTGTCATTTGTTTGTTGTGTTTGTAAAACTGTAAATTAGAGGTGTGAATTTTTGATCAAGTTTATTATATTTCAATCGGTATTTGATTGGAACTAATATGTGACAATGTATAATTTTCATATATAAGTTTTCTTATTTACCGCTTCATGCTTATTGACGGAAACGGATGTATGCAACAGTTACATACTCCTACAATAGCAGAATCGCAATCTCCTGATCTGATTGCATTGAAAGCAAGTTCCAAGCATAACGCACTGCTTGCATCGGCAAGGTCTACTGCAAATGATGGACCTTTTGCATTTAGCCAATAAGAAATGCGGTTCGCCATCATTGTCTGGCCAAATCTGAAATGTTAATATACTATTATATAATATTTCTTTGATCCTTTGTTTAAAGATTCTTACAAAAAAAAAACGGGAAGATATCACTATTATCGGGATGAAATGGAATAGAATAGAATAATAAGTTAAATTTGCTAATCAGTCATTTTAATTCGCATTATATTAAAAAAAGTAAAAAAATAAAGGTAAAAAAAGATAATTATTTTTAATTTTTTTACGAAAGTCAGTAGTTATTAAACTATCCAAGGCGTTAACAAAAGTTCTGCAACAGTTTTTCATACTTGGATTAAATCATCAAAGTTTGAAGCGGCATAATATGTCCTACAAAGTTAAATAAAAGGTGCTCTTCAGTCACAAGGTTTAGATAATTCTTCAAAAACTTTCTTTGGAGTGTGTCTCATGTGTGTTCTGTGGTGTTTAGGTCTGTTGATTGCGCGGGCCAGTCAAAGACCAACACGTTTTGCTCCTGGAGCCAGCTAGTCAACACTGCGCTATTTACAGATGGGTGTTCTCGTACATGAGCGTTCATGGCTGACCAAACTGTAGTCGATGGAGGTGAATTATTAGCACTAGCACCTGATTACGGTATATTTAGCTGTCATGACATTTCTGATCCAACCGAGGTCTGTTCTTCCACCAATATGAATTCCCTCCCAAACCATGATTGTCCTGCCCTAATATGGATTGACTTCCTAAGAATATTGCAGACGACTCCTACTACTGTTGGTGAATAGAGGTTAAAACCGCATAAGACTTATCAGCAAGTAGCACTGTTGACACCTGTTTATCTTTCCATAGCAAATGTTATGAGTACACAATCTTAAGAGACCTACAAAATAAGCTTCTAAAGGTTACGGGCCAGGCTTATTAAAGTTTAAAAACTTTTTTTTTAAACTCGCCCTGGACGGTGTTGACGTATTTATATTCAACTCGGCTGGATCTATTTTCTAAATCTCAGCCTTTCCTTCACAAACTGAAGCACAGGTTCGACAGGGAGGAGGGGGTTTTTAGTGGGTATTGGGGTCGCTTGCTCGTGCAGCTTCCTCTGAGTCTTTCCACACTATTCTGAGACGATCGCGCACGGAGCACTGCCAAGAGCATACTATTGCTGCAGTGTTATCGCCCCCGATCGACGTGTGTCGTTCCCTAGCAACGACCTAGATTGTGCGTAAATCGGTTAAAGATTTTCCCTCGCCTCAAAAAAAAAAATTTATTAAACTAGCTGATACCCGCCCGCTGCGCGTGCCGTAAAATCCGTTCTTAGTTGTCCTCTACTTAGCGAAAGGATGTTCAATGCCAAATTTCAAGTCTATAGGTATTATTTTTCATGAGATATCATGATGAGTCACTATATACGTGGAGCTAGAACTTTTATTTTATTTTGATTTCTCGACGTCGCTTGCAATTGCAATGTATACAAGACTGCTGGAGTAATATTTTAATTAGTGTATCATGAGCAAAAATTAACTAAATTATGAAAAATCGATCATTTAAATTAAATTATCGATTGAAAGTAAATCAAACTGGTCGAAATTTAAAAACTTTAAACTTACCCGCTTATAATAAAATTATTCGAGTCTTTCGCATTGTATATTTTCGAACCGGTGTCTGTTGAAGAACTTCCAATGTATACTCCGACTTTTGACCCACTCAAAGTAACAGGATTTATTCCTAATAAATACATTCTACGCATAAATAATTTTAATATTAATAAGGTAAAAATCTAATATTATATTCACAATCGGAATTATTATAAAAAAAATATATTGAATAATTTTCAAAGCATATCCCATAATTTCTCGAATCTAAATTACATATTATAGGGGTGTGTGAATAATTCGAACTTACGAATTATTCGTTCCGTATAAACTTGAATCGAATAATTCGGAAATTCGAATTCTTTGTCGCATTTAAGCCATTAAAATACTTTATAAGTTCTGTCACAGTATAATTTCCTACACCATACTTGAATAGTTAAATTGAAGCACACTTTGTACACATTGCGAAAAAAATATCTTGAATATTTTTTTCGCAATGTGTACTTTCATGTGTGTTTTTTGATTTCAATAAAAAAAATATTATTTTTATAATTTTTAACACCTATCTCACAATATTCGAGACCAGTGTACATAATTTTTTTTGAGTGCTAGTTATAATGTCCTCCCCCATCACTTTTTAAGTGTAGTGGGAGGAGCATACAAAATACATTATTTTGCGAAAATTCATCCATATAGACTTTCTAGTGTTTGGAAAAATTCTCTGTGGCATCTGTGCAGGGACAGAGAAAGAATATAATTTCCTGCGGCTGGGCGGAAAGAGGCGACAAAACAACCCACAGCCAGGTGGTAGGGTATTTGCCCAACTGCATGGCTACCACCCCTGGTCTAAAGTATGTCGCCATAATAACCTTGAGTTGTGTTTCGGGATTAGTGACCAGGTTCCAGTCTCCCTTAAAAGAGCAGCAGCGCATTTGTAGCACCTTTGGTGTTGCAAAAGTACATAAGCGATGGTAACCGCTTTCCATCAAGTGGGCCGTCTGCCTGTCTACTGAACTCTGGCTGAAACTGAACTGAAAAAAAACATACATAGACAGATGGACTAACATACTGATGCATAATTAATTTGTTCTGTTTTTATAGAAATTTGTACAAAATTAAGCGTGCTCACCTGCATCAAATATAGCGTTAAATGCGTTTTCTAGCAATACTCTACAAGTAGGGTTCAATGAGTTGGCTTGCGTATATGTTACTCTAAAGAATTGTGCGTCGAAATCCTCCCAATTTTTAAGTTTCCCAAAGCGCTTTGGCATCTCTGGGTGTTCTTTACCTGAAGAATCGTAATTAGTCATTTCTTTCTGAAAATAAAAATTGATGATACTATTAAAATTCTCTTATAAATACATTTTATCTTGGGCAATGTAATAAACCACAGATGGACGGTAGTATCTTATTTATTAAATTAGATTACGGTATAATTACCCATATGGCACTTTTACTTATTATTTGAGATATAAAGTGACTTTAGAATGGTTATAAAAAAACAACCATAAAGAATTCTAAGACTTCTAACCTATATTAAAAACATTGGGATCTATTCATAATAAATAAAAGCACCATATATCATATCATATCATAACTATACCACACCCTTATATAAATTAAACTTTCATAATTCTTATAGAATCCCAACCGAATTTATCATATTGTCCAGCGAGAAATAGGGAAGTGTTCACATTGCTCGGTTTAAGTGATAAAATCAAGTTCGTCCACTTCGACCACACCGACCAAATGCACCAAAATGACAAAAATGGCAAATCACAAAAAAGTGTCGTTACAACATTTGGTGTGTCGTTACAACTATTTTGGTCTTAAAATTTTCCGTCTAGCCTCCATTCGCCTTTTGTACCGCGTGATAAGGAACCACTTTCCAAAAATATGTGATTTTGGCGATATTACAATTCTTAAAAAATTTGGGGAAACCTCTTAAATTTATTTGAGCTGTCCTTTGCCGCGGTTCTTAAAACATCAAAAACTATCATTTATTCACACGAGACTCAAAAACAAAAGGAAGTCGGTTTTTTGCGCCACCCTAATTTAAATATATATCATGACTTGTAACCTATGTAATATTCTGAATGTGTAAATAGATGCATCTCCGAAGACCTGCTGCTTTCTGTATTGACAGAGTTTGGCATATTATATACAACTCAGTCAAACCTTGCTAATTCTGTAGTATTAAATTATTCCCTGTACGTAGCCCAACACACCTTAATAGTTTAACAATTACAAAATTAGTATAATTTAACATATATGTTAGGCGTAGGTATTAGCAGAAGGTGATGTCAGGAGCCTTAAGAACAGACGAGCGTGCATGACAAGAGCTATGAATGTTAAAGAAGCAAGTGAGGTGTGTAAGAATAAGCCTGTATGGCGCTCTGTTGATCGTGCCTACTCCGTAAGGGACCTGGCCTGAAGTTATGAATGTATGTAGGTATTTAAAAATGAAAATAAAATTGTATTACCTTCCCATATAAATTTTCCATAAATTGCAATATGTTCTCTGAATTTGGATAATTTGCCGAAATACCACTGATGACTATCTCATCCCCGGTTAGTTGCGTCAAGTCTTCATTCTTCAAAAGAGATTGAACTTTTATATTTTCGTTCTTCGGAACTGGTGCCATTTTTACAAGTTCAGTTGTGAGTAGACGAAATAGAATATTATAAAAACTATCATGGACTCGTATTTATATAGATATGAACAGTTATTTGCATATTCATTGTTTTTTTAATATTTCATTAGTGTATTGTTAACAAATTAGGTGGGTTAGTTAGTAAAGGACATTGAAAAGTAATACAAGCACTTCCATGCGGAATTTCTCAGATGGGTCTTCGGAATGCAAGGAAGGCATAGTATTACATACATTATAATTCCAATCGGCAATTCACAGTTGCGCATATAAGGCGCATTGGTTTTCCACGTGTAAATAATCTGTATTGAACTTTATTCGCAAAAGAAAAAAGTAGTGTTGATTACTATGCGTGTTTAGCTTGGTACCGTTCACACGATTCGTACACTATTCAGAGTTTTCAATTGGTTTATTTCGCATATACATCGAGAGAAATTATTAGCTGTGTAACACTGTATTCTAGAAAAGTACCTGAAATTGATAGAAAGCGTATATGAGGACCCTAATACGAAATTTCGCTCTGCAGCAGGAACCACGAACCAAGTTTTTGTGCAGGTAAGTTTGCACCAGGGCTTAGCCTTAAATTCTTACCTGTTTCTGCTCGTCAGAAAGGCACTCGATGAGGAAGGGTCAGATAACGGTGCATGGTTTTTGAAGATTACGAAATTGATCTAAAGCGCGATTGTCTGATTGCAGTCCGAAACCTTTAAACCAAGCTGGCTTGACTGAAGAGATTTATTTTGCGTCAAATGACTTTTTGACATGTAAAATAATTATTTTACCAAATATTACTTTGATTGATATTTACATTAATCTAGCCTATAGATACTAATAACTAATTTAATTATAACCTAATATATAAACTAGTAATAACATAGGAATGTAAGAAAATGATACATTATATGAATAAAAATATATATAATAGAAAACTAAGCCTAATGATGATTCGTTTTCGTCGTATTCTCTTGAATACTACAAGAGAACCCGGTCAACTTCGGAGCGGCTGTAAAACCCAGATTTATTGAGGAAATTAAACAAATTATTTGTTAAATCTATAAGATTGCACTGATGTTATTTTATTGTAAAATGACCAGAAAAAAGTTATAACGCCCAAAAGAAAATTTGTACAAAAATGTTCGGTAATTTTTCATTTTATGATAAAAATTATTTAAGTCGTAGACGATTTAATATGATACAAATAATACTTCATAAAAATTTATGTATGGTTGTTAGTTTACAAGATAAAGCGGGTAAACTCTTTGTACCCCTTTTTCCAAGATGGCAGCCGGGGACTAGGGTGGGGACCTTACAAACTTGACCTTAAACTTACACTAACTAACTTAGACCCTACATATCTAAAACCTAACTGTAACTATTCAGCAGCATATAAATAATACAGGCGGTTTTTGTTTTTCAAAATTCCACCACTGAGAACTGATTCTCATTAATAGCGGCCCCGAGACACATTTGAGTGTTTTTCGCTATAGTTTCTGATTTGCACATAGAGGTCCACTTGAAGAATTAATTGTGTAGGGAAAAGCCAGTCACAAGAATGTGTCCTGTGAAGTTGTCTTATCGTCATAAGTCTTATCAATCATTTACATATAATATGCTACCACAGAGTAAATAGTACATGTTATAGTCATACATCGAGCTCTGGCGCTTCTAGGTTTGACTAGTCAAATTTAAGGTCTGACATGAAGTCCTAGTCAATGTCCAAACAAATTACGTTTTTCTGCCATTGACTAACCAATTTTTCTCTAAGCTAGGAGACTTACTTATACAGTCACTAAACATGTAACAAGTGCAGTACGAATCGACATTTCACCAAACCTGCCTTAGTCGCTTCCAGGATCGACTAAGCAAATCCTGAAACAGATTATTTTACGTTCAACTTTGATCAGACTCCAAAATTGGAATTTATTTCGGATTTTTCGAAAGACCTCGGTCAATCCTAGGATAATCAAATCATTAAGGGAAAAGACTACTTATTGATCTTTCGCTATAACACATATATAAAATATGCTACATTATTATACATACGATATTATTATACATTGCCAGCATAATGTTTCAAATGTATTGGAAGCTTTTAAAGGACCTGAAGTAGTGATCAGTGATTTATCCGCAGCTTAAGAACCGGGAAAGTTCAAAACTCATCCAAGAACTCTTGAGTAATCTTTATAATTGGATGAGTTTGATAATAATTTAAAAAGTTGATATAATACGCAAAACACCACGCAAAAAACAAAAAAAGAATTACATAAGAAGATTGAAGAAGAAAACTGTATGTATATTCGTATGGAGTAATAAGGTCTTGAAAGAAGATAAGGCTTTAATGAAATTTTTAGTAAAGTCGATAAGTAGTGTTATATTAGCTTAGATATAGCTGAGAAAATTATATGCTTCCCCTCAATTTTTTTAATTATGAGATATTTTTTTATGAAAAATCAAAGTGCTTGCGCCAGTTATACACGGTCGTAAGTGCACGGCTGCCTCAAAGGAGATCGTACGATATCCCCTTATTGCCCTGACGGCCGTGGTCGTTTCAGCAACGTGGCGTTCTTGCTTTTCAGGTATTTGAAATTGGCATGGCGGCTATTTTGTTTTCCGACGTATTTAATATTTTCATCACAGCTAGAACTTACCCCGTGGAAACAAATAAAATATTGTTACATACCGACAAAGAAATGCGTACATCTGCCTGTAGTAAAGCGCAGTTTATTACCTCCACGCATTTAAGAATTCTTTTGTTTACTTTGTGCTTAGAATTTATAATTAAGAAAAACATTTTATTCTTATCGTACTTATTTTGTGGCCGTCATTAGTGTCGAACTAATCCTTGTTGTTATTGTATTGTGTCGAAGCTTGCCAGGTATGGATCGGTGCATTATAAAGCAATGGTCCAAGGCGGAGAGGGGCAGTCAAGTGAGGATTACGATACGAGCAAGACGTAGATTCGATGAGCGACATAGTGACGGACTTTGCGCGTGTTATTGAACCGTGCAGTGTGGACTGGTTGTATCCAATTATATTTGTACCTGTTTTATACGTGTTTGTCCAGTTCTAATAAACTCTATAGTGATTCCAACGGCATTTTAATTCGAGTCCCGTATATCTCGAAGCAATATATACACTTCCTGTATAAAGATTGATATTGGACTAATATGTTTGTTATCGTATCCCTCCATGTTTACTAATTTTCGAGACAGGCCTAGAGTTTGAATATAATAATAAGCCGCGTGCAGAAGGTTTACTGATAACTACTTACTATTATTGTACTGTATTACTCATTATCTAATATATAAAATTCTCGTGTCACAGTTTTCGTTGCCATACTCCTCCGAAACGACTGGACCGATTCTCATGAAATTTTGTGTGCACATTGGGTAGGTCTGAGAATTGGCCAACATCTATTTTTCATCCCCCTAAATGTTAGGGGTAGTCCACCCCTAATTTTTTTTTTACCGGGCAGGACATCGTCTGCCGGGACAGCTAGTTATTGTATATACTTATGCAAAATATATACAATAGTAAATTTATTGCAACAACTATTTATGTAATCGTTTTTGTCAAACCTGCTGACCATCGACGCGTGATGTTATGAGGCTTTTGGCAAATATTTGTTGTCCGGGTAGTTCAACAGATCACCATTTCAATACAATTGTAGTTAAACAATGTTTCCTTGATTAATAATTCTCAAAGTGCATAGTTTACATTTTGCATATGCAAAGTAAATAAAGTTAAGAATGTCTAGTAGGTATGACACAGGAAGTATTTGGAAGACATACTTGCTGTGTCCGCTACTATTATTATTTTGCTCGTTTAGAAATTTTAGGGGCTTTTTTTTACCCATAAATAATACTAATAACAACAGCCCATAAACGTCATACCACTGGGCTTGGACCTCTCTCTCACTATAGGGGAACAAAATAAACCCACCTCGCTTGTCCAAGGCGGCTGGCAGGTGTTAGATATATCGGTTATCTCAATATGCGTCACAATATTTTCCTTCATCGTCGTCAGCACGTGGTGATTATAACAATATGCACATTAGGTCAGAAAATTGATTAATATGTGCATGCGTTCCGGTCTCTTTTTTTAGTTTGAAGACGAGACTCGGCGAGGTACCTCCCTCTATGTGGACAGGTAACCATACTCCACTAAAACCACCCTCCTCTCATATGCCCCGCGCTTATGGCAAGAAGAGTATGAGACTTATACTCGTATCAGTTACGCTTAATAGCATTTACGCTTAGTATCAGCTCCGCTTTCACAAACCCAGTTTTCTGAGCGGTGCAACGGCATTACACGACAACGGGTATAAAATAAACAGAAGTGCTTGTACAAAATTGTGAACTAACGTGTGATTTGCCAGATCGATAAAGCACGTGACCAAACTGCCACATTGGAATGCATGCAGAATAACCAATCGGAACAACTGGATGTGATTTCATATACACTTATTTGATGAAACTTTTATTATGTTTTTATATTGTTTCACTATAGGGTGTTTTTTTAACCTACTGGTTCCGACTACTACTGGTCCCAAACAAGGCAAAGCCTGTATTTTGAAGGCCAATGCCGATGTAATAGCTACAGTGAGCAGACTTGTGTGTGTGTGTGTGTGTGTGTGTGTGTGTGTGTGTGTGTATGGTTGTTTGTGATGGTGCGTGTGTATGTGTATGCTAATTTAATTACAAAACCACACTCAAAATATCAAATATTTATTTAAATATCTATTATTTATGATGATGAGTTGTGGAAAATAAAGTCGTCTATAATGGCTTACGCACGCGGCCCAAATTCACAAGCGTGGGTTCAAATCCTGGCCGGAATGGATGCACTACTTAGGCAGTTTTACCCAGAATGCATGTTAGAACAACAATGTGGTGGATGTGTGGAGTAACGCGGAAGAACCGTGTCAGGTACTCTTGCAGTCATGGCAGTCTTCATGTCACGTGACATAGCAGACGAACTGCAAGAAAGTCGCTTGCGATAGTACGGTTATATATTACGGAGACCGGCTAGTTACGTGGGGAACGAATGTCTAGCCATACCGCCAGGTCCCTGTAGAGTAGGCCCAAGAAATGCTGAATTGATGTTGTGAACGATGCCATGCGTACCAACAGTCTTAATACAAGGGTTGTCAAAGATCGCGCGAAGTTCAGAAGAAAAAGTAGGAAAGCAGACTACGGGTGTCGAAGCGAACGCTCCGAATGCAACCGGGATTAAGCGCTCAAGAGATGATGATGATTTATTTCTCACTTTATCCATTATTGTTCTGATAGATCCATCCATCTAAAAATTCCCATCTCAGCTGATTAGAGATGTTTTTGGTCTATCACTTTCGTGGCACTATCATAGTTAACATCTATATCTATATATATAATAAAATTTTAGAGGTCAAATTTCTGTACACAGAAAAAAATGCTAAAAACCGAGTCAGGGGGATGTGAGAAGTGAAATAGAACTAATTTAGATTTTTTTTAAATTTCTTGTTTCTCTGTTTGTCTGTCTGTTTGTAACGGCTAATCTCCGAAACAACTGGACCGGTTTACATGAAATTTTGTATGGTAGTAACTTATATCCCTGGTCAACATATAGGATAGTTTTGATCCCGAAAATTAAAGAGTTCCCGTGGGATAGTTAAAAAACCGCACCACGCGGGCAGAAGTTATCGTTTATATGGCAAAACAACGTTTGCCGGGTCAACTAGTCACCAATAAAATTAAATAAAAGAATTGCATGAATGTTATGTATGAATGTTAATTATATCGATTAATTTAACGTATTGAAAACACTTACAAAGCACCTATTGGATTGTCGTTGTTTATTACGTCGTGAATAATTTCAATTGAAAATATTAATGAAACTTGACATTTTGACATTAGTCATTTAAGTTGAATATTTTTCGTAACTTTCATATAAAGATTGCGTAATGTCTATGTTAATATCAGTTACCTTGGTTCTCGCACATTATTATATGAAAATATCCATTTCTTTAAATAAAATTTGTGCAGTCAATGAATTATTTTCATGAAATTTGATAGGTGTCTTTAATGAAGGTTTAGTAGGTAATAAGATTGAAATACTAATTGTTTTGGATAATTTAATAGCGATTTTATAACAAGCCAAAATAGTTAACTTTTAGTTTTAGGCTTAAGCCACACTTGACGGAAATTCCGACGCCTTCCGTTGTGGTAAATCCATTATTAAACATTGCAGCGACATTGGATATTCCATGGCATTTTATCAGTCGACTGGCGGAGGACGGAACAGCCGCAGAAAGAGATCGGTCTGCGATGGGGCGAGCGATCTTCCACGTAGTGTGCCCGTTAGGGCGCGTTCCCACTTTGTCATGACGACTGATAATCGTGTAGTTTTGAGTATCGTGGCTTATATGTTTAAAATGGAGATGTTAACATGTAGAACGAAACGATTTACTGTCGTCTACGACATTTTTTGCAGTGACGACAGATTGTCATGACAGTGAGAACGGCTTACACGAGAGTCGTAAAACGATAAAAAATCGTTACGACTAAATCGTAATTGCAAATCTATCGTAGCCACGATTGCTTGCTTCATCTTCCTTCTTTTCAAAAAGTAATACAATATTAAAATTTCGTCTTCATCCATTGAACTCAGGAGCATAAACGTACTACTGATTTCCAAGAGAACGTAGAAGCGACTGTAATTTGTAGCTTGATAATGATGTGTAAACGACAAAGCGACTGCCGTGATACGATAAAATGTCGTCGCGATCCAATGGGAATAGCTAGATACGATAGTCGCTAAACGAAAAAATAATTAACGACAAACAATCGTTATAACGGGAACAGCTAGAGACGACAGTCGTCCAACGATAAATTAATCGTAACGACATAGTGGGAACGCGCCCTTACATGCAACGTGTATTTGGCGCTCCAGCGCGGAAGATACGCGACGGTGGACGACACGTATAGCGGAGCCAGTCAACCTAATTTTTCGTCCTACCGACGCGTGGGTTTTCGAGTGCAACAGAGCTGTTGTACAGTGCTGAGTGCTGCATCTAACATAAATTAGATGCGCGTGTCCGCTCCACACATACAAAATATTATTATATCATTAATTTTGCACTTACACTACAAAGGCGTTAAAGACAACTATTACATTGAAAATAAGTCATTCGCAAGGACATGATGAAAAAATAAAATTATGCAAAGTCACAGCCATTCATCATTTTAATATACAATTATTATCAATAATGATATTGCTACGTGCGAGCGGGGGCACGCACTTATGGATTGGAAGAAAACACCAGTTTTTAACTAAACGCTTTTATTGACTTACTCAGCCGCACGCAATGCGTCTCTGCAGGCTTGCCCTGTAACGATCCCCCCCAAATAATAGAAATAAAGACTGAATGTCTCTCCATAAAGAACCCACAAGGATTTATATAAGTACATAAGAGCGATGAGTATATAGATAGTCTTAAATTTTTCGCCCTTATAATTGAAGACGTGAGTGGATGAAGGTGATATGTCGCATATTCGGTTTTTTGCGTAGATGAAAGTTATAAGTCGATACCAAATGACTACAGACCTTAGACCATAGATATAAGGCATATTTAAAAAAATGAAAAAGGTGTTAAGTTTAGTTCAGTTTCAAATAAAAGTAAAACTTTTGTCTTGATTTACTCAGAATTGGAATTATGCGACTTATCACCTTCATCCACTCATGTCTTCAATTATTATAAGGAAATCTATTATAGAATTTCCTTTATTTATATTGGCTGTGATAATAGTCTAGTGATAGGTATCCTACGTTGTGTGTATAAATATTGTAGTAACTCAGTTCTATGGCAATTTGTCTGGACAAGTAATTCATTCAAATCTAAGAAGTTGATTTGTACCCGGAATAAATAACGGACTGTTATTACCTATAGGTTTACTAAAACTACTTGCCTACCTTTAACGAAACTAGGGTGCAGAGAACACATTCCTATACCTAGGCATGTAAATATGTAACTATAATACATTAATCATAAGAATTTGATTTATTACATTTTTATATTAGAATATTATGTGTATATAATATATATAGGTATTATATGTATAAGGTGTTTGCGAGATCCTAGCGAGTATAAATTAAGAGTTTAATGAGTATAAAATAGTATAATAAAATATGGAATTTGGAAAGGGACTTATTTGTTGAAGATTTAATAAAAAGGTATAATAAACCCAAAATGCCTTCCACCCGGGTCAAGAAATGATCCCCCAAAATCACTTTTTATTATACCTTCAGAATACAAAGGAACTGGTCGATGAACTAATCGCAAAAATTATATTCTTTAAATATTATGTGAGTCATTTAGGCCGATAATCCAGTTCGGTTATTGTGTGTGTGTGAGGCCAGATTAGGGTTTTGAGAGTGCCGAAGCAACTCACAAAAATACATAGCGTCCTTTCGGTACTCAGTATTGCAATATTGCCCCCGATGCTATCTAGTATAAATAGGCTGTCTTTCTGTATATAGACTTTAGAAGCCGAGTGAGTGGTAATATAGCATTCAGGTGGGGAGTACTTACTAGTCACGCATGTATTGATTTGAGATATAGGCCACGAAGACGAGCGTTTCACCAAACGTTTCATATCAGCATTTAAATGACTAACAATAATTTGTTGAAACTGCCAATATGCAGCTTTCAAAAATACATTGTGTACAAATCAGACGGTTCGGATATTTCGAACGTGCACTGCGAGTTACTATGCCTAGGCCAACAATCTATTATAGAATTATCGACCATAGATAGACAAGCAAAGCTGTATTAGCGCTCAAGCAGATATACCGCTGACGAACACAAGTATTATATAATTTAATTACGATATAAAATATTGGCTCATTTCCAGTATGAGGATAGGAACGGTATGATATGATACCATTGGCATAGCCTTACCTTTTAAGTGTTTTAATTTAAGGAAATTAACTATCAACTGAAACAGTCATTTGGATCAGAGTTAATTCCAATGACAATCAACACAGAAAGGCAGGCATCCAGTGCCGACTGAATTTAACAGTTCATTGGTGAGTCATATCTACCTCAATACAGTTCAAGTCAAACTAGGTCTAGTTTGACTGGCAGACAAGACAGTTAAAGCACTGACTCGAGGCACTACCGGGTAACAAGTCATTCCGCCGCATTTGTCTAACTGACATTTGCGAACGATCTATGCGTAAAACACAAACTGTGAATGAGGATGTTACGATAATAAATACCGTATCCACAGGTAGGCAAGAATCATGTACCATAGCTACGATGTACAATTCTCAAGAACTAATCGAGCTATCTGTCCATTTTGCCAAGCACTGCCTTGCATCGAAATGACTAAACAAGAACTTGTATGTCAAAAATAGAATAAGTATGTGTAGGGCATTTAACTCTGACCCAAGTTAAACTGGTATGGATTTTGATAAAATTATTATAAATGATAATACTTGTACACGTATATAGTATCTTGTATGGAACTAAAGATATATGTGTAAAGTACAAGGATTGAAATGTGAAGTTCATTAATATAATCGTTGATATTATAAGTATTGAACATTTATATAATGTTTCGTGCTATGAAATTCTGTATTCTATGTTATCATCACAATTAAGCGTTAATCCCAGTTGCTTTCGCTATATTTGCTTTAAAGCCAGGAGACTCGCTATCAGAATAAGTATTATATAAACGCTACTATAATTAATATGATATCAAATGGTTTCGATAGAAGACTAAAACTTGTAACTCCGTATTTATCGTTTTATTAATGGCGCCCCATAGACTTATTTAGAGTTAGTGAACCAATATTATATAGTTCGATCAAAGATATTGAAAATAAGTATACATCATCTTAGTGCTTCAAATAAGTAGTCAACGTTATTTACCGCTTTGTAAATCATTATAGAATATATTTTTAATACACCTAATACGGAATTATAGTATGAAAATTACGTACATTAAATAAATTCGTGGATTTCAGTCGAACTCTATTCAGCTACCTATATAAAAATAAACAACTATAAGCACTATAACTAACATGCAAGGCCTCGTCATTAAACGGGAATCCTATTACTCACGGAACCGCTACTAATATTTCAGGACCTCGAAGGCTGGAATGCGCCTAACTAGAACCACTAACCTATCTAACCTATCGATCTCCGCACAGATCGGACTATCAGTTCGGAATACTCATTTCTAACACTTTGACACCTAGGTACATAATTCTATTACGCAAAGTGATTTATCGGTTATTATTAATTAATTAATTGAATTGACTCAAAACTGCTACTAATCTAGTGCTAATTAGATATGAAAATTTAAATAATAAATGACTACACTACAACTTCGTTCGCGTAGCTCAACGGGAACCGGAGCTATATTTCGACCACGTGATCCAGTATTAAAAGCCCGATGGATCTCAGACTTGACAGCGAGGCTTCGACCTCTGAACGAACGATGATACAACTGTCAAATCTTCAAGCAAAACTCGCGAATTCACGTTTTGAAAGACTGTCTCCAATTCTTCACAAGAGTCCCTGTGTAAGTCTGTCTGGAAATCTGTCAGAGTCACTCCAAAGGTCTGTGTTAAAGTCTATACAGGAACCTTCGTGAATCCTCGTAGAAAGTCTCTAAAAAATTATTCGAACGATGTCCAAGCGATCACGATTCGAATCCCGATTCCCGAAAACCTCTCGAAAACTCCCCGCGAATCAACTCCCCCTAAAATGACTGTGTCCCAGGTTTTTATTCTCAAACTCCTGCCACCACCACCTCCAATAACGGGGTGTTCCTTCATTATTTGGACCGCCACCTTTCAGCGATCATTGATTGCTTAGACATTTTTTTTTAAAATAGACCTAATTAGCTTTAGTTTAAGGGTGTTTATTAAATATGATTGAGAAATTATCGATCAATCGATCTATGCTGCAAATGCAATTATATGCCTTAACAATGTTACTATAAGATTCAGGTCAAATTATACTCAAATATTCCTCTCGTCATTTGTCTACGCGCTGACTGTGTTTTAAAGTATATAATTTTCAATCTAATCTAATCTAAAATACAGATTCTTAAATTTGATTTTTAAACTTGTAATGTTTCTTAGTTGTTTTCTTTTGAGTACAAAAGCTTAAAGTACGTAATACACCCTTAATGGATTATAATTTAAATATAAAATTCATAAACATAGTGGATCCGTTACAGCCCCTATACGCACGACTAACGATGCACAGTACCCGATGACAAGGTGTCTCGCTCACAATACCGTCGCCGATATTGCGTAGACCATCTCCTGCTACTGCAGTGCTTACCTGCGATATTGCCGCGTGCAGCTGGCTTCCGGTTCGTCTCTCGAACTCCGCTACACTCCTCCTTTACTTAACTGACCACTCAACTTGTCACTAAAATTACCACTAAACTCGTCAGTTTCTTCTATTAAACTCTTCTTCCAACTCTTTCGTATCGCACTTGTCGCTTCACTGTCTTGAACTGAACTCAACTCTAAACTGCCCGGTAGGCGCGCCTTACGCTCTTTATATACCCGGAAGAACTTTCTGGAATCCATCTAGCTATCTCTGTCTCTTCCTTCCCGAACCTTCTGTTCGGGAACTTTCGTTTATACGTATATCCCTTTCTAACATCTATCTATCTCTGTCTTGCGTTCATCGTCTATCCCTTTCTAACATCTATTTATCTCTGTCTTTCGTTCATCGTCTATCCCTTTCCAAAATATATCCGTCCTTGTCTTTTCCTTCCAGAATGTTCTAGTTTTTTCTAAAAGTTCTAAAACTAACTAGATGGTTCCACCATCATTCGCCATAATATTTATGTTATTCATATTCAGGCACTATATGTATTTAAACTCTCACACTGTATTCTAATCTATTTTATGCATTTTATTGTACAAGTTTAATTTATAACGACTTCTTTCAACTTAAATAATGCCGATAGTGATACAATACATAATGATGATAAGTTGTAATTAGAGATATATCGAAAATATTTCCAAGTTTGATAACGTTTTGGAGTTTAAGGCTTGTAGAAATGCCAACCAACGTCCTTGAAGATTTTTATGGCGATAGCGGTAATTCCATAGATGCGGTCGTTTTTTAGATGCATTTTTATTTTATTATAGAAAAAATAACGTATTATTTAAAAATGAATAATTAAACCAAATTATTCATCTCTCTTTTATAAAGATGTAGACATTATTCATTTTGTTTTGACAAGTAAAATGGTCTCAGGTCAATAAATTGGAGATAATTTGGTGATTCTTTTTCATGACTTAAAATAATCATAAAAAATAAAAAATAAATTAGCAAAAAGCTAATGAAATATACCCAATGATATTTCATTAGCTTTTTCCTAACCTCCTGGTTGAAACGAAGTTCTTCTAAAATGTCTTCAATTTTCAAAACGTCTCAAAAAGTAATAAGCAACGAAAACTTTCAAAAAACATATTTACCAAAAAACTATGTATAGAAATACATAAACATAAGCAAATTGTATCAAAAACAGCGTATATTACACTAAATGATATTATTTTAGATCATATTTTATTGCATTAAAGTTTGAAATTGTATGATAAAACAAGAAGTGTCGGATATAAGTCTTATTACACTTTTTTCGGTCTCGCTTCCATCCGCTCAGAGCGTGTAACGCGCGATAAGGAACTTCGTTTCAAAACCTCCTTACTTATCATATCGTGAGGATTTATGATAATTTTTTGGTAAATTATTGATCAGTAAATACCAACAAAAAGTTTTTTCGTTTGCACCCTGTTTTCGATTTCTTACGACAACAGAAGCCTTAAAGAGAATCTATGTCTCAAGATCAGTAAATGTTTCTCCAAAGGTGATGATCAAAACATGGAACATCACCCATGTCTTGCAACCTACCAGTATAATTAGATATGTTGCGGGTTGACTATGTCAATTTTGGAGACAAGGAAATGTTGGGAAATTTTGGTGGGAATGTGAGATGATGCACGCACGTATCTGAGATTAATGAACATGAAATGCAGCTGCTCTCTGCTCCTCAGTGCACTTCATTTCACTGCTTGATGTAATAAATCAGTGGCTCCTAGACTCCTTTTATTCCACTTGACTATAGTAGAATTATTTTCTCCGTGCAGTTTGGGTCATAAATCAAACTCGGCCTCAGCCCGGTTAGGGCGGTGAGCATGTTGCGCGGGCGCAACACCATTAACGATAAAAACTCATTCTTATCAAAGAAAGAATATCATTCTTATAAAAATAATAATTATCTTTTTTGCTGTTAATTTTAAACTTACATATAAGTATTTATATTTATTTTTAATATAACTTGTTACATTCTAAACTTTTGTGCTTATAGTTTTTTAATACATAGATACCTAATTATTAATTTATTTTAAATAATTATTGTTCTTATTTTAATAAATACGTTGTTTTATTAATTTTTTTACTTTCATTTATATCACTAACCCACAAAATGACAAAACTAAATACACTATCGATAACGCTTAAAGACAACAATAATGCGTATCACTATGCCTGCCCATAAGGCCTGTGAGTGAAAGAGAGCGAAACACTCGCTTCACTGCTCTGATTATTTATGACCCAAACTGCACGGAGAAAATAATTCTACTATAGTACACTTGTATTATGTTGCGAAATAGTTTATTTTTAACCGACTTCCAAAAGGAGGAGGTTCTCAACTTGGCCGGTATGTTTTTTTTTGTTTTTATGTATGTACACCGATGTCTCTGAGATTTATGATCCGATTTACGTGATTCTTTTTTAGTTCGACGCGGAATAGTTGCTATTTAGTCTCATAAAAATTTAACATACTTTGGCTTAGTAGTTTTCATTTTATGAACATTTTTTATGAAAATCTTTTACGTAATTTACGTAAATCCTCTTTAGTTAGATGTGGAATAGTTACAATTTGGTCCCCTAAAAAATTGACATAGTTTGGCCCAGTAGTTTTCATTTATGAAATATTTTTCCGTTCCCGTTTCTTGGGATCTATATTTTTTAAGGCGTGCGGCACCTTTCGTAGGCTTACCCATAGTTAGACACTAAAAAGTAACAAATAAAAAAAACTGCGTCTAAAAAAACCGACTTCAAAAACTGAAAAGTATAAAATAAGTAATTTCTAAAGCTATTTTTAATTATGCTTATTAATTTTCAAAATATAGTAATTTTTATATTTTACTTTGCACCGACTTTAAGATGTTTTAGATAATATATATTAAAAATAAGATATTGTAATTAAAAATAGCTTTAGAAAAAAGACAAATTTTAGTCGTCAAGACAATCAGCGCCTCCAGTGGCGAACCGTCGATGCACGCTATCCAGCGCTATTGTAGCGCGCGAAATAGCAAACAGCTAACATTGCGGTAACAGTGCGAGCCAAAAGGAAATAACCGAAGAAATAGCGGAGTTTGGTTGAATCCCTAAATAGGCCATATAGAATAGCAAAAAATTTAATAAACGGTTAGCCATTTTTTTACTGGCTAATAGGAAAACGAAATCGTCACTCTGGTTTACCACACAAAAACGACCCAAAGGACTGGGGTCACCAGCGCTTCGCGGTTTTGCCTTCGTAGTTGTAACATTGACGGCTACGTTTTTCAAAAACTTATTTGACAAGGCCGAACATCCCGACGGGCGTTGAACATTCCATTCTTTGGGGGCATTTCATATAAAAGCAAAATCATCGAATGACTAGGCCCTTTTGATCGTCACCAGTGCTCTCAGGTTTTGTTAAATTTTCAAGATTACAAGTGTGAGAGCGGACATTTTGACATCATTATGTAAGTAGAATCTTGTACCGTTAATCAGATAGCATATTAGGTTTTATTTCAATCTGATCAGGTGAAATAAATCATTCCAGAATGAAATTAGTCCAAGACGATATACCTCGTGCCGCTCCGAGAGCCATCACGGGTTGTCCTGGACCCCCACAGTGTTCCCTTTATTAGCCTCCTAGGTCAGTAAACCTATTTAGTTTTATCTTGCGTTAAATTAAATTTCTGATTATAGTCTCTTATTAGCTCACCAGTTTGGCACGCGAACGTCGGTACTTCGAAATTTCAAGTAATACCTCATACCTGTACCGTACAGGCTACATGATTCAGTTGCCAAATAGGAAACTAGAAATTGGTAATATTATTTAAAGTATCTTCCGCAGGCATCGTTTCCCCAGCCAGCGTTTAATAGGAATCTTTTTCATTGGTTGGTTTAAAAAATATAATTACAAGGCGTCAGAAAGGGAGAAAAGAATGACTTTCGCTGCCATCTAGTTATTTACGATTTAGAAACTTTTAAGAGTTAAAGTTTTTAATAAAAGATATCTCTCCACGCTGTCACGGGAAATTCTGAGATAAAATTAAACTTCATATCGTAAAAGCCTCTTGTCTCAGATGAAAAATTCACTAAAGAGGAAAATTCATTTATGTTGCATCGTTTGGAGTCTGAAAGATTGGAAAATGTCCTTTTAAAATAAATTCGTTAGAGTTTGGTATATAGCATTTTTTTTTTTTATTCAAAATTAAAGGGCTTTGTCGCTTAAGCGACCATGATGCCCTGGTAAGTACAATTACGTAAGTAACAAAACATAAATCAACTAATGTACTACAACATAATAACATCATTGATTTCTTACATCTACCAGTTTATACAGAATTCTGGCCTCATCCGAAGATGGGTCTGCCAGAATACTATTAATTTTACCTAATGGCCTTAAATTGACTCCACAACTTTGTCTAAAAGTGTCATTCTGGACACATTCTATCAATATATGATACAGATCATCTATCGTGTTGCAAGTTTCGCAACTTGGGGAATTAATTCTGCGAACTAAATACAAGAATTTGTTGCATGGAATGTGTCCAGATCTGAGTCTTAAAGCTGTTATTAATTCCTTTCTAGTCAAAGTTGTGTTGCCAATCCAAGGAGAATTTAAAGGCTGTGGCTGGATCGTGTGGTACCAAATACCCTTTTCTAAGGATCTTAGATTAAAATATTCTTGCCAGATATTGTAACAATCTTTTTGTAATTTGTTAATGTAGTTTGGATAAGAAGGGAGAATGTCTATCGGTACACCGTCAGTTCCACCCTGTTTCGCTAATCTATCTACTTGTTCGTTGCCAACCAGCCCTATATGCGATGGAATCCATCGTAAAACAATGTTTCTGCGTGCAGATTCTAAATTCATGAAAAGCTTCAGAATGGTATAGGCTACCGGTCGCCCTCGAAACGTCGAGGTACACTGAGCCAGGTGTTCAAGACCACTTTTAGAATCCGTCAGTATTACTATGTCTGAATAATTAGTTGAATTTAGAAGTGATAGCGCCTCTGAAATAGCTACAAGTTCAATTTCCATAATAGATAGACTAGGATTCATTTTAAAACTGCAGTGATAATTTGAATTTAAAATCAGAAAAGCCCCTCCAGCTGTATTGACTTCCTTAGAACCATCTGTAAAGATCTTCACATAATTACGATAATGGTCATTAATATATTTTGTAGTTAAATTTTTTAAGAATATTGGGTGAAACTGTCGTTTAGGCCTATCGATTCCTTCAATATTAGTTCTTATGAATTTTGAAGTATTAATATTATATACCCATGTTTCTAAGGAGAACATACCTATTGGTGTATTTGAATGAATCGCAAGATTTTCACAATCAGGATGAATTAAAGTTA
Source organism: Dendrolimus punctatus (assembly GCA_012273795.1). NCBI lineage: Eukaryota > Metazoa > Arthropoda > Insecta > Lepidoptera > Lasiocampidae > Dendrolimus > Dendrolimus punctatus. The sequence goes on from CM022542.1 coordinate 1,480,386, forward strand.
AACAAGGTTTCTTCTTAGTATTCCAGAATCTATTTTGAGTAAGTTCTGTTAATTTTGATATAAGTTCTATACAATTATTAGATATAGATTTTGATTTAAGCCAAAATTTACCACTCAGATATCTTCTCCTTACATACAAAGAACATAGATTAAGTTCACTTTCCATAACGTGTATTGGGGTATTTCGTATAAAGCCTCCAATAATTCTCATGGCTTGATTTTGTAGTCTGTCTAGTTTTGCTAATGTGGTTTTGCAACAGTTATCATATAAAAAGCTAGCATAATCTAGCCTAATCCTTATAATCGATATGTATAGCCTACGTAAATGTACAGGATGCATCCCCCATCCAGAACCTGATAATACTTTGAAAATATTTAATAATTTAAGGATTTTTTCAGATAGTTCGTTTACATGTTTAGTCCACTTAAGGGAACGATCCAGCCATAGACCAAGATATTTAACAGTTTGAACATTTTCAATACAAGTACCATTAATATTTAAATTTATATTATAATTATGTTTGATATCCTTTCCTAAAAACAGAGATTTTACTTTTAGTAGGTGAAATTTCTAAGCCAATGTTTATCAAACATGTATTCAATTTATCTAGGGCTAATTGAAGTTCTTCTTCAGCGTCATACATATTATTTGAAACTATATACAAGACATAATCGTCGGCATATTGTGAGATATGGATATTAGGTGATGTGGATATAACTTTACAAATATTAATTGTTGATATATTAAATAACAATGGTGAAATTGGATCACCTTGCGCTAAACCACGGCCGGTATTTCTAGATAATTTATAATCATTGCTTTCAATTACAAGAGTTCTGCTTTTAAGGAACTCCCATAGATAGGCACATACTTTTGATCCTATGTTAAGATTGTCCAAGGTTAAAACAAGGCTCGTAATATCAACATGGTTATATGCATTACTAATATCAAGAAAACACCCAATTGTTAGTTTGTCTGTAGAAAAACCAATTTGAATATTTGTTACCAGTTCACTTGTTATATTAGCAACGTGAGAAACTGTAGTTATAAAATAAAAGATTAGAGCATGAGTATTATTCTTTATTCCAGCTGTCTTTCGGGAGTCAGTCACAGAGTACACACGATTCTATTACACCATATAGTAGTTAAAATAAAAACTAAACGCGAAACCCGACACAGGGGCGACAATCCGGTCGACACCCTGGTCGTCTGACTCCAGACTAAGAAACAATGTCCAAGACGATAATTCAGGGGACGTGGGTCACCTAGACTGTGCTAACCCTGAAATGTACTGCCTTCTAAGAACGAATATGTTACGAAATGGTAAGTAAATTAATTAAATGAAGACGAAGATTATGGGCGCCATCCAGGTTCGCGACGCCTGGAAAAATGCCACGGCGCTCAGCAACGCTGCTGGCGTCGGCGGCCGCGTGACACGTGATGATATCGAAGGTGTTCGTTGAACGGCCAAGGATGACCGGATGAGTGGGCAGCGTGGTAGCCCACACGAGGCAGCGCGAGGCCTGATGCCTCTCGCGTGCTACGGAGGAGGTGTGATGCCCCCACGTGGCTGAGGTGGTGAGGCCTCCCACGTGACTGCGGAGGTAATGCCCCCCTACGTGACTCCCTGGAATTGAGACGGTTCCCAGTGAGCACACCTATCATAAAGCTAATGTAATCCTAGTCGGGGAACTGAGAACTGTTAACTAAGGATATATTTTTAAAACCTAACCACACTAGACAATAAATAAGCTAGATATGCTTACCTAAAAAGGGTTAGAATAAAGAAACGCCGTTAATCAATGAGGAGGAGCCTCGCCCAGACCTTCGGGCGGTCGGCTGTTGACGTGGTACGACGGCGTGAGGGTCATCTGTAAGGTAGATACGCCTTACTGATATGAAGAATGAAAGAGACGCAGGGTAAACACTTTAAATGAAACACTACGTACCTTTGATCCCTTCAGACACTGAATCTAGACTAAAATATTACCAAACGAAAGTGTGTTTGACCCAAGTGGATTCTAAAAAGCGAAAGAGAGCGGCGAGTGGAATGTCGCCGTATTTAAGCTCTCGAGGTGGGGGAAGCGCGTGATGCAACCGACGCGCGTGCAGGTGGCGTTGTTGTACCTGAGGGGTTTGAAGTGGGGAGGACGGAGCTACCGGAGACATCGCGGAAGGACATCGCGTGATTTCTAGTGACTAAATTGAGGATGTAATACGGTGTTAATACAACCGATTTAAGAAGTCTATACTTAAAATGTTGCAAGGCTATCAATGCCAATTTGCAACGTCACACACTTAGATTATCTAAACATGAACGTCCTTTTCTAAACCCTTTAGTTTCATCTGCAAAAAATTTCTGACTCTCTAGATACCACTCTACTCTATTGTTTATAATAGCATGAAATATTTTGGACAAGCAAGAAAGTAAAGAGATTGGTCTGAGTTCTACAATTTACTTCTTGACTAGCTTTAGGAATAGGGATTATTTTTATCTTACGCCACTGAATAGGTACAAAACTAATAGAAAAAAACATATTATAGATTTTGAGTAATATATCTTTACCAATATCAGGGAGATTGAAAACCATGGAGTAAGAAATCTCGTCGCATCCTGGCGAGGTGTCTTTAGATTTTAAACATTTATTCAACTCTTGGTGTGATATTTCGATTTCTAATTTAGGATTAGAAGAAACAAAGCTTGGGCAACTTGATTCAACAAAATCGGGCGTAAGACTAGTTAAAAGATTTTCGGCTGCATTTCGGTCAGTATAAGTCTTAGAGTATTTGTGACCTTTAAGCCAACGCATGCGCCGCCACATCTCGGTTACTGAAGTGGTTTCATTCAAAGAGTCACAAAATTGTCTCCAGCTCTTACTTTTAGCATTTCTAAGTAAACGTTGAGATTCACGAGTCTTTTGTTGCAACTTCAACAAATTATCTGGAGTGGGATTGCGTCTAAAATTGGTTAATGCCAAACGTCTCTCAGCTATTGCTTTTGACAAATTAGGAGTCCAATACGGCTTGGGGATAAATTTACTATTAGGATTTTGACGTATTTTGGTGAATGGTATACATATATCTGCTACATCATTTATAATATTAACAAAGGTATCATAAGCAACTTGTGGATCGTTAGAAATAGTAATATTAGTGAGTTTTTCAGCTACAATTTGTTTATATTTGTTCCAATCAGCGCATTTGTAATTACGTTTCTTAGAATAAACGGGATTGTAGTTATACGATGTTGATGTTTTAATAATTAAATGATCGCTTCCTAAGCACTCAGATGTCACACGCCAGTCGAATTTTAGAGATATATCCGATGAAGCTATTGTAAGATCTGGAGCTGATTGTTGAAAACTACCATTTACTAGTTTGAGACGAGTAGGTGATCCATCGTTTAAAGTGACAAAATTATGATCAATAAGTGAATCAAATATTTGAGTACCTCTGACATCCCTTTTATTATACCAGTTGGGATGATGACCGTTAAAGTCTGCAAGTATAATTGTTTTACGGTTATTAATTGAAAAAATTGTATCCCAGTTTGCAGGTAACGTATTAACATTTGGCGGACAATATAAAGCTATTACATATTCAATAAGTTCACAGTTAATGACTTTAACTACTAATAGCTCAATAGAAGAGTTAATGCATGCCGTATGATATATTTGAGCTTGGAAAGACCTATGTATCAAAACAGCCACACCTCCGTATGAATCTAATCTATCTCGACGAAATATGTTATAGTCTTTTAGCTTTACATTTGTATCTTTATTTAAACATGTTTCACTCAAAGCTGCAAAATGAATTTTCTCTTGACATAAAATTTGTTCAAAAGCTATAAGTTTTGGCATTAAACTTTGGGAGTTCCATTGCAAAATATTCAAATATTTTTTAGCCATAATCAATCGAAGAAAAATTTAAGAAAAGGCATGCTTGATATACATCTCATTATGTAGGTACTTAGCCAATCAATACATAGGTGCGTTGCTTTCTCAATTCTACATTGCCATGAATCATTGTCATTGTAAAAAATAATATTTTTAAGTTTCTCTAGTAACTTACTAAAAGATATAATTCTATCCCTACGTTTCGTCTAATCTTCCTCTTTCTTGTTTCTGTATCCAAATTGTCATTGTTTTCTTCCAAATTTGTTGTATTTTCGCTAATAAAATTAAATTCATCTAAATTATTTTCCCCGTTTCTCTTTTTCTTTTTTGTCTGTGGCTCTGTTTGCGTAGATATCCTATTCTTATTTATTGTATAAGAAGTTGAAGCTACTTCAGCATAAGTCGGGATGTCTTCAACTGGAAGAGTTGAATCAAAATATTTTGATGTAGACATTACATTATTAATTGGCATAGAGGATTTTTGTGCTGGAACTTCAGGTGGTACATACATAGTGACAGCTTTACGATATGTGACATTAAATTCCTTCATGATGTCTCTAATTTTCCTTTCTCTTAAATATACTGGACAACTTCTGTCTAAAGCAATATGATTGTTGGTACAGTTTACGCATTGAGGCCTAGTAGTCTCACAGTTTGCATGTTTACCTCCACATTTGGGACAATAAATCCTTTTAGATGGACAAAACTTAATTGAGTGGCCAAACCTCCAACATTTAGAACACTGAGTAACCGGGAAGCTGTACGGTTCTATTTTTGTACGCGAACCAAATATATAAATATATGGAGGTAGTTCAGGTCCTTTAAATCCGATACGCACTGATTCAGACTCTTCCCAGCCATTCTCCTCCCTTTTCCTTTGTTTTAAAGGTTTTATATTAACAATTGTGTAATTTCCCGTAAACAGGCCTTCCATTAAATCTTCACTCGATAAGTTTAGTTCTATATTTTTAATTACCCCGTACGATAACCCAACTTCTAAAGGTTTTTGAAAGTTCCATCCTAGTTCCTGTAAGTATGGATGATTTACAAATTGTTCGACGCTGGTTTCGCAACTAAATTCCACGGCGATCTTATACGGATTCAAATATTTGATATTAGTAATATTACATATGTTTTGAGAATGAAACAATTTAGCTAAGGAGAACTGTTTCGGAAAAATATTATTGGATGTCATATATATTTCGAAGGTTGGATTAATCTCCTTTTGTTTGCCTTTTCTTCTTGAAACTTCTACCCATTCTTCTCGTATTTTTTTATTCGTCAGTGTATTGGTTTCCATACCTGAATACTCGTTTTCTATTTGTGACTCATTATTAATTTTCCTACCTTCACTCGCGATCGCCATACTTTGTTCCGCAGGTTCATCACTCAATAAATACTCACTTTCCATGTTGAATAATGTTGAAATTTAAACGCACGGCCCGGCCAAAAACCGGCCAGGCCGATATTGTAAATAACTATTATGTATTTAAAATGCAATCCGTGGTACGCGTCAACTCCTCACGCTTGCAGTCACGTGAATGATATAGCATTTGATTTTGCCAAATACTACTGATATGGCACATTTAAAATTCAAGACAAGGTTATTTCGCAAAATTGATATCTAATTCATTTTTCGGACCGCGAATCGATATTGCGGCCCAGCGAGGAAACGTAGCCCGCCTTCTGGGCACCTTACCCGTAGCAGACGGTGACCTAGGCTCAGCGTTCTACTTATAGTCTTGAGGGACTATAAGTGGAATACAACATAAATAGGTTTTATTACATACATACACACATACAACATACGACGGACTATTCTAAGGCCAATCCCAGATACCCAGACCATAGTATAAGCAAAGTTCGTTTTCGAAATTTCTTATACTGGGAATCGAACCCGGAGCCTCTGCGTAACAGCGAGTCCAAAAGATTTTAAAATTCTCTTTATAAATTGTATTCAGAAGCCAACATCGATCCAACTTATATTGAATATTTGAAACTAATACACAACAACAGGTAAAGAAAATTATGTAATTTTCATTTACCAACTGCTGCAGACACATGTCAGAGGCAGAAGTTATGTCAAGACTCATACTATATTATTTTATTATCATGGTGTTAGGAAGACAGATATCGAACGCAGGTTTTCGATTGTTAAGCGATAGATATGAGGGCATTTTTTTATCGCGTCGAAAAGCGGGTATGTCGGCACATGAGTAAATAAACGGAACAGAGATAAAACTTCTTAAGGACGTGAAAAATTGTTACCTATTCTGGTAGGGTCGTCTCAATAGGTAAAGACAAATTAAACAAAACATTTGTTAAATAGTTTTATTATTCAGTATGATAGAATAGGCACCTACTTTACAAATTACTTACTCTAATAATTTTCTTCTTATAATTTTTGTTTTTTAATAATTTATTATTTCTTTAAACGGTGTGATAAATTCTGAATCTAGCAAAGTTTTTTCAAGTAATCTAATGAGAAACACTCAGATGGCATATCAAATTGGCATTCTTTAATATTAATAATATAAACTTAATTAAATACGACGTTTTAACATTAAAATATTCAAACATGCAGCTAACAAAACAACGTGCGTCGCACGCATCGCACTATCGCACCGCCCCTGAGTTTGTCCACTGGCTGTGCTGGCGTAAACTGGTTTTAACCTGTCTCGCCGCGTACGCGACAAGCGGCCAGTGGTCACGCACACATGCCCCGCGTGCTTGTAGTAGTGCAACCGATCGGCGCGGTTGTATGAAGCTTTAACTCTGTTCCGTTTATTTACTCATGTGATGTCGGGGAGTTACTTTTGAAGACACGCGGATTAATTGCTCTCCCGTAATATAATTTAAGATTTGACTTTTTATTGAGCATTCAACAATCGCGAGTGAGTGATTGGAACACTATAATAGTGTTACAAGTGCGGGATTCGAATTAAATTGCCGTTGGAATTACTATAGAATTTATTTTAACTATACAAACACACATAACACAGGTACATATATAACTGGACAGCTACCGACTTCAAGATGTTGTAGAATTATTGTTTTTTTACTTTAGAGTGACGACTCTTAAAGAAAGTTTCTTTTTATAAAATTTCTGTTATACACTTTTCATTTACATTTATGGGACCCATAACAAGATAGCGTCTCGAATGCAGAAAAGATGAAACGGAAGAATATTTAAAGAACGTTGTTGAGTAAAACTCGAAGGTATATTATGTACTTATGACCTTCAAGTAAACACACACATTTCACTAATGTTATATATGTTACGATTCTATAAAGGACATACAGACAAACATGCATTTTATATATATCAGAAGATTCAGTCCATTCAAATATAATAAGTTAATATCTTCGTTTTATTAAAACTATTTAAGTGACTACTACTTATAATTAGTGATGTGTGGTGTGGTGATGTCTCCTAGCCTTAAGAACAGACAAGCGTGCATGACAAGAGCTATGAATGTCAAAGAAGCAAGTGAGGTGTGTAAGAATAAACCTGTATGGCGCTCTGTTGTTCGTGCCTACCCCGCAAGGGACCTGGCGTGAAGTCATGTATGTATGTATATACAATTTTAAAAACTTGTAAATACGACTCGCACTTTATTTTTAGTTTTCTTAATTAAAAAAGCCCAACATTACTAGCATCATAGTTAAGAAATAATACACAATTAAGTATCCAAATTGTAAAGCTGTATTTAATAAGTGTGGAAACAATAAATAAAAACACATAAACATACCCATAATATGTATTACAATTTAAAAAAGAAACCAAATTTAGTTTTAAACCTTTTTTTTACAATATTGCTTGTACTTTTATTTTCTCCCATATCTTAAAAATTGATGGCTGCCTCCTTAATAATGGGAATTGTTCATAAAAAATACCCTCTAATTTTATATTTTTATTACGTAAAATAGGGTATTTTAAGATACTAATTTGAATATTTTTGTATTTTGAGTGTTAGTTTTTATATAATTCGAGTTTAAAGTTATTTATCCGATGACGTCATAAGGTACAAGTTTACATTGATTTCTTTGCCTAGAAATAAGTTTTATCTAGGTATATATAATCATAATAATCTGTGCGACTATCTAAATGTCACTGTCTCGCACTCTCATTACGTATCGTGATCATTTTAGTGTTTTTTGTCGCTAGGCTTATAAGTTTTCGTGTTCAACCATTATTATTTTTTATAGTTATCGTTAATTTTTTTAAAGTGGTCTTTAGGGACATTCCATGTTACAGAACTTAAATCAAATAATGTACAGCTAGAATGTTTTTTACATCTGAAGCAGGCAAACAGGCAGACGGCCCACCTGATTGGATTTAATAAGGTCAAATAAAGGTCAAACGCATTTCTTACAAAATACAAGAAGATCGTACGTTTTTTGGAATTTTAACTAAACAGAAATGATTAGGGACACTATTCCTCGAAATGGTTTTTCAAATAGCTAAATTGAAAAAAGTGAACAATCCCAATTGCATGTCTCACAACCCATGAACCACGGTACCGATCCCAATCACCTTTATATTTTACGCTGTAAGTAACAACTTTGGAAGGTTCTAGAGCAGTAATTAAAGTGACATCTCTATTAACTGAAACGCAGTCACCCCCTTAATTGATTAACTTTTCCTTAACCACAAGAATGGTTTGTATTGGTATCTAAAATACATTTGCCAAATTTAAGACATATTTCATGTATTCACCCATTTAACAGCTTTGACTAAATATCAGTTTTATAAATTGATTCAAAGATAAACAGACAATACATGACCATTTTATAATGTTTCTATGTATGGTAAAACAGCTACGGAAACTTAGTGGGTTACTTTTTCGAGAAATTTTTACGCAATCTATTTAATTCTATTGTGTAAGTATAAAATAGACTGTTTTTTACAAATAGATTTATAAGGCCCCAATAAAATCTTATGGCATAAATATCAGATCTGTCTAATTCTGCACGTTTGTGTGTCTTGTTATGAATGCAGACTGCCGTGAATAATAGTTTCAAACTTTACTCTGTAAAATAATAAAAATCACAATGGCTCTTCGTTTTAAGTTCCGCTTGAAGAGCGGAGTCAAGAGTTTTGTGGATAGTGTTTGGTACGTTATAGTCATAGGATGCCAACGCGTGATCTGAATCTATATCAAACACTTGAACAGGTAGCGAAGTATAATCAGAGAGTCCATAATCGTTACTGAGTGTTACGGCTTCCGGATGAGGTACACCCTTTATTAATACCAGTTCAGAATGAAGTTTGAAATTGGGTTCGTAGTCATAAGCCAGCAGGATTCGCCTGTAAAATGAATCCAAACAGCATCCAAGATATTCATGCGATATTGTCAATTTTTGCTTTGCTTGCATTGTAAATAAGCTTATTTTGCTCTGCCAATCTTCTGTGTTCCTCAACATTTCTTGAAATTGATTTGACTTATCTTTAAGCAAGAGTCGACGGAAATGCATGATAATAGCATTTTGCAGTTCATATTTCCGAAGTTTACCCAAATACGCATCTAGCTGTGCCCTTAAAGCTTCCGGACTGCTATCTAGACAGTATACGACTCCAAGGAAACCTGAAAAATTGCAAACGAATTATAATAAAAATTCAACAGTATGCGATTACGCTACATGCTATTTAAATTATCTCTCAGGAAACAACCTTTACTTGATAGAGATAGATAGAGAGATAAATCTTCAAGTTAGAGATGTGAATAATATTTTTTGCTTCATTCAGAAATTTTGGAAATAAGAGGGGATAAATCACGCTTAACAGCTATTATAATGCACATATATAATTATTTCATTTTGAAAGTAACTTTGAAATGAATCAGTGAAATGAACCAGGAAGCTTAGTGTATGTATATTTTCATTGCAGTCATTTCATAATTTTTATACAATCATATTATAATTTTCATTTTGTAAATTAGTATTGTTTTTAGGAATATATAGATCCAAAGTGTATACGAGTAAGTCGAGTAAGACGTTAAAACACACAATTTACATTTTGTACGATTTAGAACTAGCCATTACTACTAATGCTTCTATTATCAACCAAGTGAGGGATGCTAGACGTTTATTAAGACGATGACGTGAAAAAGGCAATTGTGGATCCGCATAGCCTCAGCATAAGATTAGAGCCTGGTAAGGTAGAGTCTGGTATGTATGGTTTATTCCGCCTAACGAATCCGCACGCAAAACCACTACATCCCTCGTCTCGACAGCCTTAGTATGAGTAACGGTTAAACTTGCTGGGCTTGGAAATACAGGTATAATGTAAGGTACCTGAATGTGTGGGCACCCTTTAACGTAGTCAAGTCATTAAAATATATTATAACTTACCTTCTTTTTCTAAAATATGTGCCAATTCTAGAGCAACCAGAACACCAAACGAATATCCCAATAAATAAAACTTAGACTTAATATTAATTCTGTCTTTCAAGTACTGTAAAGAAAAATAAACATTATATTATTTTACTTATTCTACTATCATAGTATAACATACATGACTAGCCAGAGTCAACTTAAATAACAGCCAACACATTTAACCACACGTTGAGAATGTTAGATACACTAATTTTAGTTATGTTCGGGGTAAAACATTTCGTTAAAAGTCCAAAGAGCACTTGAATATAGTTATACATTGGAGGACCTTGAAACTAACTATTCTTGTAATTTAAATCATAGCATGCTGTTAAATATATCTGCATTCGCGATTTCGTCCAAAATGGACAGATAAAAGAAGATCGATCAGGTACCTTATTAATTAAATGCAATATTTAAAATCAAGGGTATATTAAAGACATTTGCAATAGAGCAATGGGTTTCTTGGTCCGAAAATGCATGAATCTCAAAAAAAATCCGTTAACTGCACTGAGTTTCCGAGATGTAAATTATAAAAAGAAAAAACATAACATTTTACTATTATTTTTTATTAATTGCAGCTATTGCAGCTAGATTTGACTGCCCCTTCCAAGAACATTGGATAGGGGTAGTCATAGGCTTAAAATAAGTGGCTATAGGTTTAAAAATTGTGTAAAATATAATATTACTAACACTACTAACATTATTTTATAAGATAATTGTAACTAACACACTAACTAAATATGGACCCCGGTCCGAAATAAAGTTTTTATTATTATTATTTATTTGCACTTACCTTGTAAACGTTCTTGGCTATTGTTTCCACACTATCATTTTTGTAGTCGGGAGGTAATTGTAAAGAAAGTGCTTTTAGTTTGAGGTTTTCAGCTAAATCCCTGAAAATATGGCTATGTCCGTCGAATCCTGGTATCATTAGTAAGTGTGTATCTTCTGGATCTTGGAATTCTTCTCTCTGTAAATTAAAATTATTTTCTAAATTTTGAATCATTCATAACTGGGGCTTTCCGAACAGCTTCGCCCGCGTAATTTGAAAACAAAATATCCGGTAATTTAAAATTATTTTTGTAATTTTTTTAATATCGAAATGCCATGCTGTAATTATAGAGAGAGACGAAAATAACTACAATTTTTTTATGATTGAGTACCTATATAAGAAAAGGGAATTTTAAATTAGTTTAATATATATAATTCGAAATTTTAATTTTTTGCATGTATGCTAATGATGGAAAAGGGCTTTTAAAGAGGAAATCACAAAACATATAACTGAGGGTTGATAAAAATACTCAGTCAAAGACAGTTTCATACCATAAATAAGTCTTGAGAAAAACAATCAGTTAAACAACAAAGAAAACAATAGAGGGAAGGAATAAGATAATGGAAAGGGGTGGACATATTATTGTACATTAGTTATTTGAAAGCTTCTTAGTAATTCAATGCAAGACTAGGTATTGTTATAAAACCAAATACATGCCATGCCGGACTCGACATCTAAGTTTTTCTAAAAAAAAACTTTATTCATTACATGCAATGCAAATTTGCTTCCTTTTTACATTCCCAATTAATTACGCATATCTAATGCGTATGAGTAAAATCAGGTAGAGTAGGACTCATGGAGAATTCTGATGTTTTTAAAATCTTGGGTGCTTGGAATAAAACTGGGACCTGTTACTACAACCATCAGAATTAGCATAATGGGAGAGTTGCCGAGCTGGTATAGCTATATATAATCCATATATAATCCAGCCTCTGTAGGTCTTCCTGTATAAGCCAGAGTTTTAACATCTCCAGCGGTAGAACCAATACACGTCCAATATCGACTACTTTGTGACGAAAGATGTTGTTTCTGTGGGCCACGCAGCTACAGATCTACAAAGACTGGAGATTTATGTATTTTCTCGGGTTCCGTCTAATGTTATGTATACATATGGAAAGGTGGATGGCTAGCATCTTCTCTCGTCCAATTCTTTATTTTTTTTCTTAGAACCATTCTTGGGAGGATGAATAAGACAAAGAAGCACATCACCGAGTATCACTAGAGCACTACTAATATACTCACTTCGATAGTTGGTAGCAGTTTGGTTGCCATTCCAACTATGGGTTCTGAAGCCTCATAATGATCATCGCAGATGTATTTGTAGAAAGCTGTCAATCCACTGTCAATACTGGGTACTACTTTCTTTTCTTTCTTTTTCGTCATCTCAAAAATACTGAAATATTATAACACATAAAAATGATTTTTTTATATCTTAAACACAATGCAGGTAAATCCGAACAGTTCTGTGAGTGGGTCAATGCGTGGAGCTAATTGTTAATTATAGTTTACGATAACATGGAATTTCCCGCTTAAGTTTTCGTGTTTATTTTGTTATAACCATTCAAAATTCAATTCATATCTCAAATAATAAGTAAAAGTCCTACATAACGATGCCCGCACCTCATTTCATAAACAATAAACTAAGTTCATGAGTGTTTTATATATTGCTCAAGATAAGTTTGTCATTATTTATACTGACCGGGAAAAGGAATTAATCGTGCAGTTGTATTTTCCACTTGATACGGGCACAATGTATACAGGCCGGTCGTTATCATAGTGACCGCATCTATCGCATTGTCCGTAACATATATACAGTTAGTTACTGCATATTTGTTACTAATTTGTTAAAGCTACAAGAGTTTGGTGTGGATTATACTAGTTATATTCAACAATTCAAAAGGTTCGAAGATACTGGATTGTTTTCAATTTTTTATTTTCATATTTAGTATGTTTAAATAATATTTATTCATTAAAGGGCCGATGTGGGTGTGGCTTGCGTAAGCCAGAGTACCCGTTTTCGGCCGTATTTTCATCCCTCTACGAAAATTAAAAATATTAATCTTACAGTTTCGGGAGTCGGGATTTTTCAAATTTGAAAAATCTTTATTACTTTTTGAGATATTTGCAAAAAACTAAACCCCCCTTTTTTAATTAATTGTTAATAACTTTACAATTTTTGCAAGCGGAACTTCATTTTTTTCAAAAATCATCTAGATGCCATTCCGAATCGAATGACACCTCATTTATAATTTTCGGAGACTGCTGAAAAAAGTTGGTCCAAAAGGCACTTGTTTACCAGTCTATATGTAATACTAGCTACTAGCTGTACACGGTCCACGCGTTGGTTTGCCTAAACGACTAAAAAGCAACATGCCTTACCTGTCAAAGTATGATAACTATTTAACAGGTAGCTAGATGATAAACTCTCATATTCAATATTAGAATCTAAAAGTATCCCGTGAGAAACTTGTACTAGATTTAAAATATTATTAGAAGGAATAGTAACATTTTTATTATTAACAAACATAATTTCAATACCTTGTTAATGACATCATTTTTAATGCACTCATAGGATAATCAATATCAGCGTATTCTCTCACAACGGATTTTATTTCTTCTAGCTGAACGTTAGTTAGTTTTAAATTATTCAAAGGCACTGATTTATTCAAATCAACTGAATCTGTAACACCTGTACGGAAAAATGAAAAGAACTATATTATTTTTAAGAACAACAGTATCAATATATTTTTCTCCAGCGATCTGACTTTGGAAGATTTGGATTTAAATATGATTTTTTTAAAATAATATATCAATCAATGAATAGTAAATGACAATCACTTCTATGGGATTTTTTGGGGTCCATGCATGGAGTGGTGAGTCACCGTCTGCCCATTTTTCCATGTCCCCCGGACATTAGTTTGCGCTTGGGTGCATTGGATTGGTGCATGCAGGGATAATCACTGGTAAGTGGCAAGGCATATTTACATTAAATTTGTCAAGGGGCCTCCACGTGTTGGCCTTCCCAAGGCCCCACGTAAACCCTCCGAAAGTCCAGCCATTTTTATGGCCCGTGGACTTCGTTTAATGACAATCAAATCAACTGGAACATTTTTATCGTCCTATAACATGGAAGACCCATGCTGGAATCATTGTCTAGATTTTTTTTTTATTGCAGGAGATCAGCAGACAGGCAGACGGCCCACTTGATGGACAGCGGTTACCATCACCTATGGACATTTGCAACACCAAAGGTGCTACGAATGCGCTGCTGCTCTCTTTAGGGAGCCTGGAACCTGGTCACTAATGCCGGAACACAACACAAGGTTGTTATGATTGATATGAGATTACAGTTCTTAGGGTTTGCTCGACCATTGTGACACCGCGCTCTAACAAAAATTTGCATGAAAGGGGTCAAGACTACGGTAACCGTGTTTCATACAATGAGTGATGGTTCCTATGGCTCAGTATGATTTCCCCTATCTCATCTTTGCATCCCTGTATTTTATTGTCCCGTCTTAGCCTATCCTATCTTATTCCTCCTGTTTGACCCTTGCAACGTATTCCCGGAATGCGTGGGCTGTCTGGCTGTTACCAGCTTCGCAATACAAAAGATCTTTAAAAATTTCACGTCCTTTTAGATTTCGAGAGTGTGATGTCGCAACTTTGTACAAATAGAAAAGAGTGAAATGGTACATGGATTTTATTGTTTAAGCCTCACGGCTAAAACATTACTATAGAAATCACTTAAATCACTTTAAGTGATTTCTATAGTAATGTTTTAACAGTAAAATGATATTTTATTGCCCATTTTTGAATAATTGAAATATGCAAGAGTTTAACACAAAGATCTAATGGCAATCTCTTTAAAAGAATCAGCTCTTAATTTTGATACCTACATTTTTTTGCTTTCAGTATGTTTTTCGAAATTTAATACGGGTTCTGTCAACATTAAAGTGGTTAATAAAAAAACAAGCTATAGAAATTTGCGTTAAACAGGCGCGCCAAGTGTTTTTATTTCATTTAAAACCTATAAAAATAACTATGGGATAATTAATGTTAATGACGCCAACCTGTTGAAACGGATGTCTCTTGTGTCAATGTATATTATAATAAATCATTAGGGCCTCACGCGCCAACTTTGAACAATGAATTTAAGAAAAAGATACATCAGGGGACTTATTCGGAGCAGCAGATTCAGTAAACGCAAGTGTTTAGAATTTTAGTCTGTCTGCTTAGATTTGAATAACAATTGACAAAGAGCTGGCTTGTCTCCTGGATCTTCATTTGAATAAAAGTATCCTAAATTCTGCGTGCTTGCTGCCATTGAAATTCTAGGTAGATCTCGACTGATATAGTCGTATATAGTAGATATCGACTGGATAGTGTTTTGTTGTGCAATTTTATTTTAATGTAAAATTAATTATAAATAAACCATCGTTGTACTGATGGTTATTTTTAGCAAAATGTCTTTATTTCTGTAGGAAAATTTAAAGTGCATTGTTTAGTGAAATGAATATTTCATGTCGCCACAAGAACGTCGTTGTTATAAAATTTCCGCTAGATTTCATATTCAAGGAATAGATTCAAACAATCCCAGAGAGTGATACAAATTTCTAATATCTTTTTCACTTTGATATAGGTTTGCGATTCATCACTGCCTCATTTGTGGTTAATCAAGTTTACAACTTGCATCTTTCTATAAAGTCAAAATGTACGAAGTTGCGTTGGGACAACTAGTATTATAATTTAAATAAATAAATAATGCACACCTAATATCGAAACGATATTTTGCATGTAAGTTTCTCGCGATTTTACAATTGATTCAATTTGTATCGAGACACTGCTGAGGTTTGAACCCATGCACGTTTCCAAAGCACTGAAAAGCGTTGAAGTTGACTTGACAGAATTATGCTGAAAGACCAAAAAAGTTTGTTATTATTACATTGTCATACTGCAGGTCGACATAAATAAAAATACAGAGAAAGTTATCGCCGGGATCGGCAGAATATACCTAATATAAATAACAATGGCTAGTGATATTCAATTTGTCTCTTTCAATTGCAAGTCTGTCAAACGTTCAATAGACCAGATAAGACAGTTATGTAGACAGTTCCATGTAATAGCCCTACAAGAAACATGGTTGTTTCCGCATGATCTGGACTACCTTAATGGTATAGACAGTTCCTTCGGATGTCATGGCATTTCAGCGATTGACACGACGCAGGGGATCATTCGTGGCAGACCATATGGAGGCGTGGCTCTTCTGTGGGACAAGAGTGTGTTCACCTGTGCGGAAATTATCCCTTGTCATAGCAATCGTATGGTAGCGGTGAAGTTAGGGTGCGGTGATAGATTTGTGTTAGTGCTAAGTGTTTACATGCCAACTGATTGCGTAGAAAACTTTCCCGAATATACTGACTGTCTAGGTAGAATAAGTGCACTAATTGAGAGTGTAGATATAGAAGCCGTTTTCGTGATGGGAGACCTAAACGCGCATCCTGGTTCCCTCTTTGGTAGGGAGCTTCTGGACTTCTGTGCGGAACAATCTCTAAGGTGCGTAGACGTTGATTACCTTGGTGAGGATTCGAATTCGTATACATACGTTAGTGAGGTGCATGGCACATGCAGATGGCTCGACCACTGTCTCGCAACTGACGCGGCCGCGCGGGCCGTGACGAATGTTTGTATACTACATGATACCTATTTATCAGACCATTTTCCACTAGTTATTAAGTGGAACCTAACTAGTGTTGTATCAAAGTTAACTGTTGATAATATTTTTAGTTATGACAATCTCAGATGCACTTATATTTGGGGTAATAGGGATGACAAACAAATTAACTTGTACACTAATCTTTGTGAGGAAATGATGTTAAATATACGTTCTCAAAGTTATTATAAATTATTACATAATTTAACAGATTGTAATAAATGTAAAATTAATAATCATACGACAATTATAAATCAACTTTATTGTGATATTGTTAAAACATTGCAGCAATGTGCAACACTTAGTCATAACACACGAAATATAAATAAGTCAAATAAGATAGTGGGTTGGAATTATCACGTTCGACAACTTCATAATTAGCTAGACAGAAATTTAAAGAATGGACTAGTCTTGATAGGCCTTGCTCGGGATATTATTACGAAGAAATGAAACAGTCAAAAAGAATTTTAAAAATGCTCTAAAATATGTACAAAACAATCAAGAAAAAATTAAATTAGATATAATTGCCCGACACAAATCAACGAAAAATTTCGGTAAATTCTGGAGGGATATTAAAAAATTAAATCATAAAAGTAGTTTGCCTGTTAGCGTGGAAAACTTAAATGATCATAAAAGTATAGCTAATATGTTCCGACAACACTGGGACGTCAATCAAGTGGAAAAAATAAAAACTGTATGCAGTTCGCCCGACTTATCATACTTGAATTTAAATTTGGAACGGAATAAATACTTAGTTACCACTTCTGATATAATAAGAATTTTTAGGAATACTAAGCGTGGTAAATCTCCAGGTCATGATGGATTAAGTATTGAGCATTTGCTCTTTGCAGGTCGATACATTTGTGAGATTCTCGCACAGTTATTTAATTTATGTATACAGCACTCTTATTTACCAGATGATCTTATTCGAACTATTGTTGTGCCTATTGTTAAAAGTAAAACTGGTAATATCTCGAGCAAGGCCAATTATAGGCCAATTTCTTTGGCGACTGTGATAGCCAAGGTATTTGATCGTATATTGCAAGATAAAATTTCACCTTACTTGCACATAGATGATGCGCAATTTGGCTTCCGTCCAGAAGTCTCAACTGATATGGCAATTTTTTCCTTGAAACAGGTAGTCAATTATTATGTTGATCAAAACACAAGTGTGTATGCTTGTTTTCTTGATCTAAGCCGCGCGTTTGATACCATCAATCATGATATACTTTGGGAAAAATTAAATAAATGCAATGTCCCACCTGCGCTGGTTGGTCTGCTTGCATATTGGTATGAAAAGCAGACCAATAATGTCAGATGGGGAAATCAATTTTCTGCAGATTACAGGCTGTCCGCCGGTGTGAGGCAGGGGGGGATAACTTCTCCAGACCTCTTTAACTGCTATGTAAACGAGTTGATTGTGGAGCTGAGTGGGACACCTGTGGGGCTCAGGTTAGGTGACAGATTTGTCAATAACCTGAGCTACGCAGATGACATGGTCCTACTTAGCCCCTCAATCAAAGGAATGAGAAAACTACTATCTATATGCGAGAGATATGCCCAGCGTCATGAGCTGGTATACAATTCTAAGAAGACCGAGATGTTAATTTTTAGGTCTGGAAGGGGACCATCTTATGTGCCTGATGTGTACATCGGTGGGCAGCCTGTAAAAATCGTTAACACGTTCAAATACCTTGGACATATTCTTTCTTCTGATAGAAAGGATAACCACGATATAGAAAGACAAAGAAGATGTCTCTCAGTGTGTGGCAACATGTTAGCCAGAAGATTTTTTAAAGCTAGTAATGACACTAAAATATATCTGTTCAGGACGTTTTGCCAGACATTCTACACCTGTCAGCTCTGGACGGAATGCACAAGGCGTTCTCTGGATGGCATACGTGTTCAATATAACAACATATTTCGACACCTAATGGGTTTAAAAAGATACTGTAGTGCCTCGAGTATGTTTCTTGAGGCTAGATTGAACACGTTTTGTGCTATTCGGAGAAGTCGCATTGCAAATTTCTTGGCCAGGGTTGAAGGGTGTAGAAACAGCATAATTGCGGCTATAGCTAGCAGGTTACATCAATCCAAAATGTATCGGGACTGGTTGCAGATTGCTGCATAGACAAATAATTAATTTTATATGTAAAATATTTATGTAAATGACATGTTATTGGTTATAAGTAGTGAGGGACTGACTGACTGACCGACTGACAGCTGACAATTTTAATTTTTTCTTTTCATCTTTTAAGTTCTTAATTTAATTTATAATAATGTGATGTGAAATTGTAAAATATGTTGTTTTTTTTTTTTTTTTATGGATCTTTGTGTCTGAAATAAATAAATTATTATTATTATATTATTATTATAAATGTTTAACGGATGTATAATGCGAAATTTAAGACCACATAATTATATATCATTGTCGTATAAATCTGATAGCTTCGAGCTATGTAAAGTAAATTATAACATGAAACAAACTAATTGTATTGTAATTAACATATTAATTGTATTGATAAATAAACGCAAACAGTTATTCAACAACATGAAAATTACTATCTAATATATAAAATTCTCGTGTCGCAGTTTTTATAGTTAAACACCTCCGAAATGGCTTGACCGATTCACATGAAAATTTGTGTGCATATTAGGTAGGTCTGAGAATCGGACAACATCTATTTTTCATCCCCCTAAATGTTAAGGGTAGTCCACCCCTATTTTTTAAAATATTTTTTTATGATACAGCATTAAAAATATATGCAACCCTAAATTTTTAATACTCTATATATCCTATTTTTTAATAGCGATATTAGTACTGTAATCATTTAACTTGCTTAAAGTTACTAACAATAATTTAAAAGGCAAAACAACGCTTGACGGGTCTGCTAGTAATTTATATCAATGTAATGTTGAACTTCTTCATCATTCATTCAACAAAGATAAATCTATTATGGCGCTTATGATATGAAAGCTCTACATTATCATGTATTACTATTTTAGCTTTAAACTGCAGTGGTTCCTGCTGCGTCCTACTTCTTTTCTCCACCTATGGAGTATTTACCCTTCGTAATAATTAGACTATTG
Source organism: Dendrolimus punctatus (assembly GCA_012273795.1). Taxonomy (NCBI): domain Eukaryota; kingdom Metazoa; phylum Arthropoda; class Insecta; order Lepidoptera; family Lasiocampidae; genus Dendrolimus; species Dendrolimus punctatus. Next base: position 1,500,293 of record CM022542.1, read on the forward strand.
GCAGGTATCTCCACACTCATGACGATAAACTATTGGCACATATGTCAACACTCGTGACGTCCAGCCTTATTTTCTTAAATACACTTGTTCTATAGGAACCTGATGGAAACTGTTATCACGAACATGGGAGTTTCTGATACAGAAATTCCACGTTACTCCGTTTATTTACTGCAACATCTTAGTTATGGGCAGCTTGTATCATTTGTATGCAGTCTACGCTTCTCAAACATACAAGAACACAGAACTAATATTGTTTTTATAGAATGAGAAGGTTTTTATAGAATGTACAGATGCCAAATACAAAATTAATTTACGCAGAGAAATAACATTCCATAATACATGAATACTGTTTGATTACTTAAATTTGTTTGAAGATGAAATGAATTACAACAGAAAAATATAATAAGCAGTAGTTAGATAAGAAATTGTACCTCTGGCATGTTTGCATGTAAAACATGCAGTCCTGTATCATTTCGACCAGCACATATTTCCGCTATTCTTGTATAGTCAATGTCTTTGTTGGTGAAGTCCAAAGAAACTACGATGAAATACCTGAGTATAAATTGTAAAAAAATCTTAAAAAATATTTTTTAATTACATGTAAATAATGTATGTATGTAATGTTCTGTGTATAATAATGTGTAAAGAATGTAACTCCAGCTTTTAATAGCGGAAAGGAGGGTTCTTCGTAAGATTCTGGGTCCAACCAAAAGAGAGGATGGTAGCTGGAGGGTCCGAAGTAACCTCGAAATTGAGAATCTCGTGGCCGAGCCTAACATAATAGGAGAAATAAAAGGTCACCGCCTCCGCTGGCTCGGTCACGTAGAACGGATGGGAGAGGATCGCAGCGTGAGGAAAGCATATTTGGGACGCCGGTTGGTCGGCGTCCGGTCGGCCGTCCTAAATATCGCTGGAAGGACAGAGTAGAGGCTGACCTGTCGGAGATAGGAGCCAGTAATTGGCGAGAAACCGCACAGGATCGAGGAAAGTGGCATGCTCTCGTTTCGGAGGCCAAGACCCACTTTGGGTCGTTGAGCCAACGGAGTAAGTAAGTAAGTAGTAAAGATGTAACTACGTCGCTATTTTTCTCAAAAAAGTTTTTTTTCTTTCTTTAAATATTACTAGAGTGACTAGGTATGTTATAGTCCAATCTAGATAATATAAGATTTTGGCACGAGGTCCATGTGATATTTAAACGAGCGAAGAAAGGTGGAAGTTCTTATTTATTACTAAAGCATATTAGCATGCGGTTTCACTTACGGTGGTAATATAGTCCTATCAAAAATGTAATTGTAACTTTTTTCTGGTGGTACTGCGTAATGGCTACTCCGTGTCCTTTTCTATATCACTGACATATCGTTTCATGATAATCAGTTGAATAGTTACGCCGCAAAACATTACAAACCAACATTGAGATACCGGCTAATATTATTGTTACAAGTTACGGACTCGAATTAAAATGCCGTTGGAATTACTATTAAATTTATTAGAACTATACAAACACGTGTAACACAGGTACAGATATAACTGGATACAACCAGTACAAAACGTAATACACGATTCAATAACATGCGCAAAGTCCGTGACTATATAGCTTATCGAATGTAAACACGTCTTGTCTTGCTGGCGCTTATCGCTTGACTGCCTCACCCCTCCATTCGGGCATTGTTTTATACTAAACTATACAATATGTCCCGACACAATACTCGACCGCATAACAATAGTTTCTAAAAATGTCACCTGGTTAATGACTATCATAAACGATTACAATACACAAATCGATGTTTTTTATTACAAATTTTAAATACAAAGTAAACAGAAGAAGTCCAATGCCGAAAGGTAATAAACTGCAGGTGTGCATTCACTTTGGTCAGCGTGTAACATTATAAATGGTAAAGTAAAGCTGTTTGTATGTCTTTATGATTACCTAAAAAACTACCAGACTGTAACTCGTGAATATGGAAAGCTCTCGACTTCCTTTCGGGATTATAAGCGCCTACTCGTTGATAAAAACGATAATAAGTTATTTAGAGAGGCATAAAAGGTCGTGATAGCGTAATGGCTAGTGTACGCATCCGAAACTCAAGAGACGCGGGTTCGATCCTGCCTGGAACGCATGCACCACTTAAGCAGTTTTCTGACCTAATGTGCATATTGTTACAATTACTACATGCTAACAATGGTGAAGGAAAACATCATGATTCAACAACCTGCACAGCGAGATAACCGATGTGTCAAACCTAGCAAGTCGCCTTGGACAAGTATGGCGGGTATACTGTCCGTTCCCCTATAATGGAGGGCCCGAGCCCAGCAGTAGGACATTTATGGGCTGTTATTATATTATATTTATATAATGGAGAGGGGATCGCTAGAGCTAAGACTCAAGCTCTAGGGGTGAAACTGATAAATGGC